>CM046388.1:26467500-27847916 GCA_025413875.1 Rhododendron molle | reverse complement strand
GGTTTGAATCCCTAATGACTTCTATCCTCTTTGCCCCTAGTTCTAAGGCTGCCTCCATTCCAGTAATGCAGGCCTCGTACTCAGCTTGGTTGTTGGTGACTTCAAACCTCAGTTTATATGACAAAGGGATATGAGAGTCGTTCGGGGAAACTAGCAGTACCCTATGCCATATCCACATTGGTTTGATGCTCCATCGAAATAGAGCTGCCAGGTGTCGTTTAGGAGACACAAGATGTCTTTGTCAGGGAACATGAAATCCTCTGCCTCGGCCTCTGTCACAGGGTGATCTGCCAGGAATTCTGCCACAGCCCTTCCTTTCACTGATTTCTTTGTCATGTACTTGAGATCGAATTCTGCGAGCAGCAGCAACCACCTAGCCAGCCTTCCAATAAGTGCTGGCTTCTCGAAAAGGTATTTGATTGGGTCTAAGCGAGAAACCAGCACTACCGGATGTGCCAATAGGTAATGCCTTAGTTTCTTCGTGCCCCATATTAGCCCCCAACAGGTTTTCTCGAGGGGAGTGTACCTTGCCTCAGAATCCATCATCTTTTTACTGAGGTAGTATATGGCGCACTCTACCTTGGCGTCGTTTTCTTGTGCTAGCATGCATCCCATGGACGTGTCTGTCACTGAGAGATACAGAATCAATGGCTTTCCAGGAATGGGTGGTGACAACACAGGTGGGTTTTGAAGATACTCTTTGATTGCCTCGAAAGCTTGCTGACAATCTTGATTCTACTTGAAATCATTACCCTTCTTTAGAAGTTTGAAAAGAGGCTCACAGGTGGTTGTGAGTTTAGAAATAAACCTGCTGATGAACTGCACATTTCCCAGAAAACTCCTCACTTCCTTTTCTGTCTTTGGTGGTGATATCTCCATGATAGCTTGTATCTTGGAAGGGTCTACTTCGATTCCTCTTTGAGTGATGAGAAATCCCAACATTTTGCCCGCTGTTACCCCAAAAGTGCATTTTTGAGGATTAAGACGTAGCTTGTATTGCCTAATCCTCTCCAAGAACTTTTGAAGTGCTTTATGATGTCCTTCCCTTTCCCTTGATTTGACTATCATGTCGTCAACATATACCTCGACCTCCTTGTGCATCATGTCGTGCAACAAGGTTGTGGCCATCCTCTGGTAGGTAGCTCCAGCATTCTTCAGTCCGAATGGCATTACTCGATAGCAGTAGGTTCCCCATGGTGTAGTGAAGGTGGTCTTTTCTCTATCCTCAGGAGACATCAGAATCTGATTATACCCAGAAACCACGAAAGACAGCAATGCGTGCCCTGCAGTGTTATCCACAAGCTCGTCTATGTGTGCTAATGGAAAATCATCATTTGGACTGGCCTTGTTGAGATCTCAGAAATCTACACAGACCCTAATACCCCCAGTTTTCTTCGGTACTGGAACGATATTGGCAACCCATTGTGGATATTCGGTGACTATGAGGAAACCAGCGTTGATTTGTTTGGTGACTTCTTCTTTTATCTTTAAGACCCAATCAGGGCGCATGCGTCTTAACTTTTGTTTAACAGGTTTTGCATCAGGATGGAGAGGAATTTTGTGCTGAACAATTTCGGGGTCTATACCAGGCATGTCCTCGTAAGACCAAGCAAAAACATCTTTGTATTCTTTTAGCAAAAGGATTAGTTTTTCACTTTCTTGAGAAGATAGTGTTGCGCCAATTTTAACCAGCTTGGGCTCATTTTCAGAGCCTACATTTGCCATGATTATTTCTTTAGAAAAAGGTTTAGCGTGCCTTTCTTCTTCTGTCTCGATGAATTTTAGAATTTCTTTTGGAATTTCTTCCTCAACACTTGGATTATTAGAATCCACGCAATTAATCATAGGCAAAGTGAAATACTCTAAATCTTCCTTCTTATTGCTAAAACTGTCAAAAGACATTTCAGAGTCAAATTCAAAATAGATGTTGTTCTTTGGCATTGCGACCAGATTTTCCTCACTAGACTCAGTAGTTTGGGAAGATGAAAACTAGACTCGGATCGAGTTGACCTAGAGTCAGAATCGGAATCAGAGCCAAGATCGGAATTAGCATTTTTTGTTTTGTATTTTAAAGTGTGTTCCACGGTCCAGTTAGGGTAAGCCCCTTTTTCAGCATCTACAATCAGCTCAGAGCAATCTTTTTCATCACCAAGGTTGATCATCAGTACTTCACAGTCACTTTGATTCGCACTTTCATCACTGTCACCCTGCAAGTCTTGGAGGGCCATTTGATTTGCTATTGCTGTTATCTCCTCTAGTTGAGCTTCAATTTCTGCTTCGTCGTTGTTGTCGATTCTTCGTGTACCAACAAATCCCCACCAATTACCAAACCTATCTATGATGGGGTGAATCATCCTTATTTCGTTGTTGGTGACCCTCTCATCGAAGAGTAGGTTTAGTGAGATTTCATCCAGTGGATCATTGTCAGTAGACTCTTCTTCTTCTGCTTCTTCAGCTTTAAAGTGGTTGATCTCATCGATTGGCCAATAGTCATCGGTGGGTGCATAAGGGTCGTAAAAATAGATTGGGGCCTTGCCAAACCCTTCTTCCTCAATTATGTCTTCCACTTCCTCTTCATAGACAGTCCTTGCGAACATGACATGGTTGTTTTCAATGATGGTTACCACAGGCCTTGGTTGGTCCATCGGAGTGATGTATTTGGAAGGGTTGAAATCCTTGACGGCAAAGCGGGGTGGACCAGACAGCTTGGTGATAGTTTGAAAGTGCGAATCGAACATGAACAATGATGTGGCCATTTTTTCCTGAAAAGATTTTTGTTTAAGTTAGATTAGTTTAGCTTACCCACTTTCATTTGATAAAAGACTCCTAAGGGTTAACCTGCAAAAGAAAACTTTACAATATGCATATATACAACGGGTGTGAGGAAGAACTTTCACAAATAAATGCAAGTAAGTTCCTAGCCTGTAGGTTCCTGTCTTAGTTTGATAAGTTCTATGGCTTTCTAACACATGTAAGGTTTTAGGTGGTCTCAGGGTGCTCCGTTGTCAAAGGGCACCAGTCCTCTCACTAGCCCGTCATAGGCAGTAATTGGGTGATTCCCTTTTTGATATACCAAAAGGTACAAGTGACTATGGAGTTTGCTGGAACCCTTAACATAGCCCGTGTCATGCCGGGATATTAGGTGAACTCAATGAGGCTTGCCTGCTCGATGCATATGATAAATGAATTAAATAAGGCATGTATTAGTTTTATGTTGACCTTTCTAGTTATGGCTCTCATGTCCCCAGCAGAGTCGCCAGAAAACTGTAGACACCTCCCAAACGGGGCATCACCATACAGTTCGATCATCACTGTATTTGCTCGATTGGTTGCTCGCTTCATAAACCAAGATCGTGGATACTTCCATGGCTAGAGGTATCGCCACACGATAACGGTTATCATCAAAACAAAGTCGCCACCCAGTTTATTAAAACTAGGAAAACAGATAGAGATTCTGGGTACAGAAGCCAAAAGTACAGTAAGGGGAAGGTGTTAGGCACCCCTCCCTGCCTAGCCGTGAGGCTAGCCCATAATCATTCAACACAAGACATATAGATGCTTTATTTAATTCAAACACGTAATCTGTTTTTATGCCTTAAACAGTTAATAAGGTGAGCCGAGACCGTAAATAAATCATGTGTCAGAAAGCAGAACAAAACAAAGCTGTGCCAGGAGATCGATCACTCGGCCGGCGAATGGATGTCGCGGCCGAGGGACCACGCTGATTCAATGTACCGGCCGAGGCATCGAAGCCCCGGCTGGTGTTCTTCCTCACACCAGACGATACGATTAAAAAGCTACGATTAATGAAATAAACGAGAATTAAACCAAACCAGAGGCCGTTGGGCCTCACCACCTTGATCCCTCAGTTGCTTGATTGCTTCGGATCGATCCGGATTGACTGATTGATTGCTTCTCGAACGAAACCCTAGGGCTAGGGTTTGAACTCCGGAGTTTGATTGTTGGATTTGGGGCTGCCTTCGGGAGGTTGGGGCATTTGTAGAGAGGTATTTTAGGAGTATATAGCCAGAGTTTCGTGGCTTGAGAGTGTATAGATCTGAGGAATTTCATATCTCTTTGTTGTATCCGAGGGTCTCTTTATATAGGCAAGGGGGTGACTCACTCGGTCCAATCAAATCACGGGGTTGCAATTGCAATTGCATTGCAACACAAACTCTTCGTTGCAATCTCTGAACGTGGCCCGAACACATCGGAAAGGCGGTGTAATTGGATCAAACAACCGACAAAAGGTTTGAGAGTCTGGAACAGGGCTGATCTGGCGGCTGAGTAAAGGATGTCGCAGCCTAGAAATGGATGTGGCAGCCGAGCCATTGATCTGGCGGCCGAGGCTTTGATCTCTCAGGGAGATTCTGCTAGCAACAGGTTATGATATTCCTGATGGATGTTAAGGCCGTGAGATCGATGTTGCGACCGACTGATGGATTTTCCTAACACTCTATGTTTCTGTCTGAAAGGCTATTTGGCTCTTGATTGGGTCCTCTAAGTGGCTCAAAATTCGTACCATAAGTCTAGGGGTTTCACAAGAAGGCAATCAGCAATCATCGAATTCGTATCATCATCAGGATGGTCCCAAGGTGGGAGTTGAAATAATCGTTAGGCCAAATTTGGGTGTCTACATGTCTCTATATTTTAAATTGCTAGTCTACTAAGATATTCCTGATGGATTTTGTTGGTGGACAAGATGGTGCAATTGGGAAGAAAGAAATCTGATGGCAGCGTACAAGTTGATGATAGATTCTTTAGGATAGAAATTTCATTCGGCTTTCTCTCCAAGTATGTGCATGTATATTTATTAAGGCTCCAAATCTAAATTTAATACATTAAGATTTGCTTAATAAAATCAACACTCAAATAAATAAATAAATAAATAAATAAAAGGCAATCGAGTAAAAGAAATTTTATTAAACTTATAATTTTATTGAAAAAAATTAGAATTGTTACAAATTCTACTAAGATATTAGTTCGTTTTATTATCATAGCAGATAATTGAAATGGATGCAACGTTAAATTGCCATTAAGCCCCTCATAAGTTGCAACACCACTTCATAGTTCATGACAATACCACTACGGTTCAGATATTCGTTATTTATTTATTTATTTATTATCATAGCTAAGCAAAGCAGTTAGACCAAGTTCAGCCAAGTGCCAAACCAGACTAGAAACCAGAATTAAGCACATAAATCATATTTTCAGCACCTAAATTTCAGCTTTCAAGTACAAATTTTCAGCGTGCGAGAAACCAGAATTTCAGCTACTAAAACAGTGATTTCAGATTGTAAAAGTCAGCTACTAAACTAGAATTTCAGCTTTTGCTATCAATTTCCGCGATAAAACAATGATTTCAGCACTCATATACACCATTTCCAGCACATAAGCACCATTTACTTTAATTGGGGGAATCATAAAAAAGCCATGGATACGAAAATAAGTGAAAGAAAATTCACCTTTTACATTTTGCTGGCATTAGTTTGCTTCAACCTTCACGTGGTCTGGTCCTTGGCCTCCTCTATAATGTCCTACAAAACAAGAACCAGCACCAGCAGAAAACTGTAGACACCCCAATTTAGCCTAACAATTATTTCAAGTCCCACCTTGGGGACCATCCCGATGATGAATAGGATATGTGGTTGTTGTGGTTGACTTCATGAAAGCCTTAGAAACTTTGTGAAACTCTTAAGGGATTAAGGAACACTTTGGAATAGGTGATAGGAGTGCCAAGCGACACTTAGAGTGGATAGAAATGTGTTAACACGTGTTTTAGTCTTGGTAGCATCGTCGATCTTTAATTAAGTCTGCTTTCAGGCCATTTTTCATAAACTAAACTTCCTTATTTTTGTGGTTGAATTCCACCATCTTGTAGTACTTTCAAAACCCTCTTTATTGATATATAATAAGCCTTAAACCAATTTGAAACGAGGGAGATACGAGAATTTTACCAAAACAATTCATTTCTGACCCACTAAGGGTAAAATCGTCATATCTTTTGATCTACTAAATATATTTGATCCAAACCACTTGGGTTAGAAATTAGACTTAACAAGATTTCCAAGGGTTCAAAGAACACACAAAATCGAGTTTGGGAGTGTCCGGAGCAAGCCCGCGAAGTTTGGCCTTTTGCTGAAGAATCCTTTTCACGGCCGCGAAATCTATTGAACGGCCAAGACATCCATCTGTCGGCCGTAACATTGATCTCACAGCCTCAACATCATTTCTTCACCCGAGCAATCCGTTGCTTGAAAATCTCCCTGAGAGATCAATCCCTCGGCCGCAAGATCTATCCTTCGGCCGCCAGATCGTTATTTTTCCAGATTCTGGAATGTTCTGTCATACGTTTGATCCGTTCGCCCAAATCCTAGCAGCCACGAACCATTACTTTGGGGCTACGAATACACTTACCATAGAGGTCTCTAAGCTCTAAACTTCCATATCAATTGGGTTTAATCTTGTCCGTTTGATCGATCCTTCGAAACCCTATAAATAGGGGTCCTCTAGAGTTCCGAAATACACATATCTCCACTCCATGATCCGCCCCCAAACTCTACAGAAATCATCTCCTATCAATCCTCTACAAAAGCCCTAACCTCCCGTGAGTAGCCGCATCCGAGAGTAAAAACCCCCCAAAGAACTCACTTTGTTCTAGGGTTTTGTGAAGTTGACCACCACAATCAACCACTATTATCTACAATCAATCGCACTAGGGTTCAATATTTATACAAATGAAGGGGTTTTAGGGTTCCTAACTATAGCTCCGCCTGCAGCTTCATTGTAACGACCCTGATTTTTGGTCAATAAAAATTTCGTTAAAAATTTGAATTTTATTTTAATACTTGGATTTCATTTTTAACATCCAAAAATCGGTCGTTATTGACTTATAAAAATTTTGTTATTATATTTGAAAATTCATTATTTGTTTTATAAATCCCTTTTAGCGATTAATAATCCGTCATAATTAGATTTGAAACTTGTAAAATTGAATCATTTTACTCCGGACAATTTAGTCCTTCTCCCATGACTAGTATACTTGTAAACGTACTCGTATATTTTTCCTAATAAGTAAATAATATCTTTAAATTATATTTCTCGGCTGGAAATCCTACTTAGCAAGCATAGTTAGCTTTTAACCGATTAGTTAGCAAACCCTAACTACCGTTTGGCTTAGTGATGCATCGATGCCGGAGTGGTTAGTAGAAAAATTTTGGTCTTTGCCTTGACCGTCGGCTTGACCGCCTTGCTTTGGCTTGGCTAGGCTGCCTAGGCATCGGGTCGCTGTTAGACCTGCCTCGCCCAAGCATCGGGCCTCTGTCGGGCTTGCCTCGCCTCGGCGTCGGCTCGCTGTCGCGCCTGCCTTGCCTTGGCGTCGGCTCGCTGTCGCGCCTGCCTCGCCTAGGCGTCGGGTCGCTGTCGGGTTGCTCTGCCCTGGCTGCCATCGGGTTCTGCCTTGGCATTGGGTCGCGCCTTGCTTTTGCCTTGGCGTTGTTGGGCTGCCTTGCTCTAGCCTTGCCTTGGCTACACCTTGGCCACCGCTTGGCCACTGCTTGGCTAACGGGCCACCTTGGCCACCGCTTGGCCACTGCTTGGCTATCAAGCTGCCTTGGCCACGCTCACGCCTTGCCTTGGCATTTGGCACCGTCGGGCTTTAATATTCCGTTATTAGGCGAGTTCCTAAATAAAACCAAAATACCACTCGAGCAATGGAAGCCTAGATTAAGTATCGTTAGCCTAATGCCCATTTAGCCTAATTACTTTTCCCTAACCCTAGAAGGACTATTTTACCCTTTCCTTTTAATCTTTATCCATTGGACAATAGATACTAGGGTAGTCTTTATCCATTGGTTATTACATGCTAGGAAGACCTTTGACCATTGGACAATAGTTGTTAGGGAGAAGACCAAGTTTGACTAGTAGTTGGAATAGTCTAGTCAAAAGCAAATAGTGTACTTCATGATGACTAGTCTTTACCCATTGGTTATTACATGCTAGAAAGATCTTTTGACCATTGGACAATAGTTGTTAGGAGAAGACCAAGTTTGACTAGTAGTTGGAATAGTCTAGTCAAAAGCAAATAGTGTACTCCATGATGACTTTCCTTGGACCATTGGTTAATAACCGCTAGGGAAAACTTTACCCATTGGATAATAGATGTTAGGATTTGCCAAATAGGATGACAAGACAAGTCATGTGCTTCCTCATCATTACTTCTTTCGCCCATTGGTTAATAACCGCTAGGGAAATGTTAGACCCTTGGACAATAACCATTAGGGGAATCATTATCCCTTGGATAATAGCATTGTCCAATATTCCCATGGGATTCTTGGTGAAAGATATGATAGTACTTTCTCCTACAAAAAGAATAATCATTAACCATGTGTGCATTTAAGTAGCCTTGTCCTTATCCTCCTTGTTCTTCCACAAATGTACACACATATATATATATATACATATAGGTACTTTGACCAAGAGAGAGAATCGGCTAGAGAGAGAGGAAAGGGAGGCCGAATGTGAGGAGAGAGAGAGTGAGGTGTGTGTATGTATCTTTGGCCACTTGTCCAAGCCACCTGATAGCCTTAAGCCTATTTGCTACATACCAACCCATTTCTAGTCAAAACCTAGCCAATGATTCTAGTCTTTCTTCCAAGTAGACCATCCTAGGACAAGACTACACCATGACCACCTCCATCATTGTTTGGACCCTCATCATTACCTAGATTTGATTTGAAAGAGAAAGGACTTGATGTGACTAGACTTAGGTTGCTTGCCATGATTATGGACTTGATTTGACAAGTCCATGGAATAAATCCATGAGAAAGGAGAGAGAGGCCGGTTGGGAGAGAGGAAGAGTGAGTGTATGTGAGTTGTATTTTGACATGTGTGTTGTACTTTGACTCTATTTGACCTAGATACACTTGGTTGGAGTACTATAGCATGACAAGACTAGTCATGTGTACTTTATCATACAAAGAGAATAATCATAAGCCATGTGTACATTTAAGTAGTTTTGTCCTTACCTTCCTTGTTCTTTCCATAAATGTACATATAGATATACACACACACACACACATATATATATATATATACATGATAGTACCTTGACCAAGAAAGAGAGAGATGGCCGAATGAGAGGGAGATGGAATGTAAGATGTATGTGTGTCATACTTTGACAAGTTGTAGTACTTGAACACTATTTGACCAAGTTGCACTTGTTGTTGGGATTTGGCTTGACAAGACTAGACAATGGAGCAAATCCATGGAAGAGAGAGAGAGAGATATGGCCGAATGAGAGAGAAGGGGAGAGTGAGGTGTATGTGCATTGAACCTTGGCATTTAGGTGTACTTTGAACACTATTTACCAAGTGGCACTTAGTTGGCATACTATTGCATGACAAAACTAGACAATAGGAGCAAATCTATAGGAGAGAGAGAGAGAGATATGGCCGGCCAAGTGGAGTGAGGGGGGAGCTTCATTTTGCCTATAAATAGCATCCATTCCATGCCTTTCAACTCACACCTTCACCATTCAACTTCTCTCTCTAGAAAGCTTAGTGTTCTTGCTTGTTCTTGCTTTGTTCTTGAGTGTTCTTGAAGTTCTTCTCTTGTTCTTCAAGAAACTCATCCTAAGCCGCCACTAAACCACCACTTCACCACCCTTCGATCCATAAGAGTTTAGTAGTATAGTCAAGATTTAGTTTCGAGAGAAACCTTTCTCTTTCGAAGCTACCGGAAGTCCATCGTAAACCGTTACTCCGTCCGTCCATCGACTTTCTTTCCGTCGATCTTTTCGTAGTCCTTTTCTACCGCCAAGAAGAAAGGTAGTGTAATCAACCCATAATCCTAAATATATGTTAGACACTACTCCTTGTCTTAGTTTTAACCCTAGCTAAGTCGTTATAATGAAAGTATGATAATGATAGTTTATTTTCTTAAAACGTTGGATGCATGATAGTTAGTGAACTTAATATTGCTATTGGATGATTAAGCATGATTAGAATCAACTTAAGATATAACTTCGTGTAGAAGTAATCGCATGTTGATCTTTTAACTTAACTATAAGCTTATATTCCATTGCTTGTGGTATTATAACAAAGCATATGGTGGATTACCACCCCAAGGGCGTCCGCACATGTGGCGTTATGCTTTAAGTAATGGTTATGGACATGCTATGTACTTGCTTGGATTATACTTACCTTAAGTATGCAAACATGAGTTAAACGGTTAAGGTATCAAAGCTAGTTAGCAAAACTTGTTTTACTAAAGTACTAAGGAAGAATGAGCATGCCAAATAATGAATTTCTACGTCAATAACCATATGTTGTTTTGAAAATCCCACAAAGGAAGAAAGAACGGATTTTTCGTAATATATTATTGTCTTGAGGATGATTATGAACATGTATGTATATTTGTTTGCATTACTTGTTGCTGATAAAACATAAGTGGCTTTAAGTAATAATTTGAGTACGATTAGGTAATATAGAGTTGGATGATCTTGCTAGTTTAGTTTCAAGATTACTTTAAAGTGATTTGTCCCGCCGCGGAGTCTATGCATGATTACGAGACACGAAAATCGAGAAAGTAGAAACATGTCACCTAGGGTGTGGATAAAGGAAATAATTGGACTTGGTAAAATACTTTCGAAACTACATAATGGCCGGACTTGGTAGCCTTATGTTGGTGTGTGATGCCAACGGAGCCGGACTTGGTAGCTTCATTGATTGATTGGGCTTGGTTATCCGCGGAGAGGAGCCAATGCAAGATTTGATAACGTGGCCGGACTTGGTAGCCATTGTGTAGATTGTTAATAGAGTTGGTAGCTTATTGATTGTGTTCGTTCACAATGTGCCGGACTTGGTAGCCCATTGTGTAGATTGTTAACGGAGCCGGATGTGGTAGCTTCAGTGATTGATTGGGCTGGGTTATCCGCGGAGAGGAGCCAATGCACGATTTGATAACGTGGCCGGACTTGGTAGCCCATTGTGTAGATTGTTAATAGAGCTTATTGGTTATGTGCGTTCACAATGTGCCAGACTTGGTAGCCATTGTGGCCAATGAGCCGGACTTGGTAGCTCATTGGTGTGTGCGTGTGATTTTTGGAATTGATAAATGAGACACAAAACGATGAGTCACGTAGGAGAAACACACGGGAACATGACACCAACGATAGATAGCGAATGCGGATGTGTCATTGTTGTTGTTATTGTTATATTAATGCATGTGCTGTTATGACTCTTTATGATATATGCATGACTTGCTATTTGTAAGTTAAGGGTTAGTGGATTTTTGGATTATTCTATTGAGCTTTCAAGCTCATGGTGTTGCTTTATGTGACCCTGACATATTATACTGGTGGCGACGCTGGTATAATGTGTCAGACTTGTTAGATGAACAAGGGGAGCTGTATACCTTGGAGGCCTTTGGAGCTGAGGAACTTGCTAGGATGAAAGAAGAGAAGGAGCTGTAGATAACCTTAGATATCCATCCCTTTTGTGTAATATAAGAACCCTTTGGGAGTTTATGATGTAATAAAGAGTCAGACTCTCTTTTGTTCAATAAAATGTTATTTAACGTACCCAAAATTCGGGGCGTTACATTCATCCTAGCCAGCTCCTCAGTTCCAAAAGCCTCCAAGGGGTACTGTCCATCTTGATCATCTACAAAGTCTGACACATTATACCAGCGTCGCCACCGATATAATATGTCAAGGTCACCAAAGGTAACACCGTGAGCTACAAAAGCTCAGCAGAACAATCCCATACCCGCTAACCCATAACTTACACGTAACAGGTCATAGATACATGATATTAACCAAACTAACACATGTGCATTCAATAACTTCACATTTAGAGATGTACAATAACACATGCACATTCATTACTCAATCGGCGTAAGTGTCCGTGTCATCAGAGTTTCTCCTACGCAGCGTTTCGTAGATCGTGTCACCATTTCACTTACCACGTCCGGCTCCGTTAACAATCTACACAATGGGCTACCAAGTCCGGCCACGTTATCAAATCTTGCATTGGCTCCTCTCCGCGGATAACCAAGCCCAATTACCAATGAAGCTACCACGTCCGGCTCCGTTAGCAATCTACACAATGGGCTACCAAGTCCGGCCTCATTGCGGTTTTCGCAAGTCCACACAAAGGGCTACCAAGTCCGGCCACCTTGCGGGTTTTCACAACTCACATAAGGCTACCAAGTCCGGCCATTATGTAGTTTCAAAAATCCTTTACCAAGTTCAATTTCCTTTATCCACACCCTAAGTGTCATTTTCGGTTCTCGTGTCTCGTAAGCATGCATAGACTCCGCGGCGGGACAAATCACTTTAAAGTAATCTTGAAACCAAACTAGCAAGATCATCCAATTCTATATTACCTAATCGTACTCAAATTATTGCTTAAAGCATAACGCCACATGTACGGACGCCCTTGGAGTGGAAAGCCACTTATGCTTTATCAACAACAAGTAATGCAAGCAAATATACATACATGCTCATAATCATCCTCAAGACAATACTATGTTACCAAAATCTGTTCTTTCTTCCTTTGTGGAAATTTCAAAACAACATATGTTTATTGACGAGTTCATACATGAACAAGCAACTATCATGAGATCGAGCAATCAAGTAGTCATAAGATCAAAGTAAACTACGTAAAACAAATCATACTACAGATATGGCTTCATGCTCATACAATACAATATACTTAGAGGAAGTAGTTAGGGATTAACTACATTTAATTCAAACATGCATACAATTATACTTAGGGGTAGAGAGTAAGGACACTCTACCTTGATCCGAAACTAGTCGGGGCCGATTAAGCTAGTTGGAAAGTGCTACGGGCGTCGAATGCTCACAATCTGGACCAAACTTTGGATGGCAGTAACTCGGTCAATACTTGGCCGAATAGGATCGTTCTTCAGTCTAACACGAAGATCTCGAAGTTCTCTACGACTTCCGTGAAGGACGTTGTTCCTAAAAACGACTTTCGCCCGGAGAAAAATGGTGGTAAAGGGGGTGACAGTAAGCTGTCTGGACTGAAAATCCGAGAATTTCACTGAACTTTGGATGGCAATATCTTGGTCATTTCTTGACTGTTTGGGGTGGTTCTTGGGTCTAAACTGAAGCTCTCGAAGTGTTCTACGACTTTCGTGGAGGACGTTGTTCCTAGAAATGACTTTCGCCCGGAGAAAAAATGGAGTTTTTCGGAGGACAGTAGGCTGTCCAGAAACTGGTTTCTTAGAGATTTTAGAGAGAAGTGAGAGCTATGCTTGGAGGTGTGAGTTCAATGAAAGTATGGGGTGCTATTTATAGGCAAATGAAATTCTCTCCCTCATGGCCGAATTCTCTCTCTCTCTCCTATCTCTCATTTTTTTATTTCATGCAATCTTGCTTTCTTGCAAGAAACAACCTAGAATCCTAGGGTTGCATGGCTATGGTGTGTACTATGGATTGGATTTTGGAAGATTGGCCAAGGAATTGGATTTGATTCAAGTATTCAATTAGGGTTTGTACAAAGAAGGACTAGATTTGCTTACAAAGGTCATGCTTTCACTTTGAAAGCATATCAAAGAAGGACAAGATGAGCTAAGCTAGGTCAATCAACTTGCACACACATCACACTCTCTCCCTCTCTCTCCATCTGAATCTCTCTCTCTCTCAATCTCTCTCTCTCGGCCTTCTCTCTCTCTCTCTCTCTTTCTCTCTCTCTCTTATGTATTA
Source organism: Rhododendron molle (assembly GCA_025413875.1). Classification (NCBI taxonomy): domain Eukaryota; kingdom Viridiplantae; phylum Streptophyta; class Magnoliopsida; order Ericales; family Ericaceae; genus Rhododendron; species Rhododendron molle. The sequence continues at coordinate 27,834,184 of CM046388.1, read as the reverse complement.
TATATATATATATATATATATATTTGTACGTATATACTTGCAAGTAAACATATATAATAATGTATTAGTGTACTAGAATATCTAATAGATTTACAAGCAAAAGGATTTTCCAATTAAAAATTGTAATACACACATGTGTACTTACGTTATTATTATATATAAATATATATATATATATATATATACAAGTACACCTATATATAAATATATGTATGTACTTCCTAATCTAGACTATATCTGCCAAATCTAGTTTTCCTAATAAGCTAACTTATACTTTCAAAGTACTAGGTACTAATGATATTAAATCCATGTACTAACTATAATTTAATCAATTAACACACATGGAAGATCCTATTATTATATATATATATATATATACAAGTACACACATACATATATATATATATATATATATATATATATATATGTACTACAAAATCCTACTAGATATGTCATATCTAATATCCTAATAAACTATGATATACTTTCAAAGTACAAGTACTTATAACATATAACCTAATGTACTAATCCTATTTTAATCAAATATCACACATGCCCAATCTAATATTTTAATCAACCTAATCTTGGTTGGCAAGTATAGTTATTATCCAAGGGGTAATAATTCCCCTAACATTCTTTATCCAATGGATAAAAGAATTAAAAGTACTTTACAAGATTTTCTAATTAAAATATTCTAATGCACACATGCACAATACAATATAATATATATATACATATATATATACATACAAGTACATATATAATATATATACAAGCAAGTACACACAATCTAGGCTAGATACACCACATGCCAATATCTAATAAAGTATTCTAATACTTTCAAAGTACTATGTACTAATCTAATGAACTAATTATAATTAATTCAATTACCACACATGACAAATCTAATATTTTAATCTACCTAGTACATGATTGTCAAGACTAACTATTATCCATTGGATAATGGTTTCCCTAGCGGTCAATAACCAATGGGTAATGATGGCTAGGATTCTAGTCTATCGCCCAATGGGTAAAGAATCTCCTAATGGTTATTATCCAACGGTTAATACCAAAAAGTATAATACTTTGCAATTAAGCACTAAACTAATCTAATCTCGTACTTAGGAAGATTAACCAAGGTTTACCTATTGACCAATGGGTAAAGGAAACCCTAACGCTATTGTCCAATGGATAAATATTACCCTAGCTTTTATCGTCCAATCGATAAAGACAAAAAGGTTAAAATGGTCCATCTAGCGTTAGGGTAACCTAATTAGATTTGGGATACAAGTGATTAGGTTAGCAGTCTATTAGGAATCTAACTAATTTGGTTAAAGACTAACGATACTTAATCTAGGCTTTCACTGCTCGAGTGGTATTTTGGTTTTATTTAGTAGGAAATTGCCTAATAACGGAATACTAAAGCCCGACGGTGCCAAACGCCAAGGCAAGGCGTGAGTGTGGCCAAGGCAGCCCGCTAACAAAGCGGTGGCCAAAGCAGCCCGGTGGCCAAACAGTGGCCAAGGCAGCCTGGTGGCCAAGCAGTGGCCAAGCGGTGGCCAAAGCAGCCTGGTGGCCAAACAGTGGCCAAGGCAGCCCGGTAGCCAAGCAGAGGCCAAGGTGGCCCGTTAGCCAAGCAGTGACCAAGCGGTGGCCAAGGCAAGGCCAGAGCAAGGCGACCAAAGAACGCCAAAGGCAAAGGCGGCCAAAGAACGCCAAGGCAAAAGCGGCGCGACCAAACGCCAAGGCGTAACTTCGATGGCGGCCAAGCGAGCAACCTGACAGTGACCCGACGGCTAGGCGAGGCAGGCCCGACAAAGGACCCGACACTAAGGCAAGGCATGCCGTCACGAGCCGACGCCAAGGCAAAGGCAGGCCGTCGGCGAGCCGACGCCAAAGGCAGCACAATGAGCCGACGCCAAGGCAAGGCAGGCTCGTCAGCGAGCCGACGCCAAGGCAAGGCAGGCCCGTCAGTGACCCGATGCCTAGGCGATGTAGGCCCGACGCCAAGGCGAAAGCAAGGCGCGACAGCGACCCGATGCCAAGGCAAGGCAGGCTCGGCGGCGACCCGACGCCAAGGCAGCCTAGCTAAGCCAAAGCAAAAGCAGTCAAGTCATCGGTCAAGGCAAAGACCAAAATTTTTCTACTAACCACTCTGGCATCGATGCATTACTAAGCCAAACGGTAGTTAGGGTTGCTAACTAATCGGTTGCCATGTAGGATTTCCAGTCGAGAAATATAATTCTAGGATTTTACTACAATTACCAAGTTACTATACCCAGGTCTTAATAGGCATACTCGTCTTTAGAAAATGACCTTAATGTCCGGGCGATGAATTCCAATCTCCTAAGTCATAAACCTAATTATGACGGATTATTAATCGCTAAAAGGGATTTATAATCCAAATAAGAATTTTCAAATATAACAACAAAATTTTTATAAGTCAATAACGACCGATTTTTGGACGTTAAAAAAATGAAATCCAAGTATTAAAATAAAATTCAAAGTTTTAGTGAAATTTTTTATTGACCAAAAATCAGGGTCGTTACAAAACCCCCAAAGAACTCACTTTGTTCTAGGGTTTTGTGAAGTTGACCACCACAGTCAACCACTATTATCTACAATCAATCGCAATCCAAGCAATCAATCTCTGAGGGGTCAAGGTGGTGAGGCCCAGGGGCCTATGGTTTGATTTAATTTTCGTCTCTCGCTTTTAATTAGATCTTTTTATTAACTGTTCGTATTCTGGTGTGAGGAAGAACATCGGTTGGGGAATCAATCCTTCGGCCGATACATTGACCCAGTAGGATTCCTCTGTTGTGACATCAATTCACCGGCTGAGGGATCTATTTGCTGGGACATATTTGTTTCCTACTTATTCTGATTCATGCTTCCATTTATCGTACTGGCTCACCTTATCAATTGTTAAAGGCTAAAAATCAGATTATGTGTTAGAATTAAATAAAGCAAATATACATTGTATGTTGAACGATTATGCGCCAGTCTCACGACTGGGCAAAGAGGGGTGCCTAACACCTTCCCCTTATTGTACTCTTGGCTTCCGTACCCGGAATCTCTGTCTATTTTTTCTAGTTTTAATAAACTAGGTGGCGACTATATTTTGACGATAACTGTTATCGTGTAGCGATGTTCCTAGCCATGGGGATATCCACAATCTTGGTTTATGAAGTGGAACCAAACAAAGCGTGATCAATCGGTATGGCAATACCCCGTTTGGGAGGTGTCTACAGTTTTTGGTGACTCTGATGGGGATTTGAAAGCCATAACCAGAAGTTCAACATGGAATTAATATTTGCTTTATTTAATTCTTTTTCATGTGCATTGAGTGGGCAACCCACGTTGAGTTACACCTAATATCCCGGCATGTCACGGGCTATGTTAGGGGTTCCAGCAAACTCCTAATGGAGCACCCTTTGAGACTACCTGAAATCTTGCATATTGTAGAAAGCCATAGAACTCTTTCCAAACTAGAACAACAAATCCCAAGCAGGTTAGGACTATGTGTTGCATTATATCCGAAACTCTTGTTTGACTCAATGATTATTACTCTCTAGAGTTTTAATTGCTATAAAAGATGAATTCATGCTCATTTTATCAAGAGTTTGTGATGAAGTCTATCTCTCTTGAGATAAGGAATAGTCCTTGTATAGCTCTGTCTCTCTTTGAGATAAGTTTTGACTTGTGAAAGGTTATCATAGTCTTATACTGTTAGGAGGTTTGAAAAAAAAAAAAAAACGAAAGTCTTCTTTTTTCTCTAGGTTTATTTCTTTCTTTCTTGCTAGGATCCTTTCAACAAAAAAAAAAATCTCTCTTTTTATTTCTTTCTCTTTCAATCTTTGCTAGGATCTTTTCAAAAGAAAAAAAAAAGAAATCTTTCCTTATTCCTTAGGTTTTCATAAATCTCTTTGTTTTTTCCTAGAATCTTAAAAAGAAAAAAGAAAATGTGGGAGTTTCATCAATCTTTTATCTTGCATAGTACATTGTATATATGATCACTTGATTGTATAATTGTCGCATGATTGCTTGTTGTATTGCATTACTACCTAATCACATCACTTCATAGTACTAGTACGTTGTTCAACCACTTGGTTGCATGCATGGTAAATGGGTCATCATATTAGGGGCAGCTTGCATTCTAGGGGGGCAATAGGCGTTGGTGCACTGCACAATCACTTGATTTGGGATGCCTCAACATAAACGTAATTGAGCTTTTGCTTCTTTTAGATTTGCTTTCGGACTTAACTGTGACAGTTGTGGCCGCCAATCTCTCAGAAGCCGTTTCCTTCAGAAGTTGACAGCGCCGTGATCATAATGAAAAACCATGAGCTTGCCCAACAAGTCAAGGACATCAAAGCTGCCTTGGCTCGCTCAAAAGGAGATCAAATCCTTGATTTTGACGAACTCTGCCTTTTCTCAAATGCCAAGCTGCCAGAGAAGTTCAAGATGCCCGATATTGAGAAGTTCAATGGCACCGGCAATCCCACCAGCCATGTCCGCCATATCATCAACACCCTGAAACCCATGGGCCTGAATGATGAACTCATTGCCCAACTTTTTCAAAGGACTCTCACAGGCAGTGCTCTCGACTGGTTTCTCACTCTGGACTTCACTAAGTACAAGGGGTGGCAAGAAATTGCCAATGCTTTCATCAATCAATATGCCTACAATGTCTAGATTGAGGTAACCATTACAGATTTGGAGAAGCTCAAACAAAAGCCAAATGAGAGTTTTGACAATTTTCTTACTAGGTGGAGAAAGAAAGCCGTACAGATGAAAACTCTTCCCTCAGAAGAAGACCAAGTTAGAATGGTGGTAAGAAATTTACAGCCACAGTTCCAGAGGCACATGTATTCCCAAGCAATTTCTACTTTTAAGTGCCTCTATGCTACTGGATTGCAAGTTGAAGACGGCCTTAGTCAAGGATTACTCGATAATGGAGAAGTCAGCCACAAGGTAGAGACAAGCACAAATACCAACAATGATTGCAGTATTAATATGGTGAGATCTCATTACAAGCGTAAGAGGGAATTTGTTCCTCTTGGAATAAAGCTAGAAGATGTATTCCACATTTTAGAAACAACAGGCAATCTGAAACCATTGCAACCAAAATTTCCTAGTAATCTTGTACAGAAGTATGTGGAGTATTGCAAGTATCACCAAGTGACTGGTCATTCCATTGAACAATGTTGGGCTCTCAAGAATGCAGTCCAAGATTTCATCGATCAAGGGATAGTTGATCCAACCAAGCTGGATGATTGAGAAGCGGCGGCCAAATTCTATCATGTGTTTTGAGTCAGTTTTTTAGAGTCTCAATTAGCTAATCTTTGGGCCTTTCTTTTGACCCTTATTTGCTTCTTTTTAGGGTTTGAATCTTGAGTTTGTGCTCCTTTAGGAATTTGAGTGTTGAGTTTATTTTCTCTTGAAATTAAAGTAATTTTGTTCATCATGGTTTTGGATCAACTCTTTGCACTCAACATGAAATGTGAATCTCTCCCAGAATATGATTCTCTTTAAACCTGAACTACGAATGACCTGATTCTCTTTAGAGATACATAGGCACCTTAGGGTCGGCCACATTTTTGAAAATGTTTTCTCTTGTGCTAATTTGCTGCCAAAGAATACTCATGATAACATTAAGTGTTGAAAACAATCCTCAAGGGTTTCAAAGTAATCTCATGATATCGCTTGAAACACATCATAAATCACTCTAGTTGTCAAATGGAAAGAATGAGTCATGACCCATGTCATTCATTTTGAGTCGAGGAGTTGAAAATATTTTGTGCTCTCATGGAGCCGCTCATAGGAGAAACATTTCTCTTGGCTCCCGTACCCGGAATCTCTGTCTATTTTTCCTAGTTTTAATAAACTAGGTGGCGACTCTATTTTGACGATAACCGTTATCGTGTGGCGATATTCTTAGCCATGGGGATATCCATGATCTTGGTTTATGAAGTGGAACCAAACAAAGCGTGATCAATCTGTATGGCGATGCCCCGTTTGGGAGGTGTCTACAAAAACAAGCATATGAAAGCCAAATGAACAAGGAAAATGAATAAGAAAATTGAATTCTGCTCAGATGTTAGTTTCTTTTATCATCATAGCAGAAAATTGAAATGGATGGAACGTTAATTTGCCATTAAGGTCTTCATTAGTTGCAACACCACTTCATAGTTCATAACAATACCACTACGGCTCATACATTAGTTCTTTTTATCATCATAGCCGAAAACTAAAATGGATGCGGCAACGTTAAGTTGTCATTAAGGGCTTCATAAGTTGCAACACAATCACACTTCGCTTAGCCAAAAATTGGGGTTGTATCTATGGCTTATTCATTTCAGACTAAAAGGAGACACACACACACACACACACCCCCACACTGCCACACATACCACAACGCATGCAGGCAACATCCACTTCAGTTAAATGAAGCTAAATAGACCATAAGGCATGTAGCAAAACTTAGGCTCAGATATTAGTTAAGAAATACATCATAGCAAAAAACTGAAGTGGGGGCAACATCATGTTGCCATTTAAGGCCTTCATAAGTTGCCATAATATCCACTTTAGCCCACTTATTGAAATGAATACGCCACAAACACAAATACACAATACTAAATACTAAAATGAATAAGCCACAGACACAACCCTAGCAGAATAAATGAATAATAGATTCAAACCAAATGCCAGCAGGTTCCCCTAATCGCTCTCTATATCAGAGTTTGCAAAATAGCCTCTGAATTCATCTTTAGCTGAGTGTTTTTCTATTCCGAGGTGTGCATCATGCCAATCTTTTAAGCATATGAGACAATCCAAAATGTCTAGACCTAGTTTGCTCCTCCTCTCATCCAACACTCTTTTACCTACACTAAAAGCAGATTTGAATGCCATTGAAGACACAGGAGGGGGTAGATCACGTGCCATGATTGAAAGAATGGGATATTTATCTTCATTTTTTTCCCACCAATCTAAGATATCAAAATTAAGCTTGTCATTCACGTTAACAAATTCTAGCTCCAAATATTTCGAAAGTTCAGCGCGTGATGTTACAGTGCTACTTCCTATTCCTAAACTTGAACTAAGCAGAGACAACGATGCATCATTGCTACTTGTACAAGATGTTAAAGGAGCAGCAGTACGGGCAACATTGAACTAAACTTAGAGTCATATTTAGCATACATAGTAGTCAATAAATCACTCACAAAAGCAGAAGAAGGTAAAGTAGTAATCCCTAAATTCTTACCAATCTATCTAAAGAGCAAGCTAACACCTTCTAACTTCATCCTAGGGTCCATTACTGCAGTTAACATAAATATTGGTGGCATTTTCTCAAAATATTTTCTGAATTTTCCTTCCATATCTACACAAGCATTTACAAAATTTGGTTGGTCCTTATGATTTCGAAAATTGAGATTGATATTGTAAAGATGATTAAGCACAATACAAGATGTAGGATAACAAACACCCGAACAAGCTACGGTAGTAGCATAAAACACTTTCAAAAATTTCATGAACTCAAAACCAATCTTCCAATCATCTGGAGTTAAAAGAGTACCACGATACCTCTTATTAACAAAAGCGGATATTGCATCACTATATTTCCTACAAGATTTTTACATAAGGTAGGTCGAATTCCAATGAGTTTGAACATCAGAGGTCATATTTTTGGGTTTAACATTGTAACATGACGCACACAATTTATCAAATTCTTGTTGCCTAGATGGGGAAGTAGCAATAAAAAGAACAATAGCTCTAATTTTTGAAATTTGTGGTGATATATGTTTCAAACCATCTTGCATAATTAAGTTAATGACATGGCATACACATCGAATATGCAATAATTCACCAAAATAAGGAGGAGTCAAGCCTCTTTTAAACAATGGAATTGTAGCAGTATAGTTGTCACAAGTAATGCTAAAAACTTTATCAACAACTTCAAAATCCCTAAAAACACCCATTATACTTTCAAAAATCTGTTCAGCATCATGCGGAAACTCCACTAAATAGAAAGCAATAATTTTTTTTTTTTTGCAAAATCCAACTAGAGTCTATATAATGAGCAGTCACATAAATATTTCCACGATTATTTATACTAGACCACATATCATAAGTAAAACCTATTGCACCAAGACTTGCAAGTTCACTAATCAAATCTTTTTTAACTTCCGCTAACTGCGTTTCATAGCTCACAATTTTCTTTCTCTCCACTAAGTGGTCATTTCGATGTCAATATTCCTCAAAGACAATCACCACAATTGCACTCGACCACACGTTCACAACAACGATAACCACAACACCATTCCTCTCACCATCACCACTAGCACGGTCATCTCCTAATCTCGCTCAAATAAATAAATATCGTCCCAAGAGCATACTTTGACACATCCTCTACCACTACCAATCTAAATCTATATTACCAAACAAATATTGTACACAACCTCGATACGCAAATCCCTCAACCCACAACGTTCAGTCACCCTCATACCTATCACTCCAAAGTTTCCATCACTTTAACCCAAAACATTAACTACACTTCAATTTATTACTAACCACAATAGTTCACATTTGCAGCGCTCTCACTCAAACAAGTTTCTTTCCACACACTGACATCAATCACTCGGTTCAAGTCACATCGATATAGGTTACCTCAAGTCTTATTGTCCCTCTTACAAAATTTCTATATACAACCATCTATCTCCATTGTCAAGCCTAGAGATCTAGTCCCCTATACACAATCCTAATGTCCAATTGACTTTCTGAGACTTTCATCTAGAAGGAGCGGTGATCAAGCGCCTTTTCCAACTGGATCTCATCGGTAGTCGCCTGGGTGTCCAAAAGACACATACTGTATCTAGACACCCTACCTATAACTCTCATCTTCCTAAGTCAACCTCAAATACTTACAACTCTTTAAAAAGGCGCAACTTGACTTACCTATACTTAAAATCACAACCTCAATGACTACCGTTACAATAACAAACCTTAATCACTACAACAACAAAACATCATCCCTTCAAAGACATTTTAGTCACTCACTAGTTCAATTCTCTGGCTAGGATATACCTTACTCACTTTCTAGACAAGCTATGTTCCTGTCATACCTCACTTCACATAAAATTTACTTTAAGTGTTTAAAATTTAACAAGTAACCTGCACAATCCAAATAAAACACTTCAAGTACTTAGCTCACAAATCTTTCTAACGATCTAATATTTCTATTACATACCAACGGATATCATCTCTCGCATGTCGACCTCGCCACTACGCATAACCACCACAATCCTTCATGACTTTCCAACTCATCTAAAAGACATCTTACCACATAGAATCCAATAACAAGACTACTAACGGAAACTACAACAATAATGACAAACGCTGCCACACTCCGTACGCACAAGCCAAGTTTCCATTTTTTCCAGACACGGGATACCAGTATTCCACCTATCAGAGTAAACGTAAATGCAAAGTCACATTGATGAACAAACGTCGATTATGCAAGCACACACACATGTTCTGTTAAAGATATGCAATGACTTTTGAACCCATGAGACTAAGTCTCCCCACGGTTTCTAGGTGTTCAAACCTAAAGCTTTGATACCAGTTTGTCACGCCCTCGATTTTCAACATAATTATATAATTCATTTCAATTAAGGATCCTCGCATAACATTAAAATTCCCAAAGAATTTCCACTGTGTTTAATTTACAAACAAGTTCCCAGGCTTAGATAATTACAACTTTGGCACGATGGCCCAAATTAGTTTAAATACGAGTACGAAAACGTTTAGAATATTACAAACTTTGAATTCAAGAGCAATTAGTTTCAAGACCATCTTTAACAAAATGTAATCTTTACAAAGATGATGAAATAACTCATGATGTCAGCTTCCAAAAGTCTATACCTTTCAAGCACCCAATGCTTGCAATTTATTGCCCGGCATTTGAACCTGAAAAGAAAGATTAGGTTGAGCTACACTAGCCCAGTAGAAATTTCTATACTTAAGTTATATGTAAATGCGATGAAACATGCAAGGGAATGAATGATTTTCAATAAACGAGCAAGGGATACAAGGGGACAGCTCAACGTACCGATGGACAACGGCTACGGGATTTAATACGTTTTACAGATAACCCTAACCATTTGTATTTCCATCCATTGCGTTATAGTATGACACCACGAGGGTTACCACATACAAAGACTTACGTTACGGGTCTTGAGAACCCTATATGTCTCTTAAAGATCTCCAACATGAGTCCAAGTGGCCCATTCTCCACTGGCTCGTTAAACAGATAACTTAAGAAACTTTTCGGGTTTTAGAGCCCCATATACGCACACGAAACCCGTTACCACGAGTCACCATACACTACAACGATATCACAAATTCTTAGTTCAATACAACCAACATTGCCCTTAGAGTCACCACGGCTTTCCCCGGGTCTTTTCCCTAAGTCGAATCGGAAGAGAGTCACCGTGGCTTTACCCAGGTCTATTCTCAAATCCGCAGAGTAGTTGGGTCACGACGGCTTTACTCGGGTCTATTCTCTCTTTCACAGCATAACAGGGTCACCACGGCTTTACCCGAGTCTATTTTCGCATTCACAAGGCACTTGGATCACCACGGCTTTACCCGGGTCTATTCCCTCATTTAGCATTTACTCATGATACAACAAATGGTACGACTTCATAATGACATCATAATTCTCATTGTACATTGATAAATATTTTAAACCCATATTATTCCTCTAAGTCTATTTCGATGCCCTACGTCACGTACCGCACTCGTAACAATTCCACGATGCACCACCGACTAGGTTCTTAATGAGGATCTATAGAACAGGTACCAAAGAAACCTGGGAAGATCAACGAGAAAAGCCACGAGGATACGGGTTACCCTATTCTCATCCGGACTGCTAGGAAAAAAACCCCATCAACCAACTATGCACCCTACGATATACTTTATGGCCTACGATACTCAATAACGCCTCCATAGTACACTTCTCAATTCACCATTCATCACGTCATGTTATAACACTTAACAAGCTATAATGATCATTGAGACATGCCACAAAATCTACTTCAATCGACAAAGAGCATAAATAATGCACGGGTATCCTAATCATTCAATTCCACACTTTTCTAAGTTACGATGAGAGCCCAAAGAGATTGATTGGTCAATGAAACTTTTGAGGTACGAACAATCAAGTTTGGAAGTGATTTGAAGCTATTCAAAAGGTGTTTAAGGTGTTCGTGGTTCAAACGGGCACGAGAAGAAACAAATAAACCAAATCTGCCCGGAACAGAAGGGGGTATTGATACCCCTGATGGAAGTATTAATACCTAGCCAGAATCTGGTCCAGAGGCGAGTGGGGTATTGATACCCTCAAACGGGGTATCAATACCACGTAGTTTTTTTGCAAATTTTTCAGCTTTTCAACAACGAAATCTCAACATCAAACAATGAATCAAGCACGATCAAGGCACATAATCAACCCATAAACACATAGAGAGAGTAAGAAATCCTTACCTTAATGATCAATGATCGAAGTTCGAGCTCCAAAAATCAAACCCTAGCTTTCCAACTCGGAATCCCCAATGAATACTTCTCTCCGAGCTCTGGTCAAGGACTAACCATCGCGCGCGTAATGTGCTCTGGCGCGCGATGGATGTGCCCTGGCGCGCGAGGGTATGAGTCAACCTTCAAGTGTTTGGTTTTGCTCATTCTGGGTTCTGAGACAAGTCCAGAAAGATCCCAGGGGTATTCCATAATAACAGAAATACAAATTGAACTAAAACCAACTGTTTAAACTAAGAAAAGTAGTAAACTGGTTGTTAGCATGCTTACAGTGGTTTATATAAACAAAAAGACATAAATCAATAGGAAACCAAACCCCGCGCGTATTGCCCCTCGGCGCGCGATGGTTCCTACCACGATGGTTTTTGAAACCTTGCCAGCTTTAGGGCTAGGACTGGTATTGATTACCAGCCTTGACCCTCAGAGCCCCCCTCAGGGATCAGAACACAGAGCAGAACAATGGTAAGCTATACCTTTGGTTCTTGGGTTTTGAAATGTGTTTGAGCTTTGAGTTGAGGTTGAGATTGATTGAGGTGTTTGAGTTGTCTGAGTGGAAGAAAAAGAACAAGCTATGTTCTTGGGGTGTCTTTGTATCTCTTTTATTACCTTAAAAGAGTACAAAGTAATGACTTTTTGAATGTGGAATTCTTGTAACCCTTTAAAAGATGAACAAAAGGGGGGGTATTTATAGGGAAAGTGGTGGAAATGGTGTATGGAGGAGATACAACCAACCAACAAGGGTTGGTTTGGCTTAGTGGTGGCCAAATTTCCTCCTTTAGAAAGGTAAAGTGATGCAAAGAGAGGAGCTCAGCCAGTCCACGAGGTCTGGTTGAGGGTTACTTGGTGATTAAGCTTACCAACCCATAAAGGGGATGGGGACTGGTTGGGACCGGCGTGCGCGGGTGGTGCTTTGGCGTGCGATGGTTGTGCTCTAGCGCGCGATGGTTGCGCCCTGGCGTGCGATGGTCAATGGTCAAGCTTTGATTGTTGACCACACCTGGCAGCTTGAGCCACGTGCGCGAGTTTAGGAGCAGCGCGCGCGTGTACCACCTACTCACGCGTGCCAGTAGGGTTTTTTGGCCATTTGAAGTGGCTTAGGATTAGATTAGGTTCAAGGGTTTTGCAAACACTCAAAGCTCAAACACTCGACATTCCCAAGGTGTTCTTGATCCATTTCATCATCAGGGAATCAAATATCGTAAGTAAACTAATCTAGAAGCCCAGATTGAGATGTCTACAGTAGCCCCTCTTTGACGGCACTTGGAGCACCATCGACTTGGTACAAGTAACGTCAAAGATTTCTCGATACCCATCAAGGCAATCTAGAACAAAGCATACCAGCAAAGTAGACAAGTAAACTTAAGCAACCTAATTGGTGGAATGGACATGCGGTCAATTTGCCAGGGATGGAAGTAGAAGTGGACGAGTGAATCGCCACTTGTTGATCGAATTTGAACGGGACAGGCTGTTACTATAGATTTGGACGGGGCAGGCCGTTGTTGCTGGATTTGACAGGTGTGGGCTACCACAGCCCCGAGTGGTTTCGGGGCGGCCCGAAAAGAAACGCCACGTTTTTTGAATCGAGTTGAAAAATTTGAAGAGTCGCCACCCGGACTTATGGTTTGCCACCCGAGAAACCGTTTCGATTGAAAATGATTGATTTGAAATTGAAAACCAGAGATTTATTCGAGTTTGAAAGCCATGTTACGAGGGGGGAAGGTTTTACGGCACCCCCCTCGCCTGTCACGAGATCGGTCTCTACTAAATATTTGTGGGATTTTTCAAAAGGATTTTATTTCATCAAACAGTTAGCATGTATTTACAGATATATCAAGTACAGAGGAGTGCATGCATGTGCATGTGTACAGTGAAAGGGAAATGGTAATGAAATGTGAAATGCTGGAAACTGGAAAATCCTGTCACTAATCTACTCTCGAGCGCTCGGAAGCACTCCCGAGCGCTTGGGAGTGTTGCATATCCAACCTGCAAATTATGTTAGTGCAACAAAATACAACAAAATATGATACTGAAAATATAAACTAGAGTATCATTGATCATGTCACAGGCTCAACAGACGACTTGGCAGAATGGGATCAGCCCCCACTTTGCCAGGCCATGCACTCCCTACCTTTCTAAAAAGCAGTTCAACAGTCGTAAGAGCTGAAAGGGACGCATGCATGAACATGCAAAAGATAATATGAGAGTAAGACTGTAAGAAGAGTGGACTGAGTTTGCATGCAAACACTCTCGAGCGCTCCAAAGTGATCTCGAGCGCTCGGGAGTGGCTTACATCCCAGGACTGATTTTAACCAAATCATGCCCGCATTGTAGTGTGTTATTACACTGGATCTTTTGTTTTTGAAATAAGAACCGAGTTTCTCTTCTTAGATCTTTGATCAAACTCTTTTGCATGGCCTTAAATGAAAGTCGTTTTCTTTATTTTTCTTTGAAAAGGGGAGGTCATTTGTACTAGCATACCTCAAAAAGGGGAGGGGGTTAAAAAAAGGTCTCAGAACACATCCTGCCACCCATGCATGTCCATTTAAATGCTTAAAAGAAGGAAAATAGTACTGGAGCCACTCTCGAGCGCTCTAGAATAGTCTCAAGCGCTCGGGAGTGCTTCCAGTAAACCTTGCACAGAAAACACATTTGCACCCTTTTGCTCTTGCTCTTACATTAAAGTCTCTCAACCCAAGCTCAGCATTGAAGGCTGAGAGGGCTGAGGGACTTCCCTCAAAAAGGAAAACAACCCTGACTTTGTTTATGTTTGACACTAAAGTAGAGAACTTCTACCTTTGGTTGAGGAATTTGCTTCTTGAAAGGCTCTAGGAGGTGAAAGAAAGAACGGTCAGGAAGATCAGAATATGCAGGCCATCTGAACTCCTTGCATGTGTATGATGCCTTGGATTTTTGGATTGCTTTTCTTTTGAAAATCAAGCTTTGAGAGAGATGGGAGATGGCTTTGTTTGAATGTGTCAAAGAGGTCTTTTTAGAGAGAGAGAATTCGTCCCCCCTTCTGTGCTGAAGTCCAGCCCCTTATATAGGCAAGATAGCCTATAGTTTTTATTTTAGAAAATGAGATTTGGCATCTTTGAAAATCCATCAGGCCTAACTCACCTCTGACTAAGGTGGAGTGTTGCCTGAGGTTTGAACCGGCTAGGATGGCTGTAATGATGGCCTGCATGGGAAGTGGGGAAGCTCCAGCATCCATTGGGCAGTACAAAAGTCTCGAGCGCTCGGGTTCAGTCTCGAGCGCTTGGGAGTTTACTCTCGAGCGCTCGAGAGTTTGTCAAATCCCAGGTTTTCAAAATGGTTTGGAGCGCTTGGGATTGATCTAGAGCGCTTGGGACTGATTTTGACATTTTATTTTCCCTTTCAAAGTCTTCAAGAAGCAAAGTCTTGACTGGTCTAAGGCTTGTTTCGATCCAAATTCATCATCGGGGAGCCTCCGGGCCACAAATTAAGGAAATTCGAAGTGTTCAAATTGGGGTGTCTACAGTTGCCCTTCTTTGGATGGCGCTCGACATCATGTCTGGATGCGAGTGACATTCAAAGATTGAGACAGCCCAATTCGATCCACATCAAATCCTTAATTTCAAACACAAATGCAAGTAAAAGAATTTGATGCACGTGGTCGCGTCTTTTCAGACTGCCTACGTACCCTTCCCCGCAGGGATCAGAACAGCGTAGTTCTTTGGGGCAAATGCAAGCACGTGTGATGCATGCACGAGAAGTGATCGACATGAGTTTGATAATATAAGTGTGCAATGGGTCCACCTGTTGCTCTGTTTGGCAGACGAAAAATGCAGGCACGTGTAATGCATGCACGAGAAGTGATCGGCATGCACGAGAAGTGATCGACACGAGTTTGATAATATAAATGTGCAATGGGTCCACCTGTTGCTTTGTTCGGCGGACAGAAAATGCAGGCACATGTAATGCATGCACGAGAAGTGATCGACACGAGTTTGATAGTATAAACGTGCAATGGGTCCACCTGTTGCTCTGTTTGGCAGACGGAAAATGCAGGCACGTGTAACGCATGCACGAGAAGTGATCGACACGAGTTTGATAATATAAATGTGCAATGGGTCCACCTGTTGCTCTGTTTGGCGGACAGAACGAGGATAGATTGGCACCTGTAGGGTAGAATTATCTGCAAACCTGTTGGAATTAGCATAAATAGACAAAATTTCAACCGACTACTAAGTAGAACGCCAAATCACGTGGTGCGAGTCCAAAATCACATCGTTTACGGAGGTTTGCACCCTACCGTGTCGTTCGTCACGGTTGAAGACAGGACTGAGATAGATTTTGTAAGAAAGAAGCAGAAGCTAAAATAGCTTCGGAAGCGGGAAACACACGGGAGAATGGAGGATTGGCTCGGGGGCTAAGGATAGATCTCAGCGCTCAGAACCACTCCCAAGCGCTCGGGAGTGGTCTCGAGCGCTCGAGACCACGGCTGGGGTCCACTATTCTGTTCACCTTCTTCGACTAATTTGGGAGTTTAAGCCCTACTCTCGAGCGCTTGAGAACCAGAGCGAACCGTACATCTTTGAAAGTCGATCGACCTCACCCTCTCTCTCAGGCGATCTCACTCTCTCTCACTCGACTGATCTCCCTCTCCCTCTCACTCAAACGATTTCTCTTTCTCTCAACACGGGTTGAGCCCGAGATCTCGAGCTCTCCAGGATCCTCCAGTGGGTGGTAGTGTGCCAGGAGGTGCCGATCAACCGAAGGAAGAAGGCTTGGGGAGTGGAGGAACCGAGGATGGCCGGAGACGGCGAAGAGACGTCGCCCAGCCGCGAGGCGGCGGAGATGGAGGTTGTGGTGGCGACGGAGGAGGCCAGTAGGGCCAGGAGCGAAGGCGTGGTGAGGATGGAGGAGGCTGGTGAGGGTCCGGTAGTGAGGGATGACGCGGGTGGGGGTAATGAGGTGCTGCCCAGCCGCGAGGAGGCAACGGCTATGGCGGTCACGGCGACGACCGAGGAGGCCAGCAGGAGTGCTGCCACACCAGCCCGGGAGGGTGGTGCTTGTGAGGGCTTGGCTACAGAAGTCAAGGCTAACAGAGATAGAGGGGCAACGGCGAGTACTAGCAAAGATGTGGCGACGGGGGGAAATTCGAGTGAAAGCGAGATAGTGCGAGGAGATGGTGACAAGCTGGCCACGGGCGGCGGGGGCTCTTTAAGTGGTGAGATGGGGGTTTCAGGTAGCGGAGGAGGTTTTACGGGTGTTCCACATACTCCAACGGTGGAGGATCTGCTTGTGGCCGCGGAGCGAGCCGGTGATGAGGTGGTGATAGGCGGGCGCATTGTCGTGACGCTGGTACTGAGGGCGACGGCTGTTGAGCCGAGGGTCGGGGACAGCGGGATCGGTGCTTCACATCCAGTCCCATTCACGGAGGGGGATTTCTTGGATAGCGCAAGGCCGCAGGATATACTAGACGCACTTGGCCTCGATGCTGGGGTGAGGGAGGTGTTGAGGGATGTTAGGACGACAGAGGATCAGGCCTCGGCGCTACTGAGGATCAGGCCTCGGTGCTACTGCTAGGAGCGCTGCTCAGCAGTGCAGAGGTGACGGCGGCGGATAGGGGGTCGCCAGAGATGGCTGATTTGGGGCAGGAGGAGGAGGCGGTGGTTAAGGAGCGGGTTACTGCTGCCGACGAGGCGAAGGCCTACCTGGCAAGTGCACGACCTGGGTTTGAGTCGGGGACATACGCTCCACGGCTTCACCTCTTTGAGCCGACGGGGATGGCCGGCTACGTTTCAGCCCGGGGTGACTATCCTGAGGACTTGCTTCTTCGAGATCGGGTCACACACATCTCTTCTGGATGGACCACGGTATGATTTCAATGTTTTTCTTCCTGCATTAGACTTGCTTCCTTGAATTATTGCGTTGCTTACTGAGGCTATTTCTTTGCTCTGTTAAAACAGCATACCAAAGATATCTACGGCCACGGAGGCTCGGCGAGCTCGCTGAAGTATTTCAAGGAGCTGCCCCCGAGAGTGCGGGAGTTGGTAGAGGAGGCTGGTTTCGGGCCATTTATCCAGTTGCTGACGGCGGTGAGAGTTGACCGTGCAGTGATGACAGCACTGGCAGAACGGTGGTGGGACACCACCAACACGTTCCACTTCCACTTCGGGGAGATGACGGTGACTGCTCTTGACTTCGCAGCTATCACAGGGCTCCGAGTCAGAGGCGAGTCGATTCCTTTCGACCCGAGCATAGACTTGGACGACACGGTTCTGAGGTTGTTCCTTGGACGGGTCCCGCGTCACAGCGGAGGAGTAGCAGAGTATGGGCAATTTACGACGTACTGGGATCACGAGCCAGCAGACGACGCTGAGGCGGCGCAGATGGCCAGGGCCTACTTGTTATACCTGTTCGGGGCTTCTCTGTTCCTGCTCAGGCGATCTCGGGTTCATTTGAGCTACTTAGCGGGCCTGGTTGATCTGAGGCAGGCTGGACGCTTCGATTGGGGCGGTGCTGCTCTGTGCACACTCTATTGCTTTTCGGGAGCCGTCTCACGCGGAGTGGGAGACACCATAGGCGGATACTGGAGGGTGATTGAGGTATGACTCGAACCATTGCTTTGAATTGTTTTGATTGATTGAATTGAATTGAATTGAACATGTATCTGACTTGAATCGACTTCCAAAATATGCAGCTTTGGGCTTACGAGGTCTTGGGCATGTTCCCGCCCGAGAATACTTGCACAAATCCTCACCTGCTCCCGCGTGCACTTGCGTGGGGTAAAGAGTACCGGAGGGCGAAGGAGCGACGGGGGCAAGTGATGACTTTTCGGCGCTGGCTGGACAATATCACTGGAGTCACGGTACAAACATTGATGTTCCTTCCTTTTCATGCCTTGTGCTTTCCTTTACGAAATATGATCATTAATGAACAACAATCGAATGCAGGTTCACTGGAATCGATGGGCGAGGGTGGAGGCTGACTTCCTTCTGAGGAGCCGGGAGGTGACCAGTAGCCGAGTCCTACTAGAGTGCCCCTTGGGTTGGTAGTGGTACCTGAGGGATCGGGTGACGCGACAGTCACTTGGTCTTCCAGAGTTCGTCGTGCCGGGTCCACTCCCTCCACGAGTGCAGTGGACCGAGACTTATACACAAGCTGAGCTGGAGCGGTATACGGTGCCTGACATCGATTTGGAGCGGTATTTGCGGCGCGCGCTCGACTACGCAGCTTATAGAGACAGATACTTGGCGACGAGCCTCGGTGTGGAGAGGGAGTTGGAGAGGCGGGTAGTCGAGGCTGAGGCCTGGGGGGCCAGGGGTGAGGCTGCTGGTGCGGTTGGAGATGATACAGGAGAGGAGACCGGAGCACGGGGCCGCGGGGGTCACTCTTCACGCGGTAGAGGTTGGGGTGCCAGGCCTCCTACCGGTGGGCGAGGTGCCAGCTCTTCGGGCCGCGGTGAGGTAGCTCAGCGGATTAGGAGGCAGTGGCGTCTACTCCAAGCCGGGCTGCCGGCGTTGGATTGGGTGATAGGGGTGATGGACCCTTCTGAGCATGTGCGTTGTTGGACATTCCACGCCTTCCGCACCTACCGATGCGCTTCCTGCGCAAGTATACCACAACTTTGTTTCTTCGATGCTTCAAATGTTTCTTGTCCTTGCATTTGTTGTTCTTGATTCTTGAATTATTATACAGTGCTGCGAGAATGGGCGGAGAAGGCCATTATGCGAGATGGTGGGGATCTGGCGATTCTTTGAAGAATTTGCGCTAAGGGAGGACCCTTCAGACTCGACTTGTTCCTGAGCCTACTTTATTGCTTCTCAGGTATGAAAATGCATGCATGCTCTTTTGTTGGATTTAAAACATAAATGGAATGAATGAATGTTTATGATGTGCAGGTGCAACCACGACGGCCTTTCGGCCAGGACACGACCACGGGGTACCACGAGCTGCCGGCTACGCGGCCAAAGACGAGACCAGGGTACACTGAGAGGGTGCCACGGTCCGCCATGTGGCCGGGCGCTTGTGGTGGTTCCTAGGCAACGCCCGACGGAGACTCCGCCGCGAGGAGTCGAGGAAGAGACCGAGGAGTCACTTGAGTCATGAGCCCTAGGGTCTACGGACTCGAGCACTGGTCAAGCCCTTCCGATGATGACGACGACGATGACGGCGGCGACGAGGTTGAGAGCAGCGAGTCTGAGGGACACCAGCAGAGGAGGATCCGCCTGGGCTGAGCTTTAGGGTTTTGCTTTGTTAGTCTTTCTTTCGCATGGGCCGGCGAGCCAGCATAGTTGTAGTTTCTGGGTCTGCGTGCCTTGGTTTTGTTTGGGCCTGCGTGCCCCGGTAGATAGGATTGGGCATGTGTTTACCCCAGTACACGTACTTCCTGCTGTACTCATTGTAAAAGCCGCATTTATTTATAAAAGCTTGCACTTTTGTTCCTTTCGTTCATTCGCACTCCAAATATAGAATTGTATTTTATGAAATATGTCCGTCTAGCTTTGATAGGAAGTAAAGGGCACGCGAATTTCAACCGATACTCTTAAAACAGAATAAAACTCGGCACAGTTAACTCGACTCCTGGAATTTGACTTGGAATGACAACAACACCCTTAACGTAGAATCTGCGGCATCAAAGTACGTGTCTTTGATGCCATCATGACCGATGAAAAAGAGGCATTTGAGGGTGAAAATTGACCTCATAAGTTTTGACATGTGTTTGACCGCTTCACATAGTCACCAGCACACGTCCAGACTTGCATACACCCTCGAACTCTAACAAACGCTCTTGACACGAACTTTGACACATCAATGGGAAGGAAATCATTGAGATTTCGAGGTTTTTCAAGGAGTACACATGAATACTTGGACAAAAAGACAACCGGACCCGCTCTATTCCCTTAAGAACAAGTTGAAGTTTGTTGAACTGGATAAACAGAGCTTAGGATGCCATCTCGGGACTAAAAACCAGGGAACAAAACTTGCTGTCAAAACTGCAGAACTCTCGAGCGCTCAAGAGTGTTGTGGAGCGCTTGGGAATTCACTCCCGAGCGCTCGGGACTGCTGTGATCTGCAGACCATTGTTCCTTTCCAAGATGATTTCTCAGCTCCCTTGTGCCCTTTTGCTCTGCATGCACACTTCCAATGTGCCTTGTAAATGTGCATGGACTGCTTTCCAGAGGTCAGTGGTTTCCCAAAGCGGATTTAGTGCCTTTCCAATGTTTTTCCAAGTTTCCAAAGTTTGAAAATTTGAAAATACAAGCAAGTGGTCTTGAAAAAGACAAGTTTGTTGAGTTCCAAGGCTGGTGAGTGAAGGATTGCCCCTCTCCAGCCCTATAAATACTGAGCCCATCTTTGGCAAATCATTTACTCTTCAAACCATCATTCTTCTTCCAAAACTTCATTTCTCATGGCCTTGTTGAATCAAGCCTTGCTCCGGGCTTGGTTGGACAGCCTTGAAGGCATCGATTGGCTGAACTTCTGAGGGCATCGCCTTCATGCTTTGAGGTACCTCCGCGAAATCGCCATCTGCCCTGTCCTGCTGCACGCAGCTGTACGCTTTTGGGATCCCGAAGTGCACGTCTTTCGCTTTGGTTCTCAAGAGCTATGTCCCACCGTCGAGGAGTTCCATGCCTACCTGGGCAGCCATGAATCCACTGAGCCAATTGTTCCAATGCTTAGGGAGAGCATGAAGAATATCCTAAAAACCAAGCAGGGTGTTAGCGGAAACGTTGCTAAGTTCTTGACCCGGGGTAACGCTATCAACATCGTGCAGCTGTATGAGAGATTCAGTCCACCTGGAGACTTGACAAACTTCGAGTATCAAGGTTGCCGGATGATGGCCTACTGTATCTGCCTCTTAGCAGCCTTCCTGCTGGTTCCGCCTGTTGGTCACCCCAGTTCTCTATTGATTGGGGTCGCTGTTCAGATTGAGGCTCGCAAGGATGTTGCGCCTTTGGTCCTTGCGGAAACCTTGATAGGGTTGGATGCTGTCCATGCTAGTCACACGAGGGTTTTTGGTGGTAGCCCTCTATTGCTGCAGGTTAAGGACCTCACTCAGCTCTCCTTTTTCTATTTCTCACATTGATTTTACCTCGACACTCAGTTTAGGCTTTATCTGGCTCCTTACTTGTTTTCTCTCTCTTCTTCTTTTTGACAGGTGTGCCTTTGTGACAAGCTGAACTTGCTGACCCCTCCGGCCAATGACTGGTGGTACCAGGCTAGCGGATGGAACCGTCCCTTCCAGGTGATGTACGGCAGTGAAGATGACTGGGCTGATTTCCTCGCATCTGCAGAGGAAGACGACATTGTTTGGCGGTGCCATTGGTTGAGACTTCCTGCGATGACTGTGAGCAACATGGGTTCAATGCACGTGTTTGTGGTTGGCATGACAGGCTTCACTTTCTATTCACCCTTCCGCATTCTGCATCAGCTTGGGCTCAGCCAGGAGGTGCCGCCGCAAGGATCTGAAGTGCTTCGTCTCCCTCCCTTCACCATTCCAGGCCTTCGGAGTTATGTTCGATCGTGGGAAGCTCGCAGGATTGAGCTGAACGACCCACTTTTCTCAATTGCTTCGACCAGAAGGTACCGCAAATGGCTAAGGAGAGATGTGGAAGCGAGAATGGGTTGATTGCTTACTTTGCCAGTTTTTGGAAAAAAAGTTAGGTCTCGTTGTGTGTTTTTCCTTTTTCATGCTCAGCCTGTAATAAAGAAGTAATCTGAATAAAATCGACTGATTAAGGGTTTCCCCCTTTCGGTTCGTTAATCTCATGCGCCTTGAAAAAAAGTATCTTGATTTGTCA
Source organism: Rhododendron molle (assembly GCA_025413875.1). Taxonomy (NCBI): domain Eukaryota; kingdom Viridiplantae; phylum Streptophyta; class Magnoliopsida; order Ericales; family Ericaceae; genus Rhododendron; species Rhododendron molle. The sequence continues at coordinate 27,811,820 of CM046388.1, read as the reverse complement.
ATTTGGATTTGATTTTGAGATTTAGGGTCGAACCTCAGAGTGAGATTGCCTACGTATCCCTTAAGAGAGGGAATCAGGCCCATACATAGTTCGGGCTGGGGTTCGCTCGGGTATTAACACTCTCATTTTGCGCTCTAAATTTTGCCTAGTACTACCCTTTCGGGTTTTCGGCGTAGCGAGCTCTTTTTCGACATTTGCCTTAACTGTTGCCTAGGCCGCCCTTGCGGGTTTTCGACCTAGCAGGCTTGCTCTAATTTTTGCTTGGGACCGCCCGCCCTTGCAGTTTTCAGCCCAGCGAGCTCTCTCAGGGGTAGTACCATTTAAGCTGATCCAAATTGACAAGATTTGAAAATTCGTTGCCGTCGAGATCGATGATATATTGATGCTGCTCCTCCGGAAAGGATAGTCTTGATGATGTACAGCCCTGCCCACTTTGGTTGGAACTTCCCTCGTAAGTCAAAGATCGGTGCACGGATTTCCTTGACTACCATGTCCCCCTCTTGCAGGTCCCTCGACTTCACCTTCTTGTTGAATGCTCGGGCGATTCTCCGCTGATAACCCTGAATGTGGTACAATGCTCGCAGTCTCCTTTCGTCAAACAACATGAGCTCTTTGAACCTTCCATTGACCCAATCGGCCTCATCTATTCCTTGTTCAGCCATGACTCTGAGCGATGGAACTTCTAGCTTGATGGGGAGAACGGCTTCCATACCGTACACCAAGGATAAGGGTGTTGCCCCTGTCGGTGTGCGGATAGACGTCCGGTATCCCCACAAAGCTAGTGGTAGCTGCTCGTGCCAATTCTTAGCTGATTCGACGGTCCTCTCAAGAATTGACTTGATAGTCTTATTGGCTGCTTCGACCGCCCCATTCGTTTGCGGTCGATAAGCGGTCGAATGATACACTTGAATCTTAAATTCGTCAAAGAGTTCTAAAACTTTCCCTTTGAAGTGGACACCATTATCAGATAGAAGGCTTGAGGGACTCCATACCGATAAATGATGTTTTGCCTGATAAAGTGAGCCACTTGAACTGCCGTCAAAGTCTTGTACGAAGCTGCTTGGACCCATTTGGTGAAATAATCGACCGCTACCAAGATGAACTTATGACCGTTAAAAGCCGCAGGCGTGATCCTTCCGATGACGTCGATGCCCCAGGCGGAGAATGGCCATGGCGTCGCCATTGAATGTAATTCCGAAGGCGGGATGTGGATAAGATTAGCATGAGTCTGGCACTTATGACACTGGCGCACATGCTCGATGCAATCTGTCTCCATAGTCGACCAATAGTAGCCCAACCTCAAAACTTTCTTAGCCAGCATCATCCCATTCATGTGCGGCCCACAGACTCCTTCATGCACCTCTTCCATTACAACTCTTGTGTCGTCGCCATGAATACACAACTTATGAACTCCGCACGGAGATCGTCGGTACAATCGTCCACCACAGATGATGTACTGAGACACCAGCCGTTGTAAAGCGATCCGATCCTTCTTGGTAGAATCTTCAGGGAACTCCCTTTTCGACGAGATTCCAAATATCGTGAAACCAAGGGAGTCCATCATCAGGCTCGTCGATGTTCATGACGTAGTCGTACACGTGCTTGCCTCTTTGCTCAATCATGACAAGCCTCAATTTCACCCCAATTGGAAGTTCCAACATGGATGCCAAGGTAGCGAGTGCGTCGGTGAAGTGATTCTTCATCCTCGGGACGTGCGTGAAAGTCACTTTTTGAAAATTCGGGATAAGCTCGTCGAGCTGCTGATGATACGGCTTCATCTTCTTGTCTTTAACCCTCCATTCGCCGTTTGTTTGCGATACAACCAAGTTGGAGTCCCCGACAACTTCTAGTACTTTGATTCCAATTTCCAGTGCGGCTTCCATTCCCACGATACACACTTCGTACTCTGCCTCATTATTCGTGACCTCGAAGTTCAGCTTGAAAGCAAGGGGAATATGCGACCCCTCGGGCGAGACCAGCAGTATGCCAATCCCGAAGCCTTTTTGGTTAGCAGCTCCGTCGAAGTACAACGTCCATGTCTCGTCGACAGCAGTCATTACATCTTCGTCGGGGAATTGAAACTCAGTGTGTTCTGGCCCTGTTCTGGCCCATCGCCAAAAACTCTGCTACTACTCTTCATTTCACCGACTTGCGGGTGACGTACTTGATTCAAACTCCACCAATAAGAGCAACCAACGTGCTAGCTTACGAGTGTTGGCTTCTCGAATAGATATTTGAGGGGGTCCATCCGAGAAATCCGTATCACCGAATAAGACAGCATGTAGTGTCTCAATTTCTTTGTGGCCCAAACGAGCGCCCAGCATGTCTTTTCCAATGAAGTGTACCGCTCTTTGCTGCCCACCATCTTCTTGCTCAGGTAGTAGATCGCCCTCTCAACCCCATCATCTCCTTCTTGTGCGAGCATGCACCCCATTGATGAGGGCGTGACAGACAAGTATAGGATCAAAGGTTTTCCCGGAATGGGTGGCATCAAGATTGGCGGATTCTGAAGGTAAGTTCGTACTGCTTCAAAAGCCTTTTGACACTTGTCATTCCATTCGAATTTCACATCCTTCTTGAGCAGACAAAACAACGGTTCATAGGTCAGAGTCAGCTTGGCGATGAATCGACTGATAAACTGAATCTTTCCTAGGAAACACCGGACTTCCTTTTCGGATTGAGGTGGCTTCATCTCAAGAATGGCTTTAATCTTAGAAGGATCGACCTCGATCCCCCTGGTTGTGATCATGAATCCAAGCATCTTTCCAGCCGTGACCCCGAACGTGCACTTCTGCGAATTAAGACGCATCTTGTACTTCTCAATTCTCTCAAAGAACTTTCTCAACGCTGGGACGTGATCCTTTCGCTCTTTTCCTTTCACTACTATTTCATCGACGTAAACCTCGACCTCCTTGTGAATCATGTCATGCAGCAGTGTGGTGGCACCCCTCTGATACGTAGGACCGGCATTCTTTAACCTAAATGGCATAACCCGATAGCAATATGTCCCCCACTCGGTGATGAATGTGGTCTTTTCCCTGTCTTCCGGAGCTAGGAGAATCTGATTGTACCCCGAGAAGCCATCCATGAAGGAAAGTAGAGCGTGTCCTGCAGTGTTATCAACAGGTACATCTATGTGCGGCAATGGAAAATCGTCCTTAGGGCTCGCTTTGTTCAAATCTCTAAAATCGACACACACTCTGATTTTTTTGTCCTTTTTGGGGACGGGAACGATGTTGGCTACCGAAGTGGGATACTCCGTTACGATTAGAAAACCGGCGTCGATTTGCTTCGTGAGTTCTTCTTTTATTTTCAGTACCCAATCAGGCCGCATTTTTCTTAGTTTTTGCTTAATCGGTTTGGCGTCAGGGTAGAGAGGGATTCTGTGCTAGACTATCTCCGGGTCGATTCCGGGCATGTCTACGTGGGACCAAGCGAAAACTTCTTTGAATTCTTTTAGTAAATCTGTGAGCTCTTGAAGCTCAGTGGGAGACAGCCCGGAATCTACCTGAACCAATCGAGGGTTCTCCTCATCACCCAAGTTTATGGTGATTATTTCTTCTTTTAAAGCCTGAGCATGCCTTTTATTTTCGCGATCGATGAGGGAACGGATCTCCTTGGGAATGTCCCCATCGAGATCTATTCCTTCATCGTCGGGGTCTAAACAGTTTATTTCAAAAATCGGCAAGTAAGCGAAAACATCATCCATTTCATTAACCAGTTCAGCAGACGAGGGGAATACAGCGGTTGACTCGAATTCAAAGTAAAAGCTACGATGTGGAGGGCCGATGGGCACAAACTCCGACTCTCTACTAAACGACGAGTCAGTGTCAGACTCGGAGTCAGACTGAGACTCAGTGTAGGTGCTGTGAGTGCGAGTTACATGTGGTACAAAAGTGCAATTATCATAAATGCCTACAGCCTCCACAATGAGTTTGGAAGGGTCTTCAATTTCTTCTTCATCTCCGAGCATCAGCACAGCAGGATCTTCCATCACACCCCCCAATTCCTCGCCCCCAAACAGCGATTGAAAGTGGCCTACTTCAAGAGTTTTGAGCCAATCCAGTTCTTCAGACAGTTCCTCTATCTTTGCAAATTCTTCATCACTCTCCCAGGTATCATTAGCAAAGATCTCGAAGCCTGGATACTTCGTTTTCGTTTCGAGGTCCACGAAGGGTTTAGGCTCTCCTTGGTACAACGCCTCCTTTTCCCTCGACTTCATCTCCGTGGCACGGGCCCGGGCGTGATTGCGCCATTTCTTTGCTGAGTCGCTTTTCTTGGCCTCACATCCCAGACCAAAACGCTCGTTACTTCCAGGGAAGTCAGGGAACTCAGGGACTCCTTGCGCATAAAGTCCCAAGCCCATGCCCGGCAAATACTTCATTCGTTTCATAATTTCTAGCGCTACGGAACTCACCAGGAAAGCGTCTTCGGCCCGAATGGTGCACACTTTCGAGGTCATAACTGCAAAGCCTCCCATGGCAATATCTTCCTCACCATGCATAATCTCTAGCAGCGGGGAATTGTCCTCGGAGTGCGGACGAATGCCTGAGTCTCCATGGATGATAAGGGTTCCAGATTCCAAACCCAAAATGAGTTTCTGATGTAATGTTGAGGGCACACCCATGACGCCCGGGCGATCTAGCCAAGGCCTTCCCAACAGGAGATTGAATGATGCAGGTATTTACAAAACACATAATTCAACGGTGGTTCTAAACTTGCCAGTTGCAAGTTCCAAGTTGATTGTCCCCAAAACATCACGGCGCGTATTATCATAAGCACGGACACCCAAATTCGACGGCGCGAAGTCCTTGTTCTTAAGGCCCAAGCAATAAGCAGTGCGGAGTGGACACACGTTAATGGCGAAGCCATTATCAACAAGGATTGTCGGGACCCACTTTGCCAGGCACTTCATGGTGATGTGAAGGGGCTTGTTGTGGTCAGCTCCTTCAGGCGGCAGGTCTTTCTGAGTGAAGGATAAGGTGTGCTGGGTGAACTTCGGGGTTATAAGGGTGATGAGGGCTTCTGGAGCAATATCAGAGGGGACTTCGAATCTGGAAAGGGTGTTGACTAGCCTGCGACAGTGCTCGCGGGAGGCAGCTAACACTCCCCACACAGACATGCGGGCGGGGGTTTCCTGGAGTATTCGGATAATGGGGTCAGTGGAGGCTTCAGGGTCAGATTCAGGGAGGGAGTTGAGGTCGATGGACAGTTTGGGCTGAGAAGGTGGGTTAGGTTTGGTGGGGCTAGGAGGGTTGTTTTGTGGAGCTTGCGGGATGGGGGTGTTCAGGTTTGTGGGGTGTTCAGGTTTGTGGGGTTAACAGGGGCTAACTGCTGCGGCGGAGGGGCTCGGGATGAGCTACCCTGCTGGAGGTTTGTAGGCCGGTAGACTCTTCCACTCCTGGTGAGGTTGCTAACTGTTTTGGGAATGGGTTCCCACCAAGTACCTTCCCAGAAATCGGAGAAGTCAAAGTCACAGTCGTCGGCCTTACGTTTCCCTCTGTCAAGTGCCGTCTTCTCCAAAGTTTCATTGAGAGTTTCCATTTCCAGGGCGTGCCAGATGCTGTCCTCTTCCAAAGAATTCCAGAAGTTGGCATTGTTGCTGCTGTTGCCATTGCTAATCTGCAGAGATCCTTCATCCAACATGGCCTTATTGACAGTCAGTTCCTCACCGTTCATCCATACATTCACCAATTCAGACTTTCCCCGCAGATCTTCTGGATCCAATACGCAGATGCTGGGCTCATCAGGGATTTGAACTGCGGGTTAGAGGAAGAACTCCTCAATAATGTTTTCCTGCGGGAGGAAAAGATAGTCCATGGCACGTTCCAGAGCATCGGAATCTCGAGTGAGGTTAACAATGGTTCTGACGGTGAGCCCTGAGAACATACGGGGATTCATCAGATCCATTTCTTCTACCACTTCCTCTTCTTGAAAAAGGTACGCCAAAGATGTTTCATCCAGAGGATCAGAATCGTCCATCCAGTGCCATCCGTTGGGCTCGGGCTCCCATTCCCATTCATCTTCCTTCTCGATAGGTTCAGGTTCAGCGAACAGTGCAAATAGGGAATACCCATCCAAAGGATCGGCCATCATCTCCTCCCAGTCCTGCCTCCATTCTCCATGTTCCAATTCCTCAATTTGGCTGGGGTTAAGTGCCACGGGCCATACTCCAGTGATAAGAGCCCTGTCTTCTACTGCCAAGAAATCTTGCGCCAGGTCTTCCCATCTTGTCTGAAAGTCCCATTCCACAGTTTCCAATGCACATACGGCATCTTTAACTGGTAGATCGACGGTTGGCTTGGGTTGGGTAGCAGGAATGATGTAAAGGCTGGGGTTAAAGGGTTGGCTTATGGAGATAAGGTTGGTGCGGGCATTGGAATGCTTTGGGAGAGGGTTTGAGACAGTGTTTGGTTTTTGTGGTGGCATAGGGAGGGTCTTGTTGTCTATCAGGTCTTGGATTGCATGGCGGAGACGAAAGCAGTTGTCGGTTAGGTGGCCCACATTCTGGTGATAGGCACAGTACGCATTAGGGTTGTGGGATGCGGGTAGTTTTTGAGGTAAGGGAGTAGGGGTAAGTGGCTTGAGGGTGCCACTTTCGACCAATTTCTCGAGCACGGCGGAAAGAGATGCTGAGAATTGAGCAAAAGTGCGGGGCTGGGTACGCGGTTGACTGGTTTGGGTGGCTATCTTATTCACCGGCTCGGCTTGGGTTGTGTTTGTGGAGGTGTTGGGAAGGTTGGTGTAGTTGGCGTTGCCAAACAGATTATTGCTGTTTCCGGAGTTAACCTTCTTGGGCTTGGGAGTAGGCTCGAGCTTGTCGAGGATTCCTAATTGAACTGATTCTTCGACGGCTAAGCCTGTATCGAAGAATGTTTTAAAGTCTGAGCATGCTTGAGCCATAACCATGTGCCTCACAAGAGTGGGTTGAAGGTTACGGACAATCATCCGGATTTGGTCCCTGTCGCTCGGTCTATCTTTCATCTGTGCTGCCTTTGCCCTCCATCTCTTCACGAAATCGGCGAAGGCCTCTTTTGCTTCCATTTTTGTTGACTCCAATTCACGGGTGGTCACCTCCAACTGAATGTTATAATCGTATTGTGCCACAAAAGCCGTGCATATATCCTCCCAAGAACGCTTCTTTCTCTCATCCAGTGAAGTGAACCAGTGCAGAGCATGTCCCACCAAAGTCTGCGAGAACATCTGCGCCATAGCATCCTTCTCAACTCCCCACATGGAAAGTGCCCTAATGTATCCCGTCAGGTGTGCCTTTGGATCTCCTGTTCTGTCAAACTTAGCGAAGTCGATTGGCCTGAACTTATCCGGAAGCTTTGCGTTAGGAAACAGGCAAAGCTTATTGATGTCAAAGCCAGTCGATGCTATCTTCTCGTTTCTTGCAACGAATTCCTCTAGTTGGGTGAGCTTTGCCAATACTGCTGCCATCTCGGGGTTTTGCGGAGTTTCCAAATCAAAGACCAGCTGCTCCGGGTTCGGATTCGGATTAGGGTTAGGGTTGAAGTTTAAATTGGGGTTTGGGTTTGGATTTGCGATGGGATTTGGGTTTCGAATAGGAATTGGATTAGGGCTCGGATTCGGTTTTGTGGTGGAAGGCGTCGTGCAACCTCAGTAATCATCATCATGAGTTGGGCGATTTGGTTGTCAGTGCGCTCGCCCAGGCGTTGGATATCTTCTCTAATCTGAGCCATTTCTCCGTTCAGATTTCCCGGGTTTGGGTTGGGGTTAGGATGGGGATTGGGAGCAGGATTAGGATTTGGATTTGGCTCGCCTCCGTTTGGGTTCGGATTTGGGTTGGGGTTTGGATTACCAGCGTTCAGATTCAGGTTGCCTCCGTTCGGATTTGGATTGGGGTTTGGGTTTAGGCTCCCGATCATTAGGTCCATTTCCTCCTGAGTGTTCGAAACACTGCTAGGATCTGACCCAAGTCGAAATCGCTCCAATCTCTGCCCCAGGGGTCTGGTCCAGGAGGGTACGATGTTCTTCTTCTTTGGCCCAATTGCTCAGAACTGACAACAAAGTAAAAACCTGTGCTCAGACGCGGTCCTTGTTTGCACTTTTATGAAACTGGTGCGCGATTTTGAGAAAATAAATCCCTCGTCGTCACCGTCATCGACTTAATTTTTTTCAAGAACGATTGACTCACGGGAGGTTGCCTTGATCCTCAGATTTTTGAGGTGTATCCTCGTTTAGGAACGGTCGATTCCCAAAAGATGCTAAAATAAGCTAAGTATTTGGTTGATACTCCATCGACAACTCGACCATTGGTTCAGAATGACTCGAGGTGAACAATGTGATATGATAACCCAAAGCGGCGTAAGCGGTACACTTGCTTTTAGCCTAAATGGTGTTGGTACCACAATGTTCTGCTCCCCTATCATTTCTCTCCTTTGGTTAAATCTCGGTTAAACACCAGTCAAGGACTTAGCAAAATTTCAGTTTCCTTCAGTTTTGTGTTCGAGGACTTGTATGATTTACACAACACGCTTTAGGGGGCGTGAGTTTTCATCGGGTCTTGGCAACCTTCCGAAGACCGTGCAAGCGAGTCTCGCGAATCGTGGCTGACAGCAGGACAATGCAAAATGCAATACAGCATGTAAAAAGAATATAGCACGTAATCATACCTTGTAGGCTCCTGTCCTAGTTTGGAAGGTTCTACGGCCTGCTAAACATGTACAAAGGCTGGGTTTGGGCTTGAAGAGGGTTCCCCGGACTAGAGCCAAAGTATACCTCCCATTATTGAGCGTACACCCAATAACGATACAGACGGTAGGGATGACTCATCACGGTCGAGGGTTGCTGAGCATTTCGGGATTCCCAATCACCGGCAAGCTGGGTAGGATTGCCGAAACGCAACAGCGGGGCTGCACAAGACATATATAGAAAAATGAAAAATGGAAAAAAATAATTTTGAAAAATCCCACTAATATCTTTCAAGCTTGACTCACTAATTTAATTAATGCTTAAGGAAATCGGGGCATTTTATCAACGTACCGATCTTTCTCAAGTATCAATTAAATCGTTATCCCCAGCAGAGTGGCCACTGTGGGCTACCACAGCCCCAAGTGGTTTCGGGGCGGCCCGAAAAGAAACGCCACGTTTTTTGAATCGAGTTGAAAAATTTGAAGAGTCGCCACCCAGACTTATGGTTTGCCACCCGAGAAACCGTTTCGATTGAAAATGATTGATTTGAAATTGAAAACCGGAGATTTATTCGAGTTCGGAAGCCATGTTACGAGGGGGGAAGGGTTTTACTGCACCCCCTTGCCGGACACGAGATCGGTCTCTACTAAATATTTGTGGGATTTTTCAAAAGGATTTTATTTCATCAAATAGTTAGCATGTATTTACAGATATATCAAGTACAGAGGATTGCATGCATGTGCATGTGTACAGTGAATGAGAAATGGTAATGAAATGTGAAATGCTGGAAACTGGAAATTCCTGTCGCTAATCTACTCTCGAGCGCTCGGAAGCACTCCCGAGCGCTTGGGAGTGTTGCATATCCAACCTGCAATTTATGTTAGTGCAACAAAATACAGCAAAATATGATACTGAAAATATAAACTAGAGTATCATTGATCATGTCACAGGCTCAACAGACGACTTGGCAGAATGGGATCAGTCCCCCACTTTGCCAGGCCATGCACTCCCTACCTTTCTGAAAAGCAGTTCAACAGTCGTAAGAGCTGAAAGGGACGCATGCATGGACATGCAAAAGATAGTATGAGAGTAAGACTGTAAGAAGAGTGGACTGAGTTTGCATGCAAACACTCTCGAGTGCTCCAAAGTGATCTCGAGCGCTCGGTAGTGGCTTACATCCCAGGACTGATTTTAACCAAATAATGCCCGCATTGTAGTGTGTTATTACACTGAATCTTTTGTTTTGGAAATAAGAACCGAGTTTCTCTTCTTAGATCTTTGATCAAACTCTTTTGCATGGCCTTAAATGAAAGTCGTTTTCTTTATTTTTCTTTGAAAAAGGGAGGTCATTTGTACTAGCATACCTCAAAAAAGGGGGGGGGGGGTTAAAAAAAAAAAAAAGTCTCAGAACACATCCTGCCACCCATGCATGTCCATTTAAATGCTTAAAAGAAGGAAAACAGTACTGGAGCCACACTCGAGCGCTCTAGAACACTCTCGAGCGCTCGGGAGTGCTTCCAGTAAACCTTGCACAGAAAACACATTTGCACCCTTTTGCTCTTGCTCTTACATTAAAGTCTCTCAACCCAAGCTCAGCATTGAAGGCTGAGAGGGCTGAGGGACTTCCCTCAAAAAGGAAAACAACCCTGACTTTGTTTATGTTTGACACTAAAGTAGAGAACTTCTACCTTTGGTTGAGGAATTTGCTTCTTGAAAGGCTCTAGAAGGTGAAAGAAAGAAAGGTCAGGAAGATCAGAACATGCAGGCCATCTGAACTCTTTGCATGTGCATGATGCCTTGGATTTTTGGATTGCTTTTCTTTTGAAAATCAAGCTTTGAGAGATATGGGAGATGGCTTTGTTTGAATGTCTCAAAGAGGACTTTTTAGAGAGAGAGAATTCGTCCCCCCTTCTGTGCTGAAGTCCAGCCCCTTATATAGGCAAGATAGCCTATAGTTTTTATTTTAGAAAATGAGATTTGGCATCTTTGAAAATCCATCAGGCCTGACTCACCTCTGACTGAGGTGGAGTGTTGCCTGAGATTTGAACCGACCAGGACGGCTGTAATGATGGCCTGCATGGGAAGTGGGGAAGCTCCACCATCCATTGGGCAGTACAAAAGTCTCGAGCGCTCGGGTTCAGTCTCGAGCGCTTGGGAGTTTACTCTCGAGCGCTCGAGAGTTTGTCAAATCCCAGGTTTTCAAAATGGTTTGGAGCGCTTGGGATTGATCCAGAGCGCTTGGGACTGATTTTGACATTTTATTTTCCCTTTCAAAGTCTTCAAGAAGCAAAGTCCTGACTGGTCTAAGGCTTGTTTCGATCCAAATTCATCATCGGGGAGCCTCCGGGCCACAAATTAAGGAAATTAGAAGTGTTCAAATTGGGGTGTCTACAGTTGCCTCTCTTTGGATGGCGCTCGACATCAAGTCTGGATGCGAGTGACATTCAAAGATTGAGACAGCCCAATTCGAGCCACATCAAATCCTTAATTTCAAACACAAATGCAAGAAAAAGAGTTTGATGCACGTGGTCGCGTCTTTTCAGATTGCCTACATACCCTTCCCTGCAGGGATCAGACCAGCGTAGTTCTTTGGGGCAAATGCAAGCACGTGTGATGCATGCACACGAAGTGATCGACATGAGTTTGATAATATAAGTGTGCAATGGGTCCACCTGTTGCTCTGTTTGGCAGACGGAAAATGCAGACACGTGTAATGCATGCACGAGAAGTGATCGACAGGAGTTTGATAATATAAATGTGCAATGGGTCCAACTGTTGCTCCGTTCGGCGGACAGAACGAGGATAGAATGGCACCTGTAGGGTTGAAATATCTGCAAACCTGTTGGAATTAGCATAAATAGACAAAATTTCGACCGACTACTAAGTAGAACGCCAAATCACGTGGTGCGAGTCCGAAATCACATCGTTTACGGAGGTTTGCACCGTACCGTGTCGTTCGTCACGGTTGAAGACAGGACTGAGATTGATTTTGTAAGAAAGAAGCAGAAGCTAAAACAGCCTCGGAAGCGGGAAACACACGGGAGAATGGAGGATTGGCTCGGGGGCTGAGGATAGATCTCAGCGCTCAGAACCACTCCCAAGCGCTTGGGAGTGGTCTCGAGCGCTCGAGACCATGGCTGGGGTCCACTATTCTGTTCACCTTCTTCGACTGATTTGGGAGTTTAAGTCCTACTCTCGAGCGCTTGAGAACCAGAGCGAACCGTACATCTCTGAAACTCGATCGACCTCACCCTCTCTCTCAGGCGATCTCACTCTCTCTCACTCGACTGATCTCCCTCTCCCTCTCACTCAAACGTTTTCTCTTTCTCTCAACATGGATCGAGCCCGAGATCTCGAGCTCTCCTCGATCCTCCAGTGGGTGGTAGTGTGCCAGGAGGTGCGGATCAACCGAAGGAAGAAGGCTTGGGGAGTGGAGGAACCGAGGATGGCCGGAGACGGTGAAGAGACGTCGCCCAGCCGCGAGGCGGCGGCGATGGAGGTTGTGGTGGCGACGGAGGAGGCCAGCAGGAACAGGAGTGAAGGCGTGGTAAGAATGGAGGAGGCTGGTGAGGGTCCGGTAGTGAGGGATGACGCGGGTGGGGGTGATGAGGGGCTGCCCAGCCGCGAGGAGGCAATGGCTATGGCGGTCACAGCGACGACTGAGGAGGCCAGCAGGAGTGCTGTCACACCAGCCCGGGAGGGTGTTGCTGGTGAGGGCTTGGCTACAGAGGTCAAGGCTGACAAAGATACAGGGGCAACGGCGAGTACTAGCAAAGATGTGGCGGCGGGGGGAAATGCGAGTGAAAGCGAGATAGTGCGAGGAGACGGTGACGAGCTGGCCACGAGCGGCGGGGGCTCTTTAGGTGGTGAGATGGGGGTTTCAGGTAGCGGAGGAGGTGTTACGGGTGTTCCACATACTCCTACGGTGGAGGATCTGCTTGTGGCCGCGGAGCGGGCTGGTGATGAGGTGGTGATAGGCGGGCGAGTTGTCGCGACGCCGGTACTGAGGGCGACGGCTGCTGAGCCGAGGGTCGGGGACAGCGGGATCGGTGCTTCACATCCAGTCCCATTCACGGAGGGGGATATCTTGGATAGCGCGAGGCCGCAGGATATACTGGACGCACTTGGCCTCGATGCTGGGGTGAGGGAGGTGCTGAGGGATGTGAGGACGACAGAGGATCAGGCCTCGGCGCTACTACTAGGAGCGCTGCTCAGCGATGCAGAGGTGACGGCGGCGGATAGGGGGTCGCCAGAGATGGCTGATTTGGGGTAGGAGGAGGAGGCGGTGGTTGAGGAACGGGTTTCTGCTGCTGACGAGGCGAAGTCCTACCTAGCAAGTGCACGACCTGGGTTTGAGTCGGGGACTTACGCTCCACGGGTTCACCTCTTTGAGCCGACGGGGATGATCGGCTACGTTCCAGCCCGGGGTGATTATTCTGAGGACTTGCTTCTTCGAGATCGGGCCACACACATCTCTTCTGGATGGACCACGGTATGATTTCAATGTTTTTCTTCCTGCATTAGACTTGCTTCCTTGAATTATTGCATTGCTTACTGAGGCTATTTCTTTGCTCTATTGAAACAGCGTACAAAAGATATCTACGGCTACGGAGGCTCGGCGAGCTCACTGAAGTATTTCAAGGAGCTGCCCCGGAGAGTGCGGGAGTTGGTAGAAGAGGCTGGTTTCGGGCCATTTATCCAGTTGCTGACGGCGGTGAGAGTTGACCGTGCAGTGATGACAGCACTGGCAGAGCGGTGGTGGGGCACCACCAACACGTTCCACTTCCGCTTCGGGGAGATGACGGTGACTGCTCTTGACTTCGCAGCCTATCATGTGGCTCGAAGCCCGAGGCTAGTCGATTCCTTTCGACCCGAGCATAGCCTTGGACGACACGGCTCTGAGGTTGTTCATGACGGGTCCCGTCCACAAATGAGGGGTAGCAGAGTATGGGCGATTTACGACGCATCGGGATCATGAGCCGCCAGATGACGCCGAGGTATGAGATGGCCAGGGCCTACTTGTTATACCTGTTCGGGGCTTCTCTGTTCCCGCTCAGGCAATCTCGGGTTCATTTGAGCTACTTAGCGGGCCTGGTTGATCTGAGGCAGGCTAAACGCTTCGACTGGGGCAGTGCTGCTCTATGCACACTCTATTGCTTTCTAGGAGCCGCCTCACGCGGAGTGGGAGACACCATAGGCGGATACTGGAGGGTGATTGAGGTATGACTCGAACCATTGCTTTGAATTGTTTCGATTGATTGAATTGAATTGAATTGAACATGTATCTGACTTGAATGGACTTCCAAAATATGCAGGTTTGGGCTTACAAGGTCTTGGGCATGTTCCCGCCCGAGAATACTTGCACAAATCCTCACCTGCTCCCACGTGCACTTGCGTGGGGTAAAGAGTACCGGAGGGCGAAGGAGCGACGGGGGCAAGTGATGACTTTCCGGCGCTGCCTGGACAATATCACTAGAGTCACAGTACAAACATTGATGTAGCTTCCTTTTCATGCCTTGTGCTTTCCTTTACGAAATATGATCATTAATGAACAACAACCGAATGCAGGTTCACTGGGATCGATGGGCGAGGGTGGAGGCTGACTTCCTTCCGAGGAGCCGGGAGGTAACCAAGAGCCGAGTCCTACTGGAGTGCCCCTTGGGTTGGTAGTGGTACCTGAGGGATCGGGTGACGCGATAGTCACTTGGTCTTCCAGAGTTCGTCGTGCCGGGTCCACTCCCTCCACGAATGCAGCGGACCAAAACTTATACACGAGCTGAGCTGGAGCGGTATATGGTGCCTGACATCGATTTGGAGCGATATCTGCGGCGCGCACTCGACTACGCAGCTTATAGAGACAGATACTTGGCAACGAGCCTCGGTGTGGAGAGGGAGTTGGAGAGGCGGGTAGCCGAGGCTGAGGCCAGGAGGGCCAGGGGTGAGGCTGCTGGTGCAGTTGGAGATGATACAGGAGAGGAGACCGGAGCACAGGGCCGCGGGGGTCACTCTTCACGCGGTAGAGGTTGGGGTGCCAGGCCTCCTACCGGTGGGCGAGGTGCCAGCTCTTCGGGCCGCGGTGAGGGTAGCTCTGTGTTCCGGAGACGAGGTGGCGTCTACTCCAAATTTGGCCGACGTTGGATTGGGTGATAGGGGTGAGGACCCTTGGAGCATGTGCGTTGTTGGACATTCCATGCCTTCCGCAGCCGCGGATGCCTTCCTGCGCAAGTATACCACAACTTTGTTTCTTCGATGCTTCAAATGTTTCTTGTCCTTGCATTTGTTGTTCTTGATTCTTGAATTATTGTATAGAGGTGCCACGAAAATGGGCGGAGAAGGCCATTATGCCGATGGTGGGGATGCGGCAGCTGTTGAAGGATTGCGCTAAGGGGAGGACCCTTCAGACTCGACTTGTTCCCGAGCCTGTTACTGTTGCTTCTCAGGTATGAAAATGCATGCATGCTCTTTTGTTGGATTTAAAACATAAATGGAATGAATGAATGTTTATGATGTGCAGAGGTGCAACCACGACGCTCGGCCAGGATACAGCCACGGGATACCGCAGGCCTGCCTGCCAGCACGAGAGACCAGGGTACACAGAGGGTGCCACGGTCCGCTACGTGGGCTGGGCGGTTGTGGTGGTTCCTGTGGCAACGCCCGACGGAGACTCCGCCATGAGGAGTCGAGGAAGAGACCGAGGAGTCACTTGAGTCACGAGCCCTAGGGTCTACGGACTCGAGCTCTGCGTCAAGCCCTTCCGATGATGACGGCAGCGACGAGGTTGAGAGCAGCGAGTCTGAGGGACACCAGCAGAAGAGGATCCGCCTGGGCTGAGCTTTAGGTTTTTGCTTTGTTAGTCTTTCTTTCGCATGGGCCGGCGAGCCAGCATAGTTGTAGTTTCTGGGTCTGCGTGCCTTGGTTTTGTTTGGGCCTACGTGCCCGGGTAGATAGGATTGGGCATGTGTTTACCCCAGTACACGTACTTCCTTCTGTACCCATTGTAAAAGCCGCATTTATTTATAAAAGCTTGCACTTTTGTTCCTTTCGTTCGTTCGCACTCCAAATATAGAATTGTATTTTATGAAATATGTCCGTCTAGCTTTGAAAGGAAGTAAAAAGCACGCGAATTTCAACCGATACTCTTAAAACAGAATAAAACTCGGCACAGTTAACTCGACTCCTGGAATTTGACTTGGAATGACAATAACACCCTTAACGTAGAATCTGCGGTTATTAAGGAGAGAAACCATTAAACTTGATCGGGATCGGACGCGAGAATGGGACACGAGCGTATCTAATCAAAGTACGTGTCTTTGATGCCATCATGAACGATGAAAAAGAGGCATTTGAGGGTGAAAATTGACCTCATAAGTTTTGACATGTGTTTGACCGCTTCACATAGTCACCAGCACACGTCCAGACTTGCGTACACCCTCGAACTCTAACAAACGCTCTTGACACGAACTTTGACGCATCGACGGGAAGGAAATCATTGAGATTTCGAGGTTTTTCAAGGAGTACACATGAATACTTGGACAAACAGATAACCGGACCGGCTGTATTCCCTTAAGAACAAGTTGAAGTTTGTTGAACCGGATAAACAGAGCTTAGGATGCCATCTCGGGACTAAAAACCAGGGAACAAAACTTGCTGTCAAAACTGCAGAACTCTCGAGCGCTCAAGAGTGTTGTGGAGCGCTTGGGAATTCACTCCTGAGCGCTCGGGACTGCTGTGATCTGCAGACCATTGTTCCTTTCCAAGATGATTTCTCAGCTCCCTTGTGCCCTTTTGCTCTGCATGCACACTTCCAATGTGCCTTGTAAATGTGCATGGACTGCTTTCCAGAGGTCAGTGGTTTCCCAAAGCGGATTTAGTGCCTTTCCAATGTTTTTCCAAGTTTCCAAAGTTTGAAAATTTGAAAATACAAGCAAGTGGTCTTGAAAAAGATAAGTTTGTTGAGTTCCAAGGCTGGTGAGTGAAGGATTGGCCCCCTTCAGTCCTCTATAAATACTGAGCCCATCTTTGGCAAATCATTTACTCTTCAAACCATCATTCTTCTTCCAAAACTTCATTTCTCATGGCCTTGTTGAATCAAGCCTTGCTCCGGCCTTGGTTGGACAGCCTTGAAGGCATCGATTGGCTGAACTTCCGTGGGCATCGCCTTCATGCTTTGAGGTACCTCTGCGAAATCGCCATCCGTCCTGTCCTGCTGCACGTAGCTATACGCTTTTGGGATCCCGAAGTGCACGTCTTTCGCTTTGGTTCTCAAGAGTTATGTCCCACCGTCGAGGAGTTCCATGCCTACCTGGGCAGCCATGAATCCACCGAGCCAATTGTTCTAATGCTTAGGAGAGCATGAAGAATATCCTAAAAACCAAGTTGGGTGTTAGCGGGAATGTTGCTGAGTTCTTGACCCGGGGTAACGCTATCAACATCGTGCAGCTGTATGAGAGATTCAGTCCACCTGGAGACTTGACAAACTTCGAGTATCAAGGTCGCCGGATGATGGCCTGCTGTATCTGCCTCTTAGCAGCCTTCCTGTTGGTTCCCTCTGTCGGTCAACCTAGCCCTTTGCTGGTAGGAGTCATTGCTCAGATTGAGGCTCGCAAGGACGTTGCTCCGTTGGTCCGTGCAGAAACCTTGATGGGGTTGGATGTTGTTCGTGCTGGTCGCACGAGGGTTTTTGGTGGTAGCCCGCTGTTGCTGCAGGTTAGGGACCTCACTCAACTCTCCTTTTTCTATTTCTCACATTCATTTTACCTCGACACTCGGTTTAGGCTTTATCTCGCTCCTTACTTGTTTTCTCTCTTTTTCTGACAGATATGGCATTGTGATAAGCTGAACTTGATACCGCCAGCAAATGATTGGTGGAATCGACCAAGCGGATGGAACCGTCCTTTCCAGGTGATGTACGGCAGTGAAGATGACTGGGCTGATTTCCTCGCATCTGCAGAGGAAGACGACATTGTTTGGCGGTGCCATTGGTTGAGACTTCCTGCGATGACTGTGAGCAACATGGGTTCAATGCACGTGTTTGTGGCTGGCATGACAGGCTTCACTTTCTATTCACCCTTCCGCATTCTGCGTCAGCTTGGGCTCAGCCAGGAGGTACCGTCGCAAGGATCTGAATTGTTTCGTCTCCCTCCCTTCACCATTCCAAGCCTTCAGAGTTATGTTCGATTGTGGGAAGCTCGCAGGATTGAGCTGAACGACCCACTTTTCTCAATTGCTTCGACCGGAAGGTACCGCAAATGGCTAAGGAGAGATGTGGAAGCGAGAATGGGTTGATTGCTTACTTTGCCAGTTTTTGGAAAAAAAGTTAGGTCTCGTTGTGTGTTTTTCCTTTTTCATGCTCAGCCTATAATAAAGAAGTAATCTGAATAAAATCGACTGATTAAGGGTTTCCCCCTTTCGGTTCGTTAATCTCATGCACCTTGAAAAAAAGTATCTTGATTTGTCAATTTGGATTTGATTTTGAGATTTAGGGCCAAACCTCAGAGTGAGATTGCCTACGTATCCCTTAAGAAAGGGAATCAGGCCCATACGTAGTTCGGGCTAGGGTTCGCTCGGGTATTAACACTCTCATTTTGCGCTCCAAATTTTACCTAGTACCGCCCTTTCGGGTTTTCGGCCTAGCGAGCTCTTTTTCGACTTTTTGCCTTAACTGTTGCCGAGGCCGCCCTTGCGGGTTTTCGACCTAGCAGGCTTGCTCTAATTTTTGCCTGGGACTGCCCGCCCTTGTGGTTTTCGGCCCAGCGAGCTCTCTCAGGGGTAGTACCGTTTAAGCTGATCCAAATTGACAAGATTTGAAAATTCATTGCCGTCGAGATCGATGATTGATGTTGCTCCTCCAGAAAGGATAGTCTTGATGATGTACAGCCCTGCCCACTTTGGTCGGAACTTCCCTCGTAGCTCAAAGATCGACGCACGGATTTCCTTGACTACCATGTCCCCCTCTTGCAGGTCCCTCGACTTCACCTTCTTGTTGAATGCTCAGGCGATTCTCCGCTGATAAGCCTGAATGTGGTACAATGCTCGCAGTCTCCTTTCGTCAAACAACATGAATCATATACCTTCCACTGACCCAATCGGCCTCATCTATTCCTTGTTCAGCCAGACTCAGCGATGGAACTTCTAGCTTGATGGGGAGAACGGCTTCCATGCCGCATACACCAAGGAATAAGGTGTTGCCCCTGTCGGTGTGACGGATAGATGTCAGGTATCCCCACAAAGCTAGTGGTAGCTGCTCGTGCCAATTCCTAGCCGATTCGACGGTCCTCTCAAGAATTGACTTGATAGTCTTATTGGTCGCTTCGACTGCCCCATTCGTTTGCGGTCGATAAGCGGTCGAATGATACACTTGAATCTTAAATTCCGTCAAAGAGTTCTAAAACTTTCCTTTGAAGTGGACACCATTATCGATAGAAGGCTTGAGGGACTCCATACCGATAAATGATGTTTTGCCTCGATAAAGTGAGCCACTTGAACCGCCATCAAAGTCTGAAGCTGCTTGGACCCATTTGGTGAAATAATCGACCGCTACCAAGATGAACCTGTGACCGTTAGAAGCCGCAGGCGTGATCCTTCCGATGACGTCGATGCCCCAGGCGGAGAATGGCCATGGCGTCGCCATTGAATGTAATTCCGAAGGCGGGATGTGGATAAGATTAGCATGAGTCTGGCACTTATGACACCGGCGCACATACTCGATGCAATCTGTCTCCATAGTCGACCAATAGTAGCCCAACCTCAAAACTTTCTTAGCCAGCATCATCCCATTCATGTGCGGCCCACAGACTCCTTCATGCACCTCTTCCATTACAGCTCTCGTGTCGTCGCCATGAATACACAACTTATGAACTCCGCACGGAGATCGTCGGTACAATCGTCCACCACAGATGATGTACTGAGACGCCAGTCGTTGTAAAGCGATCCGATCCTTCTTGGTAGAATCTGCAGGGAACTCTCCCTTTTCGACGAGATTCCAAATATCGTGAAACCAAGGGAGTCCATCATCAGGCTCGTCGATGTTCATGACGTAGTCGTACACGTGCTTGCTTCTTTGCTCAATCATGACAGGCCTCAATTTCACCCCAATTGGAAGTTCCAACATGGATGCCAAGGTAGCGAATGCGTCGGCGAAGCGATTCTTCATCCTCGGGACGTGCGTGAAAGTCACTTTTTGAAAATTCGAGATATGCTCGTCGAGCTGCTGATGATACGGCTTCATCTTCTCGTCTTTAACCCTCCATTCCCCGTTTGTTTGCGATACATCCAAGTTAGAGTCCCCGACAACTTCTAGTACTTTGATTCCAATTTCCAGTGCGGCTTCCATTCCCACGATACACGCTTCGTACTCTGCCTCATTATTCGTGACCTCAAAGTTCAACTTGAAAGCAAGGGGAATATGCGACCCCTCGGGCGAGACCAGCAGTATGCCAATCCCGAAGCCTTTTTGGTTAGCAGCTCCGTCGAAGTACAACGTCCATGTCTCGTCGACAGCAGTCATTACATCTTCGTCAGGGAATTGAAACTCAGTGTGTTCTAGCCCCTCGATCGGGCGATTTGCCAAAAACTCTGCTACTACTCTTCCTTTCACTGACTTGCGGGTGACGTACTTGATTTCGAACTCGGCCAATAAGAGCAACCAACGTGCTAGATTACCGGTAAGTACTGGCTTCTCGAATAGATATTTGAGGGGGTCCATCCGAGAAATCAGTATCACCGAATAAGACATCATGTAGTGTCCCAATTTCTTTGTGGCCCAAACGAGCGCCCAGCATGTCTTTTCCAATGAAGTGTACCGCTCTTCGTTGCCCACCATCTTCTTGCTCAGGTAGTAGATCGCCCTCTCAACCCCATCATCTCCTTCTTGTGCGAGCATGCACCCCATTGATAAGGGCGTGACAGACAAGTATAGGATCAAAGGTTTTCCTGGAATGGGTGGCATCAAGATTGGCGGATTCTGAAGGTAAGTTCGTACTGCTTTAAAAGCCTTTTGACACTTGTCATTCCATTCGAATTTCACATCCTTCTTGAGCAGACAAAACAACGGTTCACAGGTCAGAGTCAGCTTGGCGATGAATCGATTGATAAACTGAATCTTTCCTAGGAAACACCGGACTTCCTTTTCGGATTGAGGTGGCTTCATCTCAAGAATGGCTTTAATCTTAGAAGGATCGACCTCGATCCCCCTGGTTGTGATTATGACTCCGAGCATCTTTCCAGCCGTGACCCCGAACGTGCACTTCTGCGGATTAAGACGCATCTTGTACTTCTCAATTCTCTCAAAGAACTTTCTCAATGCTGGGACGTGATCCTTTCGCTCTTTTCCTTTCACTACTATGTCATCGACGTAAACCTCGACCTCCTTGTGAATCATGTCATGCAGCAGTGTGGTGGCACCCCTCTGATACGTAGGACCGGCGTTCTTTAACCCAAATGGCATAACCCGATAGCAATATGTCCCCCACTCGGTGATGAATGTGGTCTTTTCCCTGTCTTCCGGAGCTAGGAGAATCTGATTGTACCGCGAGAAGCCATCCATGAAGGAAAGTAGAGCATGTCCTGCAGTGTTATCAACAAGTACATCTATGTGCGGCAATGGAAAATCGTCCTTAGGGCTCGCTTTGTTCAAATCTCTAAAATCGACACACACTCTGATTTTTCCGTCCTTTTTGGGGACGGGAACGATGTTGGCTACCCAAGTGGGGTACTCCGTTACGATTAGAAAACCGGCGTCGATTTGCTTCGTGAGTTCTTCTTTTATTTTCAGTACCCAATCAGGCCGCATTTTTTTTAGTTTTTGCTTAACAGGTTTGGCGTGGGACCAAGCGAAAACTTCTTTGAATTCTTTTAGTAAATCTGTGAGCTCTTGAAGCTCAGTGGGAGACAGCCCGGAACCTATCTGAACCAATCGAGGGTTCTCCTCATCACCCAAGTTTATGGAGATTATTTCTTCTTTTAAAGGCTGAGCATGCCTTTCATTTTCGCGATCGATGACGGAACGGATCTCCTTGGAAATGTCCCCATCGAGATCTATTCCTTCATCGTCGGGGTCCAAACAGTTTATTTCAAAAATAGGCAAGTAAGCGAAAACATCATCCATTTCATTAACCAGTTCAGCAGACAAGGGGAATACAGCGGTTGACTCGAATTCAAAGTAAAAGCTACGATGTGGAGGGCCGATGGGCACAAACTCCGACTCTGTACTAGACGACGAGTCAGTGTCGGACTTGGACTCAGACTGAGACTGAGACTCAGTGCAGGTGCTGTGAGTGCAAGTTACATGTGGTACAAAAGTGCAATTATCATAAATGCCTACAGCCTCCACAATGAGTTTGGAAGGCTCTTCACACTACGCCAAATTTTAGTATTAGCGGCATGAGAAAACTGCCGTTAATAGCCCAAAAGCCGCCGGTAATACTCAAAACCGCCGGTAAAAGTTCAAAAACCGCCGGAAATAAACCGCCGGGAATACAATTGTCGGAAAAACAAAAGCGGCATTAGAAAACCGCCGGCAATACTAAAAACGGCGGTAAAAAACCACCGGTAATAATACCGCCGGCAATAAAATCGGTGGTTAATTTTTTTTGTTCTCCCAGGAATCGAACCCGGAACCTCCGGATCCTATAGCGCGCGTGCTACCAACTGGACTGACCCGGATATTGCGTCATGTAGGATAAATAATAATATTTATATTATACGGGTTGGTATTATTATTATAAGCGGCATTAATAAACCGCCGGTATTAAAAAAACCGTATATTCTATTTTTTCCGGCGGTATTTTAAAAAACCGTCGGTAAAAGTTTATAAAAACGGCATTATTAAAAAACCGCCGTTTTTGGTAGTTATTTCCGGCGGTTCTACTAATGCCGGTAAAAGTTGCTTTTAACGGCAGTTTTTATACCGCCGGTAATAATACCGCCGGCAAAAGCAATATTTGGCGTAGTGTCAATTTCTTCTTCATCTCCGAGCATCGGCACAGCAGGATCTTCCATCATACCCCCCAATTCCTCGCCCCCGAACAGCGATTGAAAGTGGCCCTCTTCAAGAGTTTCGAGCCAATCCAGTGCTTCAGACAGTCCCTCTATCTTTGTAAATTCTTCATCACTCTCCCAGGTATCATTAGCAAAGATCTCGAAGCCTGGATACTTCGTTTTCGTTTCAAGGTCCACGAAGGGTTCAGGCTCTCCTTGGTACAACGCCTCCTTTTCCCTCGACTTCATCTCCGTGGCACGGGCCCGAGCGTGATTGCGCCATTTCTTTGCTGAGTCGCTTTTCTTGGCCTCATATCCTAGACCAAAACGCTCGTTACTTCCAGGGAAGTCAGGGAACTCAGGGACTCCTTGAGCATAAAGTCCCAAGCCCATGCCCGGCAAATACTTCATTCGTTTCATAATTTCTAGCGCTGCGGAACTCACCAGGAAACCGTCTTCGGCCCGAATGGTGCACACTTTCGAGGTCATAACTGCAAAGCCTCCCATGGCAATATCTTCCTCACCATGCATAATCTCTAGTAGCGGGGAATTGTCCTCGGAGTGCGGACGAATGCCTGAGTCTCCATGGATGATAAGGGTTCCAAATTCCAAATCCAAAATGAGTTTCTGATGTAATGTTGAGGACACACCCATGACGTCCGGGCGATGTAGCCAAGGCCTTCCCAACAGGAGATTGAATGATGTAGGTATTTCCAAAACACAGAATTCAACGGTGGTTTTAAACTTGCCAGTTGCAAGTTCCAAGTTGATTGTCCCCAAAACATCACGGCGTGCATTATCATAAGCACGAATACCCAAATTCGACGGCGCGAAGTCCTTGTTCTTAAGGCCCAAGCAATAAGCAGTGCAAAGTGGACACACGTTAATGGCGGAGCCATTATCAACAAGGATTGCCGGGACCCACTTTGCCAGGCACTTCATGGTGATGTGAAGGGGCTTGTTGTGGTCAGCTCCTTCAGGCGGCAGGTCTTTCTGAGTGAAGGATAAGGTGTGCTGGGTGAAGTTCGGGGTTATAAGGGCGATTGCTAATCTGCAGAGATCCTTCATCCAACATGGACTTATTGACAGTCAGTTCCTCACCGTTCATCCATACATTCACCAATTCAGACTTTCCCCACAGATCTTCTGGATCCAATACGCAGATGCTGGGCTCATCAGGGATTTGAACTGCGGGTTGGGGGAAGAACTCCTCAATAATGTATTCCTGCGGGAGGAAAAGATAGTCCATGGCACGTTCCAGAGCATCGGAATCTCGAGTGAGGTTAACAATGGTTTTGACGGTGAGCCCTGAGAACATACGGGGATTCATCAGATCCATTTCTTCTACCACTTCCTCTTCTTAAAAAAGGTACGCCGAAGATGTTTCATCCAGAGGATCAGAATCGTCCATCCAGTGCCATCCGTTGGGCTCGAGCTCCCATTCCCATTCATCTTCCTTCTCGACAGGTTCAGGTTCAGCGAACAGTGCAAATAGGGAATACCCATCCAAAGGATCGGCCATCATCTCCTCCCAGTCCTGCCTCCATTCTCCATGTTCCAATTCCTCAATTTGGCTGGGGTTAAGTGCCACGGGCCATACTCCACTGATAAGAGCCCTGTCTTCTACTGCCAAGAAATCTTGCGCCAGGTCTTCCCATCTTGTCTGAAAGTCCCATTCCACAGTTTCCAATGCACATACGGCATCTTCAACTGGTAGCTCGACGGTTGGCTTGGGTTGGGTAGCAGGAATGATGGAAAGGCTGGGGTTAAAGGGTTGGCTTATGGAGATAAGGTTGGTGCGGGCATTGGAATGCTTTGGGAGTGGGTTTGAGACAGTGTTTGGTTTTTATGGTGGCATAGGGAGGGTCTTGTTGTCTATCAGGTCTTGGATTGCATGGCGGAGACGGAAGCAGTTGTCGGTTAGGTGGCCCACGTTCTGGTGATAGGCACAGTACGCATTAGGGTTGTGGGATGCGGGTAGTTTTTGAGGTAAGGGAGTAGGGGTAAGTGGCTTGAGGGTGCCACTTTCGACCAATTTCTCGAGCACGGCGGAAAGAGGTGCTGAGAATTGAGCAAAAGTGCGGGGCTGGGTACGCGGTTGACTGGTTTGGGTGGCTATCTGGTTCACCGGCTCGGCTTGGGTTGTGTTTGTGGAGGTGTTGGGAAGGTTGGTGTAGTTGGCGTTGCCAAACAGATTGTTGCTGTTTCCGGAGTAAACCTTCTTGGGCTTGGGAGTAGGCTCGGGCTTGTCGAGGATTCCCAATTGAACTGCTGCTTCGACGGCTAAGCCTGTATCGAAGAATATTTTAAAGTCTGAGCATGCTTGAGCCATAACCATGTGTCTCGCAAGAGTGGGTTGAAGGTTACGGACAATCATCCGGATTTGGTCCCTGTCGCTCGGTCTATCTTTCATCTGTGCTGCCTTTGCCCTCCATCTCTTCACGAAATCGGCGAAGGCCTCTTTTGCTTCCATTTTTGTTGACTCCAATTCACGGGTGGTCACCTCCAACTGAATGTTATAATCGTATTGCGCCACAAAAGCCGCGCATATATCCTCCCAAGAACGCTTCTTTCTCTCATCCAGTGAAGTGAACCAGTGCAGAGCATGTCCCACCAAAGTCTGCGAGAACATCTGCGCCATAGCATCCTTCTCAACTCCCCACATGGAAAGTGCCCTAATGTATCCCGTCAGGTGTGCCTTTGGATCTCCTGTTCCGTCAAACTTAGCGAAGTCGATTGGCCTGAACTTATCCGGAAGCTTTGCATTAGGAAACAGGCAAAGCTTATTGATGTCAAAGCCAGTCGACGCTATCTTCTCGTTTCTTGTAACGGATTCCTCTAGTTGGGTGAGCTTTGCCAATACTGCTGCCATCTCGGGGTTTTGCGGAGTTTCCAAATCAAAGACCAGCTGCTTCGTGTTCGGATTAGGATTAGGGTTAGGGTTGAAGTTTAAATTGGGGTATGGGTTTGGGTTTGGATTTGGGATGGGATTTGGGTTTGGGTTTGGAATAGGAATTGGATTAGGGCCCGGATTCGGGTTTTGTGGTGGAAGGCGTCGTGCAACCCCAGTAGTCATCATCATGAGTTGGGCGATTTGGTTGTCAGTGTGCTCGCCCAGGCATTGGATATCTTCTCTAATCTGAGCCATTTCTCCATTCAGATTTCCCGGGTTTGGGTTGGGGTTAGGATGGGGATTGGGAGCAGGATTAGGATTCGGATTTGGCTCGCCTCCGTTTGGGTTCGGATTTGGGTTGGGGTTCGGATTACCAGCGTTCGGGTTCAGGTTGCCTCCGTTCGGATTTGGATTGGGGTTTGGGTTTAGACTCCCGATCATTAGGTCCATTTCCTCCTGAGGGTTCGAAACACTGCAAAGATCTGACCCAAGTCGAAGTCGCTCCAATCTCTGCCCCAGGGGTCTGGTCCAGGAGGGTATGATGTGCTTCTTCTTTGGCCCAATTGCTCAGAACTGACAGCAAAGTAAAAACCTGTGCTCAGATGCGGTCCTTGTTTGCACTTTTATGAAACTGGTGCGCGATTTTGAGAAAATAAATGCCTCATCGTCACCGTCATCGACTTAATTTTTTTCAAGAACGATTGACTCACGGGAGGTTGCCTTGATCCTCAGATTTTTGAGGTGTATCCTCGTTTAGGAACGGTCGATTCCCAAAAAATGCTAAAATAAGCTAAGTATTTGGTTGATACTCCATCGACTACTCGACCATTGGTTCAGAATGACTAGAGGTGAACAATGTGATACGATAACCCAAAGCGACGTAAGCGGTACACTTGCTTTTAGCCTAAATGGTGTTGGTACCACAATGTTCTGCTCCCCTATCATTTCTCTCCTTTGGTTAAATCTCGGTTAAACACCAGTCAAGGACTTAGCAAAATTTCAGTTTCCTTCAGGTTTGTGTTCGAGGACTTGTATGATTTACACAACACGCTTTAGGGGGCGTGACTCTTCATCGGGTCTTGGCAACCTTCCGAAGACCACGCAAGCGAGTCTCGAGAATCGTGGCTGACAGCATGACGATGCAAAATGCAATGCAGCATGTAAACAGAACATAGCACGTAATCCTACCCTGTAGGCTCCTGTCCTAGTTTGGAAGATTCTACGGCCTGCTAAATATGTACAAAGGCCGGGTTTTGGCTTGAAGAGGGTTCCCCGGACTAGAGCCAAAGTATACCTCCCATTATTGAGCGTACACCCAATAACGGTACAGACAGTAGGGATGACTCATCACGGTCGAGGGTTGCTGAGCATTTCGGGATTCCCTATCACCGACAAGCCGGGTAGGATTGCCGAAACGCAACAGCGGGGCTGCACAAGACATATATACAAAAATGAAAAATGAAATAAAATAATTTTGAAAAATCCCACTAATATCTTTCAAGCTTGCCTCACTAATTTAATTAATGCTTAAGGAAATCGGGGCATTTATTCAACGTACCGATCTTTCTCAAGTATCAATTAAATCGTTATCCCCAGCAGAGTCGCCACTGTGGGCTACCACAGCCCCGAGTGGTTTTGGGGCGGCCCGAAAAGAAACGCCACGTTTTTTGAATCGAGTTGAAAAATTTGAAGAGTCGCCACCCGGACTTATGGTTTGCCACCCGAGAAACCGTTTCGATTGAAAATGATTGATTTGAAATTGAAAACTAGAGATTTATTCGAGTTCGGAAGCCATGTTACGAGGGGGGAAGGGTTTTACTGCACCCCCCTCGCCGGACACGAGATCGGTCTCTGCTAAATATTTGTGGGATTTTTCAAAAGGATTTTATTTCATCAAACAGTTAGCATGTATTTACAGATATATTAAGTACAGAGGAGTGCATGCATGTGCATGTGTACAGTGAATGGGAAATGGTAATGAATGTGAAATGCTGGAAACTGGAAAATCCTGTCACTAATCTACTCTTGAGCGCTCGGAAGCACTCCCGAGTGCTTGGGAGTGTTGCATATCCAACCTGCAAATTATGTTAGTGCAACAAAATACAACAAAATATGATACTGAAAATATAAACTAGAGTATCATTGATCATGTCACAGGCTCAACAGACGACTTGGCAGAATGGGATCAGCCCCCACTCTGCCAGGCCATGCACTCCCTACCTTTCTGAAAAGCAGTTCAATAGTCGTAAGAGCTAAAAGGGACGCATGCATGGACATGCAAAAGACAGTATGAGAGTAAGACTGTAAGAAGAGTGGACTGAGTTTGCATGCAAACACTCTCGAGCGCTCCAAAGTGATCTTGAGCGCTCGGGAGTGGCTTACATCCCAGGACTGATTTTAACAAAATAATGCCCGCATTGTAGTGTGTTATTACACTGGATCTTTTGTTTTTGAAATAAGAACCGAGTTTCTCTTCTTAGATCTTTGATCAAACTCTTTTGCATGGCCTTAAATGAAAGTCGTTTTCTTTATTTTTCTTTGAAAATGGGAGGTCATTTGTACTAGCATACCTCAAAACGGGGGGGGGGGGGGGTTAAAATAAAAAAGAGCCACAATCGAGTGCTCTAGAATAGTC
Organism: Rhododendron molle; assembly: GCA_025413875.1. Lineage (NCBI taxonomy): Eukaryota > Viridiplantae > Streptophyta > Magnoliopsida > Ericales > Ericaceae > Rhododendron > Rhododendron molle. The sequence continues at coordinate 27,783,657 of CM046388.1, read as the reverse complement.
TCGAAGGCCGAGAGTGCTTCCAAGAACCTTTCAAAAATAAGTTTTGTGATCGCTCTTGCTCTTACACTAAAGTCTCTCAACCCAAGCTCAGCATTGAAGGCTGAGAGGGCTGAGGGACTTCCCTCAAAAAGGAAAACAGCCCTGATTTTGTTTATGTTTGACACTAAAGTAGAGAACTTCTACCTTTGGTTGAGGAATTTGCTTCTTGAAAGGCTCTAGAAGGTGAAAGAAAGAAAGGTCAGGAAGATCAGAACATGCAGGCCATCTGAACTCCTTGCATGTGTATGATGCCTTGGATTTTTGGATTGCTTTTCTTTTGAAAATCAAGCTTTGAGAGAGATGGGAGATGGCTTTGTTTGAATGTGTCAAAGAGGTCTTTTTAGAGAGAGAGAATTCGTCCCCCCTTCTGTGCTAAAGTCCAGCCCCTTATATAGGCAAGATAGCCTATAGTTTTTATTTTAGAAAATGAGATTTGGCATCTTTGAAAATCCATCAGGCCTGACTCACCTCTGACTGAGGTGGAGTGTTGCCTGAGGTTTGAACCGGCCAGGATGGCTGTAATGATGGCCTGCATGGGAAGTGGGGAAGCTCCACCATCCAGTGGGCAGTACAAAAGTCTCGAGCCCTCGGGTTCAGTCTCGAGCGCTTGGGAGTTTACTCTCGAGCGCTCGAGAGTTTGTCAAATCCCAAGTTTTGAAAATGGTTTGGAGCACTTAGGATTGATCCAGAGCGCTTGGGACTGATTTTGACATTTTATTTTCCCTTTCAAAGTCTTTAAGAAGCAAAGCCCTGACTGGTCTAAGGCTTGTTTCGATCCAAATTCATCATCGGGGAGCCTCCGGGTCACAAATTAAGGAAATTCGAAGTGTTCAAATTGGGGTGTCTACAACAGGACTGGCTGTCGTGAAGGCGGATGGAGAGATCAATGTGCTGAATGATCAAACCGTTGGGGAACTTTGACAGGACCGGCTGTCAAGAATGTGAATGGGGAGATCAATGTGCTGAATGATCAAACCGCTGAGGGATTTTGACAGGACCGGCTGTCGTTGAAACAGCTCCACAGGATAGCATCCTTTGGTTTACGAACCGAGAGTTGGACAGGACCGGTTGTCGTTGAATCGGCTCCGCAGGATAACATCCTTCGGTTTACGAACCAAGGTTAGGGAGATTTCTATCGCCTCCACTAACGAATTGAACCAAAACTGCATGAGATGGCATCGCATCCTTTGGCAAATAAATCATATGAAGGCAACCATGCTGGCCATCTTCCTGCTTTCAACATTTAATACACAATATGCAATGATGTATATAATTTGAATGCACAAATTGAAAATGCAGACACAAGCTAAGGGCTGCTCCTAGGAGGACAAGGATGTCTAAGGACTACCACTGAGCCCCATTACTTCACTGTATGTTACTTCTGAGATACGCACCCAGATAGATAGACATTGAGCGGGTCGGCATGCCCCATGTTGACATTAGCAGTGTCATTGGGCCTGTGTGCCCTTTTCTTGATGTTTGGGCAGATGTGCTGTAGAGACCCGGAATTCTGGCCCGTATTGTTTTAAAAAAAAAAAATATATATATATTATAATTATTTGTGAAGGCGTAACACGTGGAGATACGAAAAAGCGACGTGGATGTTTGATTGGAGGTTAATGTGAATGAATCATTAGTGGAGGGGTGCAAGTGTAATTAACACAAAAGTTGGTATAAATAGGAGGGATTTCACAAAGAATCCATTTTTCTCTTTTCTCCTCTGCCGAAACTTTCTCTCTCTCACGCCTCTCACCTCTCCTCAACTTCTGTCCGCGATTTCATCTACCTAGGGCGTGATTCCGGGCAAAGTCCAAGAATTAAAGTTGATCTACGGAGCGCGGGCTTCCTATCCATCCAAGAAAATTTACGATCGGACCACGTGGAGTTTCGGTTGACTTGGTCAAACGGTCGGGTTTTGCTCAAAACCCTTGAGGTAGGGACTTCTTACTCTTGTTATACGTTTATGAGATGTTTATGTATCTAGATCGTGCTTTGTTTCGTGCTTGAGGTTGGATTTTGAGTTTCGGTCGAATCTGAAAATTTCATCCCGTTTTCCTAGTTTCAGCCAACTTTGAATGGCTGTAACTTTCTCGTCCGATATCCTTTTCGTGCAAACTTTATATCAAATCGAAGGTCTTGAAGTTAGCTTTCATTTGCCACCGGAATCGCCTTAAAACTCTCAGTACAGAGAAAGTTATGAACATTTGAGTAGAGGTGTGTCAATCTGTCTCGTGTTCTGCTGTTTCTGCTCGTTTTCTGAGTTTTTGCCCAACTTTGAATGGCTGTAACTTTCTCGTCCGATATCCGTTTTGTGCAAACTTTATATCAAACCGAAGGTGTTGAAGTTAGCTTTCATTTGCCACCGGAATCGCCTTAAAACTCTCAGTACAAAGAAAGTTATGAACATTTGAGTAGAGGTGTGTCAATCTGTCTCGTGTTCTGCTGTTTCTGCTCGTTTTCTGAGTTTTTGCCCAACTTTGAATGGCTGTAACTTTCTCGTCCGATATCCGTTTTGTGCAAACTTTATATCAAATCGAAGGTCTTGAAGTTAGCTTTTATTTGCCACCGGAATCGCCTTAAAACTCTAAGTACACAGAAAGTTATGATCGTTTGAATAGAGGTGTGTCAATCTGTCCTGCTGCGTGACAGATTCGTGTAGCTTCAGTAAACACCTGTTTAACCATCATTGGAGTGCAAATTTGACTAGGGTTCCTACGTACCTTTTAAGCTTCATTCGATCGCGCAACCTTTGGGGCTAAAATCGCTTAAAAGTATTAAGAACTCGATTTATAGTGCTTTATCGAAGATTGAGCTGTAATCTGGAAATCTTGGCAGCGTATAGAGCTGCACCTTTTTTTTTATCGTTTATTATGGTTAAACGACGCTATTGGTTATGGGTTCTTATGAGTTTTAAAGATTGGTAAGTTGGTGATCTTTTGGCGTTGGAATCGTTGAAAAGCATTGAGTATGGAAATTTTTATGAATTGTCGAACACCGACTGCTCTCTGGAATAGTTTTGGTCCGTTAGTTCACGTTCGTCTGTTTTGACTCCTAATCCCTTCTAATCCCTTTTAAACTTCGTTAAACCATCCCCAGGCTTGATTACTCGAGTTCTAATGATTCGTTGATCATTCAGAGTCCTTTAAACTCTTTTGGCGCTCGCTCAATGAGGTCTAAGTATTAATATTAGTGGATAGTATATTGTAGAGTCGCTATGAGGATGGTACGATATTGTGATATACTAAGAGAAAAAGGCGCGTACTTTTTATCAATCGATGTTCTGTTATGATTGATTGTTTGGAATACATTGAAATGTGATTGTCGATGTGTGTTTAACTTATAAGTCGGTTTGATTGGTGTGCTTTGTTGTGTCATGAGATTACGAGAAGTGTTTGTTGAAGGGGTTGTGTGATCGTTGGGATTCGAGTGCCTATAATTGAGAATTGAAATGAGGAAGTGGATGCAACGCAAGGGGTGGTAATGCAGAATGCAACGCAAGGGGTGGAAATGCTGAGACCCAGATAATGGGTGATGTTGATTGCAACGCAAGGGGTGGAAATGCAGACTGCAACGCAAGGGGTGGAAATGCAGAGTGGTTGAGATTATGAGAAGTGTCGAAATGGTTGCGAACCTATTGTGAGTACGTTTGATTGATGTGAGTATATTAATGTTTCTACGTGACATGCAGACTGTTAGGAACACTTACAAGGTGTTTGGAACCCTTTGGCCGTAGATTGTCTTCCGTTTTGATAAACCCATATTTCTCATGTTCACTTATCGAATTCTTTCATTCTTTGTGCATATTTCGTCGTATTTTCATATAGCTTGAGTATAGATTTCTCTACTGGGCTGGTGTAGCTCAACCTATCATTTTCAGGTACAAAGCAAGGAGGTTGGTATGGCGTGCGTGTCGTGCTTGTTGACCTTGTCTTTTGAAGGTATAAAAGAAATGATCATCTGCATTTGTCTCGAATGAAGTATTTGAAAGTATGATTATTGTAAATTGTAATATTACTTTTGGTATTTTTTAAACTTGGGGTTTCGAGCCAGGATTGTAACATTTGAATTTAAATTTGAGAATAGGGAAGGAAATGTCATTTAGGTATTATCGGTATTCCAATAGTGGTTTTATTTATTGTAAAAGATTATTACTTATGTTGAAAATCGAGGGCGTGACAAATTGGTATCAGAGCGTTAGGTTTGAATACCTAGTGACAGTGGGGAGACTTAGTCTCATGGGTTTCAAAAAAAAAAAAAAAAAAGTGTGCTTGCTTGATTGACGTGTGTTTATCGATGTAGCATTGTATTTATGTTTACATGAAATGGTGAAGTGTTGATGACGCGTGTAAAAAAAAAAAAAGAAGAAAAATAAAAGAGATGTTAATGGTCGTGCGTAGAGGCAATGTTGATGTGTGAAAGAGGATAATTCTTAGCATATGACAAAAGAGATAGAGTATTAGAATGACTTATGAGATAAGTGTTAGATGTATGTTTTATTTGAATTGTACAAATTACGTGCTATGTCTTAAATGCATGAAGTAAGTCTTATGTGATGTAGGCTGCATTGAGGGTAAGCGTACGAAAGATAGTATGTTTGTTAGGATCGAGGAAGAAAAGAGAATGCATGTTGAGGTGTGATAGAAACCATAGTTGGTTCAGAAAGCGAGTAGGATGTAGCATGACGAGAGGATTGAGTTGGTGTATGTTTTGATGTGTATAGAAAAGGTAATGACCTTTTGTGGTAATAATTGAGGTTGGTTGTTATCGAGGGTATTGAGGCAACGATAGTGATTAAAGGTAGGACAAGCTGAACCTATATAGTGATTTATATGTAGTTAATGTTGACTTAGGAAAAGAGGGTTCTGAGTAGGGTGTCAGGATACGGTATGTGACTTCTGGACACCTAGGCGACTATCGATGAGATCCAGTTGGAAGAGGCACTTGATCACCGCTCCTTCTATATGGAAGTCTCGGGAAGTCAATTGGACACTAGGATTGTGTATAGGGGCTAGAATCTCTAGGCTTGAGGCAGATGATTGTGTATAGGAATTTAGTTGAGAAGGATGTATTGTGGTGGTGTTGTAGTCGTTGTAGTGATTGTCGTAGTGGTGGTGTTATGAGGGGTTGGTAGGAGAATATTAGTTGTGTTGTTTGGAGAAAAAAAAAAGAAGACACAATGAGAAGGATAGTGATATGATTTAAGTCAAAAGGTCAACGTAATGTAAGGTAAGGAAATTGTTTGAAGTAAGGGCGATACGAGGGTGAATTATTAAGGGTGATAATGAATTGGAGAATAGTTGGTGTCCTTAGTTGGAATGGTGTGAAATTTGTGGTGAGCGGGATTGTTAGAAGTTATTGGTGCGAATGAAACTGATTCTTAAGTAATGATGTGGTAGGAGTTTTAGAATATAATGAGGAATATAGACAAGTTGTTTGTATTTTGTAACCCCGGAGTCTTGTTGGTATTTAGGAAGAGGTCTATCAATTTGTTTGTATTTATATTGGTGTTTAAATTTTAATATCGAGGTAATCAATAGTAGTGAAAGTTCCTTAGTGCAGCAATTGCACACATTGTATAGGTATTTGGGTGATGAAATGCCGTGTGATTGTAATGTTTATAGAGAAATGATTAATATTGATGTTGTGTATTTGATAAATGATATTTAAGATTGTGAAAACGGGGAACATGTGGCTTGATTAGACTAATTGACGAAAGTATTCGAGATTGATGGGTGAACAGAAAATGTCAAAGATATTATGAGGTTGAAAGGAACGAGATCACTATTGGGCTTTCTAGAGCCATGAATTGTGAAGTGATGGACACATTGTGGGTACGTGGATACGTGGCGAGTCTGTTGGATATTGAGTGAGTCTGTTAATGCATGGATGTGTTCGGTGTTAGGTAAGCTATTAAATTGTACTGTTGGTTTGTTGAGGTAACTCGTGCATGAAGTTTGTTGTTGTTTAAGCTTTGTTTTAGATGTTTGACTTGTTATGTAACCTTTATGTGCGTAATTTGCTCTTAGTATATGGTGCAGTGTTGACACCGATGAGTATGTGGGTATTTGCTACAAGGGACAAATTTTTAGTTGTAATATGGTATATATCTTTTCTTTTGCTGGCATCAATGCTATATAATGAATTGGATGTAAGGAGAACAATGGATTGGTGGATTAATATGAATAGTTTCAAGATTGTGTTGTGTGGAGTTATGTAGAAATGACATGCTGCGACAGAAGTGGGTGTGGTTCTCTAGAACAGGAGTTGGTGGTGACACTGAGTGGGACGTGACATGTAGGGTGGTGTTGGAACCTTGATTGTGTTTGAATGTTAGATGAATGAAAGAGCGTTAGAGGTTTGTACAGAGTTGATAAAAGAGTTATGTGGATAAATAGGGATATGAGTTGGTCATCGTGAATAGCGGTTTGTCCTATGTGTATTTGGTGTAGTTGTCTATTATTAGCCATATCAATAGAGTCGAGTCGGCTGTAAGACGTGTTTACTCTCGGAGACAAAATGGATATTAAAAGATGGAAGTGTGATGAGTTTAACTATGGTGAGTGGGTATTATAATTGAGAAGAGGTGATGGTCATTGTGCAGTCTAGACGTTGGATTTTGAGTTTTGTGATTTTATTACAGTAGAGATTATTTGGGTTCTCTAGTTAAATTCATTGGTTGACGTTGACAAAAAAAAAAAAAAAAAAAAAAAACAAAAAAAAAAAAAAAAGAATTGGAGTTTTATAAGCAGCTCAATATGTCCTTCCAAGAAATTCGAAAGATACTTAGTGGGATAAGGGGTAAGGAATGGAATGTGAAATTTGGAGTTTGGAGAACGTGAAGGTACCGCTTGTCGGATATTGGTGTGAATGTCATGCAAATATATGGGGACTAGGATTCTTGTATAGATGTTAAAGGTGATTAGAGGTTGGCGTAGTTCTTGAGAAGAAACCGATACGCATCCTAGACATGCGTGACTGAGTGCTGAGACCTTACTGTTAGTGAGGGTTCTTTTTTTTGGGGGAGCAAACAATATGAAGAAATGTCTACGTAGAGAAGAAATGATGAGATTTCGGTTTGAAATTGTGATATGAGGTTTGGTATAGTGACAGGTGGCTAGCAAATTTCGGGGACGAAATTTCTTTAAGGAGGGTAGGGTGTAGAGACCTGGAATTCTGGCCCGTATTGTTTAAAAAAAAAAAAATAATATATTATAATTATTTGTGAAGGCGTAACACGTGGAGATACGAAAAAGCGACGTGGATGTTTGATTGGAGGTTAATGTGAATGAATCATTAGTGGAGGGGTGCAAGTGTAATTAACACAAAAGTTGGTATAAATAGGAGGGATTTCACAGAGAATCCATTTTTCTCTTTTCTCCTCTGCCGAAACTCTCTCTCTCACGCCTCTCACCTCTCCTCAACTTCTGTCCGCGATTTCATCTACCTAGGGCGTGATTCCGGGCAAAGTCCAAGAATTAAAGTTGATCTACGGAGCGCGGGCTTCCTATCCATCCAAGAAAATTTACGATCGGACCACGTGGAGTTTCGGTTGACTTGGTCAAACGGTCGGGTTTTGCTCAAAACCCTTGAGGTAGGGACTTCTTACTCTTGTTATACGTTTATGAGATGTTAATGTACCTAGATCGTGCTTTGTTTCGTGCTTGAGGTTGGATTTTGAGTTTCGGTCGAATCTGAAAATTTCATCCCGTTTTCCTAGTTTCAGCCAACTTTGAATGGCTGTAACTTTCTCGTCCGATATCTTTTTCGTGCAAACTTTATATCAAATCGAAGGTCTTGAAGTTAGCTTTCATTTGCCACTGGAATTGCCTTAAAACTCTCAGTACAGAGAAAGTTATGAACATTTGAGTAGAGGTGTGTCAATCTGTCTCGTGTTCTGCTGTTTCTGCTCGTTTTCTGAGTTTTTGCCCAACTTTGAATGGCTGTAACTTTCTCGTCCGATATCCGTTTTGTGCAAACTTTATATCAAATCGAAGGTCTTGAAGTTAGCTTTTATTTGCCACCGGAATCGCCTTAAAACTCTAAGTACACAGAAAGTTATGATCGTTTGAATAGAGGTCTGTCAATCTGTCCTGCTGCGTGACAGATTCGTGTAGCTTCAGTAAACACCTGTTTAACCATCATTGGAGTGCAAATTTGACTAGGGTTCCTACGTACCTTTTAAGCTTCATTCGATCACGCAACCTTTGGGGCTAAAATCGCTTAAAAGTATTAAGAACTCGATTTATAGTGCTTTATCGAAGATTGAGCCGTAATCTGGAAATCTTGGCAGCGTATAGAGCTGCACCTTTTTTTTATCGTTTATTATGGTTAAACGACGCTATTGGTTATGGGTTCTTATGAGTTTTAAAGATTGGTAAGTTGGTGATCTTTTGGCGTTGGAATCGTTGAAAAGCATTGAGTATGGAAATTTTTATGAATTGTCGAACACTGACTGCTCTCTGGAATAGTTTTGGTCCGTTAGTTCACGTTCGTCTGTTTTGACTCCTAATCCCTTTTAATCCCTTTTAAACTTCGTTAAACCATCCCCAGGCTTGATTACTCGAGTTCTAATGATTCGTTGATCATTCAGAGTCCTTTAAACTCTTTTGGCGCTCGCTCAATGAGGTCTAAGTATTAATATTAGTGGATAGTATATTGTAGAGTCGCTATGAGGATGGTACGATATTGTGATATACTAAGAGAAAAAGGCGCGTACTTTTTATCAATCGATGTTCTGTTATGATTGATTGTTTGGAATGCATTGAAATGTGATTGTCGATGTGTGTTTAACTTATAAGTCGGTTTGATTGGTGTGCTTTGTTGTGTCATGAGATTACGAGAAGTGTTTGTTGAAGGGGTTGTGTGATCGTTGGGATTCGAGTGCCTATAATTGAGAATTGAAATGAGGAAGTGGATGCAACGCAAGGGGTGGTAATGCAGAATGCAACGCAAGGGGTGGAAATGCTGAGACCCAGATAATGGGTGATGTTGATTGCAACGCAAGGGGTGGAAATGCAGACTGCAACGCAAGGGGTGGAAATGCAGAGTGGTTGAGATTATGAGAAGTGTCGAAATGGTTGCGAACCTATTGTGAGTACGTTTGATTGATGTGAGTATATTAATGTTTCTACGTGACATGCGGACTGTTAGGAACACTTACAAGGTGTTTGGAACCCTTTGGCCGTAGATTGTCTTCCGTTTTGATAAACCCATATTTCTCATGTTCACTTATCGAATTCTTTCATTCTTTGTGCATATTTCGTCGTATTTTCATATAGCTTGAGTATAGATTTCTATACTAGGCTGGTGTAGCTCAACCTATCATTTTCAGGTACAAAGCAAGGAGGTTGGTATGGCGTGCGTGTCGTGCTTGTTGACCTTGTCTTTTGAAGGTATAAAAGAAATGATCATCTGCATTTGTCTCGAATGAAGTATTTGAAAGTATGATTATTGTAAATTGTAATATTACTTTTGGTATTTTTTAAACTTGGGGTTTCGAGCCAGGATTGTAACATTTGAATTTAAATTTGAGAATAGGGAAGGAAATGTCATTTAGGTATTATCGGTATTCCAATAGTGGTTTTATTTATTGTAAAAGATTATTACTTATGTTGAAAATCGAGGGCGTGACATGTGCCCCATAGATATGCTTTGCTTGGCCGTGGGCTAACGTGCCCTTGCCGCTCACGAGATTCCACTACTTGTGGATTAGGGTAACAATGTAAAAGTTGCATTTTCCAGTTTATTGATTCCCTTTGCAAGTGTCTAAGAGAATGCAAAAACTAACCATTAATATCTAATTTGCATTGACAAGCGAACTGAATTGACAAACCGACATGCACACATGTACAAACTCACCTAGCTCGAACGAAAAGGGAGAAAGAGCCCCAGGATACAATGCGAACCCTTAAACACACGGAAAATAATGAGGTTTTGGGCATTAACGGGCCAAAACTCAAATATCCCATAGACAGGTGAAACTGACACCCGTGTAAGGTCAAACAGATGTACAATGACCTGTACGAACAAATAGAACCGAGAAAAGCATCTCGACATGACAATTGATTGAAAAATTGGAAAAATGTCACAAAGAAGGACATAAGACGCCGATGATGACTCATATAGGGCTGGACTGAAACGGACACCTTCGTGCAATCACATTAGGTCCATATGACCTGTATGGCATGACAAAACTTGGCAAAAGCCCCTTGAATGGAATTTGAAGACGCTCTCAACTTGAAGAAGCGTGCGCAAGTTTATGACCAACGCGCATAACTTTGAACAAACGCGCGTGAACCTCAAACTAGCGTGCTGAATACAAGTCCGTTGCGGCTGCTTACACCAGACTTCGCTGAACTTAGAATAAACTGTGAGCCGTTACGCCTCACCAGCATTTCGTTCTATTTTTGATGCTTAAATTCTTTTAAGGCTTTATGCTCAGCTTTGAATTTGAAATAGTAGTTTGAAACAAGATTGAAAGATGAAAGGTTTTCCCCCCTTCTGCACAAATGAAGCTTGTCTTCTTCTCGGCCACGGCGATGTACCAAAGCCTTGGATCAAATTGATAAATTATGACCGAGTCTCACAAAGAAACTGCCTACGTATCCCAAGCTAGGGAATCACGTCAAAACGTAGTTGAGGCTAAGGTTTACTCGTGTGTTTACCTCTCCTTTTGCGCTCTAACTTTTGCCTAGTACCGCACATTCAGGTCTTCGCACGCGGGGTCCTAAATGGATATGTTCCATTTAAGGCCATAGCAAGGGCACGATTACCCTTTGGAACTGCCCATGGCGTATCATCAGTTAAGATTGCCGTAATTATTGAAATAATTCGGTCCCCGTAAACATTTATTAACACAAGACTGGACCCCTGTTCACATCCATCCTCCTACAAGACTAGGAATGGCAACGGGGCGGGGCGGGTTTTTGCCTACCCCGACCCCGACCCCGACCCGAAAATCATTACCCGCCCCCGACCTCGATCGGGTTTTTTTTGGGTACCCCCGTCCCCGCCCCGATCAGGGAACGGGTTTACCCGCCCCGCCCCGATCAGGGAACGGGTTTACCCGCCCCGCCCCGGTCCGCCACTAAAAATTAAAATAATAAAAGGATAAGTAAAAAAGTAAAAAAAAAATGCTAAATAAGAATAAAAATTATCTAAAAAATAAAACTTTTGAAATTATTTTTGTGTTTTTTGTTATCGTGGTTTTATCTAAACTTTTAATTGCAATCAATATTTTAGATATCTCATTCCATTTCTTTATGTGTAGAATTTATTCTAAATAATTGAAGAAAACTTTTTAAAAAATCCACTAAACACCCAAAAATATCAATTTTTATTTCTTTTTTAAATTAAAGAGACATTGTTTTTTGAATTAATGCTAAAAAAAATGAAATGACATGTATATAAGTATATATATATATATATATAAATATAAATACGCTGGTCGGGGTCGGGTAATTTCGGGGCCGGAGGCGGGTTTAGAATTTTACCCGACCACACCGATACCCCAAAAATGGGGTGGAAAAACTCCGCCTTTCGGGCGAGGGGGTGGTGTGGGGCCGGGCGGGTACGTTTGCCATCCCTATACAATTTTGCGCCCCTGTTCGCACCCATCTTAAAACAAGGCTGGGCCCCTATTCGCACCCACCTTAACGCAAGACTGGCCTCTGTTAGCACCCATCTTAACACGAGACTGGGCACCTATTCGCACCCATCTCCAAATCTTAACTCAATCATTTTCCAATTCATCATTTACCTAATATCGTCTAGATGATCCGTAACGTATACCAACCCAGTGATCTAAGTCCGATCTTATCAAACACAGCATAACCGAAGCTTCAAAGATGATACTGTGCATGAAAAACAGTAACTCAATCATACAATTGTGTCCAGGTATCAATTCAATTCATAACGTAGTAAGAGGATATATTCTGACATTATTTATTAATAATTACTTTAACTAATCACATTCTGTAACAAGTATATCAATTAATAAAATGCAAGTAAGTAAAACAATTAATATTTTATGATTGGGCCGATGCCCTTAAGCTTCCTTTAATGAACAAGTATTTTCATTAACACTAAAAAGATTGGTTTAGTCATTAATCAAACTAAAGATAATATAGTAATTTACTAATTTAATACTTTTATTAACAAAGTTAGATTGATCAGTAACATAATAAATACAATAATAGATACTAGTATTAAAATAAGTAGCATGACGTTAAAATGAGTTCTACGGCCCTACGCAACATATTCGGGTACCAAATGTTGGGTCCAGAGGGTTGCAAAATTATTTTAATAAAAGATATTATCGAAAAATTGTCGAGGGTAAAATAATTAGGTAATAAATAATCTACTAAATAAAATATATTTAGAGTAACAAGGTTCCACCTTGGGAATGTAAAGAGTTTAATAAAAATTACTCGGGCATTATTAATATGGCTTATGAGGTTGCAAACATATTTCGTTTGTAAATTTTGAACATTAACTAATAAATAATTCATAAATAGATAATTAAAATAAAAAAATATGGTATCAACAAGACATAATATTTGAGATGTGAAGAGTCTAGGAAAGATAGTCCGGGTGTCAAAAATGATGTTCGGAAGGTTGCAAAGTCGATTCGAACCATTTTTATCAAAACCGAATGAAGTTCATGGCTGGGCTCCTTGCCGCTATGTCAAACTGGTCCGAGTTTGCGGCTTGCAATGTTCGAGGTCGCGGCCGCGAGCTTTGGATTGGTTTTCTGCAGAATTTTGTATCGCTTTGTTTTAATGCATGGGATCATCTAGGGACTATGGGTAAGGTCCAAAACACTTAAATATGCATAGGAGAAGGTAGTGTAAAGGTTTATCTACCTTGGTTTTGGTTGAACGAGCTTAAAACGCCTACGAAGTGTTTTCGATAAAAAGAGGAAGACGACTGGGGCAGGAGCCGTTGGGGGCTGCTTCCTTGTGACTTGTTGTTGGGTTTGGGACCCTTGATGATGGTATTGAAGTTTGGAAGCTTGAATTTGAGTGTAGCACGTGGTTCCAATCAACACCCACTACCTTTTACTCTCTAAACCTCTATTGACGGAGCTCGAGCTTTTCTCTCTCTTTCTCTCTTCTCTACTGACTTTTCCAGAAGTGGTGATGCTGGGTGTGTTTAGAGAGGAGGTGGGGACTTGTATTTATAGAGGAAGAGGAGGAGTGGTGGCCAAGAAAATGGAGGAGAGAGAGATACGGGAGAGATGAGGGAGAGACTGTGGGAGAGGTGATGGATAGCTAGGGAGGGAGTAGAAGAGGGGTAGTTGGGTGGTGTAACGACCCTGATTTTTGGTCAATAAAAATTTCGTTAAAAATTTGAATTTTATTTTAATACTTGGATTTCATTTTTAACATCCAAAAATCGGTCGTTATTGACTTATAAAAATTTTGTTATTATATTTGAAAATTCTTTATTTGTTTTATAAATCCCTTTTAGCGATTAATAATCCGTCATAATTAGATTTGAAACTTGTAAAATTGAATCATTTTGCTCCGGACAATTTAGTCCTTCTCCCATGACTAGTATACTTGTAAACGTACTCGTATATTTTCCCTAATAAGTAAATAATATCTTTAAATTATATTTCTCGGCTGGAAATCCTACTTAGCAAGCATAGTTAGCTTTTAACCGATTAGTTAGCAAACCCTAACTACCGTTTGGTTTAGTGATGCATCGATGCCGGAGTGGTTAGTAGAAAAATTTTGGTCTTTGCCTTGACCGTCGGCTTGACCGCCTTGCTTTGGCTTGGCTAGGCTGCCTAGGCATCGGGTCGCTGTTAGACTTGCCTCGCCCAAGCATCGGGCCTCTGTCGGGCTTGCCTCGCCTCAGCGTCGGTTCGCTGTCGCGCCTGCCTTGCCTTGGCGTCGGCTCGCTGTCGCGCCTGCCTTGCCTTGGCGTCGGGTCGCTGTCGCGCCTGCCTCGCCTAGGCGTCGGGTCGCTGTCGGGTTGCTCTGCCCTGGCTGCCATCGGGGTTCTGCCTTGGCATTGGGTCGCGCCTTGCTTTTGCCTTGGCGTTGTTGGGCTGCCTTGCTCTAGCCTTGCCTTGGCTACACCTTGGCCACCGCCTCTTAGCTAACGGGCCACCTTGGCCACCGCTAGGCCACTGCGCCTTGGCCACGCTCACGCCTTGCCTTGGCATTTGGCACCGTCGGGCTTTAATATTCCGTTATTAGGCGAGTTCCTAAATAAAACCAAAATACCACTCGAGCAATGGAAGCCTAGATTAAGTATCGTTAGCCTAATGCCCATTTAGCCTAATTACTTTTCCCTAACCCTAGAAGGACTATTTTACCCTTTCCTTTTAATCTTTATCCATTGGACAATAGATACTAGGGTAGTCTTTATCCATTGGTTATTACATGCTAGGAAGACCTTTGACCATTAGACAATAGTTGTTAGGGAGAAGACCAAGTTTGACTAGTAGTTGGAATAGTCTAGTCAAAAGCAAATAGTGTACTTCATGATGACTAGTCTTTACCCATTGGTTATTACATGCTAGAAAGATCTTTTGACCATTGGACAATAGTTGTTAGGGAGAAGACCAAGTTTGACTAGTAGTTGGAATAGTCTAGTCAAAAGCAAATAGTGTACTCCATGATGACTTTCCTTGGACCATTGGTTAATAACCGCTAGGGAAAACTTTACCCATTGGATAATAGATGTTAGGATTTGCCAAATAGGATGACAAGACAAGTCATGTGCTTCCTCATCATTACTTCTTTCGCCCATTGGTTAATAACCGCTAGGGAAATGTTAGACCCTTGGACAATAACCATTAGGGGAATCATTATCCCTTGGATAATAGCATTGTCCAATATTCCCATGGGATTCTTGGTGAAAGATATGATAGTACTTTCTCCTACAAAAAGAATAATCATTAACCATGTGTGCATTTAAGTAGCCTTGTCCTTATCCTCCTTGTTCTTCCACAAATGTACACATATATATATATATATATACATATAGGTACTTTGACCAAGAGAGAGAATCGGCTAGAGAGAGAGGAAAGGGAGGCCGAATGTGAGGAGAGAGAGAGTGAGGTGTGTGTATGTATCTTTGGCCACTTGTCCAAGCCACCTGATAGCCTTAAGCCTATTTGCTACATACCAACCCATTTCTAGTCAAAACCTAGCCAATGATTCTAGTCTTTCTTCCAAGTAGACCATCCTAGGACAAGACTACACCATGACCACCTCCATCATTGTTTGGACCCTCATCATTACCTAGATTTGATTTGAAAGAGAAAGGACTTGATGTGACTAGACTTAGGTTGCTTGCCATGATTATGGACTTGATTTGACAAGTCCATGGAATAAATCCATGAGAAAGGAGAGAGAGGCCGGTTGGGAGAGAGGAAGAGTGAGTGTATGTGAGTTGTATTTTGACATGTGTGTTGTACTTTGACTCTATTTGACCTAGATACACTTGGTTGGAGTACTATAGCATGACAAGACTAGTCATGTGTACTTTATCATACAAAGAGAATAATCATAAGCCATGTGTACATTTAAGTAGTTTTGTCCTTACCTTCCTTGTTCTTTCCATAAATGTACATATAGATATATACACACACACATATACATGATAGTACCTTGACCAAGAAAGAGAGAGATGGCCGAATGAGAGGAAGAGGGAAGGTAAGATGTATGTGTGTCATACTTTGACAAGTTGTAGTACTTGAATACTATTTGACCAAGTTGCACTTGTTGTTGGGATTTGGCTCGACAAGACTAGACAATGGAGCAAATCCATGGAAGAGAGAGAGAGAGATATGGCCGAATGAGAGAGAAGGGGAGAGTGAGGTGTATGTGCATTGAACCTTGGCATTTAGGTGTACTTTGAACACTATTTACCAAGTGGCACTTAGTTGGCATACTATTGCATGACAAGACTAGACAATAGGAGCAAATCTATAGGAGAGAGAGAGAGAGAGATATGGCCGGCCAAGTGGAGTGAGGGGGGAGCTTCATTTTGCCTATAAATAGCATCCATTCCATGCCTTTCAACTCACACCTTCACCATTCAACTTCTCTCTCTAGAAAGCTTAGTGTTCTTGCTTGTTCTTGCTTTGTTCTTGAGTGTTCTTGAAGTTCTTCTCTTGTTCTTCAAGAAACTCATCCTAAGCCGCCACTAAACCACCACTTCACCACCCTTCGATCCATAAGAGTTTAGTAGTATAGTCAAGATTTAGTTTCGAGAGAAACCTTTCTCTTTCGAAGCTACCAGAAGTCCACCGTAAGCCGTTGCTCCGACGAAATTCCCGTAGCCACCCTACCGCCAAGAAGAACGGTAGAGTTCTCCGAACCTACTCATCCTAAGTATAGTTTATGAGCATGATAGAAAAATATGTAGTACATGGATAAGTTGATCGTATGCTTTTATTTTACGTAGTTTACTTTGATCTTGAGAATAATTGAATGCATGGTTTATAGAATCTTCCCAACTTGATTAACTCGTCAATAAACATATGTTGTTACGATTTTGTTTAAAGATAAAGTATTGTTTCAAAACGAAGTATTCGTATTTTGACCTTTTCAAGGATTGTGAACTTGATCGCATGATTGCTTGCCTTATTTGTGGTTGTAAACAAGCATGATTAAATAGAGTTGGATGATCTTGCTAGTTTAGTTCAGGATTACTTTAACGTGATTTGTCCCGCCGCGGAGTCTATGCATGATTACGAGACACAAAAATCGAGAAAGTAGAAACATGACACTTAAGGAGTGGTTGATATGGATAAAAAGGATTTTGGAAACTACGTAATGGCCGGACTTGGTAGCCTTACATTGGTGTGCGTTGCCAATGGAGCCGGACTTAGTAGTTTCATTGGTGAGGTGGACTTGGTTATCCGCGGAGAGGAGCCAATGCAAGAGTGTGCGTTCATAATGTGCCGGGCTTGGTAGCCCATTGTGTAGATTGTTAACGGAGCCGGACGTGGTAGCTTCATTGATTGATTGGGCTTGGTTATCCGCGGAGAGGAGCCAATGCAAGATTTGATAACGTGGCCGGACTTGGTAGCCATTGTGGCCTATAAGCCGGACTTGGTAGCTTATTGGTTATGTGCGTTCACAACGTGCCGGACTTGGTAGCCATTGTGGCCAATGAGCCGGACTTGGTAGCTCATTGGTGTGTGCGTGTGATTTTTTGGAAATGATAGATGAGACACAAAACGATGAGTCGCATAGGAGAAACACACGGAAACATGACACCAACGATAGATAGCGAATGCGGATGTGTCATTGTTGTTGTTATTGTTATATTAATGCATGTGCTGTTATGACTCTTTACAATATATGCATGACTTGCTATTTGTAAGTTAAGGGTTAGTGGGTTTCGGATTATTCTATTGAGCTTTCAAGCTCATGGTGTTGCTTTATGTGACCCTGACATATTATACTGGTGGCGACGCTGGTATAATGTGTCAGACTTGTTAGATGAACAGCATGAACAGTATACCTTAGAGGCCTTTGGAGCTGAGGAACTTGCTAGGATGGAAGAAGAGAAGGAGCTGTAGATAACCTTAGATATCCATCCCTTTTGTGTAATATAAGAACCCTTTGGGAGTTTATGATGTAATAAAGAGCCAGATTCTCTTTTGTTGTTCAATAAAATGTTTATTTAACATACCCAAAATTCGGGGCGTTACAGGTGGTGAGGTGGAGAGGGAGACAACAAGGTGGGGAGGTGGTGACTTGGTGTCCATGGAAGGTAGAGAGAGAGGGAGAACTGAGAGAGAGAGAGAGAGAGATATATATCTCGGCAGAGAGAGAAAGGAGGTGGCTTGAGGGGTTGGGTGATGGGGATAGGTTGAGAGTGAGAGTGTGTGAGGTGTGTGTGTGTGTGTGTATATATATATATATATATATATATATATATATATATATATATCTTAGAGTATATATATTAGAATGGCGGCGCATTGGTTTGTACGGTTACAACTATAATTATTAAAGTGGTTCCCTGTCCAATCAGCAGGCGCGTGTGGGCCTTAATTATTGTTTCTTGGTTCGTAAGGACCATTTTAAAAGCCGTTTGAACCCTTTTACTTTTGAAACATGGATTTTGATTTAGAGTTGCACTTTAATGAGGGTAAATACGCAGCCAAAGATGTTCTTCGAGAAATTAGTCGAGGTTGTTTGGGTTTGGAAAATAATTTGGGTGGTCTTGGTTTAATTGTTTGGTTAAACCAACTTCAACACGAGTTGGATTTTGTCTTTAAGGGATTATAGGAGTCTGGTTATGTCGTTCCTGAGAAAGAGGTTACGGGTCTGTGCCCTCTGACCCCTCTCCCGTCTCCTAAACGTCATCGTTTATTGTTGCTATTAAATCCGTTCTGGAAGAATGGCGTTGGTGTAAATCCTGTCACCAGGAGACTGAGTATCTTGTAATGAAAGATGAGTTTTAATTCCAAGTTCTGAATCGCAGTATATTTGTTACCTGTTAACAATTGACTATGACAGTTATCATGCAAACATATTCCATGTTATAGTTAAAATCGTCATATAGGATGCGTTAATTGTAGAACACGAATATACATATTTCAAAACCAATATAATATGGCATTTTGAAGGCCCAAACATCGTCGAAAGCCCAAAAAACAGTGCACGTCATGGCAAAGCAATGAGTATTGCTCATTGGCCCATTTATAATCGAATCTGTACGGACCCGGCCCATAATTCCATCACACAATATTTACGATACTACCACCCGAATGATAAAGTACGTTATATGGAACCAAATGTCCATTCTGAACCTAGACATGTAGGGGCCACGTTATGATGGCCATTTTGAACACACTTAATATAATGCCAAGGGAGCTCTGCGGGACAAAACTTCCCAGTTATTCTCCTGCTGTAAATCTCGACCTTCGGTTTCAAATTAAAGTAGCCCGCTTTAATTCAGAAGTGCAGATGGAAGGTGAAGTGAATGTACGCATAGTGTATTTCCACTAATAAAGGTTGAATTTTATTATGTGTTCATCGTCTTGAATCTCTTTGATGAACTTTCTCTCATACAAACTGGAAACAGCACGAATTACATTGTTAATGGAAATAACTCCTAAGTTATCTAAATAGTTACAAATCCAAAACTGAAATCGGAGACGCAAGGCATCCTCTGAAGATGTCTTCGATGTCGTCCAGACCCGGAAATTGAGATAGCATTGGTGAAGATCCAATGCTTTCTTCAGGTTGTGGTTGAACCGGATTTGTAGATTGCATATTTGATAGAATGGGGGTGATATTGTTGTTGTGAGGTTGCTGACTTTGAACCAGAGGGGACTTTTTGAAAGTTCCCAATAGTAGACGCCAGTAGTTGATTGAAGGACAGTAATGGGGTCCTCTGTGCGAGAATCCATAACTTGCACACTCTACCTTGAAGTATATTGTGCAACCACACTGACAATCAAGTCGCCTCCTCCTGATTTTCGATGCTCTGTGAAGTGGTTTCTGGCTGGGGGGGCTCTTGAGTTTGGGTATAGAGTGGTGTCCCATCTAGAATTACGAAATTTGAATTGAGGAGTGTCCACTCTTTGAGTCCTGAATTGTCCTCTTTATCGAGGTAGAATCTGAAACTTGATTGGACGTTAGGATTGCAGAGCACGATTGTTGGAATCCCGCCTTTAATTTGAACTGGTCTTGTAACAACCCTAATTTTTACTAAATAAAAATTTCGTTGTTACTGTTTGAAAAATCTTAATTAGGCTTTAAACATCGTTTAACCACCGATCTTCCTGTCGTTTCTAGAGTGAAACCCTAAGATTCCACTTATCGGCTGAATCCTATCTAGCAACCCTAGCTAGCTTTTAACCGACGTTTTGACTTAGATATCGTTAACCTATCCACCGATCGTTCCTAAACCTCCGTGAACCTTATGAGCCTCGATTCACGAACCTTTTGAAACCCTTGAGTTCGGTAACCCTAGATTCACCCTTTGAACCGTTTGAACCTTTGAGCTATCGACCATTGGACAATAGCGTTAGAGTTTCTTTTACCCATTGGTCAATAGGTAAACCTTGGTTAATCTTCCTAAGTACGGGATTAGATTAGTTTAGTGCTTAAATGCAAGTATTAGACTTTCTAGCATTACCTGTTGGATAATAACCGCTAGGAGATTTATTAACCATTGGACGATAACCCTTGGACCTTGCCATCCTTAACCATTGGTTATTAACTGCTAGGGAAACTATGATCCATTGGATAATAGCTTTGCTTGCCAACCAAGAATAGGTGATTAAAATATTAGATTTGGCATGTGCTAAAATCTATTATAGTATAATTAGTACATTAGGTTATTCATTTAGGACCTTGTACTTTGAAAGTAGTATAATTGTTTATTAGATATTGTATTAGGTCATATCTAGGCTAGATTTTGTGGTACATGGCTTGTATATTATATGTATGTACTTGTATGTGTATATATATGTATATATATATAATATTGTATTGTGCATGTTTGTATTACAATATAATATTTGGAAAATCTAATTTACTTGAAAATATGGATTTTCTTAAAGACCCATAGTACATATATATAGAATAGTATATTAGTATACTTTCTAGGGTGTACAAGTGGGAGAGAGAGAGAGAGAGAGAGAGACAGGGAGAGAGAGAGAGAGAGAGAGAGAGAGAGAGAGAGAAAGAGAAGGAAAGAGAGGGAGAGAATTGTACCTTGGATTTTCTTGTGCTTCCATTGACCTTTGCTTGATCTTCTTTGTGATCTCTTGTACTTTGAAAGCCTAAAATCTTGTCCAAACTCTTGTAAACCAAAACCTCACTCTTTCCTTATTCAATCCACCAACCTTTGTCCTTCCATATCTAATATATATATATATATATATATATATATATATATATATATATATATATATATGTGGTTATATACATATATTGTGTACCATTGTACCAAGGAGAGGAGAGAGAGAGAGAGAGAAGGAGAGAGAGGCCGAGAGAGAGAGAGAGATTGAGAGAGAGAGAGAGATCGCATGGAGAGAGAGAGGGAGAGTGTGATGTGTGTGCAAGTTGATTGACCTAGCTTAGCTCACCCTTGTCCTATTTTGATATGCTTTCAAGTGAAAGCTTAAGATTTTCAAGCAAAATCTTGTCCTTTGTACCAAAACCCTAATTATTTACTTGATTCAAATCCATTTTCTTGGCCAAGTTTCCATAATCCAATCCAAAGGACACACCATAGCTTTGCATGCCTAGGTTTTTAGGTTGTTTCTTGCAAGGAAGCAAGATTTACTTGAATTAAAAATTGAGAGAAAGAGAGAGAGAGAGAGGGCTGGCCAAGAGAGGAGAGAGGCGAGGCTTTGCCTATAAATACCAAACCATTTGGTGCTTTGAACTCACACCTCAAATGTAACGACCCTGATTTTTGGTCAATAAAAAAATTTCGCTAAAAATTTGAATTTTTATTTTTATACTTGGATTTCATTTTTAACATCCAAAAAAAATCGGTCGTTATTGACTTATAAAAATTTTATTGTTATATTTGAAAATTCTTTATTTTATAAATCCCTTTTAGCGATTAATAATCCGTCACAATTAGGTTTATGAATTAGGAGATTGGAATTCATCGCCCGGGCATTAAAGTCATTTTCTAAAAGACGAGTATGCCTATTAAGACCTTGGTATAGTTACTTGGTAATTGTAGTAAAATCCTAAAATTTATTTTCTCGGCTGGAAATCCTACTTAGCAAGCATAGTTAGCTTTTAACCGATTAGTTAGCCAACCCTCACTACCGTCTGGCTTAGTTACGTTTCCCTAACCTAGAGCGTTGCATCGATGCCAAAGTGGTTAATTTTCGGCCTTTGCCTTGACCGTTGACTTGATTGCCTTTTGGCTTAGCTAGGTCGCCTTGGCGTCGCCATCGTCGCGCTTGCTCGCTGTCGGGCTGCCTTGCCTTGGCGTCGCATCACGCCGCTTTGCCTTGCCGTTGGCTCGTCACGCCGCTTTGCCTCGGCGTCGGCATTGTCGTCTGCCTCGCCAGGCGTCGGTCATTGTCGGGTTGCTTTCGCTCGCCGCCATCGGTTCTCGCTTGGCATCGAAGTCACGCTTGCTTCGCTTTGGCCATGCTCACGCCGCCTTGGCCATGCTCACGCCGCTTTGGCCGTTGCCGCCATGCTCACGCCGCTTGGCCATCGCCATTAGCCGCTTTGGCCATCGCTATCGCTTGGCCACTGCCGGTCGCCGCCGCCGCTGGCTACTACTTGGCCACCGGGTCGCTTTGGCGCCGCTGGCCGCATTGGCTATCGGGTCGCTTTGGCCATTGGCACGGTCGCTTGCCGCTGCCACCGTTGGGCCATCGGATCGCTGGCCGCCGCTCGTTTGGCTACCAGTCGCTGCTGGTTGCCATCGGTCGCTTACATCGTTAGCCACGTCGCTTTGGCCGCTGCCATTTGCTACCGGTCGCTGGCTGCCACATCGCTACCAGCCGCTGGCCGCCGCTGCCGCTATCGTCGCTTGGCCACATCGTCGCTGGCCGCCACTTGGCCATCAATATCATCGCTTTGCCGCCATCGTTGGCCACCAGTCGCTGCCGCCATTATCGGTCGCTTTGCCATTACCGGTCGCTGGCCGCTGCCACCGTTGGGCCACCGGTCGCTTGGCTGCCACTGCTTTGGCCACCAGTCGCTGGTCCGCTGCCATCGCCGCTTTTGCCATCGCACATGGTCGCTTTGCCGCCACTTGCCATCGGCCACCGGTCGCTGGCGCTGGCCACCGCTTGGCTACTAGTCGCTGGCCGCCGCATTACTACTTGGCCACCGGTCGCTGGTCGCCGCTGGTCGCTAGCAATCGGTCGCTTTGGCCATCGTTGGCCACCGGTCGCTTGCCACCGCTGCCACCGCTTTGCCACCGGTCGCTTTGCCACCGCTGGCACCGCTTGCCGCCAGTCGCTTTGGCCACGCCACACCTTGCCTTGGCGTTTGACCTAGAATTTCCTTTACCCATTGGTCAATAGGTAAACCTTGATTTATCTCCTAAGTACGAGATTAGATTAGTTTAGTGCTTAATTACAAAGTATTACACTTTTAGTATTAACCGTTGGATAATAACCGTTAGGAATTTTATTAACCATTGGACGATAGGCTAGAATCCTAGCCATTATTACCCATTGGTTATTAACCGCTAGGGAAAGTATTATCCTTTGGATAATAGTTAGTCTTGACAATCATGTGCTAAAATGATTTAATTAATAGATTTGGCATGTGTCAAATCCAATAAAATAAGATTTGTTCATTAGATTATTAGGTTAGTACATAGTACTTTGGATGAAGTAGAATACTTAAATGGATATGGGATTCTCCCATACCTAGCCTAGATTGAGAAGTACTAGACTTTACATATTATATGTATGTACTTATATATATATATATATATATATATATATATAGATATACATATATATTATATTGTATATGTGCATGTGTGTATTAGAATATAATAATTAGAAAACCTATATTACTAAAAAATGTGAATTTTATGAATAACCCAAAGTACATATATATATATTACTATATGTATACCCTTTTATAGTACAAACAAGTGGGAGAGAGAGAGGGAGAGAGGAGAGAGAGTGCCGAGAGAGGAGAGAGAGAGACCCGAGAGAGAGAGAGAGGGAGAGAGAGAAAGAGAAGGAAAGAGAGGGAGAGAGATGGTACCTTGAATTGACCTAGCTCTTCCATTGTACCTTAGTGATCTTTTCCTACAAAATCTATGTACTAAATGTCCTAAATACATTTTCAATTCTTGTACAATCCTTCCAAGCCTAAATCCTCACTCTTTCCTTTGTCATCCCAATCTTGTCCTTTTATTATATATATATGTGGTTATATATATATAAGTACAATGTACCAAAGAGAGAGAGAGAGGAGAGAGAGGCCGAGAGAGAGATTGAGAGAGAGAGAGAGAATGGAGAGGGAGAGAGAGTGTGTGATATGTGTGTGCAAGTGGATTGACCTAGCATAGGCCATCTTGTCCTTGTATATGTATGTAGTTGTATATATATATATGTAAATATACATAGTACAATGTACCAAAGAGAGAGAGAGAGAGGAGGAGAGAAAGGCCGAGAGAGAGATTGAGAGAGAGAGAGAGAATTCGGATGGGAGAGGGAGAAAGAGAGTGATGTGTGCAACCCAAGTACAAACCAAATCTAGACTTTCTTGCATCACAATGTACCATGAAATCTAGGGTTTCTTGTGCTTTCACTCCAAAGGACAACCAAAACCATTTTCCTATAATTTCCAAGGACTTGATTGGACCAAAACCCCATTAGAATAGATTAAACCTAGTCCTTGTTTGGAAGGAAGAACAAGGAAGGTCTTTGGATGGTCTTTCAAGGCATGACTTCACTTGGATAAAAGCCTTACCCATTGGATAATGGGAGAGGGGCAGCCGGCCATATGGGAGGGAGAGAGCCCTTCATTTGCCTATAAATATGCTTCTCATTCTTCATTTAACTCACACCATTCCAACCTCCAACTTTTCTCTCTAGGAAGCATAAGTATTCTTGTAGTTTAGCTTTGTTCTTGAGTGTTCTTGAGTGTTCTTGAGGTTCTTCCCTAGGCTTCAAGAAACACCTCTAGTACCGCCACTAAACCGCCCTACGACCACCCTTTCGATCCAAAAGTAGTAGTCTAGTAGTCAAGATCAAGTTTCGAGAGAAACCTTTCTCTTTCGAAGCTAACGAAGGCCACCTCCTAAGCCGTTACTCCGTCCGTAGGAATTTCCAACCTAGCTAATTCGGCCCCGACTAGTTTTGGATCAAGGTAGAATCTTCCGTACCCATTTCTCCAAAGTATAGGTACTTATGTTAGTTAGTATGCATGATAATAGTTTATGTCTTAGAACGTTGGATGCATGATAGTTAGTGAACTTACTATTGGATGATTAAGCATAATTAGAATCAACTTAAGATATAACTTCGTGTAGAAGTAATCGCATGTTGATCTTTTAACTTAACTATAAGCCTATATTCCATTGCTTGTATTACTTGTGGTATATTAACAAAGCATATGGTGGATTACCACCCCGGCGTCCGCACATGTGGCGTTATGCTTTAAGTAATGGTTATGGACATGCTATGTACTTGCTTGGATTATACTTACCTTAAGTATGCATAGTAAATTTCTAAACATGAGTTAAACGGTTAAGGTATCAAAGCTAGTTAGCAAAAACTTGTTTTACTACAGTACTAAAGAAGAATGAGCATGTCAAATAATGAATTTCTACGCCAATAACCATATGTTGTTTTAAAAATCCTACAAAGGAAGAAAGAATGGATATTTCAAAATATATTATTGTCTTGAGGATGATTATGAACATGTATGCACTACTTGTTGCTGATAAAACATAAGTGGCTTTAAGAAATAATTTGAGTACGATTAGGTAATATAGAGTTGGATGATCTTGCTAGTTTAGTTTCAAGATTACTTTAAAGTGATTTGTCCCGCTGGAGTCTATGCATGATTACGAGACACGAGAACCAAAAAGTAGAAACATGACATTTAAGGAGTGGTTGATATGGATAAAAGGATTTTGAGACTACATAATGGCCGGACTTGGTAGCCTTATGTGAGTTGTGAAAACCGCAAGGTGGCCGGACTTGGTAGCCCTTTGTGCGGACTTGCGAAAACCACAATGAGGCCGGACTTGGTAGCCCTTTGTGTAGATTGCTAATGGAGCCGGACGTGGTAGCTTCATTGGTAATTGGGCTTGGTTATCCGCGGAGAGGAGCCAATGCGAGATTTTGTAACGTGGCCGGACTTGGTAGCCCGTTGAATGAGAAATGATTTTGGAAATAAAATGGTGACACAATACGATGAGTCGCGTAGGAGAAACCAAGAAAGGCATGACACCAACGTAAGCAAGATAGTGATTGTGGATGTATCATGGTTAATTATGTTGTTTAATGAGCATGGGTAATCATTTATATGACTCTTTGTTGTAAGTTATGGGTTAGCGGGTTGGATTATTCTATTGAGCTTCTGTAGCTCACGGTGTTACCTTTTGGTGACCCTGACATATTATACTGGGGGCGACGCTGGTATAATGTGTCAGATTTCATAGATGAGCAGCAGGAACAGTACACCTTGGAGGCCTTTGGAGCCGAGGAGCTTGCAAGGATGGAGGAAGAGGCGGAGCAGTAGTTAACCTTAGATTATCCCCTCATTTGAATAAAAGTACTCTTGTGAGACTTATGTTGTAATAATGAGCTAGACTCTCCTTAATTTATTCAATAAAATGTCTATTTAACGTACCCAAAATTCGGGGCGTTACATCAAACCATTCTCCAACTTCTTTCTTGAAAGCATAGCTTGTTCTTGCTTGTTCTTGCTCATTCTTGCTTGTTGTTGCTTACTTTCTTCTAAGTTCTTCAAGAAGCTTTCCATCTCCGCCACTAAACCACCATACGACCACCACCTCGATCCTAAAGTAGTAGTAGTATAGGTTATGATCTAGTTTCGAGAGAAACCTTTCTCTTTCGAAGCTATCGGAAGCTTATCGTAAGCCGTTACGCCGTTCGAGTGCCGACTTTCTTTCCGTCTTACTTTCGTAGTCTTTTTCTATCGCCGAGAAGAAAGGTAGAGTGTCCTTACTCTCTACTCCTAAGTATAGTTGTATGCATGTGTGACTTGAACGTAGTATCTAAGTTTATGTAGTACTTGTATTGTTGTTGGCATGATCTTTGAGAAAATAAAGTTAGTTGTATAATTTAGCTTGTAGAGTGACCTTACTCGCTATTCCTAAGTATATGTAGAGTGACCTTACTCGCTATTCCTAAGTATAAGTAGAGTGACCTTACTCGCTATTCCTAAGTATATGTAGAGTGTCCTTACTCTCTACCACTAAGTATAGTTGTATGCATGTGTGACTTGAACGTAGTATCTAAGTTTATGTAGTACTTGTATTGTTGTTGGCATGATCTTTGAAGAAAATAAAGTTAGTTGTATAATTTAGCTTGTAGAGTGTCCTTACTCTCTACCCCTAAGTATAGTTGTATGCATGTGTGACTTGAACGTAGTATCTAAGTTTATGTAGTACTTGTATTGTTGTTGGCATGATCTTTGAGAAAATAAAGTTAGTTGTATAATTTAGCTTGTTGAACTTTCTTGTTAAAAGTACGTAGTATACTTTGATCTTGTGGATACTTGATTGTTTGATCGCCTAATTGCTACGTGATTGTATGAACTCGTCAATAAACATGTGTTGTGTTATTGAACTTCTCGACAGGAAATGCGTTTTTAAAGATAAAGTGTTGTTTTGAAACGAAGTATTTGTATTTTGATCTCTTAAATGAGCATGATAGTATAGAGTTGGATGATCTTGCTATTCGATATCGCATGAGTTGTGTGATTAGTCCCACCGCGGAGTCGATGCATGTTACGAGACACATGGAATTGGAAAAGTAGAGATATGACACCTAAGATGTGGTTGATATGGATAAAAAGTGTTTTGGAAATGCATAATGGCCGGACTTGGTAGCCATTATGGCCTTGAGTCAGACTTGGTAGCCTTTATGGCAATGAGCCGGGCTTGGTAGCTTATTGTTGTGCGACACAAGGTGCCGGTCTTGGATGCTCATGGTTGTGTGTGTGTGTGACACAATGTGCCGGACTTGGTAGCCATTGTGGCCATGCGTTGGTAACCTTGTGGCAATGAGCCGGACTTGGTAGCTCATTGTTGTGCGACACAAGGTACTTGTAACCCATGGTTGTGTGCGTGCATGTTTTCGAAATTGATGATAAAAGATGAGACACAAAACGATGAGTCGCGTAGGAGAGACACACGGAAAACACGACACCAACGCTCGTTAGTGAATGCACATGTGTAATCCTATGAGTTTATTTGAAAGCATGTTAAGTTTGGAAAATCGTATACTATCTTTGATGTGTATGTTAAGGGTTAGTGGGTTTGGATTACTCTATTGAGCTTTCAAGCTCACGGTGTTGCTTTATGTGACCCTGACATATTATACTGGTGGCGATGCTGGTATAATGTGTTAGACTTTTTAGATGAACAAGGAGAGCTGTATACCTTGGAGGCTTTCGAAGCTGAGGAACTCGCTAGGATGGAGGAAGAGAAGGAGCTTTAGTTAGCCTTAGTAACCCTCCCTTTTGTGTAATATAAACCTCTCTAAGGAGATTGGATGTAATAATGAGCTAGACTCTGCCTTGTTTGTCTAATAAAACCTTTATTTAACGAACCCGATTTTGGGGGCGTTACAACTTGGTATCAAAGCTTTAGGTTCAAAACCTCGGCCATGGGTAGAATGGGTAGCCTTTTAAGATTAGTTTTGAGATAAGTCTTGAGATAAGTTTAAGATAAGTTGACCGTTGCACAAACGTGACTTGAGTTTAAGTTTACCGTCCCAAATTGGGTGGAATTCTGACAAAACAATATTCGGATTGAAGTAAGGTGGAAACTGGCAGTACCGCCGAACTGGGAATTTTCGAACAATTGGATGATGACTTAAATCAAGAATCGAATGTGAAACGTAGCTAAATCCAAGTTTTTCCTTAGTGTTAAATGAACCCTTGTCTTTAAACCGTGACTAATTGAGGTTTAAACTTTTCCTTGTAGATGAATCACATAGTCAACCTAGTAGCTGGAGCTCACCAACTCAAGATCGCCATAGAATCCATGACCACCCAAATGATGGGAAAGCGTGACTACGTCGTCATGATACTCGCTGAGATCCGTGATTTCAAACGATTGCAAAGCCATGACCCTAACCCCATAGAAGATGACCCTTGGTTTCCCGTGATGTTCCCTATCCTATGCTCTTTCTATGGATTCTTTGGAGCCCTACCCCCGATGGAAAACTTTACGTTTGGTAAAGAAGAAACCAAAGATGAGGAGGCCACTAAGGATGGAGAAACTAGCGGAAGTAAGGATGAGCCCACGGAGGATGAAGTTCTAGCCTAACCATGAAGCCAAGGATGCTATTAGGGAGTCCCTAAATAAACCTAGCAATAGTTGTAATCCTTTGGGATGTAGGATCTTTTAAACTAGGATCATTGTTGTTAGGCCTTTTGATGTAAAATAGGAAGACCTAGGACTCTTGTCGTGTTTAGTAGGAAGCTTAAGGCTACTATAAGCCGCCTATAATGTACTTGTGTTCCCCTAAGTAATGGAATTATGTGTTTCTTACCTGAGCATGTTCATTGTTTATGTGTGTACTTATGTCTTTACGAGACTACCCTTTCACACCGATAAGTCTAACATATAATTTTTTTACTATAGATATGGCTAGCTGTACCCCTACTACACCGTTTACCTTTGCGGACCTGCTTACGTACAAGGCTCTGCTTGCACCCGAGAGTTATATCCCTATACCCCACTTGGGTATCTTTGACCCTGCCACTGGCGAGCACACTTTCGAGGTTATTCTTGTGTCACCCTTAGCTGAGACCATGGACGTGGAGACCTTACGTTTATCACTTAGTGACGCTGTCGAGGATGCCCGACAACGGGGAGAGTATTGGCTTGATAAGAGGGAGAAGGAATGGAAGGAGGAGTTACGAGTGTATTTCGGACTTATTCCACTGTAGTAGTAGAGTCGTAGTTTTAGAATAAGGTCCCGAGAGTTGTAGTCGCACTTGTGTGAGTACGAACTTAGACCATGTATTAGGAGTATGTAGGATCATTCCACTTGTAGTAGGAGAAATCGTGTCGTTTGCTTTATAATAGAACTCTGTGCTTATGTATGAAATCGTGGTTCAATTCATAAAAAAAAATCTATTTTGTTTCAAAAGAGTACTGTTGCGTACTATTTGGTATTTTGCTTACGTAGTTGAAACTCTGACTTCGAAAATGATAGTTTAACTTAGAGTAAACCTCCCCCTTCGATTTTAACGCGTAGATGGTGAACCGACGAAGCGGACTAGGATACGAGCAAGGCGAATCCTCTAACCCCGATCCTAACGCTAACCCTAACTTAACCCAAATCCTTCAAGCTTTCGTGGCTGCTTTGAATGCCAATCGCCGAAACCCACACCGCGACGACGAACCTATGACCCGAACCCAAGCGATGAATGAGTTCTGCAAGCGTCGACCCCCGACTTTTCACGGAGACCCTAACCCGACCGTAGCTGAAACGTGGCTGAAGGAAGTCAAGGTGATCCTGGACACCTTGGAAATCACTCGCGATGGAGACTGCGTAGCCCTAGCCACCTACCAATTTAAGGGAGAAGCCCGTTATTGGTGGGACCTAATAGAATCAACCCATACCGTAGCCACGTTGACCTTTGCCCAATTTGAAACCCTGTTCCTTGATAAGTACTTTCCCACACCCCTTCGTTTAGCCAAGGAACAAGAATTTACGAACCTAAAACAAGGAACCCTGACTGTCACCCAGTATGCGGCGAAGTTCGAAGAACTATCTCGTTATGCCCCAGAGGCTGTGGCCACGGAGGATAAGAAAGCGAGAAGATTCGAGTGGGGACTAACAACCGCTCGAAGGGCCGTCGTAGCTCAAACGTTTCCCACCTATGCTGAAGTGGTGAAATGTGCGCTCCGGCTAGAGAGCGAGGAAGCTGACTTCAAGACTCGCTGGAGGAAGGCGACGAACAATACCGGTGGACCAATTCGTACCCAATCGCCTAGCCTTAACCGAGGACCCTACCCCGTTAAGACCTTTACCCCACCTCAACGTAACCAAGTTTGGAAAACTGTTACTTCTGGCCGTGACCAATTGCAAAGAGGCAATAGAGACATCACGACAGTGAGGTGTTACAACTGTCAGTTGATGGGTCACTACAGCCGTCAATGCCCACAACCTCTGAAGGAAAGGAGTGGAGGCAATGGAAACCAAAAGACCCAACAGACTGGGCATGCTGGTCTTGGACAGCAGAACCCTGGAGGTCCATCTTCGCAGCAAAATGGACTTAACAAAGGAAAGCAGCCCATTGGAACCCAGCATGGCACTAAAGGGCGCATCTTTGCACTGCAGACTGAGGAACAAGTGTAGGATCCCTCTGTGATCCAAGGTACGCTACTATTGTATAGTACATGTGTACAAGCCTTGTTTGACTCTGGTGCATCGCATTCCTTTATATCTACTGCTTGCGTGACTGCCCTAGCGCTAGAAACCGAACCCCTAGATGCGAGTACGAAAGTAGCGTCACCATTAGGAGGAAGTATAGCGGTTAGTCTAGTATGTAGAGGGTGCGAGCTAGAAATAGATAACCTGCGTTTAACCTACGATCTTCGAGTAATCAACATGGCGGACTTCGACGTGATCGTGGGAATGGATTGGCTATCAGCACATCGTGCCGTCATAGACTGTCACCAGAAGACTGTGACGGCCTTCACCTCAGAGGGAACTCGTTTCCGTTTTAAGGGGGATAGGCAGACCGCGAGTTCTTTGACTAAGAGGTCAAGGTGGCAGAATCAACTATTTGGATGGCTACCTAGTCTCCAAATGGAAGAAACTGACCGGATGGAACTGGGATTACCACACATCGTGTGTGAATACGCCGATGTATTTCCCGAGGAACTTCCTGGTTAACCACCTCATAGAGAGATAGACTTCTCTATAGAACTCCAACCGGGGACAGCGTCGATTTCGATGGCCCCTTATCGAATGGCCCCCGCAGAATTAACGGAGCTCAAGACCCAATTGAAGGAGCTGCTGGAAACAAAGGATTCATCAGGCCGAGCACATCGCCGTGGGGAGCACCTGCGTTGTTCGTGAGGAAAAAGGAAGGGATGCTTCGCTTGTGTATCGACTATAGGAAGTTGAACCAAGTAACCATTAAGAACCGTTACCCTTTGCCTAGGATCGATGACCTGTTTGATCAAGTGAGAGGAGCAACCTGTTTCTCGAAAATCGATCTTCGATCAGGCTATCACCAACTTAGGATCCGCGATGAGGACATCGCTAAGACAGCCTTTCGTACTAGGTATGGCCATTATGCGTTTGTAGTAATGCCATTTAGGCTGACGAATGCTCCGGCAGTATTCATGTGTCTCATGAACAAAATCTTTCAACCCTACTTAGACAAGTTTGTAGTGGTGTTCATTGACGACATTTTGGTATACTCCGCCAGTAAGGAGGAACACGAAGGACATCTACGGATAGTACTACAAGTACTCTGAGATAGCCGACTCTATGCCAAGGCAAGTAAATGCGAGTTCTGGCTAGAAGTGGTTAAGTTCTTGGGTCACGTAGTATGCAAAGATGGAATCGCTGTGGACGAGGAGAAGGTTGAGGCAGTGCTGAAATGGAAACAGCCAACCTCTGTGTTTGAGATTAGAAGTTTCCTAGGATTAGCCGGTTATTACCGTAGATTTATACCCGACTTTGCGACCCTAGCCAAACCGATGACGAGACTGACCCAGAAAGGAGTGAAGCTGGATTGGAGCGAAGCCTGCGAGGAATCTTTTCAAGAATTGAAGAAGAGGCTGACCAGCGCCCCAATACTCATTATACCCGAGCGCGGTATAGCCCACAACGGTCTATTGCGACGCCTCGAGGGATGGTTTGGGATGCGTGCTGATGCAGAACGGGAAGGTTGTAGCCTATGGATCGCGACAACTCCGACCTCACGAGAGGAATTATCCTACTCATGACTTAGAATTGGCCGCTGTAGTATTCGCCCTCAAGTCGTGGCATTACTATTTGTGGGGAGAACAATTCGAGGTCTTTACCGACCATAAGAGCCTCAAGTACTTGTTCACTCAGAAGGAGTTAAACCTGAGGCAGCGTCGATGGATGGAGTATTTGGAGGATTATAAATTTACACTCCAATACCACCCCGGCAAGGCTAATGTAGTAGCTGACGCCCTGAGCCGAAAGGATCAGGCGCAGAAAGCCAAGAATGCTGTTAAGGAATGGGAGATGGTGGATACTCTTAATGAGTTCAACCTGCGACCCTCATCAGAAGATGGGAAAGCGCGTCTCTACGCCCTAGTAGCAGAACCAGTGCTTCACCAAGAGATTCTGATGGCTCAGACTACCGAGCAAGATTGTGAATACATTCGGTATCGAATCCGAGAAGGAAAGGCGATACCAGGATGGACAATCGAGAAGGACAATAGTCTGAGATTCCAAGGAAAGGTCTTTGTACCTAATATCGGAGCTCTCAGAGAAGCTGTACTCCGAGAAGCACACCATTCGAATTTCGCAGTCCACCCTGGAGGTACAAAGATGTACCATGACCTGCGAAGGACGTACTGGTGGGAAGGTATGAAGAAGGACGTAGCTCGATTTGTATCAACCTGCCTGGTGTGTCAGCAAGTTAAGGCAGAACATCA
Organism: Rhododendron molle; assembly: GCA_025413875.1. Classification (NCBI taxonomy): domain Eukaryota; kingdom Viridiplantae; phylum Streptophyta; class Magnoliopsida; order Ericales; family Ericaceae; genus Rhododendron; species Rhododendron molle. The sequence continues at coordinate 27,750,321 of CM046388.1, read as the reverse complement.
GAAACCTGGAGGAGATCTTCAACCCTTACCGATTCCTACATGGAAATGGGAGCATATTGTGGGCTACCACAGCCCCGGGTGGATATCGGGGCGGCCCGTAAAAGAAGCGCCTCGCCTTTTTGAAAATCGATTTGAAAAATTTGAAGAGTCGCCACCCAGATTTGTGGTTCGCCACCCGAGAAACCGTTTTGCTTGAAAAAGATTGATTTGAATTGAAAACCAGGGATTCGTTTGAGGGTTCGAAAGCCATGTTACGAGGGGGGAAGGGTTTTACGGCACCCCCCTCGCCCGATTTGAAATCGGTCTCTACTAAACATTTGTGGGATTTTGTCAAAAACATTTTGTTTCATTGAACCATTTAGCAAGTATGTACAAATACCAAAAGATAGCAGTGCATGCATGTGCAAGGTGTACAGTGAATGATAAAATGGCAAAGGATAAAATGCAGGATAACAAAGGGTTGAAGATCTGCTTCTGACTTCACTCCCGAGCGCTCGGGAATGCTCCAAAGCGCTTGGGAGTGCTGATATCCAACCTGCAAATATTTGTTAGTACAAACAGGATGCAATAGAGAAACTATAAACTAAACTAAAGTTAAGCACATCACAGGCTCAGCAGTGGGCTTGGCAGGCTGAAGTTGCACCCCAGCCTTCGAACTCATGCCTCCTTGCCTCTGGAAGGGGAGATCTATAGTTTAAAAGAGCAAACAGGCACATGCAGGGACATGCAAAGGCAGGAAATAACAAGATAGCAGAAAGAGTGAAGTGAGATAGCATGCAATCACTCCCGAGCGCTCAGGGGTGGTCTCAAGCACTCGGGACCACTGTCAAGCCATCCTGCAAACCTTGTTAGCACAGATATAACATGATACTTTAAACAAGAATACAAAAACTATTTAAACATGAATATGCTCAACATAGGGTTTAAATGACGAGAAACAGGTTCTAACCATCCAAATCATGCCTCCTTGCAACTGAACGCAAACCTAACTGGGCTCTGGAGGGACCAGTGCACACCTAGTATCTACTGCAAATAGAAAATGAAGTACATAGTGACAAAACAAGGTTTCAGTGGTAGCAGCACTCCCGAGCGCTCAAGAATGGTCCCGAGCGCTCGGGAGTGAACACAGTGCCCAGGAAAAAAAGTTTGTTTTCTTCTTTGTGTTCCTCTTGCTCTTGTTATTAAACCAAGATCAAATGAGCTCACAACCAGTATAAGGAACTGGTATGGGCCCTTGATCCCCCTCAGAAGTAGAAAACGGTAGACTTTAAGTATAAAATGAGATTTTATACCTATGCTTGACTTGAACTTGGCTTCTTGGACTGATTTTGGTGCTTGAAAATGGTTTAAAAACAGCAAGGAAAGGAGTTTTAGATGTATCAAAGACTTGAAAATGTTTTTGTGGTTTTCTTGGAAAAACACTTGAGAAGATGATGGGTTTTAGAAAGAGTTTGAGAGACTGAAATTTTCAGAAGATAGTAGAGAGAGAGAGTAAAATTTCGTGGTCTTTTGCATGTGGAATGGTGAGGTGTATATAGGGGAGTGAAAAATTGGGGTTTTGACTTGAAAATCAATTCAAAAATGAAAAGAAAATGTTTTGGGGAGAGGAAATGGCATCATGAGATTCCTGCTGGCTCAGGCAGGCTCAGGTAAGACCAAGTTTGAACGTTGAATGGATTAAAAAGCCTGAAAAGCCATGGTCAAAGCCAAGCTCAACATGCATTGGTCTGTCAACACTCCCAAGCGCTCTAGAGTGGTCTCAAGCGCTTGGGAGTGGCACTCCCGAGCTTAGTTTTGGGTGTTTTTCGAAGCGTTGGAAAGCTCGTTAAGTCCTCTTTCTAACCCAATTGGTTTCATTCAAAGTTATTTTATAGGCTGAAATGTGTGCCAATTTTACCCTCAGGGTGTCGGAAAAAATGATGGTTTTGGTTTAAAAAAAAGTCCAAGAAGCGTCGTCCAAGTTTTCCAAGGCCTGTTTTGATTCAATTTCATCATCGGGCAGCCTCAAGCCCACAAATTAAAGATAATTAATAGGTCCAAATTGGGGTGTCTACAGTTGCCCCTCTTTGGATGGCGCTCGACATCATGTCTGGATGCGAGTGACGTCCAAAGATTGAGACAGCTCAATTCGAGCCCTACTAAATCCTTAATTTAAAATCAAATGCATGTAAAGATGTACAAGCATTCAAAACATGAGGTCGTGCTCTTTCGAGCTGCCTACGTACCCCGTTTGCAGGGATTAGACCAGCGTAGTTCTTCGGGGCAAATGCAAACATGCTTGCTGTAGCAGGCGTGAAAACAAGCAACCAAATAATCGACAATATGCCAAATCCATGGCAGAAGTTGATTGAAAGACGTCCCTCAGGACAGTGCCAAATCTATGGCGGAAGATGATTGAAAAAATGTCCCTCAGGACAATGCCAAATCTATGGCAGAAGATGATTAAAAGATGCCCCTCAAGACAATGCCAAATCTATGGCAAAAGATGATTGGATGATGTCCCTCAGGACAATGCCAAATCTATGGCAGAAAACGATTGAAAGGTGTCCCTCAGGACAATGCCAAATCTATGGCGGAAGACGATTGAAAGGTGACCCTCAGGACGATGCCAAATCTATGGCAGAAGTCGAGAGAGTGATGCCAAATCTATGGTGGGAGATGATTGGATGATGTCCCTCAGGACAATGCCAAATCTATGGCAGAAGATGATTGAAATGTGTCCCTCAGGACGGTGCCAAATCTATGGCTGCAGATGATTGAAAGATGTCCCTCAGGACGGTGCCAAATCTATGGCAGCAGATGATTGAAAGATGTCCCTCAGGACGGTGCCAAATCTATTGCTGCAGATGATTGAAAGATGTCCCTTAGGACGGTGCCAAATCTATGGCAGCAGATGATTGAAAGATGCCAAATCTATGGCAGAGATTGATTGAATGATGTCCCTCAGGACAGCGCCAAATCTATGGCAGAAAACGATTGAAAGGTGTTCCTCAGGACAGCGCCAAATCTATGGCAGAAAATGATTGAAGGATGCCAAATCTATGGCAGAGATTGATTGAAGGATGCCAAATCTATGGCAGAGATTGATTGAAAGATGCCAAATCTATGGCAGAGATTGATTGAAGGATGCCAAATCTATGGGAGAAGTTGATTGAAAGATGCCAAATCTATGGCAGAGATTGATTGAAGGATGCCAAATCTATGGCAGAGCTTGATTGAAGGATGCCAAATCTATGGCAGAGATTGATTGAAGGATGCCAAATCTATGGCAGCAGATGATTGAAGGATGCCAAATCTATGGCAGAGATTGATTGAAGGATGCCAAATCTATGGCAGCAGATGATTGAAGGATGCCAAATCTATGACAGAGATTGATTGAAGGATGCCAAATCTATGGCAGAGATTGATTGAAGGATGCCAAATCTATGGCAGAGATTGATTGAAGGATGCCAAATCTATGGCAGAGATTGATTGAAAGATGCCAAATCTATGGCAGAGATTGATTGAAGGATGATGTCCCGGAGGATGGTGCCAAATCTATGGCAACAGATGATTGAAGGATGCCAAATCTATGGCAGAGATTGATTGAAGGATGCCAAATCTGTGGCAGAGATTGATTGAAGGATGCCAAATCTATGGCAGCAGATGATTGAAAGATGTCCCTCAGGACGGTGCCAAATCTATGGCTGCAGATGATTGATGTCCCTCAGGACGGTGCCAAATCTATGGCAGCAGATGATTGAAAGATGTCCCTCAGGACGGTGCCAAATCTATGGCAGAAGATGATTGAAAGATGCTCCTCAGGACAATGCCAAATCTATGGCAGAAGAGGTTGATGCCAAATCTATGGCATAAGATGATTGAAAGATGTCCAAGAGGACGATGCCAAATCTATGGCAGCAGTCGATTGAAAGATGTCACAGAGGACAATGCCAAATCTATGGCAGCACGTCAAGCAGTCGTGTTGACAAATATGATAGATGAAGGCGACCATAAGAGGTCGAGGCTAGAAAGCGAGACCCTTGTTTTGACATTTGACGACACAGTGATTTCTTTATTTTTATTCTTTGAAAAACAAGGGACATGTCTGAATACCTTTTCTGCTTTACTCTTTTTGGCCAACGGGGTGGTATTTTCAGGACCTTGGGATTTGGGATGGAGTTTGTTTTTGGATGGAAATTGGGTCTGAGCTGGATCTAGTGCTTGAGCTGGAGTTGGTTTGAGTTTGACTTTGATCAAGGCTTGAGTTTTGAGCATTCATGCCCCAGTCTTGATGTAGGCTGTATGCTTACTATGATTGATGGCATTGGGCTGATGTGCCCCATTGAGTGACGGGCCTTAGCTTTGATTCTTTTCTTTGATTCCACTGATAGTTCCGGTAACCAGTTTTATCATGAGTGCAAGTGCGGGTTCTTCCATGTATTGGAATTTCTCTCACGAGTTGGGACTTCAAGATCAATATGACTTGACTAGACACATGACCTTGTGTGAATTTGGACAAGGCCCAGATGACTCAAAAGACGAGAAAGACCATTGATTCTCCATGATGACTTTGATTGAATGACGAGTTTGATTTGACTCAACGAGAAAATTGATTACTTGAAGGTTCGAAAAAGTGGCAAGCATGCCCCACAATTGACGTTTGAAATTGTCATGATAAAATCAAGTTTCGATGATTTTCCCAATTGGGGTTTTGAAATTGTTTTAGCTCCATCAAGTGATGCTCATTCAGGATTTTCTTTGATCTTGTTTCGTCAAAACACGAGGGTCTTTACCATAAACCGTGCCCCAGATTGTTGATGACAACCCATGGATTTCGAAAATGCCCCAGCTTGGATTTTACAAGATTCATGAATTGTCTTGCCTTGCTGCTCCTTCTTGTTTTCTCCTATTGTCTAGGAATTTTGTTATCAAGTTGTGTTTTCCAATCTGAAAGGACTTTATCCGGGTTGTAACGTGGCCAAGGTTTGGTTTAACAAAGGAAGGATAATAGGCTCAAAAATTTTCATTTTCTTTAGGTTTCGAGAGCTAGCAGCCATCTTGAATATCTTTGTGCCCTTTTGCTTTTAATGGGTGCCTTCTTTCACTTGATTTGCCTTGCACTTTGTTGTGCCCATGTGTTTGGCACTTTCATTGATTTTGAGCTTTCTCTATTTTTGCTTCAAAGTTTTGCATCTCATTGCGCCCATGTATTTGGCACTTTCACGCTTTGAATTCTGATGCGCTGATGATAACCATGTGTTTGGCACATTTGTCCTCCTCATTTCATCCCGGTGTGGGGGATAGCTGCCTAGCTGGGTTCTTTCAAAGAAATCAAATTAAGCTCAAAAGGGGTTATCAATGGATATATATCTTCAAGCGTTTGATAAAAGAAAAGAATGCCTTTCTTCATTTTGAATTGCACAACTTGATAACAGGATCCTAGATGCAAGTTAAGAGATTTGTGTGCTCTAACTTTTGCCTAGATCACATTTTGAGGTTTTGATCTAGCGAGCTTTTCCTCGAGCCAAGGCGTCACTTCTTGACAGTGCCAGGGAGTGGTCCCATGAAATTCTTCTTCTTGCAAGGGCGAAGTTTCTCGTGTTTTGATTCCTCAATTGGTGGTGAAAAACGATTCCAAGTTAAGGGATTATCACAAAACGCGAGTTTATTATCACAATTTCGACACGAGAAGCTTGAGATTGATTTTGAAAGACAGGACGGATTGACGAAGGATTGACTTGAAAGATCATGACCGAATTTCGGGATCGACTCGAATAAACATGACCGGGCCTCAGAATGAGGCTGCCTACGTATCCTTCTTGCAAAGGAATCAGGTCATAACGTAGTTCGGGACTACGAAACTGACTCTCTTTTTGGTTTTTCTTCTTTGACCACAAACTTGAATATAGACACGAAAAGCATAAAAGACTCGAGGTACAAACTGACTCGAAATTGAAAGACTCGACTTGACTTGAAACTTAAAAACTTCCCTAACTCGTGACATATGCCATTCATGGATTGACTTTACTGCACTCAAAATCCTCCTTCAGATCTGAGGTCTGGCACTGGGATGGTTCCGTCGTCGATTAGGTTTTGGATCTTGTGACGGAGACGGTGACAGTCATCGGTAGCGTGACCGGGCATTTGGTGGAAGGAGCAGAAGGCATTTGGGTTGTGGTAGGTTGGGAGCTTTTGAGGTAGGGGAGTTGGAAAGAGTGGTTTGATGGTTCCGCTTTTGACAAGCCTTTCGAATACCATGGATAATGGTACGGGAAACTGGGAAAAGACACGTCGCTGTTTAGGCTTGGAGGCTTGAGCAATGATCTGGCTAACAGGCTCGGTCCGGGCAGGGTCGGTATTTGTAGGGTTAGATGGTGGGTTGGTGTAGCCATACACCGTACTGCTGCTGTCGGGGTCCACATTTTTTGTCTCCGGGAAGGAATCAGCATCTTCGAGGATGCCCAACTGAACAGCTTCTTCGACGGCCAGGCCTGTTTCGAAGAATGTCTTGAAGTCAGAAGAGGCTTGAGCTAGGATCATGTGCTTGGCAAGTGCAGGCTGGAGATTTCGAACAATCATCCGAATCTGATCTTTCTCAGAGGGTTTGTCCTTCATCTGAACAGTCTTTGCTCTCCATCTTCGGACAAAATCCATAAAAGACTCCTCCAGTTCCATCTTTGTTGATTCCAACTCTCGGATGGTGACCTCAAGTTGGACGTTGTAGTCGAACTGGGCCACGAAAGCTTCACAGATGTCTTCCCAAGATTTCTTCTTTGTTATTTCCAAGGTAGTGAACCAGTGCATGGCATGCCCAATCAGTGTTTGAGGGAACATTTGGGCCATGGCGTCTTTCTCCACGCCCCACATGGAAAGTGCCCCAATGTAACTGGTCAAGTGTGCTTTTGGATTACCGGTTCCGTCGAACTTAGCAAAGTCGATTGGCTTGAATTTCTTGGGTAGTCTGGCATTTGGAAAGAGGCAGAGTTCATCGATGTCGAAGCCAATTGGGGTGATTCTCTCGCTTCTGGCTAAGGACTGCTCAAGTTGGGCCAATTTGGCTTTGATGACGGCCATTTCTAGGCTTTGGGGGTTTGGTTCAGGGGGTGGTTCAAGGGGTGTTTCTGGATTTTGGGGAGGTGGAAGTCGTCTGGCAACCCCAGTTATCATGAGCATCAACTGGGTAATCTGGTTGTCTGTTCGCTCACCCATCTGTCGGATAGAGGTTCGAATTTGATACAACTCATTCAGATTCCCTGTTGGCTGTTCCCCGTTCAAATGCTCCCCATTCAAATTTTCCACCGGTTTTTCCATATCTTCCCCACAAATTCTGAGTCTATGAGGGTATGGCTTTGTTGTAGGATGGATGGCCCAGCGCTGACAGTAAAGTAAGAAGCGAACTCAAAATGTGCCCATGTTGTGATTTATTGAAAAAAACGTGTATGCATAAAAGAATTGTTATTCACGTGTTGTCATCGTCGACTCAAGGGATCAAACTTTACTGATAGTTCCAACAGTCACGGGTAGGTCGATGTCAGGCAGGTTAAATTCCTCACGTTGGGAATCAGAGCCAATCTCCTTATCTAAGACCATCCGTGACAGAACAATAAGACTGCTGGAGGATGCACTGGATTAGAGGGAGTCGTTCGGGCACGGCGAACACCGAAGGTATCTCAAACTCCGCGGATTTATGGTCTCCTAGACCTTGACTCAAGAAATTACAACCTACGAAGGATTGCCTTAGTCCTCAGAGATTCTTTTGAGTGTGTATCCTTTGATTAGGAGTAACAAGACTTGGGAGATATCAAGACAAATTAAGTCTTCAACATTTTTCACCAGAAATTTCCGTTTTGGTTTCAAAAACCGTTTGGCGTAAATGACATGATACCGTAACCGGGGTGGCGTAGGTGGCATGGCGCCATTAGCCTAAGCGATGTAAGTGACTTCGCACTATAACCTGAGTGGTGTGGGTATCACGGCATTGTACCTAATTGTTTCGTTAATCTTCATTGAATCCATGATTGAAAAATGTATTAAAGACTTAATGAATTTCGATACCTCTAAAACCTCATCATTCCAAGGACTAATTAATTCCAACAACGTGCCTTTAAAAAGCACGACTCTTCATCGGTCCAGGCAATCCTAAACAAGCCGCACAAGCGAGTCTAAGAGTTCTACCCGAAAGCAAATGGACAGGATAAGATGCAAGGTGCGATGTGCAAGCGGGATAGGATTATGGTCTTTCGAAGGTTGCCTCATTCCTCAGAGTTTCTTTTAGGGTGTATCCTTTGTTTAGAACGACAAATTCTAAGAGATGTCAAAATAAACTAAGTATTCGACTAGTGCTCATTCGAAATTTCAATTTTGAACTTGGAATAGCTTAGTATAGACGACGTGAAACCACAACCAGAGTGGTGTCAGTGGCATGGTGCCATTAGCCAAAGTGGTGTAAGTAAAGTGACATCACGGCGTCGTTTCCTGTTATTCCTTATTCTCTGTTGAATTTTCGATTAGGCATTAGTCAAGGACTTAGCATATTTTGATTTCCCAAAGTCTTATTGTTCTAAGGACTCATGTAGTTTAGACAACGCACACTGGAGTGCACGATTCTTCATCGGGTCTCGGCAACCTTCTACAGACCGCGCAAGCGAGTCTAAGAAGCACAGGACTTGAAATTGAATAGATCAACAACATGATGGCATGACTCCGATGAGATGCATGGTGAGATGTGCAAGCGGGATAAGATTATGGTCTTTCGAAGGTTGCCTCATTCCTCAGAATTTCTTTCAAGGTGTATCCTTTGTTTAGAACGACAGGTTCTAAGAGATGTCAAAATAAACTAAGTATTCGACTAGTCCTCATTCGAAATTTCAATTTTGAACTTGGAATAGACTAGTATAGACGACGTGAAACCACAACCAGAGTGGTGTCAGTGGCATGGTGCCATTAGCCAAAGTGGTGTAAGTAAAGTGACATCACGGCGTCGTTTCCTGTTATTCCTTATTCTCTGTTGAATTTTTGATTAGGCATTAGTCAAGGACTTAGCATATTTTGATTTCCCAAAGTCTTATTGTTCTAAGGACTCATGTAGTTTAGACAACGCACACTGGAGTGCACGATTCTTCATCGGGTCTTGGCAACCTTCTACAGACCGCGCGAGCGAGTTTAAGAGCACATGACTTGAAATTGAATAGATCGACAGCATGATGGCATGACTAGGATGAGGTGCATGGTGAGATGCAGAAAGCAGTAACATGTAGGCAGGATATAGCACATAATTCCTACCCTGCGGGTCCCTGTCCTAGTTTGGAAGGTTCTATTGCTTTCTACACATGTATAAAGGCCGGTTTTGGCTTGAAGAGGGTTCCCCGGACTAGAGTCAAAGTATACCTCCCACTATTGAGCGTACACCCAATAATGGTACAAACGGTAGGGATGACTTATCACGGTCGAGGGTTGCTGAGCATTCCGGGATTCCCCATCACCGGCAAGCCGGGTAGGATTGCCGAAACGCAATAGCGGGGCTGCACAAGATATATACACAAGAAATAGACAATGAAACAAAATAACTTTGAAAATCCCACAAACGTTTTTCAAGCTTGGCTCACAAGTTTAATTGACATGCAAGAAAAGCGGGCCGTTTTATCAACAAACCAACTTTTTCTCAAGTATCAATTAAACATCCCCAGCAGAGTCGCCACTGTGGGCTACCACAGCCCTGGGTGGATATCGGGGCGGCCCGTAAAAGAAGCGCCTCGCCTTTTTGAAAATCGATTTGAAAAATTTGAAGAGTCGCCACCCGGATTTGTGGTTCGCCACCCGAGAAACCGTTTTGCTTGAAAAAGATTGATTTGAATTGAAAACCAGGGATTCATTTGAGGGTTCGGAAGCCATGTTACGAGGGGGGAAGGGTTTTACGGCACCCCCCTCGCCTGATTTGAAATCGGTCTCTACTAAACATTTGTGGGATATTGTCAAAAACATTTTGTTTCATTGAACCATTTAGCAAGTATGTACAAATACCAAAAGATAGCAGTGCATGCATGTGCAAGGTGTACAGTGAATGATTAAATGGCAAAGGATAAAATGCAGGATGACAAAGGGTTGAAGATCTGCTTCTGACTTCACTCCCGAGCGCTCGGGAATGCTCCAAAGCGCTTAGGAGTGCTGATATCCAACCTGCAAATTTTTGTTAGTACAAACAGGATGCAATACAGAAACTATAAACTAAACTAAAGTTAAGCACATCACAGGCTCAGCAGTGGGCTTGGCAGGCTGAAGTTGCACCCCAGCCTTCGAACTCATGCCTCCTTGCCTCTGGAAGGGGAGATCTATAGTTTAAAAGAGCAAACAGGCACATGCAGGGACATGCAAAGGCAGGAAATAACAAGATAGTAGAAAGAGTGAAGTGAGATAGCATGCAATCACTCCCGAGCGCTCAGGGGTGGTCTCAAGCGCTCGGGACCACTGTCAAGCCATCCTGCAAACCTTGTTAGCACAGATATAACATGATACTTTAAACAAGAATACAAAAACTATTTAAACATGAATATGCTCAGCATAGGGTTTAAATGACGAGAAACAGGTTCTAACCATCCAAATCATGCCTCCTTGCAACTGAACGCAAATCTAACTGGGCTCTGGAGGGACCAGTGCACACCTAGTGTCTACTGCAAATAGAAAATGAAGTACATAGTGACAAAACAAGGTTTCAGTGGTAGCAGCACTCCCGAGCGCTCAAGAATGGTCCCGAGCGCTCGGGAGTGAACACAGTGCCCAGGAAAAAAAGTTTGTTTTCTTCTTTGTGTTCCTCTTGCTCTTGTTATTAAACTAAGATCAAATGAGCTCACAACCAGTATAAGGACTTGGTATGGGCCCTTGATCCCCCTCAAAAGTAGAAAACGGTAGACTTTAAGTATAAAATGAGATTTTATACCTATGCTTGACTTGAACTTGGCTTCTTGGACTGATTTTGGTGCTTGAAAATGGTTTAAAAACAGCAAGGAAAGGAGTTTTAGATGTATCAAAGACTTGAAAATGTTTTTGTGGTTTTCTTGGAAAAACACTTGAGAAGATGATGGGTTTTAGAAAGAGTTTGAGAGAGAGTTTGAGAGACTGAAATTTTCAGAAGATAGTAGAGAGAGAGAGAGTAAAATTTCATGGTCTTTTGCATGTGGAATGGAGAGGTATATATAGGGGAGTGAAAAATTGGGGTTTTGACTTGAAAATCAATTCAAAAATGAAAAGAAAATGTTTTGGGGAGAGGAAATGGCATCATGAGATTCCTGCTGGCTCAGGCAGGCTCAGGTAAGACCAAGTTTGAACGTTGAATGGATTAAAAAGCCTGAAAAGCCATGGTCAAAGCCAAGCTCAACATGCATTGGTCTGTCAACACTCCCAAGCGCTCTAGAGTGGTCTCAAGCGCTTGGGAGTGGCACTCCCGAGCTCAGTTTTGGGTGCTTTTTGAAGCGTTGGAAAGCTCGTTAAGTCCTCTTTCTAACCCAATTGGTTTCATTCAAAGTTATTTTATAGGCTGAAATGTGTGCCAATTTTACCCTCAGGGTGTCGGAAAAAATGATGGTTTTGGTTTAAAAAAAAGTCCAAGAAGCGTCGTCCAAGTTTTCCAAGGCCTGTTTTGATTCAATTTCATCATCGGGGAGCCTCAAGGCCATAAATTAAAGATAATTAATAGGTCCAAATTGGGGTGTCCACACATATCTCGATGGATTTCATGACTGGCTTGCCAAGATCAGCCAAGTACAACACTGCAATTTGGGTGATCGTGGACCGACTCACCAAATCTGCGCATTTCCTGCCTGTCAAGATGACAGAGAATGTGGAACAATTGAGTATGTTGTACATTAGAGAGATTGTACGACTACACGGAGTACCTGTCTCAATAGTGTCTGACAGAGATCCACGTTTTGTCTCGCATTTCTGGAAGGGATTGCAGAAGGCTTTGGGAACAGACGTAAGACTCAGTACCGCCTTCCACCCTCAAACAGAAGGACAAACGGAGAGAACCATCCAGACATTGGAAGACATGCTAAGGGCCTGTGCCTTAGATTTTTCCAGGAATTGGGAGCAACATCTACCTTTGGTGGAGTTCGCTTACAATAACAGTTACCAGGCGAGTATTGAAATGGCACCATACGAAGCCTTATATGGACGACCCTGTCGATCTCCTGTCTGTTGGACCGACATAGGAGAAACGGGATTGATTGGACCTGACATAGTACGAGATACTAAGGAGAAGGTTAAGCTTATTCGACAAAGAATCCAGACCGCTCAAAGCCGACAGAAGAGTTATGCGGACAAGAGGAACCGACCTCTGAGCTTCGAAGTAGGAGACCACGTGTTCCTGAAGATCCGACCGAAGAAAGGTGTAATTAGGTTCGGAAAGAAAGGAAAACTTTCCCCGCGCTATATAGGACCCTTCGATGTCATAGAGAAAATAGGAAAAGTTGCGTATCGTTTAGCCCTACCTCCGCAGTTAGATAGAGTACATAACGTATTTCACGTTTCGATGCTTCGCAAGTGCCTCGGGTTGCCGACGCACGTACTCAATTGGGAGGACATCATCATCGAAGAAGATGCGACGTACGAGGAAGAACCGATCGAGATACAAGACTGGAGTGAGAAGATCATCCGAAATAAGAAGATTAGGTTAGTACGAGTCTTGTGGAAGAACCGTGGAGCTGGAGAAACTACCTGGGAAAGAGAAAAAACCATGAAGGCGAGCCACCCTCACCTGTTCGAATCTGAGTGCGCGGCGAATTTCGGGGACGAAACTGTTTAAGGGGGATAGGTTGTAACAACCCTAATTTTTACTAAATAAAAATTTCGTTGTTACTATTTGAAAAATCTTAATTAGGTTTTAAACGTCGTTTAACCACCGATCTTCCTGTCGTTTCTAGAGTGAAACGCTAAGATTACACTTATCGGCTGGAAATCCTATCTAGCAACCCTAGCTAGCTTTTAACCGACGTTTCGACTTAGCTATCGTTAACCTAGCCACAGATCGTTCCTAAACCTCCGTGAACCTTATGAGCCTCGATTCACGAACCTTTTGAAACCCTTGAGTTCGATAACCCTAGATTCACCCTTTGAACCGTTTGAACCTTTGACCTATCGACCATTGGACAATAGCGTTAGAGTTTCCTTTACCCATTGGTCAATAGGTAAACCTTGGTTAATCTTCCTAAGTACGGGATTAGATTAGTTTAGTGCTTAATTGCAAGTATTAGACTTTCTAGCATTACCCGTTGGATAATAACCGCTAGGAGATTTATTAACCATTGGACGATAACCCGTGGACCTTGCCATCCTTAACCATTGGTTATTAACCGCTAGGGAAACTATGATCCATTGGATAATAGCTTTGCTTGCCAACCAAGAATAAGTGATTAAAATATTAGATTTGGCATGTGTTAAAATCTATTATAGTATAATTAGTACATTAGGTTATTCATTTAGGACCTTGTACTTTGAAAGTAGTATAATTGTTTATTAGATATTGTATTAGGTCATATCTAGGCTAGATTTTGTGGTACATGACTTGTATATTATATGTATGTACTTGTATGTATATATATATATATATATGTATATATATATAATATTGTATTGTGCATGTGTGTATTACAATATAATATTTGGAAAATCTAATTTACTTGAAAATATGGATTTTCTTAAAGACCCATAGTACATATATATAGAATAGTATATTAGTATACTTTCTAGGGTGTACAAGTGGGAGAGAGAGAGGGAGAGAGAGAGAGAGAGAGAACCCGAGAGAGAGAGAGAGAGAGAGAGAGAGAAAGAGAAGGAAAGAGAGGGAGAGAATTGTACCTTTGATTTTCTTGTGCTTCCATTGACCTTTGCTTGATCTTCTTTGTGATCTCTTGTACTTTGAAAGCCTAAAATCTTGTCCAAACTCTTGTAAACCAAAACCTCACTCTTTCCTTGTTCAATCCACCAACCTTTGTCCTTCCATATCTAATATATATATATATACATATATGTGGTTATATATATATATTGTGTACCATTGTACCAAGGAGAGGAGAGAGAGAGAGAGAGAAGGAGAGAGAGGCCGAGAGAGAGAGAGAGATTGAGAGAGAGAGAGAGATCGGATGGAGAGAGAGAGGGAGAGTGTGATGTGTGTGCAAGTTGATTGACCTAGCTTAGCTCACCCTTGTCCTATTTTGATATGCTTTCAAGTGAAAGCTTAAGATTTTCAAGCAAAATCTTGTCCTTTGTACCAAAACCCTAATTATTTACTTGATTCAAATCCATTTCCTTGGCCAAGTTTCCATAATTCAATCCAAAGGACACACCATAGCTTTGCATGGCTAGGTTTTTAGGTTGTTTCTTGCAAGGAAGCAAGATTTACTTGAATTAAAAATTGAGAGAAAGAGAGAGAGACAGGGCTGGCCAAGAGAGGAGAGAGGAGAGGCTTTGCCTATAAATACCAAGCCATTTGGTGCTTTGAACTCACACCTCAAACCATTCTCCAACTTCTTTCTTGAAAGCATAGCTTGTTCTTGCTTGTTCTTGCTCATTCTTTGCTTGTTCTTGCTTACTTTCTTCTAAGTTCTGTAAGAAGCTTTCCATCTCCGCCACTAAACCACCACACGACCACCACCTCGATCCTAAAGTAGTAGTAGTATAGGTTACGATCTAGTTTCGAGAGAAACCTTTCTCTTTCGAAGCTATCAGAAGCTTATCGTAAGCCGTTACGCCGTTCGAGTGCTGACTTTCTTTCCGTCTTACTTTCGTAGTCTTTTTCTACCGTCGAGAAGAAAAGGTAAAGTGTCCTTACTCTCTACTCCTAAGTATAGTTGTATGCATGTGTGACTTGAACGTAGTATCTAAGTTTATGTAGTACTTGTATTGTTGTTGGCATGATCTTTGAGAAAATAAAGTTAGTTGTATAATTTAGCTTGTAGAGTGACCTTACTCGCTATTCCTAAGTATATGTAGAGTGACCTTACTCGCTATTCCTAAGTATATGTAGAGTGTCCTTACTCTCTACCCCTAAGTATAGTTGTATGCATGTGTGACTTGAACGTAGTATCTAAGTTTATGTAGTACTTGTATTGTTGTTGGCATGATCTTTGAAGAAATTAAAGTTAGTTGTATAATTTAGCTTGTATAGTGTCCTTAGTCTCTACCCCTAAGTATAGTTGTATGCATGTGTGACTTGAACGTAGTATCTAAGTTTATGTAGTACTTGTATTGTTGTTGGCATGATCTTTGAGAAAATAAAGTTAGTTGTATAATTTAGCGTGTAGAACTTTCTTGTTAAAAGTATGTAGTTTACTTTGATCTTGTGGCTACTTGATTGTTTGATCGCCTAATTGCTACGTGATTGTATGAACTCGTCAATAAACATGTGTTGTGTAATTGAACTTCTCGAAAGGAAATGCGTTTTTAAAGATAAAGTGTTGTTTTGAAACGAAGTATTCGTATTTTGATCTCTTAAACGAGCATGATAGTATAGATTTGGATGATCTTGCTATTCGATATCCCATGAGTTATGTGATTAGTCCCACCGTGGAGTTGATGCATGTTACGAGACACATGGAATTGGAAAAGTAGAGATATGACACCTAAGATGTGGTTGATATGGATAAAAAGTGTTTTGGAAATGCATAATGGCCGGACTTGGTAGCCATTATGGCCTTGAGTCAGACTTGGTAGCCTTTGTGGCAATGAGCCGGACTTGGTAGCTCATTGTTGTGCGACACAAGGTGCCGGTCTTGGATGCTCATGGTTGTGTGTGTGTGTGACACAATGTGCTGGACTTGGTAGCCATTGTGGCCATGCGTTGGTAACCTTGTGGTAATGAGCCGGACTTGGTAGCTCATTGTTGTGCGACACAAGGTACTTGTAACCCATGGTTGTGTGCGTGCGTGTTTTCAGAATTGATGATAAAAGATGAGACACAAAACAATGAGTCGCGTAGGAGAGACACACGGAAAACATGACACCAACGCTCGTTAGTGAATGCGCATGTGTAATCGTATGAGTTTATTTGAAAGCATGTTAAGTTTGGAAAATCGTATACTATCTTTCATGTGTATGTTAAGGGTTAGTGGGTTTGGATTACTCTATTGAGCTTTCAAGCTCACGGTGTTGCTCTATGTGACCCTGACATATGATACTGGTGGCGATGCTGGTATAATGTGTCAGACTTTTTAGATGAACAAGGAGAGCTGTATACCTTGGAGGCTTTCGGAGCTGACGAACTCGCTAGGATGGAGGAAGAGAAGGAGCTTTAGTTAGCCTTAGTAACCCTCCCTTTTGTGTAATATAAACCTCTCTAAGGAGATTTGATGTAATAATAAGCTAGACTCTGCCTTGTTTATCTAATAAAACCTTTATTTAACGAACCCGATTTTGGGGGCGTTACAGGTCTACCGTACTTGCAATTTGTCAGCCAGCCTTGTTGGGCCCCAATAAATTGTTTCCAGTGCTTTAAGAAAAGGTAGTGCGGTGGTATGTCATCAAAGACGTTATACCATGCATTATTTGAATACACTCTAGGATTTAAATCTAAATGACCAGATAAATAATTATGTGGGCCTAGGGATCGGGCCCATTTAGTTTTCCCCACCCTACTTGGGCCCTCAATAATAATGCTTTTGGGTCTGTCTGGCCGCGCAGCGGAATCCTTTACGTTATTTTGAACCCAATCAAGCATTTCTTGAGGAACCTGGTTGAATGATTCAGGGTTATATGGATTGATGTAAGGTGGAATAGGGACTGCAAATATTCTGTCAAAATTTGAATTGATATTGTGAAATTGTAAAACGTACGATTTTGAGTCTTTCTCTTTTATGATTTGTAACGCAGCAGACTTACTGGGTGCATTTAGGGCCTCTGCGTATACTTCAGCGATTGAATGGGGACTTCCTCGAGCAGATCGTCCGTCTATTTGAAATGTTCCCCATTCTTCGTAGTCTCCCCCTTTCTCGATATAGGACTTAACATCGGAACTTGATTTGGCAACTAGGATGTTGGGGTGAAATTGCTTTGAACAAGTTGGGGATGTGAGGTTGAAATGATGTGGATTTGTGACTTGGAATCGCCCTTCGTATTGCACCAATGCGTGGAGATGAGGTTGCCCATCTTGGTGTAATTCTCTTGCTACACGAATGTATTTCTTGTTTGTTGCTCCTGTGGTGTTTCTTATTTGATCGAGGGCTTCTGTGATAGAAATATTGCAGTGGGGGTAAGTGAGGAAATAGTTTTTGCCGTTTAGATTGATGCCACGTGGTCTGGTCATTGTAGAGAGAGAGAGATCTAACGGCTGTTATGAATGGTGTAATGCAAGAGGAATTGAGCTCTCTAACTCTTACTCGGTCAAATGGTGTAATGGTATGCATTATATAGTAGAAGACTACAGGAGTTCCAGCTGTCCATATATATATATATATATATATATATATATATATGTATATAAATATCTTAGAGTATATATATTAGAATATATATATATATATATGAGTGTATTTATACACATAATATCTTTTAACAAAAATAAAAATCTAATTAGGTTTAAAAGTTTCAAATTTTTCTAATTTTATTCCCGTTATTTAAAAGCTAATAAATTTTAGTACGAAAATCTATATTTTTATTCAAAAAAAAAAAACGGCCCGAAATTCGGGTTGTTACCATATGCATACATATGTATCGGTGAATCACATGAATTGTCCCCAAAATTTCTTGGGGGCAGGTGACTGCTTAGGTTACTTAGCCCTGTTTTGATCGTTGTGCTATTGTTTTGGTGCATCAGTGATAGGTATTCTTTAGCATTTTGTATTTTCCAGGTTCATTACTAAATTCCTGCTCTTTTGTGGATGGAATATGCGAATGTATATAATGGTGGATCGCATCAATTGTCCTCAAAATTTCCTGGGGCAGGTGACTACTTAGGTTACTTAGCCCTATTCTGATCCCTGTGCTATTGATTTGGTGCATCAGTGTAGACACCACAATCCGGACCTCGGAGGTTCTTTAAACACCTCGATGATGAAATAAAGGAAACAATACCTTTGAGAGCTTGAATAAAGGACTCCCTCAGCCCAAAAGCTCTGGACCTAACCCAAAATGCCACACGTAACACTTTTACATCGCGCAGTGCAACAAAATTTGATACACCGTGCGCCTCATGAAGTCAACCACACGGCATTTGAGGTAAAGTTCTGACTAGATCAGAAAGCTATTGGGCACGCTCACTTAAGCCACAGCGACAAAATGGCTTACCTGAGAAGGCACTTCTATCCTGCCCAGTAAATATCTCCCTCATTTGAATTCAAAATCCTTGGCTCTTGCCTAAAAATACACCCCTCCACTCAAGAGAAAGGGCCCCTAAGTTCCTAACCTTTCTCTCTCTTCTTGCTTTTACATCCACTTTCCATTTCCAAGCCTTGAGAAGTGTTGTTCTAAAAAGACATTCTCTAGGCACTTTCCTTTTCAAAATGCTCCATTTTTCTCCTCATCATCAAAGTTAGTCTTTTGCTCACTTTGAGACCTTACCTACCAAAACACCCAACAACCACTCACACCCACACTCATCCTTTCTCACCCGATCTTGTCCACACTCATCCATCATCATCCGTCCTCATTCAAGCTCAAGATCAAAGGTAAAAAAAAAAAAAAAACAAGTTTCCTTGGGCTAGGCCCTGTCTTGGCCCTAAGGGAACTTTTCTGTAGCTAGGCTTAACCCCTTTTGGTTAAAGTCTAACTTAAAAACCGCTTTCAAAAACTAAAACAGCCGCTATACTGAGCATACCACACCGCGCGGCGTTCTGATGCATCGCAAGGCGTAGTAAGTTCAGGCGCGCGGTCTTTTATTAGTAACTGTTTACTTGTTTAAGTTGTCTGGATCATGGCTATTCTTCATCAGGCCTGTTTATGTTGCTGAGATATTGTCACCAATATTTTTAGAACAAGACTATATCTACAAGCCATGTTTTAAATCCAAAACAAGGTTTTCTTAATCATTTCGAGCGATCAAATGCACCAAAAGTTGTTTTACACTCATGACTTGAAGAAATGGTGTTGTTCTAAGATAGGATATTAGTTGCAATTCTTCTGATCACTTTGAGGAACGTCGCATGGGATATACAATGCACCGGGCATTGTTTTGGGTACTGATGACTGTTTAATAGCAAAGCAGGTAAACCATGCGGTATACCATAAGGCCGTGCATGACATTATGGTAAGCTGTGTAGTAAAGGTTCTGATTTGGGCAGTTTGAGCTAGCTCTTTCATTTCACTCAACATTACACTATTATTATTTCTGTACAGCTAGCACCAGGTGCACGCCAACATGATATATCTTCCCATGTCCCTTTCCCTCTTAATTGTTTATTAAAGAGTTTCATTTTACTAAAGATATTCAAAAAATTTCCCTTTTGAAAGTGCTTGGTAGAGACCGATTTTACCGGGCAGATGGGGTGCTTTTCAACAAAACCTTCCCCATTGGTAACATGGCTCCCGAACCTAAAATCTCGATGTTGTCCCTAGACCAAAAGCCTTTTCCAAATGAGTTTCTCGATTTCTCGAATCATCCATCTCAAAATTTTGGGTGGTAACTCTTCGAGCGCGCGCCGAGCGGGCCACCCACAATCGATGATATGTATTCTTTAGCATTATGTATTTTTCGGGTTCATTACTAAATTTGTCCTATTTTGTGGTTGGATAAGGGAATGGAGTTCTTCATTTGCCTTTTGTTCATGTTTGCTTCTGTATCTATATTTGTTGTTTGCTGCTTCAATTTGTGTTTGTTGAATTTTGGGTGATCTTGCGGTAAAAAAATTCAACTAGTATGTTATATGTAATGAAAATGCATGTGTTTATAGTGTTGCTTTGGACTTTTAACTTTCCTTTTTGCAATTTTCGTTTTTAGCTAATTTCACATTTTGGATTTTTATGGTAGAATAGTTGTGTTTATTCGATGGGGCATAATTAGCCATGGTGTTGATGGTTCCACAAGGGCAGGTGTTTATTATTTGCGAATTATTCAGGGAGAAAAGGTGATTTGTGCTATTGCTATTCATGGTGAGGGAAATCACATGACGTATAAACCTTAGGATAGTTTTCTTGAGGAGTGCCATGCTGTGTTGCCTTCAAGCCGCAGTTTGGAATGGAATTTTAAGTTTCAATTGGCTACATGGTTGGATGGCATTGTGTACTATTCCTTCTTGCAGTGTAGTGAAGAAAGTGCGTGTGCAGACTCCTTTGAATTATAGAAATAGTGATCAAATATGCATTTTATATATTTTGGAGCCCCCTATTGTGCTTTTACCCCTCATGTTGATGTTTTGTTGTCATTCCTTTATTGGATGTTATTAGGTTTCTATGCTTTCTTATGTAGGTGTAGGCAGCTGCTGGCATTTGGCGCATGTCAGTCCTATCAATGTTGTGCGGGTTTGTCTCGCTATTGTTTGTTTTTGGCATATCTTGCATTTATGGTTTTCTACAGTGATTGCTCTTGCGCTGGGTTTTATTTGCAGTGATTGCCGCCGGGGCTACGGCGATACTTCCTTCCTGGTGGTTCAACCACATAAATTTTGATTGCACATGGATATAGGATTTGGCCAGTTGAGGTTGTTGATCAACGATTTTGTGATTGTTGGGATGAATTCCGTGATGTCCACAAGTTAAAGCCTGGGTACAAAGCTATCTTTACATGTGAGCGTAGATGAATTTTCCACACTATCATTCAGGATGAAAATGATGTCAAGGTACACTTCCATTGGTAAGGCCCACATATGCAGAGTCGAAAGCTTCATCCACCTTTAGGTACAGATGCACCCATATTGTGGTCTATTGTTTAGCGTTTAGGCAAATAATTATGTGCTGGTCAATTTTTTTCATTTTTCAGCAACCCTTTCAGGAAAATGTGTCTATGCTATTTTTTTGTTTCTATTTTATCTTAGCAAATCTACGGACTTCTTATTTACCTTCTGCCATCTCACATGAGCAGCTTGTGCTAAAATTTGGTCATTTGCATCTTCCAGTTGTTCAACTGCGTTCGGTATGTACCTCTTTAGTTTTGATTCTCTTCATTGACTTATAGAGTTATTTTTTTTGTGTTGCCTATTGAAGTAATTCAAATTATGGTTCCCTGTTCCCAAATACACACACACATGTAGGAATTTGAGCTCCGGCTGAAGGAAACCTTCCATGAATTTGGTCTTGAAGAGATGGTGATTAAAATGTCTGATCATGTGTGGAACGTGCCCATTAATGACTTGGAGCTTGATGCTGAGGTGTTTGTCAAATTCTTGGCTGCTCTTGACTTGGATTTCCTTTCTTACCTTCTGATTATTATGCTGCCTACTTTTGGAATTCCGAGTTGTTGTCTTCCCTATGGCCGAAGACAATGCAAGGATATACAACTGGTTCTCATGATTGCATGATTTGGATAGATTTTGGAAGCTTACGTTGATAACAATGCGTTGGCCAACCATTGGAGCCGTTGAAAACTATGCACACTATGCATAGTTATGGTTGCAAGTGTCACCATAAAGTCTTTAATAGTAAGACAATTAAATTTGTGGTTGCAAGTTTTTTCATGGTTTTACCTAACTACCATAGGGAAAAAAAAATTATGTTATGATGCAATTGTTTCTTATCTTCGCTACTTACATGATTGAATGTGAACAACTAATATAGCAATATATAAGCATCGATAGCATTTTATTTCCAACAGTGACTTAGTTTCGCTGAAAAAATTATGTAACACTTTAATTACTAAAAATACTTTTACTTTGACTTTTCTACAAATGCATTTTATCGGATAACGTAATTATTGTTGGAAAATGATTTTGCCACTTCTATTTTTCCTAACGCTACTTCTTTTTGTACTTTTATTAAATCATTTATTGTGTGAGAAATGGGGAGTAACATTAAAGAAAAAAGCTTCCAGATCATGTCAACATTCCATATAACAAGCAATGTATGTTAAAAAACATAAACAATTCAAAATTACATGCAAAACTATTGTGGACATTTAACCTAAAATGGAAAGCGTAATATTTTCGTAGGTTTTACAAATGTTCTCATATTTACATTTACATATGAGACAAAAATTTATATGTACAATGTATTAAAAAATACATTTTATAGAAAAACTTACTATAATTTTTTTACATTCCTAAAATTGTAACGTGTAATAATCAATTTTCCAGCAAATGAGTTTATACTTGTCAAAGTAAATTTACCTCTCAAGATTACCTTACAATTAAAGTTTTGTAAAAAATGAATTTCTATTTACAACTTTCACCAATGGACTAACATAAATGGTAAAAAAAAATTAGTTGAATGCAAGAAAACAAACCTCATGTAGCTAATAAAAACCATACTCTAAGATTGAAATCTATGGTTATCAATATAGGTAAATTAACTTCCTTATTAAACCATATATTTATTGTTTAACAATAGTAAAATTATTTATAATGCAATTTTTTTTTGCACCATACATATTTTTTCATATATCTCAAATTATAAGCATACAAAAATTGCAAAAGGATAAAAATGCTAAACTTCTTTTTGCTTCAAATTTTTTTTTGAAAATACTCCCTGCACCTCAGAATTATTACCACTTTTGCTATTTTAGCTCAATGGAAAAGTTAACTATTCTATTAAATCCATAAAACTTTTTGCAAGTAATATAAATTTTGTTCTACATATTCTAATTTGTTCATTAAGATAAAAATTAAAGAATCACATAAAATATTATAAATTAAATATACATGCAATTTAAAAAGTACCGTTCATTCATGTAAATATTAAACATTATAGGATAGAAGAGTATTTCCATTTTCCATAAATTTTTCTTTATTTTATTGCCCTACCCTAACTTACATTTGTTAGAAACTTAGAGAAACCAACAGAAAAGAAGAAAAAATTAAAATTTTATCGTCTAATTCTTTTAATTGAAAATAAAAAATGGATAAGCTAATGAATTTAAGTTTTGTGATTAGTAAAATTTTCCTTTATTTTCCTGCAAAACATTGCCCTCGCACTTTTTCCCTTCATTTTGGTCACCATACATTAATTGCAATCAGAGTCTTGATTCTTTCGTTTGTTGAGTTTTACTGATGGGCATAATGGTAATTTCATCCTTACCTATGGTGGTATAGACCTAGCATAATCTAGCTACTTTGCGGAATTCGAGATGAATTTCATCCGTTGATTTATCTGTACTTTCTGCCTGTGTTACTAATACCCTATACCTTTTGTTCATCAGTTTGCACCTTCCAAGCTTGCACTGGTTCGTCTCTCAATTTTTCATCAAGAGAGGTAACTCACCGTATCTCCTTTGCCTTCTTGCCCTTCCCCCCCCCCCCCAGACACACACACCTTTTGTTCGTTTTATCTTCGGTAGTTTCATGCTCTGTGATTCCTGCGTTTTCGTGTTCTCTACTTATTGCCCGCATGTGCAAATATTGATTGCATAATTTTCGTTGGCTTTTTCCCTTAGAGTTCTTCGTTTTGCAAACCGCTCTTATGCTCTGCAGTATTGAGTTCCATTTAGGAGTTGCTTTTGGGTTGTTTTGTTTTTTAATATACTAAATTAATTTGTCAATTCCGGAGGTGATTTTTGCTATTATCTCTTACACTTACTGATACTAGTTTTCTGGCTTTGTTTTCTCTAAGAGTTTAGGTGTCCTCCCTATCATAACCAAAATTTGGCATTTACTATTGTGTGACTCCAGCTGCTTTTTTCATCCCCTCTCAGTTATATCTATTCCATTTATTGCATTCACATTGCATCTATTTTTGCTATGGCTTCATTTGCAGCATCCTTAGGTCCCTATTTTACTGATTCTTTTCCTTCTTGTGTTGTTGTTGTTGTTCAGTATATGTATTTCTATGCATCACTCTACGTGTACTTGTTGAGGCTAAAACAAAATTTGCTGTTAGATATATGTGGAGTTAACATTTCGTGAGTTTGTTGTATTCAAAAGCATTATGCATGTAATTACTCTTGCCTGCCAAAACTAAGGAGGGGATAAAGAAGTTTGCCAACAAAACTTGGCATTTCCAACTTTATTCGTCATTTGCGTGCAAAAAAATTCCTGATGTTGCCAAAACAACCTCAGATTAAAAATTAGAGAAGTAACAAATTAAAATCAATGTGCTGTGGTGTTTGGTTTTCATTTCTTTTCTTTTGCACAGTCAATCTACATTTACTTAACTTTACTATGATGCATTTCTGATTTTGGTTGTTTAGCTAAAATGGTGCTTTGTGCTCCATTTGTGCATTGGGCTCGCATAAAAAATCCATCGCCAACCTCTCCAAGGGCAGCACTCTTTTACTTCCAAACTGCTGGAGGCAACAAAGTTGCTTGTGCACTTGCAATTCGTGGTCCAACAAATCGCATTATTTACACAACTTTTCATGCATTTCTTGATGAATACCATGACATCCTACCTTTGGGTGGCATTGTTCAGTGGAGATTTAGCTCTATGTTTGCACAATGGTTGGATGGTCTTCTATACCATTCATTTCTTTTATGCAACGAAGAAGGTGTAGCCTTGCTATGTTTACTTTTATACCTTTATTACTGATATTTACTATATTCTCTATTTGCCTATTGTCATGCCCTCGATTTTTCAACATAAATATAAAGGGTTTTCACAAAAAAATTCTTGCAATATTCCATACGATACTCAAAAGATTACAGTATTTCCATTCCCATACCCATAGTTCCAAGTCCATGAGATTTCCAAATATTACAACTTCAGCTCAACGACCCAAATTTTACTTAAGTATCAAGTGTTATAATAGTTCAGAGTTTACAAATATTTCATAATCAAAGAATTATAACTTGAGTTACAAATACTCTTTCAAAGAAATTTACAATGATAAATAAGTAACTCCTTTGGTTAGCTTTCAAAAGGTGTCCACACTCCAAGCATGCAAGCTACTATTCCGAGTTAGCACCTACAAATGATGTGAGGTTTGAGCCATCAAGCGCAATAGAAAAGTCTACACAAACTCTATATGCAAATGAGCAATACGGATGAACAAATGATAGAAACCAAATGACAACAAAGATAAACATAACTATCATGATCAAGTATCCAACTATCGCTAATCCATCTTCATTCGTTGCCAAACCCTTTATCAAGAAACTTTTCCTTTTAAACAATCCGATTTAGTAAAAGTCAATCTTTCTTTCTTTTTCTCAAGATTTCATATTTCTTCAATCAATGTTTTCACTTGTATTGCACGTACCACTGGACAAATCACATATAAGTGATACCCATTTATCTACTCTGGGACACATCACATATAAGTGGTTCCCATTTATCTATTCTGGGACACATCACTTATAAATGATGCCCATTTATCTATTCCGGGACACATCACACATAATGATGCCCATTATATATGCTTTGTAGCATTACTCCTCTTTTAACCTCTCCGAGTGTCCACAGCGGAATCAACAACAATGTCCATG
Source organism: Rhododendron molle (assembly GCA_025413875.1). Lineage (NCBI taxonomy): Eukaryota > Viridiplantae > Streptophyta > Magnoliopsida > Ericales > Ericaceae > Rhododendron > Rhododendron molle. Next base: position 27,724,852 of record CM046388.1, on the reverse strand, counting down.
CGTTCGTGTCAAGATCTCATTATCAACATATGACGAGTTCTCACGGTGTCTGTTTGTTATTCACATTTACTCCATGTTCCCATTTCACAAACATCAAATTATTCAATCAAATCCAAAAGCTATTTAATCAATCACATGGCCTTACAAGACCAACGATCTACCATATCGTATGCAAGTACATATACATCCTCACCATACCTCTAAGTATATCCCCACACCCACACATACCATATATCAACCCACAACTAAACTCTGCGGTACTCGGTCTTCTATTTTCTATTCTTGTAGTCCGGATAGCGTATGCTAAAGAAATCTAAAGGATTCTACGAATCAAGAGAAAACGAATTGCAATACTACTCATCGAATCACTAGACTTGTTCATGTGTATCGTTCATATCCCAACATGCCATATGTTACACTTCACACTTCTTAACTCAACGAGTTCATTTAAGTCTCCCGGACACCACTCTAATTGTGAGACTAGTAATACTCTCTAAAATACTTGAAAGGATGTGCAAAAAAACCCATTAGGGTCGATGAGAATTCTCAAAATGTGACTTGGGAGATGTAGGAAAAGCAGCTCACAGATACTGCAGCAGCTGAATCACCTACCGGTAGCTGAATGAGTCCTGCAGGTAGAAGAGGAGACATCTGCATTTGACCTACCGGTAGGTGAAAGTTCCTACTGGTAGAAACTAGAAATAGAAAGGCCAACATTTGAACGAAATAACTTTGCACTTAACCTACCGGTAGGTGAAAGTTCCTACCGGTAGCCTACCGGTGGGAGGACTACCGGTAGGAGGATGAATACGTTGAGCAGCTTTTAAGCTGCTGCTGTACGTTTGAGCTGGTTATGAAGGAATTTCTCAATTTTCCTACCCGTAGAAGAAAAGTTCCTACCGGTAGGGAGAGTAATTTATAGACGATTTCGATAGAAAATTTCAGGTTTCGATCCAATCTCAATAACAATCAATACAAACCCTAATAAGGCATAAAAACACTCAAATACCATATAAAGAGAGGTAGAATTCCCTACCTCGAGTATCCAAGCCGAAATCGAAGAGACTGAGCAAGCCCTAGCTTCCGGATTCCAAACCGAGCCAATTACACCAAACCAAGCTCTATCCAACACGATACGAGCCCGAATACATAAGTAGACTGTAGGGCCATGTTCTCGAAAAGGCGTAAACATAAGCCGAACACGTGATGGAAACTGTGCAACGAGAAAAGTGATGAAAGACACCATGATGATAGAAGCCGGTGATCCGAAATACACGCCGAACAGGGGGCTGTTCGGATATAGGGACATGAGATGTTCTAGAGTCAATACCAGCTGTTCGGTAGTACAGATATATTACTTAAAGTAATAGTAATTAAAGTGTAGTCTGTTCGGCTGTAAATGGACCAATGGCACATAGAGTAGTAGGTAATACAGACTGTTCGGTAATGAGAAGTGTCCAACAGATGGAGTTATCGATAAGGGACTAAAGTCTTAAGTAATAAGACGGTGGGAATGTTCCAGAAAGGGAGACCTTGTATTCAGGTAAAGATAAGTGTAAGAATAGTCCTATTATGGAATGAATTCCATAATGGAGAAAATCCTTGTGAGAAGAGGATCTCGGTTGATTGGGCACGAGAGTCCCTAAGAAAGCCAGGTTTCCTGTACGGGATAGGAATCCTGGGGCGATGAGGATGCTTGGAGAACAAGCAGACGTATGTCTATAAATATAAGGTAAACCTAGAGGCAAAAGGTACGCAATACGTTGCATGCACTACATACTTTCCTACTGATAATTAGGGTTTCGAACCAGTACGAGATAGTAACTTAGGTGTAGACACCCCAATTCGGACCTCGATGAGTCTTTGTCTGTCCCGATGATGAAATAGAGGAAACGTACCTTTTGCGAGCTTGAACAAGGATCTCCCTAAGCCCACATGAACCCAAAAACCTAGGAGAACCTAAAAGGCCTAGATAAAGCCCAGACGAAAGCCCAAAAGACTCTGGACCGAGGAAGGAGGTACCGTGCGGAGTGGCCGTGGAGCGCATGGCACCTTGAAACCCAAGGGACCGTGCGCAGCAAACCTTCACCGCACGGTACCTTGAGCAAAAAGGTTGACTGTCTCAGAAAGCTGTCGGCCATGCCAGTTTGAGCCACAGCTGATGACTGGCTTAGCCGAAAATGCACTTTTGGCTCGCCCAGAAAATACCTCCACCATTTGAAATTCAAAATCCTTGGCCTTTGCCTATAAATTGACCCCTCCACTCAAGGGGAAAGGGCCCTTCTTTTGAGTCCTTCCCTTGCCTTTCTCTTGGCTCTCCCTTTACTCTCTCTCTCTCTAAGTTCTCACACCCACTTTCTTACTTCCACTTCCATTTCCAAGACTTAAAGAATGTCATTCCCAAAAGACATTCTTTAAGTACTTCCACTCACTCCCTCCTCATCATTGAAGTTAATCTCCCATTAACCGTAAAGCCCCCATTACTCAAAATACCCAACCTTCACTCACACCCATATCCCTTTGTCTCATTCAACCTCTTCCATCTACCTTCGTGGCGATCCATCCACACCCTTGCCTCAACGATCCTTGATCAAGCTCGATACCAAAGGTAAAAACAAGTTTCCTCGGACTAGACTCTGTTCTGGTCCTGAGGGGGCTCCTCTGTCAGTAGGTCTAACCCCTTTTTGGTTAGATCCTGACTTAAAACCCAGTTTTCACAAAACAAAATAGTATTGTGCTGAGGTTGGGGAACCCCGCGGCCTGTTCATTAGGCGTGCGGCGTCCTGACCCCATCGCACGGCACCTAACATGTTGGTATTATCTTAGACAGGTTATCTGGATCTGAGTTCTCCTCTGCTGTGGTTATCTGTGTCTGCTGTTCACTGTTCTTTTTGCTTTTAGAATAAGACCATATCTACAAGCCATGTTTCGGCTCTTCAAAAAAAAAAAAAAAGCTTTTCCTAGATCATCCCAAATGATCAAATATGTCTAAAACGGTTTTAAAATCTTGCTTTGATAAAGATAAAAACATCTTTGGGGTGATCTGACTATTACGGGGCTTCTGATGAGTTTTCCAAAAGAGATACAGAGATAGAAGTAAGGCAGACGATGTTTTGAAAGTCTGCAACAGTCTGACAGCAGGGCAGCTACCTCGCACGGCATGTTCAGGTGCCGCGCACGGCAGCTCAAGGTGCCGTGAATAGTACGGCTGAGGTACAGACAGTTTGATGGTTGTTTATTTCTTTTGTTCATGTCATCTTACCACTACTATACAGATAGCACCACATGCACGTCAATGTGATATATTCCCCATGTCCCTTCCCCGTTATGTGCTTTTGTTAAAGAGCTTGATATTCCAAATGATACTAAAAATTCCCCCTTTTGAAGATATTAAGTAGAGACCGGTTCTACCGGGCGAGTGAGGTGCTTTTTAAAGAAAAACCTTTCCCATTCATAACGTGGCTCCCGAACCAAAATCTCAACGTTTTCGCTAGACCAAAAGACTTTCTTTCAAACGACTCATCGGTTTCTCGGATGATCCATCTCAAAAATTCGGGTGGCGACTCTTTCAAACGAGGGCACGGGAGCCCACAGTGGCGACTCTGCTGGGAAAAATTTATTCAATACTTTTTAAAAAAAAAAAAAAAAGGGAGAAGTGCACAAAAGTATTGGATGATCAAGAGGGTCAAGCTTGAAAGATGTTTTCAAAATGGGGATTTTTCAAATATCTTTCGGAAGATTAAACTCTTTTATCCTGTACACTTTGCACTGCACAAGTCTCGCTAGCGTATTTTGGCTACCTTGCCCGGTTTACCGGTGACAAGCTCTCCCGAAATGCCTAGCAACCCTCGACTATGATGAGTCATCGTGCTGTTCGACCATTGTCTTGCAATACACTTGACATGGGGTAGTACATCTTGGCTCTAGTCCGGGGAACCCTTCTGAGACCAAAACCAGCCTTTGCACTTGTACATAGCCATAGAACCATCCCAACTAAGACAGGAACCCATGGTTAGGACTTATGTGTTATATCCTGTTTATGTGCATTTTATTTCTGTACACCCATCATTCATGCATCATTGCATTTTGCGGGCTAGAGGATTAGGCTCCCTTAGGATCCTTTAGGGCCCTCCAGTCGGTCTAGGAGACCCTAAATCCATGGAGTTTGTGATACCTTCGGTGTTTGTCGTGCCCGAACGGCTCTCTTGGCTTGAATCTAGCCTTGAGCGCGTGCGTATCTGGATTCCGGTAGTCACATTGCTCTGTCTCGGATGGTCACGATAAGAAGATTGGCTCTGGTTCCGATCCGTTCGGAATTTAACCTGCCTGACGGCACCTAAACGGACTATCGGAAATCTTCTGTACAAACGTCTTAAGTGAGATTCAAGCCACGGTAGGTCATAGGCCTTGTTTCTAGGAGATTGGTAGAAGTAGGGCGAGTATTCGGATCGGTTATGAGTTGCTCCCTTTTGACTTGTTGCCAGTACTGCCAACATTGATCGCCTGCGAAGGAAAGAAGCTGTACCCAATTGGTTTCGTCTGTCCCAAAGACTAGTTCGCGTAGACACCCTGGAAGGACCCCCGCTGTTTGAAGTCCAGGTTGAGAAGGAAGAAGAGCCTGTGGTAGAAGAACCCCTAGTCTCAATCCCGCCCGAAAATCTTTCATCCATGTCTGACCAGGGAGACGGAATGGAAGAACTTAGGTAGAACATGGCCAATATGGATGCTCATTTTAAACAGTCCCTCGCCGGTGTTGATGCGCAACTCAAAGCCGCCGTAGTCTCTATGAAAAACGACATGAATATGATAATGGAAAGCATGCAGGAAATCACTGACAAGCTCCTGATCAAGACTTCCCTGCAATCCGAGCAACCACCTAAAGTTGAGATACCAGCAGTTGACCCTAACCTGGCCGCTCTTATGGATAAGATTGGAAAATTAGAGGAATCCGTCCAAGAAACTAAACGACTTGGAAAAGGAGAAATCAACATGAGCAAGCTATGTCTCTTTCCGAATGCCAAGCTGCCGGAAAAATTCAAAGGAGTGGACTTTGCAAAGTTCAATGGAACCGGCGATCCAAGGGCCCATCTTCAAGGATATGTCGGATCCCTCACAATGCGTGGCATCGAAAAAGAAGCTATGGCCCAACTTTTCCACGAGTCCTTGTCTGGTCCAGCCTTGCAATGGTTCCTCTCTCTCGAACCATCCAAGAAAAGAACTTGGGAAGACATCGGGACAGCTTTCGTGGCTCAGTATGATTTCAATGTCGACCTGAAGATGACCACGAGGGAATTGGAAAGCACTAAGATGAATGAGAAGGAGAGCTTTGCCGACTTCGTGAAGCGTTGGAGGGCTAAGGCTGCCCAGATGCAGAATAAGCCTGACCTGAAAGAACAAATACGGATAATAACCAGGAACTTGCCAAGCTCCTTTGCTCCGTACATGGTTCTTTCTCAGGCTGCTCCAAATTTTGAAACCTTTTATGATTCGGGATTGGCTGTAGAGGAGGCTTTGCGAGATAGAACTCTGGAAAAGAAGGAGTCAGGATCCGGGTCGAAATCCAAAAGGGCATATTCGGGAAACAACAACGTTCTCTTAGGGAATACCAACCAAGCAGGAACTTCATCCACTAAGCCTGTAGAAGTTAACCAAATTTCTGAAAAATCAAAACCCCAGAACTGAACTTTCACCCAATTCAGCACTCCCAGATCCACTCTTCTTAAGAAACTCACAGAAATCAGAGTGTTGAAACCTCTTCCGCCACCACAAACCATTCCACCGAACCTCAACCAAAATGTCTACTGCGACTTTCACCAAATGCCTGGCCATACTACCGATAACTGCATCCGCCTCTGCCATGAAATTCAAAACCTCATCGATAACAAAATTGTCGACGCTCCGCCCGCCGATAAACCAAATACCGTTTCCAACCCTCTACCTCAGCACAATGCTCCCTTCTGTATTAACCAAATCACCCTAGCCGAAGATTAAAACATCCCAGAATTCGACCCTACCCTGTTCATCATCCCTAATACCGAACCAATGCCTGTTGGTGAAATTCCCAGAGAAACTGCCTTTCATTCCACATGGGAATGGGAAGATACATGGGGAGAACTGATTGTCGATTGGGAATTTGAATTCGCCAATTTCCAAGGAAATGATGAACTGTTATTCGAAGCCGGATAGGAGGTTGACTGGCAAAACATCCAGGCAGATCCCCTTGACGGATTCTCTTTGTATGCACTGTTTGAAAATCAAGGGGAAGAATACCAAGTTTTCCAAGATGTGCCTGAATGGGACCCAACCCCAGACGAGTACCAGCTTTTGGCCTGGAATGACCCTTTGGATACCTTCACCCTGCCAGCACTGTTCGGTGAAGAATACCAGTCTGGATATCCACCTGAGATGATGACACACAACTGGCCAGAGCCCGCCCCACTCCGTTCAAATTTCTCTCATTTTAATGATTTTGTCATCAACAACCTGTATAGCAATGTGAACCTCACCCCGTACCCGAACCTCCCTGGATTTGAAGAAGAAGTCGCTAGTAATGGGTTTGACCCGATGGACTACCTTGTCGATGGGACTGGATCCGAATCATCGGTTACTCTTTCGAAATATGTTCAAGTTGCTATGATGAACTTATGGGAAGATGAACCAGCGTCTGGAACAAACTTGTGGGCTAATACTGAGGTGGTTAGCATTAAAGTAGGAAACGAGAAATGGAGTGTTAACAAAACCGTAATGGAGGCCGAAAGGTGGAAATCCGAAGATCTGTGGGATGACTTGGTCATTGCTGATTTGGCTGCCAATCTGCGGGATACGACTATTGGAAACAAGCGTAAAGCCTTTGCCGATTTATGGAGTGAAGAGTCGAAGTACCGTCAGATTGATCACCTAACCAGAAGTGGCCGTGTGTACCAACCTCCAAACCTTCAAGTCGGAGAAGCTTTCAACCCTGTAGTCGCAGAGCCCTCTGATCCTTTTACCACCCCGGTCAAGAGCACATTCCGACCCTTTGACCCACCGGCCAAGGAGCCTTCCCGACCAGAAAAGAACCCCGAAGGAATGATCAAGCGCCAACTCGAGCAAACTCATGCCAAGATGTCTGTTTAGGATGTACTGGTCCATTCCACACGCCATCGTGAAGGGCTCATTCAAGCGCTCTCTCAACTGAAGGTTCCCTCTGCCATAACTCCCGATGAGCTTGTGGCCCTGATCAAAACCATACCTATCAAGCATGCCATCACCTTTACTGATCGAGACTTACCTGCCGAAGGAACTGACCACAATCGGCCGTTGCACATCACTCTAAAATGCCATGGTAAATCGGTTCCGGTAATCCTGGTTGACAATGGTTCGACAATTAATGTTTGTCCACTCCGTGTTGCTTACTGCTTGGGGTACAAAAATAAGGACTTCTCTCCATCAGAAGTCAAAGTCCAAGCATACGACAACACTCGGAGAGACGTGGTAGGGACCCTCATGCTCCCTATGACCTTCGAACCATATCAGATAGAAGTAGAGTTCCATGTGGTGAATATCCCCGCTTCTTTTAACTTGCTACTGGGAAGACCTTGGCTGCATCGACCGGATATCATGGCTGTACCCTCTACGCTCCATCAGAAAATTCGGTTGGGACTGAAAATGGGAATGCTCACTATTCATGGAGACTCTGGGATCCATGCCCCTGTGGAAGACAACACCCCGCTCTTAGAAATTCAACACGGAGAAGAAGACATTGCCTTAGGAGGCTTCTCTCTGGATACCTCCCGATCTGTCTATTCGGTCAGAATTGACGACGACTTTGTTGTCAGCAATGTCGCTATCAAGATAATGAAGAAGATGTCTTACATGCCAGGATTGGGGTTGGGAAAAAATCTCCAGAGCCCTGCAAAGTTTGAAGCTCGGGGCACTCTGATGCGTATGACCGGTCTTGGTTACTCACCTTCGAGTAACAGCAAGGTGAAAAGGGGGAACTAGCTAGAAGATTACTTTGTCAAAGAGAAGGCAAAACAAATCTATCAAGGGCAGTCGGAACCTTTTTGGGATGCAGAAAACAATACCTTCTTACCGGGGTTTGAGATATTCGCCAACGATGTCTGGCCGGATAGTGACGAAGAGGCTGAGATTGCGAAGGGACGGGAAGAACCAGCCGACTGGATTGAGGTTTTTGCCATGGGTAGTCTCGCAACTCTGTTCAAGGAGGACGAACCAATGGGTACAGCTGTGGAAGCGCAAGTGCTAATGATGGAACAAGGTACTCCCGAAGATCCGACTCCGCTCATCATGGATGATGCTGGGGAATACAAGAACTGGACCTTCATGCCAAGTGCAACTCACCGCGAGTCTGAGTCTGAGTCCGCTGTGTCTTCTGAGTCTTCTGGACATGTCGAATCTGGGTTGGTGCCTCTCGGCCCAAACTCTCAGAGTCTGTATTTCGAATTCGAGTCTACCTGTGTGTATGGTTCCCCCGAGGCCTCCGTTAACAATGAAATGAATGAATCTGATTTCGTTTACTTCCCCGACTTTGAAATAAACTGCGTCGACCCTGATGATGAAGAGACTGATTTCGATGGGGGCATCCCCAAAGAAATTAGATCCCTAATCGAAAGGGAAGATGAAAGACATGCTCAACCTGTAAAAGAAAAAATTGTTTTAATAAATCTGAGAGATGGAGAGAATCCCCGAATGACCCAAATCGGTTCCACGCTATCTGCTGAAGAACGCGAAGCCCTCGTAAACTTACTCAAAGAGTTCGAAGACGTGTTTGCCTGGTCACACGCGGATATGCCTGGGATTGATCCTGAAATCGTGGAACATCGGATTCCCCTTTATCCCAACGCAAAACTAGTAAAACAGAAACTGAGACGCATGAGGCTAGACTGGGTACTTAAGATAAAGGAAGAAGACACTAAACAGATCAACGCCGGATTCTTGATGGTTACCGAATATCTGCAATGGGTCGCGAACATTGTCCCTGTGCCGAAGAAGGATGGTAAGATAAGAGTCTGTGTTGATTTTCGGGACCTTAACAAAGCTAGCCCTAAAGATGACTTCTCGTTACCACACATCGATGTGCTGGTTGACAACACCGCCAGGCATGCTCTACTCTTTTTCATGGATGGATTTTCGGGGTATAACCAAATCCTCATGGCCCCAGAAGATCGGGAAAAAACCACGTTTGTCACTGAATGGGGGACGTATTGTTACCGAGTTATGCCTTTTGGACTGAAGAACGCAGGGTCTACTTACTAGAGAGCCGCCACGGCACTGTTACACGACATGATTCACAAAGAGGTAGAAGTCTACGTTGATGACATGATCGTCAAGGCCAAAGGGTGAGAAGGACATCTCCCCGCACTCAGAAAGTTCTTCGAAAGGATCCGAAAATACAAGAGGCGCCTTAATCCGGCCAAATGCACATTTGGAGTCACTGCAAGGAAGATGCTCGGGTTTATGATTACTACCCGAGGTATCGAAGTCGATCCATCAAAGATTAAAGCCATCCTAGAAATGGAGCCGCCGCGATATGAGAAGGATGTAAGGAGTTTCCTTGGAAAAGTACAGTTCATCAGCAGGTTCATTGCAAAGTTGACTTCAACTTGCGAACCCTTATTCCGCTTACTCAAGAAAGGAGTACCATTCACTTGGGATGATAGATGTCAGAAAGCTTTCAAAGCCATCAAGACCTACCTGCACAGGCCGCCAGTACTAACGCCGCCTGTAACAGGAAAACCTTTGATCCTATACCTGTCGGTCACCCCGTCTTCAATGGGGTGCATGTTAGCACATGAAGGAGATGATGAGGTTGAAAGGGCTGTTTACTACCTCAGCAAAAAGATGGTTGGACCCGAAGAGCGTTATACCCCCTTAGAAAAGACATGTTGGGCACTTGTATGGGCCTCCAAGAAGTTGAGACACTATATGCTGGCCTACCCGGTAAAGCTGATATCCCGAATGGATCCCCTAAAATATCTATTTGAAAAACCGGCTCTCACAGGTAGGATGGCGCGATGTTTGCTAATGCTAGTTGAATTCGAGTTGAAGTACGTCACCCAAAAGTCAGTAAAAGGAAGGGCCGTCGCGGAATTCCTGGCCGATTACCCAGTCGAGGGAGGGGAGGATGCCGAATTCAATTTCCCCGACGAAGACATAATGATGATGGCTGAGGATGTTTGGCAGTTGTATTTTGATGGAGTAGCCAATCAGAAAGGGTTCGGAATCGGTGTGTTGCTAATATCACCCGATGGGTCGCACATCCCACTGGCATTCAAGCTTAACTTTGAAGTCACCAATAATCAGGCGGAATACGAGGCTTGCGTCGTAGGCATGGAAGCAGCCATCAAAATCGGCGTAGAAAAGCTGGAAGTTGTGGGAGATTCAAATTTAGTCGTGTCCCAGGCGAATGGCGACTGGAAGGTTAAGGAAGGAAAGCTGAAACCGTATCATCAGGACCTTGAAGATCTTATCCCCCACTTTAGCATGGTGACATTCACTCATGTACCGAGGCTCAAAAATCAATTTGCAGATGCTTTAGCAACGTTGGCATCAATGGTTGAGATCCCCGTTGGCGTAAAGCTAAGGCCAATTGTGATTGAACAAAGGGATACACCAGCACACCAGCACGTCATGACAATTGACGAGCCCGATGATGGCCATCCGTGGTATTATGACATCTGGAGATATGTGGAAAGAGGAGAATACCCCACGGGAGCAAGCAAAAAGGACAGGATCGCTCTCCAAAGGATGGCTGCTCAATACATCATCTGCGGAGGAAACCTATACCAAATATCGCACTGTGGCACACACAAGCTCTGCATCCACGGAGAAAATGCAAAAAGGGTGATGGAAGAAGTTCACGAAGGTGTATGCGGTCCCCACATGAACGGCATAATGCTCGCTAAGAAAATCCTCAGGCAGGGGTATTTCTGGACCACTATGGAAACAGAATGTGTAGAGTATGTGCAAAAGCGCCGAAAATGTTAGATTCACGCCAATCTCACGCATGTTCCACCACACGAACTACAACAAATGACCTCACCATGGCCCTTCTCGACATGGGGAATTGACGTCATCGGAAGGATAGTGCCGGCAGCATCCAATGGTCACAAGTTCATTTTGGTAGCTGTCGATTATTTCACGAAATAGGTGGAAGCTGCTTCCTATGCCACTTTGACTGCGAGTTCAAGTTGCACATTTCATCAAGCAACATGTCATTTATCGGTATGGCGTTCTTCAGGCCTTTGTGTCCGATAATGGGGTTCATTTCAAAGGGCGAGCTCGAGAAGTATTGGATGAGTTCCAAATCCAAGTGCACAAGTCAACAACTTACCGATCGCAGACTAACGGCGCTGTGGAAGCAGCTAACAAAACAATCAAAGCCATCCTAGAAAAGACTATTCAATCTGCAAGGGACTGGCATGAACAACTACCCCTAGCTTTGTGGGGATATCACACATCTGTACAAACACCAACGGGAGCAACTCCCTACTCCCTGGTTTATGGGATGGAAGCAGTGCTTCCCATCGAATTGGAAGTCCCATATCTTCGAACTATGATTGAATGTGAAGTCCAAGAGGCGGAATGGTTGAGCAATCGATTCGAAGAACTTATGCTGTTTGATGAACGCCGGTTAAGGGCTCTTTACCACATTCAAGGGTATCAGCGGAGGATCGCACGGGCATTCAACAAGAAAGTAAAACCCAGGGACTTGGCGGAAGGTGACATGGTTTTAAAGGAAATTCGGGCTCCGGTGTACGACCCACGAGGAAAGTTTCGGCCAAAATGGTCTGAACCATACATCATCAAAACTATTCTATCGGGAGGAGCTACGCAACTCATTGACTTGGACGGAAATGAATTCTCAACCTTGGTTAACTTGGATCAACTCAAGCGCTACTACCCCTGAGAGAAGCTCGCTAGGCTGAAAACCGCAAGGGCGGGCAGTTCCAGGCAAAAATTAGAGCAAAAGCCTGCTAGGATGAAAACCCGTCAGGGCATCCTAGGCAAAAGTTAAGGCATACAATAAATGAGCTCGCTAGACCGAAAACCCGAAAGGGCGGTTCTAGGCAAAAGTTAGAGCACAAAAGGAGAGTGTTAAAACCAGAGCGAACCCTACCCCTGAACTACGTCATGACCTGATTCCTTCGCCAAAAGGATACGTAGGCAGTCGCACACCGGGACCCGGTCACAATCTATCAAAATAAAAATCCAGGTTGAGAAGGCTCGAAGAACAGAGTCAAGGAGGGGGAAACCCTCCAAAACTCGTTTTATTAACACAATTACTTCTTCTACATAAGGTTGAGCAGAGCTTTCGAAAACAAAAGAAGCACAACATGATAATACAAGGGTCCTCAGTTTATTCAACGATCGGGGTGGTAAGGTCGAGCCGGGCTTTCTTGAGCTCCGGCCCTGCAAAGAATGTCCTCCCGAGCCACTTACGATAACTCCCACGACGCTACGTATGATGTGGATGGGCATCGATCACCTCGCGTGTCCTCCAGAAGCGTTGGTAATGACAGAGAATCGAATGGTTGAAAAGAGGCATCACTACGTCCACAAGAACTTCTGCAGGGGCCTCCCGCCTCAAACCGAGCTGACGTTGGATACGGTAAGGGATGTAGAAGGTGAAGGCTCCCAAACCAGCAAGAACGACCCACTGAGGGCCCATGTAGTGCACTGTCATGGGCAGGAGATCCAGCCAGCGGCACCTCCAAGAAATGGTCTCAGCTCGCCGGCGCCTGAAAAAGTCAACCCACTCAGCCCTGCTCTTGTCAACAAACTCGAAACATCGCTGAGAGAGTAACCTCGCCTTATATGACCAGTTGCCAGGAGGAATGGTCAGCACATTCACTTTGTCGCAAAGCCAAATCTACGAAGAAGAGAGGAAAAAACAAGTAAGAAACCATAGAAAGCCCAGCTGAGTGTTGAGGTAAAATGAGAACGTAGGAGAAACCAGAAAAATGAGAGCTGAGTGAGAAGCCAACCTGTAGGAGGAGAGGGCTGCCCCCGAAAGTCTCGGCCCCTCCAAAACGAACCTTATCCAAACCAATCAGTGTCTCAGCCAAAACCATCGGAATCACGTCTTTTCGAGCCTCAACTTGAGCGGCAATGTTAATCAATGTCGGGCTAGCAGGACCAACAGAAGGGACCAAGAGGTAGGCTGCAAGCAAGCATATGCAGAGGGCGGTCATGCGTCGAGTCTGATAAGTCATGTCTCCAAGGTCGCCAGGAGGAGAAAACAGCTCGATAAGGCGCATGACATTGAGATGGCCATTCCTGACCAAGTAACGAGCGGCGCCATCACTTAATCCAAGGGCCACGACCAAGTCTCTGTAAGCACTCTCGCGCACAGGGGGGACGATAACCTCCCCCGAACCAAAACCCCCGAGGTACGCACGGAACTCCTCAATAGTAGGGCAAAGCTTCTGCTCACCGAAACGGAATACATGAACCTCCGGATCCCAAAAACTCGCGGCTGCCCTCAAGAGCTCGGGACGAAGGCGAATGTTGCGGAGGTATCTCATAGAGTAGAGACCGTGAGCTCGAAAGTTGAGTCAATCGACACCTTTCATGGAAGCCAACCATGGACGGAGCGAGCCGGTGAGAGAAAGAGCCATTTCGAGGAGCAAAGAAAGAAGATAAGAGTTGAATGAAGTGTGGAGACTATGGAATGAGAGAGCTTGAATTTATAGGAAGGGTGGAGAGGACAACTTCAACTTTCAAAGAGCCTTGGGTTTCAAAAATGCATGTTTTCCATAAGTCCTACATGGAGAAAAGTGTGGTCAAGTCCCAAAAGGTTCAAAACAGACATGCACTGGTTCAGAAATGCTATTGCATGGGTCAAACCTCAACCCCCGAGCAATCTGCCTTGGAAAACAGCAAAACTGAAATTTGTCAGGAAATATGCCTCGCGCGGCACCTTAAAGGGTCGCACGGCACGTTGAACCCAGAGAAACCCCGCGGCATACTGATTGAGGTACCGTGTGATAGATCCCAACCCGCGCGGCAACCTGGTGTATCCGCACGGCATCTTGACTCTGCATTTCTACAGTTTTTGGCAGCAATACATCAAGATGGGATCAAGGCCCTACGAAGCACCAACCAGCACCTAAACACACTCTAACGGGTATTTGGAACTTCAGGGATGTTTCGTTCCAAGACAACTCCTGGGATTCGTCGTCGTGGCACAAAAACTCGATAAAATCCGTTTCGTAAGCCATGTCAAGGAGTCAAAATCCGTTTTGAGTCACTCCAAGTCATTCTTTCAAGTTCTACAGGTCATAATGGTCAAAAGTGACTTAGTCCAAGTTCCAGTTCGTGTCCAAAGTCAAAACTCGAGAATGTCACATGTTAAAGTCAACATTTTCCTACTTTTTGAGTATATTCCAAAAGCAAAGTAGAATTTCCAAGTCGTGTACCAAGATCTAAAGGTCGTTATTGTCTCATACTCGTGTCCGGAGTCGGTTACGAAGATGTTTGTATGAAGTCTTGTATGCGGAGTCAATTTTACAATAGTTTGCCCAGTTGGTTTCTTTGATTTCTATTCCATTGTCAATACGTCCCTCTTCACAAACCTCACATTCAGCTCAATCTCTCGAATCAGCGGCTAGTTGCACATTTTGGTTAATGTTTTAGTTATTCAGTTTTCTTTACACAAACAAAAGAAGATTGAATGGCGTAAACAATGAAATGACAAGATCTCTGTATATAAATCCAAAAGGCATCTATGAGTCGAAGTACAAAAGGAGTGTGGTAAGCCAATCCTATCTATCAAGGGCAAAACAGGCGCCCTGCAAAAACGAGCACGCAGGCTCTATAAAAAAAAAGAACAAAACAAAAGAGGAAGCTCAACTCTCGTCGTCCTCGTCCTCGCCCTCCTCCTCGTCCTCCTCCTCAGAGACCTCCTCGTCCGCTGGGGAGCTGCTCGCCTCCTGAGTGCCAATCGCTCTGGGCACGGTGCCCCCTGAGGTGGCCTCTGGGTCGACGTCCGTAGGCTCGGGAGTATCGTCCTCAGAAACGTCAATGGGCTCATCCTCGGTCCCCGCTGAGTGTCGTGCCCTCTTCGATGCTGGCTCATCCCGAGAGCCGACAGAGGAGACCTGTGGCACCGAAAAACGGACGGACTTCCGCCGTAGCCCCCGCGAAGCTCCTCCTCTAGCCTGCAATGATATAATATCCATATAACATTTGCATCATGATCATGGTATAAAGCAATAGAAGTAAAAGTAAATAGCTAAGGTTCGAGAGTTTACCATCGTCCCGCCAGCGCGAGGTAGCACCTCAGGAGAACGGCCCATGGCGTACTGCCACACTAGCTGCTCCAGGCCCATCATGTCCTCCACCATCTCCTTCACGTACCCTGGAGGAGCCTGCAATGGAAGAGTTGATTAGAAAATGCAAAAGAGTGAATGTACGAAGGAACGAAAGCACGTTATACCTGAGCAAGGAACTCCGGAGCCTCAGCTACAGGGCGTGGCACCACGACCAAGCCCGGGACTCCCTGAGCGGTCGTCATGTCCACTGTCCAAGAGAGGGCAGGGAGACTAGTCCCACTCGGGCCCGCACCCTCATTGCGACCTCCGCCCCCGCGGCCTCCGCTGCCGCTGCCTCTGTCATCTCTACCTCGTCTCCGCTCCCTTCTTCCTCCGGCGCCGCCTCGAGCCGCCTCTGCCGCGGTGCGTATCCCCAGACTCGCCATCAAGTGCTGAGCACAGTACTCCGCGTAGTCGGCAGCGAGACCAGCACCTGTCACGAAGAACGGCTCCAACTCGAGGTCTGGCCGTGTGAACTACTCGATCTCCCTCCGCATGTACTGGCCTGTCCTCTGCACCAAAGCAGGAAGTAGCCCAGGGACTCGAAAGGCGTCCAACCTTAGCGACTGACGTGACACTCGGTCAACAAAGTACCACTGCCAGCCGTAAGGGGACTCAAGGATCACCCGTCCCCTGGAAACCTCCCTACTCTGAGCAACGTAGGGGATCTCGAAGCGGTCTCACACCCGCCAGTGGACCTGTCATCAAGAATGAACAATATCAAGATGCTGTTTGAATGGAAATAAGCAGGAAAGCCATGAAATAGATATGGAAATGCCCCAATACCTGATCAGGACACAGCTCGTCCAAGTAGAGACGGAAGGCATCCAGCTTGCCTCTTCCCCTCTTCACGCCCTTGTACTCTGTCGACCAGCGCAGGGCTCGAGGGAGTATCGTGTCGTCAGGACACGTGGTCTCGAGAGGGTACATCCCTATAACCTCATACGTCCAAAGCTGCAATTCAAGACATTGAAAGTTAGCATAAGATATACATCGAATAGATATGAATGGAAAGCTAACTATTCATGAGAAAGGAAATGAAATATACCTCCTAGACCCTCCAGTAGCCTCCGAGGCTCATTCCTGCCCCGTGAGAAAGAGAGCCCATGAAGGCATAGCACGTCCCCAGTGCTGCACCTCCCCAGTCAAAACGGGCGATCTCTTCAACGTCCCTCAAAGCCGGGAGAAGCGAAAGGTGTACTCGGTTGCGCCTGTTAGGAAACAGGGACGCACCGAGTAAGTACAACAAGAAGCACCTCGCCATCCGCTCCTCCTCCACCCTGTCGGTCGGGAGCCTCTCTGTCCAAAACCTCAGAAGCTGGGCATACTTGGCATCGTCTCCCTCCGCCCTCAGCTCGTACCCCAGCATGGCCCGCTGGAACGCCGCCTGCCTCCCCGTGGCAGCGTCAAAAGGGATAGGGTCACCTCCGACCCTGAGACCAGTGATCGCCGCGAAGTCCAACGGCGTC
The DNA here is from genome assembly GCA_025413875.1 of Rhododendron molle. Classification (NCBI taxonomy): domain Eukaryota; kingdom Viridiplantae; phylum Streptophyta; class Magnoliopsida; order Ericales; family Ericaceae; genus Rhododendron; species Rhododendron molle. Next base: position 27,708,066 of record CM046388.1, on the reverse strand, counting down.
ACGGTCAGCTCGCCAAAAGAGAAGTGAAGGGTATTCGTCGTGTCCCACCACCTCTCTGCCAAAGCCCTCACCACTGGGCGGTCGTTGCACACGCCCCTCGCCAGTACCCCAACAAACTCCCCAAAGCCTGCCTGCCTCACTATCTCCTGCACAGCCTCGGGCAACCTCTCCCAGAATGTCGGCACAGCCGCCGAGCCTCCGTAGCACGAGAGTGAGATCGCCTGTTGCAACAAATCAACAATATTTAATAAACAGGCGTGGTATGCAATACAATCATATACTTGGATATAAAGGAATGAAAATATAGTGCATTGGAATTTGAAATACAAGTATCTAGAGTATACCTCGTCTCGTCGCAAGGAGAAGTGCTGCTGAGGGTCCCTCAGAACAAGAGCCTCGTCGTACGTCAGCCTCCTCGGCGTGTAAGGGTCAAAAAGCGAGGGCACCACCACGTGCTGAAAGGGCACGTAGGTCGCCTCGTCATAGGCCCCTCGCCCCTGCAACGCTAGCGTTGCCTCGGCCACCGCAGTAGTATGAGGAGCCGCCACCCCTCCGGCCTCCTCGTCAGCCCGCCTCTCCTCAGCCTCCGGCCCCCGGGCACCCTCACTCCTGACCTCGGCCTCCAACTCTACCTTGCGTGACGCCAGTAAAGCGTCCGCCAACCCGGGATACCCCTGTACTAACTCCAGCACGTCCTCCATGGACGCCGTCGCTAAGTAGTCGCCCACGCCTATATGGCGTGGCGACCTTGCACCTGCACCGCTGCCCACAAACATAGGCGGTGTGTCCTCCACTACCGGCTCCACCTCCGGCTCACCCTCGACGACGGGGGCCTTCCCCAAGTCAGTCCGAGGCTCTCTCACAGGAGAGGCCTCTATCTCCTCTGCCACCCGGCCCAAACTATCACCGTCGGGACCCTCCGTGGTCCTCTCCTCCACACCCGTCGCTGCCCCCGATCGGCCCGAAACCTCGGTGCCGCCCCTCGACTCCATTGCACCTGGAGTCTCCGTCTCCTGGCCGTACCCGGCCAATACTACGCTGCCACCATCATCACCACCACTACCGACCACTGCACCGACTAGGGCCGTGGCCTCCTCGGCCAGAGCCGCCCGGTCCGAGACCCCCGTGGTCTCCGGTACACTCTCGGCCATAGCTACATCCTCCGGGACGATCGGAGGCAAAGTAATGTCACCGGGTGCGTCCCTGGACTCCATGACCGTAATGTATGAGAGAGGGAGAGAGAGAGCAATCGGAGGAGAGAGAGAACAGTCGAGCGAGAGAGAGAGAGATGATCAAGAAAGAGAGATACCTGGAGAGAGAGAGATGATCGAGAGAGAGAGATACGTTGGGAGAGAGAGAGAGATAGCAGAGACCGAGAGAGAGAGAGATAGCAGAGACTGAGAGAGAGAGAGGGAAATTCGAACGTGCGAGGTGTACTGTGTACACCTCGCGTATTTATATATATTCCCCGAACCGGACCGCCTGGAAATCAATTCTGGACCGGGTTCACAGCCCGCCTAACCGCACGGCACTGTGGACGTGTCGCACGGCACCCTGGACGAACATGCAGTGCCTTCAGTTTATAGTACCGTGCGTCCCTAATTCGACTGTGCACGGCGTGTTGGTTTGCTTTCGACAGTTTGCTTCCTGAGGGCAGTTAGTGGCTTTTTTGTGTTCGATTTAATCCAGAATTAGGAGTTTGAATACAGAAGAGTAGAGGAAGAAGGGACTTTTCATTAATAAAACCCGGGATAACCCCCGGGATTTGTCGTTACATCTCAAAAAAAAAAAGAAAAGAAAAAAAAAAGGGAAAACAGGGCCTACTGCCCTTCTTTTTCCTTCTTCTCCTCCTTCTTCCTTCTCTCCTCCAGCCCCCCGTCTCAGTCGTTAGCCCCGTCCGAGCGGTCATCCGAACCATTCAGATTACCCTCGGAGTCTTCCGCTGTCTCATCTGACTCACGCCCCGGAGTGGACTCCGGGTCATCCTTGTCATCCAGTTGGTTGAATGCAAAATCCTGCAAGTTCGATACCGCACGACGAAGAGTCCGAATGGTGGAAATCAGCCTCGCGATCTGCTCATTCAATTATTCAATCTCCCCGCGGTAAAAGGCCATTTCGGCCTCGAGAGATGCCACCCGTTCAGTCAAGTCGCTGCCTGCCATGTCGAGAGCAGTTTGCTTGAAGTGTATAGGAAGAATTTGAAGAGGCTTGAGAGGTTTTGATTGTAGTGCATGGATTGAGGCACCCTCTCCCCTTTTAAAGCAGACATCCCAGCCGACGAAAGGGCACACCCGAATTAATGGGTACCCTTAAACCTGCCAACTGTTCTCGGAAATCAAAGAGACGCCTAGAAAAACGAGGTGCCGCGCGCCTTGGACCTGTCCCGCGCGGCAACCTGGCTTCAGAAGCTTAAATATCTTTTTCTCGAAAATTGATCCAATCAGCCACCAAAATCCTCTTGGAAACTCAATTCTCAGCCGTTTTGCAGTAAATATCCCTTAGAATGTCGTGCATTGGTTATGGCACCATTTAATCCCCCGGGAATTCGCCGTATTCACCTTTTCCTCAGTATTCATCCTCCGGGACTCGCCGTGACTGGTTCACGGATTCGACATATTTTCCCCAGCAGGTCAAAAATTCGAAAATTCAAAATACGATTTTCGCCTCCCGAGGGCTCGTCTCAAAAAAAAATATTCAAAATACAGTTTTCGCCTCCCGATGGCTCGTCTCAAAAAAATTCAAAATACAATTTTCGCCTCCCGAGGGCTCGTCTCAAAAATTCAAAATTCGATTTTTACCTCCCGAGGGCTCGTCTCAAAAAAAAAAAAATTCAAACTACAGTTTTCGCCTCCCGAGGGCTCGTCTCAAAAAAGTTCAAAATACAATTTTCGCCTCCCGAGGGCTCGTCTCAAAAATTCAAAATTTGATTTTCGCCTCCCGAGGGCTCGTCTCAAAAATTCAAAATTCGATTTTCGCCTCCTGAGGGCTCATCTCAAAAATTCAAAATTCGATTTTCGCCTCCCGAGGGCTCGTCTCAAAAATTTAATTTTCGCCCCCCGAGGGCTTGTCTCGAATTCTTCGCAATGTTTGCGTAACACATGACACCACGAGCACTCTATTGTTCATCTCTACGCGATTCTATCCTCCGGAACTTGTTTTCTCGCATTGCATGGTCTCAGTCGAACTACGCTGGTCTGATCCCTACAACGGGGTACGTAGGCAGCTCCCCGAGCGCGACCACCATCGTATTTACTTGCATTTCTCGTTTTGTCTCTGGCCAAAGGCACTAGAGCAACGGATTGGGATGCCTATTCTTTAAGCGTCACTCGTACCAACCAATGGTATTCGAGTTACGTTAAAGAGGGACTACTGTAGACACCCCAATTCGGACCTCAAAGAGTTTTTGTCTGCCCCGATGATGAAATAGAGGAAACGGTACCTTTTGCGAGCTTGAACAAGGATCTCCCTAAGCCCACACGAACCCAAAAAACCCCGTGAACCTAAAAGGCCCAGATAAAGCCCAGACGAAAGCCCAAAAGACTTTGGACCGAGGAAGGAGGTACCGTGCGGAGTGGCCGTGGAGCGCACGGCACCTTGAAACCCAAGGGACCGTGCGCAGCAAACCTTCACCGCATGGCACCTTGAGCAAAAAGGCTGAATGGCTCAGAAAGCTGTCAGCCACGCCAGTTTGAGCCACAGCTGATGACTGGCTCAGCTGAAAATGCACTTCTGGCCCGCCCAGAAAATACCTCCACCATTTGAAATTCAAAATCCTTGGCCTTTGCCTATAAATTGACCCTTCCACTTAAGGAGAAAGGGCCCTTCTTTTGAGTCCCTCCCTTACCTTTCTCTTGGCTCTCCCTTTACTCTCTCTCTCTCTCTAAGTTCTCACACCCACTTTCTTACTTCCACTTCCATTTCCAAGCCTTAAAGAATGTCATTCCCAAAAGACATTCTTTAAGTACTTCCACGCACTCCCTCCTCATCATTGAAGTTAATCTCCCATTAACCTTAAAGCCCCCATTACTCAAAATACCCAACCTTCACTCACACCCATATCCCTTTGTATCATTCAACCTCTTCCATCTACCTTCGTGGCGATCCATCCACACCCTTGCCTCAACGATCCTTGATCAAGCTCGATACCAAAGGTAAAAACAAGTTTCCTCGAACTAGACTCTGTTCTGGTCCTGAGGGGGCTCCTCTGTCAGCAGGTCTAACCCCTTTTTGGTTAGATCCTGACTTAAAACCCAGTTTTCACAAAACAAAACAGTACTGTGCTGAGGTTGGGGAACCGCGCGGCCTGTTCATTAGGCGCGCGGCATCTTGACCCCATCGCACGGCACCTAACATGTTGGTATTATCTTATACAGGTTGTCTGGATCTGAGTTCTCCTCTGCTGTGGTCATCTGTGTCTGCTGTTCACTGTTCTTGTTGCTTTTAGAATAAGACCATATCTACAAGCCATGTTTCGGCTCTTCAAAAAAAAAAAAAAAGCTTTTCCTAGATCATCCCAAATGATCAAATATGTCAAAAACGGTTTTAAAATCTTGCTTTGATAAAGATAATAACATCTTTGGGGTGATCTGAATATTACAGGGCTTCTGATGAGTTTTCCAAAAGAGATACAGAGATAGAAGTAAGCCAGATGATATTTTGAAAGTCCGCAACAGTTTGACAGTAGGGCAGCTATCCCGCACGGCATATTGAGGTGCCGCGCGCGGCAGCTCAAGGTGCCGTGAACAGTACGGCTGAGGTCCAGACAGTTTGATGGTTGTTTATTTCTTTTGTTCATGTCATCTTACCACTACTGTACAGATAGCACCACATGCACGTCAATGTGATATATTCCCCATGTCCCTTCCCCGTTATGTGCTTTTGTTAAAGAGCTTGATATTCCAAATGATACTAAAAATTCCCCCTTTTGAAGATATTAAGTAGAGACCGGTTCTACTGGGCGAGTGGAGCGCTTTTTAAAGAAAAACCTTCCCCATTCGTAACGTGGCTCCCGAACCCAAAATCTCAACGTTTTCGCTAGACCAAAAGCCTTTCTTTCAAACGACTCCTCGGTTTCTCGGATGATCCATCTCAAAAATCCGGGTGGCGACTCTTTCAAACGAGGGCACGGGAGCCCACACACGCTATATCCAAATGCGTACAAACTAGAGCATACATATGACTCCCTACTACTAATGCATAAGAGATGTCTTCCATTTGTTTTCTTTTCAAATCATTCTTTTGGGCATTGGAGCAAACTCATTTTGTCACCTTTGACAACTGGTGCATCACAATTGGCGCCGTCTGTGGGAATCGAACGAGTTCCATTTGAAAAACGACCATGGTGGAAGTAGATTCAGTCACACCACTCAATGAGAAGAACCAGGCTGGCGGGGAGGGAGACAAGTCCGCTCTAGGTGCTCCGAAAAAGCATGCTGGTGGCCATGGCAGGAGGACGACGAGCCAAGGTCATCCCCTGACCATTCAAGATGATCCCAAGAACAAGGAAGGAAGGACTGCTACGGACTCCACGAGAAGGAGCAAGTCCCACCATAGATGAGAATCTGTTGCGCATTCGAAAAGTGTGCATAATAATAGTGATATCCTTGATAGAAAGAGGCAGGAAATCGAGGAAGCTGCTCGATTAATCAAGAAGCGAGAGTATGAGATCCGTGAGTTGGAAAGGATCAGAGATCACCCTGAGGATTCTGGATTGCCACGAAGAAATTCCGGAAGGGAAAAAGGGGCCATGGTAACATACAAGGCCGCTCCTTCGCATCGAAGGAGCAGAAACAAAAGCCCCTCTCCAAGAAAGAAGAGGCCTTCTTCACAAAAAAGAAGAAGCAGGAGTCCGAAGGAACGAGGGCTTTCTCCACGAAAAAGGAGAAGCAGGAGCCAAAGTTCCTCTGTTGAAGAAGATACCCAGACACACCATAGTGATAGGTACAAGAGACCTGAGTCCGATTGGGATAGGGTTCGGACACACAAGAAGAAGGAACAAGAGGTTGGGACAATGACTGCACGAGAAGTAGCAAGGAAAGCCCTGAGTAACATAGCAACTTCCCCCTTTACCAGAAGGTTACAAGATGCACGACTGCCGAGCAGAGTGAAGCACGGGGCGTTCGTACTTTACGAGACAAATACGGACCCTGTTGCTCACATACAGCATTACTAGCAGGCTATGTTTATGCACGAAGGGGATGACGCTATTATGTGCAAGATGTTCCCGTCAAGTTTAGGGAAGGTGGCTCTGTCTTGGTTCCACAAGTTGGAATCACGATCCATACGAGGATGGACACAGTTGGCCGAGGAGTTCACTGCACGGTTCTTGACAAGTAGAAAGGCTTCCAAGACGTTCGAAAATCTCTCCACGATGAAGCACGGAGATAATGAGCCAATCAGAGACTATGCTAAAAGGTATTGGGAGACCTTTAATGAGATTGATAGTTGGATCGAGGAGTATGCAATTGCTACATTTAAAACAGGCCTGCCTGTTCGGGAAGAACTTCGTCGGTCATTGATCAAACACCTTGTGTCGACATTGGCCCACTTGATGGAACGAATCAAGCAGCATGCTAGAATGGAGGACGACATCCTCCGGGAAGACGTCAAAGTGATTGCTGATAAGCCAAAGACACCCGCGAAGAAGGTGGACAAACTAGAGCCCAAGACTTATAGGGAGAGGAAGGAATATGGGCAGGCTAAGAAAGAGCCATACAAAGAAAAACCAGCACCAGACCCCAAGTCATTTTTTTCGATAACGATAGTCTGGAAAGTGCCTATTTACAGGATTCATTATCGAATAAAGAATTAGCCCAACTTCAAGTGGCCCCCAAGTCTAGGTGGAGGCAAGAATGCGAAACGTGCCATGAATTAGCACTGCAGTTACCATAAAGATTGGGGGCACATGACTAAAGATTGCAAAATGTTCAAGAGACATCTAAATGATTTGGTTTCTCGAGGCTATCTGAAGGAATATATTCAGGAGGACCCCAAGGAAAAAGGGAAAGCCATGGAGATGGATTACGAACAGAATCCTAGAGGGGTAATCCATATGATACTTGGATTGGCCACACCTTATACAAGGAACGAGGTTAGACTACTCCAAAGGCAAGCCAAGCATGATCAGCATGTTATGAGATTGGGAAGCAAGAGGGAATGAGAAACCAATGCAAGCAACAAAGGAATAGTCTTTACAGATGAGGATCTCGGAGATGTCCAGGTGCCTCACAATGACGATTTGGTCATCACCCTACGAATAGGGGAATACGACATTGAGAGGATCTTGGTGGACTCTGGGAGTTGCACAGAAGTCTTATACTACGATGCGTTTAAAAAATTGGGATTAGCTCAGTCAGATCTGGAGTAATCAATAACACCTCTGGTTGGATTTGGAGTAGGGGCGGTCTGGCCCCTTGGGAAAGTAACACTACCTGTTCGGGCTGGAACAGTAGTCTTGAGAACAGATTTCTTGGTGGTAGATGTCTCGTCCTCCTATAACGCGATTATAGGGAGAACCTGGTTACATAAGCTGAGAGTAGTCTCCTCTACGTATTGTCAGATGATGAAATTCCCTGGTTCCAATGGTATTGAAAAGATCAGAGGGAATCAAAAAGCTGCACAACAGTGCTTGGTTTCCATCATCAAGAAAGTCCCGAAGGCCCATCAGGTTCATGCGGTAGAGGCATCAGATCAACCGACTATCGAGGATGTCGGTAGGAGTCCAAGAGAGAAAGTGGTTGAAGGCCTAAAGAAAATACAGATCAACGAAACTGATCCTGAAAGGTATTTTTTGATTGGGGAGTCACTACCAATTGAGGAAGAGAGTGAACTGGTTGGATTCCTGAAGGAATACGTCGATGTGTTTGCTTGGGTACCAGAAGAGATGCCCGGTGTAGGTGCAGACGTGATCTGTCACCACCTAAACGTAGGTCCGCAACATAAACCCGTGATTCAGAAGAAAAGGAGGGCAGCTGTGCAACATGTTGATGCTATTATTGAAGAGGTAGAACGACTATTGGAAGCCAAAGCGATACGTGAAGTTTACTATCCAGAATGGTTGTCCAATACGTGGTAGTGAAAAAGAAGAACGGAAAGTGGCGTGTCTGTGTGGATTTCATAGATTTAAACAAAGCGTGCCCAAAGGACAGCTTTTCCCTTCCCAGGATTAATCAATTAGTTGATGCGACTGCTGGGTATGAACGGATGAGTTTCCTCGACACATATCGGGGGTATCGTCAGATTGCCATTTTTGGGCCTGATCAAAAGAAAACTTCTTTCATTACACCATGAGGGTTGTACTGTTATAATGTGATGCCTTTTGGGTTGAGGAATGCAGGAGCAACATATCAAAGGCTGGCAACCATTATGTTCAAGAAATTGCTTGGCAAGACTATGGAGGTTTACATTGATGAGATGGTTGTGAAAAGCAAAACCAAGCAAGGGCACATTGCAAATCTAAAAGTGGCATTTGTAATTTTGAGAGAATACAAACTAAAACTCAATGCCTCGAAGTGTGCATTTGGAGTTAGATCAGGAAAGTTCTTGGGGCACCTTGTGACCATAAGGGGGATTGAGGCAAATCCTGATCAAATTACAGCCTTGCAAGGCCTACAAAGTCCCAAAACGACCAAAGAAGTTCAGAGATTAACAGGGATGGCAGCGGCCGTCAATGGATTCATTAGCCGGTCGAGCGACAAATGCAGCCCTTTCTTCCAGTTATTAAAGAAAAGGGAAGGATTCGAGTGGGGAGCAGAGTGCGAGCAGGCTTTCCAGGACCTGAAGAAGTACCTGGTTGAGGCTCCACTTTTGTCAACTCCAGAGCCAGGTGAGTGTTTGATTTTATATTTGGCTATTTCTGAACATGCTGTTGGTGCTGTTTTGTTGACAAATGAGGGATCAGAGCAAATCCCGGTTTATTATGTGAGTAAGACACTCTTGGACGCTTAAACGAGGTATCTGCCCCTTGAAAAATTGGTCCTTGCGTTAAGGACAGCTACTAGGAAGTTACCTCATTACTTCCAAAGCCACAAGGTTGTGGTTTATACTGAATATCCGTTAAGGTCACTACTACGAAGGGCGGACTTTTCGGGACGGATCTCAACATGGTCTGTTGAGTTGAGCCAATGTGATATTGACTTCCAGTCGCGCACGGCAATTAAAGGCCAAGTGTTGGCTGATTTCGTGGCAGAATTTTCTCCAATGGTAGCACCTGGGCCTCCTACGAAAAAGGAGCAATCTATTCAACAACCAAACAAGAAAAGAAAAGTGCCTGCCGAACAGGACCCTCTGGAATGGAAGTTATTCGTCGATGGATCAGCTTGTAACACCGGCTCTGGAGCCGGCGTCGTTGTGTTCCCCCCAGATGGAGTAATGGTTGAGCTCTCTGTTCGGCTGGGGTTCAGTGCATCAAATAATGTGGCAAAATATGAGGCTCTGTTGATCGGCCTTAAGAGTGCAAAAACCTTGAAAGCCGAGAGATTAAGGGTTTATTGTGATTCTCAGTTGGTGGTATGTCAACTGTCCGGGGAATCCGAGACTCGAAGTGAGAAAATGGCGGCCTATGTAGAGGCGGCCAAAGATTTGCTTGATACCTTTGAAAAGGTATGTGTTGAACAGATAACCTCGGGACAGAATACCCATGCAGACTCTTTGGCTTGGTTGGCTGCTGCTGTACCTACTAAGTTAAAAAGGAAAATAGCAGTCAATTATCTGGATGAACCAAGCATTGGGAAAAATGTAGAGTTGGTCCTGGACGTGAACCAGGGACCAAGTTGGATGGATCCGATCATAGGGTATCTACGAGATGAGACCCTTCCTTCTGATAAAAAGGAAGCCCATAAGATTAAGACCAAATCAACAAGGTTTTGATTGTCTCCAGAAGGAAAATTATACAAAAAATCCTTCACTGGGCCGTACTTGCTCTGTGTGCACCCCGAGATGGTGCAGAAATTTCTTCACGAGATTCACGAGGGGACGTGTGGAAGTCATGCAGGGGGTAGATCCATAGCCCACCGACCAATTACTCAAGGGTATTGGTGGCCGCATATGCAAGAAGATGCAAAGGTTTACGTGAAAATCTGTGAGAAGTGTCAGAAGTTCTCACCAATGATCAGAACACCAGCCGAAGATCTGGTTCCCTTGACTAGCCCCTGGCCATTTGCTCAATGGGGGATGGACATCGTGGGTCCACTTCACAAGGCTACTGGAAATCAAAAATTCCTGCTGGTAGCATCAGATTACTTCACGAAGTGGATTGAAGCTGAACCTTTGGCTAAGATTACTAAACCTATGATACAGAGGTTTTTCTGGAAGAGTATTATTACTCGTTTTGGGGTCCCATATTCATTAATTACAGATAATGGATCCTAGTTCCAGAAAAAGTTTAAATTTTTTTGTGGCCAATATGGAATAAGAAATTATTATTCAACCCCTGCTTACCCTCAGAGTAATGGGCAAGCAGAGGCATCCAATAAGACCATTCTGGATGGGATCAAAAAGAGGTTGGATAAAGCAAAGGGCAAATGGCCTGATGAGTTACCACTGGTGCTGTGGGCGCACCGAACAACGCCTAGGAGGTCTACGGGAGAGACCCCCTATTCTTTGGCTTATGGAACAGAGGCAGTCATTCCATTGGAAGTCGCCCTTCCTACCAATAGGACTGCATTGGTTGAAAGTGGAGGAAATGACAGGGCTCTTGAAATTGAGCTCGACCTTGCTAAGGAAATGAGAGAAAGCGCCCCGGTGCATCTGGCCTCCTATCAGGAACAGTTGATGAAAAACTACAATAAGCATGTCCACCCACGAGAGTTCGGTGTTGGAGAGCTTCTACTCCGCAAAGCGCTTGGCAACACCCAGGTGGCCAACGAGGTTGTGGGCATTGGGGCTTATCGTTTGGTAGATGTAGGGCCATTTTTCCGAACATGAACAACCATGAGCCGAACACGTGATGAAAGATGTGCAATGAGAAAAGTGATGAAAGGCACCATAATAATGATAGTCGGTGACCCGGCAGGTATGCCGAACAGAAGATTGATCGGATATCAGGACACGAGACGTCTAGAATTGATACCAGCTGTTCGGCGGTACATATACATTACTTTACTTAAAATAAATTAAGGTGCAGTCTGTTCGGTTGTAAGTGGTCCAATACTGCAAAGAGTTAGTAGATAATACGGACTGTTCGGTAATGAAGTACCGAACAGATGGAGTTATCGATAAGGGACTAAGTCTTAAGTGATAAGACGGTGGGAATGTTCCAGAAAGGGAGACCACGAATTTAGGTAAAGATAAGTTTAAGAACAATCCTATTATGGAACGAATTCCATAATAGGGAAAATCCTTATGAAAAAAGGATTTTCCGGTTGATTGGGCATGAGAGTCCCGAGAAGGTTAGGTTTCCTGTACGGGATAGGAATTCTGGGGCAATGAAGATGCTTGGAGAGCAAGCAGACATGTGTCTATAAATACAAGGTAAACCTAGAGGCAAGAGGTACGCAATACATTGCATGCATTATATAATTTCCCACTGATAATTAGAGTTTGAGACCAGTACGAGATACTAACTTAGGCATCGGAGGGCCTTTGCCACGAGAGGCAGAGGTGCGCTCACCCCTTGTCTGTCTTGCAGATTAGGGTTCCGGCGGAAGCATAAAGGTATCAACCGAGGATCACGTGGATCTGTTGCAAAATCAACAGCGTTCCAGGTACTCTTTATTTTTTTGCACTTACAATTGGCGCCGTCTGTGGGAAACGAACGAGTTCCATTTGAAAAACGACCATGGTGGAAGTAGATCCAATCACACCACTCGCCGAGAAAAACCAGGCTGGTGGAGAAGTAGACAAATCCCCACCAGGTGCTCCGAAAAAGCATGCTGGTGGCCATGGCAGATGGATGACGAGTCAAGATCGTCCCTTAACCATCCAAGATGATCCCTAAAACAGGGAAGGTAGGACTGCTACATGTTCCACGAGAAGGAGCAAATCCCACCATAGAGAAGAGTCAGTTGCACATTCGAAAAGTGTGCGTAACCACAGCGATATCCTCGATAGGAAGAGGCAAGAAATCGAGGAGGCTGCTCGATTAATCAAAAAACGAGAATATGAGATCCGTGAGATGGAAAGGATCAGAGATCGCCCTGAGGATTCTGGACTGTCTCGAGGACATTCCGGAAGAGGAAAAAGAGCTATGGTAGCATATAAAGCCGCTCCTTCGCACCGAAGGAGCAGGAGCAGGAGCCTTTCTCCAAGGAAGAAGAGGCCTTCTTCACGAAAAACAAGAAGCAGGAGTCCGAAGGAGCGAGGGCTTTCCCCACGAAGAGGGAGAAGCAAGAGTCGGAGTTCCTCTATTGAAGAAGACACCCGGAAACACCATAGGGACAGTTACGAGAGACCTGAGTCCGATTGGAACACGGTTCGGACACATAGAAACAAGGAACAAGAGGCCGGGACAATGACTGCACGAGAAGCAGCAAGAAAAGCCCTGAGTAACATAGCAACTTCCCCCTTTACCAGAAGGTTACAAAACGCACGACTGCCGAGCAGAGCGAAGCACGGGGCGTTCGTACTTTATGAGACAAATGCGGATCCTGTTGCTCACATACAACACTACCAGGAGGCTATGTTTATGCACGAGGGAGATGATGCCATAATGTGCAAAATGTTCCCGTCAAGTTTAGGGAAGGTGGCTTTGTCTTGGTTCCATAAATTGGAATCACGATCCATACGAGGGTGGACACAGTTGGCTGAGGAATTCACTGTGCGGTTCTTAACGAGAAGAAAGGCTCCCAAGACGTTTGAAAATCTCTCCACAATGAAGTAGGGAGATAATGAGCCGATCAGATACTACGCTAAGAGGTATTGGGAGACCTTTAATGAGATTGATAGTTGCAGCGAGGAGTATGCAATTGCTACATTTAAAACAGGCCTTCCTGTTCGGGAAGAACTTCGCCGGTCGTTGAACAAATACCCTGTATCAACATTGGCGCACTTGATGGAACGAATCAAGCAGCACGCTAGAATGGAGGACGATATCCTCGGCGAGGACGGCAAAGTGGTTGCCGAACAGCCAAAGATACCAATGAAAAAGGTGGACAAACCAGAGCCCAAGACTTATAGAGAGAGGAAGGAGTATGGGCAGGCTAAGAAAGAGCCGTATAAGGAAAAACCAGCGCCAGACCCCAAGTCATTCTTTTCGATAACGACAGTCTGGAAAGCACCTATTTACAGAATTCTTTATCGAATAAAGAATCAGCCCTACTTCAAGTGGCCCCCGAGTCTAGGTGGAGACAAGGATGCAAAACGTGCCACGAATCAGCACTGCAGTTACCATAAAGATTGGGGCCACATGACTGAGGATTGCGAAATGTTTAAGAGACATCTTGACGATCTGGTCTCTCGAGGCTATCTGAAGGAGTATATTCAGGAGGACCCCAAAGAAAAAGGGAAGGCCATGGAGATGGATTACGAACAGAGTCCTAGGGGAATAATCCATATGATACATGGATTGGCCGCACCGTATACGAGGAATGAGGTTAGGCTGCTCCAGAGGCAAGCCAAGCATGACCAGCATGTTCTGAGATTGGGAAATAAGAGGGGACGAGAAACCAATGGAAGCAATGAAGGCATAGTCTTCACGGATGAAGATCTTGGAGATGTCCAGGTACCTCACAATGATGCTTTGGTCATTACCCTACGAATAGAGGAATATGACATTGAGAGAATCTTGGTGGACTCTGGGAGTTGTACAGAAGTCATGTATTACAATGCATTCAAAAAATTGGGGTTAACTCAGTCATATTTGGAGCAATCAAAAACACCTCTGGTTGGGTTTGGAGCAGGAGCAGTCTGGCCCCTTGGAAAGGTAACGCTGCCCGTTTGCGCTGGTTCTATAGTTTTAAGAACAGACTTTTTAGTGGTTGATGTCCCGTCTTCCTATAACGTGATTATAGGAAGGACGTGGTTGCATAAGATGAGGGCGGTCTCCTCTACCTACCATCAGATGGTGAAATTTCCTAGTTCCGATGGCATTGAGAAGATCAGGGGGAATCAAAAGACGGCACAGCAGTGTCTGATTTCTATTATCAAGAAAATTCCAAAGGCCCACCAGGTTCAAGCACTAGAGGTATCAGATCAACTGCCTATCGAGGATGTCGGTAGAAATCCAGCAGAGAAGGTTGTGGAAGGCCTGCAGAAAATACAGATCAACGAGACTGATCCTGAAAGGTATTTTCTAATTGGGGAGTCACTGCCAGTTGAGGAAGAAAACGAGCTGGCTGGGTTCTTAAAAGAGTACGTCGATGTGTTTGCATGGGTACCTGAGGAGATGCCCGGTGTAGGTGCAGACGTGATCTGTCACCATTTAAATGTAGATCCCCAGCACAAGCCCGTGATTCAGAAGAAGAGAAGGGCAGCTGTGCAGCATGTTGATGCTGTTATTGAGGAGGTGGAATGGTTGTTGGAAGCCAAAGCAATACGTGAAGTATACTATCCAGAATGGCTGTCCAACACTGTAGTGGTGAAAAAGAAGAATGGAAAATGGCGTGTCTATATGGATTTCACAGACTTAAATAAAGCATGCCCAAATGATAGCTTCCCCCTTCCCAGGATAGACCAGTTAGTTGATGCAACTGCTGGGTATGAGCGAATGAGTTTCCTCGACGCATATCGAGGATATCATCAGATTGCCATGTTTGGGCCTGATCAAGAGAAGACTTCTTTCATTACACCACGACGGTTGTACTATTACAACGTGATGCCTTTTGGATTAAGGAATGCAGGGGCAACATATCAGAGGCTGGCAACCATTATGTTCAAAAAGCTGCCTGGCAAGACTATGGAGGTTTACATAGACGATATGGTTGTGAAAAGCAAGACCAGACAGGGCCACGTACCAGACTTGAAAGAGGCCTTTGATATCTTGAGGGAATACAAGCTAAAACTCAACGCGTCGAAGTGTGCATTTGGAGTTGGATCAGGGAAGTTTTTGGGGCACCTTGTAACCATAAGGGGGATTGAGGCAAATCCTGATCAAATTACGGCCTTGCAAGGGCTACAAAGTCCCAAAACAACCAAGGAAGTTCAGAGGTTGACAGGGATGGCAGCGGCCCTCAATAGATTCATTAGCAGGTCAAGCGACAAATGCAGGCCCTTCTTTTAGCTTTTGAAGAAAAGAGAAGGATATGAATGGGGAGCAGAATGCGAACAGGCATTCCAGGATTTGAAGCAATACCTGGCTAAGGCCCCACTTCTGTCAACTCCGGACCCGGGTGAGTCCTTGATTTTGTATTTAGTAGTTTCAGAGCACGCTGTTAGTGCTGTTTTGTTGAGAAGTAAGGGATCAGAGCAGATCCCAGTTTATTGTGTGAGTAAGACACTGTCAGACCCAGAGACGAGGTATTTGCCCCTTGAAAAATTAGTCCTTCCGTTAAGGACAGCAACGAGGAAGTTGCCTCACTACTTCCAAAGCTACAAGGTAGTGGTTTATACTGAATATCCATTAAGGTCATTACTACGAAGGGCAGGCTTTTCGGGACGAATCTCGACATGGTCAGTTGAGCTAAGCCAGTACGACATTGAATTCCAGCCACGAACGGCAATAAAGGGCCAAGTATTGGCTGATTTTGTAGCGGAATTTTCACCAACACTGGCACCCGGGCCTCCTACGAGAAAGGAGCAATCAGTTCAACAACCAACTAAGAAGAGAAAGGCGCCTGCCGAACAGGACCCTCTTGAATGGAAGTTATTCGTCAATGGTTCGGCTTGTAACACTGGTTCCGGAGCTGGTGTCGTTCTGTTCCCTCCTGATGGGATAATGGTTGAGCTCCTTGTTTGGCTGGGGTTCAGTGCATCGAATAATGTGGCAGAGTATAAGGCTCTGTTGATCGGCCTTAAGAGTGCAAAGACCTTGAAAGCAGAAAGATTAAAGGTTTATTGTGATTCACAGTTGGTAGTCTGTCAACTGTTCGGGGAATACGAGGCCTGGAGTGAAAAGATGGCAGCTTATGTACAGGCGGCCAAAGATTTGCTTGATACCTTCGAAAAGGTATGTATTGAGCAGATAAGCTCAGGACAGAATGCCCATGCCGACTCTTTGGCTTGGTTGGCTGCCGCTGTTCCTACTGAGTTAAAAAGGAAAGTAGCAGTCGATTATCTTAATGAGCCAAGCATTGGCAGGAGTGTGGAATTGGTCCTGGACGTGAACTAAGGGCCAAGTTGGATGGATCCAATTATAGGGTTTCTACGATATGAAACTCTTCCTTCTGATAAAAAGGAAGCCCATAAGATCAAAACCAAATCAGCAAGGTTTTGGCTTTCCCCAGAGGGAAAGCTCTACAGAAAGTCCTTCACTGGGCCATACTTACTTTGTGTGCACCCCGAGATGGTGCAGAGGTTTTTACACGAAATTCACGAAGGGACATGTGGAAGTCATGTAGGGGGAAGATCCATGGCCCACCGAGCAATTTCTCAAGGCTATTGGTGGCCACATATGCAAGAAGATGCAAAGGTTTACGTGAAAATCTGTGAGAAGTGTCAGAAATTCTCACCAATGATTCGGACACCAGCCGAGGATCTAGTGCCCCTAACAAGCCCTTGGCCCTTCGCTTAATGGGGAATGGACATCGTGGGTCCGCTACATAAGGCTACTGGGAACTGAAAATTCCTTTTGGTAGCAACAGATTACTTCACGAAGTGGATTGAAGCTGAGCCTCTGGCTAAGATTGCTGAACCTATGATAGAGAGGTTTGTCTGGAAGAGTATCATTACTCGTTTTGGGGTCCCGTATTCATCGATTACAGATAATGGCTCCCAGTTCCAGAAGAGGTTTAAAGCTTTTTGTGCCCAGTATGGAATAAGAAATTATTACTCAACCCCTGCTTACCTCCAGAGTAATGGGCAAGCAGAAGCATCCAATAAGACCATTCTGGATGGAATCAAGAAGAGGTTGGATAAAGCAAAGGGCAAGTGGCCTGATGAGTTGCCACTGGTGCTGTGGGCGCACCGAACAACGCCTAGGAGGTCTACGGGAGAAACCCCCTATTCTTTGGCTTATGGAACAGAGGCAGTCATTCCATTGGAAGTTGGCCTTCCTACTAACAGAACTCCATTGGTCGAAAGTGGAGGAAATGACAGGGCTCTTGAAATTGAGCTCGACCTTGTCGAGGAAAGGAGAGAAAGAGCCCTGGTGCATTTGGCTTCCTATCAGGAACAATTGATGAAGAACTACAACAAGCATGTCTACCCACGAGAGTTTGGTGTTGGAGACCTTGTGCTCCGTAAAGTGCTCGGCAACACCAAGGTTGCCAACCAGGGCAAGTTGGGGGCTAATTGGGAAGGCCCGTATCGAGTTACTGAGATTGTGGGCATTGGGGCTTATCGTTTGGCAGACTTGGATGGGAACCCAGTGCCACAGCCTTGGAATGTCCACAACTTGAGGAAGTTCTTTGTTTGAAAGACTTCAGTTTTACTTTCTATTCTGTTTTAGGATTGTGTGATTGTGTGGGAATTATGAATAAAATTCCCTTGTGTTTTATTTTTTAGTCGCGTGGGGTATGCATAACGACCCCCTAAGTTTCTAGGATTATGAATAAAATCACGTTTTTTGCAATATATTGACTTTCAGAAATTTTGTTTTTTCTCTCTCTTCTGGTTGTTTTCATCTGTGGAATATGAATAATGGCCTTATCTTCCCCTTCTTCGTATTGGGGAGCAGGCAATGGGTACGAATAAACTCAATAGGGTACGAATAAACTCTATATGTATGAATGAACGTATAAATTTTGCAAGTACGAGAAACTTCCTTTTCTAAGTACGAAATACTTAGAATTAAACAAGTATGAATACACTTGTACTGCATACGTGTATATGCATAGATTGCAATCAGGAATATTTAAGTCATTAATGATATTACGTGATTGTCTTGATACGTACACGTTTCAATTATGTTGGATATGAAAAACCCAATATGAAAATTTATTCAAGTACGAGATACTTAAGAAATATGTAAGTACGTGAAACTTAATATTGTTTAAGTACGAGATACTTATGCATTACTTAAAGTACGAGATGCTTAAAATTCACCAAGTACGAAATACTTAGGTAACAACGTAACGAAATTATGTATGTATCTAAATACGAAATATTTAGAAATACTAAGTACGAAACACTACTATTAGCTTCTGGCCACGAAGGACCAAGCAAGATGAGTGGACCTTAGAATAGCCACCCAAACCAAAAGTGTTATGCCACGCAGGGACGAATACCTGTTTTATCAAAGTTTAAAATGTATTGATGCCACGCAGGGCCAAGAACTACGGTCACGCAGGACCTGACAAAACAAAATGTTTGGAAGGTTGGAAAAAACTTACCGAACTTAGTCCAGGTTTTGGACCTCAGGATGGACTTCGATGGACACCTCGGTGGTAGTTTCAGCATTGACACTACTTGCAGCAATCTCCCCCAAATTTATGGCTTCATTGACTGTTGCCTGCACTTGTGACTGCTCGTTTTGGGCATCGTGAGTTCCAACTGGGATATTATGTGACTCCGTTTGGATTTTACCATTTGCGTCTGCAAAATTGTCGATTTGTTGTTCGACATCATCAGCATTGAGCTCCTCAGTTTCGACAACAGCTGCTCCACGGCTGCTCGGTAGTTCAACCACCCATAGTGGAGAGTCATCAGGAACCCCAACTTTGGTCAAACATGACTCCCAGCCTGCGGCAAAGATTTCATCCTGTACTGCTGGCATCTGTTCGACATAGCTGGCAGTTGCCTCGTCAAATCCTTTTTGATAACCTTCCTCGTGGGCAGCTTTCTTGGTATTATCAATTTCAGCTAAAACCTGGCTCAGGCTATCCTCAGCAGCTACAAGCTTCCCCTTAGCCTCCTCATAATCAAATTTGGCGTTGTTTCTTTCACTCTCCAGTCTAGCGACTGTTCGGAGCAGCCTGGCATTTTCGTTCAAGAGTCTGATTCTCTCAGACTCAGCATCCTGGCATTTCTGGCCTAGTGCCACCATCTTTTGGATAAACTAAGTTGTAACAAAAATAACTTAGAGTAAGTAAGTACCACGAAAGAAGGTACAAGCTAAGTAATAGGGAATGGGTTACCTTTATCCCACTGACAAGTCCAGTGGATACGAGCCGGTCAGGGGACGATGAGGACTCTTTCTGCATATCGACAGGCAGCAGCAGGCCTTGTGCAAGGGCTAGCGCAGTCTCTGAGGAACTGGCGCTGTCACCAACGTTTACTGGACGGTCTCCTCTGGTGAGTAGAGGGGCCCAGATTGGTTGAGTAACGGTGGTGCTCGGTATAGGTGTTTCTAATGTTGACCCAGCGGCCAGTGCATCAGATTCCTCGGCCTCTGGGTTCCTCAAACGTTTGTTTCGATGGGCATCGGCAGCCTCGAGGGAACTGTCACGTTCCCGAGGAGAGGAGGAGGATCGTGTTGAACCCCCCCTGCTACGACGAGGTGGCGGGGGAGCATGCCCAGTAGAGGGTGCACGGCCTGAACCGCGCCCATGAGAGGACACGGTGAGGATTGAACTCAAGTTTAAGGGCCAGCGAGTCATTGTACCTGAATGGGATGGAGACGGAGAGTAACCAGAAGACGAAGACTGAGAGGTGTTGCGATCGATAGTTGGCTGTTTGGTTTGTAGTTGAATGGCAGCTTGTCTTCGAGAAGATCTCCTAACTGCCACGCGGGGAAGCAGTACCCCTTCAGAATAGGAATTTCCCTCGGTTGTTCGGCTAAGGTGACTCCTACGTTGGGTCTTGGATTCCTTGATTGGGAAGCAGTTGACGTTGATGCTGCGCTTGTACTCGGGTTGGCTAGTCTTCGATCTATGAAGCTTCTGTAAACGGGATCATAGCCCAATAGAACGCTTGCATCTCGACCCCGACCAGCTGTCAACGTGCCAGGTACCCTTTTGTATCTCAGGATCCTATTGATCTCCTCTGTTCGGACGTAACTAGGTTCGCGTCTGGGGCGTGTGTTTGCATTATCAGCTGCAAATTTAAACAGGGCAAACTTGAATTACGAGCTTGTTGAGATTTGACAGAAAACATTAAAACAAAAGCGAATTAAGAGCATACGTGGGTAGCCCCATACGTGGGGGCAGTGGAATCCTACCACTTGACCATCTTCCCCCCTCGGTTCAAAAGCTCCGGTGACGTAAAGGAAATCCATCTCGTGATCATGAGCAGAATCTGGCAAGTTGAGCACAAGACGCTTTTCTGCTTTCCTTACTTTGATATAGTAAGTGTTATACTCGGGGTTTACCACCATGCTATACCACCATTGGATATCCCAGATTCCAATTTGGGTCCCTAAAATTCTATTTAGGGCCACTATCCCCATCACTAATCTGAAGAAATTAGTGGATACTTGCATGGGAGTAAGTCTATATCAGTTTAACACTCGACGAAGTAATGGGTCGAGGGGAAACGAACTCCACCCTCGACAATGGCTACGATGGGGATTCCCATCATTTCCCATGTGCCAACATCTCTATCTGCTCCAAGGGGAGCAAGTTCGAGTGCGACATTATCAGGAATGTTATATTTTGTTCTAAAAGCCGCCATGGCAGAAGGGGTTTCACAAAGGTGTCTAAACTTGCCTGGTTTGGGTTCTTTACCACTCCCGTCCGCCATGGATGTCTTCGAAGAAAGGTACTAATAAAACGAAATCAGAAAATGGGTACGATTGGAACCCTAAGAATGACAGAATCTGAGAATGAAGATCTCAGAAGAACACGAGAAGAGTGGGGACTGAGAAATCTTACGATGACTGAAGATTTGGTGACGAATCCGCGGGAAATCGAAGCTGGAAGTGAAGAGGAGGAGAGAGATGCTCTGAGCGTTGAGTTTTAGAGAGAGAAGGAGTCGATTTGAATATTGATTGAAAAGACCCTCTTTTTGGGTTAAAAGTAAGAGATGGAGACGAAACGTCTCCTCTCCCTCCATTAGGTAAAAAGTAACGGATTAAGGGGTCAAGTTGAGAGCCATTTTGACGCTGTCTGACTCAAACGTTAGCTCAAGTTAAATGCAGAACGTACGAAGTACGCCACGTAGACTCCATATTTCGAGGTAATATGATGACTAAACTGCTAGAAATCAAATGGTCATCAGTGCTATAACTGCACGGGACATCATGAGGCTCGGCCTAAGGTTTGTTCTTTAAAAGCTTTACCCATTGGCTCGAGCAGCTCCATTGGGCAAAGCTGGGGAGCAATTGTAGGGCCATATTCCCGAGCAGGAACAACCATGAGCCGAACACGTGATGAAAGATGTGCAATGAGAAAAGTGATGAAAGGCACCATAATAATGATAGTCCGTGACCCGGCAGGTATGCCGAATAGAAGATTGATCGGATATCAGGACACGAGACGTTCTAGAATTGATACCAGCTGTTCGGCGGTACATATACATTACTTTACTTCAAATAAATTAAGGTGCAATTTGTTCGGTTGTAAGTGGTCCAATAGTGCAAAGAGTTAGTAGATAATACGGACTGTTCGGTAATGAAGTACCGAACAGATGGAGTTATCGATAAGGGACTAAGTCTTAAGTGATAAGACGGTGGGAATGTTCCAGAAAGGGAGACCCCGTATTTAGGTAAAGATAAATTTAAGAACAGTTCTATTATGGAACGAATTCCATAATAGGGAAAATCCTTATGAAAAAAGGATTTTTCGGTTGATTGGGCATGAGAGTCTCGAAAAGGTTAGGTTTCCTGTACGGGATAGGAATTCTGGGGCAATGAGGATGCTTGGAGAGCAAGCAGACATGTGTCTATAAATACAAGGTAAACCTAGAGGCAAGAGGTACGCAATACACTGCATGCATTATATAATTTCCCACTGATAATTAGGGTTTGAGACCAATACGAGATACTAACTTAGGCATCGGAGGGCCTTTGCCACGAGAGGCAGAGGTGCGCTCACCCCTTGTCTGTCTTGCAGATTAGGGTTCCAGCGGAAGCATAAAGGTATCAACCGAGGAAGGCCCATATCGAGTCACTGCGGTTGTGGGCATTGGGGCCTATCGTTTGGCAGACTTGGACGGGAACCCAGTGCCACGGCCCTGGAATGTCCACAACTTGAGGAAGTTCTTTGTTTGAAAGACTTCAATCTTACTTTTTATCTTGTTTTAGGATTGTGCGATTGTGTGAGGAATTATGAATAAAATTCCCTTGTGTTTCGTTTTTTAGTTGCATGGGGTACGCATAACGACCCCTTGAGTTTTTGGGATTATGAATCAAACCCTCTGTTTTTGAAATAATGATTCTGCAACAGTTTTGAGTTTCTGTTTTTCATAACATATGCCTGTCTTTAACCTGTGAATATGAATAAAGGCCTATGCTTTCCCACATTCATATTGGGGAGCAGGGGCATGGCTGTTTTGGTGTGCATGATTGTCTTGGTACGCACGAATACACGTTTCAATTATTCTAGGTACGAAAAAACAAATTTAACATATGAGAACTTATTTAAGTATGAGATACTTAAGAACTATGTAAGTACGTGAGACTTAATATTGTTCAAGTACGTGAAAACTTACAAAGTACGTGATACTTATAAGTACGAAACACTTGTATTTTACAAGTACGAAACACTTGTATTGAAATTTACAAGTACGAAACACTTGTATTGAATTCATAAAGTACGAAATACTTGCATACGAACAAATGCAGATTATAAACTTACCACGTCCGAAATACTTGGGTTTGCATACGAGAAAATGCAGATTGTAGATTTACCAAGTCTAAAACACTTGGGTAAAAAAAAATATAACGTGATTATGATACGGACATTTAGGATATACAAGTATGAATAAACTTGTATGAAGGCATTATGGCAATTAAGTACGAAATACTTAAGTAGAGTCCTACTTAAACCTTGCAATAACTATATGCATCCGAACATATGCAAATATACGAAGTACTAGCAAACAAGTTTATGGCCAGGAAGGGCCGAGCAAAATGACAAAGGCCTTAAAATGGCCACCAAAATCCAAGTGTTATGCCGCAACAGGGCCGAATAAGTGTATTATCAAAGTACGAAAATACTGATGCCACACAAGGCCAAGAACTACGGTCACGCAGGACCTGACAAAACTAACTACTAAAATGTTCGGAAGTTTGGGAAAAACTTACCAGACTTAGTCCAGGTTTTGGACCTCGGGGTGGATCTCGGTTGACACCTCGGTGGTGGTTTCCGCATTGACACCACCTTCAGCATTCTGTCCCCCCAAATTTGTGGGTTCATGAGTAGTTACCTGCACTTGTGATTGTTGGAGGGGAGCATCATGAGTCCCGGTTGGTCCATCCTGCGACTCCATTTGGATGTTTTCATCAACATCTGCAAATCTGTCAATCTCTTGATCAACATCATCAGCATTGGGTTCTTCAGTCTCAATGACAGCTGCCCCCTGGCTACTCGGTAGTTCGATCTCTGCCCATAGGGGAGAATCATCTGGAACACCAGTTTTCGATAAACACGCCTCCCAGCCTGCTGCAAAGATTTGATCCTGCACTGCTAGCATCTGCTCGACGTAACTGGCCGTCGCCTCATCAAAGCCCTTTTGATATCCTTGGTCAAAAGCAGTCTTCTTGGTATTATCAATTTCAGATAAGGCCTGGCTTAGGCTGTCCTCTGTAGGGAGGCAATCCCGAACAGACGAAAGTAGTAACTGAACATGTGATGTTCGGGGATCACGTGAGCCGTTGAATGAGAATGCCGCCGGGCAGTGGTTAAAGGCCAGTGACAGAAGGGGTCATTAGGACCATATGATCTGTCCGGCAATAAAGGACAGAGACATGAGATGTCTTTGGCCGAACAGGGGCATGTTTCGATAAGCATGAGGAATTGCTAGACCGGGTAAAGTGACATGAGAAGTCACTAGTCCAGGTAAGCTGTTCGGCAACAAGGAAGCCGAACAGGAGCAGCATTCTGGAGGACGCTCCGGAGGGGTCCAAGAATGGCAGTACTCAGCGAGGAAATGGAATCTGGACGAGATACCCAACGGGAATGGAATCCACGGTCCATCATGGGAAAGGTTCCTAAATGGTCTAAAAGGAAACAAGCGATTTAGGGAATGAGAGTCCAAGGGATACGGGGTTTCCTATCTAGGGCAACAAGGATGCTTGGAAAGTAAGTAGCTGTGAATCTATAAATACGAGGTGAACCTAGAGGTAAAGGTACGCAATATTCCGTATTCATATTGTAGTATTCTGCTGTTAATTGAGTTTTTGATCATAAGTACATGATACTGACTTTAGCATCGGAGGGCCTTTGCCACGAGAGGCAAAGGTGCACTCACTCCGGCGAAGGTGTTAGGGTTCCGATCGAATAGCACGTGGGGCTGTTGCGAACCAGTGCTGTTTCGGATACTGTTCATTTTTTCTTCCCTACAATTGGCGCCGTCTGTGGGAAATGAAGGAGATCCCTTTGAAAAACGACCATGGTGGGAGTAGACCCAGTCACACCGCTTGCAGAGAAGAACCAGGCTGGTGGGGAAGGAGGCGAATCCCCTCCAGGTGCTCCGAAAAAGCATGTTGGTGGCCATAGCAAGAGGATAACGAGCAAAGATCGTCCCATAACTCTTCATGATGATCCGAAAAACAAAGAAGGTGGGACAGCCACGGAATCCACGAGAAGGAGCAGGTCCCACCACGGGATAGAATCGGTGGCACATTCGAAAAGTGCGCGCAGCAATAAGGATTTCCTGGACCAGAAGAGACAGGAGATAGAGGAATACGCTCGTCTGATTAAGAGGCGAGAATACGAAATCCAGCAACTCGAACGGATACGAGAACATCCGGAAGATTCCGGACTTTCACGAAGAAAGTCAAGAAGAGGGAGGCTGGCTGTGGCGGAGTATAAGAAAGCCTCTCCGTGAAGAAAAAGGAGCAGGAGCCTCACCCCGAAACGGCCAAGGGCTTCTTCCCGAAAAAGGAGAAGCAAGAGCAGAAGTTCCACCCCAGAAGAAGGTGGGACCAGGAAGCACCACAGGGACAGGTACGAGAGACCTGATTCCGATTGGGAGAGGCATGCTGCTAAGATTGCAAAGGGACAAGAAGAGGCAACCGTGTCTGCACGAGAAGCAGCACGGAAGGCTCTTAGCAACATAGCCTCTTCTCCTTTTGTGAAGAGATTGAAGGAGGCAAGATTGCCAAGCAGGGTGAAGCACGGGACCTTCGTCCCATATGAGACTAATGCTGACCCCGTGGCACACATACGGCATTACCAACAGGCAATGGTCCTGCATGATGGCGATGACGCGATCATGTGCAAGATGTTCCCGTCGAGTCTGGGAAAGGTGGCCTTATCTTGGTTCCATAAATTGGAGCCGAACACCATACGAGGATGGAGGCAGTTGGCCGAAGAATTCACTGCCCGGTTCCTAACAAGCAGAAAACCGCCTAAGACTTTCGAAAGCCTCTCAATTATGAAACAAGGAGAGAACGAGCCGATCAGAGACTACGCCAAAAAGTATTGGGAAACTTTCAACGAGATTGAAAGTTGCAGCGACGTTCAAAACTGGGTTGCCTGTTCGGGGGGGAACTGCGGAAGTCCCTGAATATGAATCCGGTGAGCACGCTGGCACAGCTGATGGAACGAATTGAACAGCATGCCAGGAACGAGGATGATATACTGCGGGAGGATGGCAAGTTGGGTGCTGAGCAGTCCAGGGTCTATGCAAAAAAGGCGGATAAGCTAGAGCCCAGAACATACAAGGAAAGGAAGGAATTCGGGCAGGCCAAGAGAGAGCCGAACAGAGAAAGGCCACCCCCTGATCCAAAGTCATTCTTTTCGATTACTACAGTTTGGAAGGAGCCCATCTACAGGTTTCTTTACCGAATTAAGAATCAGCCTTATTTCAAATGGCCCCAACCCCTGGGGGGGATAAGGATGCGAAACGTGCTACGAATCAGCATTGCAGCTACCATAAGGACTGGGGTCACATGACTGAAGACTGTGAGATGTTCAAGAGGCACCTCGACCATTTGGTCTCTCGGGGCTACCTTAAAGAATTCATCCAGGAGGATCCCAAGGATAAAGGGAAGGCCATGGAGTTGGATTACGAACAGAATCCTAAAGGAGTAATCCATATGATACATGGGTTGGCCGCGCCTTATACGAAAAATGAGGTAAGGTTGCTCCAGAGACAAATCAAACACGACCAACATGTCATGAGGTTGGGAAAGAAGAGAGGACGAGAGAATGACGTAGGCAACGAAGGCCTAGTTTTCTCAGACGACGATTTGAAAGAAGTCCAGGTGCCCCATAACGATGCCTTGGTCATAACCCTACGAATTGGGGAGTATGATATCGAGAGCATCCTAGTAGACTCAGGAAGCTGTACAGAGATATTATACTACGAAGCATTCAAAAGGATGGGTTTGACTCAAGCAGATTTGGAGCAGTCAAAGACACCCTTAGTGGGATTTGGAGCAGGGGCAGTCTGGCCCCTAGGGAAGATAACCCTCCCTATCCGTGCAGGTTCAGTAGTCCTGAGAACTGACTTTATGGTTGTAGACGTCCCGTCTTCCTATAACACGATTATAGGGAGAACTTGGTTACACAAGATGAGGGCTGTTTCTTCTACTTACCACCAGATGGTGAAATTCCCACGGTCTAATGGAATTGAAAAGATCAGGGGTAACCAAAAGTCAGCGCAGCAGTGTCTGATCTCTATCATCAAGAAAACACCGAAAGCCCATAACGTCCACACAGTAGAAGTACTGTGGGCAGCATGCCCTGGAATTTCTGGATTCCAAAGCGAGCC
Source organism: Rhododendron molle (assembly GCA_025413875.1). Classification (NCBI taxonomy): domain Eukaryota; kingdom Viridiplantae; phylum Streptophyta; class Magnoliopsida; order Ericales; family Ericaceae; genus Rhododendron; species Rhododendron molle. The sequence continues at coordinate 27,681,279 of CM046388.1, read as the reverse complement.
TCCGGGAAATACAGATCAATGAGACTGATCCGGAGAGGTATTTTCTGATTGGGGAGTCACTGACAGAATCAGAAGAAGCCAAATTGGTGGGTTTCTTAAAAGAACATGTCAATGTTTTTGCATGGGTACCAGAAGAGATGCCCGGGGTGGATGCGCATGTGATCTGCCACCACTTAAACGTAGATCCCCAGCACAAGCCCGTGATCCAAAAAAAGAGAAGGGCAGCGGCCCAACACGTCGATGCTGTTATCGAAGAGGTGGACCGTCTGCTAGAGGCCCAGGCAATACGAGAAGTTTATTATCCAGAATGGCTGTCCAACACTGTAGTAGTGAAGAAGAAGAATGGGAAATGGCATGTCTGTGTAGACTTCACAGACTTGAATAAAGCGTGTCCCAAAGACAGCTTCCCTCTCCCTAGGATAGATCAGTTGGTTGATGCAACTGCTGGATACGAGCGGATGAGTTTCCTCAACGCATATCGAGGATATCATCAGATCGCCATGTTTGGGCCGGATCAAGAGAAAACATCTTTTATCACGCCACGGGGGCTGTACTGTTATACTGTAATGCCTTTTGGATTGAGGAATGCAGGGGCAACATATCAAAGGCTGGCAACCATCATGTTCAAGAAGTTGCTTGGCAGGACTATGGAGGTTTACATAGACGATATGGTTGTGAAAAGCGAAGCCAAACATGGTCACATAGCAGACCTCAAAGAGGCCTTCGAAATCCTAAGGAAGTACAAGTTAAAGCTCAACGCCTTGAAGTGCGCGTTCAGAGTGGGCTCTGGAAAGTTTCTAGGCCACTTGGTGACCATAAGAGGGATCGAGGCAAATCCTGATCAGATAGCAGCCTTGCAGGGGCTACAGAGCCCTAGGACAACGAGAGAAGTCCAAAGGCTGACTGGAATGGCTGTAGCTCTTAACCGGTTCATTAGCCGTTCAAGCGACAAATGCAGGCCGTTCTTTCAATTGTTGAAGAAAAGAAAGGGATTCGAGTGGGGAGCAGAATGTGAGCAAGCTTTCCAAGACTTAAAGAAATACCTGGCTTCTGCCCCACTCCTATCAACCCCAGAACCAGGCGAGACCTTGGTTTTGTACTTGGCGGTTTCTGAGCATGCAGTGAGTGCGGTTCTGTTAAGAATAAGGAGACTGAGCAAATTCCAATTTACTATGTGAGTAAGACGCTGTTGGACGCAGAAACGAGGTATCTGCCCCTTGAAAAACTCGTCCTTGCTTTAAGGACAGCCACAAGGAAATTACCCCACTACTTCCAGAGCCACAAGGTGGTAGTCTACACTGAATATCCACTGAAGTCTCTGCTACGAAAAGCAGACTTCTCGGGAAGGATCTCCACCTTGTCCGTTGAGTTGAGCCAGTACGACGTCGATTATCAACCATGCACCGCGATTAAAGGCCAAGTGTTGGCTGATTTCGTAGCAGAGTTTTCTCCTTCTGTAGCACCCCAGCCTCCTACGAGGAAGGAGCGCCGAATGGGGACCTCGAACAAAAGAAGTGAGGTATCAGCCGAACAGAACGCCGAGGAATGGAAGTTATTTGTCGACGGCTCGACGTGTAACTCCGGTTACGATCTTTGGCATCGTCTGCTCCTCCCCAAGTCATGATAGAGCTCTTCGTCCGGGATTCGCGCTTCAAACAACGTGGCGTAATATGAGGCACTCTTGATCGGCCTTAAAAATGCAAAAACTTTGGGGCGAAAAAGGTAAGGGTCTACTGCGACTCACAATTGGTGGTACGTCAATTGTCCGGGAATACGAGACCCGGAGTGAGAAAATGGCGGCCTACGTGGAAGCAACTAAAGAGACCTGCTCGACACCTTTGAAAAGGTTTACATTGAATAGATAAGCTCTGGGCAAAATTCCCATGCGATTCCTTGGCTTGGTTGGCCGCACTGCACTACGTAATCGGGAGGAAGGTAGCAAGGATTACCCGACCACCGAGCATTGGCCGAGTGTTGAAGTGGTCACGGACGTAAACCAGGGGCCAAGTTGGATGGATCAAATAGTGGAGTTCCTACGACGGGACACTTCCTACTGACAAAAAGGAGGCCCACAAAATCAGAACCAAGTCCGCTAGGTTCTGGCTGTCCCCAGAAGGAAAGCTATATAGAAAGTCCTTTACTGGACCATACCTGCTCTGCGTGCACCTCGAGATGGTGCAGAAGTTCCTCCGCGAGATTCATGAAGGAACATGTGGAAGTCATGCTGGGGGCAGGTCCATCGCCCACCGAGCAATCACACAGGGGTACTGGTGGCCACATATGCAGGAAGATGCAAAGGCTTATGTAAAGATTTGTGAGAAATACCAGAAGTTCTCACCGATGATTAGAACACCAGCCAAAGATCTGGTGCCCTTGACTAGTCCATGGCCATTTGCTCAATGGGGGATGGACATCGTTGGTCCACTTCCCAAGGCTACTGGGAACCGAAAATTTATGCTGGTAGCAACAGACTACTTCACGAAATGGATTGAAGCTGAGCCTTTGGCTAAAATTACTGAACCTATGATAGAGAGGTTTGTCTGGAAGAGTATCATTACCCGTTTCGGGGTCCCTTATTCTTTGATCACTGACAATGGGTCGCAATTTCAAAAGAAGTTCAAGGCTTTCTGTGCCCAATATGGAATAAGGAATTATTACTCGACCCCGGCCTACCCTCAGAGGAATGGGCAGGCCGAAGCATCGAACAAGGCTATTCTTGACGGGATCAAGAAGAGGTTGGATAAAGCAAAGGGCAAGTGGCCTGATGAGTTACCATTAGTACTCTGGGCACATCGAACAACACCTAGGAGGTCTACGAGAGATACCCCCTATTCATTGGCGTATGGTATAGAGGCAGTTATACCATTAGAAGTTGGCCTTCCAACCAATAGGACTGCATTGGTTGAAAGTGGGGGCAATGACAGAGCTCTCGAAATAGAGCTTGACCTCGCTGAAGAAAGGAGGGAAAGGGCCCTGGTACATCTGGACTCTTATCAGGAACAATTAATGAAGGGCTACAATAAGCATGTCCACCCAAGCGAGTTTGGTGTTGGAGACCTTGTACTTCGAAAGGTGCTCGGTAACACCAAGGTGGCCAACGAGGGCAAATTGGGGGCTAACTGGGAAGGCCCGTATCAAGTTACTGAGATTGTGGGCATTGGGGCTTACCGTTTGGCAGACTTGGACGGGAACCCAGTGCCACGGCCATGGAATGTCCACAACCTCAGGAAGTTCTTTGTTTGAAAGACTTCAATTTTATGTTACCATTCCGTGTTAGGATTGAGTGATTATGTGGGAATTATGAATAAAACTCCCATATGTTTCATTTTTTAGTTGCATGGGGTACGCGTAACGACCCCTTGAGTTTATGGGATTATGAATAAAACTCTATTTTTCTGAAATAATGATCTAGTAGCAGTTTTGTTTTTAACACATATTTGTCTTTAAATACGAATAAAGGCTTCTGCTTCCCCTCATTCGTATTGGGGAGCAGGGGGCATGGCTGTTTTGGGGTGAATGATTATCTTGCTACATATGAATATACGTTTCAGTCAGGGTACGAATTTAACATATGAGAACTTATTCAAGTACGAAATACTTGTACTGAAATTTACAAGTGCAAAAACACTTGTGATGAAAATAAGTACGAAATACTTGCACTGGTATTTACAAGTATGAAACACTTGTAATGAAATATACAAGTATGAAAAACTTGTACTGAAATTTACAAGTGCGAAAACACTTGTGATGAAAATAAGTACGAAATACTTGCACTGGTATTTACAAGTATGAAACACTTGTAATGAAATATACAAGTATGAAAAACTTGTACTGAAATTTCACTTATATTGAAATACTTGCACACGAGAGGATGCAGATTATAAAACCAAGTCCGAAACACTTGGGTTTTGTAACGACCCTGATTTTTGGTCAATAAAAATTTTGCTAAAAATTTGAATTTTATTTTAATACTTGGATTTCATTTTTAACATCCAAAAATCGGTCGTTATTGACTTATAAAAATTTTGTTGTTATATTTGAAAATTCTTTATTTATTTTATAAATCCTTTTTTGCGATTAATAATCCGTCATAATTAGGTTTATGACTTAGGAGATTGGAATTCATCACCCAGGCATCAGGTCTCTGTCGGGCCTGCCTCGCCTTGGCCACACTTTGCCTTGCCTTAGCGTCTGCTCGCTGTCAAGCCTGCCTGCCCTGGCATCGGGTCGCTGCCTCGCCTAGGCGTCGGGTCATGCCAGGTTGCTCGCCTTGGCGCCATCGGTGCCTTAGCCTTTGTTGACCGCCAGTGCTTTGGCGCAGCCTTCTTGTGCCGGTGCCTTAGCCTTGTTTGTACCGGTCGCTGGCCGTCGCAGCCTTTAGCAGCCATCGGCTGCCATGACCGCTGTTTGGCCACCGGTACGCTTTGGCGCCGGCAGCCTTTGCCGGGCTGCCTTGGCCACTGTTTGGCCACCGAGCTGCTTTGGCCACTGTTTGGCCACCAGGCTGCTTTGGCCACCGCTTGACCACCGCTTTGCCACCAGGCTACCTTGGCCACTGTTTAGCCACCGGACTGCTTTGGCCACCGCTTGGCCACCGCCTTGCCACCAGGCTGCCTTGGCCACGCTCACGCTTTGCCTTGGCGTTTGACCTAGGATAATATTTATCCGTTGGACGATAGATGCTAGAGTAATCGTTACCCATTAGTCAATAGGTAAACCTTGGTTAATGTTCCTAAGTACGAGATTAGATTAGTTTAGTGCTTAATTGCAAAGTATTATACTTTTGGTATTAACCGTTGGATAATAATCGTTAGGAGTTTTATTACCCATTGGACGATAGACTAGAATCCTAGCCATTATTACCCATTGGTTATTAACCATTAGAGAAACTATTATCCATTGGATAATAGTTAGTCTTGACAATCATGTACTTGTTTGATTTAAATATTAGACTTGGCCATGTGTGTTATTTGATTAAAACACAATTAGTACATTAGGTTAGTATTATTATACATGGTACTTTGAAAGTAGTAGAATACTATATTAGATATTAGTCCTAGGTCATATCTAGTATAGATATTGTGTAGTACATGTATATATATATATATATATATATATATATATATATATACACGTATGTACTTGTTGTATATATATATTTTATTATATGTGGCATGTGTGTTATTAAATATTTTAACTAGAAAATCTAATTTACTTGAAAATGTGGATTTTATTAAAGACCCAAAGTACATATACATATATTAGTATATTGTATGTCTTCCATGCAAGTACAAGGTTTATATTTAATTTTTCCATGGGATTCTCTTATTATTAAAGACTAGATTGCCCATGTGTTAAAATCCATTAAAATAGATTTAGTTCATTAGGTTAATAATTTAGTACCTAGTACTTTGAAAGAAGAAGATTAGTTTATTAGATCTTGGAAAGTGACATATCTAGTCTAGATATTGTAGTACTTGCTTGTATATATATTATATATGTACTTGTATCTATATGTATATATTATAATGGAAAAGTACCATGTGTGTAATTGTATATTTTAGTTGGAAAATCAATCTTGTAGTACCCAAAGTACCCATATCTATACTATTATATATGTTTTCATCCTAGTGTATATATATATATATATATATATATAGTACAAGAGAGAGAGGAGAGAGAGCCGAGAGAGAGATGGGAGAGAGAGAGAGATTCGGATGAGAGAGGGAGGGAGAGAGTGTGATGTGTGACCTAGCTTTGCTCATCTTGTCCTTCTTTGATATGCTTTCAAAGTGAAAGCATGGCCAAGGACTATCAAATCTAGTCCTTCTTGTACAAACCCCATTTCTTTACTTGAATCAAATCCCATTTGCTTGCCTAGTCTTCCATAGTCCAATCCAAAGGACACATCCTAGCCTTGCATGCCTAGTTCTAGGGTTAAACTTGCAAGCAAACAAGATTTGCTTGAATAAAAAAAATGAGATATAGGAGAGAGAGAGAGTTCGGCCATGAGAGGAGAGAGGAGAGGCTTGCCTATAAATACCAAGCCATTTGGTGCTTTCAACTCACACCTCCAAGCATAGCTCTCACTTCTCTCTAAAAATCTCTAAGAAACCAGTTTCTGGACAGCCTACTGTCCTCTAAAAAACTCCATTTTTTCTCCGGGCGAAAGTCATTTCTAGGAACAACGACCTCCACGAAAGTCGTAGAACACTTCGAGAGCTTCAGTTTAGACCCAAGAACCACCCCAAACGGTCAAGAAATGACCAAAATATCGACCTCCAAAGTTCAGTGAAAAATCTGGAAATTCCATTCCAGACAGCTCACTGCCCACTTTCTTATCCCCATTTTTCTCCGGGCGAAAGTCGTTTTTAGGAATAACGTCCTTCACGAAAGTCGTAGAGAACTTCGAGATCTTCGTTCTAGACTGAAGAACGATCCTATTCGGCCAAGTATTGACCGAGTTACTGCCATCCAAAGTTTGGTCCAGATTGTGAGCATTCGACGCCCGTAGCACTTTCCAACTAGCTTATTCGGCCCCGACTAGTTTTGGATTAAGGTAGAATACTCCAACCCCGCTATCTCTAAGTATATGTGGTACTTGAATAGTTATATGCATGTTTGACTTGAATTTAGCTTGTAGAACTTTCTTGTTAAGTACATAGTTTACTTTGATCTTATGACTACTTGATTGCTCGATCTCGTAATAGTTGCTTGTTTATGTATGAACTCGTCAATAAACTTATGTTGTTTCGAAAATTCCACCAAGGAAGAAAGAACGGATTTTTGAGGATGATTATGAGCATGTATGTATATTTACTTGCATTACTTGTTGTTGATAAAGCATAAGTGGCTTTCCACTCCAAGGGCGTCCGTACATGTGGCGTTATGCTTTAAGTAATAATTTGAGTACGATTAGGTAATATAGAATTGGATGATCTTGCTAGTTTGGTTTCAAGATTTCTTTAAAGTGATTCGTCCCGCCGCGGAGTCTATGTATCATTTTTTTTGGGTAATAGTCTATGTATCATTACGAGACACGAGAACCGAAAAATAGAAACATGACACTTAGGGAGTGGTTGATATGGATAAAAAGGATTTTGGAAACTACGTAATGGCCGGACTTGGTAGCCTTACGTTGGTGTGCGTTGACCAATGGAGCCGGACTTGGTAGCTTCATTGGAGGTGTGTGACTTGGTTATCCGCGGAGATGAGCTAAGATGTGACACAATGTGCCGGACTTGGTAGCCATTGTGGCCAATAAGTCAGCTTTGGTAGCCTTTGTGGCAATGAGCCGGACTTGGTAGCTCATTGTTGTGCGACACAAGGTGCCGGGCTTGGATGCTTATTGGTTGTGTGCGTTCACAATGTGCCGGACTTGGTAGCCATTGTGGCCAATGAGCCGGACTTGGTAGCTCATTGGTGTGTGCGTGTGATTTTTGGAAATGATGTTGAAAGATGAGACACAAAACGATGAGTCACGTAGGAGAAACACACGGAAACATGACACCAACGATAGATAGCGAATGCGGATGTGTCATTGTTGTTGTTATATTAATGCATGTGCTGTTATGACTCTTTATGATATATGCATGACTTGCTATTTGTAAGTTAAGGGTTAGTGGATCTTTGGATTATTCTATCGAGCTTTCAAGCTCATGGTGTTGCTTTATGTGACCCTGACATATTATACTGGTGGCGACGCTAGTATAATGTGTCAGACTTGTTAGATGAACAAGGGAAGCTGTACACCTTGGGGGCTTTTGGAGCTGAGGAATTTGCTAGGATGGAAAAAGAGAAGGAGTTGTAGATAACCTTAGATATCCATTCCTTTTGTGTAATAAAAGAACCCTTTGGGAGTTTATGATGTAATAAAGAGCCAGACTCTCTTTTGTTGTTCAATAAAATGTTTATTTAACGTACCCAAAATTCGGGGCGTTACAGGTTTGCATACAAAAAAAAATAAACTGAAGGCACTATAGCCCTTAAGTACGAAATACTTAAGCAAAGTCCTGCTTAAACCTTGCAATGACTATAGGCATCCGAACATATGCAAACATATGAAAACCTAGCGAGCAAGTTGTGGCCACGAAGGGCCGAACTAATTCAACAGGCCTAGCAATAGCCACCAAAATTAAAGTATCATGCCACGAAGGGCCAAAAACTGTGTTATCAAAACGTTTAAGTTAACCGATGCCATGCAGGGCTAGGAAAATCACGGTCACGCAGGACCGACAGTACGGTCGTTTCTGAGAGGAGAAGGGCTTACCATGTCAGTCCAGATTCTGGACCTCTAGAGAGGAGTTGTCGGGGACCTCGGTGTTAGCTCCAGCGCGGGGTTTCTTGACGGCAGCATCCTCTTTTTCCAAATCGACAGGTGCAGCTAAGGGCTCCTGGGCAGCTTGTTCGACAAGAACATCTTGGTTCCCCATCTGCACGTTTGCATTGGTGTCAACAAAGTTGTCAATTTGACGCTCAACCTCGTCCTCTTCCTGTTCCTCCTGATTCTGAGAGGCCTCTGCACGGGAGCTTGGCAAGTCATTCTCTACCCATAAAGGGCAATCATCTGCAGCGCCAATCTTTGTCAAGCAAGCCTCCCAGCCAGCAGCCCATATCTGGTCTTGAATGCCCAGCATCTGCTCCACATAACTTGTAGTGGCAGCATCAAAGCCCTTCTTGTAACCATCCTCGAAAGCAACCTTCTTGGAACTGTCGATCTCAGCCAGGGCTTGATTAAGGCTGTCCTCGGTAGTCGCAAGTTTGTCTCTTGCTTCTACATAATCCGATCTGGCGTTGTTTCTCTCATTCTCCAGCCTTGCCACTGTTCGGAGCAGCCTGGTGTTTTCAGTCAGAAGTCTGATTCTCTCAGACTCAGCGTCTTGGAATTTCTGGCCTAACGTGACCATCTTTTGGATAAGCTGAGTATCCAGAATTAACTTACGATTAGCAGTCTACAAAAGAAGACAAGAAGGGTTAAGAGTAAAATCTCAAGTACCTTGATTCCACTAACGAGCCCCGTGGAAACCAGCCGGTCAGAAGGGGACATGACTTCTTTTTGCATATCTATGGGCAGCAATAGCCCTTGTGCTAGGGCGAGTGCAGTCTCTGAGGAGCTAGCACTATCCCCAATATTGACTGGACGGTCACCTCTGATGAGTTGAGGGGTCCAGACCTCATGAGTCACTTGTGTGTTCGTGGAGGAGGTCTCCAAGTTGGATACCGCAGCTTGAGGAACAGAATCCCCAGCCCCCTAATTTTTGGGACGTTTGTCCCGATGAGCATCTTGGCCCTCAAAGGAACTGTCACGTTCCCGAGGGGAAGAAGGAGATCGTGATGAAACACCTCTGGTGCGTCGAGGAGCCGGAGGGGCCTGTCCGGTAGATGGGGCACGGCCAGAAGAGCCCCGTCCCCGAGAAGAGACGGTGAGAAGGGAGCTAAGGTTCAAGGGTTGACGAGACATGTCACCTGAGTGTGGTGGGGATGGAGAGTAGCCGGAGGATGACGATTGGCTGGTGTCACGATTTGGAGCTGGTTGTTCGGACTGATGCTGAGAGGAAGCTTGATGACGTGCAGATCTTCGTGTAACCACGCGAGTAAGTGGAACGGCGTCAGGATTAGCAATTTCCCCGGCCAGACCAGCGACAGTCACCCCAGAGTCGGATCTTCGGCTTCTTGATTGGGGAGCAGAGGACGTAGAGGCAGTGCTAGTGCTAGGATGGGCAAGTCTCCGGTCAATGACCCCCCTGTATGAAGGGTCGTAGCCTAGCAGTACTTCAGCGTTACGACCACGACCATAAGTACGGGTCCCATGCTCTCCCTTGTATCTCAAGATTCTGTTTATCTCCTCTGTTCGGACGCAGCTCGGCTCCCTGCTCGGGCGAGTATTCGCGTTTGTAGCTGTAAAAAGCAAGGGCATTAACGTCAGAGAATACAATTGAGAGTGCAAAGACGAAAATGACAAAAGGAAAGATGGCATACGTGGGTAGCCCCACTCGTGGGGGCAATGGCAACCCACCACCTGGCCATCTTCCCCCATTGGCTCGAAGCCTCCAGTAACATAAAGAAAATCCGTCTCATGATCTCGAGCAGAGTCCGACAAGTTAAGCACGAGACGTTTCTCCGCTTTCCTCACCTTGAGGTAATAGGTGTTGTATTCGCGGTTTAAAACAATGCTATACCACCATTGGATGTCCCAAATTCCTATTTGGGTACCTAGGATCCTATTCAAAGCAACAATCCCCATCACCAATCTGAAAAAATTGGTGGAAAGTTGCATAGGGGTAAGACGGTACCAATTTAGTACACGCCGGAGCAGCGGATCGAGAGGGAAATGAACTCCACCCTCAACAATGGCAACAATGGGAATGCAAGTTCGTTCCCAAGAACAGGCGTTCCTCTCTGCGCCTAAGGGAGCCAGTTCGAGCACTACGTTATCAGGGACGTTGTAGGTCGTCCTAAAAGCTGCCATTGCGGCAGGGGTTTCACAGAGTTTCCTAAACTTGCCTGGTTTAGGGCCACTATCGCCAGCATTATCACCCGCCATGGATGAACCCAAGAAGACAATGAAAGAGGGGACGAACGAAAAACCCTAGGAGCCTGAGAACGAAATCTCAGAAGGAAAGCGCGAGAAGAGAAGGAAGTAAGAAGTCTTACGATGATAAAAATGACGGTCGCCTGAGATGCAGTCAGTTTGTAGATGACAGTGAAGGCGATCGTAAGAAGGGAGTAGTCGCCTGGTTTTTAGAAAGAGAAAGTTGGGTTTCGAAATTTTTGTAAAAAGCCCAAAAGGATCCCTTTTGGGGGAATAAGGGGGTGAGACGGAGACGAAACGTCTCATCTAACTCCGTGATATGAAAAGTAACGGGGAAGGAAGAACGACTTGACGCCGTTATCTAAGGCATCGGTTCGAATTAAATGAGGAGCGTACGAAATACGCCACGTGGATCCCTTATTCCGAAATAATGATGATTGAAGCCGCCAAAAATAAGACTTCAAAAGACACGAATGATTATACCCCATTAGGACCAAGATACTTACACATCGGTTTTAAGTTTCACCCTATACCCCCGAACAGTGGTATAAGGGCAAAACTGGGGAGCAATTGTAGGGAGGCAATCCCGAACAGACGAAAGTAGTAACTGAACATGTAATGTTCTGGGATTACGTGAGCCGTTGAATGAGAAGTGCCGCCGGGCAGTGGTTAAAGGCCGGTGAAGAAGGGGTCATTAGGACCATACAATCTGTCTAGCAATAAAGGACAGAGACATGAGATGTCTTTGGCCGAACAGGGGCATGTTTCGATAAGCACGAGGAATTGCTAGACCGGGTAAAGTGACATGAGAAGTCACTGGTCCAAGTGTGGGCTCCCGCGCCCGAAGAAGCGCCTGGAGGATGCTCCGGAGGGGTTCAAGAATGGCAGTACTCAGTAAGGAAACGGAATTTGGACGAGATACCCAACGGGAATGGAACCCACGGTCCATCATGGGAAAGGTTCCTAAATGGTCTAAAAGGAAACAAGCGATTTAGGGAATGAGAGTCCAAGGGATACGGGGTTTCCTATCTAGGGCAACAAGGATGCTTGGAAAGCAAGTAGCTGTGAATCTATAAATACGAGGTGAACCTAGAGGTAAAGGTACGCAATATTCCGTATTCATATTGCAGTATTCTGCTGTTAATCGAGTTTTTGATCATAAGTACATGATACTGACTTTAGCATCGGAGGGCCTTTGCCACGAGAGGCAAAGGTGCGCTCACCCCTGTCTGTTTTGTAGGCTAGGGTTCAGGCAGCAAATTAGGGTTCCGGCGAGGTAGCACGTGCAGCTGTTATTATTCAGTGTCGTTCTGAGCACTGTCTGGAATTTTCCCCTTACATCCTCAGCAGCTGCAAGCTTGCCCTTGGCCTCCTCATAATCGAATTTGGCATTGTTTCTCTCACTCTCCAGTCTAGCAACTGTCCGGAGCGGCCTTGTATTTTCATTCAAGAGTCTGATTCTCTCAGACTCGGCATCCTGGCATTTCTGGCCCAGCGCCACCATTTTTTGAATAAACTAAGTTGAAACAAAAATGACTTAGAGTCAGTAAGTGCCACAAAAAAGGGTACAAACTAAGCGATAGGGAAATGGGTTACCTTTATCCCACTGACAAGACCAGTGGAAATGAATCGGTCAAGGGATGACGAAGACTCCTTCTGCATATCAACGGGCAACAGCAGGCCTTGTGCAAGGGCTAGCACAGTCTCTGAGGAGCTGGCGCTGTCACCAACGTTCACTGGACGGTCACCTCTGGTGAGTTGTGGGGCCCAAGTTGCCTGAGTAACAATGGTGCCCGTTGTAGGAGTTTCGGCTGCCAGAGCATTAGGTTCTTCGGTTTCTTGAAGCCTAGGGCATTTGTCCCAATGGGCATCACCCCTTGCCAGGCACCCACCCGTCGATGGGTCCTGAATGTTCATCGTTGTGTCATCAAAGTTTCACATGTCTCGTATTCTCCTGATGTGTCGTTTCAATTTCAACAAATTCATGCAATAGTCAACGTCCAATTTTATCAAGTTAGGGCAATAGAATGCTAAGAATACACAACGAACTCAATAAATAGGATCAACAATGATATGGGATGGTTTGGTGATGTTTGGAACAAGTTAGAAATGATCGGGGGTCAAAACAATGGAGTTCGGAGCAAAACAGCAAAATTTATCATAAGCTCGCTGTATCGATACGGATTTTACGGCCAAAAATCCGTATCGATACGGGTAAGCTTCGAGGCAGAACAGAGAGTTCCGTATCGATAAGGATTAAGGGCCGTATCGATACGGGAAGCTTTCGAGTAGCTTTTCTGCATATTTTGGGGATTTCAACCACAACAACTACAACAACAACAATGGACATGATTTCAAGGCTAGGAAACACTTCTAACACATATATTGAGAGGTAGAATCCCTACCTCGAGGTCGGAGCACAAAATCCAAGAAGATACGAGCCTTAGCTTTCCAAAAACCTTGATTCGAACGGGATACGACTTCCCCGAGCTCAAACCAACGGGGTACGGACCATGATAGGCGTAGAGGTTGAATGATTGAAGGTTGTTTTGGTGGGTTTTGAGTGAAATTTGGTAAGATAGCACGAGAGAGAGTGAGAGGCGTGAGAGAGAGAGAAAGAACCGGTGTGGGAGATGAGAGGAGAGTGATCCTCTACACTCACACCCCTCTATTTATACCCACAAACATACAAATCACCCATTACATCCTTCTACAATCAATTTTATCATTTTAACCCCAATTCACATAAAACCGATATTTCATTTCCTTTTCCAATAATCATGCATTTATAAAATGTTAACGTTCGATAAAATAAATACGGGTCTCTACATTCTACCCTCCTTAAGGAAATTTCGTCCTTGAAATTTTTCATGCCAAAACTAGCTACAAATGCACCATGTATGCATGCAACAGCCGTAACTTTCACCATTATGCATCGATTCAATTATCAAGATACTCAAAACCTAAACACTCACATTAGCTCATTCCAAAAATAGGTGCGGGTATTTCTCCCTAACTTCGTCCTCTCTTTCCCACGTCGACTCCTCGCTACCTTGACTTCTCCATAAGACTCGCACTAATGGTATTGTCTTACCCCTCAAAACTTGATCACGCGAATCTAGGATACGAATTGGTTCTTCCCCGTAAGACGCGTCGGCCTCCAACTCAAGTTCAGACCACTCTAGCACGTGCGAAGGATCCGGTTCGTACTTTTTCAACATAGACACATGGAACACGTCATGGACACCCGATAGCTTCGGTGGCAAAGCCAAGCGATACGCAACCTCCCCAATTTTCTCAATGACATCAAACGGTCCGATATAACGCGGCGATAGCTTCCCTTTCTTCCCAAAACGTGATAACCCTCTACGAGGCGATACCTTAAGAAATACGTGGTCCCCCTCTTCGAAAGACAACGGGCGACGACGACAGTCGGCATAACTGTTTTGCCTATTTTGCGCGGTGAATAATCTTTGGCGAATCACTTTTACTTGTTCGGTCGTTTTCTCTTGAGCTTCTTTAAGGCGTTGGCGAATAGCTCTCATACTCTCGGAGGTCTCTGCGATCACATTCGGCCCCACTAACGTAGCCTCTCCCAAATCGGTCCAACATACCGGCGATCGACATGGTCTTCCATATAAGGCTTCATAAGGTGCCATTTCGATACTCGATTGATAGCTATTATTGTACGCGAATTCAACTAACGGCAAATGGTCCTCCCAACTACCCTGGAAATCCATTACACAAGCCCGAAGCATATCTTCCAAAATCTGAATCGTCCTCTCGGATTGTCCATCGGTTTGAGAGTGATACGCGGTACTAAACAAAAGATTTGTGCCTAGTGCGGCTTGCAAACTTTGCCAAAAACCTGCGGTAAACCTCGGATCTCGATCAGACACAATAGATATGGGAATCCCGTGGAGACGAATGATCTCTCGGATATACAAGCGACTGAGCGTTTCCACAGAATCGGTAACACGAATAGGCAAGAAGTGAGCGGTTTTGGTCAAGCAATCCACAATCACCCAAATAGTGTCGTGTCCCTTTGGTGACTTCGGTAAACCCGTAACGAAATCCATAGTCACGTTCTCCCATTTCCACTCAGCCACAGGCAAAGGTTGTAACTCCCCGGCGGGTCGTTGATGTTCGGCTTTCACTTGTTGGCACGTGAGACACTTGGACACAAAAATCACAACATCCCTTTTCATTCCGAACCACCAAAATTGTAGGTCATGGTACATTTTCGTCCCTCCCGGGTGAACGGCCAAAGGTGAATGATGGAACTCTCGCAAGATTTCTTCCCGACACGAAACGGGTACGAACAACTTCCCTTGATAACGCAAGCTTCTATCGGCGTATATCATCCACCCCTCTTGAGCATTTCCACTAAGGAACCTAGCACGAAGTTCCTCCGTTTCTTTATCGTGTTGTTGAGCTTCAATTACTCGAGCCGATAGTGTTGATTGTACAGTCAAATTGCATAACGTGACCCCTTCCCGAACATCCTCGAAATGTGACGCATAAAAGCCCAAATCGTTCATCATTTTCCACTCATAGATAGCTAGACTCGCAAGGTGTGTCGGTTTTCTACTCAACGCATCCGCCACAACGTTCGCCTTTCCCGGGTAGTGTTGCAACTCGAAGTCGTAATCCTCCAAATGCTCCATCCAATGGCGTTGTCGAAGATTAAGCTCTTTTTGAGAAAATAAGTACTTCAAACTTTTGTGGTCGGAAAAGACTTCAAATTTCTCACCGTAAAAATAATGGCGCCAGCTCTTCAAAGCGAAAACGACGGCCGCAAGCTCCAAATCGTGTGTCGAGTAATTTCATTCGTGAGTTTTCAATGTATGGGCAGAAAACGAAAAAGGCCTTCGAACAGTACAGAACTGTAACGGCTACTTCCTACGCTGCCGGAGTTAAACCTATAAAACAAACAAAATGTGAGCGCACCTTTGCCGTCTCGTGACAAAGGCCCTCCGATGCCAAAGTTAGTATCTCGTACTAGTGAAAACCCTAATTCTCCGTAGGTAGTAATCAAATAACCAGGAATTGCGTACCTTTACCTCTAGGTTTACCTCATATTTATAGACCCATGTCTACTTGCTGTCCAAGCCATCTTGCTGCCCTAAGTTTCCTTTCTCGTAAAAGGAACTTAGAATATCAGGGATTCTCATTCCCTTAACTGCATATTTCCTTTTAGACCTTTTAGGAACTCTTTCCAAAGCTGGCCGTTCACCCCATTCTCGTTGGGTATCTCCTCCAGATCTTGTTTCCTTACTGGATATTTCCATTTCTGGACCACTCTGGAGCACCTCCTGGTACCTTCTCCTGGCTTCTCGTTGCCGAGCAGACCCTCTGGACCAATGATTTCTCATATCATCGACCCTTATCGCGAGACTGGTCCAACAACTACCGTTGCTCTTTGGACCATGCCCCTGCTCGGGTATCTTGGACCTGGGACCTCTCGTATCCCCGGTCCTTGTGCCGTTCACCTCACTGCACGGCGAATATTCCGACTGTATTTGTTCTGGGCCCCACGTACCACGTGTTCGGCCACACCTTGTACCTGTTCGGGATTACCTCCCTACAATGGCTCCCCAGCTTTACTCGTTATTTTCTCTTAATATGACAAGCAAAGCTTTTAAACACCGAGCAAGGTTCTCGTCCTTTGCTCCTGCACCTCTGTTTCTCGTACTTGGTGCAAACTCATCATTAGCCCAACCTAAACGCCTCGTCGTTTGGTCTGCACAGGCTTTTCCAGCTAACACCTTTACACGCGGCATGCTCTGTGCCGCCCGTATTAAATGCGAGCAGACGTTTCGGGGAACGGAGCGCCCAAACGGCGTCTGGGGTGACGTTTCTCATACGTCACCCCCTTTTGCTGGGGTATACTTGGGTTTTCGTCCCCATTTCAAACCCACTTTTCTTTTTCCAACTTCCCTCTGCAGAAAGCACGCCCAAGTGCTCCCGCCATTGAAGCACCGTTCGCATCTCAGGGTTTCATTCCGATTCTAGGGTTCTTCCTGTTCGTAAGTTCTTATTCCCCCTTTCTGCTCAGTCTTCATCGTCAATTTAGAACTTTCACAGTCCCCTTAGGGTTTCTCGTACCCATTTCTCTTTTTAGAAAACCTATACCCACAATTCTCAATATGGGTAGATTTCGTAGTCATTGCGACACCCCTCAGGATGGCCGAGTTCAGATCTCGTTATGAGATTCCTGACGACGTGGCCACCACACTAGCCTCAAAACGCCATTCGGGAGTGCTTTGACAATGACACTCTGCACATTCTGTCGTCGCCCGTCGTCCGAGGGCGGCGTCAGTTTCGGCACCATTGCTCGCCAGGTTCTGTCCCATTCTGCATCGCTCCTATGCAGAGTCTCACCAATTTTTAGGGTTGTCATGGGCATCAATGCCCTGAACCGATGCTAGGCACATCCTTAGGTTTACACGATATTCACCATCTATACACAGCATCTCTCGAACCAAAGATGCTCGGACCTACTATCTCAAGAGTAGGGACTCCAGAAAAGATTGGTGCTCGAATTGCCTGACTCTGCCGGAGGGGACGACGACGACTTCCTCATCGTCATGGGGAACTTCGAGCCCAGAGACGGGACGGTAGAGTCGTCGGCTTTCACGCACCCCACGATTTGGCACTCCACGTTAGTTCTCTTTCTTATAGAACTTCATACCGAGCAACATTTCGTATTGCATTACATATTTTGCTTTACCGACTACTAATTTTCTCAGTATTTGCAGCCACGAACGCCAACCAGGGCACGCCATCATCACCCCTCAGGTCCACGTTACTCTGATATCAACCGCGCTCTTGCCTTCAACGGTCAAGGCACGTGTCCGGTCCGGCCGAGCAAGGGCGCAGATTCTCCTCAGTTATCGTGCATCATATGGCGGATTCATCGACCGACGAATCCGAGTACAGACAATCCCATCATCCCCGATCCTCCAGCTCAACAGCCCGAACAGAGAGGCGTTCTCGGACCCCTCCTCCGCCCAACGAACCAATCCAATTGCCAAAGAAGCTTCCACATCTTCGAGCGGATACTCCCCATCTCCCCCACCCCGAGAGATGGACCAGCCGATCAATCTCGACAATTATCCCAGGGGCTGGTCGTGGAAGAGGCCGCGGCTCTACTCGTGGCCGCGGAAGGTTTCAAAGCCCGGCGCTGCCTCATGGCCGCGAGGTCCACCCAAACGGACGTTTCCCTGTGCTTCTCGCCTCGAGAAGATTGAGGCTGCCATCGCGACAAACGCCGAGGGTCGGAAACTTCGCGGTTGAACGCCCTCCGCCCCAACTCATAGCCTCCTCCGACTTCGCCTGGGCCCTCGCTTACCCATGGCGGCCGTCGGCCATCGTCTGGTGATGTTGAATCTGAAGCGGATCGCTTGCACTGCCATAGGCTTTTCACGCTGGGACATGCGTATGGAAGTCTCCGCTTCCTCGACAACCTCCTGGCTCGTTCATGAGCCACGCCAAGGTAGACTCGCTGTGCTTTTTTAGTGCAAGCATGTATCCTTACTTGTGTCTGACATTACTTTGTTTTCTGTACCTCCAGGCAATGCAAAAGATGGTTGCCATGGCGCAAAAACTTGGCCAGTCTGAGCCCCAGTGCGCCAGATTGGCAAGCGAGAATGCCAAGCTGTAGAATACCATAGTGAGGCTGGAGAGAGAGAGAGAAACCAGGCCCGCGGGCTTGCGGATGAGCTGAAAAACAAGCTGGAGGGTGCCAAGGACAATCTGAATCTAACTTTGACGGAGTTGGAGGCGAGTAAAAACGAAGCCAAGGCCTCCTACCAGCAAGGCTACAATGAAGGGATTCGTGTGGCTACTAAGAGTTACACGGATCAAATGCCTGGGATTCAGGACCAAGTGTTCGAGGCCGGCTGGCTGGCTTGCCTTAAAAAGTTAGGCACAGCAGAATCTTCTCCACTCTGGACCGAGATCGAGCTTCCGAGCACGCAGGTGGTGGCCGACGAGCAGGAAGAAGTTGCAGAGGAAGAAGACAGGGAGCTTAACAACGCTGCCGAACAAAGAAATGCCGGCCGGGTCAAGCCGAGAAGCGACCAACACCGCCGAAGGAAGCCGTGGCGGTCCGTCTCAACCTGGCACAACTGTGGATGATGCGACAGCTCCTGTCTCTGCAATTGCTCCAGCCTCTCCACCTGTCGTCCAAGATCTAACGAACGAAGAGTAAGTTAGTCTCTTTGTATCGTCATGATAACAGTTGGGATTTCTGAACTAGTTTCTGCTAGCCCTGCGTGGCCACTGGCATTGCCCTGCGTGGCGCCTGATATATTTTCAAACACTTTAATTTCTGCTGATTCTGGCCCTTCGTGGCTTTTTATGCTTTGGTGGCCCTGTTTGGCCTAAACTTTTGTCTTGCCTGGCCCTTCGTGGCCTGAACATGTTTGGCTGGCCCTTCGTGGCCGTTCTTTAACACAGGTGGCCGTCTCATGGCCGAAATTTTATGTGCTTAGTGTTTTCGTACTTAGCCTTATGCATATTCACGTATGCTCCCCAGGCCTTATCGTGCCTGCTGATGGTATTGTATTCACTTTCTCTATTGCAGGTTTCTCGTACCTTAGAGTAATGCTGGTTGCATTAGTTACTTGCAATACGCATAGTTGTTTGTGTTCAGGGTCTCTTCGAACCCGAGCAACCTCAAGTTTTTTCGAACTTTAGATATTATTGCATGTTCACGGATGCAGCTCAAATGCTTCGTGCTTGGAAGCTTCCATTCTTAGGTTACCCAAATGTGTTCGTATTTGGACCTAGTGATCCTGGGTGTGCTCATACCCAGACTCTGTTGTGGGCATGCCTGCATACAAGTAAACAAACCTATTTGCACTTGAGATTATTCCAAACATATTCGTGTTTGAGGACAGTATGCATATTCTCATATGCTTTCTGGGCGTTTTCGTGCCCGAGCAATCGCTTAAGTATACTTACACTTGGCTCGATTCTGGGTATGTTCGTACCCGAACAAACAGTCAAGTGTATTCGTACTTCACATAAGTGCAGGTGTATTCGTGCCCGAACAAGCAGTCAAGTGTATTTGTACTTGACATAATTCAGGGTGTATTCAGATTCGAACAAACGACCAAGTGTACTCAGACTTGACATGATTCTCGGGTGTATTCAGCATTCGAACAAACAGTCAAGTGTATTCATACTTGACATGATTCTTGGTGTATTCGCATTAACAAACAAATCAAGTGTATTCGTACTTGGTACAATTTTGAAATATTCGAAATTTCATTCAGCTACCCTACACCTCTCCACCTCTACTCCCTAATACGGAGTGAGGACTAAGGATTTAGCTTGACTTTGTATTTAAAGCATAACGAAAGAAGAACTCGTAAGAAACGGTGTTTATTTATCAAAATCCTGGAATTTTATTCTTAATTCAAAGAACTCAAGGGGGCGTTACGCGTACCCCTTGCAACTAGTAAAACAAAACATAAGGGAATTTTATTCGTAATTCCCACACAATCACGATGTGCATCTTAAAACAGAATAGAAACGAAATCGAAGTTCTTTACACGTAGAACTTCCTCAGGTTGTGAACATTCCAGGGCCTTGGTACCGGGTTCCCGTCCAGGTCTGCCAATCGATATGCCCCAATGCCAACAACCTCTGTAACTCGATACGGGCCCTCCCAATTGGCCCCCAACTTGCCCTCGTTGGCCACTTTGGTGTTGCCGAGCACCTTTCTTAACACAAGATCTCCAACACCAAATTCTCGTGGGTGGACATGCTTGTTGTAGCCTTTCATCAGCTGCTCCTGGTACGAAGCCAGGTGCACCAGAGCTCGTTCTCTTCTCTCCTCGGCGAGATCCAGCTCGATTTCCAGAGCTCTGTCATTGCCCCCACTCTCCACCAATGTGGTCCTGTTGGTCGGTAAACCAACCTCCAATGGAATCACAGCCTCTGTTCCATACGCTAGCGAATAGGGGGTCTCTCCCGTAGACCTCCTAGGAGTTGTTCGGTGTGCCCACAGGACCAGTGGCAGTTCGTCAGGCCACTTGCCCTTTACTTTGTCCAACCTTTTCTTGATCCCGTCAAGTATAATCTTGTTGGATGCTTCTGCCTGTCCATTGCTCTGAGGGTAGGCCGGTGTGGAATAGTAGTTCCTTATTCCATATTGGGCGCAAAAAGCCTTGAACTTTTTCTGGAACTGTGACCCGTTATCAGTGATCAAGGAATACGGCACTCCAAATCGAGTGATGATGTTCTTCCACACGAACCTTTCTATCATAGGTTCTGTGATTTTCGCCAGTGGCTCTGCTTCAATCCACTTGGTAAAATAATCCGTTGCCACCAACAGAAACTTCCTGTTCCCAGTAGCCTTGTGAAGTGGACCCACGATGTCCATGCCCCACTGTGCAAACGGCCAGGGACTTGTCAAGGGCACCAGGTCTTCGGCTGGTGTTCGGATCATAGGCGAGAACTTCTGACACTTCTCGCAGATTTTCACGTACACCTTTGCATCTTCTTGCATGTGCGGCCACCAATAACCCTGTGTGATTGCACGGTGAGCAATGGATCTCCCACCTGCATGACTCCCACAGGTTCCCTCATGTATTTCATGGAGGAATTTCTGCACCATCTCGGGATGCACACAAAGCAAATACGGTCCAGTGAAGGACTTTCTGTACAACTTCCCCTCTGGTGATAGCCAAAACCTTGCAGATTTTGCTTTTATCTTGTGAGCCTCCTTTTTATCTGTGGGGAGTGTCCCGTCTCGTAGGAACTTGACTATTGGATCCATCCAACTCGGTCCTTGGTTCACGTCCAAGACCAATTCCACACTTCTCCCAATGCTCGGCTCAACAAGAAAGTCCACTGCCACTTTCCTTCTAAACTCCGTTGGCACAGCCGCTGCTAACCAAGCCAGTGAGTCAGCGTGGGCGTTCTGCCCAGAGCTTATTTGCTCGATGTGTACCTTCTCGAAGGTATCAAGCAGATCCTTGGCTGCCTCCACGTAGGCTGCCATCTTCTCATTCTGGGCCTCATACTCCCTGCATACCGATTCACCACTTAGCCGTGAATCACGAATACTGAATTCTTTTACCTTCAAGGTTCTTGCGCTCCTTAACCCGGCCAGAGTGCTCAGACTCGCCACGTTGTTGACGCACTGAAACCCAGGCGCAAGGATAACTCGAGCAGAACTCAGTCAGGAGGAAAAATCACCCCTCCCCTTCCGGATCCGGTGTGGCCTGCGGATCCATCAACAACAAGTTTCCCTTCCAAAGGATCCGGTTCGGCGGACGCCCCTCGTTTCTCAGATGATTGCTCGATCCATTGCTCCTTTCGTAGGAGGCGGTGGAGCAATCGTGGGGAAAAACTCGCCACGAAATCGCCAAAACTTGCCCCTTAATCGCCGTGGCGCGTTGATAATCAATATCATACTGCTCAATTCCACCGACCAAGTTGATATTCGCCCCGAGAAATCGGCCTTTCGAGTAATGACTTCAACGGGAATTCCGGGGTAAACCACCACTTTGTGACTTTTGAAGTAATGGGGCAACTTCTAACCGCCGTTCAATGCCAGACCAACTTCTCAAGGGGCGTATATCTCGTCTCAAGGCCCAAGAGCGTCTTGCTTACATAATAAACAGGATTTGCTCGGATCCCTTGCTCCTCAATAAGATTGCGCTAACAAGCATGCTCTGATATCGCTAAGTACAAGGTTAGAACATCACCAGGCTCAGGAGTGGACGCGGCTGCCAAATACTTCTTCAGGTCTTGAAACGCTTGCTCACACTCTGCTTCCCCATTCGTAACCCTCTATTTTCTTCAACAACCGAAAGAAAGGTCTACACTTGTCACTCGAACGATTGATGAACCTGAGGGCTGCCGCCATTCCTGTCAACCGCTGGACCTCCTTCGTGGTCCTTGGACTCTATAGCTTCTGCAAGCCGTAATTTGATCGGGATTCGCCTCTATCCCTCTAATGGTCACTAAGTGACCCAGGAACTTCCCAGAACTTACTCCAAACGCACATTTCGAGGCGTTGAGCTTCAGCTTATACTCTCTTAGTATCTCAAAAGCCTCTCTCAGATCAGCGATGTGGTCCCGTTTCTCCTTGCTCTTCACCACCATGTCGTCTATGTACACCTCCATGGTCTTGCCGAGCAGCTTCTTTAGCATAATCGTTGCTAATCTTTGATAAGTTGCTCCAGCATTCCTCAGACCAAAGGGCATAACACTGTAACAGTATAACCCCCGTGGTGTGATAAAGGAAGTCTTCTCTTGATCGGGGCCGTACATTGCTATCTGGTGATATCCTCGATAAGCGTCGAGGAAACTCATACGTCCATATCCAGCTGTTGCATCTACCAATTGATCTATCCGTGGAAGGGGAAAACTGTCTTTTGGACATGCCTTGTTTAGATCTGTGAAGTCGACGCAAACTCGCCACTTCCCATTCTTCTTCTTTACCACCACCGTGTTAGACAACCACTCCGGGTAATACACTTCTCGGATCGCCTCTGCCTCGAGCAAGCGGTCTACCTCTTCGATGACAACGTCCACATGCTGTACGGCAGATCTTCTCTTCTTTTGCATCACTGGTTTGTGTTGTGGGTCCACGTTCAGGTGGTGGCAAATCACGTTTGCATCCACCCCAGGCATCTCCTCTGGCACCCAAGCAAACACATCAACGTGCTCTTTGAGGAACTTCACCAACACCTCCTCCTCTTCGTTGCCCAAGTTTTCCCCGACCAGGAAATACCTTTCTGGATCATTCTCGTTGATCTGGATCTTCTTCAATCCTTCCACCACTTTCTCGGCTGGATTCCCCCGACATCCTCGATGGTCGGCTGATTATTAACTTTGACGGTCTGCACCAACTGTGCCTTGGGTGCCTTCTTGATGATGGAGACCAAGCACTGTTGGGCCGTCTTTTGGTTTCCCCTTATTCGCTCGATACCATTGGACCCTGGAAACTTTACCATCTGATGGTAGGTGGAGGAAACCGCCCTCATTTTATGCAACCAAGTCCTTCCTATAATCGCGTTATAGGAAGATGGCACGTCCACCACTAAAAAGTCGGTTCTCAGCACCACTGTTCCTGCCCGAACAGGAAGGGTCACCTTGCCCAATGGCCAGACTGCCCCTGCACTGAACCCCACCAACGGAGTTACCGACGCACCAAGTCCGCTTGTACCAATCCTAGCTTCGAACGCGTCGTAATAAAGCACCTCGGTGCAGCTTCACGAATCCACCAGGATTCTCTCCATGTCATACTCCCCAATTCGTAGGGTTATGACCAAGGCATCGTTGTGTGGCACCTGGACTCCTCCCAGGTCCTCCTCCGAGAAGACTATGCCTTTGTCGCACCCTTCTGCCTCACGTCCACGTTTCTTTCCCAACCGCATCACGTGCTGGTCGTGTTTCACTTGCCTTTGGAACAATCTCACCTCATTTCTCGTATAAGGCGTGGCCAATCCATGAATCATATGGATCACGCCTCTCGGATTTTGCTCGTAATCCAGTTCCATTGCCTTCTCGGCGCCCTTGTGCTCCTCCTGGATGAACTCCTTCAAATACCCACGTGAGACCAGGTCATCAAGGTGCTGCTTAAACATCTCGCAGTCCTCCGTCATATGACCCCAGTCCTTGTGGTAACTACAGTGCTGACTCGTAGCCCTTCTTGCATCTTTGTCACCCTCCAGACGTGGAGGCCACTTAAAGTATGGGCGGTTCTTTATCCGATAAAGAACCCGATAAATCGGTTCTTTCCAAACCGTTGTCACCGAGAAGAACGACTTCGGATCAGGTACGTGTTTTTCTCGGTACGACTCTCTCTTAGTCTGCCCGTGCTCCTTTCTTTCTTTGTAAGTCTTGGGTTCGGGTTTATCCGCCTTCTTTGCGGGTCCCTTGACCTGCTCGGCACTTAGCTTGCCGTCTTCTCGTAGTATGTCATCCTCGTTCCTGGCGTGCTGCTCAATCCGCTCCATCAGCTTTGCCAGCGTGCTCACTGGATTCATGTTTAGGGACTTTCGCAGCTCTCCCCGAACAGGTAGTCCAGTTTTGAACGTTGCTATTGCATACTCTTCACTGCAACTTTCAATCTCGTTGAAAGTCTCCCAATACTTCTTGGCGTAGTCCCTGATCGGCTCACTCTCTCCTTGCTTCATAGCCAAGAGACTCTGAAAAGTTTTGGGTGGTTTCCTGCTCGTCAGGAACTGAGCAGTGAACTCCTCGGCCAACTGTCTCCACCCTCGTATGGTGTTCGGCCCCAACTTATGGAACCATGACAAGGCCACTTTTCCCAAACTAGATGGGAACATCTTGCACATGATTGCGTCATCACCGTCGTGCATAAACATCGCCTGCTGGTAATGTTGTATGTGTGCCACCGGGTCTGCATTGGTTTCGTACAGGATAAACGTCCCGTGCTTAACCCTGCTCGGCAACCTTGCCTCCTGCAATCTCTTTGCAAAAGGAGAAGTTGCTATGTTGCTAAGGGCTCTCCGTGCTGCTTCTCGTGCAGACATGGTCCCCGCCTCCGATACCTTCACAGCCTTGGCATTATTCCTTTCCTCACTAATCAGTCTCGCACTGCCCCTCGTGGTGCTTCCTACCCTCCTTCCTCGGGGAGGAGCTCCTCCCGCTTCTCCTTTTTCGTGAAGAAGCCTCAGTCATTTTGGAGTGAGGCTCCTGCTTCTTCTTCTTCGTGAAGAAGCTCTCCTGTACTCCACCATATCCAACCTTTCTTTTCTGGACTTCCTTCGTGAAAGCCCTGAATCCTCCGGATGTTCTCGTATCCTCTGCAATTGTTGAATCTCGTACTCTCGCCTTTTAATCAAGCGAGTGTACTCTTCTATCTCCTGTCTCTTTCTGTCCAGGATATCTTCCCGGCTACGCACGCTTTTCGAACGTGCCACCGACTCCCTTTCGCGGCGGGACTTACTCCTTCTCGTGGATCCCGTTGCCATCCGTCCATCTTTGTTTCTGGAGTCGCCATGGACTGCCAGGGGGCGGTCCCTACTCGTGGCCTCCCCGCTCGCCCGCCATCGGGCTTTCTTGGAGGATCCGGCGGGGACTTGTCACCTCCCCCACCCAGCAGATTATTCGGGTCAACTGGGGTCTTTGGATCTTCCTCCACCATGGTCGCTTTTCAAAGGACCTCTTTCGCTTCCCAGGCACGGCGCCAATTGTAAGTGCAGTAAAACGAAAAGGCCTTCGAACAACACCAGAATCCAACTCCTACGCCGCCGGAGTTAAACCTATAAAACAAACAAAATGTGAGCGCACCTTTGCCGTCTCGTTACAAAGGCCCTCCGATGCCAAAGTTAGTATCTCGTACTAGTGAAAACCCTAATTCTCAGTAGGTAGTAATCAAATAACCAGGAATTGCGTACCTTTACCTCTAGGTTTACCTCATATTTATAGACCCATGTCTACTTGCTGTCCAAGCCATCTTGCTGCCCTAAGTTTCCTTTCTCGAAAAGGGAACTTAGAATATCAGGGATTCTCATTCCCATAACTGCATATTTCCTTTTAGACCTTTTAAGAACTCTTTCCAAAGCTGGCCGTTCACCCCATTCTCATTGGGTATCTCCTCCAGATCTTGTTTCCTTACTGGATATTTCCATTTCTGGACCACTCTGGAGCACCTCCTGGTACCTTGCTGCTACTGTTCGGCCTTCTCGTTGCCGAACAGACCCTCTGGACCAATGATTTCTCATATCACTGGACCCCTTATCACGAGACTGGTCCAACAACTACCCTTGCTCTTTGGACCATGCCCCTGCTCGGGTATCTTGGACCTGGGACCTCTCGTATCCCCGGTCCTTGTGCCGTTCACCTCACTGCATGGCGAATATTCCGACTGTATTTGTTCTGGGCCCCACGTACCACGTGTTCGCCCACACCTTGTACCTGTTCGGGATTACCTCCCTACATTCAATTGCCGCGATCCGTATGCTACCACTCGTCCCCTTTGCATCAAAACGCACCCCAATCCTTCTCTAGTCGCGTCACAATACGCGGAGTAACCAACTCCACGCTCGGGCACGATCAAAACTGGTGCGGTAGTCAACCTCTTCTTTAATTCCTCAAAAGCAGTCTCACACAAGTCACTCCAGACAAAACGAGTCCCCTTACGCGTTAATCTAGTCATCGGTGCCGCTAAACGAGAGAAATCGAAAACAAAACGACGGTAGTATCCAGCCAAACCCAAGAAACTATGAATTTCAAACACGTTCTTCGGTCGCTGCCAGTTCATAATAGACTCTATCTTCCCCGGATCAACGGATACACCTCCCTTCAAAACCACGTGACCCAGAAATTTGATGTCGGACAACCAAAACTCACACTTTCTAAGTTTGGCATACAATTGGTGCTCTCTCAAGAATTCAAGAACAATGGTGAGATGAGATTGGTGTTCTTACTCTGTAGGCGAATAGATAAGGATATCATCCACAAAGACAACAACAAAACGATCAAGATAGGCACGGAAAATACGATTCATCAAATCCATAAAAGTTGCTAGGGCATTTGTCAATCCGAAAGGCATAACAACGAACTCATAATGGCCATATCGAGTACGAAACGCGGTTTTAGGAATATCTTCCTTCCGAACTCTCAACTGATGATAATCGGACCTTAAGTCGATTTTGGAAAAGCAAGTCGCTCCTCGAAGTTGATCGAACAAGTCATCGATTCTAGGCATAGGGTATTTGTTCTTAATGGTGACTCGGTTTAGCTTACGGTAATCGATACACAAACGGAGTGAACCATCCTTCTTTTGCGCGAAAAGAGCCGGTGCTCCCCATGGAGACGTACTCGGACGAATGAAGCCTAAACTCTCCAATTCTTGCAACTGGGTTTTCAACTCTCTCAATTCGGCGGGCGCAAAACGATACGGAGGTACGGAGATAGGAGCGGTACCAGGAAGTAAGTCGATAGTGAACTCAATCTCTCTCTCGGGAGGTAAACCAGGTAACTCTTCCGGAAACACATCTGGAAAATAACGAACCACTAAAGGTAACTCCCCATGCACAGAGGCATCCTCATCTAACGTCAAACTCGCCAATAGAGAATAAACAGACTCGCGCTCTCGAGGCCCACACAGATACGGTTCCAACGGTTCCCGACGCTCCCCAAAGAATTCGAAACAAGGACCCTCAAGTGGACAAATACGAACCCTACGCTTGAAACAGTCAATAGTAGCATGAAAAGTAGATAACCAATCCATCCCCAAAATGAGATCAAACCCCGACATTCCCAGAACGATGAAGTCAAACACAAAACGACGGTCGCGAATAATCAACTCACAGTCTTGACAGATACGGTCAAGAGGTGTCCTACCCCCTAAAGGTGTCTCAACAAATAAAGGAGGACAAATAGTTTCCACTTCCAATTCCAAAGCACACACAAATGATGCAGCAATGAATGAATGCGATGCTCCAGAATCAAAGAGAACTCTAGCAAAGGAGTTGAATAGAAGAAATGTACCCCTCACAACGGGAGTCTCTGTAGCCTGAGGAGTGGCAGACTGAATGGCAGAAGTAATGTTGTAAACACGCCCCGGGGTACCCTGACCCTGCGCGAAACCTCCCCTAGAACCAGAACTCTGAGCAGGCGCTGAAGAACTTCGGAACTCTGAGTTGAAGTAGCCTGATGGAAGTGAGGCTGCTGCTGCCTCTAGGTGCCCCTAAACTGCTGGCCCACGTTGCGTCCCGTTCCCGGCTGCTGCACGGAACCCGACTCACTGCGCATTCCCGAAGCCTGAGGACAATTCCTCGCGAGATGATCCATTTTCCCACAAACATAACAAGCCTTCTCGAGGTGTGGACATTGAGCACGAACGTGCCCAGGTTGGTTGCACTTATAACACACAGATGGAGGTCTAGACAATGCACCCCGAGTCCCCGAAGATGAAGGCGGCCTAAAGCTCCATGAACTACCCCGTGGTGGTTGAGATGGTTCCCTCTGCCTCTTCCGTCCTTGATTCCCATAACTTCCCAACGACGTACTCACACCCACATTTGATTGCCTCGGTTCCTAAACTCCCCTATTTTGCTGAGCCTCTTTCGGTGTCTCGATACTCCTTGCACACTCCACAACCTCAGAAAACTTCATCCTACGTAGGACAGTCACCATTTTCCTTAAGGTATTATTCAGCCCCTTCTCAAATTGCCGACACCTCCTCTCCTCCGTCGCCACCAACTCCGGAGCGAAACGAGACAAGGATTGGAATTTCAACACATACTCTGAGACCGTCATATTGCCCTGCTCTAATTTCTCGAAGTGATCTCTCATAGCGTCACGTGAGGTTTTCGGGAAATACTGCTCCTCAAAGAGCGCTTCAAACTCGGTCCATGTCAAATTTTCAACATCCGGCTCATCCACTTGAGCCGTGGTCCTCGCCGCTCTCCTTGCGTCCTTCCTACTTTCCAATACTGCTTCCCACCATTCGCCGGCTTCCCCAACCAATTGAACAGCCACAATGCCCACTCGGATGTTGTCCTCGGTGATATTAAGGGCCCTAAAAAGTTTACGGATTTGTGTTAGCCAATGGTCAGCTACCAAAGGGTCACTGCTAGTTCCGTCAAACACTGGAGGGTTCCTACGGCTGAACTCTCGCATCGCCACCATGGCTCGATCCTCGACATTCTCTCTTGGAGCTTGGTTTAAGAGATTTGCAGCTGTGAGTGCCGCAACAAGGTCCCTAGCGAATTGAGTTTGGTTAGGAGGTACACCAGCACCTCGACCGATCCCAGCCCCCGGATTCCCACCAAGATTCTCCCCAAGCTGACTAACCTCATCCTCAGGAGGTATCCCACGGCCACGACCACGGCCTCGACCACCCCAATTCCCAACTCCACCCCGTCTAACACGCGTCCTCGGAGGCATCTTACTACAATGATATGAAAAAAAAAAACTATTAACCACAACAATATAGGTATGAGGTCAAGCTCCAACTTTCCAACAGGGGTCAAAAACAACTCTACACCACTCTATGATAACGAAAATGCGATGTCACGTAATCACATGAATGTTAGTCACACAAGCATGCACAAATTATGTTAGAGGGCGCGACAATTTGAACCCATGAGGCGAAACGCCTCCCCACGGTCACTAGGTGTTCTAAACCTATGCTCTGATACCAAGTTGTCACGTCCTCCACTTTCAATATAAATTATAAGGGAATTTCTTAAGCAAATACCTCACAATAACCCATACAATACCCAAAAGATCATTAGTTTACCCATAGTCAAGCTCCAAGTCCAAAGAGTTTTAAATATTACATCTTAGGCACAATGGCCCCAAATCAAAATAAACATCAAACATCAAAAGAGTTTAAGCTTTACAAAATCTCCCGTAGTCAAAAGATCATGACATAAGTTACAAATACATCTTCAAAAGGAATTTACAAAGATGCCTAAGTGACTCTACAGTGTTAGCTTCAAAAGAGGTGTCCACTTCCAAGCACTCCCAGGTATGCCATCTACAGTCCAGAATTAATACCTGAAATGGTATAAGGCTTGAGCTACACTAGCCGAGTAGAAATTCTACACAAGCAATGTATGCAAGAGAAATGCAAGAATGATGATACGATGTGAACAAAGGTAGCCCAAGAGATTGACAATATATAAGATTCAACAATCCAACTATTTGACATGGGATTTGAAGTACACCTCAACCTTTAACCAATTCCACTTCTCATGTGTCCAAACCGTGTCGCATCATGTGTCATGAGCCGAAGCTCCTGCCGGGCCAATTTAGGGATCCCGACACCCCCTGCCAGGCACCATACCCATCGGTAGATCCTGAAAGTAACCAATATGAGCCGAAGCTCCTACCGGGCCAATTAAGGGATCCCGATACCCCCTGCCAGGCACCCACCCGTCGATGGGTCCGGAATGTTCATCATTGTGTCATCAAAGTTTCACATGTCTCGTATTCTCCTGATGTATCGTTTCAATTTCAATAAATTCGTGCAATAGTCAACGTCCAATTTTATCGAGTGAGGGCAATGGAATGCTAAGAATACACAACGAACTCAATAAATAGGATCAACAATGTTATGGGATGGTTTGGTGATGTTTGGAACAAGTTAGAAATGATCGGGGGTCAAAACAATGGAGTTCGGAGCAAAACAGCAAAATCTATCATAAGCTCGCCGTATCGATACGGCCAAAAATCCGTATCGATACGGGTAAGTTTCGAGGCAGAACAGAGAGTTCCATATTGATACGGATTAAGGGCCGTATCGATACGGGAAGCTTTCGAGTAGCTTTTCTGCAGATTTTGGGGATTTCAAGCACAACAACTACAACAACAACAATGGACATGATCTCAAGGCTAGAAAACACTTCTAACACATATATTGAGAGGTAGAATCCCTACCTCGAGGTCGGAGCACAAAACCCAAGAAGATACGAGCCCTAGCTTTCCAAAAACCTTGATTCGAACGGGATACGACTTCCCCGAGCTCAAACCAATGGGGTACGGACCATGATAGGCGTAGAGGTTGAATGATTGAAGGTTGTTTTGGTGGGTTTTGAGTGAAATTTGGTAAGATAGCATGAGAGAGAGTGAGAGGCGTGCGAGAGAGAGAAAGAACCGGTGTGGGAGATGAGAGGAGAGTGATCCTCTACACTCACACCCCTCTATTTATACCCACAAACATACAAATCACCCATACATCCTTCTACAATCAATTTTATCATTTTAACCCCAACTCACATAAAACCAATATTTCATTTCCTTTTCCAATAATCATGCATTTATAAAATGTTAACGTTTGATAAAATAAATACGGGTCTCTACAACTCCAGCACTGGATCTCGAGTTTCTGGGTTGGGGTGCAATTGATGTTGATGTTGCGCTGGTGCTCGGGTTGGCTAGTCTTCGGTTTATGAAACTTCTGTATACGGGATCATAGCCCAACAGAATGCTAGCATCACGACCCCGACCAGCTGTCGCCATCCCAGCTACCCCTGTGTATTTCAGAATCCTATTGATCTCAGCTGTTCGGACGTAACTGGGCTCACGTCTGGGACGTTTGTTTGCGTTATCTGCTGCAAAGTTTAGACAGGGCAAACTTGAATTAGAAGCCTATTGAAATTTGATAGGTGAACTAAAGTCACAACAAAAGCAAATTAGGAGCATACGTGGGTAGCCCCATACGTGGGGGCAATGGAATCCCACCACTTGGCCATCTTCCCCCCTTGGCTCGAAGGCTCCAGTGACATAAAGGAAATCCATCTCGTGATCATGAGCAGAATCTGGCAAGTTGAGCACGAGACGCTTTTCTGCTTTCCTTACTTTGAAGTAGTAAGTGTTATATTCGAGGTTTACTACAATGCTATACCACCACTGAATATCCCATATTCCTATTTGAGTTCCTAGGATCCTGTTCAGAGCTACAACCCCCATCACTAATCTGAAAAAATTAGTGGACACTTGCATGGGAGTAAGTCTGTACCAATTCAATACTCGACGAAGCAAGGGGTCGAGGCGGAAGCGAACCCCGCCCTCGACGATGGCTACGGTGGGGATTCCCATCAACTCCCATGTCCCAACGTCCCTGTCCGCTCCAAGGGGAGCGAGTTTGAGTGCAACATTGTCAGGGATGTTGTATTTCGTTCTAAAGGCCGCCATGGCAGAAGGGGTCTCGCAAAGATGTCTAAACTTGCCTGGTTTTGGGGGTTTCTCATTCTCATCCGCCATGGGTAATAGAGAAATGCAGAAGTTAGACTAAAATCTGAAGCTAAGATTGGCTGAAACCCTAAAAGAATGGTGATTGAGAATGAGATCTCAAAAGGAAATAGAATGGGAGTGAGAACGAAAATCTTACAAAGGTATTCTGGAGTTTTCCCAAAATGAAAACGAAGTTACAGGCGGCGGTGATGGCTGAAACAGAGCTCTCGCCTGGGCTTGTAGAGAGAGAAAGACGCGATCTGGGTTTTTGATTGAAATGAAACCGAAAAAGACCCTTTTTTTTGGGTTTAAGTGTAAAAAGTGGAAGACGGAACGTCTCCTCTCACGCCGTTACATGAAAAGTAACGGAGGAAGGGTCTGAAAAGGATGATATTCAAACGCCGTTTGATAGAAACGTCAGATCGAGTTTAATGCAAGACGTACGAAGTACGCCATGTGGAACCCATGCTTCGAAAAAGCATAATGACTAAACCGCCAAAACATCAAATGGTCATCAATGCTGTATCTGCACGGGACACCACGGAGCTCGGCCCGCAGTTTGTTCTTAAGAAGCTTTACCCATTGACCCGAATAGTCTCATTGGGCAAAGTTGGGGAGCAATTGTAGGGTCATGTTCCCGAAAAGGCATAAACATAAGCCGAAGATGTGATGGAAACTGTGCAACGAGAAAAGTGATGAAAGGCCCCATGATGATAGAAGCCGGTGATCCGAAATATATGTCGAACAGGGGGCTGTTCGGATATAGGGACATGAGATGTTCTAGAGTCAATACCAGCTATTCGGCAGTACAGATATATTACTTAAAGTAATCGTAATTAAAGTGTAGTCTGTTCGGCTGTAAGTGGACCAATGGCACATAGAGTTAGTAGGTAATACGGATTGTTCGGTAATGAGAAGTGCCGAACAGATGGAGTTATCGATAAGGGACTAAGTCTTAAGTAATAAGACGGTGGGAATGTTCCAGAAAGGGAGACCCCGTATTCAGGTAAAGATAAGTCTAAGAACAGTCCTATTATGGAATGAATTCCATAATGGAGAAAATCCTTGTGAGAAGAGGATCTCGGTTGATTGGGCACCAGAGTCCCTAAGAAAGCCAGGTTTCCTGTACGGGATAGGAATCCTGGGGCGATGAGGATGCTTGGAGAACAAGCAGACGTATGTCTATAAATATAAGGTAAACCTAGAGGCAAAAGGTACGCAATACATTGCATGCACTACATACTTTCCTACTGATAATTAGGGTTTCGTACCAGTACGAGATACTAACTTAGGCATCGGAGGGCCTTTGCCATGAGAGGCAAAGGTGCGCTCACCCCTTGTCTGTCTTGCAGATTAGGGTTCCTGCGGAGGCATAGGTGTATCAACCGAGGATCACGTGGATCTGTTGCGAAATCAATAGCATTCCAGGTACTCTTTGTTTTTCTGCACCTACATAGACAATGAAGTTGAGGTTGATTGTTGTGGGATTTGAGTTTGAAGATGAGTTTTTTTTTTTGGGTGAGGGAATGAGAGATGGAGAGAGCTGAGAGAGAGGGTGAGAGACCGAGAGTGAGAAAGAGGGGAGAGATGGGAAAATTTTCCCCTGGCACACACATATACACACACACACCATATTGCACCAACATCCATATCTTTCCAACCCTTGCACACTTAACCCACAACCTTAATCTCCACACTAATTCATCATTTATTCTTTTCTAAAACATCTAAAATTATTAAAGAAATTTACAGGTCTCTACATTCTACCCTCCTTAAAGAAATTTCGTCCCCGAAATTTGGTTACCCAAATCCCACAGAGTCACCAATCGTAATGCCAAACCTCACTCTATAACTCCATCCTCTCTAATGGTATGATCCTACCACTCAATACTTAGTCACAAACCTCCATCGTTTGTATCAATTCCTCAAGCCTTAACTTTTGTACAAGAATCCTAGTTCTCACATACCTACATGACAATCACCGAATTTCAACTAATAGTACCTCCACATTCTCCAAACTCAATTCCCCCCTCCCTTTTTCTTAATCATATACAGCTCGAACTTCCTAGAATGGCAAATTTAGATCTCAACTCCAAGTTCTATCTTTCCTAATCAATATCAATCAATGAATCAAGCATTCACTCACCAATCCCAAATAACCTCAAACATCTCAACTGGAACAAAACTAATAAGCCTCGAATCCTTAAACCACATAACAACTCATCACCTTTTGCTCAGCTATAAACATTCACTCACCGCAGTCAAACTCCTCACGTTTCAAGTTATTGATATTTCGCTCGACTTCAGGTATAAATACATCTCAAATCTCACAACTGAGTCATTCTATCAATACTGCTATTAATAGGCATCATTACCGCTCCCTTAACAATTCTCAAATGGCCCCGTGCCTTATGGAACTCACTTCCCTCTCATAAGTACACGATTAACCACCACTGGTACATCAACACGCTTGTATCGCAAAACTGCTAGCCACTACCTTTCTTTCACATCTCTATTACTAACATAACTTTTATATGAATTCTATGTAAACGTCAAATGTCTTTTCATCCATCCCACATTCGAATAAAATCACGTTTTTAACACTATTTCACTTCCTTAGCCCACTCAAAATCATTACTAGTTTCTATTTTCGAAAACCTAGACTCGCTTCTATGGAAATACATCTATTCTACATAACTCAATACAACGCAACATTAAGACCGTTCAAGCAAACTCCCAAATTCCCTATTTTCCTTATCACAAGCCATTTACTACTCCCACCTAAAGGTTGACATACTGCTGATACCTTCCGTATCTAACTTTCTAATCATATCATACAAAAGAGTATAAAGGACACACGCCAGATTCTAACCAAAGATCGTCTCCCTATAACAGATACCCCTGCACACATCAGTGTCTACCCTGCACCACATACTACGAGCAAATTACACACACTAAAATTGCACATCAAGTCAAGCATGCATGTAAATGTTAAACAATAATAAATTTCGTACAAAAAATATATATATCAACAAACCATTTATACAAATTGATGACTCACACAATATCAGATTCATCCACGTATTAACAAACTCGCTTGGTATCGAGTATATCATAACTCTTGGCTCTAGCAAGCCCCACGGTAATTCCATTCATCTCATTTCAATCTCGCGGTACATCTCATGTTTTCTGTGCTCCCATCAATCTCGAATACTCTCATTCGGTAACTTTAGTCAAGCTAGGAACGTCACATACTCACAACTTTAAACATTACCATAAATATAATATACATTCCAAACATACGTACTCTTAACGCTTAATCATCTCTATGACTTGACAGCATTACAACCTGACAAGATTTCATCACCCAAGTACCTACACATAATAAGTGCCATGGCTGCACCAACCACATCCAATACTCTCAAATATCTCTATGCTAAAATCTAGTCACCGATACGATCCAATTGACATACTTCTCCCCAAAAACCTACAAGACTTCGGGGTTTTAAACTACATATCTACACTTCTCAATATATTCTAAGACTTCTACCACTTCATCACCTAAGAATCATTTCACTCGCACCAATAACTTCTGACAGTTCTGCTCAGCACAAGTTTCACAGCTCATCAATTTCTTTCTCTCAACTATGTAATCTTAAAGGCATCAATATTCCTCAAAGGCATTCACTAATTTTTTTTTTAAACTCAGCCTCGAGAACAATCACCATTTCCATCACTATCACTGTTGTCACTATCACTATCATACCTTAGTCAAACCAATCACTACAATGGCATACCTCAACATATCCCCTCTACTGTCACCAGTTCTCGTCTACATCCCTGAATACACATCATACATGATTCCTACATTCAAATCTTTCAACTCACAACGCATTGTTTCTCCACATACCTATTGCCTTTAAAATTTCTACCATTTCAACTTAGGACATCGACTACACCCCACTTCATTATTAATCACAATAGTTCTCATTCATTTGTAAATCCTAACATACTTCAAACTGGTTCCTCGCCACATAACTCACATCAATCACTCGACCCAAGTCACATCGATATAGTTCACCCCAAGTCTTGTCTTCCCTCTCACCAAGCAACGCCATTACTATTTTCTACCAACCTAAATGACACCATCGCAACATTACTTCAGCAGTGACGACAACACCATGACACTTCTCTTTTTCTATGAAATTTCTATACACAACCATCTATCTCAAGCCTAAGATTTAACCCCTATACATAACCCTAGTGTCCAATTGACTTTTCGAGACTTCCATCTAGGAGGGGCGGTGATCAAGCGCCTCTTCCAACTGGACCTCATTGGCAGTCGCCTGGGTGTCCAGAAGACACATACTATATCCTAACACCCTACCCATAACCCTCATTTTCCTAAGTCAACCTTAGCTACGTATAGTTTTCTATGTGGGCTCAGCTTGCCCTACCTATGCTCACAGTCAATGCCTCCATAACTATCACTACAACGACCAATCACAAATATTACCTCAATAAGTCATTACCTCTCTAAACATCTCAAGATACTTTATAATTCAACTCATAACATATACATTATTCTCTTCGTTCTCATACTCAACACTACTCATATCTCACAGGATTCACTCCACGCACGTAAAACTTAACACATAATCCACACAATTCAAGTAAAAACATATCAAACATTCAGCTTGTATGTCATATCAATATTCTACCTCTTTTATCACATGCTATCACATATCCTATTTCACATGTCAACATCGCCTCAATTCACGACCACTACAATGAGGTCAAGGCCTCCCACTTTCCAACACAGGTCAACAACTCTATGTCACTCTGCCATATTACAAATGCTACACCTCGATGATGTACCGACTCAATTATGCAAAGCACACATGTATTTTTTTTTAAATTATATTCAGCAAATTTTGAACCCATTAGACTAAAAAGCCTCCCGCAATCTCTAGGTATTCTAAACCTATGCTCTGATACCAAATTGCCACGCCCTTGATTTTTCAACATAAATATAAAGGGTTTTTACAAACAAATTCTCGCAATATTCCATACGATACTAAAAACATTACAGTATTTCCATTCCCATACCCATAGTTCCAAGTCTATGAGATTTTCAAATATTACAACTTCGGCTCAACGACCCAAATTTTACTTAAGTATCAAGTGTTATGAGAGTTAAGAGTTTACAAATATTTCATAATCAAAGAATTATAACTTGAGTTACAAATACTCTTTCAAAGAAATTTACAAGGATAAATAAGTAACTGTAACGCCCCCAATTTTGGGTATGTTAAATAAACATCTTATTGATTAAACTATATGGAGTCTGGCTTATTATTACATCATAACCCCCATAAGGGTTCATTATTTACACAAGGAAAGGGAAACTATGGTTCCTATCTACAGCTCTGCCTACTCGTCCATCCTAGCCAGCTCCTTGGCTCCAAAGGCCTCCAAGGCGAATAGCTCTCCTTGATCATCTACAAAGTCTGACACATTATACCAGCGTCGCCACCAGCATAATATGTCAGGTTCACCAAGGGTCACCATGAGCTACAAGTAACAGGACACATAGCACATATACAAACAATAACAATGACATATCCACAATCATTATTCAAACGTTGGTGTCCATGATTTTCTGAATTTCTCCTACGCGACTCATCATAGACTATGTCACCATTTTCATCCTTTATTTACCAAATCAACATTTTGAAAAAACATCTTTAACACACCCAACCTCGGTTCCGTCGTTCCAGTCTCCCGAGTATCATCACAATGGTTCCGCCGTCCCGGATTCCCATTGGCACACAAAACACACATCGTACTCCCATAATGGCTATCATGCCTAGCCATTATGTAGTTTCAAAAATATTTTACCATTTCAAACACATCCTTTCATTAGCCACACCCTAGGTGTCATGTCTCTACTTTCTTGATTCCCGTGTCTCGTTTTCATGCAATGACTCCGCGGTAGGACTTTTCACATACATAGACCTAAATCATTCATTGTAATCTTGAAATTAAACTAGCAAGATCATCCAACTCTATATTACTTTATCATGCTCAAATTATTACTTAAAGCACAACGCCACATGTACAGACACCCTTGGAGTGATAATCACTTATGCTTTCACAAAATCACAAGTATTGCAAGCTAAACATGTATTAAAGCTCGTAACCAATACAAAGATCAAAATACGAATACTTCTAATTAAGTTAGTACTTATCGAAATCCAACATAGGTTTACTAACTATCATGCATTTCAAACATTTAAAGTAAGTAACCAACTTTGTATACTTAGAGAAAGTGATTAGGGACATACTACCGTTCTTCTTGGTGGCAGGGTGACTACGAAAGGAAACGAGTACGTTGGACGGGGTAATCTTCCTACGGATGAGCTTCGGTAGCTTCGAAAGAGAAGAATTCTCTCGAAACTAGTTCTTGACTAAAACTACTAGACTTTATGGATTGAAAAGGTGTTTTAGGAGGAGTTTCTTGAAGAATTTGAGGAAGAACTCAAGAACTTTAAGAACAAGGCAAGAACAAAGTAAGAACACTAGACTTTCTTAGAGAGAGAAGTTGGAGATTGAAGGTGTGTGTTGAATGGCATGGGCAAGGGTCCTATTTATAGCAAAATTTGGCTCTCCCTCTCCTCCATTTGGCCGGCCCTCTCTCTCCCTCCTTTCCCATGGATTTTGCTTCATGGTCTTGTCAAATCCAAGTTTTTCAAGCATGCCAAGTATTCTCA
The DNA here is from genome assembly GCA_025413875.1 of Rhododendron molle. Lineage (NCBI taxonomy): Eukaryota > Viridiplantae > Streptophyta > Magnoliopsida > Ericales > Ericaceae > Rhododendron > Rhododendron molle. The sequence goes on along the minus strand of CM046388.1, from coordinate 27,642,291 downwards.
CTTCCATTTTTGGCCAAATCTTAGGTTATCATGAAGGGTTTTATGGCTTGTCTTGTCGTAGAAAGGGTTATCTTGCAAGAAAGAACAATATAATAGTCTAGGATTTTACTTAAAGTAGTCTAGTCATGGGTTGTCAAGTAGTACTTTAGGTTGAGTGTGAGAAGGGCTAAAAGAAGTAGCTTGGTGAAGTGTACAAAATCACATGCACACACTCACTCCTCTCTCTCTCCCTCTCCCTTTCTCGGCCTCACTCTCTCTCTCCCGCTCTGCCTCTCTCTCTCTCTCTCTCTAGTACTATATCACACATCTATATGGCTATAGATATATGTATACTAAGGTACCAAGTAGCCTTAATAGTCTATGAAAGAAGTAATGACCATGGTAAGGTTTTAAAAGACAAGAACTTTGTCCAAAGGGTAAGACTTTTCCTAGAAAGTAAACCTAGGAATATTTAGGCATGCTTAAGATAGGCTATGATAACTATAGATGTATACAACTACGCATACATAGGTTTAAGGCTATAAGTAGCTTGTGAAAGAGGACATGACACAAGCACACACTCACTCTCTCCCCTCTTCTCTCCCTCTCGGCCTCTCTCTCATCTCCTCCTCTCTCTCTCTCTCTCCTTTCTCTCTCTCTCTCTCAAGTACTAAGTATATATATATATATCTAGGAAAGTAACCCTAGAATAATTAGGCTTAAGGCTACAACCCTAGGTTTGCACGCATGGCGTGTCTAAGGTTGCTTCTTTTATAAGCAAAATGATTGGAAGGATTCTATGAGTTGTCTTGTCAACTCCATATACTCATTGGCATTGTCTTATGTCCATTAACCAAGGGATAACAATTTCCCCTAACATTTATTAACCATTGGGTAGAAAAATAAAGGTGGTAAGTAAGGTTGAAAAGATTAGTGATGGGAATGGAATGATTACCCCTAAAGGCCTAATGGTTCAATTAGGGTTTAGGAGGGTTCATAAGGCTCAAGGGTGGTAAAAAGGTCTAACTAGGGTTAGGGAGATGTAACTAGGGGAATTGGTAGTCCGGTTCCTCCAACTAATCCTATTTGTCATGTAGGATTTCTAGCCAAGAAATAAAATTTTTGAGGACTTAAATCTAATCATGATGGATTATTAGATAACAAAGAAAATTTTTAAAAACAATCCAAGAATTAAATAACAAATTTTCAAATATATAAATGAAATTTTTATTTACTGAAAATTTGAAGTCATTACATTAACTCCTTTGGTTAGCACTTGAAAATGGTGAAAGGTTTGAGCTATACAAGCCCAACAGAAAAGTCTACACAAACTCTATATGCAATGAGCAATACGGATGAACAAATGATTGAAACCAAATGACAACAAAGATAAACATAACTATCATGATCAAGTAACCAACTATCGCTAATCCATCTTCTCGTGCAGTGTCACATTCTTTCTCATTTCCCTTTCATTCGTCGCCGAACCCTTTATCAAGAAACTTTTCCTTTTAAACAATTCAAAATAGTAGAAGTCAACCTGTATTTCTTTTTCTCAAAATTTCATATTTCTTCAATCAATGTTTTCACATGTATTGCACGTACCACGGGACATATCACATATAAGTGATACCCATTTATCTACTCTGGGACACATCACATATATAAGTGATGCCCATTTATCTACTCCGGGACACATCACATATAAGTGATGGCCATTTATCTACTCCAGGACACATCACATATAAGTGATGCCCATTTATCTATTCTGGTACACATCACATATAGTGATGCCCATTTATCTATTCCGGGACACATCACATATAAGTGATACCCATTTATCTATTCCGGGACTGTAGACACCCCAATTTGGACCTATTAATTATCCGTAATTTGTGCCCTCGAGGCTCCCCAATGATGAAAATGAATCAAAACAGGCCTTGGACGAACTTGGACAATACTTCTTGGACTTTTTCAAAACCAAAACTCTTCTTTTTCCGACACCCTGAGGGCAAAATGGGCACACTTTTTGGCATATAAAATAACTTTGAATGAAACCAATTGGGTTAGAAAGAGGACTCAACGAGCTTTCCAACGCTTCGAAAAACACCCAAAACCGAGTTCGGGAGTGTCTGTGGCGCCTTTCAGAAGTTAAGTTGCCACTCTAGAGCGCTCGGGAACACTCCCAAGCGCTCGGGACAGCCACTCTAGAGCACTCAGGACCACTCTAGAGCGCTTGGGAGTGCTGACAGACCAGTGCATGTTGAGCTTGGCTTTGACCATGGCTTTTCAAGCTTTTTTAGTTCATTCAACGTTCAAACTTGGTCTTACCTAAGTATGCAGGCCTACAGGGCATCTCATGATGAAGATTTCACCTCCCAAGATGATTTTATTGAAATGTTAATTTCATTTTCATGTCAAAACCATATGTGGTGTTTGCCTATATATACCCCATTCTTCTACCAGCTCAAGGACCCACGAAATTTCAGTCCTTCCTTCCCCTTTTGCTGCCAAAAAACCAGCCTCTCAAACTCCCTCTCAAACTCTTTCTAAAACTCCATCATTTTCTCAATTATTTCTCTAAGAAAAATCCAAGAAAATTTCAAGCACATTGTTGGTCTTTGAAACATCAAAAGCTCTATTTCACACTGTTTTTCCATCTATCTTCAAGCCTTCAATTCAGTCCAAGAAGTCAAGTTCAAGCCAAGAAAAGGTATAAACTTGGTTTTTCCAAGTTATTCAATGCTTTTCCACTTCTGAGGGGGATCAAAGAGCTCATGCTAGTTCCTCATACTAGTTGTGAGTTCATTTTATTGAATCTTAGTTGATTTGGCTAGCATGCAAGTCAAAAGGGATGCTAAGACATGTTGTAATTTTTAGGACAGATTTTCTGAGCTTCAGTTTTTGCCATCTTTGGCCTTTTTAAACCACGATTTATTTTTGGGTTCCTTCATGTAAGTTGTAGATCTTTTTGTTGGGAAGATTTGGCCGCTGGAATCAACTTAATCGGATTTAAAATGAATTAGTTATGATTTTTTTTTTCTGCAAGCTGTCCAGTGTAGGACGAATCTGGAAATACCCATTTTGTTTTGAGATTTATGCTTTTGTTTTGTAAAGTGAGTCTCTATATTTTCTTTTCTAGAGTTACATCTATGGATTAGTTAACTTTGGAGACTAATATTGCTTTGATTAGATTAAAAATGGGTGAGTTATACTCCTTTTATTAAAAGGTAGCAATTTTTCCTATTTTGAGTGGTTTGTGATCATTTTTGTGAAATTTCATGTTATAAACTGATTTTCTCCTAATTTTTAAAACTTAATTGAACATTTTACTTTTGAGATCAGAACATAAATTTTGATTCTTAGTCTTAAATAAATTATGTTATTGCATTTGGTTAAGCCGTTATGCTGTCGATTTTAAAACTAGTCTAAACTTTGTTATATGCATACAAACTTCTTGTGACTTTGCATGCATAAGATTTTTCATAGTGTAAATAATACACATTTAACTGTGTAGTGGCAAGGAAGCATGGCTTAAGAGATTGAACCCCCACCTCTGTCTATCATAGCCCTCTGCTGAGCTTTTGATATGTTTGAAATTATTTCCGTTTATTGTTATTAGCATCGTTTACTATTTGGACTAACAAAGCTTGCAGGTTGGGTATCAGAACTCCCAAGCGCTCGGGACCATTCCCGAGCGCTCGAGAGTGAGATCAATGACAGATCCACAGTTTTCTGCTAACATGCATCTCATTCATTTACAGTTTCATCCATCCACTGTATAGCTGCACATGCATGCACTTTTTACCTGTTATAACTGCGGTTACCTGCTATTTGCTTAATGAAACAAAATCTTTTTCAAAAATCCCACAAACGTTTAGTAGAGACCGACTTTGCGTCGGGCGAGGGGGGTGCTGTAAAACCCTTCCCCCCTCGTAACATGGCTTCCGAACCCAAAGCAATCTCTGGCTTTCAAATTCAAATCAAGCATTTTCAGACAAAACGGTTTCTCGGGTGGCGAACCACAAATCCGGGTGGCGACTCTTCAAATTTTTCAAATCGATTCTAAAAGGCGAGGCATTTCTTTTCGGGCCGCCCCGATTCCACCCGGGGCTGTGGTAGCCCACAGGGACACATCACATATAAGTGATACCCATTTATCTATTCCGGGACACATCACATATAATGATGCCCATTATTTATGTTTTGTAACGTTACTCCTCTTTTAACCTCACCGAGTTTCCACAACGGGATCAACAATGTCCATGCGTTCGTGTCAAGTTCTCGTGGTGTCTGTTTGTTATTCACATTTACTCCATGTTCCTATTTCCCAAACATCAAATCATTCAATCAAATCCAAAAACTATTGAATCAATCACATGGCCTTACAAGACCAACGATCTACCAATCATATGCAAGTACATATACATCCTCACCATACCTCTAAGTATATCCCCACACCCACACATACCATATATCAACCCACAACTAAACTCTGCAGTGCCCGGTCTTCTATTTTCTATACTTGTTGTCCGCATAGCGTATGCTAAAGGAATCTAAAGGATTCTACGAGTCGAGAGAAAACGAATAGCAATACTACTCATCGGATCACTAGACTTGTTCATGTGTATCGTTCGTATCCCAAAGTGTCATACCTTACACTTCACACTTCTTAACTCAACGAGTTCGTTCAAGTCCCCCGGACACCATTCTAATTGTGAGACTAGTAATACTCTCCAAAATACTTGAAAGAATGTGTAAACAAACCCATTAGGGTCGATGAGAATCCTCAAAATATGATTTGGGAGATGTAGGAAAAGCAGCTCACAAATACTGCAGCAGCAGCTCAATCACCTACCCGTAGGAGAATGAGTCCTACAGACAGCAGAGGAGAATTCTGCACTTGACCTACCGGTAGGTGAAAGTTCCTATCGGTAGAAACTCGAAACAGAAAGGCCGGTAGAAGAGGAGAATTCTGCACTTATCAGTAGGTGGAATTTCCTACCGGTATAAACTGGAAATTCAAAGGCCAACATTTGAACGAAATAACTTTGCACTTGACCTTCCGGTAGGTGAAAGTTCCTATCGGTAAGAGGATGAATACCTTGAGCAGCTTTTGAGCTGCTGCTTTACGATTGAGCTGGTTATGAAGGAATTTCTCAATTTTCCTACTGGTAGAAGAAAAGTTCCTACTGGTAGGAAGAGTAACTTACAAACAATTTCGACAGAAAATTTCAGGTTTCGATCCAATCTTAATAACAACCAATACAAACCCGAATAAGGCATAAAAACACTCAAATAACTTATAAAGAGAGGTAGAATTTCCTACCTCGAGTATCCAAGCTGAAATCGAAGAGACTAAGCAAGCCCTAGCTTCCAGATTCCAAACCGAGCCAAATACACCAAACCGAGCTCTATCCAACGCGATACGAGCCCGAATACGCAAGTAGACAATGGAGTTGAGGTTGATTGTTGTGGGATTTAAGTTTGGAGATGAGTTTTTTTTTTTTGGGTGAGGGAGTGAGAGATGGAGAGAGCCTAGAGAGAGGGTGAGAGACTGAGAGTGAGAAAGACAGGAGAAATGAGAAAATTTTCCCCTTGCACACACCATATTACACCAACACCCATATCTTTCCAACCTTTGCACACTTAACCCACAACCTTAATCTCCACACTAATTCATCATTTATTCTTTTATAAGACATCTAAAATTATTAAAGAACTTTACGGGTCTCTACACCTATTCCCTTTTCTTCCAATGCCTTGCCAATTATAATTTCCAGTACTCTCATAGCATGTTAATGCAGGTGTCGGTAATGCATGGCACTTAAACTATGTTGTCCCAGCTTCTTCTACTCAGGTGTGTGTGTTTGCCTTCATTTTCCCCATACATGCCTTTTCATAGAATCCCTTGTTTTCATAGTAAAAAAATCCTCATTTTGCTTTCAGAAACTGCCAAAAGGTCTTCGTGCTTACTTTCCTGCTGATGGTCCAAGCACATGGATTATGCTTAGGCATGGTTTCTGAGCCTGGCCAGTTGAGGTATCAACTTTGAATTTTACGAAGGGTGGGATACTTTCCATAAAGTTCATGCGCACCGTCCTGAGTTCAAAGTGATCATGTCTTGTGAGCGTAAGTGGATTTTCCACACTGCAATCTTTAATGGAAATGACCGAGAACTTGTCTTCCAGTGGTCTGGTCCAAATCCATAGTGGCAACAATTCCATGCTCCTCCAGGTTTGTGAGAATGCATTCTTCACTTCCCCATTCCTTTGGGCAATAAAATATCATAAGCTCACTTTGCTTTGTTGTTTTGTATTGCATATGATCATCACAATCTTCTTGCCACTCTTGTTTCCCGTGCTATAGTGAATTTGCATACTACTTGTTTGCCCACTACTATTGCGAAGCAGCAAACTATGCTCAATTTTGGATTTTGGTATCTTCCAGGGCAGAAACTTCGACTGGTATTTAGGCTATATTAGCTTTCCCTGTTTCTTGCTTTAAACATAATAATGGAAATATCAGAAAATGAGTCATTTTATAATTTATATTTAGTATCTTGCTTTTGCTTATGTAGGAATGCGAAGCTCGTCTTAATGAAGGGTTTCACGTTTTCGATCTTGAGGATATGGTTATCCATATGGCTTGTAGTACTTGGGAAATTAAAATTCAAGATCTGAAGGTCGATGTTGCTGAATTTGACCAATTCTGGGCTGCTCTTAACATGGAATTGCTTGACTATTTATTGATCATCATATTACCAAATGCAGAATTTCAAGTCAATGTCTTCAACACAAATGATGAGATCGAAAATATCTACGCTTGGTTCTAGCCTAGTCATATCAACTCTTTATTTCTTGCTTCTGCTATTATAGCTCTTTTACAACAATAGCTGCTAGCATTTTGTAAACATAACTCTTATCGGCTACTCTTGATACTTTCCTAGCCTTCTAGCAGTAACTATATAAGTTTCTACATGGTTTTGGATGCTTTCTGTAAATATAAACTGACACATCCAAGTGGTTTCCAGTGTGTATATACCACTCGCTCTTTTGAAAGAATAGCTACTACTGTTTTGTAAACATAACCCTTACAGACCACTCTTGATACTTCCCTACACTTTTAGCGTTGGCTATGTTTTTTCATGCTTTTGGATGGTTTTTTTAAATATAAACTGATAGATCTGTGTGGTTTCCAGTGTGTATATAGCACTCATAATAATTGAACTTGCAACTTATAACACATGCTATGCTTTCTTATGTTGTGATCGAACAACTTGAGGTTAACTCAATTGTTTTCCTTTGCAATATCATATATTACAATAGTGCTTCTCGCAAAATAGCTTCTTTAAATACTTCTATTTTTGCCTATGTAATATACTTGGGCGCCAATTTCCCTTATCATTTTCCAGTTGTAGTTACAGCTGTAAATCAAACAAGCAACTCACAGGTTTGACTCCGTTCGGCTTATTAAGGCTAGGCTTATTTAGTAAACGAGCTGAGGTTGGGCTCAAGTATTTAGCTCGTCTACTAAACAACCCAATTTGAAATCAGTTCAGTCAAAAAAAGCTTAGCTCATTAAAAAGAATTTGACTCAATTAAAGAGGCTTATTTAATAAATGACTAAACTTGGCTCGTTAAGGGCTCGACTTGTTAGGACTTGAGGTAACCTTGAATTTGAATTTTTGACTCGGTAACTAAACAAGCTGAGCTCGAGCCTGTTGAAGCTCGGTTTCACTCGGCTCATTTACACCACTAGGTTTGCAACTGTTGAGGTGTTCCCATTGATTCTTCCATATTTTCCTACTTTTCCCCTGCGACTAGCTCAGCATAAATACATACATTAAATAGTTTAATTCTCATCTTCTTTTGTGTAATATATATATATATAAACAAATAATAATGGGAAATGATTTTGCCATACCCTGCAAGTGTATTTTTGCATCAAAAAATACACTTGCAGGGTGTGGCATTATCAAAAAAGGGTGTGGCAAAATCACTACCCATAATAATAATGATTTAAAAGAATAAAACACCAATTAAAAATCCTCTTCTTCCCATCCCGTTTCCTGTCCTTTGTCCTCCCTCCCTCCATCCGGTCCCAAAGAAACTACAGTTCTTAGAATGGAGGTAAAACCGAAAACCCAAAAATACCACCACAGACCTACTCATGCAATTAAAGACTGCTAATCAATGTCTGCCCTATTTGTTGACATATTTGACTAAGGATTTTAGTAGTCACGTCATTATGCCACTAATATAAAAATATAGTACATCTATCGTAAATATATTCTTTGATAGCATATCAAATGGAAAGATAAAATTATCTTCCAAAAAAATATAGCCCGTCCCTTTTAAAGTGTTTAACTCCGTAACTTCAACTTATTAAGAAAACATTATCATTATACATTTCGTATTAACTTTTACCTCTATTTTTCCTACCTACCCTCTATAGAGATATCATCACTATGCTTTTACTCACTAAATTTTTAAAATAAAATCTACTTTTAAGGGCAAAATGTTAAACGTATTAACTTTTACTCACTAACTTTGTAAAATGGACACTTATTAAAGGACAGCCCAAAACAAAATACTAAACTTTAAAAAGGAGATGGAGAGAGTATTCCCTCCATTCAATATTAAAAGTTCACCATAAAATACCATACGATGTTTCAAATAAAAAAATTACATACTTTGCAATTTAATTTTCCTAAATTTTTCATATTAAATTGGAATATTGATTAAACTCTTTGATATAATGCAAAAAATTCCTAAAAATTATGCATGAAAGTTGTTAATCTTTTGCTTCAAATTATAGTAAAATAGATAAAATCAGATTTCCAACATGAAACCCAAAAAGTAATACTACTACCCTATTTTAGCCTATTTTATAATACTTATATTCATTTGTAAAAATACTTTACAAAGTATTAAGAATTTCCTTCTATTCTTTAAGAAAAACCCATCATCTTACAATAACTTAAAATAAATTAGTGAACTCTCAATTTAAAATACAGATAAAACGAAAAGTAATTCAATGTCAATTATGCTATTTTTCCTCCCTCATCCTTCCACCTCTTTTTTTTTTTATCTCAAAGAGTAAGAAAAAAAGCAAATTCCAATTCAAACTTGTTAATGCTGTTTGCATCATATACCACTCTTATTTAATAACTTCTAATCACATCTGCTAAACAATATTTTTATGATAGCCTAGCAAAATTAAACAGTGCTTATTCTTAACAGCATATTACATAGACTCCAAAAAAATAAAAATCCAAACAAAGCAAATACTCTCTAACATACAATTTTGTTTGCCTTTAATTTAAAATGATAAACGTTAAACCTCTTTTCTATTAACAAAGGTAATATAGATTTAACTACAAAATGTGTAAACGTCACCACAAGATATTAACATAACTGGGCAACGAAAAAATGTGCAAAAATTAAGCATACACCATCTTATATAATACCTGCATTCCAAAATGACAGTCTTATTGCTTTCTCCCTTACTTTTTTCAAATCAAATAAATTAGCTACTTCCCTACATAATTTTTAAAATTTTCCCTTGCCATATTAAAATCTCAATCAATACTTTAATTTAATGCCCTAAAATTTTAAAAATTATAGACAGAACTAGTTAATTTTTGCATTTGAAAAATGACACAATTTTTCATGATGAATTCTCAATATGAAATGAAGAGAGTAATTAAAATAACCAAAAAGCACAGTTAATGTTTTTCCCAAAAAAAAAAAAAAAAAAGTTAGGCAAAATTGCATCTATACTTTTGCTAATCACTAGGTACTGTACCCACACCTTGAAATTGGTGAGACACCAGTTTTACTCTAATTGACATCCCCCCATGCACAGAGACTAACAAAAAACCAATTCAAGTTAAACATTGCACCCTTTGCTGTGCACTGCCCTCCTGATCAACCTTCAAGAAACTGCAGAATTCGTGCCTCTACTCCACAGTAGCATAATCTGGTACATATGTTCACCCCCTCCATTAATCACAAAACCAAGTAGTAAATTTTCTCTATTTCTGCTGCTGCATCATATTCATACTTTTGGTAACTTTTCTATTCTTGCAAATGCTTCAATTCTGTAATGAAAGTATTCATAACCATTAAACTATGCCCGTAGAAAACAATTATCTTTTAAAACATTATACTTCCAAAGCATATAACACACAATTAATTACTAATCTGAACAAAACATAAATATAATTATAGCAAAGAGGAAAATGTCCAGCAATAAGCGTAAAAGAACATCATACTGTATGCTATCATAAGATCAAAGAGATCTGTTAGATATATGTATAACCATAGTGCGGAAGCGGGTGGTTCGGGTTACCTTGCAAACTTTAACCAAACCGGACCTTGATGTGGATGGATTACGAACTCCCTATCACGTACCAAAATAGCGACAAATTCCTGCGATGGAGTGATACTACGAGGATCGAGTATCACCCTTAATTCCACGGTGCAAAAGCTCGGATTGCTCTTTAATGGCAGAGAGAACTATCGAAGAGAGAGAGAGAGAGTTTCCCAGAACTCTATCTTTTTTGTATACCTCTGATGTATATTCTCGTATCTCATATTGTATATCTCTCTATGAACATCCTGCAGGAAAATAAATAGAGAGAGCATCCTAGATGCTTTAGAAGTCTTCTAATCCTAAGAGATTAGAATTACTTCAACTTCTCCTATCTTATCTCCAAGATGAGATAGGACTCTCTAATGAATGGGTCACCGGGTCATGCCCACATGGGCGACCCAATTTGGTCCCGGACCGGCCCAAATTCCAACAAGATCACATAAATGCAAACAAACGAGCTTCATATCATAGAAAAAAAAAGGGCAGGATCAACTTTTTCCAGTTGGTATAGAAGATCAGATCAGTGCAGAAGAAAATATCAACTCAAGTTTATTTCTTGACAACCTCGAAGATCATGGTTATAGTGATCAACATATATTTTATGCACATGGTACTACAGATATAGAAAATGCAGGCACATTACTCTACCTCCATCCAACTGTTCTTTTGCATAGTTGGTTCTTCACGAACTAACCAATTTCTGTTGTCTTATGCACCATTTAGAAAACTAATATTTAATGATATCATTCCCTTCCCATGTGTCCCTCAACTATGCCATTAACTTCTGCTCAATTTGTACCATGTATGAAAATCCTACCATTCTGCTACATTTTTGTACAGTTATGAACACCAACTTATCTACTATTCCAATAGGTGGTTTGTTTGATATTCCCATAGGTAATTACCCGAAACTAAAGTATGAGATGATCACGCTTTTTAAAGTTTTATTTATAACATCGAATATTTCAATGCAAGAGTAGCAGTTGGTGCTCTAATGCCATTACCAAGCATTCAACAACATTTCATACCAACTAAGCCATACCAGTAATGCAGCACCGTCAATTTTGTGAAGCAAAAAAGTTTCCCTATGAAACACCTAAATTTTGTTGTTCTAGTGGAGAAGTTTCTTTATACCTAATTGCCATTCCACCACAGTTGCAACAGCTATACTCTGGTTCTAGACTTGATTCAAGCTACTTTCTTCAGTATATAAAACCATATAACGACATCTTTTCATTCACATCAATGGGTGTACATCTTGATCCTCTATATACAAAGCGAGTGAATGGAATTTACACTTTCTGCGCCCAAGGCATAATCTATCACGCAATCAATGGTCATCCTTTCGGACAAATACCGTCATATTTGCAACTTTACTTCTATGATACAAGAAATTAAGTCAGCACCAGAAAAGCTGATCACATCTAGTTACGTTCAGATATTATATTACAGTTGATCAATATCCTCAAGATCAACCCATACTCTAAATTCTTCTGTGGTCTAAATCAAATACCAAATATTGACGAATATCAAATAAGATTGAAGGCAAATCTTGATATGCATGAACGAACTGCTCAACCACCAACTGTATCACAGGTAGCTACCATCTGGATTGAAGACGAAGATGCGACAAAACTATAGGAGCGCAATATAATAGTGCAAAAACATGATGGTCATAGCAAGCGTATTAGCTATTACTATGGTTGCTATGATTCCCTCCAATATCCGTTACTTTTCCCACTTAGTGAACCTGGATGGCATTAAGGCATTAAGAAAATAAAGGCCAACATTAGAAGGCAGATTTCTTCAAGTCATAGCAAAATTTCTCCAGCTCAATCAGTAACAACAGACAATTTATTTGCCAATGAAGTAGCAGGTAACAAATTCTTTGCCTTCTTATTTCAAATGCTATGTCTTCCTCATATTATACTTTGAACATCTTTATCTGCTCTCATATTATTTTATTTCTTCAGTGCGTGCAACAAAACCAAACAAAACGTCATGGTATCTGCTCGCGAGTTTTATGCATATCGATTCCAAATCAGACCAACCACAACCTCTATACTCTTACAGTGCGAACGCTTGCTCCAACAATTTATTGTTGATATGTACGTTAAAATTGAAACATCGAGATTGGACTACTTTAGAAATAGGCAACATGAAATCAGAGCTGATTTATATCAAGGAATTGTTGACTGTGTAAATAATGGCAAATCTGATGGTTCAAAGGTTGGCACACGCATTATTCTTCCAGCCACTCTCACGGGAGGTCTAAGAGATATGCGAAAACAGTATCTAGATTCAATGACCCTCGTTCAAAGATATGGCAAACCTGATTTATTTCTAACCATGACATGCAATCCAAATTGGCTAGAAATCAAAGCGGAGTTAAAGCGACATGAAGAAGTACAAAATAGGCTAGATTTAGTGTCAAGAATATTCTGAAGTAAATTTGAGTATCTATGCAAAGAAGTTGTCAAAAAGGAGCTCTTTGGCCCAATAGCAGCCTATACATTTGCAACTGAATTCCAAAAATGAGAATTGCCGCATGTGCATCTGCTAATAGTGTGCAAAAGAGCCTACAAGATAAGCACTATTGAACAAGTTGATTCTTTCATTTCAACTGAAATACCAGACAAAGATCAGCTACCACATTTGTATGCAATGGTCCTCAAGCATATGCTTCATGGACCTTGTGGAGAATTGAATGTTCAAAATGCATGCGTGGAGAATAATAAGTGCAAAAACCATTATCCCAAAAATTACTGTACAGAGACTACCATATGTCCGGACTGCTATCCAATATATAGAAGGCAACCAAATGGTGAAGAAGCAACAATACGTGGCCATAAGCTAGACAATAGATGGGTGGTGCCATATAATCCCATTCTCTTGGCTATGTTTGACTGCCATATCAACATTGAAGTCTGCTCCACCATCAAGCTAGTGAAATATTTATACAAATACATCTACAAAGGATACAATAAGATTGTGTATCGTTTAGCCACCACAAATGAAGCAGAAGGCATTGATGAAATCAAGCAATTCCAAGATGCAAAATGGATTTCCCCACCAGAGGCAATGTGGAGAATCTACCGATTGCCTCTATATGAAATGCGGCCAGCTATTGTAAGTCTAGAACTAAACTTTGAAGATTGCCAACCAATCAATTTAACGACAACACTAATTTACGAAATATAGCAGGAAATACATTCATACAATGCACAATGCTTACTCAATTCTTTTGGATGAATGCCAATGATAAAAAAGCAAAGCACCAGAAACTACTATACCAAAATTTCCTGGAAGAGTACGTATGGGACAGCCAAACAAGAGCATGGCATGAACCACAACAAAAAGAAGTCATTGGCAGAATTGCAACCGCAAATCCAAAAGAAGGAGAGAGATATTATTTAAGGCTCCTGTTAGCTCATATTCCTAGTCCAGCTTATGCTTACCTACGAACTATCCAAGGAATAACATACAATTCCTTCAATGAAGCAGCCATAGCTCATGGTTTGCTACAAACTGAAGATAGTAATGAAAAATGTATGGAAGAAGCATGCGCATATCGAATGCCAATGTCACTAAGGCAATTGTTCTGTACCATTCTTGTCTATTGTGCTCCAACCAATCCAACTGAGTTGCTCTTCAAATTCGAAGATGATATGATAGAGGATTATATTTCGCTACAAAAACTGATAAAACAAGAGGCATGCCAACAGCTTCTTCAAGCCATAAATTCAAAATTACAGTCAATGGGTAAGAATTTGCAGGACTTCCAGTTATCACACCTTCTCGATTCAGCAATCGACCATTAATCAATTTGTCGTGAAATCCATGATGAAATAGATCTTCCCATTTCTAAAGAAGACCTTCAAAGTCCAGCTCTCCTGAATACTAAACAAAGAATGGCATATGACGAATATTAGATGCAGTTTTTTGTAATAAATCCAAATGTTTGTTCATTGATAAACTAGGAGGAATAGGTAAAACATTCCTGTACCGAGCAATACTTGCACAAGTTCGTTCACAGTAAAAAATTGCCTTAGCAACTGCCAGCTCTAGAATGGCAGCATCAATATTACCAAATGGATGCACTGTTCATTCTCGGTTCAAAATTCCTATCGCTAAAGAAAGCAAGCTTTGCTACGCTTTGCTACAAAGTAGGAAAGCAAATTGGTTTGGCCACTCTTTTAAAACAAATAGCACTCATTGTCTGGGATGAAGCATCAATGGCAAACAAAGAATCAATCGAAGCACTTGATGCCCTCCTCAAAGATATAACAGAGAATGACACTTTAGGGGTGTTTGGCAACTGAATTTTCAGCTTTTTGGATTCTCATTTTCTCATTTTGAGTGTTTGGCAACTGATTATAAGAATGGATTTTCGGTTTTTGGGTTTAGAAGCAAAAAACCAGAATCTGGGGTGGAGGAGTTTTTCACATTTTGGCTTTTCCCATTTTTGGTCTATTACCAAAATACCCACAATCCTCCGTTCATTTTACCAGCTTTACCCCTCCCTCCTTATCCACTTTCATCTGTTCACCACTCATCCCCAGACGACACACACCCAGAGGAGAGAGAGAGGGGGAGAGAGAAAGAGAGGAGAAATGAGAAGCACTTCACAACAAAAAAGCTCAGAGAAAGTGTCGTGGTCATACACGGTGTGTTGCCAGAGCAGATCTACACCACCTCTCATCAACTTTCTACCCAATCTTTTAGGTATTTTTCTTATTCTTCGGCTTGAAATTGTTGAAATGGTTAGGATTTCAATGGATGTTTCTGCGTCGGTTATCTATGTGTAGGTTGTTATAGATCTGTTGAATTAGAGCAAGTGAGAGAGACATTTGACAAGGGTTTTATGTTTTCTGACCTAGGGTTTATGGTACTGGTTAATGTTTACAAATTAAAAAAAAAACAATCTACCTGCGTTAAGTTCTTAAAAGTAACGATTCCGTATTTGTAGCTAATAGAGGAAGCTCGCACGAAGGGATTCAAGAGTTCCTAATTTGGCACTATAGACCCACCTCTTT
Source organism: Rhododendron molle (assembly GCA_025413875.1). Classification (NCBI taxonomy): domain Eukaryota; kingdom Viridiplantae; phylum Streptophyta; class Magnoliopsida; order Ericales; family Ericaceae; genus Rhododendron; species Rhododendron molle. Next base: position 27,626,896 of record CM046388.1, on the reverse strand, counting down.
TTTCACTCCTTTTCTTCAGTAGTCCCTTCTCTGCTAATGTCTTCATGTTCTACTCTCTTCGTGCTTTGGCTTTCTCCTCAAAGCCATCATCCACCATCTTCATTACTGCCACACGTCTGCCCTTGTAAACCTATGAAGTGCAAAAAATGTGGTCCCTGCTAGTTAAATGCAAACGAACAGTAATAGGTACAAGCATCAACATTTCCTGACCATGCTAGGTATTTCTACGTTATGCAGATAACTTAAGGATAAAAACTGAATGGTATTGCTTGTAATTGATATAGAATATAATCCACCTTACCACCCTTCTCAAGTTTCATGGAAGCAATCAGAATCAGATGCGGTGGGTAGATTTATGTATATCACAGGTCGGGGATACTAAGGGTACCGCTTTCTTATTGTCTGGAGATACCATATTCATGTTGACTTTTACGGCCATATGAATGAATAATGTTAACCACATGACTAATGAACCCTCAAGGTAGTTGCACAAATTGAGGGTGAGTTTACACAATTTTTTGTGTTGAGATTAATGAACCACCCTCAAAGAAGTTGCAATTTAGCAAGCTGTAGACAAGTAATTAAGAGGATTATAGAAGTTCTCTAATTCTTTGAAATGTCTTGTTTAATTTCTAATGTCTTCTTTCCTTTCTCGGAAGAACAAAATAACCGCTGGAACAGTTTTGAAAACTTAGGAAATTTACTTACATGAAAGACGTAAGCAGGGAACACAATCATGGGCAAAAAAACAATGAAAGTGAAATTGCTTATTTCTCTTAGCTCTATATATGTGTAATGGTCCAAGTAAAACCAATTTGAGTAGTTTCTGCTCCTAATGGTCCCATTACTGGAATTAATGATAGTTTCCACTTACTTATCTTGATAAACTCCTACTCCATTAGCAGAAGCATAGCAATGGGTTAATTTTGCCACATATATAATGATAGTTTCATCTATATGTGTTTGTTATGGAAATTAATTAGGGAAATCATACACCAATTATTTTGTACTAATCTATAGTAATATACCTATTTTTTAAAGGCAAATGCATCGAGCAGTAGTTATTACCGAGTGGAGAGTGAGACCAAGAAAGGGGTTACCAACACCCCCAAACTTTTGTATAAACCAAAAGATTGTTATTGTGGGACACGGGCCAAAATTAAGGTTGTTGAAAAGAGTGAGAAGTCGAAAGGAGAATTGTATTTTATATGTCGTAAGGAGAGGGCAGCTCAGTGTGGGTTCTTTGACTGGTGCTTCCTTGTGGAATGGCAGTAGTAAAATTGGCAGTTGGGGATCGACTGATTATACCAATGTATGTGCTTCCAATGTCTGTGCTACCAACGTGATTAATGATGTTGTAGCACTTGAGAATGAGGTTATGATCATTTGACAAAAATTGGAGTATTCAAAGATGTTGACAAAGTTTTTGGCCATATGCCTCATTATCACGATGGGGGTCATCGTGTTCAAATGAAGATGGGAGATGTGTTAGCCAAGTACTGATGCCCATGTTATTTTATAATTTTCCAACTTTTTTGTTATTATTATGTTGTATTGGGAATTGGCAAGATGTAGCAGAAACTTATTATAGTTTTAATGTAATTCGGAGTACGAATGTTGGCTTGTTTAGTCATAATTATTTCCTATATGTTGAACCTGAGTACCATTTGCTTACCTGGAATTGTGTTAATGCAATTATTTGCGATGATTAATTGTTGTCTACCTACAATACTATGATGAAATAGTAGATGAAAGAAGTAAAACATGTGTACAAATATGTATTATTCGCATACGTTGCTACCAATAGAACTTCCCTTTGTGATTGATGATCATTGAAGGAATCATTTGCTTGTACCTTTGGATTCGTGGGCAGTTGTGCTTTCTTTTTATTCAGAACGTATAATTTTGTTTATGCATTGCTGTAGACCTGTCTTCCACTCAAACGTCTTTAAGAGGAAAAAAAGTGGCAACTGCAGCTACGAAAGCAGTTTGGGATGCACAGTCCAAAGAGTGCTTCATCCTTGCATGTGTGGAAGAGTTGGGAGGTGCTAGGTACAAAGAAAGAACCCAACTTACCAAGGTTGGGTGGGCCAATGTTCTTACAAAATGTAATAAACGAAGGGGAAAGGATTATGATAAAGGCCAATTGAATAATCAATGGGGTGCTCTGAAAAAGGAGTGGCAGCTATGGCAACACTTGGTTTTAGGTGAAAGCGGACTTGGTAGGGATCCAGACACGTGCCACTACAGCATTAGAGGAGTGGTGGGATCTCAAGCTGATGGTATTCCTTCCTCCCAATTTCGTTCAAGCACTATATTGTGGTTTCTGAATTTGTTTTTCTTTGTAGAAAATACCAGAGGTTATTCTAAAACAATTTTCCTAAATGATGTATATGTGCAGTGCCATCCTGAGTGCATCAAATTTAAGGAAAAGGCCTTGCCACTTAAGGAGGAAATGCAAATCCTTTTTGGAAGCAACACAGCTATTGGTAAGCATATGCATACACCTAGTTCAGGCACAGTTCCAGCTGCCCCGAAATAGTGTACGATAAATTTGGAGGTGAACACTGATGCATTGTTGGATGATGATGCTGAGGTTCAAAAGTTGGTGCACTCGTTAGAAGATGTGTCCAAAAAGAGGCGTGTTGATGGATCAGCTACAAAGAAAGGCAAAGGGAAAAAGGGTACCATAGGCTCAAGACTTGAAGCTTGTATGCAACAAATCTGCGACTCAAATGATAGTGCAAGTTCTCCCTCCTCCGTCCACCGTGCAGCCCCTGACATTTCAATGATAAAAGAATGCAGCGAGAAGCTATCGCAACTCCTTGAATTTGACGCAGATCCAACCTTGTGGGCAAAAGCCCATAACCTTTTCAGAGATGCGAGGACGCGAATGCTTTTCATGACTTGTCCGGATGAAATTAGAGGGTACCACTTCATAACCCAAGAATTGCAAAGGGTGGAAATAGCAGAGTTGCAGAAAATGTGTGGTGGCAATTGGTTCAACAATTGGTAAGTTTATGGCTAGCGACCTCAGTTCATGTCTTACCCTCTTTCAAGTGGTGTTTACTAGACTTGCGTGTTTTAATTGTGTGATTTTCGATGAGACTTTTACTAGACTTGTATGACTGTGTTTGCAACACTTTTTCCTATTCCTCTGCACTTTAATTTGTCCTGACTGGTATGGGTTTTTCTACTGTCATGATTTGAACGATCTGGTGGTGAAGTTTGTGGTTCAGTACTAAATAATTTTGTTGGTGTTACTAATGCTTGTATTTAGAGTTAATGGTGAATTTTTGTTGTTCCATGCATACCGGAAAAAATGTGTTATTTGCTTCACTTCACTTACATGTATTTTTTTTCCTTTCTTTTCTTTTTTGATCTGCTGTGAAGGAAGAGTGGGATTGTGTGGACATGGGGAAACAACAAGGTGGGTAGGGGTGTGAAGGGTTGATGGGCAAATAGACTGACCACATCTCTTCCCAGTGCACGTTGTAATGCCTTGGTGATAATGTTATGTGCCCATTGGCTGACATGTAAATACATATACAAGTGGTAGTGCCACAAATATTGCAGTTCCCTGGCCAAGTCTGGGATGGGTCTTTTCTTGGCGTGTTGCCCACGTTCTATTCTTTTTCGTCATACTGCATCTATTAGTGATTTGGCCACCCCTACTGGGAGGCAAAGAAAGAAAGACAGATTCATGTGTTTGATCAAACAATCGTTGGTTGTTTTTTCATTCTGTATTGGGACAGAAGCCAAATCATATACGATGAACTATAGGGTTTGACTCAATATCAGGGCAGGACGAATTCACATTTGGTTTTTAAACATGAGGTTGGTTGTTTTTTCATTTGTTTAATAAGTAGTTTAAACATGAGGTTCCTTATTTTTTATTCTTTAGAGAGTAAAGGTTAATGGGCCTTATTGGGTTTTTTCATAAATTAGAGGGAGGCTAATAATTCAAATCTTTCCTGCGTTAAAGAGGCCAATAACGCACTTCACGAGTCATTGCAGTTTCTGAATTCTCAGCTTTCCTTTTCTTTGGTTGTACATCTGATGTTTGGCAAATGGGGAGGACAATAATGTATGAAGGACAAGTTACATTTCTAGGAATAGCCCAATAATGCATGAAGTAGCTCCAAATGTGAAAAGTGATTTTAACTTCCTAGAAAATTTGGTGGCACCAATAGTTTTGCAGATTTTTCGGCAACTTGGCAAGTGGGGTTTGCTTTACAAAACATTATAACCAAGAATGTGTATATAAATACCCATACACTTGGCTGTGTTTTTTACAACATGAAACAAAGCTCCACTTGCAACAAAACCACCCTTATTCTACCACCATACATGTAGTTTACCCCTACAAATCCATATGGCCAATTATGAAAATCCGGATGATTACGATCATGATATTTACGATGAAGAAAATGGGACAACAACGATCCGTATGGCGGAGATCCTTATGATGGAGATCTGTACGATACCGGGGAAGGGTTGAGTGATCCTACGCCTCATTATCGGTCAAATGCAAGAATAAGATGAGCTGTCGTTGGGATATGTAACATCCACCATGATATGTACATGTGCAAGGAACCGTGCTGTACCTCCGCCTTAACTATTTAAGCTTGGGTCACTGAGCTGGAGGAGGGAAACCCAAAGTGTATGTATCAATCATTTCATATAAGCAAGATGAAATTTTTTCTCTTGTTTACCAGCTTGAGCATAATTATGGGTTGCAAGTATCCGAGCGAATCTCGATTGCTGAGCAAGTAGTTATATTTCTCTAGATTAGGGCCAACGAGCTAATAATAGATGCCCAAGAACGTTTTTAACATTCGGGGGAGACTATATCAAGGCAGTTCCATAATGTGCTAAACTCCCTCATTGCCTTGGCTATCGATTAGGTTAAACCATGGCCTTAATAAAGAGTGCATAGCAAAATAGCTTAGAATCCAAGATATTATCCACATTTCAAGGTATTTTTTGTAATTGATTTATTCATTTTATGAGTATCCAGCCAAGTACTGATGCCTTGGGGCTTTTAACCAATCAATTTTCTATATGTAAGACTGCATTGGGGCTATTTTTGGCACTCACGTAAAAGCCCACCCACCTAGGGGTGACCCCATATAGAAATGGATTGGTCATACAAGCTATCCAACACAAAACATTATCGCCGCATGTGACTTTGATATGTGCTTCACTTTCGCCTTATCGGGATGGGAAGGAAGTATGCATGACACAAGAATTTTTTATGAGTGCATAAGAAATCCTGCGTTAAATTTTCCAACATCACAAGGAGGTTAGTCCTGCGATTTCTCCATCCTACATACCTTAACTTGTTTTACACCCTAATTGTACTAAAATTTTGGATCTAACGTATTGCACAATCACTACAGGTCAATTTTATTTGGAAGATGTCGAGTACCCAAACACTCGTGGTTATCTAGCACCATACAAACGTTGTAGATATCACCCTCCTGAATGGCGTGACAGAGGCGCACGAAGGACCAGCTTTGAAAGGTTTAACGAAATACCCTCCTCTCTTCAGTGCACCATTGAAAGGACATTTGGCATTTGGAAAGCTCGTTGGCCTCTGGTTTGTGACATACCTGTTGGCTTCACAATGACAACACAAGTATCTCTTGTATCCACAACGATAGCGATTCATAATTTTATAAGAAAGAATAACTTTCCTGACATTCCTTTTGGTTTCTATGATAGGCAATCAAATTTCTTGCCTTCAGATCATGGAGTAGAAACTATGGCACCTAACGGCAACCATGGAAATAGGGTACAACATGATGATCGAGACATGGGCACTGTAAGCGCATCTATTCGAGATTTCATTGTGGAAAATAATATACGTTAGGCCACCATACGCTTTGGAGTTTGGACTTGAATGGGAATTAGCTATGAACCGCCTGTTGGAATTTGTTGTTTCATTATTTTCCAAAATAAGGTTGTATAATGTTGGACTTGTGTGTTTGTTTGTTTGTTTTTTTTTTTTTTTTTTTTTTTTTTTTGCATCATTTTTTTTTGTTCAGCTTGTAGGCGTGTTCTTTATATTTATGAGGTATGTGTTTGTCGTTAAATTAAAGTGTCACTTGTAACATTGGTCTTATTATTTTAATTCTAAATACCAAATAAAAATATCGAATGCCTTCCTTAAATTAAAAAAAAAGGAAAAAATTACATATCAAAAATAATTATTTTAACACATTACAATGGCCAAAGGCAAAAAGCGGATCTCAAAAACAAAAACAAAAAGTCAAAAACAAAACATTATTTTAGAATAATATAGACTTCAATAATAAACAGCCCATAAACTATTGAATAATAATTTTAAAAAAATAAAAAAATGCAAGCGGCATTTTAGACTTGTTATAAAAACATAATAAAGACAAAGGACAATATGGTAAAAATGCAACACCCATAATTCATTTTCGACAATCATCTACCAAACACTACTACAATTTCAAAATACATTCTGCACAAATCTCCCAAACTGTAATGCCCCGAATTTTGGGTACGTTAAATAAACATTTCATTGATAAAACTAAATAGAGTCTGGCTCATTATTACATCATAACTCCCACAAGAGTTCATTATTTACACAAGGAAGGGAAACTAGGGTTCCTATCTACAACTCCGTCTGCTCCTCTATCCTAGCCAGCTCCTTGGCTCCAAAGGCCTCCAAGGTGAACAGTTCCTCTAGATCATCTACAAAGTCTGACACATTATACCAGTGTTGCCACCAGTATAATATGTCAGGGTCACCAAAGGTAACACCATGAGCTACAGGAGCTCAGCAGAATAATCTTATACCCACGAACCCTTTACTTACAAATAGCAGATCATAGATATAGCACACAAACTCATGATTGTCACATAACTCATGCATAAATGATTAACAATGATACATCCACATTCCTAACCTGACGTTACTGTCTGTTATATCTGAGTTTCTCCTACGCGACTCATCGTAGATTGTGTCTTGTTTTCACTTTACCAAATCAACATTTTGAAAATCATTTTAACACACCCAACCTCGGTTCCGCCGTTCCGGTCTCCCGAGTATCCTCACAATGGTTCCACCGCACCGGGTTCCTATTGGCACACAATAGCATTGGCTCCTCTCCACGGATAACCAAGCCATATCTCACCATGGTTCCGTCGCTCCGGGTTCCCATGGGAACGCACACAACCTCACAATGGTTCCGCTGTTCCGGATTCCCATTGGAACACACACAAACCTCACAATGGTTCCGCTGTTCCGGATTCCCATTGAAACGCGCACATTCCCACAATGGGCAAGTCCGGCCACATTGCGATTTTCAAACACACCTTGTCCTTAACACACCCTAGAAGTCATGTTTTTAACTTTCTAGATTTTGGTGTCTCGTCACATGCATAGACACCGCGGTAGGAATTCTCATGTAAATAATCATAAATCATTCATTGTAATCTTGAAACTAAACTAGCAAGATCATCCAACTCTATACTACTTATCATGCTCAAATCACTACTTAAAGCATAACGCCACATGTATGGACGCCTTTGGAGTGGAAACCACTTATGCTTTCTCACACAACTACAAGTAATTCAAGCAAACATTCATACATGCTTATAACCATCTTAAAGATCAAAATACGACTACTTTCAATCAAGTTCTATATTTCAAAATCCGTTCTTCTTCCTTTTTGGGAAGTTCAAAATGACAACATATGTTTTTCCGGAAAAATAAAGTATAAGAATGATCATATAACTTTTATACTTAGAGTAGGGATAAGATTAATCTACAAGATTATATCTTCATTTTAAGATTTTAGTAAAATGAGCTTACTAGTCATTTCTAATACTTTAACTTGCCTTATTATAAACAAACATAACCAAAGTTATATTAGGGAAAATGAGTAGAGATTAACCTAACTTGATCCAAAACTAGTCGGGGCCGAATAAGCTAGTTGGAAAATTCTACGGGCGGTGAAACTCACAAATTCGAACCAAACTTTAGATGGCAGTAACTCGGACAATATTTTGCCGAATATGATCATTCTTGGGTCGAAATCGAAGCTCTAGAAGTGCTCCACAACTTTTGTGAACGAAGTTGATCCTAGAAACTACTTTAGGTAGGAGAAAAATGGTGATAAAGGAAGCAACAGTATGTTGTCTGGAACTGGAAATCCGAGATTTTTACTAAACTTCAGATGTCAATATCTTTGTCATTTCTTGACTGATTAGGGTGGTTCTTAGGTCTAACTTGAAGATCTCGAAGTGCTCTACAACTTTCCAGAAGGGATTTGGTCTTAAGAACTACTTTAAGCAGAAGAAAAATGAGGAATTGTGAAGGGCAGTAGGCTGTCTAGAAAACAAAAATGGCTTCTAGAGAGAAGTGAGAGCAAAGGAGTGAAGGTGTGAGAATGGCTTGAAGTGAGCTTGCTATTTATAGGCCAAGGGTTCTTCCTCTCCCTCTCTCACCCGAAATCTCTCTCTCTCTCTCTCTCTCTCTCTCTCTCTCTCTCTCTCCTATCTTTGATTTTTCTTGCTTTGTCACATCAAGGCATGGCTTGGTGGGTAGGTATGTAACGACCCTGATTTTTGGTCAATAAAAATTTCGCTAAAAATTTGAATTTTATTTTAATACTTGGATTTCATTTTTAACATCCAAAAATCGGTCGTTATTGACTTATAAAAATTTTGTTGTTATATTTGAAAATTCTTTATTTGTTTTATAAATCCCTTTTAGCGATTAATAATCCGTCGTAATTAGGTTTAATGACTTAGGAGATTGGTATTCATCGCCCGGGCATTAGGGTCATCTTCTAAAGACGAGTATGCCTATTAGACCTTGGTATAATTACTTGGTAATTGTAGTAAAATCCTAGATTCATATTTCTCGGCTGGAAATCCTACATGGCAACCGATTAGTTAGCAACCCTAATTACCGTTTGGCTTAGTTACATTTCCCTAACCTAGAGTGTTGCATCGATGCCGTAGTAGTTAGTAGAAATTTTTGGTCTTTGCCTTAACCGTTGGCTTGACCGCCTTGCTTTGGCTTGGCTAGGCTACCTAGGCATCTGGTCGCTGTTAGGCCTGCCTCGCCCAGGCATCGGGTCTCTGTCGGGCCTGGCTCGCCTAGCGACCGTTGACTTGACTGCCTTGCCTTAGCGTCGGCTCATTGTCGCGCTGCCTTGCCTTAGCGTTGACTCATTGTCGTGCTGCCTTGCCTTGGCGTCGGCTCATTGTCGCGCTGCCTCGCTGGCGTCGGTCATTGTCGGTGCTGCCTCGCCTAAGCGTCAGTCGCTGTCGGGTTGCTCACGCCACTGGTGCCATCGGGTTACGCCTTGGCGTCGGGTTGCGCCTTGCTTTTGCCTTGGCGTTCCTGGGCTGCCTTGCTCTGCTCTGTCGCGCCTTGCTTTCGCCCTGGCATCGGGTCGCGCCTCACTTTTGCCTTGGCGTTCTTGGGTCGCTTTGCTCGCCTTGGTCGCCATCGGTTCGCTGGCATCGAGTCACGCTTGCTTTTGCCTTGGCATTCGCTGGCTACCGGCCGCTTGGCCTCTGCAGCTACGGGTTGCCTTGGCCATGTTGCCACCGGTCGCTTTGGCCACTATTTGCCACCGGTCGCTGGCCACCGCTGCTGTTTACCGTGCCGCTTGTTGGCCGCTTTGGCACCGGCCATCAGCTCTGGCACCGCCTTTGCCTTTGGCCACCGTTTGCTGCCACCGCTTTGCCACCAGGCTGCCTTGGCCACTGTTTGGCCACCGGGCTGCTTTGGCCACCGCTTGGCCACCAGGCTGCCTTGGCCACGCTCACGCCTTGCCTTGGCGTTCGACACCGTCGGGCTTTAATATTCCGTTATTAGGCGATTTCCTACTAAATCAAACCAAAATACCACTCGAGCATTGAAAGCCTAGATTAAGTATCGCTAGTCTTTAACCAATTAGTTAGAATAGCCTAATGCCCATTTAGCCTAATCACTTCTCCCTAACCCTAGATGGACCATTTTACCCTTTTTGTCTTTATACATTGGACGATAAAAGCTAGAGTAATATTTAGCCATTGGACAATAGCGTTAGAGTTTCCTTTACCCATTAGGTAAACCTTGGTTAATCTTCCTAAGTACGAGATTAGATTAGTTTAGTGCTTAATTGCAAAGTATTATACTTTTTGGTATTAACCGTTGGATAATAACCATTAGGAGATTCTTTACCCATTGGGCGATAGACTAGAATCCTAGCCATCATTACCCATTGGTTATTGACCGCTAGGGAAACCATTATCCAATGGATAATAGTTAATCTTGACAATCATGTACTAGGTAGATTAAAATATTAGATTTGGCATGTGTTAAAATCTATTATAGTATAATTAGTACATTAGGTTATTCATTTAGGACCTTGTACTTTGAAAGTAGTATAATTGTTTATTAGATATTGTACTAGGTCATATCTAGGCTAGATTTGTGGTACATTTCATATGTATGTACTTGTATGTATATATATATAATATTGTATTGTGCATGTGTGTATTACAATTTTTAATTGGAAAATCCTTTTGCTTGTAAATCTATTAGATATTCTAGTACACTAATACATTATTATATATGTTTGCTTTCTAGTATATATATATATATATATATATATATATATATATATATATAGTACATGAGAGAGAAAGGGAGAGAGAAAGCCGAGAGAGGGGAGAGAGAGATTGGGCCGAGAGAGAGAGAGAGAGAGAGAGAGAGAAAGGAGGAGAGAGAGATAGTACCTTGGATTGACTTCTTGTGCTTCCATTGTACTTTGAAAGCATTAGGTTAGTTATTAGACTATGGAACCCTAGACTAGATTGTGTAAGTACTAGCTTGTATATTATATATATGTACTTGTATATATATATATATATAAATAGATATATATATTATAATGAAAGTACCCATGTGTGTATATAGAATTTATAATAAGAAAAATCTATATTTAGTTTTAAATACAAGATTTTGAAAGACCCATAGTACATATATATATATTAGTATATATGTAGTCTTTCATAGTACAAACAAGTGGGAGAGAGAGAGAGAGAGGAGAGAGAGGCCGAGAGAGAGAGAGAGATTCGGATGGAGAGAGAAAGGGAGAGTGTGATGTGTTGCTTCCTTGAATGGCCTTGCTTGGTCATCCTTGTCCTAGTTTGTGTATACTTTCAAGTGAAAGCATAACCAATGCCATCCAATCTTGTCCTTCATTGTACAAACCCCATTTCTTTACTTGAATCAAATCCACCTTCCTTGATCAACCTTCCAAAATCCAATCGAAAGGACACATCCATAGCCTTGCATGCCTAGTTCTAGGGTTAAACTTGCAAGCAAACAAGATTTGCTTGAATAAAAAAAATGAGTTATAGGAGAGAGAGAGAGAGAGTCCGGCTAGGGAGAGAGAGAGAGGGTGCCTTGCCTATAAATACCAAGCGCTTGGTGCTTTGAACTCACACCTTCACCTCATTCTCCAACTTCTCTCTAAAACCCATTCTGTTTTGCTCAGGCAGCCTACTGTCCTCTGAAAAACTCCATTTTTTCTCCGGGCGAAAGTCGTTTCAAGGAACAACGACCTCCACGAAAGTCGTAGAACACTTCGAGAGCTTCAGTTTAGACCTAAGAACCACCCCAAACGGTCAAGAGATGACCAAGATATCGACCTCCAAAGTTCAGTGAAAAATCTGGAAGTTCCATTCCAGACAGCTCACTGTTCACTTTCTTATCCCCATTTTTTTCCGGGCAAAAGTCGTTTCTAGGAATAGCGTCCTTCACGGAAGTTGTAGAAAATTTCGAGATCTTCGTTTTAGACTCAAGAACGATCCTATTCGGCCCAGTTTTGACCGAGTTACTGCCATCCAAAGTTCGGTCCAGATTTGAGAGTTTCACCGCCCGTAGAATTTTTCAACTAGCTTATTCGGCCCCGACTAGTTTCGGATTAAGGTAGAATCTTCTTATACCTCTAACTCTACGTAGATTAGCCCTTACCCTCTTCCTAAGTATATTGTATTGTATGAGCATGAAGCCATATGTGTAGTATGATTTGTTTTACGTAGTTTACTTTGATCTTACGACTACTTGATTGCTCGATCTCGTGATAGTTGCTTGTTTATGTATGAACTCGTCAATAAACATGTGTTGTTTTGAACGTCCAAAAAGATGACTATATGTTGTCATTTTAAAAGATAAAGTGTTGTTTTAACGAAGTATTCGTATTTTGACCCTTTTAAACGATTGTAAGCATGATAGCATGTTGCTTGCCTTACTTGTAGTTGTAAACAAGCATGATTAAATAGAGTTGGATGATCTTACTAGATTACTTTAAAGTGATTTGTCCCGCCGCGGAGTCTATGCATGATTACGAGACACGAAAATCGAGAAAGTAGAAACATGACACCTAGGGTGTGGATAAAGGAAATAATTGGACTTGGTAAAAGATTTTTGAAGCTACATTGTGGCCGGACTTGGTAGCCCAATGGTAGTTATGAAAACCCGCAAGGTGGCCGGACTTGGTAGCCCTTTGTGTGGACTTGCGAAAACCGCAATGAGGCCGGACTTGGTAGCCCATTGTGTAGATTGCTAACGGAGCCGGACGTGGTAGCTTCATTGGTAATTGGGCTTGGTTATCCGCGGAGAGGAGCCAATGCAAAATTTGATAACGTGGCCGGACTTGGTAGCCCGTTGGTAACAAAGAATGAGAAAGATTTTCAAAATGTTGATTTGGAAAGTGAAATGGTGACACGGTCTACGAAACGCTGCGTAGGAGAAACTCTGATGACACGGACACTTACGCCGATTGAATAATGAATGTGCATGTGTTATTGTACATCTCTAAATGTGAAGTTATTGAATGCACATGTGTTAGTTTGGTTAATATCATGTATCTATGACCTGCTACGTGTAAGTTATGGGTTAGCGGGTATGGGATTGTTCTGCTGAGCTTTTGTAGCTCACGGCGTTACCTTTGGTGACCCTGACATATTATATCGGTGGCGACGCTGGTATAATGTGTCAGACTTTGTAGATGATCAAGATGGACAGTACCCCTTGGAGGCTTTTGGAACTGAGGAGCTGGCTAGGATGAAGCTGCAGGCGGAGCTGTAGTTAGGAACCCTAAAACCCCTTCATTTGTATAAATATTGACCCCTAGTGGGAGTTATGATGTAATAAAGAGCCAGACTCTCTTTTGTTGTTCAATAAAACATTATTTAACGTACCCAAAATTCGGGGCGTTACAAGGTAGAAGGTTGTTGTGCAAGTAACCATCAATATCCAGGCATGAAAGACTAGATTTGTACTTTGAGTTAGATTTTAAGAAGATTTAAAGGAAGAAGGAAAGGATGGTTCAAAGATTGAGTTAGTAAATATATATATTTTAGGACAATGGTGGGTAGATTTGACTTGGAGAAGTGTATAGGAATGGGTTGTAAGGATGTAAGAAGATCATGTCCAAGTACACTCCAAATCTCTCCCATATCTCTCCAAATCTCTCCCACAATCTCTCTCTTTCTTTCTAGTACTAAGTACATATATATATAGTTATATATATATGCATATATAAGTATACTTAAGTACATGTGGTCTATTCTAGGAAAAGAGTAAGGCTCTCAAGTGTCAACAAGAGAAGATATGATCAAGATTTCCCTAGAATATAATAAGCTAGGAAGTACACATATCTATATATAATCATATAAGTGTACTAAGTATATATATCTATATATAAACATATCAGTGTACTAAGTACATATATCTATATATAACCATATATGTGTACCTAGAAATTTTAGGACAATATCTTTGGTGGTCAAAGGCAAGTCTAGGTTTTCTATTATCCAAAGGATAAAAGTTTCCCTAATATTTATTATCCAATGGGTAAAGGTTAAGAGTATGGTCTAGGATTCCTTAGCAATATAATAATGGCTATGAGGTACATATTCCTATATATAAACATATATGTGTACTTGGAGAATCTAGGAAAATAACCTTATAAGGTACATGTACCTATACATAAACATATATGTGTACCTATGAAATCTAGTAAAATACTTTATAAGGTACATACACCTATTTATAAGTATATAAGTGTACTTAGAAAATCTAGGAAAGTACTTTGGTGGGAAATCTAGGTTTACTTCTTTTGGAAGCAAAAAGATGGGAATTGGTTTTGACTAGTCTAGTCAAATCTATAAGTACTTCTTGGATTTTGGCAAGACTAACATCTATTACACAAAGGGTAAAATTTTCCCTAGCAATTATTATCCAATGGGTAAAGAAGTACAAAGGACAAGTATGGCCTTGAAATGACTAGTCAAGTGAATATAATAGTTTTCTAGCCTAGGGTTGGAAAGGTTCAACTATAGTATAGAAAGGTTCATAAGGTTCAAGGGTGGGTGAAAATGTTTACCTAGGAATTAGGAGGATTCATAAGGGTCATAAGGTTCAACTAGATGTGTAACAACTCTGATTTTTACTAAATAAAAATTTCGTTGTTAATATTTGAAAATCTTAATTAGGTTTCAATCGACTTCTAACCGTCGATTCTTCCCGTCGTTCCTAGGGTTAAGTCTTTAGATTTCACATTTCGACTGGAAATCCTATCTAGCAACCTTAGCTAGCTTTTAACCAACCAGTTAACCTAACGACCGTTAACCTAATCGTTGTTTGCTTCCTAACCCTCGGTGAACCTTATGAACCTTTGGCCCTTGAACCTTTTGAAACCCTTGAGCTTTGTAACCCTAGAAGAACCATTCGAACCTTTTGAACCTTTTAGCTATTAACCGTTGGACGATAACGTTAGGGTTATCTTTACCCATTGGATAATAGGAGAACCTTGGTTAGTCCATCAAAGTACAAGATTAGATTAGTTTAGTACTTAAATATGGTATTATTGCAAGTATAATACTTTCCAGCATTACCCGTTGGATAATAACCGCTAGGAGAAGCTTTACCCATTGGACGATAGGTTAAAGTCCTTGCCATCATTACCCATTGGTTAATAACTGCTAGGGAAACCATTATCCATTGGATAATAGTTAGTCTTGACAATCAAGTACTAGGGTTGAATAAAATACTAGATTGCCAGGTGTGTTAAATCCATTAAATTAGAATTAGTCCATTAGGTTATTAATATAGGACTTAGTACTTTGAAAGAATTGAATTAGTTTATTAGATATTAGATTTTGACATATCTAGTAGGATTCAAAGAACATGGTTATATACATATATATATATATATATATATATATATATATATATATATATATATATACATACATACTTGTATCTATATATATATGTATGTATATATATATATATATAATATGGGAAAGTACCATGTGTGTAATTCATTATTTTAATTGAAAAATCTATTTTTACTTAAAAGACTTAGATCTTTTATTACCCATAGTACTCATATATATTCTAGTATATATGTAGTCTTTCCAAGTACATAGGAGAGAGAGAGAGAGAGAAGAAGAAGAGAGAGGGAGAAAGAGAGAGAGAATGCCGAGAGAGAGAGAATCCGAGAGAGAGGGAGAGAGAGAGAGAGAGAGAAAGAGAAGGAAAGAGAGGGAGAGATTGTACCTTGATCTTGCTTGTGCTTCCAATGTACCTTGGTGATATTCTTTCCTAGCAAATCTATGTACCAAAGTGTCCTAATTGGTAAACAATTGACCAAATCTCTTAAAAGCCAAATTCTTACTCTTTCAATCCACCAACCTTTGTCCTTCCATATATATATATATATATATTGTACATTGTACCAAGGAGAGAGAGAGAGAGAGGGAGAGAGGTCGAGAGAGATGGGAGAGAGAGAGAGATGGCCAGTTGGAGAAAGAGAGAGAGAGTGAGAGAGAGAGTTGTGTGTGCTAGTGTACTTACCCCATTTGGCCATTCTTGTACACAATCCTAGTACTACTAAGTCTAGGGTTTTCTTACTCTTTCATATCTAAGGACCATCAAATCTTGTACAAAATTGCCCTCCTTTGTACAATTCCAATTTTAAACTTGATCAAATCTCCCTTGCCCTGCCCAATCTTCCATAATCCAATCCATGGTACACATCCATAGCCATGCAAACCTAGGTTTAGGGTTATTCCTGCAAGAAAACAAGATTTGATGAAATAAAAAAATGAGATATAGAGAGAGAGAGAGAATTCGGCTAGGAGAGAGAGAGGGGAGGCCTTGCCTATAAATAGAAGGCTCATTTGTGCTTTGAACTCACACCATTCCATTCTCCAACTTCTCTCTAGAAAGTTTAAGTGTTCTTGCTTGTTCTTGCTTACTTTCTTCTTGTTTTCAAGAAACTCTTCCATCGCCGCCACTAAACCACCACTCGACCACCACCTCGATCCAAAAGTAGTAGTAGTTGTAGTTAAGATCTAGTTTCGAGAGAAACCATTCTCTTTCGAAGCTACCGGAAACTTATCGTAAGTCGTTATTTCTTTACGACGTACCTTCCGTAGTCGTCACTACCGCCAAGAAGAACGGTAGATTAGCCTTAATCTACTTTCTCTAAGTATAATAGATGTTATAAGCATGATTTACCTAAGTGTAGAAAGCTATGTGATAGTTTGATTGTTTTACGTAGTTTACTTTGATCTTATGAATACTTGAAAGCATGAACTTGAAAATGATTGATCGCATGACTTTGTAGAATCTTTCCAACTTGAGTAACTCGTCAATAAACATATGTTGTTTTGACTTTCCAAAAGAAGGCGATACGTTTCCGTTTTAAAGATAAAGTGTTGTGTTAAATGAAGTATTCGTATTTTGACATTTTTCAAGGAGTGTAAACTTGATAGCATGTTCTTGTGGTTATGAACGAGCATGATAGAATAGAGTTGGATGATCTTGCTAGACTACTATGCATGAATCGTACCTGCTTACGAAGTCCCGCCGCGGAGTCTATGCATGATACGAGACACTTGAAACTGGAAAGTAGAGACATGACACGTAAGATGTGGTTGATATGGATAAAATATTTTGAAACTACGTAATGGCCGGACTTGGTAGCCTTACGTTGGTGTGCATTGCCAATGGAGCCGGACTTAGTAGCTTCATTTGGAGGTGTGTATGTGACACAATGTGCCGGACTTGGTAGCCATTGTGGCCAATAAGCCGGACTTGGTAGCTTATTGGTTGTGTGCGTTCACAATGTGCCGGACTTGGTAGCCATTGTGGCCAATGAGCCGGACTTGGTAGCTGATTGGTGCGTGTGTGTGTGTTTTTGGAAAAGATGTTGAAAAAGAGACACAAAACGATGAGTCACGTAGGAGAAACACACGGAACATGACACCAACGCTAGATAGGAATGCGCATGTGTAATTGTTACGTGTTCTTGTTTAAGCATGTTAAGTTTGGAAAATCGTATCTATATTATCTTTGACTTGTATGTTAAAAGTTAGTGGGTTTGGGTTACTCTATTGAGCTTTCAAGCTCACGGTGTTGCTTTATGTGACCCTAACATATTATATTGGTGGCGACGTTGGTATAATGTGTCAGACCTTTTAGATGAACAAGGAGAGCTGTATACCTTGGAGGCCTTTGGAGCTGAAGAGCTTGCTAGGATGGAAGAAGAAAATGAGCTGTAGATAACCTTAGATGTCCATCCCTTTTGTGTAATATAAGAACCCTTTGGGAGTTTGTGATGTAATAATGAGCTAGACTCTCCCTTGTTTATCTAATAAATGTTTAACTTAACGTACCCGATTTTGGGGGCGTTACAACTTGGTATCAAAGCTTTAGGTTCAAAACCTCAGCCATGGGTAGAATGGGTAGCCTTTAAGATAAGTTTGACCGTTGCACAAACGTGAATTGAGTTTAAGTTTACCGTCCCAAATTGGGTGGAATTCTGACAAAACAATCTTCGGATTGAAGTAAGGTGGAAACTGGAAGTACCGCCGAACTGGGAATTCCCGAACAATTGGATGATGACTTAAATCAAGGATCGAATGTGGAACGTAGAAAATCTCGAGTTTCCTTAGTATTAGTTAAAACTCTCTCTTTAACTGTTACTAATTGAGGTTTAAAACTTTTCCTTATAGATGAGCACCTATCAAGCCAACCTTCTAGTCGAAGCCCGTCAACTTAGAGGGACCCTGAGGTCAATGACAAACCTACTTGTGGCGGACCCCTATTTTCCCTATGCCTTTCCCTATGTCTATGATTACTATCAAGAACATGGTGAACTTCCGCTTCCCGAGGGCGAAGAGGATGGTGATGTAGCCGTAGCACCCGTTCTAGTCCAAATAACACCCCCTAATGGCATGGAGTTTGTAGTTGAGGGAGAAGAGGAAGATCCCGAGGAACCCGAGGAGGATTCCGAGGATGAGGAGGGATTTCATGACCCACCACAAAATGCGGCGGATTGGCAACACCTCATGCAAATGCAACACCTAGATGAAATCAATGAAGGATGGCAATCTGATGATGACGATGAGGAGATAGTAGTTTTCGAGGGAGAACCTGGTTGGATGATATGGACTGCGCCCGACATTATAGACATCAACTTTGAGTCCAACGATGTACCCCCACCACCTGTCGAGGACGGCATCGGCCCATACAAGGCCCATTGCCTGAGCATCTTTTAGGCGTACTTGAATAAACCTAGCAATAGTTGTAATCCTTTTGGATGTAGGATGATTAAACTAGGATCACTGTTCCTAAGATGTTAAGCTTTTGGATGTAAAACAGGATGTGGTAGGACTCTTGATGTATAGGCTAATATAAGCCGCCTATGATGTACTTGTTTTATTAAGTAATGAAAACTACGTGTTCTTTCTTGCCTATGTAATCACTATTTATGTGTATACTTGTGTCTTTACGAGACTACCCTTTTCACACCGATAAGTCTAACATACAATTTTCTTATTGTAGATATGGATAGCCGTACCCCTGCAGCACCGTTCACTTTTGCGGACCTGTTTGTTTACAAGGCCATACTTGCACTCGAGAGTTATATCCCCATACCCCAACTGGGTATACGTGACCCCACCACTAGCGAGCACCGATGTGAGGTCATTCTCGTGTCACCCTTAGCTGAGACCATGGGCGTGGAGACCTTATACTTATCACTTAGACACGAAGTCGAGGAAGCCCATCAACGAGGAGAGTATTGGCTTGAGAAAAGGGAGAAGGAGTGGAAGGAGGAATTGCGAGTGTACTTTGGACTTATTCTGCCCCAGTAGTAGAATCTTAGTATTAGAATAAGGTCCCGAGAGTTGTAATTGCACTTGTGGTATATTGTGACGAACCTGGACCATGTATTAGGAGTATGTAGGATCATTCCGACTTGCCTTAGAAGGATTTCATCCTTGTTGTCTTTTTGTAGTAGAACTCTATGCTCATGTTGTAATCCTTTGTTATCTATGAAAATCTACTTTGTTTTAAAAAAGTACTGTTGCATACTATTTTGCATAATTAGTTAAAACCCTGATTTCAGAAAACGATAGTTTAACTTAGACTAAACCTCCCCCTTTCGATTTCAACTCGTAGATGGTGAACCGACGTAGCGGATTGGGATTCGAAACTGGAGAAAACTCTAACACTAACCCCAACATAACCCAAATCATGCAAGCATTCATGGCTGCTTTGAATGCCAACCGCCGAAACCCTAACCGCGACGATGAACCTATGACCCGAACCCGAGCGATGAACGAATTCTGCAAGCGTCGACCCCCGACCTTTAACGGAGACCCTAACCCGACTGTAGCCGAAACCTGGCTGAAAGAAGTCAAAGTGATCCTGGACACCTTGGAGATCACTCGAGATGGAGACCGTGTAGCCCTCGCTACTTACCAACTTAAGGGAGAAGCCCGCTATTGGTGGGAGTTGATAGAAGCAACCCATGCCATAACCACCATGACCTTTGCCGAATTCGAAACTCTATTCCTTGATAAGTACTTTCCCACACCCCTTCGCCTTGCCAAGGAGCAGGAATTTATGAACCTTAAACAAGGAACCATGACCGTTACCCAATACGCGGCTAAGTTCGAGGAACTATCCCATTATGCCCTAGCTGCCGTAGCTACGGAAGAAAAGAAAGCGAGAAGATTCGAGTGGGGACTAACAACTGCTCGAAGGGCCATCGTAGTTCAAGCATTCACTACCTATTCTGGTATGGTGAAATGTGCGCTCCGGCTAGAGAGCGAGGAGGCTGACTTCAAAAACCGCTAGAGGAAAGCAACGGGCAACACTGGAGGACCGATCCATACCCAGTCACCCAATAATTATCGTGGACCCTACCCTGCGAAACCCTTTACCTCGTCTCAAACCAACCAAACGTGGAAGACTGTAGTACCTGGGTGTGACAAACCTCAGAATGTCAACCGAGACCTGGCGATAGTTAGGTGTTACAACTTTCAGAATATGGGCCACTACAGTCGCCAATGCCCGCAACCTCAGAAGGAGAGGAATGGAAGCTTTGGAACCCAGAAAGCACAACCCGAGCAAACTGGATTCGGAAAGCAGAACCCCGGAGGACCCCTACCCCAGCAGAATAAGGGGAAACAGCCCATTGCAACCCAGCAAGGCACTGGAGGGAGCATCTTTGCACTGCAGACTGAGGAACAAGAGCCGGATCCCTCTGCGATCCAAGGTACGCTGTTATTGTATAGTACATGCGTACAAGCCTTGTTTGACTCTGGTGCATCACATTCGTTCATATCTACTGCTTGCGTAAAAGCCCTAGCACTAGAAACAGAACCCCTAGGTTCGAGTACGAAAGTAGCATCACCTTTGGGGGGAAGTATAACTGTTAGTCTAGTGTTTAGAGGGTGCGAGCTAGAAGTAGACAATCTGCGTTTAACCTGCGATCTTAGAGTAATCAACATGGCGGATTTCGACATGATCGTGGGAATGGACTGGCTATCAGCACACCGAGCGGTCATAGACTGTCACCAAAAGACCGTGATGGCTTTCACCCATGAAGGAACTCGTTTCCGTTTTAAAGGGGATAGACAGACCGCGAGTTCTTTACAAAGAGGTCAAGGTGGCAGAATCAACTATTTGGATGGCTAGCTAGCCTCCAAATGGAAGAAATTGACTGGATGGAACTGGGATTACCACACATCGTGTACGAGTTCATCGATGTATTTCCAGAGGAACTTCCTGGTCTACCACCTCAAAGAGAGATAGACTTCTCTATAGAACTCCAACCGGGGACAGCGCCGATTTCTATGGCCCCATATCGTATGGCCCCCGCGGAACTAAAGGAGCTCAAGACCCAATTGCAAGAGCTGTTGAACAAAGGATTCATCAGACCAAGCACGTCGCCATGGGGAGCACCTACTTTGTTCGTGAAGAAGAAGGAAGGGATGCTTCATCTGTGTATCGACTATAGGAAGCTTAACCAAGTTACCATTAAAAACCAATACCCCTTGCCTAGGATCGATGACCTGTTTGTTCAATTGAGAGGAGCAACCTATTTCTCGAAAATCAATCTCCGATCAGGCTATCACCAACTTAGAATCCGGGAGGAAGACATCGCCAAGACAGCCTTCCGTACCAGATATGGACACTACGAGTTTGTAGTGATTCCATTTGGGCTGACGAATGCTCCGGCAGTATTCACGTGTCTCATGATCAAGATCTTTCAACCCTACTTAGACAAGTTTGTTGTGGTGTTCATTGATGACATTTTGATATACTCCGCCAGTAAGGAGGAGCACGAAGGACATCTGCGGATAGCGCTACAAGTACTTCGAGATAGCCAACTTTATGCCAAGGCGAGTAGATGCGAGTTTTGGCTAGAAGTGGTTAAGTTCTTGGGTCACGTAGTATCCAAAGATGGAATCACAGTGGACGAAGAGAAGGTTGAGGCAGCGCTGAAATGGAAACAGCCAACCTCTATATTCGAGATCAGAAGTTTCCTAGGTTTAGCTGGATATTACCGTAGGTTCATACCTGATTTCTCTACCCTCGCCAAGCCGATGACGAGACTGACCCAGAAAGGAGTGAAGCTGGATTGGGATGAAGCTTGCGAGAAGTCTTTCCAAGAGTTGAAGAAGAGGCTGACCAGCGCACCAATACTCATCATACCTGAGCGCGGTGTAGACTATATGGTCTATTACGACGCCTCGAGGGATGGATTGGGATGCGTGCTAATGCAAAATGGAAAAGTCGTAGCTTATGGATCTCAACAACTTTGACCGCACGAGAGGAACTACCCCACCCATGACCTAGAATTAGTCGCAGTAGTATTCGCCCTCAAATCCTGGCGTTACTATTTGTGGGGAGAACAATTCGAGGTTTTCACCCACCATAAGAGCCTCAAGTACCTGTTCACTTAAAAGGAGTTGAACCTGAGGCAGCGTCAATGGATGGAGTATTTGGAGGATTACAAGTTCACGCTCCAATACCACCCCGGCAAGGCCAACATGGTAGCCGATGCGCTAAGCCGAAAGGATAGGACACATAAGGCCAAGAATGCCATTAAGGAATGGGAGATGGTGGATACTCTTAACGAGTTCAACCTACGACCATCCTCAGAAAATGATAATACGCATCTGTATGCCTTAGTTGTGGAACTGGCACTTCACCAGGAGATTTTACTAGCTCATACCTCCGAGCAAGATTGCGAATTCATCCGGTATTGAATCTGTGAAGGAAAGGCTTTACCGGGATGGACAATCGAGGAGGATAATAGTCTGAGATTCAAAGGAAAGGTATCCGTACCTAATATCAGAACCCTCCGAGAAGCTGTACTTCGAGAAGCTCATCATTCGAACTTTGTGGTACACCCTGGTGATACAAAGATGTACCATGACCTGCGAAGGACGTACTGGTGGGAGGGAATGAAGAAGGACGTAGCACGATTTGTATCTACCTGCCTGGTGTGTCAACAAGTCAAGGCAGAACATCAGAAACCTGGAGGAGACCTTCAACCTCTACCAATTCCTACTTGGAAGTGGGAACACATCTCGATGGATTTCGTGACTGGCCTGCCAAGATCAGCCAAGTCTAATACCGCTATTTGGGTGATTGTGGACCGACTCACCAAGTCTGCGCATTTCCTGCCTGTCAAGATGACAGAGAACGTGGAGCAATTGAGCCTGTCGTACATTAGAGAGATTGTACGACTTCAAGGGGTTCCTATCTCGATAGTGTCTGATAGAGACCCACGTTTTGTCTTGCACTTCTGGAAAGGATTGCAGAAGGCTTTGGGAATGGATGTGAGACTTAGTATCGCCTTCCACCCTCAAACAGACGGACAAACAGAGAGGACAATCCAGACATAGGAGGACATGCTGAGAGATTGCGCCTTAGATTTTTTTTGGAAACTGGGAACAACACCTACCCTTGGTGGAGTTTGCCTATAACAACAGTTATCAGGCCAGTATCGAAATGGCACCATACGAAGCCTTATACGGCCGACCCTGTCGATCTCCCGTATGTTGGACCGATGCTGGAGAAGTGGGATTGATTGGACCTGATTTAGTACGAGATACTACAGAGAAGGTTAAGACCATTAGACAAAGGATCCAAACCGCTCAAAGCCGACAAAAGAGTTATGCGGACAAAAGGAACTGACCTTTAAGCTTTGACGTAGGAGACCACGTGTTCCTAAAGATCCGACCGAAGAAAGGAGTAATTCGGTTTGGGAAGAAAGGAAAATTGTCCCCGCGATACATCGGACCTTTCGACATCATGGAGAAGATCGGGAAGGTTGCGTATCGCTTAGCCCTACCACCGCAACTAGATAGAGTACATAACATGTTTCACGTCTCGATGCTTCGTAAGTACCTCGCGTTGCTGACGCACGTACTCAACTGGGAGGACATCATCATTGAAGAAGATGCGACGTATGAAGAAGAACCGATTGAGATTCAAGCCCAGAGTGAGAAGATCATCCAAAACAAGACCATTAAGTTGGTACGAGTCTTGTGGAAACCCCGCGGAGCGGGAGAAACCACTTGGGAAAGAGAAGAAATCATGAAAGTCAACTACCCTCACCTATTCGAATCCAAGTGTACGGCGAATTTCGAGGACGAAATTGTTTAAGGGGGATAGGTTGTAACAACTTTGATTTTTACTAAATAAAAATTCATTGTTAATATTTGAAAATCTTAATTAGGTTTTAATCGACTACTAACCGCCGATTCTTCCCGTCGTTCCTAGGGTTAAGTCTTTAGATTTCACATCTCGGCTGGAAATCCTATCTAGCAACCTTAGCTAGCGTTTAACCAACCAGTTAACCTAACGACCGTTAACCTAATCGTTGTTTGCTTCCTAACCCTCGGTGAACCTTATGAACCTTTGGTCCTTGAACCTTTTGAAACCTTTGAGCTTTGTAACCCTAGAAGAACCGTTCGAACCTTTTGAACCTTTTAGCTATTAACCGTTGGAGGATAACGTTAGGGTTATCTTTACCCATTGGATAATAGGAGAACCTTGGTTAGTCCATCAAAGTACAATATTAGATTAGTTTAGTACTTAAATATGGTATTATTGCAAGTATAATACTTTCTAGCATTACCCGTTGGATAATAACCGCTAGGAGAAGCTTTACCCATTGGACGATAGGTTAAAGTCCTTGCCATCATTACCCATTGGTTAATAACTGCTAGGGAAACCATTATCCATTGGATAATAGTTAGTCTTGACAATCAAGTACTAGGGTTGAATAAAATACTAGATTGCCATGTGTGTTAAATCCATTAAATTAGAATTAGTCCATTAGGTTATTAATATAGGACTTAGTACTTTGAAAGAATTGAATTAGTTTATTAGATATTAGATTTTGACATATCTAGTATGATTTCAAAGTACATGGTTATATATATATATATGTGTGTGTGTGTGTGTGTGTGTGTATAATATGGGAAAGTACCATGTGTGTAATTCATTATTTTAATTGAAAAATCTATTTTTACTTGAATATATTCTAGTATAGATGTAGTCTTTCCAAGTACATAGGAGAGAGAGAGAGAATAAGAGAGAGGGAGAGAGAGAGAGAATGCCGAGAGAGAGAGGGAGAGAGAGAGAGAGAAAGAGAGGGAGAGATTGTACCTTGATCTTGCTTGTGCTTCCAATGTACCTTGTTGATATTCTTTCATAGCAAATCTATGTACCAAAGTGTCCTAATTGGTAAACAATTGACCAAATCATTTACAAGCCAAATTCTTACTCTTTCAATCCACCAACCTTTGTCCTTCCATATATATATATATATATATATTGTACATTGTACCAAGGAAAGAGAGAGAGAGAGAGAGAGAGAGAGAGAGAGAGAGAGAGAGAGATGGCCGGTTGGAGAGGAAGAGAGAGAGAGATGTGTGTGCTAGTGTACTTGCCCCATTTGGCTATTCTTGTACACAATCCTAGTACTACTAAATCTAGGGTTTTCTTACTCTTTCATATCTAAGGACCATCAAATCTTATACAAAATTGTCCTCCTTTGTACAATTCCAATTTTAAACTTGATCAAATCTCCCTTGCCATGCCCAATCTTCCATAATCCAATCCATGGTACACATCCATAGCCATGCAAGCCTAGGTTTAGGGTTATTCTTGCAAGAAAACAAGATTTGATGATATAAAAAATGATATATATAGAGAGAGAGAATTCGGCTAGGAGAGAGAGAGGGGAGGCCTTGCCTTTAAATAGAAGGCTCATTTATGCTTTGAACTCACACCATTCCATTCTCCAACTTTTCTCTAGAAAGTTTAAGTGTACTTACTTGTTCTTGCTTACTTTCTTCTTGTTTACAAGAAACTCTTCCATCGCCGCCACTAAACCACCACCTCGATCCAAAAGTAGTAGTAGTTGTAGTTAAGATCTAGTTTCGAGAGAAACCATTCTCTTTCAAAGCTACAGGAGCCACCGTAAGCCGTTACTCCGCTGTAGTTAAGATCTAGTTTCGAGAGAAACCATTCTCTTTCAAAGCTACAGGAGCCACCGTAAGCCGTTACTCCGCCCGATCGCCGACTTTCTTTCCGACGTACCTTCCGTAGTCGTCACTACCGCCAAGAAGAACAGTAGATTAGCCTTAATCCACTTTCTCTAAGTATAACAGATGATATAAGCATGATTTACCTAAGTGTAGAAAGCTATGTGATAGTATGATTGTTTTACGTAGTTTACTTTGATCTTATGAATACTTGAAAGCATGAACTTGAAAATGATTGTTCACATGACTTTGTAGAATCTTTCCAACTTGAGTAACTCGTCAATAAACATATGTTGTTTTGACTTTCCAAAAGAAGGAGATACGTTTTCGTTTTAGAGATAAAGTGTTGTGTTAAACGAAGTATTCGTATTTTAACCTTCTTCAAGGAGTGTAAACTTGATAGCATGTTGCTTGCCTTACTTGTGGTTATGAACGAGCATGATAGAATATAGTTGGATGATCTTCCTAGACTACTATGCATGAATCATACCTACTTACGAAGTCCCGCCGCGAAATCTATGCGTGATACGAGACACTTGAAATTGGAAAGTAGAGACAAGACAAGTAAGATGTGGTTGATATGGATAAAAATATTTTGAAACTACGTAATGGCCGGACTTGGTAGCCTTACGTTGGTGGGCGTTGCCAATGGAGCCGGACTTGGTAGCTTCATTTGGAGGTGTGTATGTGACACAATGTGCCGGACTTGGTAGCCATTGTGGCCAATAAGCTGAACTTGGTAGCTTATTGGTTGTGTGCATTCACAATGTGCCGGACTTGGTAGCCATTGTGGCCAATGAGCCGGACTTGGTAGCTCATTGGTGCGTGTGTGTGTGTTTTTGGAAAAGATGTTGAAAATGAGACACAAAACGATGAGTCGCGTAGGAGAAACACACGGAACATGACACCAACTCTAGATAGGAATGCGCATGTGTAATTGTTGCGTGTTCTTGTTTAAGCATGTTAAGTTTGGAAAATCGTATCTTTATTATCTTTGACTTGTATGTTAAGAGTTAGTGGGTTTGGGTTACTCTATTGAGCTTTCAATCTCACGGTGTTGCTTTATGTGACCCTGACATATTATACTGGTGGCAACGCTGGTATAATGTGTCAGACCTTTTAGATGAACAAGGAGAGCTGTATACCTTAGAGGCCTTTGGAGCTGAGGAGCTTGCTAGGATGGAAGACGAAAAGGAGTTGTAGACAACCTTAGATGTCCATCCCTTTGTGTAATATAAGAACCCTTTGGGAGTTTGTGATGTAATAATGAGCTAGACTTTCCCTTGTTTATCTAATAAATGTTTAACTTAACGAACCCGATTTTGGGGGCGTTACAAGATGAAACTAGTCTTGAAAGGGAATTTGGATTGGCTAACTAGCTAGTTAGGAGATAATTAGACTTGCCAAGTAGGATTTCTAGCCAAGAAATATAAATTGAAGATATCATTTATTCACTAGGAACATACACAAGTGCTTTTATAGCATACTTGTCTTAAGAAAATGACTATATTGTCTGGGTTTAAAAGATTTCAATTTTTATAAGTTTCAAATCCAATTATGACGAATTATTTAAAAGAAATTTTTAATGGAATCCAAATAATTAAAATAGATTCAAATTTTTAACGAAATTTTTATTTATCAAAAATCAGGGTCGTTACATAAACACTCTACCATACTCAAAATATATTATGGCCATAACACAAAAAGCCAAAAAATTGAAAATGAAAAGCCAAAAATTAGGCTCCCAAACACCCTTTTTATTTGGAGGAAAAGTGGTCGTTTTAGGAGGTGATTTTAGACAAGTACTACATGTCATACCAAAAGGATCGCGCGGAGATTGCATAAATGCAAGTTTGGTAAGATCCTACATTTGGCCAATGCTCACAAAAATCAAGTTAAACCAAAATATGCGTGTTAGGACTGATGGTGCATTTAACGCATACATTCTCCAGATTGGCAATGGCTTAGAACCAGAAGACCACGCTGGACAAATCAAATTGTCGTCCTTCCTAACTCTGCAGCCAACAAAAGCAACAGCAGCATTGGATCAGCTAATTGAATTTGTTTTCCCAACCATCCCAACAAGCAAGTTCCAACAGATTTCATTATCGAATTCTGCAACTTGACACCCAAAAATGATGCAGTTGATGAAATCAATGAAGTCATTACAGCTAAATTTCCTAGAGAAGATCAGCTCTACTTAAGTTTTGATGAAACAATAGATAAAGCTCAACAAGGACTGTACATTGACTTCATCAACTCTCTCATTCCACCTGGGATGCCAGCACATAAGCTAATCCTAAAGAAAAATATTCCAGTTCTACTACTAAGGAATATTAACCCATCCAAAAGACTATGCAACAGCACAAGGCTAATATGCAAATTAAGAATTCGCCAAACACATCATAACTGCTAAAATAACTAGCAGTGAAAAGAAAGGAACCATAGTTTTCATACCAAGAATCCCACTACAACTAAGTGATCCCCAACAATACCCAGTTGAATTCACCTATCGCCAATTCCCTATCAGACCATGTTTTGCTATGACAATCAACAAAGTCCAAGGACAAACCCTAACCACTATTGGCGTTTACTTACCAGAGCCAGTTTTCTCTCATGGTTAACTTTATGTAGCATTATCTCGGGCAACAACAGCAGAAAAAGTACAAGTGCATATAAAACATTCAGAAAATGATCCATCGAATTACTACTACACAAAGAATATTGTATATAAAGACCTTCTACAAAAAGCTAACTGCTCAAAACCCCACAGTTATCTTCCTATACTACATACTTAATGGCTAATAAACTGAAAACACCCAAGTATATACCTTATTATGCATTAACTTAAAAATACATAACTTCATCAGAAAAAGAAAGCAAAACATTAGGCATGCGCGTATAATGTCACTCATATATTGTTTTCCCAATCATACTGACAACTACTTATTGCAGGTTACAATGGCAAAAAATATTTGCCACTAAAGGACATCAACCATGATTTCAAAAACTACACAATCCAAGCAACCATTGTTGAGAAAGCAATCCCATGGAAATCAGCAAAGAGTGGTTCACAGTACCAGCGCTTTGTTCTCCAAGACATAGAGGTAATCCATCAATAAACTCATCATCTATAATGCTATTCACCCACAAGCACATCTATCTCAAACTCACATACAAAAAATGCTAACCACACCACAGGGAACAAGAATCCAGGCAACAGTTTTTGGGAGCAACATTCGCATATTTGAGAACACACTTAAGCTATTTTATACATATTCAATAACCAATGCCGGCGTGGATACTACACCTGAGGAATTCCGTTTCCTCGAACAAAGGTGCCAGCTAAATATTAATGCACGTATGCCAGTTGAGGAGATGAAGGTTGATAGTCTAACAATGAGGTCAATCAAGTTCAACTTCACTCCAATTGCTATGCTCAGTGAAATCAGTCTCCCAAATTCTACTTTAGGTTACTTCTTCTCCCTTTCTCAACTTCATTTAATTACAAAAGTAACCTATAACAAATTCTTGTTCTACTTTCTAGATGTCATATTTGCTATTTTGGAGGTTGGAGAATGCAAGCCAGCTAACAACTCATATGTTATAGATATCAGGATCATAGATCAAAGGTACAAATGCATCCAATCAATTGATTAACCGCACTCATTTGCTTAATCATAACTAATCTATACAACTTAAATTCCTATTGCAA
Organism: Rhododendron molle; assembly: GCA_025413875.1. Classification (NCBI taxonomy): domain Eukaryota; kingdom Viridiplantae; phylum Streptophyta; class Magnoliopsida; order Ericales; family Ericaceae; genus Rhododendron; species Rhododendron molle. The sequence continues at coordinate 27,597,264 of CM046388.1, read as the reverse complement.
GCCTACAACCAACAATCATATCCATGTGGGACCACTTTAGTGAATATGAAGTTTTAGCAATGGCCAATTTAAAGGGCACCTATCCAATTGCAATTGGCCTTAGAATGAAAACATCAACATACTATGGTAAACATTTATTCACAATATCTGCACAGTTCCACTTAACTTAATGTATATCACGTAATTATGATGCTCATTTTCGATAGGTACTACACTTGCCACCCAACAAACCTCCGGATTCATCCTTAATCCCTTGACAGCAGAGGCAACAACACTTCAGTCATGGTAACTCACCACCAAACATCAAAACAAATTTTTGCTTTAAAAAAATAAGTAACTTGCAAACTTCCATTTCCTGAAGGTGCATTGCCAATAGCAACAAATTAAGCAGCTGCCATCGATGGCAACAATGAAACCACTCATGCTTGCATCAGGGACAAGTTTATCAAATGATCCAGTCAAGATTATAAACCGCCCCACATCAATTGAAAAGGTATTCATAAACTAAAAAAAAATTACATCTTCAATTACATGATTTTTAAACATCCCAACCCATACTTTAATTTCCACCATTACTTTAAACTCTATTGCTAACATTACAACACAATTACATACCCAGCTCATAAATGTCCAGGGCATAGCAAGGGTAGTTAATTTCAACCAACGCTTTTACTATTTAGCTTGCTCGCTGTGCAACAAAGCATCAAATGCTTATCAAAACGAAGACCTTTGGTGCAACTACTGTGCAAAAAAAGTGACATTACTAATAAGGTACCAATTTTTTCTTCCTCTTAAACTATATTGTCTACAAAAAAAATTCAACCCGTCTAACACCACAACCAAATTGTAGGATTAAATTTAATATCCAAATCGAAGATTCAATAGGTGCAATTGAAGCTGCAGTCTTTCCTGAAATTGCTGGAACAATCTATGGTATTATTGGAACCAACATAGCATCAACTGAACCTGGGGTAAAAAAATCATTCCTATTTCTGTTCAAGAAATAACATAAAAAATTAAATACTACACACAACTAATAATTCATTATAATCAACAGGAATCACTCCCTGTCCTGCTCCTGTACAAGCTCAATGAGCCAAAGAATAGCAGCATCACACATAAAGCATATATGTACACCTACGCTGGAATTGTTCAACTCAGGTTCATTGTTCATTCAATGTCCATTGAAAGCACATCGAAGAAACTTAGAAACACTTGCTCTCCCTCCTCCCACGCCAACCAAAAAAGAAAAAGCAAACCCACCATTAGCATCTAAAGATCCAGCTGAAACCAATCCAGCCAAGAAACAAAAACTTGACAGTAATGACGAACCTGATCTCATTTACCTCAAGACAATTTCCATCTGCTTTTGAACCATATACATATGCCCAACTACTTTTGCCCCAGTTCATCTGATCTTGCTTAACCGCATATATTTTGCTTCCATGGCTTTTAAATTTCAGTACATATTTAGGCTAGCCACTTTTAAAGCCTAAGATTTACTGATCACTTAGTTATATTATCTTGTAAAATTATACCAGCAACTATGGCTGCCCCTAAACTCAAACATCAGACTTTCTGTCAACTTGCTATAAATATAATCCTTATGTTTGCCAAGGCTTGATTGGGACATAAGGCTCGGATTGATTTGGTTTGGTTATGTTTGCCAATGCTTGTCAACGTTTCTCATGACTAAGTGATCTCGTCTCTGAATGCTTATTCAAAATAAATACTTGCCCCAACCTTTTTGGCTACTACAGTTACATTTAAGAGTGTACGGTTGTAGACACCCCAATTTGGACTCTTTGAACTTCCGTAATTTGTGGCCCGGAGGCTCCCCGATGATGAATTTGGATTGAAACAAGCCTTAGACCAGTCAAGACTTTGCTTCTTGAAGACTTTGAAAGAGAAGACAAAATGTAAAAATCAGTCCCAAGCGCTCTGAATCAGTCCCAAGCGCTCCAAACCATTTTCAAAACCCAGGATTTGGCAAACTCTCGAGCGCTCGAGAGTAAACTCTAAATCGCTCGAGACTGAACCCAAGCGCTCGAGACTTCTGTGCTACCCAATGGATGGTGGAGCTTCCCCACTTCCCATGCAGGCCATCATTACAGCCGTTCTGGCCGGTTAAAACCTCAGGCAACACTCCATGTAACGCCCCCAAAATCGGGTACGTTAAATAAACATTTTTATTGAATAAATCAAGAGAGTCTGGCTCTTTATTACATCATAAACTCCCAAAGGGTTCTTACATTACACAAAAGGGATGGATATCTAAGGTTATCTGCATCTCCTTCTCTTCTTTCATCCTAGCGAGTTCCTCAGCTTCGAAAGCCTCCAAGGTATACAGCTCTCCTTGTTCATCTAGAAAGTCTGACACATTATACCAGCGTCGCCACCAGTATAATATGTCAGGGTCACATAAAGCAACACCGTGAGCTTGAAAGCTCAATAGAGTAATCCAAAGCCACTAACCCTTAACATACACGTCAAAGATAGTATACGATTTTCCAACTTAACATGCTTTCAAATAAACTCATACAATGACACATCCGCATTCGCTATCTATCGTTGGTGTCCGTATCATCAGAGTTTTTCCTACGCAGCGTATCGTAGAATGTGTCTCATCTTTTATCATCAATTCCGAAAACACGCACGCACGCAACCATTGGTTACAAGTACCTTGTGTCGCACAACAATGAGCTACCAAGTCCGGCTCATTGCCACAAGGTTACCAACGCATGGCCACAATGGCTACCAAGTCCGCACATTGTGTCACACACACACAACCATGAGCATCCAAGACCGGCACCTTGTGTCGCACAACAATGAGCTACCAAGTCCGGCTCATTGCCACAAAGGCTACCAAGTCTGACTCAAGGCCATAATGACTACCACGTCCGGTCATTATGTTCTTTCCAAAACACTTTTTATCCATATCAACCACGTCTTAGGTGTCATATCTTTACTTTTCCAATTCCATGTGTCTCGTAACATGCATCGACTCCGCGGTGGGACGAATCACTTTAAAGTAATCTAGCAAGATCACCCAACTCTCTTTAAACATGCTTGTTTACAACCACAAGTAAGGCAAGCAACTTGCTATCATGCTTACAATCGTTTAAAAGGTCAAAATACGAATACTTCGTTTCCAACAACACTTTATCTTTTAAAACGGCAACGTATAGCCATCTTTTTGGAAAAACAACACGTGTTTATTGACGAGTTCATACATAAACAAGTATCTACCACGTTTAACGCATGTTTGCATACTCAAGGTAAGTATAATCCAAGCAAGTACATAGTATGTCCATAACCATTACTTAAAGCATAACGCCACATGTGCGGACGCCCTTGGGGTGGTAATCCACCATATGCTTTGTTATAATACCACAAGTAATACAAGCAATGGTATATAAGCTTAAGTTAACAGATTAAAGTAAACTACGTAAAACTAGCATACGATATGTTTGGCTTCATGCTCATACAATACAATATACTTAGGAAGAGGGTAAGGACTAATCTACCTTGATCCGAAACTAGTCGGGGCCGAATAAGCTAGTTGGAAAGTGCTACGGGCGTCGAATGCTCACAATCTGGACCAAACTTTGGAGGGCAGTAACTTGGTCAAAACTGGGCCGAATAGGATCGTTCTTGAGTCTAAAACGAAGATCTCGAAATTTTCTACAACTTCCGTGAAGGACGTTATTCCTAGAAACGACTTTCGCCCGGAGAAAAATGGGGATAAGCAAGTGGACAGTGAGCTGTCTGGAATGGAATTTCCAGATTTTTCACTGAACTTTGGAGGTCGATATCTTGGTCATCTCTTGACCGTTTGGGGTGGTTCTTGGGTCTAAACTGAAGCTCTCGAGGTGTTCTACGACTTTCGTGGAGGACGTTGTTCCTAGAAATGACTTTTGCCCGGAGAAAATGGGGATAAGCAAGTGGACAGTGAGCTGTCTGGAATGGAATTTCCAGATTTTTCACTGAACTTTGGAGGTCGATATCTTGGTCATCTCTTGACCGTTTGGGGTGGTTCTTGGGTCTAAACTGAAGCTCTCGAGGTGTTCTACGACTTTCGTGGAGGACGTTGTTCCTAGAAATGACTTTTGCCCGGAGAAAAAATGGAGTTTTTCAGAGGACAGTGGGCTGCCTGGGCAAAACAGAAATTGGTTTTAGAGAGAAGTTGGAGAATGGATTGAGGTGTGAATGAAATGGAGGAATGGCTGGCTATTTATAGGCAAGGATTGGCCCTCTCTTTCTCCCTTTGGCCGGCCCACTCTCTCTCTCTCTCCCTCTCTCATTTTTAAATCATTTTATGTCAAGTTTGCTTGAAAGCTCAAGGCCTAAAACTAGGCTTGCATGGCTACCAAGACATTGCTTTGCTTTCACACCAAGAACTAGGACAAAACTATGTTATCTTATTGGGGTTTTGGTCTTGTCTAGTCCTTGAATCTAATAAGAAAGTCTAGGTTTAGTCCTTAGGAGATTTAGGCTAGTATAAAACCCTAGATATGGTGAGGTAAGATCAAAGCACACATCACTCTCTCTCTCCCTCTCCCATCCGAACTCTCTCTCTCTCTCCCAATCTCTCTCGGCCTCTCTCTCCTCTCTCTCTCTCTCTCTTATGTACTATATACTTATATAATAGTACTTATGGAAGACTACAACTATTGTATTGTATATATGTACAATAGAAATCTAGTAATTTAAGATTTTCCATTTAAGAAATCAATTGCACACATGGGAAATCTTACTATTTTATACATATATCAATATATATATATATATACAAGTACACACATATCTATCTCTCTCTCTCTCCTATCTCTCTCGGCTCTCTCCCTCTCAATCTCTTTGTACTATATGTATATATATATATATATATACACTAGGATGAATACATATATAATAATATAGATATGGGTACTTTGGGTACTACAAGATCTAGGGTTTTTCTAGTAAATTGATTTTCCAATTAAAATATGCAATTACACACATGCACATATACAATATTATATATATATACATATATATATACATACAAGTACATATATAATATATATACAAGCTAGTACACACAATGTAGCCTAGATATACCACATGCCAATATCTAATAAAGTATTCTACTTCTTTCAAAGTACTATGTATAATAATAACCCAAATATCACACATGGAAAATCTAGTCTTTTTATATAATAATAAGAGAATCCCATGGGAATTTAAATAATAAACCTTGTACTTTTGGCAAGACTAACTATTGTCCATTGGTTAATAAATCTCCTAACATTTGTTGTCCAATGGGTAAAAGAAATAAAATACTTTACAAGTTTTTCTAATTAAAATAAGGAAACATGCACATGGTACTTTATAATTATTATATATATAGCTATATTCATATATATATATACAAGTACCCATAAATATATATATAGTATGTACTTTGAAATCCTACTAGATATGTCAAAATCCAATATCCAATTAACTAATCTACATCATCCAAAGTACTATGTACTAACCTAATAATCTAATGAACAAATCTTATTTTATTGGATTTCACACATGCCAAATCTATTAATTAAATCATTCTAGCACATGATTGTGTTAAGACTAACTATTATCCAATGGATAATAGTTTCTCTAATGGTTAATAACCAATGGGTAATAATAGCTAGGATTCTAGTCTATCGTCCAATGGTCAATAAAACTCCTAACGGTTATTATCCAACGGTTAATACCAAAAGTATAATACTTTGCAATTAAGCACTAAACTAATCTAATCTCGTACTTAGGAAGATTAACCAAGGTTTACCTATTGACTAATGGGTAAAGATTACTCTAGCATCTATCGTCCAGCGGATAAATATTATCCTAGGTCAAACGCCAAGGCAAAGCGTGAGCGTGGCCAAGGCACTGGTGGCAGCTGGCTGCGGTAGCACCGGTGGCCAACCAATGGCTGCGGCCAAAGCAATGGTAAACAATGGCCAAGGCACCGGTAGTCAAGCAAAGGCTGGCGGTAAAGCAGGATGGCCAAACAAAGGCCAAGTCACCGTAGTCGTTAGCCAGCGGTGGCACAAAGCAAATCGCGGCCTATAAGCAAGCGGCGGCCAAGGCGCTCGCTAGCAAAGGCTGGCCAAGGTGGCCCGCTAGCAAAGCAGTGGCCCACTAGCAAAGCAGTGGCCAAGGCGGCCTACAAACAAAGTGGTGGCCAAGGCGAGGCGTGAGCGTGGCCAAGGTAGGCTGCTGGCCAATCGGTGGCCAAGGTAGGCTGCTGGCCAATCGGTGGCCAAGCGGTGGCCAAAGCAGCCCGATGGCCAAACAGTGGCCAAGGCAGCCTGGTAGCAAGGTGGTGGCCAAGGCGTAGCCAAGGTAGGGCCAGAGCAAGGCAGCCCAGTAACGCCAAGGCAGAAGCAAGGCGTGACTCGATGCCAAGGCAGGACCCGATGGCAGCCAAGGCAGAGCCATCCGACAGCGACCCGACGCCTAGGCGAGGCAGGCCCAACAGCGACCCGACGCCCAGGCAAGGCAGGCGTGACAGCAAGCCGACGCCGAGGCGAGGCAGGTCCGACAGCGAGCCGACGCCAAGGCAAGGCAGGTGCGACAGCGAGCCAACGCCAAGGCAAGGCAGGCGTGACAGCGAGCCGACGCCAAGGCAAGGCAGGCCCGACGCCAAGGCAGCCTAGCTAAGCCAAAGTGAAAGCTGTCAAGTCAACGGTCAAGGCAAAGGCCGAAAATTAACCACTTTGGCATCGATGCAACGCTCTAGGTTAGGGATATGTAACTAAGCCAGACGGTAGTTAGGGTTGGCTAACTAATCGGTTAAAAGCTAACTATGCTTGCTAAGTAGGATTTCCAGCCGAAAAAATAAATTCTAGGATTTTACTACAATTACCAAGTAACTATACCAAGGTCTAAATAGGCATACTCGTTTATTAGAAAATGACCTTAATGCCCGGGCGATGAATTCCAATCTCCTAATTCATAAACCTAATTATGACGGATTATTAATCGCTAAAAGGGATTTATAAAACAAATAAAGAATCTTCAAATATAACAATAAAATTTTATAACGACCGATTTTTGGATGTAAAAAATGAAATCCGAGTATTAAACTAAAATTCAAATTTTTAGCGAAATTTTCACTGACCAAAAATCAGGGTCGTTACACTCCACCTCAGTCAGAGGTGAGTCAGGCCTGATGGATTTTCAAAGATTCCAAATTTCATTTTCTAAAATGAGACCATAGACCATCTTGCCTATATAAGGCCTCACTTCAGCACAAACCAGGCACGAAATCTCTCTCTCTAGAAACTCTCTGACTAGTCAAAAGAAAACCATTTTTTCCTTTGGAAAAATTTGATTTTCAAAAGGAAAGCAACCAAAAACTCAAGACATCAAAACATGGAGGTGGTTCAAAGGATAACCAGTCTCTGATCTTCTGAAGTTCTCACTTCTCATTCATCTTTCAAAGTCTCTTTCTTTTTTCCAAGAGCAAAGTCCCAACTAAAGGTATAAGTTTCAACTTTTGCCTTAAGCAAAATAGGGTTGTTTCTCCTTTTTGAGGGAGGTCCCTCAGCCCTCTCAGTCTTTAATACTGAGCATGGGTTGAGAGACCTTGGTGTAAAAGCAAGAGCAAAGGGGTGCAGATGTGTTTTCTATGCCCAGTCTACTGGAAACACTCCCAAGCGCTCGGGACTACTCCCAAGCGCTTGAGAGTGATTCCAGTTCTGCTTCCCTTCTTTTGAGTATTTGAATGGACATGCATGGGTAGGGTGTGTTTTAAAGCTTCTTTTTACTCTGTTTAAGGTGTGTTGGTACTAATGACCTACTGTTTTCAGAGAAAAGTAAAATAAATGATTTGCATTTTAAGGCATGCAAAAGAGTTTTGGTCTGGATCTAAAAAGAAAAATACTTTTTCACACTTTGAAATGTAAGATCCAGTGTACCAGCATACTGCATTTAATGGATCAGTTGGTTGATATCAGTCCTGGGGTATGGAACACTCCCGAGCGCTCGAGTTTACTCCCAAGCGCTCGAGAATGTTTGCATGCAAGCTTGATATATTTCTCTCCCAGTTTGACCCCCCACTGCCCTTGCATGGCCATGCATGTATCCGTTTTTGCATCTTAGAACTGTTAAACCATTTTTCATAAGGGCAGGGAGGCATGGTTTGGAAGAATGGGGTTTGTTCCCAGTCTACTAGACTGACCCCATTCTATTAAGCCTTCGGTTTGGCCTGTGACATAATCAATGACATTCTAGTTTGCATTTTCAGCATCATATTCTGTTATATTCTGTTGGACTAACAAAAACTTGCAGGCTGGACAACAACACTCCCAAGCGCTCGGGAGTGCTCTCGAGCGCTCGGGAGTGAGATTAATGACAGGGCCTTCCAGTTTCTAGCACTTTGCATTTCATGGCCATTTTTCATTTATTTACCATACATTTGCACATGCATACACTTCCCTACCTGATGTATCTGTAAATAAATGTTCGCTGTCTATTGGAATAAAATCTTTTGAAAAAAAAATCCCACAAGCCTTTAGTAGAGACCGATTTCAAATCGGGCGAGGGGAGTGCCATAAAACCCTTCCCCTCTCGTAACGTGGCTCCCGAACCCTTAACAGAATCTCTGGTTTTCAATTCAAATCAATCATTTTCAAACAAAACAGTTTCTCGGGTGGCAAACCATAAATCCGGGTGGTGACTCTTCAAAATCGTTCAAAAAGAAATCCAAGAACAGCATGGCGCTTCTTTTTCGGGCCGCCCCGAAACCACCCGGGGCTGTGGTAGCCCACAGTGGTGACTCTGCTGGGGAAAGTGATTTAATTGATACTTGAGATAAATCAGTACATTGACAAAATGGCCTGATTTCATTAAGCATTAATTAAATTAGTGAGCCAAGCTTGAAAAACATTTGTGGGATTTTCAAAGGACTTTATTTCACTTTTTATTTCTTGTATATATATCCTGTGCAGCCCCGCTGTTGTGTTTCGGCAATCCTACCCGGCTTGCCGGTGATAGGGAATCCAAGAATGCTCAGCAACCCTCGACCGTGATGAGTCATCCCTACCGTTTGTACCATTATTGGGTGTACGCTCAATAACGGGAGGTATACTTTGACTCTAGTCTAGGGAACCCTCTTCAAGCCAAAACCCGGCCTTCGTACATGTGTAGCAAACCATAGAACCTTCCAAACTAGGGCAGGAACCTGCAGGGTAAGACTATGTGCTATAATCTGTTTAAGTGCTACATTGCATCTTGCATCATCATCATGCTGTCAGCCACGATTCTCGAGACTCGCTCGCGCGGTCTTCGGAAGGTTGCCAAGACCCGATGAAGAGTCACGCACACTAATGCGTGTTGATAAATCACATTAGTCCTCAAACCAGAACCTAAAGGAAACTAAAATTTTGCTAAGCCCTTGGCTGGTTAACCGAGATTTAACCAAAGGAAAGGGATGATAGGGGAGCAGAATGTTGTGATGCCAACACCATCCAGGCCAAAAGCAAGTGTACCGCTTACGCCACCTTAGTTATCGCATCACATTGTTCACCTCGAGTAATTTCGAACCAATGGTCAAATCGTCGATGGAATATTAGCCAAATACTTAGCTTATTTTAGCATCTTTTGGGAATCGACCGTTCCTAAAAGAGGATACGCCCCAAAAATCCGAGGATCGAGGCAACCTCCCGTAAGTCAATCGTTTTTGAAAAATCGGAGTCGATGACGATGACGATGAGGCACTCATTTTCTAAAATCGTGCATAAAAATGCAAGCAGGAACCGCATCTGAGCACAAGTTTTTGCTTTGCTGTCAGAGCAATTGGGCCGAAGAAGAAGAACATCATACCCTTCTGGACCAGACCCTTGGGACAGAGATTGGAACGGCTACAACTGCAAGCAGACTCCGTCGGTGCATCAGATTTAGGGGTGGAAATGGATCTGTTGATCGGAGGCTTAAACCCAAACTTGAACCCCAGTCCAAACCCGAGCAGAGGTAACCTAAACCCGAACGCTAGTAATTCGAACCCCAACCCGAATCTGAACCCAAACGGAGGCGAGCCAAATCCAAATCCAAATCCCGTTCCCAATCCCCATTCAAACCCTAACCCGAACCCGGGAAATCTGAACGGAGAAATGGCTCAGATTAGAGAAGATATCCAACGCCTGGGCGAGCGCACTGACAACCAAATCGCCCAACTCATGATGATGATTACTGGGGTTGCATGACGCCTTCCACCGCAAAGCCCGAATCTAGGCCCTAATCCAATTCATATCCCAAACCCAATCCGAATTCCTATCCCTAATCCGAATCCCATTCCAAATCCGAACCCAATCCCCAATTTAAACTTCAACCCTAATCCTAATCCGAATCCAAACCCGGAGCAGCTGGTCCTTGATTTGGAAACTCTGCAAAATCCCGAGATGGCAGCAGTATTGGCAAAACTCACCCAACTAGAAGAGTCCATTGCGAGAAATGAGAAGATAGCATCGATTGGCTTTGACATCAATAAGCTTTGCCTGTTTCCTAATGCAAAGCTCCCGGATAAGTTTAGGCCAATTGACTTCGCTAAATTTGATGGAACAGGAGATCCAAAAGCACACCTGACAGGATACATTGGAGCACTTTCCATGTGGGGAGTCGAGAAGGATGCTATGGCACAGATGTTCTCACAGACTTTGGTGGGACATGCTCTGCACTGGTCAGTTCATTGGATGAGAGAAAGAAGCGTTCTTGGGAGGATATATGCGCGGCTTTTGTGGCGCAATACGATTATAACATTCAGTTGGAGGTGACCACCCGTGAGCTGGAATCAACAAAGATGGAAGCAAAGGAGGCCTTCGCCGATTTCGTGAAGAGATGGAGGGCTAAGGCAGCGCAGATGAAAGATAGACCGAGTGACAGGGACCAAATCCGGATGATTGTCCGTAACCTTCAACCCACTCTTGCGAGACACATGGTTATGGCCCAAGCATGCTCAGACTTTAAAACATTCTTCGATACAGGCTTGGCCGTCGAAGAAGCAGTTCAATTGGGGATCCTCGACAAACCCGAGCCTACTCCCAAGCCCAAGATGGTTTACTCCGGAAACAGCAACAACCTGTTTGGCAACGCCAACTACACCAACCTTCCCAACACCTCCACAAACCCAACCTAAGCCGAGCCGGTGAACCAGATAGCCACCCAAACCAGTCAACTGCGGACCCAACCCCGCACTTTTGCCCAATTTTCAGCACCTCTTTCCGCTGTGCTCGAGAAATTGGTCGAAAGCGGCACCCTCAAACCACTTACCCCTACTCCCTTACCTCAAAAACTTCATGCTTCCCATAACCCTAATGCGTACTGTGCCTATCACCAGAATGTGGGCCACCTAACGACAACTGCTTCCGTCTCCGCCATGCAATCCAAGACCTGATAGACAATAAAACCCTCCCTATGCCACCACAAAAACCAAACACTGTCTTAAACCCACTCCCAAAGCATTCCAATGCCCGCACCAACTTTATCTCCTTAAGCCAACCCTTTGACCCTAGCCATTACATCATTCCTGCTACCCAACCCAAGCCAACCGTCGAGATGCCAGTTGAGGATGCCGTCTGTGCGTTGGAAACCGTGGAATGGGGTTTTCAGAGAAGGTGGGAAGACCTAGTGCAAGACTTCTTGGCAGTAGAAGACAGGGCTCTTATCACTGGAATATGGCCCGTGGCACTTAACCCCAGCCAAATCAAGGAATTGGAACATGGAGAATGGAGGCAGGACTGGGAAGAGATGATGGTCGATCCCTTGGATGGGTATTCTCTATTTGCACTGTTCACTGAACCTGTCGAGAACAAAGAAGAATGGGAATGGGAGCCCGAACCCAATGGGTGGCACTGGATGGACGATTCTGATCCTCTGGATCAAACATCTTTGGCATACCTTTTTCAAGAAGAAGAAGTGGTGGAAGAAATGGATCTGATGAATCCCCGTATGTTATCAGGGCTCAACGCCAGGACCATTGTCAATCTCACTCGAGACTCCGATGCTCTGGAGCGCTCCATGGACTATCTTTTCCTCCCACAGGAGTACATCGTCGAGGAGTTCTTTTCCAAACCCATAGTTTAAATCCCTGAGCCCAGCATCTGTGTATTGGATCCGGAAGATCTGTGGGGGAAGTCTGAATTGGTGAACGTGTCGATGGATGGTGAAGAACTGACTGTTAATAAGGCCATGTTGGATGAGGGATCTCTACAGATTAGCAACGATAACAGCAACAACAACAGCAACTTCTAGAATTCTTTGGAAGAGGACAGCATCTGGCACGCCTTGGAAATGGAGACTCTCAATGAAACATTGGAGAAGACGGCACTTGACAAAGGGAAGCGTAAGGTGGATGATTGTGACTTTGACTTCTCCGATTTCTGGGAAGGTACTTGGTGGGAACCCATTCCCAAAATAGTTAGCAACCTTACCAGGAGTGGAAGAGTCTACCAACCCACTAACCTCCAGCAGGGTAGCTCATCCCGAGCCCCTCCGCCGCAGCAGAATACCCCTGTCAACCCGACAAACCTGAACACCTCCGTCCCGCAAGCTCCACAAAACAACCCTCCAAGCTCCACTAAACCTAACCCACCTCCCCAGCCCAAACTGTCCATCGACCTCAACTCACTCCCTGAAGCTGACCTCGAAGCCTCCGCTGATCCCATTATCCGACAACTCCAGGAAAGCCCCGCTCGTATGTTTATATGGGGAGTGTTAGCTGCCTCCCGCGAGCATCGCCGCCGGCTGGTCAACACCCTTTCCAGGTTCGAAGTTCCCTCTGACATCGCCCTAGAAGCTCTCATCGCCCTTATAACCTCAAACCTCACCCAACACACCTTATCCTTCACTGAGAAAGATTTGCCGCCTGAAGGAGCTGACCATAACAAACCTCTTCACATCACCATGAAGTGCCTGGGAAAGTGGGTCCCAGCAATCCTTGTTGATAATGGCTCCGCCATTAACGTATGTCCACTCCGCACTGCTTATTGGTTGGGCCTTAAGAACAAGGACTTCGCACCGTCGAATTTGGGCGTCCGTGCTTATGATAATACGTGTCGTGATGTTTTGGGGACAATCAAATTGGAATTGGCAACTGGCAAGTTCAAAACCACCGTCGAATTTTGTGTGCTGGAAATTCCTGCATCTTTCAATCTCCTGTTGGGAAGGCCTTAGCTACATCGCCCGGATGTAATGGGTGTGCCCTCAACGTTGCATCAGAAACTCATCTTGGGATTGGAATCTGGAACCCTTATCATCCACGGAGACTCAGGCATTCGTCCGCACTCCGAGGACAATTCCCCGCTGCTTGAGATTATGCATGGAGAGGAAGATATTGCCATGGGAGGCTTTGCGGTCATGACCTCGAAAGTGTGCACCATTCGGGCCGAGGACGGTTTCTTGGTCAGCTCTGCAGCATTGGAAATTATGAAACGGATGAAGTATCTGTCGGGCATGGGCTTGGGACTTTATGCTCAAAGAGTCCCTGAGTTCCCTGATTTCCCTGGAAGTAACGAGCGTTTTGGTCTGGAATATGAGGCCAAGAAGGGTGATCCAGCAAAGAAATGGCGCAATCGCACCCGGGCCCGTGCAACGGAGATGAAATTGAAAGAGAAGGAGCCACTGTACTAAGGGGAACCTGAGCCCTTTGTAGACCTTGAGACGAAGATGAAGTATCCTGGCTTCGAAATCTTTGCCAATGATACTTGGGAGAGTGACGAAGAGGTTGCAAAGTTTGAAGAGCTGTCTAAGGCACTCGACTGGCTGGAAGCTTTTGGTTTGGGCAGTCTCCAACTCCTGTTTGAGGGCGAGGATCCAGAGGGTATGATGCAAGATCCTGCCGTGCTAATGCTTGGAGATGAAGAAGAAATTGAAGACCCTTCCAAACTCATTGTGGAGGCTGTAGGCGTTTATGATAATTGCACTTTCATTCCACATGTAACTCGCACTCACATCACTTGCACTGAGTCTGAGTCCGAGTCCGATACTGACTCGTTGTCTAGCATAGAGTCGGAGTTTGTGCCCATCGGCCCTCCACATCGTAGCTTTTACTTTGAATTCGAGTCAACCGCTGTATTCCCCCCGTCTGATGAACTGGTTAATGAAATGGATGACGTTTTCGCTTACTTGTCGATTTTTGAAATAAATTGTTTGGATCCCGACGATGAAGGGGTAGATCTCGATGGGGACATTCCCAAGGAGATCCGTTCCCTCATCGATCGCGAAAATGAAAGGCATGCTCAGCCTTTAAAAGAAGAAATAATCTCCATAAACTTGGGTGATGAGGATAACCCTCAGTTGGTTCAGGTAGGTTCCGGGCTGTCTCCCACTGAGCTTCAAGAGCTCACTGATTTACTAAAGGAATTCAAAGAAGTTTTCGCTTGGTCCCACGCAGACATGCCCGGAATCGACCCGGAGATAGTCGAGCACAGAATCCCTCTCTACCCTGACGCGAAACCCGTTAAGCAAAAATTAAGGAAAATGCGGCCCGATTGGGTATTAAAGATAAAAGAAGAGCTCACAAAACAAATCGACGCCGGTTTTCTAATCGTAACGGAGTACCCCACTTGGGTGGCCAACATCGTTCCTGTCCCCAAAAAGGACGGAAAAATCAGAGTGTGTGTCGATTTCAGAGATCTGAACAAAGCGAGCCCTAAGGACGATTTTCCATTGCCACACATAGATGTACTCGTGGATAACACTGCAGGGCACGCTCTACTTTCTTTCATGGATGGCTTCTCGGGGTACAATCAGATTCTCCTAGCTCCGGAAGACAGGGAAAAGACCACATTCATCACCGAGTGGGGGACATATTGCTATCGGGTTATGCCATTTGGATTGAAGAATGCCGGTCCTACGTATCAGAGGGGTGCTACCACATTGTTGCACGACATGATTCACAAGGAGGTCGAGGTTTACGTTGATGACATGATAGTGAAAGGAAAGAAAAGGGAAGACCATCTCGCGGCATTGAGAAAGTTCTTTGAGAGGATTCGGAAGTACAGGATGCGACTCAATCCGCAGAAGTGCACATTCGGAGTCACGGCTGGAAGGATGCTTGGATTCATGATCACGACCAGAGGAATCGAGGTGGATCCTTCTAAGATTAAAGCCATTCTTGAGATGAAGCCGCCTCAGTCCGAGAAGGAAGTCCGGTGTTTCTTGGGAAAGATTCAGTTTATTAGTCGGTTCATCGCCAAGTTGACTTTGACCTGTGAGCTGTTGTTTCGTCTGCTCAAGAAGGACGTGAAGTTTGAATGGAACGACAAATGCCAAAAGGCTTTCGAAGCAATGAGAGCTTACCTACAGAATCCGCCGATCTTGATGCCACCCATTCCGGGAAAACCTTTGATCCTGTACTTGTCCGTCACACCCTCGTCAATGGGGTGCATGCTCGCACAAGAAGGAAATGATGGGGTTGAAAGAGCGATCTACTACCTGAGCAAGAAGATGGTGGGGAGCGAAGAGCGATAGACTTCATTGGAGAAGACATGTTGGGCGCTCGTTTGGGCCACAAAGAAATTGAGACACTACATGCTATCTTATTCGGTGATACTGATTTCTCGTATGGACCCCCTCAAATACCTATTCGAGAAGCCAGCACTTACCGGTAAGCTAGCACGTTGGTTGCTCTTATTGGCCGAGTTCGAAATCAAGTACGTCACCCGTAAGTTAGTGAAAGGGAGGGCAGTAGCAGAGTTTTTGGCGGATCGCCCGATCGAGGGGCCAGAACACACAGAGTTTCAATTTCCCGATGAAGATGTAGTGGCTGCAGTCGATGAGACATGGACGTTGTACTTCGACGGAGCTGCTAACCAGAAGGGCTTCGGGATTAGAATACTACTGGTCTCGCCCGAGGGGTCGCATATTCCCCTGGCTTTCAAGTTGAACTTCGAGGTCACGAATAATGAGGCAGAGTACGAAGCGTGTATTGCGGGAATGGAAGCTGCATTGGAAATTGGAGTCAAGGTGCTGGAAGTTGTGGGGGATTCCAACTTGGTTGTGTCACAAGCAAACGGGGAATGGAAGGTCAAAGACGAGAAGATGAAGCCGTATCATCAGCAGCTTGACGAGCTTATCCCGAATTTTCAAAAGGTGACCTTTACACACGTACTTAGGATGAAGAATCACTTCGCAGATGCGCTCGCCACCTTGGCATCTATGTTGGAACTTCCGATCGGGGTAAAGCTAAGGCCTGTCATGATTGAGCAAAGAGGCAAGCATGTGTACGACTACATCATGAACATCGACGAGCCTGATGATGGACTCCCTTGGTTTCACGATATTTGGAATTTCATCGAGAAAGGAGAGTTACCTGCAGATTCAACTAAGAAAGATCGGATCGCTTTGTAACGATTGGCATCTCAATACATTATCTGCGGTGGACAATTGTATCGGCGATCTCCGTGCGGAGTCCACAAGTTGTGTATTCACGATGACGACACAAGAGCGGTGATGGAGGAAGTTCATGAAGGTGTTTGTGGGCCTCACATGAATGGAATGATGCTAGCAAAGAAAGTTTTGAGACTAGGCTACTATTGGTCAACCATGGAGACAGATTGCATCGAGTATGTGCGCCGATGTCATAAGTGCCAAACTCATGCTAATCTTATCCATGTCCCGCCTTCGGAGTTACACTCAATGGCAACACCATGGCCATTCTCCGCCTGGGGCATTGACGTCATCGGAAGGATCACGTCTGCGGCTTCTAACGGGCACAGGTTCATTTTGGTAGCGGTCGATTATTTCACTAAGTGGGTTGAGGCAGCCTCGTACAAGACTCTGACCGCAGTTCAAGTAGCTCACTTTATCAGGCAAAACATCATTTATCGATATGGGGTTCCTCAGGCCCTCGTATCTGACAATGGTGTTCACTTCAAGGGAAAGGTTTTGGAACTTTTCGACGAATTTAAAATTCAAGTGCATCACTCGACCACTTATTGACCGCAAACAAATGGGGCAGTCGAAGCGGCCAATAAGACTATCAAGTCGATCCTCGAAAGGACTGTCGAATCAGCTAGAGATTGGCATGAACAGTTACTGCTAGCTTTATGGGGATACCGGACGTCTATCCGCATACCGACGGGGGCAACACCCTATTCTTTGGTGTACGGTATGGAAGCCGTTCTCCCCATCGAGCTAGAAGTTCCATCACTCAGAATCATGGCGGAACAAGGAATAGATGAGGCCGATTGGATCAGTGGAAGGTTCGAAGAGCTCATGTTGTTTGACGAAAGGAGACTGCGGGCATTGTACCACATCTAGGGTTATCAGCGGAGAATCGCCCGAGCATTCAACAAGAAGGTGAAGTCGAGGGACCTGCGAGAGGGGGACATGGTAGTCAAGGAAATCCGTGCACTGATCTTTGATCAACGAGGGAAGTTCCGACCAAAGTGGGCGGGGCCGTACATCATCAAGGCCATCCTTTCCGGAGGAGTAGCGTCAATCATCGATCTTGACGGCAACGAATTCTCAAACCTTGTCAATTTGGACCAACTCAAACGGTATTACCCCTGAGAGAGCTCGCTGGGCTAAAAACCGCAAGGGCGGGCGGTTCCAGGCAAAAATTAGAGCAAGCCTGCTAGGTCGAAAACCCGAAAGGGCGGTACTAGGCAAAATTTAGAGCACAAAAAGGAGAGTGTTAATACCCGAGTGAACCCTAGCCCGAACTACGTATGGGCCTGATTCCCTTTCTTAAGGGATACGTAGGCAATCTCACTCTGAGGTTCGGTCCTAAATCTCAAAAATCAAATCCAAATTGACAAATCAAGGTACTTTCTTCCAAGGCGCGTGCGATTAATGAACCGAAAGGGGGAAACCCTTAATCAGTCGATTTTATTTAGATGATTTCTTTATTACAGGCTGAGCATGAAAAAGGAAAACACACAACTAAAATACTTTTTAATCCTAAAAACGGCAAAGTAAGCTTTTAACCCCTCCTTGCTTCCACATCTCTCCTCAGCCACTTCCGGTACCTGCCGGTCAGAGCAATGGAGTAAAGAGGATCACTTGGCTCAGTCCTACGAGCCTCCCATGTTCGAACATAGCTCCGAAGGCCCGGAATGGTGAAGGGAGGGAGACGAAGCACTTCAGATCCTTGCGGTGGTACCTCCTGGTTGAGTCCAAGTTGGCGCAGAATACTAAATGGTGAATAGAAAGCGAAGCCCGACAAGCCTGCCACGAACACCTGCGACGATCCCATGTTACTCACGGTCATCACAGGAAGCCTCAGCCAATGACATCGCCAAGCAACGTCATCGTCATCCAGGGAAGCGAAAAAGTCAGCCCAATCATCCTCATCCCTATACATCACTTCGAAAGGACGGTTCCATCCGCTAGCCCGGTACCACCAGTTATTGGCCGGAGGAGTCAGCACGTTTAGCTTGTCACATAGCCACATCTATCCAAAGAGAGAGAAAACAAGTAAGAAGCCAGATAAAGCCTAAGTCGAGGGTCGAGGTAAAATGAATGTGAGAAATAGAAAAAGGAGAGCTGAGTGAGGTCCTTAACCTGCAGCAGCAGCGGACTGCCACCAAAAACCCTCGTGCGTCCAGCACGAATAGCATCCAACCCCATCAAGGTTTCGGCAAGGACCAAGGGAGCGACGTCCTTGCGAGCCTCAATCTGAGCAGCAAAGAACTCCTACCAAAGAAAGGACTAGGCTGGCCAATGGAGGGAACCAGCAGGAAGGCCGCCAAGAGGCAGATGCAACAAGCCATCATTCGACGACCTTGATACTCGAAATCCGTTAAGTCTCCTGGTGGGCTGAATCTCTCGTACAACTGCACGATATTGATGGCATTGCCCCGGGTCAAGAACTCAGCAATGTTCCCGCTGACCCCCAGCTTGGTTTTTAGCATATTCTTCATGCTCTCCCTAAGCATTGGAACAATTGGCTCGCCAGAGTCATGGCTCCCCAGGTAGGCATGGAATTCCTCGACGGTGGGACATAACTCTTGGGAACCAAAGCGAAAAACATGCAATTCGGGATCCCAAAAGCGTGCAGCCGCGTGCAGCAAGACAGGGCAGATTGTGATCTCGCGGAGATACTTCAAGGCATGTGTAGACACCCCAATCTGAATCTCCTGATCGTTTTACGGTTTCTTGTTTCCCCGATGATGAACCGGGTCGAAAAGCAGTCTTAAGGATGGAAAGGTTTGAGCTCAGAGTGTGCGGATCCCCCCCCCCCCCCTTTTTTTGAACCCTTTTAACCCTTTTAAAAAAAGAAAAATAAAAATAGTCAACTCTGGGTCTGCCCTTGACCCTCGCGCGTGGAAGTCACTCCCTCGCGCGAGTGTCCTCTTTGTCCAGGTGTGGTCAAAGTCAAACATTTGACTGTTGACCCACGCGCGACAGGTGGAACACTCGCGCGAGAGTCTCACTGTCTCGCGCGATGGTCCTAGGCTGTCCCTTTCACTTTTGCCAGCCACTTGGTTGCTTGCCGTGGGGCTACAGGTCGCTTAACCCTGCTTTTTCTCCATAGAGCACTGCAGTCACGAGGCCTTGGGAACACACCCTCACACAACCCTTCCCATCACCTTTCCACCAAGCTTAGCCCCCAAGTTTGGTCCTAAGGGGGTGTTTGCCACCACCCTTGGCCCTTGGCTTCCCCTATAAGTACCCCCCTTGTTCTTCCCTTTACAAGGACACACTAAGTCACAAAAATTCACCAACTTGGAAAGTTTGGGAGATTGAGAATCCTTGCAAGCACAAAGGCTCTCAACTTTAGCTCATATCCTATACCTTTCTTCACTCCATTTTCCATCACAATCTTCTCGAATTGTTCAAACCTTTCCAAAACCTTCCAAGCAACGGTATAAACACCTTTTACTGCTTACTGTTTTGATCCCTGAGGGGGGCTGTCAGGGCCAAGATTGGTAATCAATACCAGTTCTGGTCCTAAAAGTCAGCAGAGAGGCAAGAAATTGGTTCAAGCATACCGCTGAGTGACTCACATACGCTGCTACAAGAAATTGGTTCAAGCATACCCTCGTGGGGTTTGGGGTTGCTGGTTTTTATTTTTTTTTTTTCATGTTGTTATTTATTTTACAGCTTTGTAAGCCTTTTAGATCACTGTTTTGCATGTTAAAACAAATAGACTAGACTCTTATTGCTTATTTACTTTGTTGGAATGCTCCTGGGTTGTTTCTGGACATGTACCAGAGCCCAGAATATGCAAAGCAATTCCTGGAAGTCCAGTCAGGACACTCGCGCGAGAGATTCACTGTCTCGCGCGAGGGACCCCTTGATTCCAGTGATTGCCCTTGCATGAGCAGCTTGACCTTTGCCTCTGTTTCGACACCCCCACTGTTTAGGGGTTGCATTTCAATTAATTTGTCTCCTGTTTTGTAATAATTTATAGTAATCATTTACTTACTGTCTATATAAACTGCTTGGTTTGCCTCCTGGGTGTGCACTGGTCCTTCCAGAGCCCAGAAGGGGATAAAATTCAACCTGTGGTGAGGTATGAACTCTCGCGCGAGGGAGTAGGTGTATCGCGCGATGGTCCTCTTTGCATGCGCGTAGATCCATGCATGCAAAGGTGGCTGTCATGTGTGATACTCTCATTCCATGAGCAGCTTGGTTAATTTCTGATCAGGGGTTAAGTTTTATCCCATTTTTATAGTATTCCATCCATTCATGCCATATTCAATCATATCTTGCAAACTTGTTACAGTTTTAATCCCCGATTAACTGTTCCCCCGCCCTAACTGGCTTAAAATTGATTAAAGAAGAAAACGAATCACAAATATTTTCACAAAATGCCTATGTAGAGACCGATCTCCGGATTGGGCGACAGGGGTGCCTTAAAACCCTTCCCCTCTCGTAACCTGGCTCCCGAACCCAGATATGGTTATGACGGATAGTGCCTTCACTTTTCAAATCAAATAAGCGCGGCAGGTGCTGAAACACGGTTCCTTGGGTGTCGGACCTTGAGCCAGTGGCGACTCGTGTTTCTGCGCGCCTGCTTCTCCGCTCGCGCTTCCTCGATCTATCGGGCCCTTGCTCCGGGAAACCGAAATTCCCGGAGACTCGCTTTGGAATCCGAAAATTCCAGGGCATACTGCCCACGCGACTCTGCTGAGGATAATCGAACCAATATTAATTCATACTTAGAGTTTAATACGCTACGAACAATCCCTTAAAAGTCTGTCAAAGCGGTGAGCTCTGCCGAAGGTTAGATTGGTGATTTAACAGGACCTCGTGTCCGCCCAATCTGATCTGGGACTTTTTATTCACCTGCGTAGTTTCCTCTAAAGATGAACTAAATAAAGTGAGCCGAGCTTGAAAGGGCATTTTGTGATTTGTGATTCTTCTTCTTCTTAATCAATTTCTAGCATCTCATTTGCATCGACGTGGGATAAAGCCTCGTTGGATCGTTTTGGCAATCCAACATGGTGTACGGAGTCTGGGACCCCGAATGACCAACAACCTTCGGCGATGATGGGTCATGCTACCGTTTGATTGTTGCTCTGCATATCGCGGGCAACGTGAGGTATATCTGTGGCCCTAGTCCGAGGAACCTGTTACAAGCCAAAACCAGCCTTTGCATATACAAAGCTCTAGCACTTTCCAAACTAAGACAGGTACCTACAGAGTAAGATTTATTTGCATCTAACCCTCATATATTGTCTACGTGTTACTGCTTTCCCTATCGCATGCACTGTGCATCATACCGTCTTGCGTAGGAGTATGTTTAGGGCGGCTTCTAGGGTCCCGTTCTTACAAGTATGTCTTGAGCTGCATTGGGCATTGTTAGGCCCGATGAGGAGTCATGCATCCAGATGATGCATGTTGTCAACTTTTTCAAATCCTTAAAGCACTAACGACTTTAGGAAATCAAAAGTTTCCTGCACCTTTGTCTATACACCTAATGAGGGTTTCAAACAGAAAACTAGGAACAACAAAGGAACATGCCATGATGCTTACACCAGACAGGTAACAAGTGCCTCGTCACTTACACCGCCCGGCTAGCAGCGCAGTGCCGCTCATGCCGCTCCTGGTTATGGCATCGTGACATACACATCGAGTTGTTCCAACTACAAAGTTGAAACCCCAGTTAGTGGAATGGCTGAAGGTCTAGGGTTCTTTTGATATCCTTTAGTCTTATATTGGCCCAAACAAGGACACACCTCTGAAAAGAATTCTGAGGGTTTTTGGCAGTCCCTGAAACAGCTCAAGACAGACTTATTTTCTGGTCTTAGAGTCTAGGGGCGACACCAACGACGCTGGCTGCATACCTTTAGTCTTTTATTTAGATTGAAGTTGCTGCAGGATCCCTACTGAGCCTTCTGTTTTGTTGTCAAGCAAAGTCTTAAGCCATTGCACCGCCAAGGAAAGTATCGAGGAAAGTTGGCAAACCCACTTGGAACGTCTGCAACGGAATCCGGGTCAAAGGCTTGTCAGGTTACAAACCCAATCACTCGCAACGGAAGACTCTCCGCTCTCTTCGTTGGTTGCCTTACGGTTAAGCTCATCGCCGATCTTGGAAGAAGTTATTCAGCCAACATCACCTGGTCTCTCTTCAGCGTCTGAAACTTCCAACATGGCCGGAAACCCCGAGGTTCAGCCGTTTACTGTCAGATGCTTATGAACCTTCAGACTAGCATCACCGCCATGCAGCAGAGGGCCGCCCAAACTGATGCTAATGTCACCCGTTTGAATGAACTCTTCGACACTCGCATTCCACCACCTCTTGAGGAGGAAAGCGAGGCCGAAGACGATCCGCATGTGCACCGAGTTATGGTGGAAGATCCCAACAATCCCGGGCGCGTCATTGTTCAGCACAACCCCCAAGTTGTTCAGGCACTTGCTGGTAACCCTGCAGGCAACATCCTGGTTGGAAATCCAGACATCACTGCTCTCGTGGCCAAGATGGCCCAGCTTGAGGAATCCATTGCCAAAGCGGAAAAAGTCAAAGCTGGAGGCATTGACTTAGATCGTCTCTGTCTGTATCCTAATGCCAAACTTCCTGAGAAGTTTAAAATGCCAGACTTGGCAAAGTTTGATGGAAGCGGTGACCCTCGGACCCATCTCTATAGTTACCATGCTGCAATGAAGCTGCTGTCAGTTGAGCCTGAGGCCATGTCACAGCTTTTCCCTCAGACTCTTTCAGGCCCCGCCTTCCAATGGTTTCTGTCACTCGACATTGCCAAAAGGAGGACTTGGGAGGACATTGGGCTGCGTTTATTTCGCAGTATACAACTCTCAACTGAAGATGACCACACGAGAGCCGAATCCACAAAGATGGAGGCAAAGGAGTCCTTTGCCGATTTTGTCAAGCGATGGCGAGCTAAGGCTGCTCTCATGATTGATCGCCCCAGTGAGAAAGACCAACTCCGCATCATCTCTCGGAATCTCCAGCCGGACTATGCCAAGCATTTGGTTCTCGCTCAGGCATCCGCCAACTTCGACACCTTCTATGATTCCGGCCTGGCCATTGAGGATGCACTCCAAAGCGGAATTCTGACAAAAGGGGAATCTTCTAATCCCCAGAAGGCAAAGCCCCGCGCTTACTCTGGGAACACCAATGCTCTGTTTGGGACAGGGACTTACTCCAATACAGCAACCAGTGGTACCAACGCCTCTGCTTCCAACACCACAAACCACATCGCCGATGTCAATCAGGTTCAGTCGCCACAGAACAGCCGGCCCCGCGGACAGCAACGGAGCTTCTCTGCTATTGAGGCACCTCTGTCCTCAGTTTTGGAAAAGTTGGTAAAGTCAGGGCATCTCAAGCCCCTGGATCCAATGCCTTTGCCCAAGAACCCTTCGCCTGGCTTCAAGGCCAATCTCTATTGTGCCTACCATCGGGGTGCCGGCCATCTACAGACTCCTGCTTTCGTCTTCGGCATGCAATTCAGGACCTTATAGACGAAGGAACTCTCTCGGCACCGCCTCCACCAGCCCAAAAGCCTATCAGCGTGTCCCTTTCCTTCCCCAAACACACGGCTGTTCCCCACATCCCAGATCTCTCTTAGCCCCACTAAAATCAACCCTACCTCCACTATATTCGACCCCACCAACCATATAATCGCAATCAATCAGCCAAAACCCATTGTGCTCATACCTGCAGAATCCGATGCCGAACTCATGTTTATAGGGCAAACCTATAATCCGCCTACCCGTTTGGTGCAAGCAGGCTTGAATTTCCTCAACGACAATATCAGTGATTTGCACGACGGTCCTTCTCTGCGGATCCGACTTGATCCTACATCAACTCGTAATCTTCCCATCTTTGGTGTAGATTCTCCTGGTTCTGCGCGGGACTTTGCAAGTCGATTCAGAGCTATGATGCCAACCTTACCCGAGCCAGAACCAGAACTTGATATGCAGGCTGTAGGCTGGGCAATAGCTGATAGTGAGGATTATGATGCCCCTCTCATCCAAGAATGGTTCCAACTCGAGTTGGAGGGTTTTCCGCTGCACCTTGAGCAGATGCCACCCGACCCGGCATGGGAAGCAGAATGGATCGCTCAGCACGAACAAATAGCACTTGACCCTCTGGATGGCGTCTCCTTGTTCATGCTCTTCCAAGAACTTCAGCCTCAGATTCCCGAGGAAGAATACTTTTGGGATCCTGAGCCCGCTTGGCTAGTTCCAGTCACTTTTCCTGGGCCTCTCCAAGGATTTACTACTCCTGAGTACATGATACACCTTGATGAAGACAATCTGTTTCAAGAGGAGACCCGTGTATTGGGAGAGTGTTTCTTCCCTTCTACCCTCAACAGGCTTGTTGACTCGGTAACTGACCCTGTGTATGACCCTGCGCTCAATATCGTAGATGAAGATCAACCACGCCCTTTTGTCTCTCCTCCAGAAGACTTCAGTGTCATGGTTACAGGTCTGATTCCGCCAGCAAATCTTTGGGATGTAGATGAGATAGTCGATGTCCAGGTTGGGGCCGAAGTTTGGGCTGTCAGCCGTTCTCTAGCTGATGGTGGTCTTTGGGATGTTCCTTTCACCACAAACCTAGGACCAGAGCACGAAGTTGCAGCGGTCCAAGATCTAAATTTCTGGGACTCACTACTGATAAAGGATCTCGCTGACGACCTAGGGTTGGATACAGAAGCGCCGGTAGCTGCACTGGTCACTGACAAAGGGAAGCGTAAACTGGGTGAAGTCCCTTCTGATCTTTGGGACGTGAATCAAGACCCTCAAGCCGCGCCTTCCTTGGGAAACGTTCTTAACGTTACAAGGAGTGGACGAGTCTTTCAGCCTGCTAATCTGCAAGTTGGGACTTCATCCAACCCTTCCAATCAAAGGAATGAACCTGTTGCTTTCCCAGGGTCTGCACCGCTTGAGTTACCAAGCACGGATCTTATTCGGAGGCAGCTCGAATATCTCTCTGAGGCCTAATTTGTTCTTCCCGTGAGCATCGTCAGCAGCTTTGCCAAACTCTTGCCCGTTTAGAAGTTCAATCTGACGTCACTCCAGAGGCTATGGTTTCCCTTATCCTCCCTCCTACCGCTAAGCACACCGTGGTCTTCACCGACAAGGATCTTCCTGTGGAAGGAACTGATCATAACCGCCCTCTGCACATTACAGTTAAGTGTCGCGGACTTTGGGTCCCGACTGTCCTCATTGACAACGGTTCAGCCATCAATGTTTGTCCAATGAGAGTGGCCTATCGTCTGGGACTGGCCAAAAAAGACTTTGCACCTTCTAATTTGGCTGTCAAGGCATACGATGGCACTCGTCGTGTGGTTGAGGGCACTTTGATGCTCAAACTCGACGCTGAGGGTTTCAAAATGGATGTTGAGTTCCATGTCGTCGACATACCTGCAACCTTCAACCTGTTGTTGGGTAGACCATGGCTCCACTGTTCAGATATCATGGCTGTGCCATCCACCCTTCACCAGAAAGTCATGCTGGGGGGCTTGCTTTGGTACGCTCACCATTTGCGGGGACTCTGAATCGCCCGCTCAAAGAAGATAGAACACCAGTGCTGGGAATCATGCACGGTGAAGAGGACGTTGATCTTGGAGGTTTCTCTTTCGACACATCTGGCTCTGTTTTGGCAATCAACGTGGACGGGGACTTTCTCATCAGCTCTGTCGCTATGGACATCATGCGCGGATGTCTTACTTTCTGAGTGCAGTGCAGGAATCCACCATCGGGAGTTCAGGAGTTCCTGTCTTTCCTTTTTCCGAGGGCCGTTTCGGTTTGGGGTACTCTGCCTCTTGGAAATGCCAAAAGGAGGAAATACTTGGGAAAACCTCGAACTCTCTATGGTGATCCTGGACAACTACTTTGTGCGTGAAGTGGGAACGCCGCTTACACTGGACAGATGAGCCTTTCATCAATCCAAAATGGGGAGCTGCTACCTGGTTTTGAGGTCTTCGCCGATGACACCTGGTCTGATGACGAGCCAGCCAGGCTGGAATTCAAGAGGAAGCTTAATCGGCCAAAAGTAGAGACTGGCTGGGGACTTTTGATTTGGGGAGCTTAGAGCTATTCTTCAAAGAGTTCTCTCGGTGGGTTTGGCCAAGGAAGTGAAGAAGGTGAAGAAGCCGAAGTGCTCATGCTCGGGGCGGACGCTTTCGAGGATCCCACTGCTCTTATCACTGAAGCCAAGGGTAGTGTTAAAAATTGCATTTTCAAACCACGCCTAACTTGCATGGATGACACTTCTGAGTCTGAATCTGCGTCAGAGTCAGAGTCTAGTGAGTCTTCTAAGTCTAGCTCTGAGTCGGAGTTTGTGCCTCTTGGCCCTCCACGTCATAGCTTTTATTTCGAGTTTGATTCTCTTGTACTTGGCGACCCGTTGGGGTCTTTTGAAATGAATGAGGCATCTTCTGAGTACTTGCATGATCTTTATATAAACTGTGTCGACCCCGACGATGAAGGGATAGATTTCGATGGGGATATTCCCAAGGAAATCCGTGCCCTCATCGAGAGGGAAGATGAAAGGCATGCTCAGCCATTAAAAGAAGAAATAGTTTCTATAAACTTGAAAGATGGGAATGATCCCCGATTGGTTCAAGTGGGCTCCATGCTTTCACCAGAGGAGCATCGTGATTTCAAAGAGCTGCTCACCGAGTACAGTGATGTCTTTGCATGGTCTCATCAAGACATGCCAGGCATCGATCCCGAGATAGTGGAGCATCGGATCCCTTTGTTACCGGATGCTAAACCTGTGAAGCAAGCTCAGACGGATGAGACCAGATTGGGTTGAGAAGATCAAGGATGAGGTCACGAAGCAGGATCGACGCCGGGTTCCTCATGGTTTCTCGGTATCCCACTTGGGTGGCCAACATCGTTCCCGTTCCCAAGAAGAATGGGCAAATACGAGTCGTGTCGATTTCAGGGACTTAAACAAAGCAAGCCCCAAAGATGACTTTCCCTTGCCACACATCGATGTGCTTGTGGACAACACGGCGGGACATGCTTTGCTTTCGTTCATGGATGGTTTTTCAGGCTATAACCAAATCCTTATGGCACCTGAGGACCGTGAGAAGACAACGTTCATCACTGAGTGGGGGACTTACTGCTACCTGGTCATGCCTTTTGGGCTGAAGAATGCTGGACCTACTTATCAGCGGGCTGCTACAACCATTTTGCATGACATGATTCACAAAGAAGTCGAGGTCTACGTCGATGACATGATCGCCAAATCAAAAACTCGAGAGGGACACATTCCTGTGCTAAGGAAGTTCTTCGAGAGGCTCCGTAAGTTCCGTATGCGTCTCAATCCGCAGAAATGCACCTTCGGAGTCACAGCTGGCATGATGCTCGGTTTCATGATCACTTCCCGTGGGATAGAGGTTGACCCATCAAAGATCAAGGCAGTGCTTGAGATGAAGCCACCGGTGTCTGAAAAGGGAGTGCGGAGCTTTCTGGGAAAGGTTCAGTTCATCAGCAGATTCATCGCCAAGTTGACTTTAACTTGCGAGCCGATGTTTCGTCTACTCAAGAAGGATACCCCGTTTGTATGGTCAGACAGGTGTCAAGCGGCTTTTACTTCCATTCAGAACTATCTTCAAAATCCTCCGGTTTTGATGCCGCCAGTGCCTGGGAAGCCCTTGATACTTTACTTGTCTGTCAACCCGTATTCTATGGGGTGCTTGCTAGCTCAAGAAGGAGATAAGGGAGTCGAGAAGGCCATTTACTACTTAAGTAAGAAGATGGTTGGATGCGAAGAACGCTACACTGCGCTGGAGAAGACGTGTTGGGCTCTTGTTTGGGCTTCCAAAAAGTTGAGACACTACATGCTGGCTTACCCAGTGAAGTTGATTTCTCGGATGGATCCTCTCAAGTATCTATTCGAGAAGCCAGCACTTACTTGGTAAGTTAGCACGTTGGTTACTCATGCTAGTTGAGTTTGATCTTGAGTACGTCACCAGGAAGTCTGTCAAAGGCTGTGCGGTGGCAGAATTCTTAGCTGATCATCCTGTCGATGGGTCGGAGGACTCAGACTTTACGTTTCCAGACGAAGAGGTGCTAACAGTAGTTGACAATGTATGGACTCTCTACTTTGATGGGGCAGCCAATCAGAAAGGATTCGAAATCGGGGTTTTGTTGATAACGCCCGACGGTTCTCATATTCCTCTAGCGTTCAAACTCAATTTTGATGTCACGAATAACCAAGCCGAATATGAGGCCTGCATTGTCGGCATGGAGGCTGCTTTAACACTCGGTGTTGAAAAACTCGAGGTCATTGGCGATTCCAATCTGGTTGTATCTCAAGCCAACGGGGACTGGAAAGTTCGGGAGGAAAGGTTGAAGCCTTACCATCAAGACTTGGAAGATCTTATTCCTCGTTTCAACAAGGTTATCTTCACACATATTCCTCGTCTGAAAAATCAATTTGCCGATGCCTTGGCAACGTTGGCCTCCATGGTCGAACTTCCATTGGGTGTCAAGCTTCGTCCTATTCTAATTGAACAGCGGGACTGCCCTGCTTATCAACATATTAGCACCATTGATGATCTCAATGATGGTCTGCCTTGGTATCACGACATATGGAATTTTGTAGAAAGGGGTGAATATCCGGTTGAAGCCTCTAAAAAAGATCAACTCGCGCTACGGAGGATGGCTGCTCATTACATCATCTGTGGAGGAAAGCTTTACAGGAGATCTCATTGCGGAATGCACAAACTCTGTGTCAACAGTGCTGAGGCCACTATAATAATGGAAGAGATTCATGAAGGAATCTGCGGTCCTCACATGAGCGGAGTCATGCTTGCCAGGAAAATCCTTCGTCAAGGTTATTACTGGTCAACTATGGAATCACAGTGTGTGGATTATGTCCGCCGCTGTCATAGGTGTCAGATTCACGCCAATCTTATGCATATCCCTCCCTCTAAACTGTTTGGTATGACCTCGCCTTGGCCTTTCTCTGTCTGGGGCATTGATGTTATCGGCATGATCAGGCCGTCTGCTTCCAATGGTCATCGATTCATTTTGGTGGCAATCGATTACTTTACCAAGTGGGTTGAGGCTGAATCCTACAAAACTCTGACTGCAGTTCAGGTTGCTCAATTCATCAGGAAAAACATTATCTATCGATATGGTGTTCCTCAGGCCTTTGTATCGGATAATGGAGTTCACTTCAAAGGCAGGGTTTTGGAGCTTTTTGATGAATTCAAAATCCAGATCCACCATTCAACGACCTATCGCCCTCAGACGAATGGGGCAGTTGAAGCAGCCAATAAGAACATTGAAACAATCATCAAGAAGTCTGCAGAGTCTGCCAGGGACTGGCACGAGCAGCTGCCTTTAGCCTTGTGGGGGTATCGCACGTCAATTCGAACATCAACCGGGGCGACCCCTTACTCCCTGGTCTATGGGATGGAAGCAATACTCCTTATCGAACTGGAGGTGCCATCTTTGAGGATCATGACAGAATGTGAACTCACGGAGTCTGAGTGGCTCAGCGGGAGGTTTGTTGAACTCATGCTCTTTGACGAGAGGAGGCTCCGTGCCTTGTATCATGTTCAGGGATATCAGCGAAGAATTGCTCGGGCGTTCAACAAGAAAGTCAAGTCTCGTGACTTGCTCGAGGGTGACATGGTTACCAAGGAAATCCGTGCTCCCATCTTTGATCTCCGCGGGAAGTTCCGACCAAAACGCGCAGGACCTTACATCATCAAAACCATCCTTTCGGGTGGAGCAGCTCAACTCATTGATCTGGACGGCAACGAGTTCAACACCCTGGTCAACCTGGATCAACTCAAGCGTTACTATCCCTGAGAGAAGCTCGCTGGGCCGAAAACCACAAGGGTGGGCGGTCCCAGGCAAAAATTAGAGCAAGCCTGCTAGACTGGAAACCTGCAAAGGCAGTCTAGGCAAAAATAAATAGGCAAATATCAAAAGCTCGCTAGGCTGAAAACCTGAAAAGGCAGTTCTAGGCAAAATTTAGAGCGTAAAAGGAGAGATAAACACACGAGTGAACCCTAGCCTGAACTACGTTTTGACCTGATTCCTTGAAAAGGGATACGTAGGCAATCTCTCTGTGAGATTCGGTCACAATCAATCAACTCGACCCACGGTTTCCTGTTCCAGTATACATGCTGACATACAAGACCGGCTTGGTGTTCAATACTTGGACCAAAAGGGGAAAATTCTTGACTTTTCACTTTTATTCAAACTATTATCTCTATTACATGGCCGAGCAAACCTTAAAAACATTTAAGCATAAAAACAGAATACATGCTGGAGGCCTTGACAGGCTCACAGTTTATTTTAGATCATGTAGGTTTCGGTCAGGAGTCAGTCTGCATTTTGTCTTCTTGCATCTTCTTTCTGTAGCCATGCTTTGTAGCGACGTTGCAGGATGGTGCTGAAATCAGGATCCGCTCCTCCAAGTTGTCTCAGGCCCCAATTGTGTGCATATCCGTTCAGGTTTTGGGCAGTGAATGCAGGAGTATGGAAGGCTTCCACCCCAGCTCGGTGTAACCCCTGGCCCATCCCAGCTGCCGAAGGATACTGGAATATAGAAAGTGAAGTTGGACAGCCCAGCAATCACCATTCTTTCATAACCTGCAGAGTGTAGAGCCATGTCTGGAATGTTTAGCGCCCTGTGCCTCCAAACTATTTCCTGTGGTGACAGGTTGTTCATGAATGCATACCAGTCCTCTGTGGACATTTCTGGGTATAGCATCCCTCGTTGGTGCATTCGACCGGGCAAGTGCGGTCAATTCGCCTCTGGAGCTTCAACCAATCCCAGCTTGTCTGATATAACCACAACTGCATGAGTGAAAAGACAAGTAAGGAGCTATATAAAACTTGAGCGGAAAAACAAGTCAGAAACTCCGATATTTGCCTTAGCTGAGTGTTGAGGTAAAAGCAGAATGTGTGAAAGCCAGAAAAAGGTGAGCTGAGTGAGTTTACCTGCAGTAGGAGTGGACTGCCGCCGAACGTCTCCGTCTGGCCGGTAGCTACCAAATCCAAACCCATGAGTGTCTCCGCCAGAACCATAGGCAAAATGTTCTTCCGGACACCTAGCTGAGTGGCCACGTGAACCAATGACGGATTAACTCGGCCATCCGCAGGCACCAGCAGATGTGCAGCCAGCACACAGATTGTTAGAGCAAACCGGCGCCTGGCCTGCACAGTGGCATCCGTTAGGTCACCTTCAGGGCCATACCACTCCATCAGGCCCATTATATTTATCTGCCCTCCACTTAGCAGGCCCTCTGCTGCGCCTTTTGAGATCTTCAGTGCGGATTTCAAGAGTTTGGACATGCTCTCTCTGTAAGGAGGTACAATAATCACGTTGGACGCAAATCCTTGGAGATATGCGTGAAATTCCTCCACTGTTGGACATAGTTCGTCATTGCCAAATCGGAATACGTGGACATCTGGGTCCCAGAACCGCACTGCCGCCCATAGGATTTCAGGACGCAGTCTTACGCTTCGGAGGTAACGGAACGCGGCCAACCCGTGGGTTCAAAATGTTAGCCAGTCGCCTGCAACGAATGCTTCAAGCCACGGGCCAATTAAGGTAGGGAGGTGGTTTGCCATTTCTTAAATATTGTCTGGAGTTTTAGTCTGGAGACAAATGCCTTATGTTCATGGAGGTTCAAGCTTTTATAACCCAAGAATGGTAGGATATTTTCCTTATTCAAAAGAAAATATCTCTGGAGGTGGGTATACGTCCTTTCAAGAGAAGTCGTATGCTTTGGAACTGTCTCAGGCTTGTACTGGACGCCCAAACAGTGATAACAGGGCCTACAACGCCTCAGCTTTCTGAAAAGTGTCCAACATCGCATCTGAGCTAAACAACACCATCGCGCGACACACTGGGTGTCTCGCGCGAGGATCTGTTTTCTTTCACGTTTCAAAATCAGCCTACTGGATTATTTGGAGTGATCATTCATGTTTCATCTTGGGCTGGCTTTTAGGGTTTTTTGTGCTTTACTAGCAGGTCAATTCAAGTATTTCGACGCGGGGGTTCGAAATATTCATTTTATTCAGCGTACCGAGCAAACAACACCATACAGCAGTTCTGACAATCAAGCAAAATTACAGAAAACTATTTGGGTGGCCCAACGACTCTCGAACTTATTCTCAATTACAGGCAGAATCCTTTTGCGTTCAGTAATATCCCCCGGGCCTTGCTTGGATTTCGGCACGAAGCCATGCCACGTAACGGCCATCTAGCCAATATACGAAATCTGGGCTAGGGCCTTCAAGCACCCCCTGTCTCCAAAGCGTTCGATACTCGCGCATTGAGAGCACATTGAAGTCAGGCAAGTGGAATTCCTCGATTCCGGCTTGGTGCAGCCCTTGGCTTATGCCTAGTTGGCGTAGGATGCGACCCGGGATATAGAAGGTGAAGCTCGTCAAGCCAGCGATTATCACCCTTTCAAGGCCTGTTGTATTGACGGCCATTTCGGGCATGATCAGCCATGGACATCTCCAGACAAAATCATCAGATTGCATGTCGTGCAAGATCATACTCCATCCTGTTACGTCCTGTTCAGGATACAGCAGGGGCCGTTCGAGCAATCGCCTCGGGAAATGTTCCCAACCCGCTTGTGGAGCTTCAAGTAATCCCATTTTGTCAGAAAGCCACACCTGTGAGCGAAAAGACGAGTAAGGAGCTAGATAAAGCCAGAGCGAAAAGATAAGTAAGGTCCTAGAATGATCCTTAACCGAGTGTCGAGGTAAAATGCGAAAGTGCGAAAACCGGAAAAAGGTGAGTTGAGTGAGTATTTACCTGGAGCAACCGTGGGCTGCCACTGAAGACATTGCTCTGTCCGCTTTTGAACAGATCCAAGCCCATCAGTGTCTCGGCCAGGACCGTCGGAATAATGTTTTTTCGGGCTCCCATTTGTGAGGCCATGCTCACCACGCTGGGACTTACTCTTCCGTCAGCAGGAACCAGTGCGTAAGCCGCCAACACGCAAATTGAGAAGGCAAAACGTTTGTGAGCCTCTTCAACGTGATCCGTCAGAATGCCGCCAGGCCCGTACAACTCAATCAAGCGCGCAATGTCCAATTCATCATCATGGATAATGCTGGCCGCCAGCCCCCGGAAATGTTCAGTTTAATCATCAGTAATGGCTCATGTTCTCCTGCACCGGTGGAACGGCGAGGACATCGGGATTTGCAAAGCCGGGTAGGTAGGCTTGGAACTCTTCCTTGGGCACATTTCGTCGTCATAATTACGGAAGACGTGCATGGCTGGATCCCAGTGGATCATAGCAACTTCAAGAAGCTCGGGGCGTGGCCACGTATCGAAGATCTCTGATCGAAGCCAGCCCTTGAGTCCGAGGACTCACCCATTCATAGGTTTCGGTTCTTGCCAACCAAGGATCAAGCATTGCAGCAAGTGGACTCTCCATTTCAGATAACCGATGATGTTCTACACAACTATCAATGGGTTCCATTTATGGGGTTTTTGGTTGGAAGTGTCGGTTCCTTATTCATTTGTGTTGAAGGTAGAAGTTAAAAGGTTTTGAATACTTTACACTTGGCAAATGAAGGGCTCCCCAATTATGTTAATTACTGTGTGCAGATCGTTGGAGGGCCCCCCTAGCAGCTCCTGATGTCTTCAGAAGTTTATTCCAGTCAAACAAAGCCAGCCTGACAGGGGTTGACTCTCGCGCGAGAGTCTCACTCTCCCGCGCGACACATATTCCTCGCGCGTGCATGGCACTCTCTCGCGCTACAGATATTACTCGCGCGAGTGTTCCACTTACTCGCGCGAGGGTCCTTTCTCAGCATTGACAGCTTGCAGCACTACTGGTTTGGCTTGGTCATTTTGGGTTCCAGGGGTATTTTGGCACTTTTTATGGTTCTTACAAGTCTTAATGGGCATATGTGACTGTACCCGGGCATCGATTACGGAAATTCACGCTTAACGAAGATTTTTGACCCTCGGCGGCCCGTTTCAAGCTAAAATCGAGGTTTTGGAGGTTCGAAATTTGTTCCAAAGGATTTTGCCAAGTTCTCTCATGCCGCACAGGTCATATGGAGCGTATGTGACTGTACGGAGGTGTCGGTTTCAGTCTGGGACATAATTGAGTCTTGTTTCGCTGTCTCGTGTCCCTTTTGTGTCTTAGGACACTTTTTGACATATTTCTCGCCTCGGGATGTATTTCTTGATTCCGTCAACTCGTGCAAGTCATGTTATGCGTGCTTGACCTTACGGAAGCATTGGTTTCAATCAAAGTCAAGTATTGCAAATTTTGGTCGTTTAATACCCAAAGATTCATTAATTGGCCGTATCCTCGTATCCTGGTCGTATCCTGGGTTACATTTTCCATTTTCTTTTGAGCTAGTCTCTATTTATACATGCGTGTGCGTCTGCAGTTGGTCTTAGTATGTTATCAATGCAAGTTTGGTATTAGTGGTTGGCGTTTTACCTCTTTAATGCATATAAGAGTGAAATAAACCATAAAATGCAAATTTTATAACTAAACTGTGCTATATCAAACCAAACCAAAGGAAAGTACTATATCTGTGGCGCTCCGGCCCAAAACAAAACCATCAAAAGTATGCTCGGGCACACTCGCCCACTATCACAGGCGCGCAAGCCTCCTAAGAACAAGTATCAGTGTATCTAAGGCGCATTGGCCTTTTATCTAAACTACTTGGGCGCGCAGGCCCGAAATCAAATGCAAGTCATAGAAAGTAAAGAGGCTCCTCAGTCATCCTCATCCCGTCCGAGCCAGTCGGTATCTCTCAAGTCCTCCTCAACATCATCACCACCATTGTCATCATCACTGTCATCTTCATCGGCAGCAGCAAGCTCGTGCGGATTCTGCAAGTAGCGGGGATCGTCGACGGTGTCGTCAGAGTCGCTCTTGCTCTCCTCGTCTCCTTCCTCCTCATCCTCAACAGGATCAGGCACAACCAACCGCTTCCGAACTGGCTCCTCTCGGCCCTGCACCTCTCGCATCTCAATGCGATACCGCTCCTCAGCACGCGCCACGGCCTTCTTGGCCGCCTCCTTGCTTGCAGCAGTAGGCTGCGAACTCCTAGTCTGTCGTCGTGTGACGACCGGCCGTGGTCGCTGCCTGCTGCGGAGGCGACCGCGCTCTCTTCCTAGAAGCCGCCCGTCCCTGTGCCTGCATGTTTATATGTTGCATTAGTATATGTTTTGCAATGTATTTGTCTATCAAATGTTTAAATTGACAGGTACGTTCTATCAATTGGAAGCTATCAGCAATGTATTGGTATCAAAGTAAGCATGCATGTATCAAAAGCAGGCATGTATCGTACGTATTGAAAGCAAGAAGGAAGTGTATCGTTTTGTATACCTGAGTCCTCCGGGACGCCGCCGCCTGAGCTGGCTGAGCTGCGGGTGCTGGATAACGCAACTGCAATGGCATGCCTTGAGCTGCTCTCCTCACCAAGTTCTCCAATGCAAGCATGCGACGTAGGGCTTCGTTCACCCACTCAGCAGGCACCTGTGAATGTTTTGCAATCATCAGATATTCTAGGTGCAGTTCAAGGGTTTTGAAGTTATGCAAATGGAAGTTAGCTTACCTGTACAGTCACGGTCGCAGGCTCTCTAAGGGGCACAAGCTCCACCTCAGCTGTATTCCCCTGATGGTCTACCACATCTACCTTCCAAACCAACTCCGGAGGCCCACCGACTACTGGCCTACTCTCTCTACGCCTCACGCGGCGCTCTCCTCCCCTCGGTGCCTCAGCAGCGGCCCTCCTCTCTGCACCAGCCTCGCGCGCCTGCTCTTGGATCTCTCTGCGAGCTCTGATCCCAAATGGTCTCGCTAGGCGATCTCTCTGATAGACTGCATAGTCCATCGTCGGGCGTAGATGCCGCTCAGTGTCTGGCCTGGTAAACCTCTCCAACTCAGCCAGCGTGTAGTCTCCTGTGTGGGAAGCTCGTGGTGGGAGTGGCCTCGGCACCTGGAACTCAAGGTAACTGAGTGATTGGCAGATCACTCGATCCCCTAAGTACCACTGCCAGCCAAAGGCTGACTCCAGTAGCACCCTGCTGGCTGTGACTGCTCTACTCTGTGCCAAATACTCTGGCTCTGGTCCGCTCGTTCTCCAAGGGTTCCACTCAACCTGCACAAAGTGACAAACAGGCAATATGTACAATTGATCAGCGACAGCATTAGGAAAAGCATGCATGATTGTTTATTTGAGTTCTTATGTCATACCTGTGAAGCTCTCAGCTCATCCAGATACAGCCTATAGGCATTGAGGCTGCCTCTCCCCTCTTTGGTGCCCCTGTACTCTTTACTCCATATCAGCGCTCGCGGGAGGGTGCTCAGATCAGGATGCTTGCACTCCGGGGGGTACATCTTCAGCACTTCAAATGCCCAAAGCTGCGCAGGTTTCAAACAGGAAGATGCATTAGTCAAATTGTATGGTTATACAGTTAAAGCTAGTAAGCAATTTATGCAGTCAAGGAGTACAATGGAGGGTATGCTACAATAATTGAAATCATACCTCCCAGACACGCCAATAGCCGGCCATGCTCTGCCCATTCCTCGAAGCGTCACCAAAGAACTGGTAGGCGGTGCCCAATGCTGCTCCGCCCCAATCAAAGCGGGAAGCCATCCTCAAATCCCTCAGCGCCGGCAGGTATGACAAGTGCACGGTGCTCCCTCTGCCCGGGAATAGTGAAGCTCCAAACATGTATAACAGGTATGCCCGGGCCATCTGCGCCTCCTCATGCTCGTTGGCTGGTTTCTTCTTCAAGTACCGTATGAACTGAGCGTATCTCGCCGCTCCCCTCTCTACCTGGGGCACCTCCCCCAAGAACCACTCCAGAGCCGCTGGATCGGCGTGTATCCCTGAGTCAAACGGGATGGGCTCTCCCCCAACTCTCAGGCCTGTGATCGCCGCAAAGTCTGATGGCGTCACCGTCATCTCTCCGGGAGGCAAGTGGAAGGTATTGGACGTATCCCTCCACCTCTCAGCTAGTGCAACGAGGACAGCATGGTCATTCCTGACTGGCACTGTCAGGGTCAGGATAAACTCTCGAAAGCCTGCTGCATCCACCAGCTCCCTCACCCTCGCTGGCAACCCTATGTACAGTGCCAGAGAACTGCATGGCCCTCCAAAGCCCCGGATATCCCTCTGCTCCGCCTGTTTCAGACAACAAAAACAAGCAATGGAATATGATGTTAGCATGCAATGCTCTCATTTTCAAGTTCTAGGTAATCAATGTATCGGCATGACCACAGACGGATGGGTTATGTTATTTGCTCAAGCTCTTGTTCAAGTGATAGCATGCATACATCGCAGTATTAGGGTTATCTTGTCATTACTTGGAACTCGGTGCCATTTTTAACAGTTGGTTGGTTCAAGACTTTGCGTACGAAGTATTAATTGCAAGGGCTACATCGTCATGTTTTGGTATCCACACAAGCTATCATGAGATGGTTGGTCCAAGTTATGTTTTTGACACGATGTGTTCATGGTGCAGCTTGGTAATGGGTTTATTGGTGGAAGTTATCATATGCATGGCATGTTTTACGAGCTTTCTCTTGTCCCAGCATGTTTGCATTCAGTCTACAACAGATGGTTGGTTCAAGTTATCGCATGCATGGCATTCAGGGCATAAAATTATATCATTATTTCAAAGCATGCAAGTATCAAGTTGAAGTACAAAAGGGGGTTGGTCAAGAGTTATACCTCGGCCCAGGTGTTCGCATTGTGCACCCCAGGATCCCTCAGCACAAGCTCCGGGTCGTAGTCGGTCTGCTGTGGCGGTCTGTACCCCGCAAAGCCTAGCGGCACAAACAGGTGTGATCGTGGAGGCGTGTAAGTCTCCTCTGAAAACTCAGGACGCTCCAGGGCACCCGCCTCAGCCACTGCACTCACCCTCGGCCCCAGAGCCTCCTCGGCCTCTGCCTCCTCAGCCTCTACATCGGCTGCCAATCCCTCTGACCCGGCTCTCTCTCCCTCACCCTCCCTCTCGGCCCTCGCCGCTGCCTCGGCTGCCTCAACCGCCTTGGCCCGGTCCTCCTTGGCTTTCAAGATATATTCCCCGATCTCGGGGTGCTGTTCCAGGACTCTTGCCAATATCTCGTCGGGCGTGTGCTCGGCGATATCATCGTAAGTGACAGGCACATGCCGCGACGAGGTGGCCGCACCCGCCGGTGGCCTGAACGCTATATTCTGCTTTCGGATCTCTACAGGGTTGACTTCTGTGGTCTGCACCTCTTCAATCTGCACTTCCTCGACGTGCTCCTCTTCAATTGCAGCCCCCTTACCCTTCGCCGAGTCTCTCGGCGGGGTTTGGCTCGGCCCGGTATGCTCTTCGCCAGCCCCACTGCCACTGATGCCACCTGAACTTCCCTCAACCACAGGCAGTCCCTCAGCCACTATTCCCGTGTCCTCTGGTCTCCCACGGCCCCGGCCTGGTCCCTCGCGCGAGGCACCTCCTCTACCGCGCGAGGTACCTCGCCACCAGCAGCCTCCTGCTGTTGCCTCTGTTCGCCATCGCCGCCGCCTGTAAGCATTGCACCTTCAACCTCGGTGGGCTCCGCCGCCGTCGGGTCTGTTTCTTCAACCGCCATTGAACTTCCCCGGTTCTCCGGACGATCAATCACCTCTCCACCACCACTGCCATCACTGTGATCTGCCATGGACCAGATCTCGTGCGTGGGTTTTTGGATTTTCAGAAGAAATCTAAGGTTTTGGGAGATTGGTTGAGAGAGTTCGAGAGGTTTGAGAGTTTTTGAAGTTTTGGAACCGCCTGTTATGGCGTTCTGAAGCGTCCCCGACACTTAAGCGGGCAAAAACAAGTTTGGGCCGGATCTGGGCTGATTTAAAATCCAGATCCAGAAAACAGACCATCGCGCGAGGGTCTGCTTACCTCGCGCGAGACTCCCTTTGGGCTCCAGGCCCATTTTCTCCAGCAGGCAGGCCCAATTCGATTACTTTCGATTTTAATTAAAATCCAAGGTTTTAATTATGGTTCTAAGTTGTTCTTAGGATCATATTGGATTAAATTCTCGCAAACTAGAGCGTTTATATCCCCATCTATGGTCCGCCTACACTCTCCGGTGTGCTCAATCAGCGACGATCTATCCGTCCAATTTCAAATCAGCGACGATCTATCCGTCCAACTCTGAATCCGCGACGATCTATCCGTCCACATTCAAATCAACGACGATCTAACCGTCAATCAGCGACGATCTATCCGTCCACATTCAAATCAACGACGATCTATCCGTCCACATTCAAATCAGCGACGATCTATCCGTCCAACTCTGAATCAGCGACGATCTATCCGTCCACATTCAAATCAACGACTATCTAACCGTCAATCAGCGACGATCTATCCGTCCAACTCTGAATCAGCGACGATCTATCCGTCCAATTTCAAATCAGCGACGATCTATCCGTCCAACTCTAAATCCGCGACGATCTATCCGTCCACATTCAAATCAACGATTTATCTAACAATCGATTAGCGACGATCTATCCGTTCACATTCAAATCAACGACGATCTAACCATAATCGACGAACTATCCCTCCAACACAGAATCCGCGACGCTCTATCCGTCCACATACAAATCCCACCACGACCTATCCGTCCACTTTCGAATCAGCGACGATCTATCCGTCCGCATTCAATCAACGACGATCTATCCGTCAAATCATTCTTCGGTGCACGGTACTTTACATACTCGCGCGCTTTTTCAATAAATCGGCTTTTGGGTGGATTTGGTGGGTGTCTAGAAACCTTCGACGTTACCCGTACCTGTCATGGTGCTCTGCGTGCCGTCAAAGGGGACTACTTAGACACCCTAATCTGAATCTCTGATCGTTTTACGGTTTCTTGTTTCCCCGATGATGAACCGGATCGAAAAGCAGTCTTAAGGATGGAAAGGTTTGAGCTCGGAGTGTGCGGATCCCCCTTTTTGAACCCCTTTAACCCTTTTAAAAGAAAAATAAAAATAGTCAACTCTGGGTCTGCCCTTGACCCTCGCGCGAGTGACCCTCGCGCGAGCGTCTGTTTTGCCAGGTGTGGTCAAAGTCAAACATTTGACTGTTGACCCACGCGCGACAGGTGGAACACTCGCGCGAGAGTCTCACTGTCTCGCGCGATGGTCCTAGGCTGTCCCTTTCACTTTTGCCAGCCACTTGGTTGCTTGCCAGGGGGGCTACAGGGCTGCTTAACCCCGTTTTTCTCCATAGAGCACTGTACAGTGCAGGCCTTGGGAACACACCCTCACACAACCCTTCCCATCACCTTTCCACCAAGCTTAGCCCCCAAGTTTGGTCCTAAGGGGGTGTTTGCCACCACCCTTGGCCCTTGGCTTCCCCTATAAGTACCCCCCTTGTTCTTCCCTTTACAAGGACACACTAAGTCACAAAAATTCACCAACTTGGAAAGTTTGGGAGATTGAGAATCCTTGCAAGCACAAAGGCTCTCAACTTTAGCTCATATCCTATACCTTTCTTCACTCCATTTTCCATCACAATCTTCTCGAATTGTTTAAACCTTTCCAAAACCTTCCAAGCAAAGGTATAAACACCTTTTACTGCTTACTGTTTTGATCCCTGAGGGGGGCTGTCAGGGCCAAGATTGGTAATCAATACCAGTTCTGGTCCTAAAGTCAGCAGAGATGCAAGAAATTGGTTCAAGCATACCCTCGCGCGAGTGACTCACATACGCGTGCGACAGTCCACTGTCTCGCGCGACAGTCCTCGTGGGGTTTGGGGATGCTGGGTTTTCTTTTTTTTTTTTCATGTTGTTATTTATTTTACAGCTTTGTAAGCCTTTTAGATCACTGTTTTGCATGTTAAAACAAATAGACTAGACTCTTATTGCTTATTTACTTTGTTGGAATGCTCCTGGGTTGTTTCTGGACATGTACCAGAGCCCAGAATATGCAAAGCAATTCCTGGAAGTCCAGTCAGGACACTCGCGCGAGAGATTCACTGTCTCGCGCGAGGGACCCCTTGATTCCAGTGATTGCCCTTGCATGAGCAGCTTGACCTTTGCCTCTGTTTCGACACCCCCACTGTTTAGGGGTTGCATTTCAATTAATTTGT
The DNA here is from genome assembly GCA_025413875.1 of Rhododendron molle. Lineage (NCBI taxonomy): Eukaryota > Viridiplantae > Streptophyta > Magnoliopsida > Ericales > Ericaceae > Rhododendron > Rhododendron molle. The sequence continues at coordinate 27,555,800 of CM046388.1, read as the reverse complement.
CTCCTGTTTTGTAATAATTTATAGTAATCATTTACTTACTGTGTCCATATAAACCGCTTGGTTTGCCTCCTGGTGTGCACCGGTCCTTCCAGAGCCTGAAGGGATAAAATTCAACTTGTGGTGAGGTATGAACTCTCGCGCGGAGTAGGTGTATCGCGTGATGGTCCTATTTGCATGCGCGTAGATCCATGCATGCAAAGGTGGCTGTCATGTGTGATACTCTCATTCCATGAGCAGCTTGGTTAATTTCTGATCAGGGGTTAAGTTTTATCCCATTTTTATAGTATTCCATCCATTCATGCCATATTCAATCATATCTTGCAAACTTGTTACAGTTTTAATCCCCGATTAACTGTTCCCCCGCCCTAACTGGCTTAAAATTGATTAAAGAAGAAAACGAATCACAAATATTTTCACAAAATGCCTAAGTAGAGACCGATCTCCGGATTGGGCGAGAGGGGTGCCTTAAAACCCTTCCCCTCTCGTAACCTGGCTCCCGAACCCAGATATGGTTATGTGAACTTGTTCCTTCACTTTTTCAAATCAAACAGCGCGACAGGTGCTTCGAAATATGGTTCCTTGGGTGTCGGACCTTCAAACCCGAGTGGCAACTCTGTATTCCGAGCGCTTGCCTCTGCTGGGATCCCAAAAGCATGCCGCCGCGTGCAGCAAGACAGGCCGGATTGTGACCTCGCGGAGATACTTCAAGGCATGAAGGCGATGCCCTCGGAAATTCAGCTAATCAATGCCTTCAAGGCTGTCCAACCAAGGCTGAAGTAAAGCTTGATTCAACAAAGCCATGAGAAATGAAGTTTTAGAAGGAAAATGATGGTGTGAAGTGTGAATAGGTTTGCCAAGGCTGGGCTCAGTACTTATAGAAGGCTGGAGGGGGGCAATCCTTCACTCAACAGCCTTGGGACTCAACAAACTTGCCTTTTTCAAGACCACTTGCTTGCATTTTCAAGATTTCAAACTTTGGAAACTTGAGAAAACATGGGAAATACACTAGTCCTGCTTTGGGAAGCCACTGTCCCTTGGAAATCAGCTTAAGGAGAGTTACAAGGCGTTTGGAAAGGGTGCATGCAGAAGAAAACAACATGGTAGAGCTAGTGGATAACTTTGGAAAGGAACACAAGTCTGCAAGTCACAGCAGTCCCGAGCGCTCGGGAGTGAATTCCCAACCGCTCAACAACACTCTCAAGCGCTCGAGAGTTCTGCAATTTTCAGCAGGTTCTGGTTTCCAGGTTTTGGCCTCAACACAGCATTATAGTCTCAAGGCCTTAGTTTCAGCAAGTTTCAACCTGTTTATGGGTGAATACAGTGGGTTCAGTTGTCTGTTTGTCTGAATATTCCTTGGGAAATCTCAAAATCTCGACGATTTCCTTCCCGTCGACGTGTCAAAATTCGTATCAAGAGTGTTTGATCAAGTTAAGAGGTCTACGCAAGTCTTAACGTGTGTCGGTAACTGCGTGAAGCGGTCAGACGCGCACCAAAGCTTGCAGAATCAATGTTCGCCTTCTAACGCCCCAATTTCATCGTTCATGGTCGCGTTAAAGGCATACACCTTGTTCAAATACTCTTGTGTCCCATTCTCGTGTCCAATCTCGGTCAAGTTTAGTCGTTACTTGCCTTAATTAAGGACGTTCTTATCAAAAGTTCCATGAGTCGAGTAAATTGTGTCAAGTTTTATTCCGTTTTAAGAGTATCGTTTGAAATTCGCGTGCTCTTTACCCTTTTTCAAAGCTAGACAAACATATTTCATAAAATACAATTCTTGAAGGGAGTGCAAACGAATGCAAATGGAAAGAAGTGCAAATTTTCATAAATAAATACGGTATGTACAATGGGTAAGGAAGGAGATACATGTACTGGGGCAAACACGTGCCCAATCCTATCTACCGGGGCACGCAGGCCGAAACAAAACCAAGGCACGCAGGCCCGGAGGCTACAACTATGTTGGCACAGAGGCCCATGCGAAAGAAAGACTAACAAAGCAAAAACCTAAAGCTCAGCCCAGACGGATCCTCTTCTGCTGGTGTCCCTCGGACTCAGAGCTCTCAACGTCGTCCCCATCATCGTCGTCGTCATCGGAAGGGCCTGAGGCTGTACTCGAGTCCGTAGACGCTAAAGCTCGTGACTCGAGTGATTCCTCTGTATCCTCCTCTGACTCCTCACGAATGAGTCTGCGCCGAGACACTGCCCTGGGGACCACCTCGAACTGCCCAACCCCTGCTCTCTGCCTACCCCGGCCTCTCGCGCTGGTGGAAGCTGTAAGGCTCGTGGTGTACTGCGGCTGTGTCCTGGCCGAGCGTCGTGGCTACACCTGCATGTCATGAACATTCATTCATTTCATACATGTTTTAAATCCAATAAAATGTATATGCATGCATTTGCATTTTCATACCTGAGAAGCAACAGGTGGAGCAGGCTCAGGAACAGGTCTGGTCTGGAGGGTCCTCCCCTTGGCGCAGTTTTTCAACAGCTGCCGCATCCCCACCATTAGCATAATGGCCTGTTCAGCCCATTCTCGCGGCACCTGCACGATGGTTCAAAAGTCAAAGCAATGTATGCATGAACAAGAAACATTTGAAGCATGGAACGAAACAAAGTTGTGTTATACCTGTGTGGGAAGCTGCATCCGCGGCTACGGAAGGCGTGGAATATCCAGCATCGCCTGAGCACCAGAAGGGTCCCTCACCCCCATCACCCAGTCTAACGTCGGCAACCCGATTGGAGTAGACGCCTCAGCTGCCTCAGGAACCTGTGAGCTGCTCTCACCTCGGCCCAAGGAACAAGTACCCCTCCCGCCAGTAGGAGGCCTAGCACCTCGCCCCCTATCGCGTGAAGAGCGACTCCCGCGGCCCCGTGCTCCTGTCTCACCTCCAGCCTCATCTCCAACCTCATCGCCAGCCTCACCTCTGGCCCTCCTAGCCTCAGCCTCTGCTGTGCGCCGCTCCAGCTCCCTCTCCACGCCCAAGCTGGTGGCCAAGTATCTATCTCCGTATGTCGCATAGTCCAGCGTGCACCGCAGGTATCTCTCCAAATCAGTATCAAGCACTGTGAACTGCTCCAACTCGGCCCGAGTGTATGTCTCAGTCCGCTGCACTCGAGGAGGGAGCGGCCCCGGCACGATGAACTCTGGAGAACCGAGCGACTGCCGTGTCACCTGATCCCCCAGGTACCACTGCCAACCCAAGGGACACTCCAGTAGGACTCAGCTCCTAGTCACCTCCCGGCTCCTCGGAAGGAAGTCAGCCTCCAGCCTCGCCCATCGATCCCAGTGAACCTGCATCCGGTCGATTGTACATTAATGATCAAATTTCATAAAGGAAAGCACAAGGCATGAAAAGGAAGGAACATCAATGTTTGTACCGTGACTCCAGTGATATTGTCCAGGCAGCGCCGGAAAGTCATCACTTGCCCCCGTCGCTCCTTCGCCCTCCGGTACTCTTTACCCCACGCAAGTGCACGTGGGAGCAGGTGAGGATTAGTGCAAGTATTCTCGGGTGGGAACATGCCCAAGACCTCGTAAGCCCAAAGCTGCATATTTTGGAAATCGATTCAAGTCAGATACATGTTCAATTCAATTCAATTCAATCAAACAAAACAATTCAAAGCAATGGTTCGAGTCATACCTCGGTCACTCTCAAGTATCCGCCTATGGTGTCTCCCACTCTGCGTGAGGCGGCTCCCAGAAAGCAATAGAGCGTGCACAGAGCAGCACCGCCCCAGTCAAAACATCCAGCCTGCCTCAGATCAACCAGGCCCGCTAAGTAGCTCAAGGAACCCGGGATCGCCTGAGCGGGAACAGAGAAGCCCCGAACAGGTATAGCAAGTAGGCCCTGGCCATCTGCGCCGCCTCAGCATCGTCTGCTGGCTCGTGATCCCAGTACGTCGTAAACTGCCCGTACTCTGCTACCCCTCCGCTGTGACGCGGGACCCGTCCAAGGAACCACCTCAGAGCCGTGTCGTCCAAATCTATGCTCGGGTCGAAAGGAATCGGCTCACCTCCAACTCGGAGCCCTGTGATCGCCGCGAAATCTAGGGGAGTCACTGTCATCTCCCCGAAGCGAAGGTGGAAAGTGTTGGTGGTGTCCCACCACCGCTCTGCCAGTGCTGTCATCACTGCACGGTCCACCCTCACCGCCGTCAGCAGCTGGATGAATGGCCCAAAACCAGCCTCTTCTACCAACTCCCGCACTCTCCGGGGTAGCTCCTTGAAGTACTTCAGTGAGTGGCCTGAGCCTCCGTGGCCGTAGATATCTCTGGTACGCTGTTTCAACAAAGCAAAGAAATAGCATCAGTAAGCAACACAATAGTTCAAGGAAGAAAGCGCAATGCAGGAAAGAAAAGCATTAAAATCATACCGTGGTCCAGCCAGAAGAGATGTGTGAGACCCGATCCCGAAGAAGCAAATCCTCAGGATAGTCATCCCGGGCTGGAACGTAGCCGGTCATCCCCGTCGGCTCAAAGAGGTGAAGCCATGGAGCGTAAGTCTCCGACTCAAACCCAAGACGTGCACTGGCCAGGTAGGCCTTCGCCTCGTCGGCCGCAGTAACGCGCTCTTCGATCACCACCTCCTCCTCCAGTCCCAAATCATCCATCTCCGGTGATCCCGTATCCGCCTCCGTCCCCGCACCGCTGAGCAGCGCTCCTAGCAACAATGCTGAGGTCCGATCCTCCGGAGTCCTCGCACCCCTCAGAACCCCTCTAATCCCAGCATCGAGACCAAGTGCATCTAGAATATCCTGCGGCCTCGCCGTGTCCAAGAAGTCCCCCTCCGTGAATGGGACTGGATGTGAAGCACCGATCCCGCTGTCCCCGACCCTTGGCCCAACACATCTCTACTGCTCGCGGCCAGGCCGCCGTCTCCTCGCGCAACCCCGCTATCGCTAATATCTCCTACCGCCACCAAACCCCCGCTGGTACTCTCCACTGCCCCTGTACCCCTGTCGGCCTCGACCTCTATAACCAGACCCTCACTAGCGACCCCCTCCTGGGCTGGCGTGGCAGCGCTACCACTAGTCTCCTCGGTCACCGCCGCAGCCGCCACAGCCGCTGCCTCCTCGTGGCTGGGCAGCCCCTCATCACCTCCACCAGCGTTATCCCTCTCTCCTCCATCCTTGCCACACCCTCTACCGCCACCACGTCTCCGCCATTACCTCCCCTCACCTCCTTGACCTCACCAGCCGCGACTACCGCAACCAGACCCTCGCCAATGTGCCCCTCCTGAGCTGGTGTGACAACACTGCCGCTGTCCACCTCCATCGCCGCCACGGTCTCCACAACCGCCGCCTCCTCGCGGCTGAGCATTCCCCTGTCGCCACCACTAGTCATCCTCGGTTCCTCCACTCCCCAAGCCTTCTTCTTCCTTTTGATTCGCACTTCCTGGCAAACGATGGCCCACTGGAAGATCGAGGAGATCTCAAGATCTCGAGCTTGGACCGTGTTGAGAGAGTAAAAGAGCTTGAGATGGAGAGAGATCAGTCGAATGAGAGAGAGAGATCGCCCGAGGGAGAGTGTGGGGACGATCGAGATTTAGAGTGTACGGTTCGCTCTGGTTCTCGAGCGCTGAGGAGTGGGTTTAAAACCCCAAATCAGCCAAAGAAGATGAACAGAGCAGTGGACCCCGGTCATAGTCTCGAGCGCTCGAGACCACTCCCGAGCGCTTGGGAGTGGTTCTGATCGCTGAGATCTATCCTCAGCCTCCGCGCCGGTCCCTTGTCGTCCCTTGCCTATCCCCGCCGCTAAAGTCTTCTTAGCTTTCTCTTCCTTCTTACAAAATCAATCTCAGTCCTGTCTTCAACCACGATGAACGAGACTGTAGGATGTAAATCCTCCGTCGGTGATGTGTTTTTTTAGCCTCGCGCTGCACAATTTGCTACTTTATTTGATAGTCGATTGAAAATTTGTCTATTTATACTAATTTCAACAAGTTTGCAGGTATTTCTGCCCTACAAGTGCTATTTTATCCTCGTTATGTCCGCCAAACAGAGCAACAGGTGGACCCCTGCATGTATTTTATCAAACTCGTGTCAATCATTTCTCATGCATGTACTGCACGTACTTGCATTTTTTTCTCCGTCCGCCAAACAGAGCAACAGGTGGACCATTCGTGCATTTATCTCATCGAAGTCGTGTCGATCACTTCTCGTGCTTGCATCACACGTGCTGGCATTTTCTGTCCGCTGAACAGAGCAACAGGTGGACCTTTTTACAATCACCTCATCAAACTATTGTCAATCTTTCTCGTGCATGCATTACATGTGCTTGCATTTTCTGTCCGCCGTACAGAGCAACAGGTGGACCCATTGCACATTTATCTTGTCAAAGTATTGTCAATCTTTCTCGTGCATGCATCACACGTACTTGCATTTGCCCCAAAGAACTACGCTGGTCTGATCCTTGCAGAAAAGGGTACGTAGGCAGTCTAAACAGACGCGACCACAGGCACCAAGAACTGTCACTTGCATTTGTGTTTGAAATTAAGGGTTTGACGTGGGTCGAATTGGGCTGTCTCAATCTTTGGATGTCACTCGTATCCAGACATGATGCCGAGCACCATCCAAAGAGGGGCAACTGTAGACACCCCAATTTGGCCTCTTTGAACTTCCTTAATTTGTGGCCCGGAGGCTCCCCGATGATGAATTTGGATTGAAACAAGCCTTAGACCAGTCAGGACTTTGCTTCTTGAAGACTTTGAAAGAGAAGACAAATGTAAAAATCAGTCCCAAGCGCTCTGGATCAGTCTCAAGCGCTCCAAACCATTTTCAAAACCCCGGATTTGGCAAACTCTCGAGCACTCGAGAGTAAACTCCAAAGCGCTCGAGACTGAACCCAAGCGCTCAAGACTTCTGTGCTGCCCAATGGATGGTGGAGCTTCCCCACTTCCCATGCAGGCCATCATTACAGTCGTTCTGCCCGGTTAAAACCTCAGGCAACACTCCACCTCAGTCAGAGGTGAGTTAGGCCTGATGGATTTTCAAAGATTCCAAATTTCATTTTCTAAAATGAGACCATAGACCATCTTGCCTATATAAGGCCTCACTTCAGCACAAACCAGGCACGAAATCTCTCTCTCTAGAAACTCTCTGACCAGTCAAAAGAAAACCATTTTTTTCTTTGGAAAAATTTGATTTTCAAAAGGAAAGCAACCAAAAACTCAAGACATCAAAACATGGAGGAGGTTCAAAGGATAACCAGTCTATGATCTTATGAAGTTCTCACTTCTCATTCATCTTTCAAAGTCTCTTTCTTTTTTCAAAGAGCAAAGTCCCAACTAAAGGTATAAGTTTCAACGTTTGCCTTAAGCAAAACAGGGTTGTTTCTCCTTTTTGAGGGAGGTCCCTCAGCACTCTCAGTCTTTAATACTGAGCATGGGTTGAGAGACCTTGGTGTAAAAGCAAGAGCAAAGGGGTGCAGATGTGTTTTCTATGCCCAGTCTACTGGAAACACTCCCAAGCGCTCGGGACTACTCCCAAGCGCTTGAGAGTGATTCCAGTTCTGCTTCCCTTCTTTTGAGTATTTGAATCGATATGCATGGGTAGGGTGTGTTTTAAAGCTTCTTTTTACTCTGTTTAAGGTGTGTTGGTACTAATGACCTACTGTTTTCGGAGAAAAGTAAAATAAATGATTTGCATTTAAGGCATGCAAAAGAGTTTTGGTCTGGATCTAAAAAGAAAAATACTTTTTCACACTTTGAAATGTAAGATCTAGTGTACCAGCATACTGCATGTAATGGATCAGTTGGTTGATATCAGTCCTAGGGTGCGGAACACTCCTGAGCGCTCGAGTTTACTCCCAAGCGCTCGAGAATGTTTGCATGCAAGCTTGATATATTTCTCTCCCAGTTTGACCCCCCACTGCCCTTGCATGGCCATGCATGTATCCTTTTTTGCATCTTAGAACTGTTAAACCATTTTTCATAAGGGTAGGGAGGCATGGTTTGGAAGAATGGGGTTTGTTCCCTGTCTACTAGACTGACCCCATTCTGTTAAGCCTTCGGTTTGGCCTGTGACATAATCAATGACATTCTAGTTTGCATTTTCAGCATCATATTTTGTTATATTCTGTTGGACTAACAAAAACTTGCAGGCTGGACAACAACACTCCTAAGCGCTCGGGAGTCCTCCCGAGCGCTCGAGAGTGAGATTAATGATAGGGCCTTCCAGTTTCTAGCACTTTGCATTTCATAGCCATTTTTCATTTATTTACCATACATTTGCACATGCATACACTTCCCTACCTGATGTATCTGTAAATAAATGTTCGCGGTCTATTGGAATAAAATCTTTTGAAAAAAAAATCCCACAAGCGTTTAGTAGAGACCGATTTCAAATCGGGTGAGGGGGGTGCCGTAAAATCCTTCCCCCCTCGTAACGTGGCTCCCGAACCCTTAACAGAATCTCTAGTTTTCAATTCAAATCAATCATTTTCCAACAAAATGGTTTCTCGGGTGGCAAACCATAAATCCGAGTGGCGACTCTTCAAAATCGTTCAAAAAGAAATCCAAGAACGGCGTGGCGCTTTTTTTTCGGGCCGCCCCGAAACCACCCGGGTCTGTGGTAGCCCACAACGGTCATAGTTGGTTGCTCAAGTGAGATGCATGTATATGCTTGCTTATGCACATATGTCTGATAGGCATAACATTCCTGTTGCTAAACTTGCTGTACATAGAAATTGGAGATTGAACGTATCAAACTGATCATACCAAAGGAGATAGCAATAGAGCCTTGCTTCTTCAATACTTTACACCACTATCATTCGTTGCAAAGACTTTCGCAGTCAGGTAGTTTTTCAACAAATTGGGAAAATGAAATAGTTTTATGTTCTAAAAAATTCTTTTGGTCATCCAATATACAGATCTCCTCTTTTTATCGGTGTATTTTGGCAACTAATATTCCATGCCATTTGCATTCAATCTTAGGTCAGTTAGAATTGGTTCTCTAGTTACTTCGGGCTAACCACTTTTGAACCCTGAGACTTGCTAATGACTTAGTTATATTATCCTATAAAATTATGCTAATGACTATGCCTGCCTCTAAACTCAAACATCAGACTCTCTGTCAACTTGGTATAAATATAATCCTTATGTTTGCCATGCCAATGCTTATCAACGTTTCTTGGGACTAAGTGATCGCATCTCTAAATGCTTATTCAAAATAAATACTTGCCTCAACCTTTTTGGCTAATACAGTTACATTCAAGACTTTACGATCATAATTGGTTGCTCAAGTGAGATGCATGTGTATGCTTACTTACACACATATGTCCGATAGGCACAACATTCCTGTTGCTAAACTTGATGTACATAGAAACTACAGATTGAAAATATCATAATTGGTTGCTCAAGTGAGATGCATGTGTATGCTTGCTTACACACATATGTCCGATAGGCACAACATTCTTGTTGCTAAACTTGATTTACATAGAAACTACAGATTGAAAATATCAAATTGATCACACAAAAGGAGATAGCAGGAGATCCTTGCTTTTTCGATACTTTACAACATTATCATTCATTGCAAAGACTTTCGCAGTCAGGTAGTTTTTCAACCAATTGGGAAAATGAAATAGTTTTATCTTCTGAAAAAATTCTTTTGGTCGTCCAATATACAGACCTGCTCTCTTTATCGATGTATTTGGGCAACTAATATTCCATACCATCTGTGTTGAATCTTAGGTTAGTTAGAATTAGTTCTCTAGTTACTTGGGTTTCTATATACAATCAATGAAAAAAAAATCCATCACATCCTCGTGGAGTTACAAACTGCTAGTATATATACTTCTAGATTGAACCAACACAAGTACTCGTAAAATGATTTCCATGGCAAATAATCCTTCCTAGTATGGAAGTTGCCATTTTTAAACTTCTTTGTGATTATTACCGTGAATATTGGCAACAAATCATCTTGATTGCTTGAATCCATCTCCCTCTCCAACACCATCGACATATCTTTCTATATATTTTGTATTATTGTTCGCTATAGCCAACAATTTGCTCTCGTACTACTCAACAGTTTAGGGTCATAATTGGTTGCTTGAGTGAGATGCATGTGTATGCTTGCTTACACACATATGTCCAATAGCCATAACATTCCTACTACACAACTTGTTGTACATAGAAGCTACAAATTGAAAGTATCGAATTGGTGACGCCGAAAGAGATAGCAGCAGAGCCTTGCTTTTTTGATGCTATACACTATTATCATTCATTCCAAAGACTTTTGCACTCAGGTAGTTTTTCAACAAATTCGGAAAATGAAATAGTTTTATCTTGTGGCAAATTCTTTCGGTCATCCAATATACAGACATGCTCTTTTTATCAGTGTATTTTCGCAAGTACTATTGTATACCATCTGTGTTCAATGTTAGGTCAGTTAAAACTGGTTCTTCAGTTACTTCGATTTCTATATACAATCAATGACAAAAAATCCATCACATCCTCATGGACTTAAAAAGTGCTGGTATATATGCTTCCAGCTTGAACCAAAACAAGTGCTCGTAGGATGATTTTCATGGCAAATAATCCTTCTTACTATGGAAGTGGTCATTTTTAAACTTCTTTGTGAATACTACCATTGGCAACACATCATCTTGATAGGCTGAATGCATCTCCTTCTCCAACACCATCGACATATGTGTGTGAAGCTTCAAATTTCTCTCTACAGCAAAAGCTAGCATGAAAACTAATCCTACAAAAGGTTGTGTGATTAATTTCAAGCAGTTCACAAATGACCCACTATCCCAAGTCATAATTCCAATCCTGTCCATGATTTACTTTGCACACACTTTTCAACCATATACCTAACTATCATAAACAACATTCATAAGTCTTCTACTACGGTTCCTACATTTCCATGGTCACTGCCAAAAACAACATTAATCTTCGCCCTGAAACAAAATAATATATCCTCTTCAACATGCACAAAACATTCGTGCTTTGCACGTGGTTACACCTAACATCGAATAAAGCATAACTATATCGGGATGTCTTATCTAACTGTGCGAATACAACATTTCTTTTGATCATGGGATTGGATTATGTTAAAATGAGTCAAACTTATGAACCATCCTCTTATTGCTCAAATCTCAAGGGTAGATGGCAACCCAAGCACCAATGTCATAACCAGATGGGAAGTGATTTTCACACTCACCATTTTACAATTCACGCATTTTTTTTTGTCTTTATTCACATGAATTTACTGTATCATTTTACCCTTTTTCAATACACTTTTTCATCCATCCAAGGACAACATAGTAGCGGATCAAAAAAAGAAAAGGACAACATGGTAAATTCATGTGGATAAAGTAAAAAAATGAGTAAATTGTAAAAAGGTAAGTATGAAAATCATTTTCCAAACCACATATGAGAAATTGTTCTACATTCTCAAAAAGAAAAATAAGAAAAAAGAAAAATCATTATACTTTCGGGATTTAGTTTGCCAATCCTAAAACGAATTTCTCACATAATTTGTTCTGTTCCACATTCCATCTTTTCTTATGCTTAATTATACCAAGGATGTTTTTATTTGGACGCAAATTGTGTCTTTTACGGAAAGCAAGAAATAAAAGAAAAAAGTTGTTACAAAATTAAATATTTCAGAACTAAGAAGTGTAAGATTTCGTAAGAAACCCTAAACCCCAATAACTCACGTCAAACCATTGAAGAAAATAATACCGGATGCGTACCTGTCGCCATGGAGGATGAAAAACTTTAGTGTGTGGTTATTCGTCTTCCATCTCCAAAACTCTTCTCTTGATATTGACCTTAGTCTCACACACGATGGGATGGTATGAGAAAAGAGGCTAGGGTTGGAGTGGGGACCTTGACCACCTATTTATAATCTCTGGTTCCATCATAGCCCATCATAAAACATGGAACCATATTGGGCCCTTTAATTGAACTCTACCTATAAAATAAGCCTTCACCACTTAACGTGCGTGATATGACCCAAACACGTGCTAATAGAGACGTGTCCTTTACCCGGGTCACATTAATTGAACGATTACAACCTTATGGATAATACCGACATCTCTCAAGCTTTATTTAACAACATACAATGTTTAATTTTATGATCTATGTAGGCCCACCAACAGAAAATTGCTAACAATGTCCCACTTGGGCCACATAGGTCATCCTGATATTAGACATTGTAAACTTTAGGAGCTCAAACTTTTCTTGTCAAAATTTATGAGTGTCATCTCAAAACAATCTGGTCCATTGAAACATAAATATAGGATCATGACGGCCTTTGCCATATTTATCATGACATAACCCATCCATGGTCACAAATACTGTATTCAACGACATAGATCAAGTACGGATATGTAGCATGGAAAACGAATGCCATGTGATCCTTTATTATGCCTATTTCCAACTGGTCCAACTTTATATCTCAATAGAGTTCCTGTATACTACATATTTTCAAAACTTCATGTATAACCACAATTTGAAAAATATACAACTTTATTTCAGAATCATTAATAAATCGAAAGTGATCACCACAAATGTCAATGAATCCATATTATGAGTAACACAACTCCCACTAACAAAAAAAACTTCATTAGGACTAACCACTCCTATATGAGCAACATGCTCCTTAAACACTTTAGGTGGTAAGCCCTTAATAAGCGGATCCGCAATCATGAGTTCTGCGCTAATTACTCAATTGACATAAGATGATTCTGAACTCTTTCCTTAACGACAAGAAACTTGATGTCAGTATGCTTAAATTTCGACAAACTCTTGTCATTCTTATAATACAGTTTAGCAACTTTATTATCACAATAAATCCTTAGTGGCTCTTGATGTTACTCACTATATGAAGCCAAGTGATAAAATTCTGCAACCATAGAGCTTGCTTTGTTTCTTTATAGCAAGCAATAACAAACTCAGAGTTTGAGTATCCAATTAATTAGATTCTTCGATATGTGAGCATATCATTTGCAAATATCTACCTAGTATTCCAGTTGTGCACGCTATATCCAAATGCGTACAAACTAAAGCATACATATGACTCCCTACTACTAATGCATAAGGAATGTCTTCCATTTGTTTTCTTTTCAAATCATTCTCTGGGCATTGGAGCAAACTCATAGTGCACAACTTTGCATGCCAATTCTATAGAGCACCTTATCGATATATGGCTTTTATGATAAACCAATATTGCTACTTGCCAGTAAGATATCGACACATAATACTAGAAAAATGAATTTGTTCCCACTAATCTTATGATAAACATATTGATCCATAGCATTTTCCCTAAAACCAAAAGAGGAAATTGCCTGATCAAACTTCCAATACCATTGACGGGATGCCTGGTTTAAGTCATAAATGGATTTCGTTGGTTTGCAAACCATACGTTCTGATCATTTTGTCTCAAAACCTTTTGGTTGCACCATATATATGATTTCTTCAATGTCACCATTAAGAAATGCAGTTTTTACATCCATTTGGTGAAGCTCCAAATCATAATGAGCTACAAGTGTCATAATAATCCTGAGAGAGTCTTTTGATGATACCGGAGAGAAAGTCTCTTTATAGTCAATGTCTACCTTTTGAGTAAAGCCTTTAGCAACAAGACATGCCTTATATATTTCGATATTGCCCTTCGAATCCCGTTTGGTTTTAAATATTCATTTACAACCAACGGATTTGACACCTTCAAGCAATTCGACAAGATCCCAAACTCATGTTCTTAGAGTTAACACTTTGTATGGCTTGACTGAATGATATGGGGTCATCTTCCAATCCTATATCAAACTCATGTGCTTGGAGATAAATGATATAATCACTTGAAATCGCTGATCTCCTCTCCCTAATGGATCTCCTTGGCACTTCTAATTGAGTTTGTTGGGGTTCTTCCATATTAGTAGGAGACAACTCAGGAATAGACTGGTGGTTTGCATCTGCATCCTGTACTAAAACATGTGTGACCACATCATCAGTCTCAACATGAATCATAGGAATCTCAATATGTTCCTCCTCAAATTCAAAATTCCTGGGTTATTGTGCACGCCCACTACTTTTAACATCCTTAATAAATTTGGCGTTATCCGTCTCAGTTAAGGTATTTATGGAAGAACAATAAAACTTGAAACCCCTTGACCTTTCTGAGTATTCAATAAAATAGCAGCTAATAGTTCTTGAGTCCAATTTTCTTTCGTTAGGCCTATAAGGCCTAGCCTCAATTGGAAAACCCTAGACATGGAAGTGCCTAAGACTAAGCTTCTTTCTAGCCCGCAACTCGTATGGGGTTTTAGCTACTACTTTACTAGGTACTCAATAAAGGATATAAACTGCAGTATTTAAAGCTTCTCCCCATTGGGAATCTGTTAAAGAAGAATTAGAGATCATACTTCTAACCATATCCTTAAGGGTTCGATTTCGTCTATTAGATACACGATTTTGACGTGTTGTCCCTGGCATGGTGTATTGAGGTACGATGCCACTTCCTTCCAAGTATCTCACAAAAGGTCCTAGACGTTGTTCACCTGATCTGTCATATCTATTGTAGTATTCACCACCACGATCAGATCTAACAGCCTTAATTTTCTTATTAAGTTGATTTTCAACTTCTACTTAATATGCCTCAAATACATCCAATGCTTGTGATTTTTCATGTATCAAATACAGATATCCATAATGAGAATAGTCATCTGTAAAAGTGATAAAATACCATTGACCATTCCAAGAAGCCGTAAGGAATGGACCACAAATATCGATATGTATCACTTTTAAAACGCCTATACTCCTTTTGGCACCAAATTTCCTTATGTTTGTTTGCTTCCCCTTTATGCATTCAACACAGATTTTGAAATATGAAAAATCAAGAGGATCAAGAATTTCACTTGACACAACACAGATTGGAAGCTTGTTTGCATGTTGCTTGCCTTACTTTTGGTTATCAACAAGCATGATAGAATAGAGTTGGATGATCTTGCTAGATGTAAATGCATGATACACGTGAAAAGTCCCGCCGTGGAGTCTATGCATGATACGAGACACATGAAATTGGAAAGTAGAAACATGACACCTAGGGTGTGGTTGATATGGATAAAAATATTTTTGAAACTACATAATGGCCGGACTTGGTAGCCTTATGTTGGTGTGCGTTGCCAATGAAGCCGGACTTGGTAGCTTCATTGGAGGTGTGACTTGGTTATCCGCGGAGAGGAGCCAAGATGATGATTGGTTGAGACACAATGTGCCGGACTTGGTAGCCATTGTGAATGTGACCTTGAGCCAGACTTGGTAGCTCATTGGTGTGCGTGTGTGTGTTTTTGAGAAATGATGTTAAAAGATGAGACACGGTCTACGATGAGTCGCGTAGGAGAAACACGGAAAACATGACACCAACGATAGATAGGGAATGCGCATGTGTAATTGTTATGTGTTCTTACTCAAGCATGTTAAGTTTGGAAAATCGTTAACTATATTATCTTTGACTTGTAAGTTAAGGATTAGTGGGTTTTGGGTTACTCTATTGAGCTTTAAAGCTCACGGTGTTACTTTATGTGACCCTGACATATTATGCTGGTGGCGACACTGGTATAATATGTCAGACCTGTTAGATGAACAAGGAGAGCTCTATACCTTGGACGCATTCGGAGCTTAGGAGCTTGCTAGGATGGAAGAGGAGACGAAGCTGTAGATAACCTTAGCTATCCTTCCCTTTTATGTAATATAAGTACTCTCTGAGTTGTGATGTAATAATGAGCAAGACTCTACCCTATTTATCTAATAAAATGTTTATTTAACATACCCGATTTTGGAGGCGTTACAACTTGGTATCAAAGCTTTAGGTTCAAAACCTCGGCCATGGGTAGAATGGGTAGCCTTTAAGATAAGCTTGACCGTTGCACAAACGTGAATTGAGTTTAAGTTTACCGTCCCAAATTGGGTGGAATTCTGACAAAACAATCTTCGAATTGAAGCAAGGTGGAAACTGGCAGTACCGCCGAGCTGGGAATTCCAATCCTGGCCCTGACAGCCCCCCTCAGGGATCAAAACAGTAAGCAGTTAAAGGTGCTTATACCTTTGCTTGAAAGGTTTTAGAAAGGTTTGAACAAGTTGAGAAGCTTGTGATGGAAAATGGAGTGAAAAAATGTATGGGAGGCGAGCTAGGGTTGAGGGCCTTTGTGTTTGCAAGAGTTCTCAATCTCCTAAACTTTTAAAGTTGGTGAATTTTTGTGGCCCTTGTAATGGAAGAACAAGGGGGGTATTTATAGGAGATGCCAAGGGCCAAGGGTGGTGGCAAACACCCCCTTAGGACCAAACTTGGTGGCTAAGCTTGGTGGAAAGGTGATGGGAAGGGTTGTGTGAGGGTATGTTCCCAAAGCCTGCACTGTACAGTACTCTGTGGAGAAAAACGGGGTTCAGCAGCCCTGTAGCTCCCCTGGCAAGCAACCAACTGGCTGAAAAAAGGTGAAAGGGACAGCTCAAGACCATCGCACGAGATAGTGAGACTCTCGCGCGAGTGTTCCATCTGTCGCGCGCGGGTCAGCAGTCAAATGTTTGACTTTGACCACACCTGGCAAAGCAGACCCTCGCGCGAGGTAGTGACTTTCTCGCGCGATGGTCAACTCCAGATCCAGGGTTGACTGATTTCTATTTTCTTGGTTTAAGGGTTCAAAAGGGTTCAAAAAGGGGTTCCGCACACACCGAGCTCAAACCTTTCCAACTTGAAGACTGCCTTTCGATCTAGTTCATCATCGGGGAAACAAGAAACCGTAAAATGATCGAGAGATTCGGATTGGGGTGTCTACGAGAACTCCAACCGGGAACAGCCCCGATTTCTATGGCCCCATATCCTACGACCCCCGCGGAACTAAAGGAGCTCAAGACCCAATTGCAAGAGCTATTGGACAAGGGATTCATCAGACCTAGTACGTCACCATGGGGAGCACCTGCATTGTTCGTAAAGAACAAAGAAGGGACATTTCGTCTGTGTATCGACTATAGGAAGCTAAACCAAGTTACCATCAAGAACCGATACCCCTTGCCTAGGATCGATGACCTATTTGATCAATTGAGAGGAGCAACCTACTTCTCGAAAATCGATCTCTGATCAGGATACCATCAACTTAGAATCCGGGAGGAAGACATCGCCAAGACAACCTTGCGTACCAGATATGGACACTACGAGTTTGTAGTGATGCCATTTGGGCTGACGAATGCTCCGGCAGTATGCATGTGTCTCATGAACAAAATCTTTCAACGCTACTTAGACAAGTTTGTAGTGGTGTTCATTGACGACATTTTGATATACTCTGCCAGTAAGGAGGAGCATGAAGGACATCTGCGGATAGCGCTACAAATACTCTGAGATAGCCAACTCTATCCAAGGCAAGTAAATGCGAGTTTTGGCTGGAGGTGGTTAAGCTCTTGGGTCATGTCGTATCCAAAGACGGAATCGCAGTGGACAAAGACAAGGTTGAGGCAGTGCTGAAATGGAAACAGCCAACCTCTGTATTTGAAATCAGAAGTTTCTTAGGATTAGCTGGATATTACCGAATGTTCATACCAAATTTCTCTACCCTCGCCAAGCCGATGATGAGACTGACCCAGAAAGGATTGAAGCTAGATTGAGATGAAGCTTGCAAGAAATCTTTTCAAGACTTGAAAAAGAGACTGACCAGCGCACCAATACTCATCATACCCGAGCATGGTGTAGACTATACGGTCTATTACGATGCCTCGAGGGATGGTTTGGGATGCGTGCTGATGCAAAATGGAAAAGTTGTAGCTTACGGATCTCAACAACTCCGACCGCATGAAAAGAATTATGCCACCCATGACCTAGAATTGGCCGCGGTAGTATTCGCCCTCAAATTCTGGCGTTACAATCTGTGGGGAGAACAATTCAAGGTTTTCACCAACCATAAGAGCCTCAAGTATCTTTTCACTCAGAAGGAGTTGAACTTGAGGCAGCGTCGATGGATGGAGTATTTGGAGGACTACAAGTTTACGCTTCAGTATCACCCCGGCAAGGCCAACGTGGTAGCTGTTGCGTTGAGCCGAAAGGATAGGACGCAAAAGGTCAAGAATGCCATTAAGGAATGGGAGATGGTGGATACTCTTAACATGTTCAACCTACGACCATCGTCAGAAAATGGTAATACGCGTCTGTATGCCTTAGTTGTGGAACCGGCACTCCACCGGGAGATTTTATTAGCTCAGACCTCCGAGCAAGATTGCGAATTCATCCGATATCGAATTCGAGAAGGAAAGGCATTATTGGGATGGACGATCGAGGAGGACAACAGTCTGAGATTCAAAGGAAAGGTATTCATACCTAATATCGGAACCCTCCGAGAAGCTGTACTTCGAAAAGCTCACCATTCGAATTTCGCAGTACACCCTGGCGGTACAAAGATGTACCATGATCTGCGGAGGACGTACTGGTGGGAGGGAATGAAGAAGGATGTAGCACGATTTGTATCTACCTGCCTAGTGTGTCAACAAGTCAAGACGGAACATCAGAAACCTGGAGGAGACCTTCAACCCTTGTCGATCCCTACTTGGAAGTGGGAGCACATCTCGATGGATTTTGTGACTGGCTTACCAAGATCTGCCAAGTCCAATACCGCTATTTGGGTGATCGTAGATCGACTTACCAAGTCTGCGCATTTCCTACCTGTCAAGATGACAGAGAACGTGGAGCAACTGAGCCTGTTGTACATTACAGAGATCGTACAACTACACGGAGTACCTGTCTCGATAGTGTCTTATAGAGACCCACGTTTTGTCTCGCATTTCTGGAAGGGATTGCAGAAGGCATTGGGAACAGCTGTAAGACTTAGTACCGCCTTCCACCCCCAAACAGACGGACAAACGGAGAAGACAATCCAGACATTTGGAAGACATGCTGAGAGCTTGTGCCTTAGATTTTTCTGGAAACTGGGAGAAACATCTACCCTTGGTGGAGTTTGCTTACAATAACAATTATCAGGCGAGTATCGAAATGGCACCGTACGAAGCTTTATACGGCCGACCCTGCCGATCTCCAGTCTGCTGGACCGACGCTGGAGAAACGGGATTGATTGGACCTGATCTAGTACGAGATACTACGGAGAAGGTCAAAATTATTAGGCAAAGGATCCAAACCACTCAAAGTCGACAGAAAAGTTATGCGGATAAAAGGAATCAACCTTTAAGCTTTGATAATAACCACTAGGAGAATCACTATCCATTGGACAAAAGGTTAAAGTACTTGCCATCTTTACACATTGGTTAATAACCGCTAGGGAAACCATTATCCATTGGACAATAGCTAGTCTTTCAACCAAGTACTAGGAAATAATAGAATAATAGCTTTTCCATGTGTGTATTGATTTAATTAAACATTAGTACATAGATTAAATAAGATAAGTACTTAGTACTTTGAAAGCATGAAATAGTTTATTATGATATTAGATTTGATATATCTAGTAGGATTTAGGAGGTACATACATATATAAATATATATATATATATATACACGGGATGGTTCAAGAGACACCCAAATAAACACCTAAAAAAACACCCCAAATCTCAATCTCATAGTTCCCCATCAAATTTTTATGATCCGAATCGTTCAGTGTGTGTGTGTGTGTATATATATATATATATATATATACTTTCAAGTAAGTACAAGAGGGAGATTGCCGAGAGAGAGAGAGAGGGAACCCGAGAGAGAGAGGGAGAAAGAGAGAGAGAGAGAGAAGGAAAGAGAGAGAGAGAGAGATTGTACCTTGGTTGATCTTGTTGTGCTTTCCATTGTACCTAGCTTGATCTCACCATTGTCCTATCCTGATATGCTTCCAAATGAAAGCATAACACTTCAAGCAAAATCTTGTACAACTTGTACATTTTCCATTTTAATACTTGACCAAATCCCCCTTGACCAAATCCCCCTTTCTTCCATTCAATCTTCCAAAATCACATCCTTAGTACATATCATAGCCATGCAAGCCTAGTTTTAGACCTTGATCTTCCAAGCAAACTTGATTTGGTGGAATAAAAAATGAGATATATATATATATATATATAGAGAGAGAGAGAGAGAAATTCGGCTAGAGAGAGAGAGAGGGAGGCCTTGCCTATAAATAGCAAGCACATTTGTGCTTTGAACTCACAGCTTCATTCCATTCTCAAACTTCTCTTTAGAAAGCATAAGTGTTCTTGCTTGTTCTTGCTTTGTTTTTTCCATATTCTTGAAGTTTCTCTCTAGTTCTTCAAGAAACACTTCCATAGCCGCCACTAAACCACCACTCGACCACCACCTCATTCCAAAAGTTCTAGTAGTAGTAGTCAAGATCTAGTTTCGAGAGAAACCATCCTCTTTTGAAGCTACCGTAAGCCGTTACTCCGCCCGATCGCCGACTTTCTTTCCGACGTATCTTCCGTAGCCTTTACTACCTCCAAGAAAAACAGTAGATTAATCCTCGCCTCTATCCTAAGTATATTAAATGTTATAAGCATGATTCCTCTAAGTATAGAAAGCTACATGTTTTGAATGATCTTGTTTTACATGGTATACTTTAATCTTGAGAAAAGTTGATTACATGACTTTGCAGAATCTTTCTAACTTTGATTTCCTTGTCAATAAACATATGTTGTTTAAAATTTCCCACAAGAAAAGATTGAACGGATTTTGGAAGTATAAGCATGATTAGGAGTATTCGTATTTTGACCTTTTCGATGGTTGGAATCTTGTTTGCATGTTGCTTGCCTTACTTGTGGTTATGAACAAGCATGATAGAATAGACTTGGATGATCTTGCTAGATGTAAATGCATGATACACGTGAAAAGTCCCGCCGCGGAGTCTATGCATGATACGAGACACATGAAATTGGAAAGTAGAAACATGACACCTAGGGTGTGGTTGATATGGATAAAAATATTTTTGAAACTACATAATGGCCGGACTTGGTAGCCTTATGTTGGTGTCGTTGCTAATGGAGCCAGACTTGGTAGCTTCATTGCAGGTGTGACTTGGCTATCCGCGAAGAGGAGCCAAGATGATTATTGGTTGAGACACAATGTGCCGGACTTGGTAGCCATTGTGAATGTGACAATGAGCCGGACTTGGTAGCTCATTGGTGTGTGTGTGTAGACACCCCAATTTGGCCTAACGATTATTTCAACTCCCACCTTGGGGCCATCCCGATGATGATACGGATTCGATGATTGCTGATTGCTTTCTTATGAAACCCCTGGACTTATGGTAAGAACTTTGAGCCACTTAGAGGACCCAATCCAGGGCCAAATAGCCTTTCAGACAGAAACACAGTGTTCTAGGAAAATCCATCGGTTAGCCGTAACATCGATCTCACGGCCTTAACATGCATTCCTTACCCGAGCAACCTGTTGCTAAGCAAATCTCCCTGAGAGATCCAAACCTCGGCCGCCAGATCAATGGCTCGGCCGCCCAATCCATTCCTCGGCCGCGACATCCTTCGCTCGGCCGCCAGATCGACCTTTTTCCAGACTCTGGAATGCTCTGTCGTTTGTTTGATCCAACTACGCCTCTTATCTGATGCGTTCGGGCCACGTTCAGAGATCACGTCAAAGAGTTTGAATTGCATTGCAATTGCAATTGTAATCGTGTCTTTTGATTGGACGAAGTGTGTCATCCCTTTGCATATATAAGAGGCCTTTGGCCTCTAAAAATAGACACAAAATACAACGAAATTCATCAGATCCATACACTCTCAATTCACGATACTCTGCAGAAATACTCATAAAATTCCTCTCTACAAAAGCCCTAACCTCCCGAAGGCACCCATCAATCCGGCGATCAAACCCTGGAGTTCAAACCCTAACCCTAGGGTTTCGTTCAAGAAGCAATCAATCAGTCAATTCCCGTCGAATCCGAAGCAATCAAGCAGCTGAGGGGTCAAGGTGGTGAGGTCCAACGGCCTCTGGTTTGGTTTATTTATCGCACTTACGTTTAATCTTAGTGTTTTGATTGTCTGTTAAACTTTCTGTCAAGTGTGAGGAAGAACACCAGCCGGGATTTCGATATATGCCTCGGCCGGTACATTAAACCAGCCTGATTACTTGGTCGTGACATCCATTCACCAGCCGAGTAATCGATCTGTTGGCACAGCTTTGTTTTGTTCTGCTTTCTGACGCATGATTTATTTACAGCCTCGGCTCACCATATTTACTGTTTAAGGCATAAAAACAGACTACGTGTAATGGTTGAATAAAGCATTTATACGTCTTATGTTGAATGATTATGGGTTAGCCTCACGGCTAGGCAGAGAGGGGTGCCTAACACCTTCCCCTTACTATACTTTTGCCTTCCGTATCCAGAATCTCTATTTATTTTCCTAATTTTAATGAACTGGGTGGCGACTCTGTTTTGATGATAACCGCTATCGTGTGGCGATACCTCTAGCCATGGAAGTATCCACGATCTTGGTTGATGAAGCAAGCAATCAATCGAGCAAATACAATGATGATGTACTGTATGGCGATGCCTCGTTTGGGAGGTGTCTACAGTTTTCTGGCGACTCCGCTGGAGATGTGAGAGCCATAACCAAAAAGTTCAACATAAGACTAATACATGCCTTATTTAATTCATTTATCATATGCACCGAGCAAGCAAGCCTCGTTGAGTTCACCTAATACCCCGGCATGACACGGGCTATGTTAGGGGTTCCAACAAACTCCACAGTCACTTGTACCTTTTGGTATATCAAAAAGGGAATCACCCAATTACTGCCTATGATGGGCTGGTGAAAGGACTGGTGCCCTTTGACAATGGAGCACCCTGAGACTACCTAAACCTTACATGTGTTAGAAAGCCATAGAACTTATCAAATTAAGGCAGGAACCTGCAGGATAGGAACCCACTTGCATTTTGCTTCCAAGTTCTTCCTCACACCCATTGTATATATGTATGTTGTAAAGTTTTCTTTTGCAGGTCAAACCCTGGGGGTCTTTCATTTAATAAAAGTGGGTAAGCTAAACTAATCTAACTTAGGCAAAAATCTTTTCAGGAAAAAATGGCCACATCATTATTCATGTTCAATTCGCACTTTCAAGCTGTCACCAAGCTGTCTGGTCCACCCCGCTTTACCGTCAAGGATTTCAACCCTTCCGAATACATCACTCCGGTGGACCAACCAAGGCCGGTGGTAACCATCAGTGAAGACAACCATGTCATGTTCGCAAGAACTGTCTATGAAGAGGAAGTAGAAGATATAATTGAAGAAGAAGGGTTTGGCAGGGTCCCAATCTATTTCTACGACCCTTATGCACCCACCGATGACTATTGGCCAATTGATGATATCAACCACTCCAAAGCTGATGAAGCAAAAGAAGAAGAGTCTGCTGACAATGATCCACTGGATGAAATATCACTAAACCTACACTAGACGAAATATCACTGAAATAAGGGTGATCCACCCCATCACAGATAGGTTTGGTAATTGGTGGGGATTTGTTGGTATACGAAGAGTCGACAACAGCGACGAAGCAAAAATTGAAGCACAACTAGAGGAGATAACAGCAATTGTAAATCAAATGGCCCTCCAAGACTTGTAGGGTTACAGTGATAAAAGTGCGAATCAAAGTGACTGTGAAGTGCTGATGATGCCTTGGTGATGAAAAAGACTGCTCTGAGCTGATTGTAGATGCTGAAAAAGGGGCTTACCCTAACTAGACCGTGGAACACACTTTAAAATACAAAGTAAAAAGTGCCAATTCTAATCATAGTTTCGATTCCGATTCCGACTTTGAGTCAACTCAATCCGAGTCTAGTCTTTCATCTTTCCAAACTACTGAGGAAAACCTGGTTAAAGCACCAAAGCATAACATTTGTTTTGAGTTCGATTCCGAAATGTCTTTTGACAATTTTAGCAATAAGAAGGAAGATTTAGAGTATTTCGCTTTGTCTATGATTAACTGCATGGATTCTGACAATCTGATTTTCGAGGAAGAAATTCCAAAAGAAATTCTAGAATTCATCGAGATAGAAGAAGAGAGGCACGCTAAACCTTTTTCTGAGGAAATAATCATGACAAATGTGGGCTCTGAAGATGAACCCAAAACGGTTAAAATTGGTGCAACACTATCTTCCCAAGAAAGTGAAAAACTAATCCTTTTGCTAAAAGAATACAAAGATGTTTTTGCCTGGTCTTACGAGGACATGCCTGGTATAGAACCCGAAATTGTCCAGCACAAAATTCCCCTCCATCCTCTTGCAAAACCTGTTAAACAAAAGCTAAGACGCATGAGCCCCAATTGGGTCTTAAAGATAAAAGAAGAAGTCACCAAACAAATCAACGCCGGTTTCCTCATAGTCACCGAGTATCCACAATGGGTAGCCAATATCGTGCCAGTACCAAAGAAAACTGGGGGTGTCAGGGTCTGTGTAGATTTTCGAGATCTCAACAAGGCCAGTCCAAAGGATGATTTTCCATTACCGCACATAGACAAGCTTGTGGACAACACTACAGGGCACGCACTGCTGTCTTTCATGGATGGGTTTTCTGGGTATAATCAGATTCTGATGTCTCCTGAGGATAGAGAGAAGACCACCTTCACTACGCCATGGGGAACCTACTGCTACCGAGTGATGCCATTTGGACTGAAGAATGCTGGAGCTACCTACCAAAGGATGGCGACAACCCTGCTGCACGACATGATGCACAAACAGGTCGAAGTATATGTCGACGATATGATAGTCAAATAAAGGGAAAGGGAAGGACACTATGAAGCACTTCAAAAGTTCTTTGAGAGGATTAGGCAATACAAGCTACGTCTTAATCTTCAAAAATGCACTTTTGGGGTTGACGGTTAGATCGTCGTTGATTTGAATGTGGACGGATAGATCGTCGCTGATTCGGAATTGGACGGATAGATCGTCGCTGATTAACGGTAGGATCGTCGTTGATTTAAATGTGGACGGATAGATCGTCGCTGATTCGGAATTGGACGGATAGATCGTCGCTGATTGACGGTTAGATCGTCGTTGATTTGAATGTGGACGAATAGATCGTCGCTGATTCGGAATTGGACGGATAGATCATCGCTGACTTGAAATTGGACGGATAGATCGTCGCTGATTGACAGTTAGATCGTCGTTGATTTGAATGTGGACGGATAGATCGTCGCTGATTCGGAATTGGACGGATAGATCGTCGCTGATTGATGGTTAGATCGTCGTTGATTTGAAATTGGAAGTGCATGTAGGCAGACCATAGCTGGAGATATAAAAATACTTCAGATCGGAAGGATCGATCGATCATGATCCCAAAAGGTTTTAATTTCAGACCAAAATTAAAATAAGGGATTTTAAATGAAATGGTAATAATAAAACAAACTGGGCCTGCTTGCGGGGAAAATGGGCCTGGAGCCCACTAGAGTGTCTCGCGCGAGGCAGTGACTCCCTCGCGCGATGGTCTGCTTTCTGGGTCTGGATTTAAAATCAGGCCAGACCCGGCCCACGTCCGTTCCAACCCTTCAAAACGTCGCGGGACGTTACAGAACTGCTCCACAGCAGTTTCAAACTCCCCAGACCTCTCTCTTCTCTTGAAACTTCTCCAACCATCCCCAAACCCTTGATTTGGCTTAAGAATCCACAAACCCACGCACGAAAAACACTCCCACGGCTGATCACGGTGGCAATGGTGGCGGGGGAGAAGTAGTCGACCAAACCGAGGACCGAGGAGGCCCTATGGAGCGTGAAATAGGAGATCAGACGGTGGCAAGGACCGTCGAGGATGTTGGTGCAGAGGCTAGAGATGGCGGCGATGGCGAACAGGAGCAGCAGGAGGTTGCTGGTGGTGTCGATGAGCATCGCGCGATCGAGGGAGTACCTCGCGCGATGGACCAGGCAGGGGGGCCATGGGGTCCAGTAGTGAGCCAGGGAACGCGGGCATGGTGGTCGAGGGCCCACCCATGGTGGAGAGGGGTTCTGGTGGTGTAGGAGGCAGTGGAGCCGTTGGAGATGACACGGAGCCGAGCCAAACCCTGCCGAGGGACTCGGCGAAGGGGCAAGGGGGCTGTTACTGAAGAGGAGCAGGTGGAGGAGGAGCGCGTTGAGGAGGAGCAGACTACAGAGGCTGCCACAGTTGAGATTCGAGAATTGGATATAGCATTCAGGCCACCGACGGGTGCGGCTACATCATTCCGTCACGTGCCGATCACTTACGCTGATATTGCCGAGCACGCACCCGACGAGCTGCTGGCCAAGCTCCTGGAAGATCATCCTGTCATTGGGGAATATGTTTTGAAAGCCAAGGAGGACCGAGCAAGGGCAATTGAGGAGGCTGAGGCCATTGCGAGGGCCAAGAGGGAGAGAGCCGGGTCAGAGGGACTGGCGGCTGATATAGAGGCCGAGGAGAGGGAGGCCGAGGAGGCACAGGGACCGAGGGTGAGTGCAGTGGCTGAGGCGGGTGCTATGAAGCGCCCTGAGTTTTCAAAGGAGACCTATACGCTCCCGAGACCACACTTGTTTGTACAGTCAGGCTTTGGGGGATACAGGCCACCACAGCAGACTGACTACGACTTGGAACTGGTGCTGAGGGATCCTACGGTGCACATTGCGAACACCTGGGCTGAGGTAGATCACTTAATAACCCCCTTTGGGCTTTAACTTGATATTTGCAAACTTTTAAAATCACAAAACACTTCATAATTGAATCATGCAATAAACGATACCATTTGTACTCTGAATGCCATGCATGTAATAACTTGAACCAACCATCTGTTGTAGACTGAATATAAGACATGCTAGGGCAAGAGAAAGCTCGTACGACACACCATGCATACGATAACTTCTGCCAATAACCCAATGTTAAGCTGCACCAAGAACACATCGTGGAAAAAGCATAACTTGAACCAACCATCTAGTGATAGTCTGTGTAGATGTCAAAACATGACAATATATAGCCCTTGTATCACACGCCATGCATGCAAGGACTTGAACCAAAGAACCGTTGAAGATGGTATTGAATTTCAAACTATGACAGGATGGCCTTAACATCGTAGTCCATGCATGCTATAATTTGAACAAGAGATTGAAACAATAACTTGAATCATCCATCTGTGGTTGCACCGAAGCATTGATTACCTGGAACTTGAAAATGAAAGCCTTGCATGCTAACATGATACCCTGTTGCTTGTTTACTCTGCATGGTTAAACTGCTACATTGATTACCTAGAACTTGAAAATGAAAGCTTTGTATGCTAATCATTATCTCTTGTTGCTTGTCTTTATTGTCTGAAACAGGCAGAGCAGAGGGATATCCGTGGCTTTGGCGGGCCGTGCAGTTCTCTGGCACTGTACATAGGGTTGCCAGCGAGGGTGAGGGAGCTGGTGGACGCAGCAGGCTTCAGGGAGTTCATACAGACCCTGACAGTACCAGTCAGGAATGATCATGCTGTCCTTGTTGCACTAGCCGAGAGGTGGAGGGATACATCCAATACCTTCCACCTGCCTCTGGGAGAGATGATGGTGACGCCGAGTGACTTTGCGGCGATCACAGGCTTGAGGGTGGGGGGAGAGCCCATCCCTTTTGACTCAGGGATACATGCCGACCCAGCGGCTCTGGAGTGGTTCTTAGGGGAGGTGCCCTAGGTAGAGTGAGGAGCGGCGAGGTACGCTCAGTTTATACGGTACTTGAAGAAGAAGCCAGCCAATTAGCATGAGGAGGCGCAGATGGCCCGGCATACTTGCTATACCTCTTCGGGGCTTCACTATTCCCAGGCAGGGGAAGCACTGTACATTTGTCGTACTTGCCTGCGCTGAAAGACCTGAGGACGGCCTCATGCTTTGACTGGGGAGGAGCGGCGCTTGGCACGGCCTACCTGTTCTTTGGTGACTCCTCGAGGACCGGGCAGAGCACAGCCGGCTACTGGCGTGTCTGGGAGGTATGATTTTAATTATCATAGCACAATTTCCATTGTACCGATTGATTGCTTAGATTGTTTACCAGCTTTAACTGTATAACCGTACCATTCGTGACTGATGCACTTCTATTTTTGATAACACTGCAGCTTTGGGCATATGAGGTGTTGAGGATGTACCCTCCGGAGTGCAAGCATCCAGACTTGAGCACCCTCCCGCGAGCTCTGATATGGAGTAAGGAGTACAGAGGCACCAAAGAAGGAAGAGGCAACCTTAATGCCTACAGGCTATATCTGGATGAGCTGAGAGCTTCACAGGTATAACATCAGAACTCAAATGAACAATCATGTATGCTTTCCATGGTTTTAATGCTGTCGCTAATCAATTGTATACATTGCTTTTTTGTCACTTTGTGCAGATCGAGTGGAATCCCTGGAGGACGAGCGGGCCAGAGCCAGAGTACTTGGCTCAAAGCAGAGCGGTCACAACCAGCAGGGTGTTGTTGGAGTCAGCCTTCGGTTGGCAGTGGTATTTAGGGGATCGAGTGACTCGTCAGTCACTTGGTTACCTTGAGTTCCAGGTGCCAGGGCCACTCCCACCACGAGCTTCCCACATAGGAGACTATACGCTGGCTGAGTTGGAGAGGTACACGAGACCAGATACTGAGCTGACACGCCACTTGCGTCCGACGACGGACTATGCAGCTTACCAGGGAGATCGCTTGGCGAGGCCACTTGGTGTCAGGGCCTGCAGAGAGATCCAGGAGCAGGCACGCCAGGCTGGTGCAGAGAGAAAGGCCATTGCTGAGGCACAAAGAGGAGGAGAACGCCACGAGAGGCGCAGAGAGAGCGGGCCAGTAGTTGGTGGGCCCCCAGAGTTGCCTTGGAAGGTGGATGTAGTGGATTATCAAGGGAATCCAGCCGAGGTGGAGCTTGTGCCAGCACGTATAGAGCCTGCGGCAGTGACTGTACAGGTAAACCAACTTCCATTTCTGTAATTTCAACATCCTTGAACTGTGCCTGAAATATTTGCTGATTGTAAAACATGCACAGGTGCTTGTTGAGTGGGCGAACGAAGCCATACGGAGCATGCTTGCTTGCTTTGGAGAATGTGGTGAGGAGAGCAGCCCAGGGCATGGCATTGCAGTTGCGTTATCCAGCACCCGCAGCTCAGCCAGCTCAGGCAGCCACATCCCGGAGGACCCAGGAATACAAAACAATACATTCCCTCTTGCTTCCAATACGTACGATACGTATCTGCCTTCGATACATGCACGCTTTCTTTGAAAACGTTCAATACTGGTAGACAGTTAATAGATAGCTTCAAATCTTGTAGAATGTACTTGTCATTTAAGCATTTGATAGACAATATACTGCAAAATGTACACTCATGCAACATATGAACATGCAGGCACAGGGACGGGCGGCTTCTAAGAAAAGAGCTCGATCTCTGCCACGAGCACAGACCACCACGCCTCCAGCCACTACTCGACTCACCAGGAGCTCACAGCCTGCCATGGTGAGCAAGGAGACAGCCAAGAAGGCGGCGGTGCGCGCGAGAGAGAGGTATTGGATTGAGAAGCGTGACAGGTCGGGCCAAGGCGAGCCGGCCCGCAAGAAGCAGCTCGTCTTGGTCCAGCCTCCTGAGGAAGAGGAAGAAGAGGAAAGAGGAGAAGAGGAAGATGAGCAGGCTAGGAGCGACTCCGACGACACCGTTGACGATCCCCGGTACCTGCAGAATCCACACGAGCTTGCCGTGGATGACGATGAGGATGACGACAATGATGACGATGGTGGTGATGCTGAGGAGGACCTGAGGGACACCGACTGGCTTGGACGAGATGAGGACTACTGAGGAGCCCTTTTTACTTCTCGTGACCTGCTTTTGATTTTGGGCCTGTGCGCCCAAGTAGCTTAGAATAGAGGCCGACATGCCTTTGATACCCTGATACTCGTTTTTTGGAGGCCTGCGTGCCTTTTGATAATGGGAGAGTGTGCCCTGGTATACTATGGTGATTTTTGATTGGTCGGAGCGCCACAGATACATTACTTTCCTTTGATTCGGTATGACACAGCATGGTTTAGTTATAAAATTTGCATTTTCAAGGTTTTTTTCACTCTTATCTGCATAAAAGAGGTAAAACGCCAACCACTAATACCAAACTTGCATCGATAACACAACGAGACTGTCCACAGACACAGATGCATGTAAAAGAGTGACTAGCTCGCAAGAAAACAGAAAATGTACCCTAGAACACGGCCAGGATACGAGGATACGGCAATCTTAATGAAATTTTGGGCATTAACCGGCCAAAACTCAAAATACTCGACTTTGATTGAAACCGACACTTCCGTAAGGTCAAACACACATAACGAGACGTGCACGAGTTGATGGAATCCAGAAAAACATCCCGAGGCGAGAAATATGCCAAAAAGTGTCCAAAGGACACAAAAGGGGCACGAGACAGCGAAACAAGACTCAAATATGTCCCGGACTGAAACCGACACCTCTGTACAGTCACATACGCTCCATATGACCTGTACAGCATGAAAGAACATGACAAAAACCTTTAGAACGGATTTTGAGCCTCCAAAACCTTGATTTTAGCTTGAAACAGGCCGCCGAGGTTCCAAAATCTTCGTTAAACGCGCATTTTCGTAACCGATGCTCGGGTACAGTCACATATGCCCATTAAGACTTGTAGGAACCATAAGAAGTGCCCAAAGACCCTTGGAACCCAAAAGGACCAAGCCAAACCAGTAGCTGCTGCACACTGTCAAAACTGCAGATTGGACCATCGCGCGAGGAAGTGGATCACTAGCGCGAGTGATTTCTATCGCGCGAGAGAGTAAGATGCACGCGGGAGATAATACTGTCGCGCGAGAGAGTGAGACTCTCGCGCGAGGGTCATCCTCTGCCAGGCTGTCTTTGTTTGACTGAAATAAGCTTTTAAAGTATCAGGAGCTTCAAGGGGACCACCCTACGACCTGCACACAGTATAACATCACAATTGGGGGAGCCCTTCACTTGCCAAGTGTAAAGTATCCAAACCTTTTAACTTCTTCCTTTCGCACAATTAAACAAAGACCGACACTTCCAACCAAATTCCTATAAATGGAACCCACTGGTAGTGATGTAGCACATCATCGCCTTGCGAAAGTACAAAAACTCATCAGTCATTCGAAATGGAGAGTTCACTAGCTGCAATGCTCGATCCTTGGTTGGCGAGGACCGAAACCATCGATTGGGTGAGTCCTCGGTCTCGAAGCTTGGCCTCAATCGGAGATCTTCGATACGTGGGGCCACGCCCTGATCTTCTTGAAGCTGCCATGATCCACTGGGACCCAGTGATGCACGTCTTTCGTAATTATGACAACGAAATGTGCCCAATAGTGGAAGAGTTCCAAGCCTACCTACCCGGCTTTGAAAATTCCTTTGTCCTTGCCGTTCCTCCGGTTCAGGAGAACATGAGCCATTTACTGATGATGAAACTGAATATTTCCAGAGAACTAATAGCCAGCATTATTCATGACGGCGAATTGGACATCGCGCGCTTGATTGAGTTGTACGGGCCTGGCGGGATTCTGACGGATCACGTTGAAGAGGCTCACAAATGCTTCGCCTTCTCGATTTGCGCGCTGGCGGCTTACGCACTGGTCCCTGCCAACGGGAGAGTCAGTCCTAGTGTGGTGAGCATGGCCTCACAAATGGGAGCTTACAAAAACATCATCCCGACAGTCCTGGCCGAAACACTGATGGGCTTGGATCTGTTCAAAAGCCGACAGAGCAATGCCTTCAGTGGCAGTCCGCGGTTGCTCCAGGTAAATACTCACTCAACTCTCCTTTTTTCCGGTTTCCGCACTTTTGCATTTTACCTCAACACTCGGCTAAGGATCACTCTGGAACCTTACTTGTCGTTTCGCTCAGGCTTTATCTAGCTCCTCACTTGTCTTTTCACTCATATAGGTATGGCTTTCTGACAAGGCTGGCCTACTCGAAGCTCCACAAGCAGGTTAGGAATATTTCCCGAGGCGGTTGCTCGAACGACCCCTGCTGGATCCTGAACAGGACGTAATGGGATGGTATATGATCCTGCATGACCTGCAGTCTGATGACTTTGTCTGGAGATGTCCATGGCTGATCATGCCTGAGATGGCTGTCAATACAACAGGCTTTGAAAGAGTGATAATTGCTGGCCTGACAAGCTTCACCTTCTATATCCCGGGTCGCATCTTACGCCAGCTTGGCGTAAGTCAAGAGCTGCACAGGGCCGGAATTGAGGAATTCCAATTGCCTGACTTCAATGTGCCCTCACTGCATGAGTATCGAAGGCTTTGGAGACATGGGGTGCTTGAGGGCCCCAGCCCAGATTTTGTGGATTGGCTGGATAGCCGTTATGTGGCACGACTGCGTGCAGAAATCAAGGCAAGGCCCGGGGGATACTACTGAATCCAAGAGAATCCCGTCCATATTAGAATAAGTTCAAGAGCCGTTTAGGAACCCGAACAGTTTTCTTTACTTTTGTTTGAACATCAGACCCGTTGTATGGTACCGTTTGCTCGGCACGTGAAATAAAAGGAAATCCTTTCATCTCGACCATGATTCCTGTCCCAAATAACCCAGTAGGCTGTTCTTACATTCGTGAAAAGAAATAACCCTCGCGCAAGTAAATGACAACCTCGCGCGAGACCCACTCACTCGCGCGACTGTACCAGTGTCTCGCGCGACAGTTCTGTCCAGTACAGATGCCAAGTTTAACCCCTTTTCAGAAAGTTGATGTGCTGTAGGCCCCTGTCATATCTGCTGGACGTCCAACAAAGGTCTGGGAGAGTCCTAAGGAGGGGTACCCCTTGATTTGGAAGGACTTTTACCAAACTCCTTAGATATTTTCTTTGACAAAAAGAAACACCCTGCCATTCTTCTGGCTATAAAAGCCTGGCCCTTGTGAACGTAAGGTAATCCTCTTCCAGGAAGGCTCCAGAAAGCAATTGCAATGGCAAATCACCTCCCTACTTTAATTGGACCATGGCTTGAAACATTCGTTGCAGGCGATTGGCTGTCGTTCCGGACCCACGGGCTGGCCGCGTTTCGTTATCTTCAAAACGTAAGACTGCGCCCTGAACTCCTATGGGCTGCAGTGCGGTTCTGGGACCCAGACGTCCACGTATTCAGATTTGGAGACGACGAGCTATGTCCAACGGTGGAGGAACTCCAAGCGTACCTCCAAGGTTTTGCGTCCGACGTGATCATCATACCCCCCTACAGAGAAAGCATGTCCAAGCTTCTGAAGTCCGCGCTGAAGATCTCAAAAGGTGCAACAGAGGGTCTGCTAAGCGGAGGGCAGATAAACATAATGCGCTTGATGGAGTGGTATGGCCCCGAAGGTGACCTTACAGACACTGCCGTGCAGGCCAGGCGACGTTTTGCTCTAACAATCTGCGTGTTAGCTGCATATCTGCTGGTGTCGACAGACGGCCGGGTTAATCCTTCATTGGTCTACGATGCCACCCAGCTGGGTGTTCGAAAGAACAGCGTGCCACTGGTTCTTGCAGAAACACTCATGGGGTTGGATTTAGCGGCTACCAGTCAAACAAAGACATTCGGCGGCAGTCCACTCCTACTGCAGGTGTCTCACTCAGCTCACCTTTTTCTGGCTTTCACACATTCTGTTTTTACCTCAACACTCAGCTAAGGTTAATATCAGAGTTTCTGACTTGTTTTTCCACTCAAGTTTTATATAGCTTCTTACTTGTCTTTTTCACTCATGCAGCTGTGGTTATCAGACAAGCTGGGATTGATTGCAGCCCCAGAGGCGAATTGGCCAAACCTGCCCGGGCGAATGCATCAATGAGAGATGCTATACCCAGAAATGTCCACAGGGGACTGGTATGCCTTCATGAACAACCTGTCGCCGCAGGAAATTGTCTGGTGACACAGGGCTTTAGATATTCCAGATATGGCCCTACACTCTGCCGGTTATGAAAGAATGGTGATTGCTGGGCTGTCCAGTTTCACTTTCTATATTCCAGGCCGTATCCTTCGGCAGTTAGGCATGAGCCAGGGGTTACATCGAGCTGGGGTGGAAGCCTTCCGCATTCCTGCATTCACTGCCCAGAACCTGATTGGTTATGCACACAACTGGGGCTTGAGGCAACTTGGAGGAGCCGATCCAGATTTCAGCAGTGACCTGCAACGTCGCTACAAAGCATGGCTACGAAATGAAGTTGCAGAAAGACAAAATGCAGACTGACTCATGGCAAGACTCGCATGATCTAGAATAAACTGTGAGCTTGTTAAGGCCTCTAGCATGTATTCTATTTTTATGCTTAACTATTTTAAAAGCTTTGCTCAGCTATGTAATAGAGGTAATAGTTTGAATAAAATTTGAAAAATCAAGAATTCTCCCCTTGTGGTCCAAGTGTTGAATACCAAGCCGGCTCTTGAACGTCGGTATATATGTTGGAAAGGGGAACCATGGATCAAGTTGATTGATTATGACCAAATCTCACAGAGAGATTGCCTACGTATCCTTTTTGAAGGAATCAGGTCAAAACGTAGTTCAGGCTAAGGTTCACTCGTGTATTTACCTCTCCTTTTGTGCTCTAATTTTTGCCTAGGGCTGCCCTTTCAGGTTTCCAGCCTAGCGAGCTTTTGATGTTTGCCTATTTACTTTTGCCTAGACTGCCTTCACAGGTTTTCAGTCTAGCAGGCTTGCTCTAATTTTTGCCTAGAACCACCCACCCTTGTGGTTTTCGGTCCAGCGAGCTCTCTCAGGGATAGTAACATTTGAGTTGATCCAGGTTGACCAGAGTGTTGAACTCGTTGCCGTCCAAATCAATGAGTTGACCTGCTCCACCCAGAGGATGGTCTTGATGATGTAAGGTCCCGCGCGCTTCGGTCGGAACTTTCCACGAAGATCAAAGATGGGAGCACGGATCTCTTTCTTAACCATATCGCCTTCAAGCAAGTCACAAGACTTGACTTTCTTGTTGAATGCCCGAGCAATCCTTCGCTGATACCCCTGAACATGGTACAAGGCCCGGAGCCTCCTCTCGCCAAAGAGCATAAGTTCAACGAATCTCCCACTGAGCCATTCAGATTCCGTGAGTTCACATTCCGTCATGATCCTCAAAGATGGCACCTCCAGCTCAATAGGGAGTACCGCTTCCATCCCATAGACCAGGGAGTAGGGTGCCCCGGTTGATGTTCGAATTGACGTTCGATACCCCCAAAGAGCCAGAGGCAGCTACTCGTGCCAGTCCCTGGCGGACTCAGCAGACTTCTTGATGATTGTTTCAATGTTCTTGTTGGCCGCTTTGACCGCCCCATTCGTCTGAGGGCGATAAGTCGTTGAATGATGTATCTGGATTTTGAATTCGTCAAAAAGGTCCAAAACCCTACCTTTGAAGTGAACTCCATTATCTGATACAAAGGCTTGAGGGACACCATATCGATAGATAATGTTTTTCCTTATGAACTGAGCAACCTGAACTGCAGTCAGAGTTTTGTAGGATTCAGCTTCCACCCACTTGGTAAAGTAATCGATTGCCACCAGAATGAACTGATGACCATTCGAAGCAGACGACCTGATCATGCCGATAACATCAATGCCCCAGACAGAGAAGGGCCAAGGTGAGGTCATACCAAACAACTTAGAAGGAGGAACATGCATAAGATTGGTGTGAATTTGACACCTGTGACAGCGACGAACATAATCCACGCACTGTGATTCCATAGTGGACCAGAAATAACCTTGACGAAGGATTTTCCGGGCGAGCATGACACCGCTCATGTGAGGACCACAGATTCCCCCATGAATCTCCTCCATTGTTGTAGTGGCTTCAAGATCATTGACACAGAGCTTGTGCATTCCACAATGGGATCTCCTGTAAAGCATCCCTCCACAGATGATGTAATGAGCAGCCATTCTTCGCAGTGCGAGTTGATCCTTTTTAGAGGCCTCAGCCGGGTATTCACCCCTTTCTACAAAGCGCCATATGTCATGGTACCAAGGCAGACCATCATCGAGATCATCGATGGTGCTAACATGTTGATAAGCAGGGCAGTCCCGCTGTTCAATTAGGATAGGACGAAGCTTGACACCCAACGGAAGTTCAACCTTGGAGGCCAAAGTTGCCAAGGCATCGGCAAATTGATTTTTCAAGCAGGGGATGTGAGTGAAAGTCACTTTATTAAATCGTGGAATTAGCTCTTCCAGATCTTGGTGGTAAGGCTTTAATCTTTCTTCACGCACTTTCCAGTCCCCGTTGGCCTGAGATACAACAAGATTAGAATCACCAATGACCTCAAGCTTTTCAACGCCAAGTGTTAAAGCAGCCTCCATGCCAACAATACAGGCCTCATATTCAGCTTGGTTATTTGTGACGTCAAAATTGAGTTTGAACGCCAGCGGAATGTGAGAACCGTTGGGTGTTATCTGCAAAACCCCGATTCCATATCCTTTCTGATTGGCTGCCCCATCGAAGTATAGAGTCCACACGTCGTCAACTACTGTTAGCACCTCTTCATCTAGAAATGTAAAGTCGGAGTCTTCCGGCCCATCCACAGGATGATCAGCCAAGAATTCTGCCACAGCACGGCCTTTAACAGACTTCCTTGTGACATACTCGAGATCAAACTCGGCTAGCATGAGCAACCAACGTGCTAACTTACCAGTAAGCGCTGGCTTCTCGAATAGATACTTGAGAGGATCCATCCGGGAAATCAACTTCACTGGGTAAGCCAGCATGTAGTGTCTCAACTTCTTAGAAGCCCAAACAAGAGCCCAACACGTCTTCTCCAGAGCAGTGTAGCGTTCTTCGCATCCGACCATCTTCTTACTCAGGTAGTAAATGGCCTTTTCGACTCCCTTATCTCCTTCCTGAGCTAGTAAGCATCCCATAGAAGATGGATTGACAGACAAGTAAAGTATCAAGGGCTTCCCGGGTACCGGCAGCATCAAAACCGGAGGATTCTGAAGATAGTTCTGAATGGAAGTGAAAGCCACTTGACACTTGTCTGACCACACAAATGGAGTATTGTTCTTGAGTAGACGAAACATCAGTTCGCAAGTTAAAGTCAACTTGGCGATGAATCTGCTGATGAACTGAACCTTTCCCAGAAAGCTCCGCACTCCCTTTTCAGACACTGGTGGCTTCATCTCAAGCATTGCCTTGATCTTTGACGGGTCAACCTCTATCCCACGGGAAGTGATCATGAAACCAAGCATCTTGCCAGCTGTGACTTCGAAAGCGCATTTCTGCTGATTAAGGCACATGCGAAACTTACGGAGTCTCTCGAAGAACTTCCTTAGCACAGGAATGTGTCCCTCTCGAGTTTTTGATTTGGCAATCATGTCATCCACATAGACCTCGACTTCTTTGTGAATCATGTCATGCAAAATGGTCGTAGCAGCCCGCTGATAGGTAGGTCCAGCATTCTTCAGTCCGAAAGGCATGACCAGATAGCAGTAAGTTCCCCACTCAGTGATGAACGTTGTCTTCTCACGGTCCTCGGGAGCCATGAGGATTTGGTTATAGCCTGAAAAACCATCCATGAATGAGAGCAAGGCATGCCCCGCCGTATTATCCATAAGCACATCGATGTGTGGCAAGGGGAAAATCATCTTTGGGGCTTGCTTTGATCAAGTCCCTGAAATCGACACAGACTCGTATTTGCCCATTCTTCTTAGGAACGGGAACGATGTTGGCCACCCAAGTGGGATACTGAGAAATCATGAGAAACCCAGCGTCAATCTGTTTTGTGACCTCATCCTTGATCTTTTGAACCCAATCTGGCCTCATCCGTCTGAGCTTCTGTTTCACAGGCTTAGCATCCGGCAGCAGAGGGATTCGATGCTCCACTATCTCGGGGTCGATGCCCGGCATGTCTTGATGAGACCATGCGAAGACATCACTGTACTCGGTGAGCAGCTCTTTGAAATCACGATGCTCCTCTGGTGAAAGCGTGGAGCCCACTTGAACCATTCGGGGATCATTTTCATCTTTCAAGTTTATAAAAACTATTTCCTCTTTTAATGGCTGAGCATGCCTTTCATCTTCCCTCTCGATGAGGGCACGGATTTCCTTGGGAATATCCCCATCGAAATCTATCCCTTCATCGTCGGGTCGACACAGTTTATATAAAGATCATGCAAGTACTCAGAAGATGGCTTATTCATTTCACAAGACCCCAATGGGTCGCCAAGTACGAGAGAGTCGAACTCGAAATAAAAGCTATGACGTGGAAGGCCCAGAGGCACAAACTTCGACTCAAAGCTAGACTTAGACGACTCACTGGACTCTCACTCAGATGCAGACTCAGACTCAGAAGTGTCATCAATGCAAGTAAGGCGCGGTTTGAA
This sequence comes from Rhododendron molle, assembly GCA_025413875.1. Taxonomy (NCBI): domain Eukaryota; kingdom Viridiplantae; phylum Streptophyta; class Magnoliopsida; order Ericales; family Ericaceae; genus Rhododendron; species Rhododendron molle. The sequence goes on along the minus strand of CM046388.1, from coordinate 27,517,585 downwards.
AATGAAATTTTTAACACTACCCTTGGCTTCAGTGATAAGAGCAGTGGGGTCCTCGAGGGCGTCGGGCCCGAGCATGAGCACTTCAGCTTCCTTGGCCAAACCCACTTGAGAGAATTCTTGGAAAAACAGCTCCAAGCTCCCCTGATCGAAAGTCCCCAGCCAGTCATTCTTCGCTTTTGGCTGAGCAAGCTTCCTCTTGAATTCCAGCTTGGCTGGCTCGTCATCACTCTCAGACCAGGTGTCGTCGATGAAGAGCTCAAAACCAGGCAGCAGCTCCCCAGTTTCCGGATTGATGAAGGGCTCATACTGTCCAGTGTAAGCAGCATTCCCCACTTCACGCACAAAGTAGCTGTCAGGATCACCATAGAGAGTTCGAGGTTTTCCCGTATGTTTCCTCCTTTTGGCATTTTCGGCAGAGGCAGAGTACCCCAAACCGAAACGGCCCTCAGAAGAAGGAAAGGTAGGGAACTCTGGAACGCCCTGATGGTGGATTCCTAAGCCCAGACCAGGAAAATAAGACATCCTGAGCATGATGTCCATAGCGACAGAGATGATGAGGAAGTCCCCGTCCACATTGATAGCCAAGACAGAACCGGACGTATCAAAAGAGAATCCTCCAAGGTCGACATCCTCTTCACCGTGCATGATTCCCAACACCGGTGTTCCATCTTCTTTGAGCGGGCAAATTCCAGAGTCCCCGCAAATGGTCAGCGTACCAGTCGGCAGTCCCACCATGACTTTTTGGTGAAGAGTGGATGGCACAGCCATGATATCTGAACGGTGGAGCCATGGCCTGCCTAGCAGGCGGTTGAAAGTTGCAGGTATGTCGACGACATGGAACTCAACATCCATTTCGAAACCCTCAGCATCGAGCTTGAGCATCAGAGTGCCCTCGACCACACGACGGGTGCCGTCATATGCCTTGACAGCCAGATTGGAAGGTGCAAAGTCTTTTTTGGCCAGTCCCAGACGATAGGCCACCCTTATCGGGCAAACGTTGATGGCTGAACCGTTGTCTATGAGGACAGTCGGGACCCAGAGTCCGCGACACTTAACTGTAATATGCAGAGGGCGGTTATGATCAGTTCCTTCCACAGGAAGATCCTTGTCGGTGAAGACCACGGTGTGCTTAGCAGTAGGAGGAAGGATGAGGGAAACCATAGCCTCAGGAGTGACATCAGATTGAACTTCCAGGCGGGCAAGGGTGTGGCATAGCTTCTGACGATGCTCACGGGAAGAACAAATTAAGCCCCAGAGGGATATTGCAGCAGGAACCCGCTCGAGCTGCCTCCGAATAAGATCCGTGCTTGGTAACTCAAGTGGTGCAGACCCTGGGAAGGCAATGGGTTCATTCCTTTGATTAGAAGGGTTGGACGAAGTCCCAGCTTGCAGATTAGGAGGCTGAAAGACTCGTCCACTCCTCGTAACGTGAAGAACGTTTCCCGAGGAAGGCACGGCTTAAGGGTCTTGATTCACATCCCAAAGATCAGACGGAACTTCCCCCAGTTTACGCTTTCCTTTGTTAGTGGCCAGTACAGCTACCGGCGCTTCTGTATTCAACCCCAGGTCTTCAGCGAGATCCTTCATCAGTAGTGAGTCCCAGAAATTCAGATCTTGGACCGCTGCAACTTCGTGTTCTGGCTCCGGATTTGCAGTGAAAGGAACATCCCAGAGGCCACCATCAGCTAGAGAACGGCTGACAGCCCAAACTTCGGCCCCAACCTGGACATCGACTATCTCGTCCACATCCCAAAGATTAGCTGGGGGAACCAGACCTGTAACCATGACGCTGAAGTCTTCTGGAGGAGAAACCACAGGGCGTGGTTGATCTTCATCTATGATATTGAGCACAGGGTCGTACGCAGGAATAGCGACTGAGTCAACAAGCCTGTTGATGGTAGAAGGGAAGAAACACTCTCCCAAGACACGGGTCTCTTCTTGAACCAGGTCGTCTTCAACGAAGTGCGTCATGTACTCAGGAGTAGTGTATCCTTGGAGAGGCCCGGGGAAAGGTGACCGGAAACTGCCAAACAGGCTTAGGATCCCAAAAGTAATCTTCCTCAGGAATCTGAGGCTGAGGTTCTTGGAAGAGCATGTACAAGGAGATACCATCCAGAGGATCAAGTGCTATTTGTTCATGCTGAGCAATCCATTCCACGTCCCATGCCAGGTTGGGTGGAGCTTGCTCGAGATGCAAAGGAAAACCTTCCAACTCAAGTTGGAACCATTCTTGGATGAGAGGGCATCGTAATCCTGACTATCAGCTATCGCCCAACCTACAGCCTGCATATCAAGTTCTGGTTCTAGCTCAGGTAAGGCTGGCATCATAGCTCTGAATCGACTTACAAAATCCTGCGCAGAACCAGGAGAATCAACACCAAAAATGGGAAGATTACGAGTTGACGTAGGATCAAGTCAGATCCGTGGAAAAGGACCGTCGTGAAGATCACTGATATTGTCATCGAGGAAGTCCAAGCCCGCTTGCACCAACTGGGTAGGCGGATTATAAGTTTGCCCTATAAACATGAGTTCGGCATCAGATTCTGAAGGCATGAGCACAATGGTTTTGGGTCGATCGACTGGGATTATATGGTCGGTAGGGTCAAATATAGTGGAGATGGGGTTGATTTTAGTGGAGCTGAGAGAGATTTGGCTGATATGTGGAACAGCCTTGTGATTGGGTAAGGAATTGGAAAGGATATTTGGTTTTTGGGCTGACAGAGGTGGTGCCGAGAGAGTCCCTTCGTCTATAAGGTCCTGAATTGCATGTCGAAGACGGAAACAGGAATCTGTAAGGTGGCCGGCACCCTAATGGTAGGCATAGTAGAGATTGGCCTTGAAGCCTGGCGAAAGGTTCTTGGGTAAACGAATTGGATCCAGGGGCTTGAGATGCACTGACTTCATCAACTTCTCCAAAACTGAGGACACAGGTGCCTCAATCGCAGAGAAGCTACGTTGCTGTCTGCGGGGCCGGTTGTTCTGTGCTGACTGAACCTGATTGACGTCAGCTATATGGTTGGTAGCATTGGAAGCAGAGGCGTTGGTACCATTGGTTGCTGTATTGGAGTAAGTCCCTGTCCCAAACAGAGCATTGGTGTTCCCAGAGTAAGCACGGGGCTTTGCCTTCGGGGGATTAGAAGATTCCCCTTTTGTCAGAATTCCGCTTTAGAGTGCATCCTCGATGGCCAGACCGGAATCATAGAAGGTGTCGAAGTTTGCAGATGCCTGAGCGAGAACCAAATGCTTGGCATAGTTTCGCTGGAGATTCCGAGAGATGATGCGGAGCTGGTCTCTCGCTGGGGCGATCAATCATTAGAGCAGCCTTAGCTCTCCATCTCTTGACAAAATCGGCAAAGGACTCCTTTGCCTCCATCTTTGTAGATTCCAGCTCTCGTGTGGTCATCTTCAGTTGGGAGTTATAACTGTACTGCGCAATAAACGCAGTCCCAATGTCCTCCCAAGTCCTCCTTTTGGCGATGTCGAGTGACAAAAACCATTGAAAGGCAAGGCCCGAGAGGGTCTGAGGAAAGAGCTGTGACATGGCCTCAGGCTCAACTGAAAGCAGCTTCATTGCCGCGTGGTAACTGTAAAGATGGGTTCGGGGATCACCACTTCCATCAAATTTTGCCAAGTCTGGCATTTTGAACTTCTCAAGAAGCTTGGCATTAGGATACAAGCAGAGACGATCCAAGTCAATGCCACCAGCTTTGACCTTTTTCGCCTTGGCAATGGACTCCTCAAGCTAAGCCATCTTGGCCACGAGAGCAATAATGTTAGGATTTTCAGCCAGGACGTTGCCTGCAGGGTTACCAACAGGTGTATGAACAATTCGGGGGTTGTGCTGAACAATGACGCGTCCTGGATTGTTGGGATCTTCAACCATAACTCGCTGCACGTGCGAATCATCTTCGGCCTCGCTTTCCTCCTCAAGAGGTGGTGGAAGGCGAGTGTCGAAGAGTTCATTCAAACGGGGGACATTAGCATCAGTTTGGGCAGCCCTCTGCTGTATTGCAGTGATGCTGGTTTGAAGGTTCCTGAGCATTTGTTCCATAGTAAGCGGCTGGACCTCCGGGTTTCCTGCCATGTCGGGTGTTTCCGATGCTGAAGAAAGAACAGGAGATGTCGGCTGAACAACTTCTTCCAAGATTGGCAACGAGCTTGTCCGTAAGGCAGCTAACGAAGAAAGCGGTGAGTCTTCCGTTGCGACTGACTGGGATTGTAACCTGACAAGTCTTTGACCCGGATTCTGTTGCAGACGTTCCCAAGCAGGTTTGGCTCTTTGCCTCGATACTTTCCTTGGCGGTGCAATGGCTCAGAACTTTGCTTGACAATAAAATAGAAGGCTCAGTAGGGATCCTGCATCAACTTTAATCTAAATGAAAGACTAAAGTAATGCAACCAGCGTCGTTGGTGTCGCCCCTAGACTCTAAGACTAGAAAACAAGTCTGTCTCGAGCTTTTCAGGCACTGCCAAGATCCTCAGAATTCTTTTCAGAGGTGTATCCTTGTTTGAGTTAATATGAGACTAAAGGATGTCGAAAGAAACCTAAATCTTCAGCCATTTTACTGATTGGGGTTTTAACTTTGCGGTTGGAACAACTCGGTGTGCATGTCATGATACTATAACCAGAAACGGCATGAGCGGCACATCGCTGCTAGCCGGGCGGTGTAAGTGGCAAGGCACTTGTTACCTGACTGGTGTAAGCATCATGGCATGTTCTTTGTTGTTCCTAGTTTTCTGTTTGAAACCCTAATCAGGTATATAGACAAGGGTGTAGGAAACTTTCGATTTCCTAAAGTCCCTACTGTTCTAAGGATTTTTGAAAAAGCTGACAACATGCATCATCTGGATGCATGACTCCTCATCGGGCCATAATAGTGCCCAACACAGCTCAAGACATACTTATAGGAACGAGATCCTATAAGCTGCCCTAAACATGCTCCTACGCAAGACGGTATGATGTACAATGCATGCGATAGGGAAAGCGGTAACACATAGACAGTATATGGGGGTTAGATGCAAATAAATCTTACCCTGTAGGTACCTGTCTTAGTTTGGAAAGTGCTAGAGCTTTGTATATACAAAGGCTGGTTTTGGCTTGTAACGGGTTCCTCGGACTAAAGCCACAGATATACCTCCCGTTGCCCGCGATATCGCTAAGCAACAGTCAAATGGTAGCATTACCTATCATCGTCGAAGGTTGTTGGTCATTCGAGGTCCCCAGGCTCCGGTAAACCGTGCCGGATTGCCAAAACGATCCAACGAGGCTTATCCCACATCGATGCAAATGATATGCTAGAAATTGAGGAAGAAGAAGAATCACAAAATCGCAAAATGCCTTTTCAAGCTCGGCTCACTTTATTTAGTCCATCTTTAGAGGAAACTACGCAAGTGAACAATTGAAAAAGTCTCCAGGCAGGATTGGCCGGATACGAGGTCCTGTTAAATCACCAATCCAGCCTTCGGCAGCGCGAAGCTCACCGTTTTGACAGACTTTTAAGGAATCGTTCACGAACGTATTAAACTCTAAGTATGAATTAATATTGGTTCGATTTATCCCCAGCAGAGTCGCCACTGTGGGCAGCATGCCCTTGGGAAAAGGATTCCGTTCCTTTTGCGCCAAAGCGGCCCGATAGATTGAGGGAGTGCGAGCAGAGAAGTAGGCGCTCGCAAAAACACAGAGTCGCCACCTGGGTTTGAAGGTCTGTCCCCCAAGGAACCGTATTTCGGAGCACCTGCCGCGCTATTTGATTTGAAAAAGTGAAGGAACCAGTCCGTCATAACCATATCTGGGTTCGGGAGCCAGGTTACGAGGGGGGAAGGGTTTTAAGGCACCCCTCTCGCCCAATCCAGAGATTGGTCTCTACTTAGACATTTTGTGAAAATATTTATGATTCGTTTTCTTCTTTAACCAATTTTAAGCCAATTAGGGCGGGGAAACAGTTTAATGGGGGATTTAAAACTGTAACATTTTGCAAGATGTGAAATAAACATGATATGGATGGATGAAATAATGGAAATAGGGTAAAATCCAACCCCCTGATGAGGAATGAACCAGGCTGCACAGGGAATGAATGTGCCATACACCATGGCCACCTTTGCATGCATGGATCAACGTGCATGCAAAGCAGACCATCGCGCGACACACTCACTCATTCGCGCAAGGGTCCTGTTTCACCACAGGTTGAATTCAATCCTCTTCTGGGCTCTGGAAGGACCAGTGCACACCCAGGAGGCAAACCAAGCAGTTTATATGGACTGAAAGTAAATGGTTAATTACAAATTATTACAAACATGAGCCAAATTAATGAAAGGCAACCCCTAAACAGTGGGGGTGTTAAAACAAAGGCCAAGGGCCAAGTTGGTCATGCAAGGGCAGTTACTGGACTCAGGATGATCATTGCGCGAGACAGTGAATCCTTCGCGCGAGAGTCCTGATTGGACTTCCAGGAATTGCTTTGCATGTTCTTGGCTCGGGTACATGTCCAGAAGCAACCCAGAAGCATTCCAACCAAATAACTGAGCAATGAAAGCTAATCTATGTATTTTATCATGCAAGATAGTGGTCTAAAAGGCCTAATGAACTGTAAAATGAATAACAACATGATAAATAAGGAAAACCATCATCCTCAAACCCCACGAGGACTGTCGCGCGTGAGAGTGAATCCATCACGCGAGGGTTTGCTCGAACCCAATTTCTTGTAACTCTGCTGACTTTAGGACCAGAACTGGTATTGATTACCAATCCTGACCCTGACAGCCCCCCTCAGGGATCAAAACAGTAAGCAGTTTAAGGCTTATACCTTTGCTTGAAAGGTTTTGGAAAGGTTTGAACAAGGTTGAGAAGCTTGTGATGGAAAATGGAGTGAAGAAATGTATGGAAAGTGAGCTAGGGTTGAGAGCCTTTGTGTTTGCAAGAGTTCTCAATCTCCTAAACTTTTAAAGTTGGTGAATTTTTGTGGCCCTTGTAAAGAAAGACAAAGGGGGGTATTTATAGGAGGAGCCAAGGGCCAAAGGTGGTGGCAAACACCCCCTTAAGACCAAACTTGGTGGCTAAGCTTGGTGAAAAGGTGATGGGAAGGGTTGTGTGAGGGTGTGTTCCCAAGGATAGCCCTGCCGCTGTCCTGTGAAGAAAAACGGGGTTCAAAATAGCCCTGTAGACCCCCAGGTAAGCAGCCAACTGGCTGAAAAAGGTGAAAGTGACTGGAGAGGACCGTTGCGCGAGACACTGAGAATGTCGCGCGAGGGTGCCACCCGTCGCACGTGGGTCAACAGTCAAACATTTGACTTTGACCACACCTGGACAAGAAACACACCCGCGCGAGACAGTCACATACTCGCGCGATGGTCAAATCCAGACCCAAGGTTGACTGATTTTCTATTTTCTTTTAAATGGTTCAAAAGGTTCAAAGGGGTTCAAAGGGGGTTCCGCACACACCGAGCTCAATCATTTCCGACCTTAAGACTGCTTTTTGATCTAGTTCATCATCGGGGAAACAAGAAACCGCAAAACGATCGGGAGATTCAGATTGGGGTGTCTACAGATGGACTAAATAAAGTGAGCCAACTTTGAAAAGGCATTTTGTGATTTTGTGATTCTTCTTCTTCTTAATCGATTTCTAGCATATCATTTGCATCGATGTGGGATAAGCCTCGTTGGATTGTTTTGGCAATCCGGCACAGTTTACCAGAGCCTGGGGACCCCGAATGACTAACAACCTTCGACGATGATGGGTCATGCTACCGTTTGACTGTTGCTCAGCGAATCGCGGGCAACGGGAGGTATATCTATGGCCCTAGTCCGAGGAACCCGTTACGAACCAAAACCGGCCTTTGCATGTACAAAGCACTAGAACTCTCCAAATTAGGACAAGTACCTACAGGGTAAGATCTACTTGCATCTAACCTTTGACTGTTTATGTGTTACTGCTTTCCCTATCGCATGCACTGTACATACATTGTTTTGCATAGGAGCATGCTTAAGGCAGTTCTTTCTTTCGAGTTTGTCTTGCACTGTGTAAGACATTGTTGGACCCAATGAGGAGTCGTTCATTCTGTCGAATGTTCGTTATCAATCGCAAAGTCCTTAGTTCAATGAGACTTTGAGAAATCAAAATTTGTTAAATTCGCGGCTCATGCCTAATTGAGGATTCAACTGACAATAAAGAACAACAAAGTATTGATGCTATGTCACTGGCGCCACCCAGGTTGAAGTGCGTTGTCACTATACACCACGTTGTTCAAGGTTAAGGTGCCATGCCATCAATGCCGAGTTGTTCCAAGTTCAAAGTCGAATCTTGAAAAGGGGTTAGACGAAGATTTAGTCTATTTTGACATCTTTTAGGATCTGTCGATCTACTCAAGGACACATCGCCGAAAAGAATTCTGAGGATTTGGCAACGTCTGAAATTCATAAGGCAAACTTGTCTCAGGAATTGTAAATACATACATGTCGTTTTGCATAGGAGCATGTTTAGGGCGGCTTCTAAGTTGTCTCTCGCTTTCGAGTCTGTCTTATGCTTATTAGGACGCTGCTGGACCCGATGAAGAGTCGTGCATCTCGATGGTGCACGTTGTCAATTCTTAAAGTCCTTAGATCAGCGAGACTTCGAGAAATCAAATCTTATTAAATCCTTGGCTCATGCCCGGTTGAGGATTCAACCGAAAACAAGGAACCACAAAGTATTGATATCGTGATATTGATGTCATTTTGGTTATCGTGCGCAGCACGTACACCGCCCCGGCTAACGCGCATTGTCGCTGAAGCCACCCCGGTAAAGGTGTCATGCCATCAATGCCGAGTTGTTCCAAGTTCAAAGTCGAATCTTCAAAAGGGACTAACCAAAGACTTAGTCTGTTTTTGCATCTCTTAGGATCAGTTTGATCTATTCAAAGGATACACCCTCGAAAAGAAATCTGAGGATTTTGGCATCGTCCGTATATCATGAGACAGACTCGTCTCTAGTTCTAGAGTATAGGGTTGACATTGACAACGACGTGTACATTGCATTTTAATTGCTACAAGAACACCACTGAGCTTTCACTTATTTTACTGTCAAGTTCATAGCCATTGCACCAAGCAAGAGAGTACCGAAAGGTAGAGCCAAATCTACTTGGGAACGTCTGCATCTGAATCCGGTTCAAAGTCTTGTCAGGCTTGAATCCCAGTCAGTCACAACGGAAGACTATCTGCGTACTTTTCTGGCCGCTTTACAGTCGGGCTCACCATCAACTCGACAAGACGGACAGCTAGCATCCCCATCTTCTGCATCGAGCACTTCTAAAAGGGAGATTTGACACCAGAGGTTCAACCACTTTCTCTAGAAGAGATGCTCATGAACCTTCAGACCAGCATTACCAACATGCAGCAGAGGGCCGTCCAGACTGATGCTAACATCACCCGTCTCAAACCTTATCAACACTCGTCTTCCACCTCCACTCGAAGAGGAAGGCGAGGACGATGAGGACAACCAGGAGCAGACTGTCATGGTCCCAGATCCGAATCACGAGGGGCATCTCATTGTTCAGCCTATCCCTAAAGAGGCTCGTGTGCCTGTTGCAAACCCAGATCCGCCAAGTGGTAGGCCTGTTTTGAATTCTGATATGATAGCTCTTATGGCCAAGATGGCAAAGCTGGAAGAGGCTGTCTCAAAATCCGAGAAGATCAACGCAGGGGGCATTGACTTGGATCGTCTCTGCCTGTATCCTAATGCTAAACTGCCAGACAAATTCAAGATGCCTGATTTGGTCAAATTTGATGGGAGTGGTGACTAAGACTCATCTCTATGGCTACCATGCCACCATGAAGTTACTCAAAGTAGAAAGTGAGGCCATGTCTCAGCTTTTCCCTCAAACTCTCTCAGGGTCTGCCTTCCATTGGTTTCTGTCGCTTGACATCTCCAAGAAAAAGACTTGGGAAGATATAGGGGCTGCCTTCATTGCTCAATACAACTACAACTCCCAGCTAAAGATGACTATTCGAGAGTTGGAATCCACGAAGATGGAAGGCAAAAAGTCCTTTGCGGATTGTGTTAAAAGGTGGAGAGCCAAAGCCGCTCTAATGACTGAGCGCCCGAGCGAGAGGGATCAACTCCGCATGATCTCCCACAACCTGCATCTCGACTATGCTAAGCATCTCGTGCTGGTTCAAACATTTGCCAACTTCGAGACTTTCTTTGAATCTGGCCTGGCCATCGAGGATGCGCTGCAAAGCGAGATTCTGCCAAGAGGGGAGTCCTCTTCTTCCGATCCTCAGAAATCAAAGTCGAGGGCTTACTCTGGAAACAGTAGCGCACTGTTTGGTGGTAGCAATTACGCCAGCACGGCTACAAGTGGGGACAAGGTTGCTGCTTCCCCTAATCCTACAGCTGACATCAATCAGGTTCAAAACACTCAAAGCTTCCGAGCTCGAACCCAACCCCGGAGTTTCTCTGCCTTTGAGGCATCTCTATCCGCAGTGATGGAGAAACTCGTCAAGTCTGGGCATCTCAAACCTTTGACCCCTACTTCCCCTCCTAAAGTCTTACCTATTGGTTACAACCCTAACCTCTTCTGTGCCTTCCACCAAATGCCTGGCCATCACACTGACAAGTGCTATCGTCTTCGACATGAGATTCAAGATCTTATTGATGATGGCACAGTCCAAGTTCCGCCAAAGCCCAACATCGTTACCAACTCTTTGCCTCAACACAGGTCTGACCCTCTGGTTGGTCAGGTATCTATCACCTCCACTCAAATCACTCAAATCAACCCGAGCTCCACCATATTCAACCCTAGCCACTATATCGTCCCAGCAAATTAACCCAAGCCCATCGTATCCATCCCATCCGAGCTGGAGGTTAACATGATGGTAGTAGATTGGGCAATAGAGGTTTTCACTGCCGACATCTGGTTTGATAGTGATGAGGGGCTTACAAAGGAGAGGACCGACTGGCTGAAGTCCGTTGATCAAAGGAGCATCGAGTAGGTTTGGTCGAAGAAGCTGAAGAAGCCAAAGTGTTGTTGCTTAGGCCTGACGCCCGCTAGATCCCATCTCTTTTGTAAAAGCTACGGGTAGCTTTTTAATATTGCGTTTTCAAAACTGTGTCTAGTTTGCATTGATGATATGTCTGAGTTTGACACAGAGTCTTTTGCGTTTGTCTAAAGTCTAGCTTTGAGTCGGAGGTTGTGTCTCTTGGCCCTCCACGTCGTAGCTTTTGTTTCAAGTCTGCTGTACTTGGCGAACCCCGTGGGTTTTTATGATATGCATTATCTTGCTTCTAAGTACTTCGCTAGCTTTTATATAAACTGTGTCGACCCTGACGACGAAGGGATAGATTTCGATGGGATCATCCCCAAGGAAATGTGTTCCCTCGCCAAAAAGGAAGATAAAAGGCATGCTCAGCCTATTAGAAGAATAAGTAATTTTCAATAAACTTGAAAGACAAGTATAACCTCCCGAAAGGTTCAAAGTTGGTCCAAGCACTGTTCCCAGAGGAGCATCGTGCCCGGTCAGACAAGCATCGACGTCTTGACGTGGTCTCACACTACAAGAAAATTAAAAATTGGTGACGAAAAAGTGGCGACGAAATTTAATTTCGTCACTAAATGAGTATATTTGGCGACGAAAAAATAAATTCGTCACTGTTTTGACAACTTCCGTGACAAAATAATTTCGTCACCAATTATACCTATTTAGCGACGAAAAAAATATTTTCGTCACCAAAGGTACCCATTTGGTGACAAAATACATTTTTCGTCGCCGAAAGCTTAAAAAAGGTGACGAAATTATTTTTCGTCACAAAAGATAATTATTTGGTGACGAAAAATATATTTCGTCGCCAAATGAGACCAATTTAGTGACAAAATATTTTTTCCGTCACCAAATGCTTAACTTTGATGACAAAAAATAATTTCGTCGCCATTTTAATGCTTTTAGTGACGAAAAATATATTTCATCGTCAAATGAGTACCTTTTGTGACGAAATTTATGAATTTCATGACAAAATTTATGAATTGCGCTTTGTCACTAAATGTATTTCGGGCATAACTCTTTACTAAAAACTCCATTTGAGATAATTCAAATTGGGTTTGAATAATAATTCAATTGCCTACAACTTTCATGTTTATCAAAATTGCTAATTTTAATGTTAAAGGTTCAAAATTACATTCGAAATATATTTTCATGTTAAACATATATGTTATATATTAGATATTTCAAATATTTACTGAAAAGTGTGTGTGGTGCAGTTGGTCGCAGCTTGCGCGAAAAACTCAAAGGACTCGGGTTCGAAACCCAGCAGGAGCAAGATAGAAGGATTTTTTTCCCATAAGAAAACGTCTTTCGCAACAAAAAATTTCGTCACCGATGTGACGAATTTTTTCGTCACCAAAAGGAGTAATTGATGACAAAAAATTTCGTCGTCAAAAAGCACAATAGATGAGGAAAACAATTTCGTCACCAATTATTCACTTTTTGGTGACGAAAAATTTCGTCATCAAAAGGCACTATAGGTGACGAAAAATAGATTTCGTCACCAGGTAGGAATCCTCGACAACCTTTAGTCGACAAATTTTTTTCGTCATCTATATTATTTGTGACGAAAAACATGCAATTTGTGACGATTTTCATTCGTCACCCAATGAAATTTTTCTTGTAGTGTCATCAAAGACTCGCTTGGCATTGATCCTGAGATAAAAAAGCATCAAATCCCCTGCCACCGGGTGCCAATCCAGAAAACAGAAGCTCAAGAGGGCTCCGGGCCTCATACCATATTCAAAGGCAACAATAGTGGCGTTCCACCAAGTACAAATGAGGAAGTGCACAAAATGGCTCGGAGCAAGGCATTTCCAACCAAAGCACTTTTGACTCTGCATCAAGAAAGCCATTCTATCTGGGGCTGCGGCCAAAGGTCTTCGACCTCAACGACAACAAGTTCAATACCTTGGTCAACCTGGATCAATTCAAAAGCAACTTTTCCCTGAGAGAAGCTCGTTGGGCTAAAAACCCCAAGGGTGGGTAGTTCCAAGCAAAAGTAAGAGCAGCCTCCTAGCCCGAAAACCTATGAAGGGGGTCTAGGCAAAAGTAAATAGGCAATATTTGAAAGCTCGCTAGACCGAAGACCCGAATGGGTGGTACTAGGCAAAAGTTAGAGCGCAAAAGGAGAGGTAAACACAAGAGTGAACCTTAGCCTGAACTACGTTTTGACCTGATTCCCTAGAATGGGATACGTAGGCAGTTTCTCTTTGAGACTCGGTCACACTCTATCAAAGTGGATCCATGGTTGACGTTTTGGTACACATCAAAGGTCGGAGAGGATCAAAAGTCAAGCTGCATTGGAGGAACCAGAAGGGGGAAAACCTTTGTCTTTCAATTTTATTGCAAAACTGCAATTTCTATTTATAGGTTGAGCATAAAGCCTTAAAAATATTTAAAGCATAAAAAACAGAACGAAATGCTAGAAGCCTAATGGCTCACAGTTTGTTCTAAGTTCAGCGGAGTCTAGTTTAAGCAGCTGCAACAGCTTTGCAGTCACGTGTGCTAGTTTGAAACTCACGCGCGTTTGTTCAAAACGACGTGTGTTGGTCTCAAACCTTTTCGCGTTTCTTCAATTCAGCAGCAAATAATAGCAGTCAACTATTGCCTTTGAATGTCGTTCCAGGGGCTTTTTGTAACGCCCCCAAAATCGGGTACGTTAAATAGACATTTTATTAATCAAACTAGGTCGAGTCTGGCTCAATATTACATCACAAACCCCCAGAGGGTACTTATATTACACAAAAGGGAAGGACATCTAAGGTTATCTACAGCTTCGTCTCTTCTTCTATCCTAGCAAGCTCTTCACTCCATATGCCTCCAAGTTGTACGGCTCTCCCTGCTCATCTACAAGGTCGACACATTATACCAGTCGCCACCAAAGATAATATGTCAGGGTCACACAAGGTAACACCGTGAGCTTATAAAGCCCAATAGATTAACCCAAACCCACTAACCCTTAACTTACAAGTCAAAGATAATATAGTAAACGACTTTTCAAACTTAACATGCTTCAATAAGAACACATAACAATTACACATGCGCATTCAATAACTCCGCATACAATAACACATGCACATTCATTACTCATCTAGCGTAAGTGTCAGTGTCATCAGAGTTTCTCCTACGCAGCGTTTCTTAGACCGTGTCATCATTTTACTTTTCATTAACGTTTCAAAAGTCGTTTCTTTTACACACGCACACTACACACGATGGGCTACCATGTCCGGCCACACCGCGGTTTTTAAAACACACACACACAACCTCGGTTCCGCCGCTCTGGGTTCCCGAGTATTTGCACAATGGTTCCGCCGCTCTGGGTTCCCATTGGCACACCATTTGCATTGGCTCCTCTCTACGGATAACCAAGCCACACCTCACCATGGTTCCGCTGCTCCGGGTTCCCATGGGAGTACACATAATATCACAATGGTTCCGCCGCTGCGGGTTCCCATTGGACACACACACCCTCACAATGGTTCCGCCGCTCCGGGTTCCCATTGGACACACACACACACACTCTCACAATGGTTCCGCCGCTCCGGGTTCCCATTGGACAGCACACACCCACATAATGATTATCACACTTGATCATTATGTAGTTTCAAAAGTATTTTTATTCATGTTAATCACACCCTAAGTGTCATGTTTCTACTTTTCGAATTCCGTGTCTCATATCACGCATAGACTCCGCGGTAGGACTTCACAAGTAAGTACAACTCATTCATAGTAATCTAAGCTAGCAAGATCATCCAACTCTATGCTATCATGCTCGTTAATAACCACAAGCAAGGCACAAACAACTATCACGAGATCAAACAATCAAGTAGTCATAAGATCAAAGTAATTTATGGACTCCTTAGCAAAATAGATCTACAAGCTCAATATCACATCTAACTTTACTTTTAGAGAAAATAGGTTCAGAGAACGAGATCATGCAATCAACTATTCAAGTACTACATATACTTAGAGATAGCGGGGTCGGAGTAATCTACCGTTCTTCTTGGCGGTAGAAAAAGACTACGAAAGTAAGATGGAAAGAAGTCGGCGGACGGATGGAGTAACGGCTTACGATAAGCTTCCGATAGTGTAACAACCCTAATTTTTACTAGATAAAAATTTCGTTGTTACTGTTTGAAAAATCTTAATTTGGTTTTAAACGTCGTTTAACCACCGATCTTCCTGTCGTTTCTAGAATGAAACCCTAAGATTCCACTTATCGGCTGGAAATCCTATCTAGCAACCCTAGCTAGCTTTTAACCGACGTTTCGACTTAGCTATCGTTAAACCTAGCCACTGATCGTTCCTAAACCTCCGTGAATCTTATGAGCCTCTGTAACGACCCTGAGTTTTGGTCAATAAAAATTTCGCTAAAAATTTGAATTTTATTTTAATACTTGGATTTCATTTTAACATCCAAAAATCGGTCGTTATCGACTTATAAAATTTTGTTATTATATTTGAAAATTCTTTATTTATTTTATAAATCCCTTTTTGCGATTAATAATCCGTCATAATTAGGTTTATGACTTAGAAGATTGGAATTCATCGCCCGGGCATTAAGGTCATTTTCTAAAGACGAGTATGCCTATTAAGACCTTGGTATAGTTACTTGGTAATTGTAGTAAAATCCTAGAATTTATTTTCTCGGCTGGAAATCCTACATGGCAACCGATTAGCTAGCAACCCTAACTACCGTTTGGCTTAGTTACATTTTCCTAACCTAGAGCGTTGCATCGATGCCAAAGTGGTTAATTTTTAGTCTTCGCCTTAACCGTTGACTTGATTGCGCTTTGCTTTGGCTTGGCTAGGTCGCTTAGCGTCGGCTCGCCATTGCCAAGCCTGCCGCCTAAGCGCCGGGTCATCACAAGCCTGCCGCCTAGCGTCGGCTCATTGTCGCGCCGCTTTGCTCGCCTTGCCACCGCTGGCATCGCTACACGGGTCGCCTTTGGCCACCGCTGGCCATTGCTAGGGTCGCTTTGGCCTTCGTTGTTACCGGTCGCTTTGGCCACCGCTGGCCATCGCAGCTACCGGGTCGCCTTGGCCATTGTTTGGCCACCGGTCGCTGTACCGCTGGCATCGCTATTATCGGCCGCTTGGCCTTTGTTGGGCCACCAGGCTGCCTTGGCCACGCTCACGCCTTGCCTTGGCGTTTGTTACCGTCGGGCTTTAATATTCCGTTATTAGGGGATTTCCTACTAAATAAAACCAAAATACCACTCGAGCAATGAAAGCCGAGATTAAGTATCGCTAGTCTTTAACCAATTAGTTAGATTCCTAATAGGCTGTTAATCTAATCACTTGGATGTCAAATCTAATTAGGTTACCCTAACCCTAGATGGACCACTTTACCCTTTTTGTCTTTGTCCATTGGACGATAAAGGCTAGGGTAATAATTATCCGTTGGACAATAGCGTTAGGGTTTCCTTTACCCATTGGTCAATAGGTAAATCTTGGTTAATCTTCCTAAGTACGAGATTAGATTAAATTAGTGCTTAATTGCAAAGTATTATACTTTTTGGTATTAACCGTTGGATAATAACCATTAGGAGATTCTTTACCCATTGGGCGATAGACTAGAATCCTAGCCATCATTACCCATTGGTTATTGACCGCTAGGGAAACCATTATCCAATGGATAATAGTTAGTCTTGACAATCATGTATTAGGTAGATTAAAATATTAGATTTGGCATGTGTTAAAATCTATTATAGTATAATTAGTACATTAAGTTATTCATTGAGGACTTTGTACTTTGAAAGTAGTATAATTGTTTGTTAGATATTGTATTAGGTCATATCTAGGCTAGATTTTGTGGTACGTGGCTTGTATATTATATATATGTACTTGTATGTATATATATATATATATAATATTGTATTGTGCATGTGTGTATTACAATATAATATTTGGAAAATCTAAGTTACTTGAAAATATGGATTTTCTTAAAGACCCATAGTACATATATATATATAATAGTATATTAGTATACTTTCTAGGGTGTACAAGTGGGAGGGAGAGAGAGAGAGAGATTGAGAGAGAGAGAGAGCCGAGAGAGATTGGGAGAGAGAGAGAGATGGAGTTCGGATGAGAGAGGGAGAGAGAGTGATGTGTATGTCATTTGATTGATCATGCTTTGGTCACCATATCTAGGGTTTTTCTTGTTCTTCCAATCCAAGGACAAGCAAATCTTGTCCTTTGTACCAAAACCCTAATTGTTTACTTGATTCAAATCCAATTCCTTGGCCAATCTTCCAAACCCTTGTCCTTTCTCATATAGATTAGTATACATATACATTGTACTTATACCAAAGACTTAAAATATTAGATTTTCTAAGTACTTCTTATCTAGTATTTTAATAAAAGAACATGTGACCATTTGAATTATTTATTTAGGAAATCTTGTAAAGTACTTTAATTCTTTTATCCATTGGATAGCAAATGTTAGGAGCTTTATTAACCAATGGACAATAGCTTAGTCTTGCCAAAAGTACAAGGTTTATTATTTAATTTTTCCATGGGATTCTCTTAATATTAAAGACTAGATTGCCCATGTGTTAAAATCCATTAAAATAGATTTCGTTCATTAGGTTAATAATTTAGTACCTAGTACTTTGAAAGAAGTAGATTAGTTTATTAGATCTTGGAAAGTGACATATCTAGTCTAGATATTGTAGTACTTGCTTGTATATATAATATGTGTACTTGTATGTATATATATATTATATTGTAATACACATGTGTGTATATAGATTTTTATAATAAGAAAATCTAATTTTGGTTTAAAATACAAGATTTCAAAGTACCCATAGTACCCATATCTATAATATATTATGTGTATTCTTCCTAGTGATTATATATATATATATATATATATATATATATATATATATATATAGTACTTGAGAGAGAGAGAGAGAATCCGGGAGAGAGAGAGATTTGGAGAGAGAGAGCCGAGAGAGATAGGAGAGAGAGCCGAGAGAGATTTGGGGAGGGAGAGAGAGAGAATGATGTGTACATGTGTACTCTTCCAATCCAGACCAAATCCTTGGCCAATCTTCATACCTCACCATGTACCATCATATCTAGGGTTTTATGCTTCCATATCTAGCCTAAATCTCCTAAAGTACTAACCCTAGCATATCTTATTTGTTCAAAGGACTAGACGAGACCAAAACCCCAATAGAATAACATAGTTTTGTCCTAGTTCTTGGAGTGAAAGCAAAGCAATATCTTGGTAGCCATGCAAGCCTAGTTTTAGGCCTTGAGCTTTCAAGCAAACTTGACATAAAATGATTTAAAAAATGAGATATGGAGAGAGAGAGAGTGGGCCCGCCAAGGGGAGAGAGAGAGGGCCAATCCTTGCCTATAAATAGCAAGCCATTCCTCCATTTCATTCACACCTCTCCATTCTCCAACTTCTCTCCTTGAAAGCATAAGAGTTCTTAGTGTTCTTGAGTAGTTCTAGCTTGTTCTTGAGCTTTCTTTCTAGTTTTTCAAGAAGCTTTCCATCTTCGCCACTAAACCACCACTCGACCACCACCTCGATCCAAAAGTAAAAGTAGTTGTAGTTAGGATCTAGTTCGAGAGAAACCTTTCTCTTTCGAAGCTATCGGAAGCTTATCATAAGCCGTTACGCCGTTCAAGTGCCGATTTTCTTTCCGTCGATCTTTTCGTAGTCTTCCTACCGCCAAGAAGAACGGTAGTGATCCCTAACCACTCTTTCTAAGTATATGTTTGATCTTGTAGAATTCTTCGAACCTACTTATCTTAAGTATAATTTATGAGCATGATAGAAAAATATGTAGTATACTTGGATAAGTTGATCGTATGCTTTTATTTTACGTAGTTTACTTTGATCTTGAGAATAATTGAATGCATGGTTTATAGAATCTTCCCAACTTGATTAACTTGTCAATAAACATATGTGGTTACGATTTCGTTTAAAGATAAAGTGTTGTTTCAAAACGAAGTATTCGTATTTTGACCTTTTCAAGGATTGTGAACTTGATCGCATGATTGCTTACCTTACTTATGGTTGTAAACAAGCATGATTAAATAGAGTTGGATGATCTTGCTAGTTTAGTTTCAAGATTACTTTAAAGTGATTCGTCCCGCCGCGGAGTCTATGCATGCTTACGAGGCACGAGAATCGAAAAGTAGAAACATGACACTTAGGGAGTGGTTGATATGGATAAAAAGGATTTTTGAAACTACATAATGGCCGGACTTGGTAGCCTTATGTGAGTTGTGAAAACCCGCAAGGTGGCCGGACTTGGTAGCCCTTTGTGTGGACTTACGAAAACCGCAATGAGGCCGGACTTGGTAGCCCATTGTGTAGATTGCTAACGGAGCCGGACGTGGTAGTTTCATTGGTAATTGGGCTTGGTTATCCGCGGAGAGGAGCCAATGCAAGATTTGATAACGTGGCCGGACTTGGTAGCCCGTTGGTAACAAAGAATGAGAAATGATTTTCGAAATGAAATGGTGACACGGTTTACGTGAGTCGCGTAGGAGAGACAAAGAAAGGCATGACACCAACGTAGGCAAGATAATGAATGCGGATGTGTCATTGTTAATTTATGTTGTTGAATGAGCATGTGTAATTATTTATATGACTCTTCGTTGTAAGTTAAGGGTTAGTGGGTTTTGGATTATTCTACTGAGCTCGTAGCTCGCGGTGTTACCTTTGGTGACCCTGACATATTATACTGGGAGCGACGCTGGTATAATGTGTCAGATTTCATAGATGAACAGAATGAACAGTACACAGTGGGGGCTTTCGGAGCCGAGGAGCTTGCAAGGCTGGAGGAAAAGGCGGAGCAGTAGTTAACCCTAGATTATCCTTTCTTCTATTGAATAAAAGTACTCTTGTGAGATGTGGGCAGCATGCCCTGGAATTTCCAGATTCCAAAGCGAGCCTTCGGGAATTTCGTTCCCCGAAGCAAGGGCCCATAATCGAGGGAGCGCGAGCGGAGAAGCAGATCGCTCGTAAAAATACAGAGTCGCCACCTGGGTTTGAAGGTCTGACACCCAAGGAACCGTATTTCGAAGCGCCTGCCGCGCTATTTGATTTTGAAAAAGTGAAGGAACCAGTCCGTCATAACCATATCTGGGTTCGGGAGCCAGGTTACGAGAGGGGAAGGGTTTTAAGGCACCCCTCTCGCCCAATCCGGAGATCGGTCTCTACTTAGGCATTTTGAAAATGATTGTGATTCGTCTTCTTCTTAATCAATTTTTAGCCAATTAGGGCGGGGGAATAGTTAATCGGGGATTAAAACTGTAACACGATTTGCAAGATGTGTTATATTCGAGCATGGATGGATGGAATACTATGAAAATGGGATAAATTCAACCCTCTGATCAGAACATCAAGAACACTGCATAAGGTTTTTAGGCATGCCAACACCATGGCCACCTTTGCATGCATGGATCTACATACATGCAAAGAACCACCGCGCAACAGTTCCAAACCCTCGCGCGAGTGTTTGTTCCACCACAGACTGAATTTTGATCCCCTTCTGGGCTCTGGAAGGACCAGTGCTCACCCAGGGGCAAACCAAGCAATTGAATATGTACTGGAAGTTAACTAATTATTACAATTTAACTGAAACAGAAGCCAAATGAATAGAAAGGCAATCCCTAAACAGTGGGGGTGAATAAATAGAGGCTTCAAGCCTTAGCTGCCATGCAAGGGCCATAACTGGAAAATCAAGAACCATCGCGCGAGTATTGAGAACACACACGCGATTGTTCTGACTGGACTTCCAGGAATTGCTTTGCATGTCTGAGGCTCTGAAACATGCTCAGGAGCTTCCCAGAGGCATTCCAAACCAAATATTGCAGTGAAATAAACTAACCATGGCCTTTTTTTTTATGCAGCACGGTGATCTAAAAGCCCTAACATACTTCAAAACAGTAATAGAAGTATAGAAAGCTGAAAAACCAGGATACCCTTCCCCACAAGGTTGCACTTCACAAAGACACAAACTGTCGCGTGAGTGTTCTAAACCGTCGCGCGAGGGTTCCTGATCACATGCTTCTTGTAACCTTGCTGACTTTAGGGCTAGAACTGGTATTGATTACCAGCCTTGGCCCTGACAGCCCCCCTCAGGGATCAGAACAGAAAGCAGGTAAATGTTTATACCTTTTGCTTGAGTTGGATTGGTTTGAATAAGGTGGTGTAGCTTTGAAAATGAGTGTATGTAGAACACAAGAGTGAGAGAAAAACTGGAGTGGTTGAGGTTTTGTGAGCTTTGTGCTTGAGTTAGTGCAATTTTTGTAACCTTCTAGCTACTGGAAGCATGGGGGGTATTTATACAGAAATGCATGGGTGGTAGACATGGCCCAAAAATCAGCCAACAAGGCTGGTCAATCAGACTTGGTGGAGAAGGCCTCCAACAAGGTGAAAGGAGTGGTTGTGTTGGGAAGAGCCAACCATGCAGTCTACAACAGCTGTGCTGGTGGAAAACGGGGTTCCTCAGGCTTACTAGACCTCTAATCATCACAAAATCCAGCTGGAAATTAAGGATGGGGACAGGAGAGAACACTCGCGTGAGGGTTCCAAACAGTCGCGCGCGAGTTCTACAGATCACGCGAGGGTCAACGGTCAACAAATTGACTTTGACCCACACCTGGCAGAGAACACTCGCGTGAGGGTTCCAAACCCACGCGTGAGGGTCAACTATGGTCTGGGATTTTGACTTAGGGTTTCTGAGGTAAAAAGGTTCAAGAAGGGCTCCACACACACAAAGCTCAAGCCATTCCAAACTCAAGTCTGTTCTAAATCCAATTTCATCATCGGGGAAACAAGAAACCGTAAAACGATCAGGCGATCCAGGTTGGGGTGTCTACAGTAGTCCCCCTTTGACGGCACGCGGAGCACCATTGACTGGTACGGGTAACGTCAAAGGTTTCTAGACACCCTCTAAATCCGCCCAAAAGCCGATTTAATGAAACACGCACAAATATATTAAAATACCGTGCACCGAAGAATGACCGGACGGATAGATCGTCACCGGTTGACGGTTAGATTGCCGTTGATTTAAAGTTGGACGGATGGATCGTCGTTGATTGATAATTGGACGGATGGATCGTCGCTGATTGATAATTTGGACGGATGGATCGTCGCTGATTTGAAATTGGACGGATGGATCGTCGCTGAAAGAATGATCGGACAGATAGATTGTTGTTGATTGAAGGTCAGATGGATAGACTGTCGTTTAATTTGATAATTGGACGGATGGATCGTCGCTGATTTGAAATTGGACGGATGGATCGTCGCTGATTGATAATTGGACGGATGGATCGTCGCTGATTGATAAATTGGACAGATGGATCGTCGCTGATTGATAAATTGGACGGATGGATCGTCGCTGATTTGAAATTGGACGGATGGATCGTCGCTGATTTGAAATTGGACGGATGGATCGTCGCTGATTTGAAAATTGGACGGATGGATCGTCGCTGATTGAAAAATTGGACGGATGGATCGTCGCTGATTGATAATTTGGCATTTTGCTTAGGTGTGCGTGGGCGAACCAC
Source organism: Rhododendron molle (assembly GCA_025413875.1). Lineage (NCBI taxonomy): Eukaryota > Viridiplantae > Streptophyta > Magnoliopsida > Ericales > Ericaceae > Rhododendron > Rhododendron molle. Next base: position 27,495,027 of record CM046388.1, on the reverse strand, counting down.
TGCTAGGGATGGAAAGTAACTTGAATTTCGACGGGCTTATTCCCAAATAACTCCCAAACATGGCTCAAAAGCATAACAACACACCATGAACCATAACAGGGGGACGTGCATGACTGGGCTTGCATTGCTGAGGTAATGGGCCTGAGGCCCAAACCGAACCATCGCGCGCGTGTTCTGAACCATCACGCGATGATTTGTTTCTGAGGGCTTGGATCTGAATCAGCCCAGACCCGACCCACGCCTGCTTTTCTTCCCATATACGTTGGGGACGTTTCAGAAAACCATACCAGCGGTTTTTCGAAAGTTCAAACACTCTCTCGTCTCCCAAACTCTCTCAATCTTTCAAACCCTAGGTTTATTGCCAAAAATCAAAGCAACCAAACTCACCCACGATCCCATGGCAGAACACGGTGAGGGCAATGGCAGTGGTGAAGTGGTGGATCGCCCATAGGATGAGGGCATGAGCATGGCGACTGATCAAGGAGATCAGACGATGGCGGGGGTGATCGCAGGTATCAGTGCGGTAGTTGCAGATGGCGGCGATGGCGAACCGAATCAGCAGCAAGAGGCCAGTGACAAAGAGAACACTCGCGCGACAGAGGAGAACCCTCACGCGACAGTTCTGTCAGCGACCACGGGGCCCATTTTTGAAGCAGAAGGTTCGGGCACAGCGGCCAGGGGCCCGCCCATGGTTGGCGAAAGTTTTGGTGGCGTTGGCGGCAGTGAAGCCGCGGGTGATGATCCCGGGCTAAATGGGTCTCCGCCGAGGGATTCGGTCAGAGGCAAGGGTACTGTTATTGCGGAGGAGGAACCCACTAAGATACCAGTTGAGTATAGGGAGCAGGACATAGCATTCCGACCAGCGGCATCGGTGGCCACATCATCACGCCACGTACCGGTCACAAAACAAGATATTGCGGAGCACTTGCCCGACGATCGGCTTGCAAGGCTGTTGGAGGAGAATCCCGATGTTGGTGAGATAGTATTGAGGGCCTAGGAGGAGCGGGCTCGGGCTATTGCTGCATGGGAGGCAGCGGAAAAGGCCGAGAGAGAGAGAAAGGATAGGGAGGAGCCCTTGAGAGATGTGGAGGCCGAAGAGAGGGCTGCCGAGGAGGCGCTGGGACCCAGGGTGACAGCCGTGGCGGAGGCAGTAGCGGTGAGACGGCCTGACTATACATCGGAGACATACGTGCCCCCTATACCACATTTGTTTGTGCCATCAGGTATTTCAGCATACATGCCACAGCGGTTAGAGTATGACGACGAAACAGTGCTGAGAGACCCTCTGATCCATATTGCAAACACTTGGGCCGAGGTGATTTCTGAAAACCCCCTTTGTACTTCAATTCCCGCTTTCACTTGCATGTTCAGTAAATTGTAGAGAAAAGCATCACATAACCCTTGTAGTAGAATCGCTAAATTGCACACCATGTAAAACGCATGCAACGTAGAATAATAACTTGAACCAACCATCTGAATACTGCCTACACCTAGGCCAGAAACACGATGATATAACCCGGGTAGCCCATGCATGCAATAGCATGAACTGAAAAGCCACCGTCGTGCTGTTGCATTGATTACCTAGAACTTGAAAATGAAAGCCATGCATGCTAACATTCGCCCTGTTGCCTGATGACACAACCATGCCGAAAGCATGAAACAAAGAACCGTTGTTACACCCCTGAATTGATTACCTAGAACTTGAAAATGAAAGCCATGCATGCTAACATTTGCCCTGTTGCTTGTTTGTGTATTTGAAACAGGAGGGTGCAGTTCAGAGAGACATCCGGGGCTTTGGGGGTGCGTGCAGATCACTGGCACTGTATGAGGGTTTACCTCAGCGGGTGAGGGACTTGGTGGATGCAGCAAGCTTTGGGGAGTTCATACAGACTCTTACTAGGAGCAGGATTGACCATGCCGTGCTGGTAGCGCTTGCAGAGAGATGGAGGGACACTACCAATACCTTCCATCTTCCCCCTGGAGAGATGACCGTGACACCTGCAGATTTTGCAGCGATCACGGGGCTAAGAGTTGGAGGAGAGCCCATTCCTTTTGATTCAAACATTCAGAATGATCGGGCTGCACTGGAGTGGTTTCTGGGTGATGCACCCAAGATTGAGGAGGGGATGGCCAAGTATGAGCAATTGAAGAAATACCTGAAGAAGAAGGCGACTACCGAGAGGGAGGCGGAGCAAATGGCCAGGGCATACTTGCTGTATCTCTTTGGTGCTACCCTGTATCCAAACAGGCGTAGCAGAGTACACTTGTCTTATCTACCGGCCCTGAGAGACCTGAGGACAGCTTCTCGCTTTGACTGGGGTGGAGCAGTACTGGCTACTACTTACACCTTCATGGGCAACTCGTCGAGGACGGGGAAGAGCACCGCTGGCTACTGGAGAATCTGGGAGGTAAAGTAAACACAACTTCTATTTACTTGCATTGTTTGTTTATCTGTTTCCATAGCCTGTTTGAATACATATCATAATATCCTGTGATTGATGGATACGTTTGCTTGACTTTGAACAGCTCTGGGCTTACGAGGTTTTGCGGATGTATCCGCCTCAGTGCAAGCATCCCAACTTGAGCGTTCTCCCTTGTGCACTGAAGTGGAGTAAGAAGATGATGGGGCCGAAGGAGGGTATAGGCCAACTGAATGCCTTCAGACTGTATTTGGATGAGCTCAGGGCCGAGCAGGTATACCATAAAACCCTCATAATTTAAACACTATGAATTGCTTTAATGTTGTCGCTGACCAATTGCCTTACTTGCCTGTTGACCTGTGTGTAGGTCAATTGGAATCCTTGGAGAGTGGCTGAAGCAGAGCCTGAGTACCTGGCCGAGAGCAGGGTCATTACTACCAGCAGGGTGTTACTTGAGTCGGCCTTTGGCTGGCAGTGGTACCTTGGAGACCGGGTGTCACGCCAGTCACTTGGCTATACCGCGTTCCAAGTGCCAGGGCGACTTCCACCCCGAGCTTCACCTACGAGTACATACACCCGGGCTGAGCTGGAGAGGTTCACACGGCCTGATACAGAGCTGACACGATACCTTCGCCCAGAGATGGACTATGCGGAGTACCAGAGAGACCGCTTGGCGAGGTCATTGGGTATTCGGGCTTTCAAAGACGTGCAGAGTCAGGCACGCGGGGCTGCCGAGGAGAGGAGAGCTGCTGGAGAGAGAGCAAGGGGCGGCGAAGGCCGAGTCAGGCATCATGCAGGCGTTCCTGTGAGAGGTGGACCCCCTGAGATGTCATGGACAATTCCTGTTACAGACGCACAAGGAAATCTAGCTGAGGTACATTTAGTGCCTGCCAGAGTCGAGCCACCGCCTGTGACTGTGCCGGTATGAATCTTGTTTACACTTTAATATATGCACCAATATTGAATATGCTTGATGATACTGAATTGCCTTTGTAGGCGCCCGCTGAGTGGGTGAATGAAGCCATTCGCCGCATGTTGGCTTTGGAGAATTTGGTTAGGCGAGCAGCAGGTGGCTTTCCATTAGAGTTGCGCTATCCAGCACCATCTCTCCCACAGCGAGCTGCTGGCAAGAAGCCTCAGGTATATAACGATACATTCCTGCTTTTGATTTTTGATGACGTACCTCTTTTTTTGATACATATGCTTTAGATTGCTTGCAATAAAATGTACCTGTCATTCAAACACTTGATATATGCAATACACAATATGCACAATATATACTAATGCTTCACATAATATGATAATGCAGGCACAGGGACGGGCAACTTCTAGGAGCAAGAGTACACGGTCGCCTCCGCAGAAGAAGTTAGCAGCCAGGATTCCTATACCGGCAGCCACACCACAGCGACAAACTAGGAGTTCACAAGCAGCTGCTGCAGGCAAAGAGCCAGTTGGACAGGCGAAGGCACGTGCTGAGGAGCTATTCCGCATTGCGGTGCGCAAAAGACCATCATCGGAGGAGCATCGAGCCCCAAAGAGACCCAAGCTGGTATTGCTCCCAACTTCCGAGGACGAGGAGGAAGATGACGGAGATGAGGAGGAAGACGGGGAAGAGGAAGAAGAGGAGGAGGAGCACTCATCCGCCCGTAGCGATTCTGACGACTCAGTTGACGATCCGGCATATAGGGAGGAGCCCAAGGATGGAGCTGATGACGATGATGATAGTAGCAATGATGATGGTGGCCGTACTGGCCTGAAAGACTGGCTGGGAGGTGAGGACTGAGATCTAGAGTGGAGCCCTTTATTTCCTGCATTTAGCCTTACTTTTGGGGGCCTGCGTGCCCAAGTAGGTAGATAGAGGGCGGATGTGCCCTAGATACTCTGATACTTGTTTTTGGGAGGCCTGCGTGCCTTTTGATGGTGGGCGAGTGTGCCCTGTTACTTTGATGGTTTTCTGATTGGCCGGGACGCCATAGATACAGTATTTCCCTTTGGTTCGGTTTGATACAGTAAGGCTTAGTTATAAAATTTTGCATTTTCATGGTTTATTCGCTCTTTATATGCATAAAAGAGGTAAAACGCCAACCACTAATACCAAACTTGCATTGATAACCCACCGAGACTGTTTACAGACACATATGTACATCTAGGAGTGACTAGCTTGAAAGAAAACGGAAAATGTACCCTAGGACACAGCCAGGACACAAGGATACAGGAAATAAAATGAATTTTCAGGCGTTAATAAGCCAAAATTCAAAATACTTTCAACCTGAGCAAAAAGATACTTCAGCAAGGCCAAACACGCACAACATGACTTGCACAAACCGACGGAATGAAGAAAAGCTTTTCGAAATGAGATTTCGACCGAAAGGCGCCCAACAGACACAAAAGGGACACGCGATACAGAAACATGACTCAAATATATCCCGGACCGAAAATGACACCCCCATACAGTCACACAAGGCTTACATGACCCGTATAGTATGAAAGGTCAGGTCAAAAATACCAAAACGAGTTTTGCCCTCCCGAAACCTTGATTTTTACTTGAAACGGGCCGCCGAAGGTCCAAAATCTTCATTGAGCGCAAGATTTCGAATCCGATGCTTGCACACAGTCATATATACCCATCATGACTTGCTGGAACCAACAAAAGTGCCAAAGCCCCTTTGAAACCAAAAACGACCAAAAATGGACAGTAGCTGCCACAATCTGTCAATATTGCAGGAGAACCATCGCGTGACGGTTCAGAATAGTCGCGCGAGTGTTGTGTCGCGCGCGAGGGTGCTCGAATGCTCCCGCGAGGGTTTGTCCCTGTCAGGCCACCCTCTTTTGACCAAACCAACTTTTGAAGGCACCAGAGGCCCTGTCACCAACCACCAACGTCCTGTAGACCATCCTGCAGTTTGCAGAGTTGTATGTCCTTGCATGGCAAGGTGTCCCTATTTTTCATGAATCTTGACCCTTGGTATGAGAACCGAGGATGATATTTTGAGAGACCTTGCCTATAAAGGCATGGTATGCATAGCAATGCAAAAAGCATTCCTTCCCCTGAAGTCCAGGAATACCCACTTTACCTAAAATGGAAAATCCGTTAGCCGCCATACTTGATCCGTGGCTGACCCGTCCCGAAACCATCGACTGGGAAAGCCCTCGTTCCCAATGCCTATCTTCCATTCGTGACCTCCGATTCATGGAGGCACGACCTAAATTTCTTGAAGCTGCATTGGTGTATTGGGATCCAGTCATGCACGTTTTCCGCTTTTACGACGACGAAATGTGCCCGACAGTGGAGGAGTTCCAAGCCTACCTTCGAGGATTCACTGATTGTGAAGTCCTCGCCATCCCTCCGTTTCAGGAGGATATGAGCCAACTCTTAGAGGCGAAACTCAACATTCCCGAAGAACTGTCAGCAAGCATAATCCAAAATGGCAATCTCAACATTATCCGTCTTATCGAGCTGTACGGTCCCGAAGGTGCCCTAGGAGACTACGTTGGACAGGCCCACAGACGCTTCGTGCTCTCGGTCTGCGCACTGGCTGCCTACATGCTGATCCCTGCTAACGGAGAAGTTAGCCCAAGCATAGTGAGCATGGCGTTGCAAATGGACGCTCGAAAGAATATCATGCCCGCCGTTCTAGCGGAAACCCTCATAGGCTTGGATTTAGTGAAAAGCGGCCAAGCAAGTTGGTTCAGCGGATGTCCTCTCCTGCTCCAGGTAGGTTCTCACTCAACTCACTCTTTCCTTATGCACACACTTTCTCGTTTTACCTCACGCTCAGGCTAGGATCGCTCAACAAACCTCACTTGTTTTTTTTTTTTTTTTTTTGGCTGTATCTGACTTCTTACTTGTTTTTACACTCAGCTTTGGCTTTCGGACAAGGTGGGTGTACTTGAAGCTCCGGAGGCCGGCTTCGAAGATTTCCCAAGGCAACTGGTCGGGAGACCGATGGTGTACCCCGAGCTGACGGTTGATATATGGTATGCCTTTCTGAATGACATGCAATCAGAAGACATAGTCTGGAGATGCCCATGGCTGAACCTGCCGGCGATGACCGTAAATTCCGCGGGGTTCAAACGAGTGATCCTTGCTGGGCTGACGAGCTTCACCTTCTATATACCAGGACGGACGCTTCGACAGCTAGGCAGAAACCAAGAAAGCAGGTGCTTTGGGAAAGAGCGCTTCAGGCTTCCCACATTCGATAGCCACAACTTGCAAGCCTATGAGCACAGCTGGATCAATAGAGAACTGGAGGAGGCTTTCCCTGATCCCATCACGTGGTTGGAGAGCCGTTACGTGAAATGGCTTCGCAAAGAAGTCTATGCCAGACTAGGGGGATACTTCTGAAATCCACCAAAACCGAGTTTGTATCAGAAATAAGCTCCAGGTCGTTGGACTGTTTGAGCCACGTTCCATCCTTTTGCATGCTTATTATGTAAGTTGTATGGCTTTTAAGCCTGTCTTGTTTAATGAAATAAGAACTCGTATACTTACCAAGAACCGACACCATGTCTCTAAACCCGAAATCCATCATCAAAAATGCGATTTACACAAACGAGACTTCCATATGACCATGAGGTTCCATAATGGCCTGCTGGAAACATTCAGCGTCCGAAAACTGACTTGGGTCGAAATACGAAAAACCACCCTCCAAAAGTCAGTAGGCTGCTCATTTCTGGCCAAAAGAGGCCAAACCGTCGCGTGAGCATTCCAAAGTGTCGCGCGAGGGTTCATCCCAGTCAACGCTGCCAGCTTTGATTCAAAAAGGTAGAGAAATATGGGTCCTTACATTACTCTGGTCGTCCTGGAGTTCAAAAAGTAGGGAAGAGCAGGGAAATGAAGTTCAGGGATACTCCAATAAGTGGGCCCTTTGGGTGTAAGATTATGCCACCTTGCCTGACATCCTGCATGGGCACAGGGATATTTTCCCCTTCATTTGGCTATAAAAGAGGACTTCTCGGAGGCATTCAAAGCACCTCTCCCACAGAAAACTTTGCAAATCACAAGCAAATGGCAAACCATCTTCCAGCTCTAATTGATCCATGGCTAGAAGCCTTTGTCGCAACCGATTGGCTATCTTTCCGAACGCATGGGCTAGCCGCGGTCCGTTTCCTCCGAAACATACGGCTTCGCCCCGCAATCTTGCAGTCAGCTGTGCAGTTCTGGGATCCGAGCATTCATGTGTTCAGGTTTGGAGACAACGAGTTGTGCCCAACTGTGGAAGAATTCCAAGCATACCTCCACGGCTTCACCTCCCATATGATCATCGTGCCACCATATCAAAAGAGTATGACTAGACTTCTAAAAACTGGCCTGAACATCACCACAAGAGCTGAAAGCCTGCTGAGCGGCGAGCGGATAAACATCATGCGCCTGATGGAATGGTACGGGCCTGAAGGTGATTCCAATGATATGGCTTGGCAAGCTCGTCGTCGATTTGCACTGGTGATAAGCGTGCTGGCGGCGTACCTGTTGGTATCGCCGACTGGACAAGTCAACCCCTCTCTGGTGAGCGTGGCCACCCAGCTGGGTGGTCGAAGGAATGTGGTGCCAATGGTTCTTGCTGAGACACTCATAGGGCTGGATCTAGTAGCAAACGACCAAACCATGATGTTTGGTGGCAGTCCGCTGCTATTGCAGGTAAACTCTCACTCAGTTCACCTTTTTCCGATTTTTCAGACATTCTGTTTTTACTTCGACACTCGGCTAAGGTAATATCAGAGGTCTTTACTTGTTTTTTTCGCTCCAGTTTTATGTGGCTCCTTACTTGTTTTTGCCACTCATGCAGTTGTGGCTATCGGACAAGCTCGGGTTGATTGCAGCCCCGGAGGCGAACCGGTTCCGCTTGCCCGGGCAAATGCACCAGAGAGAGATGCTGTACCCAGAGATGCCTACAGAGGGGTGGTTTCGATTCATGAACGAGCTGCCATCAGAGGAAATCACCTGGAGGCACGAAGAGTTGAATATCCCGGATATGACCGTGAAATCTGCAGGTTATGAGAGAGTGGTGATTGCTGGTCTATCTAGCTTTACATTCTACATTCCTGGCCGCATCCTTCGGCAATTCGGGATAAGTCAAGGATTTCACAGAGCCGGGGTGGAGACCTTTCATGCTCCAGCCTTCACCGCACAAAACCTGCTTGGGTATGAACGTAACTGGGGCTTGAGAGAGCTCGGTGGACCAGATCCGGGTTTCAGCATAGAGCTAACAAAACGCTACATAGCATGGTTAAGGAGAGAAATTAACAGTAGACAAAATGCAGACTGACTCCCGACGCAACCCTGATGATCTAGAATAAACTGTGAGCCCGTGAGGGCAGCTTAGCATTTCATTCTGTTTTTATGCTTTAACTGTTTTGAAAGCCTGCTCAGCCTATGTAATAGAAGTAGTAGTTTTGAAATAAAATCGAAAGATTAAGAATTTTCCCCTTTTGGGTCCAGGTTTTGAACAACGCCGTACACTGAACACACCCTTCGGAAAAAGAAACCCTGGATCAAGTTGATTGATTATGACCGAATCTCACAGAGAGATTGCCTACGTATCCTTTTTAAGGAATCAGGTCAAAACGTAGTTCAGGCTAAGGTTCGCTCGTGTATTTTGACTCTCCTTTTACGCTCTAACTTTTGCCTAGGACCGCCCATTCGGGTTTTCGGCCTAGCGAGCTTTTGATTGTCGCCCATTTATTTTTGCCTAGACCGCCTCCTTGGGTTTTCGGTCTAGCAGGCATGCTCTAATTTTTGCCTGGAACCGCCCACCCTTGTGGTTTTCAGCCCAGCGAGCTTCTCTCAGGGATAGTAACGCTTGAGTTGATCCAGGTTGACTAGAGTGTTGAACTCGTTGCCATCCAGATCCATAAGTTGAACCGCTCCCCTAGAGAGGATAGTCTTGATAAGGTAAGGCCCTGAACGTTTCGGACGGAACTTACCACGGAGATCAAAGATGGGAGCCCGAATTTCCTTGGTGACCATGTCCCCTTCGACTAAGTTGCGTGATTTTACCTTCTTGTTAAAAGCCCGAGCAATCCGACGCTGATACCCCTGAACATGATACAAGGCACGGAGCCTCCTCTCGTCAAAAAGCATGAGCTCAACAAACCTCCCGCTGAGCCATTCGGATTCAGTGAGCTCTGATTCTACCATGATCCTTAAAGATGGCACCTCGAGCTCAATTGGGAGTACCGCTTCCATCCCATAAACCAAAGAGTAGGGAGTAGCCCCTGTTGACGTTCGAATTGATGTTCGATACCCCCAAAGAGCTAGAGGTAGCTGTTCGTGCCAGTCCCTGGCGGACTCTGCAGACTTCTTGATGATCGTTTCGATGTTCTTGTTGGCGGCCTCAACTGCCCCATTGGCCTGCGAGTGATAGACCATTGAATGGTGTATCTGAATCTTGAACTCGTCGAAAAGCTCTAAAACTCTGCCCTTGAAGTGAACTCCATTATCCGAAACAAATGCCTGTGGAACACCGTATCGGTAGATAATGTTCTTCCTGATGAATTGTGCCACCTGAACGGCAGTCAGGGTTTTGTAAGATTCGGCCTCCACCCACTTAGTGAAATAGTCTATCGCGACCAAGATGAAACGGTGACCATTTGAAGCAGACGGCCTGATCATGCCGATGACATCAATACCCCATAGAGCAAAGGGCCAAGGCGACGTCATGCCAAACAACTTGGAAGGTGGAACGTGCATAAGGTTGGCATGGATCTGGCACCTGTGACAACGGCGAACATAATCCACACACTGTGATTCCATAGTAGACCAAAGGTAACCCTGCCGTAAGATCTTCCTAGCAAGCATGACACCACTCATATGAGGACCGCAGACCCCGTCATGAACATCTTCCATTATTTTGGTGGCTTCAGCACCACTGACACACAGCTTATGCATCCCACAATGGGACCTCCTGTAAAGCTTCCCTCCGCAAATGATGTATTGGGCTGCTAGCCTTCGTAATGCAAGCTGATCCTTTTTGGATGTCCCAGCTGGATATTCACCCCTTTCAACGAAGTTCCATATATCATGGTACCAGGGTAGGCCGTCATTGACATCGTTGATAGAGCTAACATACTGGTAAGCGGGGCAGTCCCGCTGTTCAATCAAGATGGGGCGAAGCTTAACACCCAACGGGAGTTCAACCATGGAGGCCAAAGTTGCCAAAGCGTCGGCAAACTGATTTTTCAAGCGGGGAATGTGGGTAAAAGTCACCTTATTAAAACGAGGAATAAGATCTTCCAAGTCCTGATGATATGGCTTCAATCTCTCCTCACGAACTTTCCAGTCCCCGTTGGCCTGAGATACAACAAGGTTAGAATCGCCAATGACCTCGAGCTTTTCAACTCCAAGTGTTAAAGCTGCCTCCATGCCGACAATACAGGCCTCATATTCGGCTTGGTTATTTGTAACATCGAAATTGAGTTTGAACGCAAGCGGAATATGAGAACCGTCAGGCGTTATCAGCAAGACCCCAATTCCATATCCTTTCTGGTTGGCCGCCCCATCAAAGTAAAGAGTCCACACGTCGTCCACTACTGTTAGGACCTCTTCATCTGGAAACGTAAAGTTTGAGTCTTCTGGCCCATCGACAGGATGATCAGCTAAGAACTCTGCCACAGCACGGCCTTTAACTGACTTCCTTGTGACATACTCAAGATCGAACTCAGCTAGCAAGAGCAACCAACGCGCTAACTTACCAGTAAGTGCTGGCTTCTCAAACAGATACTTGAGAGGATCCATCCGAGAAATCAACTTCACTTGGGATAAGCCAGCATGTAGTGTCTCAACTTTTTGGAAGCCCAAACAAGAGCCCAACATGTCTTCTCCAAAGCGGTGTAGCGTTCCTCGCACCCAACCATCTTCTTGCTTAAGTAGTAAATGGCCTTCTCGACACCCTTATCTCCTTCCTGAGCTAGCAAGCAACCCATAGAAGAGGGATTGACAGACAAGTAAAGTATCAAGGGTTTTCCAGGCACTGGCGGCATCAGAACCGGAGGATTCTGTAGGTAGTTCGGGATAGACTCGAAAGCTGCCTGACATCTGTCGGACCATACAAACGGCGTGTTCTTCTTGAGTAGACGAAACATCGGCTCGCAAGTTAAGGTCAACTTGGCAATGAATCTGCTGATGAATTCAACCTTCCCGAGAAAGCTTCGCACTCCCTTTTCAGATACCGGTGGCTTCATCTCCAGTACTGCCTTGATTTTCGATGGATCGACTTCTATACCCCGGGTAGTAATCATGAAGCCAAGCATCTTGCCCGCTGTGACCCCAAAGGTGCATTTCTGTGGGTTAAGCCTCATGCGAAATTCACGAAGTCTCTTGAAGAACTTCCTTAGCACAGGAATGTGTCCCTCTCGAGTTTTTGATTTGGCAATCATGTCATCGACATAGACCTCCACTTCCTTATGTATCATGTCATGCAAAATGGTCGTGGCAGCCCGTTGATAAGTAGGTCCGGCGTTCTTCAACCCAAACGGCATGACCAAATAGCAGTAAGTCCCCCACTCGATGATGAACGTTGTCTTCTCACTACCCTCGGGCGCCATGAGAATTTGGTTATAACCTGAAAATCCATTCATGAATGAAAGCAAAGCATGCCCCGCCGTATTATCCACAAGCACATCGATGTGTGGCAAGGGAAAATCATCTTTGGGGCTTGCTTTGTTCAAGTCCCTGAAATCAACACAGACTCGTATCTGCCCATTCTTTTTAGGAACAGGAACAATATTGGCGACCCAAGTAGGATACTGAGAAACCATGAGAAAACCGGCGTCAATCTGCTTGGTAACCTCCTCTTTAATCTTCTGTACCCAATCCGGCCTCATCCGCCTGAGCTTCTGTTTGACAGGTTTAGCGTCTGGCAGCAAGGGGATACGATGCTCCACAATTTCGGGATCAATACCTGGCATGTCCTGATGAGACCACGCGAAGACATCAACGTATTCAGTGAGCAAGTCTTTGAAGTCACGATGCTCTTCTGGTGAAAGTGTTGAGCCCACTTGAACCATTCGGGGATCGTTCTCATCTTTCAAGTTTATAGAAACTATTTCTTCTTTTAACGGCTGAGCATGCCTTTCGTCTTCCCTGTCGATGAGGGCACGGATTTCCTTGGGAATGTCCCCGTCGAAATCCATCCCTTCATCGCCGGGGTCAACACAGTTTATATAAAGATCATGCAAGTAGTCAGAAGATGCGTCATTCATTTCACAAAACCCCTCAGGGTTGCCAAGTACAAGTGAATCAAACTCAAAGTAAAGGCTATGACGTGGAGGGCCAAGAGGCACAAACTCCGACTCAGAGCTAGATTTAGGCGACTCACTGGACTCAGACTCAGACTCATATGTAGACTCAGACTCATATTGCAAGTTAAGCGTGGTTTGAAAATGCAATTTTTAAGACTGCCCTTGGCTTCCACAATGAGCGATGTCGGATCCTCCAGAACATCTGACCCGAGCATGAACACTTCAGCTTCCTCAACCTTCTCAGTTAAACCCACTTGGGAGAACTCCTGGAATAACAGCTCTAAGCTCCCCTGATCAAAAGTCCCCAGCCAGTCAATCTTCAACCCTGGTTGAGTGAGCTTCCTCTTGAATTCCGCCTTCTCTGGCTCTTCATCAGTAGATGACCAGGTTTTCTCGTATATATCCACTCGGCCAACCTCTCGGTCTCGGGATTGATAGAACAGTACCGACTATTGTGGTATGTTTTCTGAAACGATAACATTTAAGCGACGGGGTAAGGCATAGAGAGTACGAGGTTTTCCCGTGTGTTTCCTTCTCTTGGTATTATCGGCAGAGGCAGTATACCCCAAACCGAAACGCCCCTCACAAAAAGGAAAGACAGGGAACTCCGGGACTCCTTGATGACGAACCCCTAAACCCAGACCAGGAAAATAAGACATCCTTAGCATAATGTCCATTGCAACAGAGCTGATAAGAAAGTCCCCATCCACATTGATAGCCAAAACAGACCCAGAAGTGTCGAACGAGAAACCCCCAAGGTCAACATCTTCCTCACCATGCATAATACCCAAAACAGGAGTTCCATCTTCCTTAAGCGGGCGGATGCCAGAGTCCCCGCAAATGGTCAGCGTACCAGTAGGTAGTCCCAGCATGACTTTCTGGTGGAGAGTTGATGGCACAGCCATGATGTCTGACCGATGAAGCCATGGCCGGCCCAGCAATAAGTTGAAAGTGGCAGGAATGTCAACTACATGGAACTCAACGTCCATTTCAAAGCCCTCTGCATCGAGCTTGAGCATTAAAGTTCCCTCGACCATGCGGCGGGTACCGTCATAGGCCTTGACGGCCAGGTTAGAAGGTGCAAAGTCTTTTTTGGCGAAACCCAAACGGTAGGCCACCCTCATCGGGCAAACATTGATGGCTGAGCCGTTGTCAATGAGGACAGTCGGGACCCAGAGTCCGCGAGACTTAACCGTGATATGGAGGGGACGGTTGTGATCAACCCCTTCGACTGGTAAGTCTTTGTCAGTAAAGACGACGGTGTGCTTGGAAGTAGGAGGGAGGATGAGAGATAACATCGCCTCAGGAGTGACGTCAGCTTGAATCTCGAGACAGGCGAGAGCTTGACACAACATCTGACGGTGCTCTCGGGAGGTACAGATCAGTCCCCAGATGGATATTGCAGCAGGAATTCGCTCCAGTTGCTTCCGGATAAGATCCGTACTTGGCAATTCGAGTGGCGCAGTCCCAGGAAGGGGCTCCTTCCTTGGGTTAGAAGGATTGGAGGAAGTCCCAACTTGCAGATTTGCAGGTTGGAATATTCGTCCACTCCTTGTAACATTATGCACATTTCTTGAAGTAGGCACAACTTGAGGATCTTCATTCACATCCCAGAGATCAGCAGGGACTTCCCCCAGCTTACGCTTCCCTTTATCAGCGGCCGTTACAGATTTCGGTACCTCCATGTCTATCCCCAAGTCCTCTGCCAGGTCTTTCATCAAAAGTGAGTCCCAGAAACTCACATCAACAACCGTCGCCACTTCGGTAACGGGCTCCGGATTGGCCATAAACGGGACGTCCCACAGTCCACCCTCTGCCAAGGAGCGGTTAACTGCCCAGACTTCATTCCCTACTTGGATATCGACGACCTCGTCAACGTCCCACAGGTTAGCAGGAGGAACAAGATCGGTCACCATGATACTGCAATCTCTATTGCTCGGATACGGAACCACAGGGCGGGGAAGTCTCTCATCAGTGATGTAAGAGCAAGGGTCGTGATCAACATCACAGACCGAGTCGAAGACCAAGTTGAAAGTAGAAACATGATCTCCCAAGACACGAGGCTCTTCCTGAAAAAGGTCATCCTCCACGTAATGCTGTAGGTAATCAGGTATAGCATAACCTTGCTGAGGGTTAGGATCCAAAACCACAGGATCCTGCCAGATCGGTTCAGGGTCCCAATTGTACTCTTCTTGAGGGACAATAGGTTCAGCCTGATGGAACAACATGTAAAGGGAGAATTCGTCCAAGGGATCGATCATAGCAGCTTCATGGCCAGCCATCCATCCATCATACCAGGCTTGGTCAAACGGAAGATATTCGGGCTGCTGTGGGAAACCATCTAGTTCGAGCGCTGACCACTCATTGATTATCGGAGTGGCATAATCCATGTTGTCGGCGATGGCCCAACTTATGGCTTGCATGTCAGCCTCTGGAGGAGGGGCACTGAATGGCAACCGATTCGTCAAACAGAGAGATGGGTTAGGGTCCGTTGTAGTGAAGTACGGACTGTCAAGGGAAGAGGTAGAACTGAGCTGCACGGCAGGGATTGGCTGATGAGAAAGATCACTGACGGATGCCGTCAATACAAAAGTCCCATTCTGCAAACGTGTCAGAGGCACATTATCGTCAGTAACCTGGCCTTCCTCTACTCGTAAATACGAGACTTCAGCAAAAGGCTCGGGTGGAAAAGATACAACCGGCCTGGGTTGATCTGCAGGGATTATATGGCTAGTGGGGTCAAACGAGGTAGGGTTGAGGTTGATTTGAGTGGAGCTGAGGGATATCTGGCTGATATGAGGGACAGCTTTGTGGTTTGGCAAGAAATTGGAAAGGACGTTTGGCTTTTGAGACGGTGGAGGTGGTGCATCGAGAGTCCCGTCATCTATGAGATCCTGAATCGCATGTCGAAGGCGAAAGCAAGAGTCCGTAAGATGACCAGCTCCCTGATGGTAAGCACAGTACAGGTTGGGTTTGAAACTTGCCGGGGGATTTTTGGGTAAAGGCATTGGATCAAGTGGCTTCAGGTGCCCAGACTTAACCAATTTCTCCAAAACCGAGGACAGAGATGCCTCAATTGCAGAGAAGCTGCGGGGCTGGCTGCGGGGCCGGTTGTTTTGTGGTGCTTGCACTTGATTGACATCAGAGATGTGGTTAGCAGTGTTGGAAGAAGTGGTGTTTGTGCCGCTGGTTGCTGTATTCGAGTGAGTCCCACTCCCAAACAGAGCATTGGTGTTTCCAGAGTAAGCGCGAGGCTTTGCTTTCGGAGGGTTAGAAACCTCCCCTCTTGACAGTATCCCACTCTGCAGAGCATCCTCGATGGCCAAGCCGGAATCGAAGAAGGTCTCGAAGTTTGCAGATGCTTGAGCAAGAACCAGGTGTTTAGCATAGTCCGGTTGGAGATTTCGAGAAATGATACGAAGTTGATCTTTCTCGCTGGGGCGATCAGTCATCAATGCAGCCTTGGCTCTCCATCTTTTGACGAAGTCAGCAAAGGTCTCCTTTGCTTCCATTTTTGTAGATTCCAACTCCCGTATGGTCATCTTCAGCTGGGAATTATAACTATACTGCGAAATAAATGCAGCCCCAATATCCTCTCAAGTCCTCCTCTTGGCTATGTCGAGTGACAAGAACCAGTGAAAAGCAGGGCCTGAAAGGGTTTGGGGAAAAAGCTGTGACATGGCTTCGGGCTCAACTGACAGGAGCTTCATAGCAGCGTGGTAACTGTAGAGGTGGGTCCGGGGATCACCACTTCCATCAAACTTTGCCAGGTTGGGCATTTTGAATTTCTCAGGGAGCTTGGCATTAGGGTACAAACAGAGACGATCCAGGTCAATCCCTCCAGCTTTGACCTTTTCTGCTTTGGCAATGGATTCCTCAAGAAGGGCCATCTTGGCTGTAAGAGCAGCTATGTCCGGATTCATGGTATTGCCTGCAGGATTTGCATTGATAGCAGGTACATGAGCTCCCCTAGGGTTGGGTTGAACAATGAGACGCCCTTCGTGATTCGGGTCTGGGATCATAACAGGCTGCTCCTGGTCACCCTCATCGTCCTCGTCTTCGGTCTCGAGTGGAGGCGGAAGACGAGTGTTGATAAGGTCATTGAGACGGGTAATGTTGGCATCAGTCTGCGCCGATCTTTGTTGCATTGTAGTGATACTATTCTGGAGATTCATAAGCATGTCTTCAACAGTGAGTGGCTGATGAGGCGGTGTTCCGGCCATGTTGGGATTTTCAGGAGTGCTTGCAGCTAAAGAAGGAGCTGGGGTCACCGGCTCTTCGAAGATTGATGTTGAGCTTGCCTGTAAAGCGGCCAATGAAGAAAGCGGAGAGTCTTCCGTTGTGACTGATTGGGGTTGCACCCTAACAAGCCTTTGACCCGGATTTCGTTGCAGACGTTCCCAAGCGGGTTTATAGTCTTGCCTCGATACTTTCCTTGGAGGTGCAATGGCTCAGAATTCTTTTGCTTTCAGAGAAAGAGGATACCGAGATAAGGGGCACGCTACTTTAATCTAAATAAAAAACTAAAGCGTAAATGCAGCCCGCGTCGTCCGTGTCCCCTAGACTCTAGAACCAAAAGACAAATTTGTCTTGAGCTTATTGGAACACTGCCACAATCCTCAGAAACTTTTTTAGGAACGTATCCTTGTTGTGAGGTAAACAGGGCTAAAGGATGTCAAAAGAATCCTACACTTTTGGCAATTATGCTGATTAAGGTTTCAACTTTTGAAATAGGAATAACTCGGTATGAATGTCATGATACCATAACCAAAATGGCGTGAGCGGCACAGCGCTGTTAGCCAAGCGGTGTAAGTGACGAGGCACTTGTTACCTTTTTGGTGTAAGCATCATGGTATTTTCTTCATTATTCCTCGCTCTTCGTTTTGAAACTTTAAGCAGGTAGAGAGACAAAGGTGTAGCAATTTCTGATTTCCTAAAGTTCCTTCTCCCCTAAGGATTTGATTTGAAAAAAACGTGCATCATTGAGGTGCACGACTCTTCATCGGGTGATAGCGGTGTCCCAGTAATTTTAAAACAGACTTGTCTTTTTAAACAAGAACCTAGAAGTCGCCCTAAACATGCTTCTATGCAGAATGGTATGAATGAGCAGAGCATGCGATATGGAAAGCAGTAACACATGGACAGCACATAAGGTTAGGTGCAAGTAGATCCTAACCGGTGGGAACCTGTCTTAATTTGGAGAGTTCTAATGCTTTGTATATGCAAAGGCTGGTTTTGGCTCGTAACGGGTTCCTCAGACTAGGGCCACAGATATACCTCCCGTTGCCCGCGATTCGCAAAGCAACGGTCAAACGGTAGCATGACCCATCATCGTCGAAGGTTGTTAGTCGTTCGGGGCCCCCGGACTCCGGTAAACCGTGCCGGATTGCCAAAACGATCTAACGAGGCTTATCCCACATCGATGCAAATGAGAATGCTAGAATTTGATTAAGAAGAAGAAGAAACACAAAATTGCAAAATGCTTTTTCAAATTTGGCTCACTTTATTTAGTCCATCTTTAGAGGAAACTACACAAGTGAACAAATGAAAAAGTCCCAGATTAGATTGGCCGGACACGAGGTCCTGTTAAATCACCATTCCAACCTTCGACAGCGCAAAACTCACCGTTTTGACAGACTTTTTAGGAATTGTTCACAAGTGTATTAAACTCTAAGTATGGATTAATATTGGTTCGATTATCCCCAGCAGAGTCGCCACTGTGGGCAGCATGCCCTGGAATTTCCGGATTCCAAAGCGAGCCTTCGGGAATTTCGTTCCCCGAAGCAAGGGCCCATAATCGAGGGAGCGTGAGCGGAGAAGCAGAGCGCTCGTAAAAATACAGAGTCGCCACCTGGGTTTGAAGGTCTGACACCCAAGGAACCGTATTTCGAAGCGCCTGCCGCGCTATTTGATTTTGAAAAAGTGAAGGAACCAGTCCGTCATAACCATATCTGGGTTCGAGAGCCAGGTTACGAGAGGGGAAGGGTTTTAAGGCACCCCTCTCGCCCAATCCGGAGATTGGTCTCTACTTAGGCATTTTGAAAATGATTGTGATTCGTCTTCTTCTTAATCAATTTTTAGCCAATTAGGGCGGGGGAACAGTTAATCGGGGATTAAAACTGTCACACGATTTGCAAGATGTGTTATATTCGAGCATGGATGGATGGAATACTATGAAAATGGGATAAATTCAACCCTCTGATCAGAACATCAAGAACACTGCATAAGGTTTTTAGGCATGCCAACACCATGGCCACCTTTGCATGCATGGATCTACATACATGCAAAGAACCATCGCGCAACAGTTCCAAACCCTCGCGCAGTGTTTGTTCCACCACAGGTTGGATTTTGATCCCCTTCTGGCCTGGAAGGACCAAGTGCTCACCCAGGGGCAAACCAAGCAATTGAATATGTACTGGAAGTTAACTAATTATTACAATTTAACTGAAACAGAAGCCAAATGAATAGAAAGGCAACCCCTAAACAGTGGGGGTGAATAAACAGAGGCTTCAAGCCTTAGCTGCCATGCAAGGGCCATAACTGGAAAATCAAGAACCATCGCGCGAGTATTGAGAACACACACGCGATTGTTCTGACTGGACTTCTAGGAATTGCTTTGCATGTCTGAGGCTCTGAAACATGCTCAGGAGCTTCCCAGAGGCATTCCAAACCAAATATTGCAGTGAAATAAACTAACCATGGCCTTTTTTTTATGCAGCACAGTGATCTAAAAGCCCTAACATACTTCAAAACAGTAATAGAAGTATAGAAAGCTGAAAAACCAGGATACCCTTCCCCACAAGGTTGCACTTCACAAAGACACAAACTGTCGCGTGAGTGTTCTAAATCGTCGCGCGAGGGTTCCTGATCACATGCTTCTTGTAACCTTGCTGACTTTAGGGCCAGAACTGGTATTGATTACCAGCCTTGGCCCTGACAGCCCCCCTCAGGGATCAGAACAGAAAGCAGGTAAATGTTTATACCTTTTGCTTGAGTTGGATTGGTTTGAATAAGGTGGTGTAGCTTTGAAAATGAGTGTATGTAGAACACAAGAGTGAGAGAAAAACTGGAGTGGTTGAGGTTTTGTGAGCTTTGTGCTTGAGTTAGTGCAATTTTTGTAACCCTCTAGCTATTGGAAGCATGGGGGGTATTTATAGGGAAATGCATGGGTGGTAGACATGGCCCAAAAATCAGCCAACAAGGCTGGTCAATCAGACTTGGTGGAGAAGGCCTCCAACAAGGTGAAAGGAGTGGTTGTGTTGGGAAGAGCCAACCATGCAGTCTACAACAGCTGTGCTGGTGGAAAACGGGGTTCCTCAGGCTTACTAGACCTCTAATCATCACAAAATCCGGCTGGAAATTAAGGATGGGGACAGGAGAGAACACTCGCGTGAGGGTTCCAAACAGTCGCGCGCGAGTTCTACAGATCACGCAAGGGTCAACTGTCAACAAATTGACTTTGACCCACACCTGGCAGAGAACACTCGCGTGAGGGTTCCAAACCCACGCGTGAGCGTCAACTCTGGTCTGGGATTTTGACTTAGGGTTTCTGAGGTAAAAAGGTTCAAGAAGGGCTCCACACACACAAAGCTCAAGCCATTCCAAACTCAAGTCTGTTCTAAATCCAATTTCATCATCGGGGAAACAAAAAACCGTAAAACGATCAGGCGATCCAGGTTGGGGTGTCTACATGAGAATTATGTGTAATAATGAGCTAGACTTTCCTCAATTTATTCAATAAAAATGTTTATTTAACGTACCCAAAATTCGGGGCGTTACAGCCTCGATTCACGAACCTTTTGAAACCCTTGAGTTCGGTAACCCTAGATTAACCCTTTGAACCGTTTGAACCTTTGAGCTATCGACCATTGGACAATAGCGTTAGAGTTTCTTTTACCCATTGGTCAATAGATAAACCTTGGTTAATCTTTCTAAGTACGAGATTAGATTAGTTTAGTGCTTAACTGCAAGTATTAGACTTTCTAGCATTACCCGTTGGATAATAACCGCTAGGAGATTTATTAACCATTGGACGATAACCCTTGGACCTTACCTTCACTAACCATTGGTTATTAACCGCTAGGAAAACTATTATCCATTGGATAATAGCTTTGCTTGCCAACCAAGAATAGGTGATTAAAAAATTAGATTTGGCATGTGTTAAAATCTATTATAGTATAATTAGTACATTAGGTTATTCATTTAGGACTTTGTACTTTGAAAGTAGTATAATTGTTTATTAGATATTGTATTAGGTCATATCTGGGCTAGATTTTGTGGTACATGGCTTGTATATTATATGTATGTACTTGTATGTATATATATATGTATATATATATATAATATTGTATTGTGCATGTGTGTATTACAATATTATAATTAGAAAATCTATTTTGCTTGAAAATATAGATTTTATGTTTGACCCATTGTACTTATATATATATTAGTATATATACACTACTTCCAAGAGAGTACAAGTGGGAGAGAGAGAGAGGGAGAGAAAGAGAGAATTGCCGAGAGAGAGAGAGGAGAGAGATCCGAGAGAGAGAGAGAAGGGAGAGAGAGAAAGAGAATGAAAGAAGGAGAGAGATTGTACCTTAGATTTTCCTTGGACTTTCTTTGACCTTTGCTTGATCTCTTGGTAATCTTCTTCCTACAAAATCATGACCTAATTGTCCTAAATACATATTCTACTAGGGTAAATCTTGTACAAACCCTAGCTTGCCAAATCTTCACTCTCCCAATCCATCAACCTTTGTCCTTCCAAATCTATACATATATAGTTATATATATGTACATTGTACTTTGTACCAAGAGAGGAAGAAAGAGAGAGGGAGAAAGGAGGAGAGAGAGGTCGAGAGAGATTGGGAGAGAGAGAGTTTGGATGGGAGAGGGAGAGAGAGTGTGATGTGTGTGCTAGTGTACTCACCTTGATTGACCTAGCTTAGATCACCCTTGTCCTTCTTTGATATGCTTTCAAAGTGAAAGCATGACCTTTGTAAGCAAATCTAGTCCTTTGTACCAAAACCCTAAATTGTTTACTTGATTCAAATCCCTTTACTTGATCAATCTTCCATGATCAAATCCATGGTACACACCATAGCCATGCAAGCCTAGGTTTTTAGGATGTTTCTTGCAAGAAAGCAAGATTTGCTTGGAATTAAAAATTGAGAATAAGAGAGAGAGAGGGCAGCCGGCCAAAGAGGGAGAGGGAGAGCCCATTTGCCTATAAATAGGATCTCACACTTCTCATTCAACTCACACCATTCCCATCTCCAAGTTCTCTCCTTGAAAGCACAAGAGTTCTTAGTGTTCTTGAGTAGTTCTAGCTTGTTCTTGAGCTTTCTTTCCGTCTCTGCCACTAAACCACCATACGACCACCACCTCGATCCTAAAGTAGTAGTAGTATAGGTTACGATCTAGTTTCGAGAGAAACCTTTCTCTTTCGAAGCTATCGAAAGCTTATCGTAAGCCGTTACGCCGTTCAAGTGCCGACTTTCTTTCCGTCTTACTTTCGTAGTCTTTTTCTACCGCCGAGAAGAAAGGTAGATTGTCCTTACTCTCTACCCCTAAGTATAGTTGTATGCATGTGTGACTTGAACGTAGTATCCAAGTTTATGTAGTACTTGTATTGTTGTTGGCATGATCTTTGAGAAAATAAAGTTAGTTGCATAATTTAGCTTGTAGAACTTTCTTGTTAAAAGTACGTAGTTTACTTTGATCTTATGGCTACTTGATTGTTTGATCGCCTAATTGCTACGTGATTGTATGAACTCGTCAATAAACATGTGTTGTATTATTGAACTTCGCGAAGGAAATGCGTTTTAAAGATAAAGTGTTGTTTTAAAACGAAGTATTCGTATTTTGACCTTCTAACGAGCATGATAGTATAGAGTTGGATGATCTTGCTATTTGATATCGCATGAGTTATGTGAATAGTCCCACCGCGGAGTCGATGCATGTTACGAGACACATGGAATTGGAAAAGTAGAGATATGACACCTAAGATGTGGTTGATATGGATAAAAAGTGTTTTGGAAATGCATAATGGCCGGACTTGGTAGCCATTATGGCCTTAAGTCAGACTTGGTAGCCTTTGTGGTAATGAGCCAGACTTGGTAGCTCATTGTTGTGCGACACAAGGTGCCGGTCTTGGATGCTCATGGTTGTGTGTGTGTGTGACACAATGTGCTGGACTTGGTAGCCATTGTGGCCATGCGTTGGTAACCTTGTGGCAATGAGCCGGACTTGGTAGCTCATTGTTGTGCGAGACAAGGTACTTGTAACCCAAGGTTTTGTGCGTGCGTGTTTTCGGAATTGATGATAAAAGATGAGACACAAAACGATGAGTCGCGTAGGAGAGACACACGGAAAACATGACACCAACGCTCGTTAGTGAATGCGCATGTGTAATTGTATGTGTTATTCGAAAGCATGTTAAGTTTGGAAAATCGTATACTATCTTTGATGTGTATGTTAAGGGTTAGTGGGTTTGGATTTCTCTATTGAGCTTTCAAGCTCACGGTGTTGCTTTATGTGACCCTGACATATTATACTGGTGGCGGCATTTGGTATAATGTGTCAGACTTTCTAGATGAACAAGGAGAGCTGTATACCTTGGAGGCTTTCGGAGCTGAGGAACTCGCTAGGATGGAGGAAGAGAATGAGCTTTAGTTAGCCTTAGTGACCCTCCCTTTTGTGTAATATAAACCTCTCTAAGGAGATTGGATGTAATTATGAGCTGGACTCTGCCTTGTTTGTCTAATGAAACCTTCATTTAACGAACCCGATTTTGGGGGCGTTACAGATAGCTTCGAAAGAGAAAGGTTTCTCTCGAAACTAGATCGTAACCTATACTACAACTACTTTAGGATCGAGGTGGTGGTCGAGTGGTGGTTTAGTGGCGGCGATAAAAAGTTTCTAGAAAAAAAACTAGTAAGAAACCTCAAGAACAAAGAAGAACAAAGCAAGAACACTTATGCTTTCAAAGAGAGAAGTTGGAGAATGGAGAGGTGTGAGTTGAAATGGTGAGAATGGCTTGGTATTTATAGGCAAAACCTTGGCTCTCTCTCCTCCCATGGCCGGCCTCTCTCTCGCTCTTTATCCAACGGATTTTTGCTCCAAAATCTAGTCCTTTGATGGCTTGAAAGACTACCAAGATATTGCTTTCCTTGCACTCCAAGAACTAGGACAAGTCTAGGTTATTCTAATGGGGTTTTGGTCTAGTCTTAGTACTTTAAAGCATAGAAATCTAGATATGGTTGTCCTAGGATTTGATTATGGAAACTTGGCCAAGGAATGGAGATTTGATTCAAGTAAAGAATTAGGGTTTTGGTACAAAGGACAAGATTGGATTGCATTGGTTATGCTTTCACTTGAAAGCATATCAAAATAGGACAAGGATGACCAAGCAAGGTCAATCAAGGAAGCACACACATCACTCTCTCTCCCTTTCTCTCCATCCGAATCTCTCTCTCTCTCTCAATCTGTCTCTCTCGGCCTCTCTCTCCTCCTCTCTCTCGCTCTCTCTCTCTCTCTCCTTGGTACATTGTACAATATATATAACTATATATATATATACATATATATATATATATAAGGACAAGATTTGGTGGTTGAATAAGGAAGGAGTATGGACTTGGTTTTGGTAAGAGATTTGGTCAAGACATAAGCTTACAAGGTTAAGCTTTCAAAGGTACAATAGAATCCCAAGCAAAGGGTACCAAGAAAGCACAAGAAAATCTAGGAAGGTACCATCTCTCTCCCTCTCTTTCCTTCTCTTTCTCTCTCTCTCTCTCCCTCTCTCTCGGATTCTCTCTCTCTCTTTCTCTCTCTCTCGGCATTCTCTCTCTCTCTCTCTCCCTCTCTCTCCCTCTCCCACTTGTACTCCTATGTAAGTATACATATATACTAATATATATATATATATATATATGTACCTTGGGTCTTTCATAAAATCTATATTTTCAAGTATTATAGATTTACTAAATAAAATATTCAATAACACATGTGCTATATACAATATAATATATATATACATACAAGTACATATATATATATATATATATATACACTCACATGTACCACACAATATCTGTACTAGATTGGACCTAGGACCAATATCTAATATAGTATTCTACTACTTTCAAAGTACTAAGTATAATAATACTAACTAATGCACTAATTATACTTTAATAGATTTAACCCACATGGCAATCTAATATTTTAATCAACCTAGTCTTGGTTGGCAAGTAAAGCTATTATCCAATGGATAATAGTTTCCCTAGCGGTTAATAACCAATGGTTAAGGATGGCAAGGTCCGAGGGTTATCGTCCAACGGATAATAATTCTCCTAGCGGTTATTATCCAACGGTTAATGCTAGAAAGTCTAATACTTTCAATTAAGCACTAAACTAATCTAATCTCGTATTTAGGAAGGTTAACCGAGGTTTACCTATTGACCAATGGGTAAAGAAATCCCTAACGCTATTGTCCAATGGTCGATAGCAAAAAGGTTCAAACGGTTCAAAGGGTTAATCTAGGGTTACCAAACTCAAGGGTTTCAAAAGGTTCACGAGTCAAGGGTTCATAAGGTTCGCGGAGGTTTAGGAACGATCGGTGATTAGGTTAAACGATGGCTAAGTCGAAACGTCGGTTAAAAGCTAGCTAGGGTTGCTAGATAGGAGTTCTAGTCGAGATGTGAAATCTTAGGGCTTTATCCTAGAAACGACGGGAAGATCGGTGGTTAAACGACGATTAAAACCTTCCAGGCATAATTAAAAGATTTTTGAATAATCGAATAGATTTTTATTAGACAGTAACGACCGATTTTTGGTTATGGAAATAAAAATCCAAGTAATAAAATAAAATTCAAAATTTTAACAAAATTTTTATTTACCAAAAATCAGGGTCGTTACAATTATGTAGTTTCAAAAGTATTTTTATCCATGTTAACCAGGACTACGGGTTAGGCTTAGTTACTATTCTAGTCTCGGAATCGTTGTCTATCCCCCTTAAAATAGAAGCAAGCCACTCTTAATCTCTTACAAGTGTGATGACAAGAAATGAAAGAGACGCTTGTAACGATGCGGCGTATACGGCCACTATCTAAAAGCTTTGGTAGGTCCTATAGGTATGATGGTGTTTAAGGCAATTGTGGTTAATCGAACTAGGCCTCATTACTCACTTAATGAGACGGGGTTGAAATTGCTCTAGCCGTCGAACTACTTGCCTCGTTATCGACCCTAGATAACGTTTCCTTGTAAGCACCAACGCCAAATGCAAAACCTCTATCAAATCATCATGCGGATGCGTACCCTACAGATGTTTCCTTAACACGACCCTCCTTTAGCTTGGCAGGGCTTATAGTGGCGTACCTCAGGTCATATAGGGATCCTGCTCTTGTTCCAGTGCCAAGATACGCCCTTCAGTGCCTTATTGGTTTCCCATGGGCTGTTTTCTCTCATTTTGCCCATTCTGTTGTTGCCATGGACCTCCAAAGTTTTGCTTCACAAAACTAACTTGTCCAGGTTGTTGGGCTTTCTGATTTTCAAAGCTCCCCTCATTTTCTCTTTGATGTAGAGGGCAGTCACACTTATAGTGACCCATAGCTTGGCAGTGGTAGCACTGAACCGTTGCTATGTCCCGACCACCTCTTTTTGGTTCACCACTTCCGAGGTTAGCAGTCCTCCAGGGTTGGTTGCTTTCAGGCGGGTTAGATGGTTTGGTGAAGTAGGGTCCGTGGTGGTTGTTCGGTGGTTGGGTTCGAATAGGTCCACCGGTGTTACCGGTTGCCCTATTCCAGTGGGTTTTAAAGTCAGCCTCCTCGCTCTCTAGCCGGAGCGCACATTGCACCACTCCAGCATAGGTGGTGAATGCTTGAGCTACAATGGCCCTACAAGCGGTAGTCAGTCCCCACTCGAATCTCCTCGTTTTCTTGTCCTCAGTGGCCACGGCCTCTGGGGCATAGCGGGATAGTTCCTCGAACTTAGCCGCATATTGGGTAACAGTCATGGTTCCTTGTTTTAGGTTCGTAAATTCTTGCTCCTTGGCCAGGCGAAGGGGTGTGGGAAAGTATTTATCAAGGAACCGGGTCTCAAATTCGGCAAAGGTCATGGTGGCTATGGTATGGGTTGCTTCCATCAGGTCCCACCAATAACGGGCTTCTCCTTTTAGTTGGTAGGTGGCTAAGGCTACACGATCTCCATCTAGGTTAATTCCTAAGGTGTCCAGGATCACCTTGACTTCCTTCAGCCAGGTTTCAGCTACAGTAGGGTTAGGGTCTCCACTAAAGGTTGGGGGTCGACGTTTACAGAATTCATTCATTGCACGGGGTTCGGGTCATTGGTTCATCGTCGCGATTAGGATTTCGGTGGTTGGCATTCAAAGCAGCCACTAACGCTTGCATGATTTGGGTCAGGTTGGGATTAGGGTTAGAGGATTCTCCGGTTTCGTGACCTAATCCGCTTCGTCGGTTTACCATCTACGCGTTGAAATCGAAAAGGGGGAGGTTTAAGACTACTTAGAAATGATTGTCTATTGCAATTAGGGTCTTAACTACTAAAGCAAAATATCGAATAGTAAGCAACAGTACTCTTTTAAGGCAGAATAGGCTTTTCATAGATAAACCAAGGTTACAAACATACACATAGAATTCTACTACAAAGCAAATAGAGACCTAGGATTCTTCCTAATTCAAGTTGAAACGATATGATCTTACATACCCCTACTACATCGAAGTCTAACTATCACGAAGCTTATTCTAACTAGCCCGGAAGATGTCCAGGTAATGGAACACCTACACGCCTATGTCGGTTTCGTATGGTGGTGGTGGAACATCATTAGAGTCAAAGAGTATATCCATAACTTCTGGTTCTTGCACGGGTTCTATTTCCCCTATAGGCTCTATCTCCCATTCCTCGGGATCCTCTTCCTCCATTGGTTCCTTCTCGGGATTTCCCTCGGTTCCTCTCCAACTTCCTTAATTATAAACTCATCATCATCGGGGGGTGCTATTTGGACTAGGACGGATACTGCTTCATCACCATCTTCCTCCTCATTTTCGGGGTGTGGAATGGCACCATGCTTCTAATAGAAGTCATGAAGGTAGGGAAAGGTATAGGGAAAATAGGGGTCCTCCACTAGTTGGGCTGTCATGGTTTCTATGGTGTTTCTGAATTGGCGAGCTTCCGCCAGTAAGTTGACTTGGTAGGGATTCAGTTGGTTCATCTATAAGGAAATAGTTTAAACCTCAATTAGTAACGTTTAAGACAGAGTTTTATTTAGCACTTAAGGAACTCGGGATTGCTAAGTTCCACATTCGATCCTTGATTTAAGTCATCATCCAATTGTTCGGGAATTCCCAGTTCGGTGGTACTGCCAATTTCCACACCTTACTTCAATCCGAAGATTGTTTTGTCAGAATTCCACCCAATTTGGGATGGTAAACTAAAACTCAAATTCACGTTTGTGCAACGGTCAACTTATCTTATGGTTCTACCCATTCTACCCATGGCCGAGTGTTGAGCCTAGAGCTCTGATACCATGTTGTAACGCCCCCAAAATCGGGTACGTTAAATAGACATTTTATTAATCAAACTAAATGGAGTCGGGTTCATTATTACATCATAACCCCCACAGGGGTTCATTATTTACACAAGGAAAGGGAAACTATAAGGTTATCTACACTTCATCTCTTCTTCCATCCTAGCAAGCTCTTGAGCTCCAAAGGCCTCCAGGGTATACAGCTCTCCCTGCTCATCTACAAGGTCGACACATTATACCAGCCGCCACTCATAATATGTCAGGGTCACACAAGGTAACACCGTGAGCTTATAAAGCCCAATAGATTAACCCAAACCCACTAACCCTTAACTTACAAGTCAAAGATAATATAGTAAACGACTTTCCAAACTTAACATGCTTCAATAAGAGCACATAACAATTACACATGCGCATTCAATAACTTCGCATACAATAACACATGCACATTCATTACTCATCTAGCGTAAGTGTCAGTGTCATCAGAGTTTCTCCTACGCAGCGTTTCTTAGACCGTGTCATCATTTTACTTTTCATTAACATTTCAAAAGTCGTTTCTTTTACACACGCACACTACACACGATGGGCTACCATGTCCGGCCACATCGCGGTTTTTAAAACACACACACACAACCTCGGTTCCACCGCTCCGGGTTCCCGAGTATTTGCACAATGGTTCCGCCGCTTCGGGTTCCCATTGGCACACCATTTGCATTGGCTCCTCTCCACGGATAACCAAGCCACACCTCACCATGGTTCCGCTACTCCGGGTTCCCATGGGAGTACACATAATATCACAATGGTTCTGCCACTCCGGGTTCCCATTGGACACACACACCCTCACAATGGTTCCGCCGCTCCGGGTTCCCATTGGACACACATACACACACTCTCACAATGGTTCCGCCGCTCCGGGTTCCCATTGGACAACACACACCCACATAATGATTATCACACTTGATCATTATGTAGTTTCAAAAGTATTTTTATCCATGTTAATCACACCTTAAGTGTCATGTTTCTACTTTTCGGATTCCGTGTCTCGTATCACGCATAGACTCCGCCGTAAGACTTCACAAGTAAGTACAACCCATTCATAGTAATCTAAGCTAGCAAGATCATCCAACTCTATGCTATCATGCTCGTTAATAACCACAAGTAAGGCACAAACAACTATCACGAGATCAAACAATCAAGTAGTCATAAGATCAAAGTAAACTACGGACTCCTTAGCAAAATAGATCTACAAGCTTAATATCACATCTAACTTTACTTTTAGAGAAAATAGGTTCAGAGAACGAGATCATGCAATCAACTATTCAAGTACTACATATACTTAGAGATAGCGAGGTTGGAGTAATCTACCGTTCTTCTTGGCGGTAGAAAAAGACTACGAAAGTAAGACGAAAAGAAGTCGGCGGACGGATGGAGTAACGGCTTACGATAAGCTTCCGATAGCTTCGAAAGAGAAAGGTTTCTCTCGAAACTAGATCATAACCAATACTACTACTACTTTAGGATCGAGGTGGTGGTCGAGTGGTGGTTTAGTGGCGGCGATGGAAAGTTTCTAGAAAAAAAACTAGTGAGAAACCTCAAGAACAAAGAAGAACAAAGCAAGAACACTTATGCTTTCAAAGAGAGAAGATGAAGAATGGAGAGGTGTGAGTTGAAATGGTGAGAATGGCTTGGTATTTATAGGCAAAACCATGGCTCTCTCTCCTCCCATGGCCGGCCTCTCTCTCCCTCTTTATCCAATGGATTTTTGCTCCAAAATCTAGTCCTTTGATGGCTTGAAAGACTACCAAGATATTGCTTTCGTTGCACTCCAAGAACTAGGACAAGTCTAGGTTATTCTAATGGGGTTTTGGTCTAGTCTTAGTACTTTAAAGCATAGAAATCTAGATATGGTTGTCCTAGGATTTGATTATGGAAACTTGGCCAACGAATGGAGATTTGATTCAAGTAAAGAATTAGGGTTTTGGTACAAAGGACAAGATTGGATTGCATTGGTTATGCTTTCACTTGAAAGCATATCAAAATAGGACAACGATGACCAAGCAAGGTCAAATCAAGGAAGCACACACATCACTCTCTCTCCCTCTCTCTCCATCCGAATCTCTCTCTCTCTCAATCTCTCTCTCTCGGCCTCTCTCTCCTCCTCTCTCTCGCTCTCTCTCTCTCTCTCTCTCTCTCTCTCCTTGGTACATTGTACAATATATATATATATATATATATAAGGACAAGATTTGGTGGATGAATAAGGAAGGAGTATGGACTTGGTTTTGGTAAGAGATTTGGTCAAGACATAAGCTTACAAGGTTAAGCTTTCAAAGGTACAATAGAATCCCAAGCAAAGGGTACCAAGAAAGCACAAGAAAATCTAGGAAGGTACCATCTCTCTCCCTCTCTTTCCTTCTCTTTCTCTCTCTCTCTCTTTCCCTCTCTCTCGGATTCTCTCTCTCTCGGCATTCTCTCTCTCTCTCTCCCTCTCTCTGTCCCTCTCCCACTTGTACTCCTATGTAAGTATACATATATACTAATATATATATATATATATATATATATATATATATATATGTACCTTGGGTCTTTCATAAAATCTATATTTTCAAGTATTATAGATTTACTAAATAAAATATTCAATAACACACATGCTATATACAATATAATATATATATATACATACAAGTACATACATATATATATATATATATACACACATGTACCACCCAATATCTATACTAGATTTGACCTAGGACCAATATCTAATATAGTATTCTACTACTTTCAAAGCACTAAGTATAATAATACTAACTAATGTACTAATTATACTTTAATAGATTTAACCCACATGGCAATCTAATATTTTAATCAACCTAGTCTTGGTTGGCAAGTAAAGTTATTATCCAATGGATAATAGTTTCCCTAGCGGTTAATAACCAATGGTTAAGGATGGCTAGGTCCAAGGTTTATCGTCCAACGGATAATAATTCTCCTAGCGGTTATTATCCAACAGTTAATGCTAGAAAGTCTAATACTTTCGATTAAGCACTAAACTAATCTAATCTCGTATTGAGGAAGGTTAACTGAGGTTTACCTATTGACCAATGGGTAAAGAAATCCCTAACGCTATTGTCCAATGGTCGATAGCAAAAAGGTTCAAACGGTTCAAAGGGTTAATCTAGGGTTACCAAACTCAAGGGTTTCAAAAGGTTCACGAGTCAAGGGTTCATAAGGTTCGCGGAGGTTTAGGAACGATCGGTGATTAGGTTAAACGATGGCTAAGTCGAAACGTCGGTTAAAAGCTAGCTAGGGTTGCTAGATAGGATTTCCAGCCGAGATGTGAAATCTTAGGGCTTTATCCTAGAAACGACGGGAAGATCGGTGGTAACGACGATTAAAACCTTCCAGGCATAATTAAAAGATTTTTGAATAATCGAATAGATTTTTATTAGACAGTAACGACCGATTTTTGGTTATGGAAATAAAAATCCAAGTAATAAAATAAAATTCAAAAATTTTAACGGAATTTTTATTTACCAAAAATCAGGGTCGTTACACTTTTGCCAAGTCTTGCCATGCCATGCAAGTCATGTGGACTTAATGTAACTGCACGGGGGTGTTGGTTTCAGTCCGGGCCTATATGAGTCATCTTTTGTGTCTTATGTCCATCTTTGCGACATTTTTCTAGTTTTTCAATCAATTGCCATATCGGGATGCTTTTCTCGGTTTTGTTTGTACAGGTCTTTGTGCCTTTTTGCGTCTTTCGTAAGTGTCAGTTTCACTTGTCTAAGGAATGTTGTGAATTTTGGCTGCTTAATGCCCAAAATTTCATTGTGTTCTGTGTGTCAAAGGGTTTCGCATTGTACCCTGGGACTCTTTCTCCCTTTTCATTTGAGCTAGGCATGTCTATACATGTGCGCATGTCTGTGTGTCAATTCAAGTCACTTGTCAATGCAAATTAGATATTAACGGCTAGAAAGTGCAATTTTTTTACATTTGCTACCCCAGCTCCTGTAATCTACAAGCTGTGAAAATCTCATGAACAACAAGGGCACGTCAGCCCAAGGCCAAGCAAAGCATATCTGTCTGGCACGTCTGCCCAAGCATCAAAGAGAGGGCACACAAGCCCAAATCCGTCAACTGGGGCATGTCAGCCAGTTCAATGTCTCTCTATCTGGGTGCGCATCTCAGAAGTAACAGACAGTACAATAATGAGGCTCAGTGGTAGTCCTTAGGCATCGTTGTCCTCCTAGGAGCCGCCTTAGCTTGCATCTGCATTTTCAATTTCGTATACATCATTGCATATTGTGTATATTAAATGTTGAAGCAGGAAGATGGCCAGCATGGTTGCCGTCATACCGATTTGTTTGCCGAAGGATGCGATGCAATCTCCTGCGGTTTTGTAATCGTTGGTTAGTGGATGCGATGGAAATCTCCCTAACTCTCGATTTGGTTTGCCGAAGGATGCGATGCAATCTCCTGCGGTCTTGTTCTCGTTGGTTAACGGATGCAATGGAAATCTCCGTAACTCTCGATTTGTTTGCCGAAGGATGTGATGCGATCTCCTGTGGTTTTGTTATCATTGGTCAGCAGATGCAAGGGAAATCTGTCCTGTCCAATTCTCGGTTTGTAAACCAAAGGATGATATCCTACGGAGCCGTTTCAATGACAGCCGGTCCTGTTAAAGTTCCCCAGTGGTTTGATCAATCAGCACATTGATCTTCCCGTCCGCATTCATGACAGCCGGTCCTGTCAAAGTTCCCCAGCGGTTTGATCAATCAGGACATTGATCTCTCCGTCCGCCTTCATGGCAGCCAGTCCTGTCAAATTCATCAATGGCGATCAGCACATCGTCCATCCAATCCACAACGACGATCAAATATCGTCCAAATGGTCCGTTCATCCGCAACTGATTGTTCCCCAGGAGAGTCCGTCTTGGCCTGTCTCGAACGACAACCACCCTCAGTCTAGCCGCAAGTGCATCTTCCAGCAGGCTTATTGCATCTTTGATAAGGAGATTGGCTCTGATTCCCAACAGATAGAATTCAACCTGGCTGACATGACCTACCCGTGTTTGTTGGAATACTTTGTGCCGAGGATAGCTTGATCCCCCGCAACGACGGCCTGTCCCGTCCAATCTGCAGCGACAGCCTATCCTGTCCAAATTCGATCAACAAGCGGCGATGCAATCGTCCATCCCCGGCAATGGACTGTTCGTCCATTCCACCAATCAAGTTCTTTAAGTATTCGTGTCTACTTTGCTAGTATCCTTTGCTCTGGATTGCCTTGAGGGGTGTTTAGAAACCTTTGACGTTACTTGAACCAAGTCAATGGTGCTCTAAGTGCCATCAAAGGGGGCTACTGTAGACACCCCAATCTGGGCTTCCAAATTAATTTACTTACGGTATTTGATTCCCCGATGATGAAACGGATCAAGAACACTTCGGGAAAATCGAGTGTTTGAGCTTTGAGTGTTTGAAGAACCCTTGAACCTAACCTAGCCAAAAACCATATCAAAAAGACAAAAACCAATTGTCGCGCGAGTGTTTAGAACCATCACGCGAGGGTCAAGCTGCCAGGTGTGGTCAATAGTCAAAGCTTGACCGTTGACCATCGCGCGCCAAGGCACAACTGTCGCGTGCCAGGCGAACCCTCGCGCGACTGTTTGGAACCATCGCGCGATGGTTCTTTCTGTCCCTATCACCTTTTTCAGCTGGTGTAACGCCCCGAATTTTGGGTACGTTAAATAAACATTTTTATTGAATAAGTCAAGGAGAGTCTAGCTCATTATTACAACATAATTCTCACAAGAGTACTTTTATTCAACAAAAGAGGGGATAATCTAAGGTTAACTGCTGCTCCGCCTCTTCCTCTATCCTTGCAAGCTCCTCGGCTCCGAAGGCCTCCAAGGTGTACTGTTCATGCTTTGCTCATCTATAAAATCGACACATTATACCAGCCGCCTCAAGATAATATGTCGTGGTCACCAAAAGGTAACACCGTGAGCTCTGGCTCAATAGAATAATCCAAAACCCACTAACCCTTAACTTACAAATAGCAAGTCATGCATATATCATAAAGAGTCATAACAGCACATGCATTAATATAACAATAACAACAACAATGACAGATCCGCATTCGCTATCTATCGTTGGTGTCATGTTTCCGTGTGTTTCTCCCACGTAACTCATCGTTTTGTGTCTCATCTTTCAACATCATTTCCAAAAAATCACACGCACACACCAATGAGCTACCAAGTCCGGCACATTATGAACGCACACAATCAATAAGCTACCAAGTCCGGCTTATTGGCCACAATGGCTACCAAGTCCGGCACATTGTGTCACATCTTGGCTCCTCTCCGCGGAAAACCAAGTCACACACCTCCAATGAAGCTACCAAGTCCGGCTTATTGGCCACAATGGCTACCAAGTCCGGCACATTGTGTCACATCTTGGCTCCTCTCTGCGGATAACCAAGTCACACACCTCCAATGAAGCTACCAAGTCCGGCCCCATTGGTAACGCATACCAACGTGAGGCTACGAAGTCCGGCCATTACGTAGTTTCTAAAAATTTTACCAAGTCCAATTATTTCCTTTATCCACACTCTAGGTGTCATGTTTCTACTTCTCGGTTGTCGTGTCTCAAAATCATGCATAGACTCCGTGGTGGGACTATTCACATAACTCATGCGATATCAAATAGCAAGATCATCCAACTCCATACTATCATGCTCGATAAAAGGTCAAAATACAAATACTTCGTTTCAAAACGACACTTTATCGTTAAAACGCATTTCCTTCGAGAAGTTCAATAAAGCAACACATGTTTATTGACGAGTTCATACAATCACGTGGTAATTAGGCGATCAAGCAATCAAGTAGCCATAAGATCAAAGTAAACTACGTACTTTTAGCAAGAAAGTTCTACAAGCTAAATATCACAACTACATTATCATGCTCATATACTTCAAAGAATTCTACGTCAAACAACATCATGCGATCAACTAGCCAAGTACTACATATTCTTAATCACGCTCATATCATACAATATACGTAGGGTAGGGGTATAAGAAGATTCTACCTTAATCTGAAACTAGTCGGGGCTGAATAAGCTAGTTGAAAAATTCTACGGGCGGTGAAACTCTCAAATCTGGACCGAACTTTGAATGGCAGTAACTCGGTCACAACTGGGCCGAATAGGATCGTTCTTGAGTCTAAAACGAAGATCTCGAAATTTTCTACAACTTCCGTGAAGGACGTTATTCCTAGAAACGATTTTCGCCCGGAGAAAAATGGGGATAAGAAAGAGGACAGTGAGCTGTCTGGAATGGAATTTCCAGATTTTTCACTGAACTTTGGAGGTCGATATCTTGGTCATCTCTTGACCATTTGGGGTGGTTCTTGGGTCTAAACTGAAGCTCTCGAAGTGTTCTACGACTTTTGTGGAGGACGTTGTTCCTAGAAACGACTTTCGCCTGGAGAAAAAATGGAGTTTTTCAGAGGACAGTAGGCTGCCTGGGCAAAACAGAATGGGTTTTAGAGAGGAGTTTGGAGAATGAGGTGAAGGTGTGAGTTCAAATGAAGAATGAGGCAAGTATTTATAGGCAAAGCCTCTCCTCTCTCCTCTCTTGGCCGGCCTCTCTTTCTACCAATTTTTTATTCCACCAAATCTTGATTTCTTGCAAGAATCATCCTAAAAAAACTAGGCTTGCATGGCTATGGAAGATTTTGCTTTCCTTGCACTCCAAGAACTAGGACAAAACTATGTTATCTTATTGGGGTTTTGGTTTTGTCTAGTCCTTGAATCTAATAAGAAAGTCTAGGTTTAGTCCTTAGGAGATTTAGGCTAGATATGTAAGTATAAAACCCTAGATATGGTGAGGTAAGAAGATTGACCAAGGATTTGGACACACATCACTCTCTCTCTCTCTCCCTCTCCCATCCGAACTCTCTCTCTCTCGATTTCTCTCTCTCGGCCTCTCTCTCCAAATCTCTCTCTCTCTCTCTCTCTCTCTCTCTCTCTCCCACTTGTTTGTACTATGAAAGACTACATATATACTAATATATATAAAAGTACTTTGGGTCTTTAAAAATCTAGTATTTAAAACAAATTATAGATTTTCTAAATATAATAATACAATACACACATGCTATATACAATATAATATATATATACATATATATATATATATATATATATAAAATTACATATATAATATATACAAGCCATGTACTTCTCAATCTAGACTAGATATGAAAGAATCCCATAGCTAATAAATTAATGTAAGTCTTTCAAAGTACTAAGTAATTAAATAATAACCCTAATGTACTAATTATAATTAATTCAATTACCACACATGGCAAGTCTAGTATTTTATTAACCCTAGTACTTGGTGGGCACGTAAGGCTATTATCCAATGGATATTAGTTTCCCTAGCGGTTATTAACCAATGGGTAAAGATGGCTAGGATTCTAGTCTATCGTCCAATGGGTAAAGAATCTCCTAACGGTTATTAACCAACGGTTAATGCTAGAAGGTCTAATACTTGCAATTAAGTACTAAACTAATCTAATCTCGTACTTAGGAAGATTAACTAAGGTTTACCTATTGACCAATGGGTAAAGGAAACTCTAACGCTATTGTCCAATGGATAAAGACAAAAAGGTTCAAATGGTTCAACTAGGGTTAGGAAGAAGTGATTAGGCTAAATGGGCATTAGGCTATTCTAATTAATTGGTTAAAGACTAACGATACTTAATCTAGGCTTTCATTGCTCGAGTGGTATTTTGGTTTTATTTAGTAGGAAATCGCCTACTAACGAAATATTAAAGCCCGACGGTGCCAAACGCCAAGGCAAGGCGTGAGCTTGGTCAAGGCAGCCTGCTAGCAAAGCAGTGGCCAAGGTGGCCCGCTTGCAAAGCAGTGGCCAAAGCGTCCCGTTAGCAAAGCGGTGGCCAAGGTGGCCCGCTAGCAAAAGTAGTGACCAAGGCGGCCTACAAGCAAGGCGGTGGCCAAGGCAGTCTACAAGCAAAGTGGTGGCCAAGGCGGCCTGCTAGCAAAGCAGTGGCCAAGGTGAGGCGTGAGCATGGCCAAGGTAGCTTGGTGGCCAAGCAGTGGCCAAGCGGTGGCCAAAGCAGCCCGGTGGCCAAGCGGTGGCCAAAGCAGCTTGGTGGCCAAGCAGTGGCTAAGCGGTGGCCAAAGCAACCCGGTGGCTGGTGCACAGCGGTGGCAGCGTAGCCAAGGTAGGGCCAGAGCAAGGCAGCCCAGCAACGCCAAGGCAAAAGTAAGGCGTGACTCGATGCCAAGGTAGAATTTGATGGCAGCCAAGGCAGAGCAACCCGACAGCGACCCGACGCTTAGGCGAGGCAGGCCCGACAGCGAGCCGATGCAAGGCAAGGCAGGCTCATCAGCGAGTCGACGCCAAGGCAAGGCAGGCCTAACAGCGACCCGATTCCTAGGCAGCCTAGCCAAGCCAAAGCAAGGCAGTCAAGCCAACGGTCAAGGCAAAGGCCAAAAATTTCTACTAACCACTTCGGTATCGATGCATCACTCCAGGTTAGGGAAATGTAACTAAGCCAATTGTAGTTAGGGTTTGCTAACTAATCGATTAAAAGCTAACTATGCTTGCTAAGTAGGATTTCCAGTCAAGAAATATAATTTAAAGATTTTCGAATAAAAATGAGATTTTTATTAGTCAGTAACGACCGATTTTTGGTTATGGAAATAAAAATCCAAGTGATAAATAAAATTCAAATTTTTAACGAAATTTTTATTGACCAAAAATCAGGGTCGTTGCAGCTGGGCAACTTAATCACCAAGTAACCCAAATCCAGCCTCGTGGACTAGTTGGGCTTCTCTCCTTGCAAGCTTTCCATAAAAGGCAATTTGGCCACCAAGCCAAGTTAACCTTCACTTGGTTGGTTCTTTCTCCTCCATACACCATTTCCACCATTTTCTCCTATAAATACTCCCCCATTATCTCTCTTTCAAAGGGTTAACAATCTTGGGTTCAAAAAAGAGAAGAAGAAAGAAATTATCAAAGTTCAAGTTCAAAGGGCTACACAAAGCCAAATACACTTGATACTTCACCACTCAAGTAGTTCTCATACACTCATTTTCCAAGCTCTTACACCTCAAGCAACCTCAATTCAACTCAAAGCTCAAACACATTTCAAACCTCAAAGAACCAAAGGTATAGCTTACCTTTGTTCTGCTCTCTGTTCTGATCCCTGAGGGGGGCTGGCAGGGCCAAGGCTGGTAATCAATACCAGTCCTGGCCCTAAAGTCAGCAAAGTTACAAGAAGCAGTGGAGTGGGAACCTTTGCGCGACAGTTCCAAAGTCTCGCGAGACACTTTGTGTCAGTGTGAGAATGAACCTCGTGGGGAAGGGTATCCTGGTTTTTACGTCTTTTGTTTATATAGATCACTGTGGGTATGCTAAACAACCAGTTTATTGCTTTTCTTAGTTTAAACTGCTAGCTGTATTGCATTTCTATTCTGTTGGAGCATCCCTGGGATCATTCTGGACCTGTCCCAGAACCCAGAAGGAGCAAAACCAAACACTGGAGGGTGGACCCAAACACTCGCACGATGATTCCAAACCCGCGCGCGATGGTCAAATGGAGCGTTGACCATCGCACCAGGGCGCAACCGTCTCACGCCAGAGCGCAACCATCGCGCGCCAGGGCACATCGTCGCGCGACAGTCTGGAATCCTCGCGCGACTGTTCTTCCCTGACCAGTAGCTAGTCATGCATGGTTAACTAGGTTTTAGACTGTTATTTTGTCCACTCACTATTTAAAGGGTGTTTTAGTAATTTTATGGCTCTATAACCTTTTAGAATCGTTTTAAACTATATATTATAAATACTATAAACTGCTTGGTTTGTCCTGGGTGTGCACTGGTCCTTCCAGAGCCTAGAGGGTTTGAGAATAAGAGCTGTGGGCTTAGGCTTACTGGCGTGCGCAGGTCTTGTAGTAGCGCGCGCAGGTGTGATTAGCATGCATTGACTTGATCAGTGCATACTGGTTTCTTCCTGTTCTGATCAGAGGGTTGGGTTTTTATCCCAATTTATACAGTCTTCCATCCATCCATGCTATACACATCTTGCAAACTGTTACAGCTTTAATCCCCATTAAATTGTTCCCCCGCCCTAATTGGCTAAAAGTTGATTAATAAAAGAAGAATCACATGTTTTCAAAATGCCTAAGTAGAGACCGATCTTCGGATTGGGCGAGAGGGGTGCCTTAAAACCCTTCCCCTCTCGTAACTTGGCTCCCGAACCCAGATATGGTTATGACGGACTGGTTCCTTCAATTTTTTTAAATCAAATA
The DNA here is from genome assembly GCA_025413875.1 of Rhododendron molle. Classification (NCBI taxonomy): domain Eukaryota; kingdom Viridiplantae; phylum Streptophyta; class Magnoliopsida; order Ericales; family Ericaceae; genus Rhododendron; species Rhododendron molle. Next base: position 27,455,486 of record CM046388.1, on the reverse strand, counting down.
GCGCGGGAAGTGCTTCGAAATACAGTTCCTTGGGTGTCGGACCTTCACACCCGAGTGGCGACTCTGTATTCGGAGCGCTTGCTGCTCTGCGCTCGCGCTCCCTCGATCATAGGCCCTTGCATTTTGGAAATCCGGAAATTTCAAGGCATGCTGCCCACATCTGTTTTCTAGGCTCTTATTCAATTATGGCGTTGTAGGTAGCTCAAAAGATAGAATCCGAGGCAGAGTTTCTAAAAACTAGCTGGTATACCTTTTTAAGAGTCTTTTCATGAGTTTTGTATTTGTTTCTAGCTATCTGTTATCACTACAAGAAAAATGGTCATTCCCGGCATTTTTATTCCCGGCGTTTTAATTAATGCCGGAAAAGCCACTATTACCGGCATTTCAAGAAAATGCCGGAAAAAATAATTATTACCTGCATTTGTTTAAAAAAATGCTGGAAAAAATAATTATTACCGGCATTTGTTTAAAAAAATGCCGGCAAAAGTCTATTTTCCTGCCAAAATAATACCGCCAAAACTATTACCGGCATTTTTTGAAAAAAATGCCGGGAAAAGTCTCCGTATATATGGGTAGAATACCTGGATCAATGGCTTTGACAGGAGTAGAGAATTATCACCTTTTGTCTGTCAATGACCTATTGTCACTACTAGATTGAGTCAATATAGACCTATGAAGCGAGAAGTGGAAAACATCAGGGAAAGATAAAGAAGGAAGAGTGATACCACTTGTAACTTGGTAATCATCATTCAAAAGTTATATAGTTCCTACTCATGATCTTGTGATTCAGTTTCCATCTACAAATTGTAGAAGAGAGGGCAATGAAGTTTTCACGCAGTGTACGTAATTCCAGTTAGCAGTTTAACATGAGTATACATTAGCAGAAGCTCGTTGCAGGAAACTCGTTACAAAGAGTAAGAAAATGCCAATCAAATACAAGTCGTCGACATAATCCTCCCTCCAAAAGTTTAGTCCAATTCGAGGAGGTTGCAATTGATTTTGAAATGGCACCAGACTACCATTTCCTTTTCCTTATTATCACATTCCTCTCTCTTTGATATTGTTCTGATTAGCAATGTGCTTGGATTGATGATCTCATCATAGGATATTATGGTCTGGTAAATAAATTTCTTTGCATTTGTTCTATTGGCTACAATAGCGGAAGCTTGTTGCAGGAATGTTATGTCCTAGCTTTTTCATTGCATGTAAAAGTAAACTTCAAGAATGAGTATCATAGTCTCTCACCTGATCCTCTACAGGGATGTGATTGTATTTGTCAGTATGCACCAGCAATATGAGATACTATGCTCAGATTCCTTTGTAATGACATCATGATTTCTTGGCTTTTTTTCTGATTTTTGTATGAAGACAGTGTTCAAATGTTGTACTGACTTTATTGTTTGCACAACCTGGGCCACATATATCTTCTTCAATATAGCTTCAATAGAAACACCAAAACCGTTTAGACGAAAGTCAGAAAGTCTCGGTAACATCATCTAACTACATGAAGCCTGTAGCTTCTACTGGAGGGCTACCTTCACTCGTTTCCACAAGTGATATACCTAGCCTTCAAAAGACATGTTCTTTGATTTCATTTTCCTTGTTAACTACTGTTTTTCATGCGGCATCCTTTCATCGTTCAAGATTTGGACTTTTTTGGTTACTTGCTAAAAGTGCAGCCCCAGAGTTCAACAAGTGTTTTTTCTGTGCTGTCTTCCTCTATTGGTTTTTACCCATCCATCTCAAGCAATTACCTCACAAGTAATTTTCTGTTACCCCTTAACATGTATGAATTGTTTCGTTGTATCATTGTATGTGTGTTTGGTCACACTTGAATTACTCTTTGCCTAGCTATTATGTCCAATATTGTACTTGTGACAGTTTTGTGAACATGCTTTAGAAATTCCTATGTATATTGTACTTGTGACAGTTTTGTGAACATGCTTTAGAAATTCCTATGTATAGGGTTTGGCTGTGCTTTAAACATTGAAACCCTTGTTGCTGCTGCGGAGAGAAGAGAAACTCCCTTGGAGGTATTTAAATCAAAACTTTGTTAATGCATAGGCACTTCTCATGTGGGATTCGTTGCAAGCATATTGCATCACAGTTTCTTATTCGGTTTCTCATTCGGCTGCTTCCGTAAGGACAACTTGTCTCAACTTGTTTTGCAGCCACTGTTGCAAAGCTACATATGCTTTAAACCATATCAGTGAAGAAATTTGGTTCATACTGCACAATTAGGCCAATACATTGAATTGATGTTTTGTCTGATTGTGACAAAGATTTGTTGCGTTCGGACTTCAGATACCTCTCCAACAATATAGTAGCATTTGACATAAAAGTAAGGACGTAAAAAGTTAGAAAATATTGATCAACTTAGTTTTGGGGTGTATTTGTGTTAGGGTTGTTGACTCATGTATGGAGGTATACATACATACATACATACATACATACATACATGAATACATACATGAATACATGCATATATGGGCTTTTTACCACTAGGTACAAAAAAATAAAAAGTATTTCCCTCTATGTCACCTCCAATTAATGAAACACCAAAACCCTATGAATGTACCTAAAACTCTAAACCCTGAAAGTGCCTAAACCATAGGGTAGCCTATGAAAATGCGTAAACCATAGGGTACCCTATGAAAGTGCCTAAATCACTAAAACCCTATGATAAGAAAGTATACCCTAAAATTCCTATGCAAGTGCCTAAACCTAAACCCTAGGGCTCTATGAAAGCGACTAAACTTAAACCCTAAGATATTCTAAACCCTAAAATCCTAGGGCACCCTAAAACCCTAAGGTACCCTAAAATTCTATGGTATCCTAAAATCCTAGGGTGTCCTAGGGTGGCACTTCCATTAATGGTAAATGTATTTTGTAAGAAATGGACCTAGTGGTAATTAAGTATTCTCTATTACATTAATGAGAAATACTTTTATTTTCTGTACCTAGTGGTAATAATCTCTACATATATTCATGTCGGGACACTGGGCATTGTCTATTCTGGGTTACTTTGTTCATATATTGTGTAGGATTGTTTTCTTGGGTGCCCCTACGTTTTGACCTATCCTTTGGAGATTATTTATGTTGGACAATTTTGTACGTCTCTCAATGTTCCTTCAGTTAGGTTTCATCTTCAAATATTTTTAGTAATATAAGAAGAAAGATGCAAAAGAGAACAGGGGGACGGTTAATTCAACATAAAAATGAATGTAGAGCAAATTGAAAACAACAAACTTGCTTTCCAATCTCTAGAAATCAAGAACAAAGTATCCCTTAAGTGAGGATTTGCCAAACCGAAGTGGATATCCACCATATTTTGACTGCATCGGCCTGGGTTAATCATTTAAGTTGGCCACTGTAGTCTTTGTGGCACCATAGGGTTATAATGCTCCTCTCTTATTCCTCTTCCCATTATTTCACCTCCATATTACGCACAACGCAATGTATCCTAGTAAGTTCATTTCAGATAGCTCTTTATGATGCTCAAGTAACTTTGTTTTGACTTGCCTTTCATTAGGTATTTTGCTGGTACTGATTTGATATAGTATTCCTAGGTCAATTATCTCTGTCAAGGTGGTGGGTCTATTTCCATTTGATAGTCGTTAGTTTGTCGATTTGGTTGCTCATTTATCAAGGAGAAGAATCTTTCTCCTGTTGATAAATCACTCACAGGTTCCTTTCTTGTATGGTGGTGCAAACAGATTAAAAAAACACCCTATATATTAGTGCTTCATCCCGACTTGCAAAGTGAAGCTATAGCTCTACTCTCTGGCTCAACAATATAGTGTAAAAATAGATTAAATGGATCCAAGGGATTTTTGATATGGAATTCTCTTCTTTGTTTGCAGTTGTATTAGTGAGGCATTACTTTCAGACTACACAGACATTTATGTAATGCATTATATTGGGGATGGAGAAATCATCTGAGCCTTAAGAAGTGGAAGATTTATTCGACAACAGATGATAGTAAATATCAAACACTAAGGGTAAGCTTGGAGATGTAATTATAAGTCTAGAAGAATATGTTGTTTCAAAGAATAGAGGGGGTTGGGTGGAACTGGAAGTAATCGTATCTCCAATAATATGGCTGGGCCTGCTTCCCATTCTTTCTTTTGGATTGATGTTCTTTCCCCGGTGTTTTAAAACGTTGGAGCAACATGGAAATGCAGAACGCGAACAAACAGATGGTTAATGGTTTCAACTACTGAAGCCCCACATATGGGAGATGCAGTTGTATTCTGCTGCTACTTGGCTTGCAACTGTATGGGAAATTACTCAAAGTTCCAACTCGTACTGACATAGTTTCTGATGGCTAAGGAAGTCATTTGATCTGTTTTTATCACGTCCATATGATATTTACAGTTGCATTGGGAAATACAACCTCCATGACTTAGCGATTGACAGTTAAATTATTTAGGATTGTGGAAATTATAGCAATATCAGTATGAACTTCCTAGTTAGCTTGAATTTTTTATGTCCATATTATAGTCCTCTGATTTTTGAACCATTGGTTAAATGTGGACTTATCAACCATTTGGTCATGTACCCTTATTTGTAGCATCAATACTTGTTGCCATATAAAGTGGTTGGTAAAGGGGAAAAACCAAAAGTCCCGCAGCGAGCCTTTTAATGATTAATTTATATTCTTGAACGTGTTATCATAAATAGTATTGATGCCTTTTGTAAATAGTGCTGCTACATTATTTTTTATTCTAGTTTATATGTTTTAAGTAATGAAATTATATATATATATATATATATATATATATATATATATATTTTTTTTTTTAATCGGCAGTAATGAAATTATATTGAGAACCCTGGAATGTTGACATGAAGTACTTATCTACTATGCACCCATTTAAATACGTTGTGTGGTCAAAGACTGGCTAACTCATACGAGACATAGAGGCCGTAACAACTCCGATTTTCAGTAAATAAAAATCTCGTTGTTAATATTCGAAAAATTCTCTATTTACTCTTGGATGGCTTTATAATTTTCTTTTAATTATTAATAATCCATCATAATTAAATTTGAGGCTTCTAAAATTAGATGTCATCACACCGGTCAATCTAGTCATTTTCTAAAGACAAGGGTGCTTATAAAAGCATTAATATATTTTCTTAATAATTGAAATAAAGTCTTATAATTATATTTCTTAGCTAGAAATCCTACTTGGCAAGTATAGTTTGCTTCTAACCAATTAGATGAAGAAACCTAACTCCCCATTCATCTAGTTACTTCCTCCTAACCCTAGATGAGCCTTTTGAACCTCCTTGAATCTTATGAACCCTCCAAACCCTAATAGAACCTTTTGGACCAAGGTAGTATTATATATATATATATATATATATTTATTTGTTTGTTTAACTAGACATTTCTAAATTTGTCACCTTTAACCTTTACCAATTGGACAATAAAAGTTAGGGAAACTTTTATCCATTGGACAATAGACTTTCCATCAGAGATATTTTTGCTAGATTTGTTAAGGTACTCATATATAGTTATATATAGACATATATAGTTATATATAGACATATATACACATGCCTAAATGACATATGGTCATTTCAAGGTATTATTGAAGTATATATTACCTCACCCCTTTAACCATTGGTCAATAACTACTAGGGAAAATATTACCCATTGGCTAATAAAGATAGTCTTACCAACAAGTACTAGAATAAATAAAATAAGTTACTTCTTAGGTTTCCCATGTGCTTGTATACTTAAATATATATATATATACCTTATAAATTTATTTCCCTAGATCTCTAGGTACACCAATATCATTATATGTAGATGCTTGTACTTCTTAGACTATGTTATTAGGGAATCTTGATCAAATCTTGCCTAGATTGACACTTGAAAGCCTTATTAGATTTTATAGTACCTAAGTGTACCTATATAGGTATACTTGGACATATGTACATATATATATAGACACACATAGTACTAGTACTAGAGAGAGAAAGAGAGAAAGAGAGAGAGAGAGAGAGAGTGTGTGGCCGAGAGAGAGAGAGAGAGAGAGAGAGAGAGGGTGAGATTGGGATTTGGAGTGTACTTTGTCATGACCTTGACATGATCTTCTTACATCCTTACAACCCATGGTTATATGCTTCTCTAAGTAAATCCATCCACCATTGTCCTTGTATGTACAAATACTAACTAAATCTTTGGACCATCCCATCTTTCTTCCACAAAATCTTCCAAACCAACTCCAAGGTACAAAATCTAGAGATGCATGCCTAGAACTAGGTAGATGATGTACAAGCAACCCTTGACCTAACCCATCAAGCTTTCAATCAAGCTTGACAAGTGGAAAAAATAAAAGATAGGAGAGAGAGAGAGAATTCGGGTAAGAGAGAGGGAGAGAGGAGCCTTGGCCTATAAATAGCAAGCTTATTCAAGCCATTCTCACACCTTCACTCATTTGCTCTCACTTCTCTCTAGAATTTCTAGGCTTTCTTAGTTCCAAAGTTCAAGTTTCCTTAAGTTCTTGAGAGCTAACACCCAACCACCTCCAAAACCACCCCTAGATCTTTAAAGTAGCTTAGTTTAGTTAGCAAAGTTGCTTTTAGGAAGAGGAAATCCATCTCTCTTCCTTTCGAAGCAAGTCGGAGCCGTGACGCCGTCGATTCACAAAACCGACGACCGATTCTCAAAACCTACCAACCGCCAAGAAGAACGGTAGATTAATCTCTACTCATTTTACCTAGTATAACTTTAGTTCTGTTTGTGTATGATAAGGCAAGTTAAAGTATTAGAACTACTAGCAAACTCGTTTTACTACAAATATGAAATGAAAATACAATCTTGTAGATTAATCTCTACTCATTTTCCCTAGTATATCTTTAGTTATGTTTGCGTATGATAAGGCAAGTTAAAGTATTAGAAATATTAGCAAGCTCGTTTTACTACAAACTTGAAATGAAAATACAATCTTGTAGATTAATCTTAACCCCTATCCCTAAGTATAGTAGAATATTCTTATCCTTACCCTAAGTATGAATAGAAATGAGTATTGTTTGGAATGCAAGATAGTTGGTATACTTGTTTGGTTAATGGTAGTATTAACATGTTAAATAAATGACTTGTACTCCAATAAACGTATGTTGTCTTTTTGAACTTCCCAAAAAGAAAGAACGGATCCTGAGATATAGAACTTGATTGAAAGTATTCGTATTTTGATCTTTAAAATTTTCAAGAACTTGTATACTTGTTTGCTTGCATTACTTGTGGTTGTTGATTAAGCATAAGTGGTATCCACTCCAAAGGCGTCCGTACATGTGGTGTTATGCTTTACGTTGTGATTAGCATGATTAAGTAATATAGAGTTGAATGATCTTGCTAGTTTAGTTTTAAGATTACAATGAATGATTCATGTGTACTTATGTGAAAAAGTCCTACCGCGAGGTCTATGCATGAAAATGAGACACAAAAATTGAGAAAGTAGAAACATGGCACCTAGGGTGTGGTTAACGAAAGTATTTTGACATGGATAAAATATTTTTGAAACTACGTTGTGGCCGGACGTGGTAGCCCAATGTGAGTTGTGGGTGTGTGTGAAAACCCGCAAGGTGGCCGGACTTGGTAGCCTTTTGTGTGGACTTATGAAAACCGCAATGTGGCCGGACTTTGTAGCGCATTGCGAAGATTTCCAACTGGACCGGATATGGTAGTCTCATTGGAGTTAGGGCTTGGTTATCCGCGGAGAGGAGCCAATGCGAAGTTTTGTGTGCCAATGGGAACCCGGTGTGGCAGAACCATTGTGAGGATACTCGGGAGACCGGAACGGTGGAACCGAGGTTGGGTGTGTAAAAACGATTTTGGAAATAATGATTTGGTATAAGAAAAGTGGAAAATGGTGGCACGGCCTACAAAATGCTGCGTAGGAGAAATCAGATATCATGAACACCAATGATAGTTTAAATAGTGAATGTGGATGTGTAATTGTTATTCTTTATGCATGAGTTATGTGACAAATCATGAGTTTGCGTGCTATATCTATGGCCTGCTATTTGTAAGTTAAGGGTTGGTTTATTCTATTGAGCTTTGTAGCTCACGGTGTTGCCTTTGGTGACCCTAACATATTATGCTAGTGGCGACGCTGGTATAAGGTGTCAGACCTTACAGATGAGCAGGGTGAGCTGTACACCTTGGAGGCTTTCGTGGCCGAGGAGCTGGCCAGAATGGAGGAGTAGTCAGAGCTGTAGTTAGGAGCCTTAGTTCCCTCCCTTGTGTAATTATGAACTCTCGTAGGTGGATGATGTAATAATGAGCCAGACTCTCTTTAAATTTCAATAAAAATGTTTGTGTAACGTTCCCAAAATTAGGGGCGTTACAGGCTGATGTTAATAATCTGTATGAGCTTGACATTTGGCTAGCACATGACCTAAATGCAACAAGAATATAAGTTGTGTAATTGCATAATGCCATTTATGACAGTACAGGAAAGGATGATTTTGCGGGAGCTTGCTAGCAGATAGTGCTAATATGATGTGTCCTCTCATTTCCAATATGCTTTTTATCTCTTTGCCAAGCATGCCAAGCATGCTATTATCTTTGTTATGAGTATACTAAGCAGTATGCTATATATTTCTAATGGTCACCTTACCCTAATATTTTCACAATCTTTCTAAGGCTGCTGGAGGATGCACTAATAGTTAAACCGATGTGGACCAGAACAGGCGGGTGATTGTTATTGACTGATTGGACGGATGGGCCGTCGTGGAATCAGACAAGACAAGCAGTTGTTGAATGGGACGGTGAACCATCATTGAGGATGGTTCGGACCATCGTTGAATTGGGACGGAGGATCATCATTGAGGATGACACAGACCATTGTTGAATTAGGACGGTGGATCATCATTGAGGATGATTCGGACCATCGTTGAATTGGATTGTATTATGATCCCCAAAGTGTATTCCAGATGCCAGCAGAATGGGTCAGAGAGGCCATGCGCTTGGCGCTTGTCATGGAGAACTAGATAAGGAAAGCGGTGCATGACACCCCCAACAGTTGCACTATCCCAAAGCTGCTTTCGATACTGGATAGGCGTGCTTTGGCACTTAATAGAATTTTTCTGCTTTCAACATTTGATATACATTATGCAATGATATGTATACTAAATTGAATGCACAAATTGAAAACGCAAGGGTGGACTAAGGTGGCTTCTAGAGGATGATGACGACCTAGAATGACCACAACCATAAGAGCTACCCAGAGGAACACTGCCACCTCAGCCCCAGCTTAGAGATACGAGAGCACTAGACAACCAGTGGCTGGAGGTGTGCAGTTGGAAGAGAGGCCTATAAAAAGGTTGGCTAACATCGAGGAGTCTTCAGAGGTTTAGAGGAGAAGTCTGAAAGAGAGGGAGAGAGAGTCCTAGTCAGTAAAAGCCACCTCAAAAGAGGAGGATTGGAGCGGAGTCTCAGGTACTCGAGGAGATCAAGAGTTATGACGACGACGAGAACGAAGCTAAGCTCTACCACTGAGCCTCTTTACTTTACCATCCTTTGCTTTTGATGTTCGGGCCTGCGTGCCCACGTAGATAGACTTAGCAGTGGGCCACCATGCCCTAGTTGACATTAGGAGGAGTAGCATTGGGCCTACGTGCCCCTTTTTGACTTTTGGACGGATGTGCCCTGTAGATACGCTTTTGCTTGGGCGGTTGAGCCTTGACATGCATGATGATATTCCACCGTTGTTTCATGGATATTGTTAGTAGTATATAAAAGTTGCATTTTTCTAGTTTTATTGGTTCTCTTTGGGAAAATTGATAACAAAAAACCTAAAACCAACCGCCAATATCCAACTTGCATTGACGAATGATCTGAGTTGACAAATAGAAGCATGTATATGTACAAACTTGCCTAGCTTGAATGAAAACGAATGAAGAACCATAGAATAACGCGTAAGCTCTTTGACATATGGAAAATAATCAAATTTTGGGCATTAATGAGCCAAAACTCAAATATCCCCTAGACAGGTGAAATTGATAGTTGCGTAAGGTCAAATAGATGTACAATGACTCGTACGAACTGATAAAACTGAGAAAAGCATCCCAAAATGACGATGGATTGAAAAACTAGAAAAATGTCACAAAAATGAACAAAAGACCCCAAAGATGACTCGTATAAGTCTTGGACTGAAATCGACACCCCCGCACAATCGTGCTAGGCCCATATGATGCATACAGTATGACAAAACTTGGCATAAACCCTATAACGGATTTCGAGGCACCGAAACCTTGATTTAAACTTGAAATGGAAAATGATAAGCTGAGGGGCAGTAGCTGACTGCTACTGTCTGCTGCTGGAGTTGCAGCAACGCGCACAGGACTGGGACCAACGCGCGACTCTAAGGACATGCACGCGTGCATTTGGAACCAGAGTGCACAACTGCAGTTCTACAACATGTGCCTTCATTGACACTTCTTCTTTTGAAAGGAAATAGAGCCTTGTGGCTGAAAAGAGAAGCCAGAGTAAGTCAAAATATCGACTGACTTCCAAGCAAACTTCGTTGTGCTTAAAATATGCTATGAGCCATTAGACCTCGCGAGCATTTTGTTCTGTTTTTCATGCCTTAAATGTTTTAAGGCTTTATGCTCAGCTTGTGTAATAGAAATAGTAGTTTTGAGATAAATTTGAAAGATGAAAGGCTTCCCCCTTCTGTTTCTCCAATGAAGCTCGTCTTGTTCTCGACCTTGCCCGGCCTTTAATGTGCACCGAAACGTCAACCATGGATCAAGTTGATAGATTGAGACCGAATCTCAAGGAGAGATTGCCTACGTATCCCTTTTCAAGGAATCATGTCAAAACGTAGTTCGAACCAAAATTCACTCGTGTGTTTTACCTCACCTTTTACGGTTTAACTTTTTCCTAGAACCGCCTTTTCAGATTTTTGGTCTAGTGAACTTTCAATTTTTTGCCTATTATTTTTGCCTAGACCGCCTCCTTAGGTTTTCGTTCTAGTAGGCCACTCTAACTTTTGACTAGAACCACCTTTTCATGTTTCTTGGTCTAGCAAGCTTTCGAAAATTGCCTTTTTACTTTTGCCTAGACCACCTTCACAGGTTTTCGATCTAGCAGGCTGCTCTAATTTTTGCTTGGAACTGCCCACCCTTAGGGTTTTCAGCCCAACGAGCTTCTCTTAGGGAAAGTAGCTTTTGAATTGATCCAGGTTGACCAAGGTATCAAATTTTGTCACCGTCGAGATTGATGATCTTTGGCTACGCCCCAGATAGAGTGCCTTTGATAACGCAAGGTCCAGAGTGCTTTGGATTGAAATGCCCCGCTCCGGGCCATTTTTTACACTTTCTAATTTGTGCCAGGTGGAACGTTGCTGCTGCAACCTTGAACATGGTATGGAGCCCTGAGCTTTTGCTTTACATGGTTTGGCATTCGGTAGCAAAGGGAATTTGATGCTTCTTTATCTCAGGATCAACGCCAGACGTGTCTTTGTAAAACCATGCCAAGACGATGATGAATTTTTCGCGCATATCAACGCCAGGCGCGACTTTGTGAAACCATGCCAAGATGTTTGATGAATTCTTCGAGCATGTCTGACCAAGCTCAATGCTCCTCTGGGGACTGCGTTTAACCAATTTGAACCATTCGAGGGTCTACCTCACCTTTCAAGTTTATTGAAATTACTTCTTTTTTTAATAGGCTGAGCATGCCTTTCGTCTTCCCTTCGGCGAGGGAGCACATTTCCTTAGGGATGTTCCCATCGAAATCTATCCCTTTGTCATCAGGGTCGACAAAGTTTATTCAAAAGCTAGCGAATTACTTAAAAGCAGGATAGTCCATATCATAAAACCCCTCGGGATTGTCAAGTACACCAAACTCAAATTTGAAACAAAAGCTACGACATGGAGGGCCAAGAGGCATAAACTCCAACTCAGAGCTAATCTTAGACAGACTCAAAAGACTCCGTGTCAGACTCAGATGTGCTATCAATGCAAGTAAGACGTGGTTTGAAAATTCAATTTTAAAAAGCTACTTTTAGCTTCCTCACAGAGAGACAAGAACTAGAGGATGTCAGGTCCAAGCAACTGCACTTCAGCTTTGTAGACACCCCAATTTGGCCTAACGATTATTTCGGGTCCCACCTTGGGGACCATCCCGATGATGAAATGGATACAATGATTGCTGATTGCCTCATTGAGAACCTTAGGACTTTCGGTAAGAACTTTGAGCCACTTAGAGGACCCAATCCTGAGCCAAATAGCCTTTCAGACAGAAATACAGAATCCTAGGTGAATCCATTTGCCGGCCATAACATTGATTTCACAGCCTTTACATCATTTCCTCACCCGAGCATCCTGTTGCTTGAAAATTGCTCTGAGAGATCCATCCCACGGCCGCAAGATCAATACCTTGGCCGCCACATCATTTCCTCGGCCACCAGATCCATGGCTCGGCCACCAGATTGTCCTTTTCCCAGACTCTGGAACATTTTGTCGATTGTTTGATCCAACTACACTACCTCTCCGATGCGTTCGGGCCACGTTCAGAGATCACAACGAGGAGTTTGTATTGCATTGCAATTGCAATTGCAATCGTGCGTTTTGATTGGACCGAGTGAGTCACCAATTGCCTATATAAAGGGGCCTTTGGACTCCGAAAATAAGAACACGAAATTGATCAGATTCATACCCTCTCAAGCCACGATACTCTGCAGAATTACTCTCTCAAACCCCCTCTACAAAAGCCCTAACCTCCCGAAGGCAGCCATCAATCCGACAATCAAACCCCAAAGTCTCAAACCCTAACCCTATGGTTTTTCAAGAAGCAATCAGCCAATCCTGATCAAATCCGAAGCAATCAAGCTACTGAGGGATCAAAGCGGTGAGGCCCAGGGGCCTCTGGTTTGGTTTATTTATCGCTTTTCTGCCTAATCTTAGCTTTTGATTATCTACTAACGTTTCTGTCTGGTGTGAGGAAGAACATCGACCGGGGCTTCGATCCTTCAGCCGATACATCTAATCCAGGAGGATCCCTCGGCCATGACATCCATTCACCGGCTGTGGGATCCATTCCCCTGGGACAATTTTGTTGTGTTTTATTACTTTATGATGCATGACTTATTTATCGTCTCGGCTCACCTTATTTACTGTTTAAAGACATAAAAACAGACTATGTGTTAGAATTAAATGAAGCATTTATACGTCTTATGTTGAACGATTATGGGCTAGCCCTATAGTTAGGCAGAGATGGGTGCCTAACACCTTCCCCTTACTATCCCTTTGGCTTCTGTATCCACGATCTCTATCTATTTTCCTAGTTTTAACAAACTGGGTGGCGACTCTATTTTGATGATAACCGCTATCATGTGGCGATGTTCCTAGCCATGGGAATATCCATGATCTTGGTTTATGAAGCTAGAAACCAAACGAGCAAAACAAATGATCAATCTGTATGGCAATGCCCCGTTCGGGAGTTGTCTACAGTTTTCTGGCGACTCTGCTGGGGAGATGAGAGCCATAACCAGAAAGTTCAACACAAGACTAATACATGCCTTATTTAATTCATTTATCATATGCATCGAGCAGGCAGGCCTCGTTGAGTTCACCTAATACCCCGGCATGACACGGGCTATTTTATGGGTTCCAGCAAACTGCACAGTCACCCGTACCTATTGGTATATCAAAAAGGAATCACCCAATTGCCGCCTATGATGAGCTGGTGAAAGATCTAGTGCCCTTTGACAACAGAGCACCCTGAGACTACCTAAACCTTACATATGTTAGAAAGCCATAAAACCTATCAAACTATGACAGGAACCTACAGGCTAGGGGCCTATTTGCATCTACTTGCAAAAGTTCTTCCTCACACTTTGTATCATTGTTGTAACATCTCTTTCTGTGCAGAAGGGTTGGGATTTTTAGCCCAAATCCTAACCCTCTACAGCCAAATACTGACTTACAGGAAAAGAAAAATTCTAAAAGCTAGTCATGACGGCGCCTCCGAGATGACCTCTGAGATAGAGACGGGGACTGCTCACTAGCTCCCACACCCTCCCCACCAGCAGCTGGAACTCGCTCATTCAAGCTGCAACAAAAAGAGAATACAAGCACTCAGACTCAAGGAATGATACAAAGCAAATGACATACATAGCAAAAGCCATACCTCGAGAATCCGACGGCACTGCCTCCGAACCAAAGCCTCCGTACTCTGATAAGCATGTAGCCACTCCTGCACCACCTCAGTAGGCACCTGTGAAAGCAAATCGAATATTTCAAGCATTGAAATACCAGGTACAGACAGAGAAACAAGTCCAGAAATAAGATGATACCTGTGAAACCCTAGCTGGCAATGTATAAAGCTGGGTCGTGCAAGGAGTAAGGGCCAAGCGCTCCTCCTCCCCATCATTAGAATGAAAGGAGACAAAAAAAGGGGCCCACGGCCAAACAGGAGCAACAGGAGGAGCTGCAACAGTTGGAGCCAAGAAAAGATGGCAGTACTCCACGTAGTCACCTGCCTGGAGAAGCAAGCCTACCCAATCTCTGATCCGAACATTCTTCAAATTTTCCTTAGACATCAAGGAAGTAGACCTCATCGATGTTGGAGCAGGAGGAGGAACGAACTGAAGTGCCTCAGTACGTGGGCGCCACTGGCTGACCACTCGATCACCTAAATACTAGGCTCGGCAGAAGGGACCCTCAAGCAAGCTGCGAGTACGGTTCAAGACTCTAGAACGCGCAAGTGGAGCATTTTCTGGTACACCACCCCAAGGGTCAAACCGTACCTACAAAACAAGATCAAATCAGCCACAATACAAAGATATGGAAATCTAAAGACAAGGAATACAAAGGAAGAAGCAAGGTACCTGATCGACCGTCAATCGGTCCAAAACTCGCCGCCACTCAGGAAGGCTCAAAATAGGCGACCTCGGCTTTCGTTGCCCCGCCAGCCATTGCTCGTAGCAAGGAACACAGTCCGCATCTCCATGCCTAGTCTCAGGGGGAAACTGGAAAAGGTGCTCGAAAGCCCAAAGTTGAAAAGCAGATTAACGAAAACAAGTTCAATACTCGGAGAAGTCAAAACAAGAAAGGAAGCAAGAGAGAAAGATATATACCTCAAGCACCCGGTAGTGACCGCCGAGAATGGGACTCTTGTCCCGTGATCAGGCTCCAAGATTGCCATACAAGGTGGCCACGCCAGAGGCTCCCCAATCAAAGTCCCTAACAACCTCCTGGTGCTGCAGAGGAGCCAAAAACTGCATATGCACCGAACCATCCTTGTTGGCAAACAACGTTTGCCCAAGGAGGTAGAGAAGGAAAGCCTGTGTCAGCTGCTCAACACTCACCTGGGTCAGAATATCAGTCTTCATGAACGTCTTGCTAAGCCAAGAGATATCAGCGTGACCACGTGAATGAAGAGGAGGCACCTTGCCCAAGAACCACTCCAGAGCCCCTATCCACTCCCAAAGCCTGGGATCTACCCGAAGAGGAATCCCGCCTACCCGCAAACCAGTCAGCAAAGAAAAGTCACCTATCGTGATCGTCATCTCACCAGCAGATGGAAAGTGGAATGTATTGGTGGTGTCCCACCATCCCTCCACCAACGATCGAGGTCATCAACGACCAATCAATCTTCAGAAGATTGAGGCCCAGGACAAACGCCTCAAAGCCAACAGCACGCACTAACTTTCGAACCTGCTTAGGCAGTGCCAGAAACTACTTGTGCACCTTTTTAACTCCGCCGCAAGCCTCCAGTCTCCTGTTTCTCTGCCAAAGACAAAAAGGGAGTTAGCTTCATGATCGTATAAATAAATAAAGGCTAGGGGTGTCAGATTAACATAAAAAAGCATGCATCGCCTAAACAGGGGGCACGATTATATTGGTCATTTCTAACAAAACAAATTCGACTCAAACATGAGTCCTTCTCATTCGTACCCCTGGCCAAAGAAGGATCCCATCCCGAGAACAAAATTCATGATTAAACAAATTACAACTCCAAACTAAAGTGAACTTTTTATTTTCAGGAGACTTACCAGAACATTGTGGACACTCAGATGCAGTTCAGGTTCCCGACAAACCACCTCGGCCACTGGGCCACCAACAGTAGGGCGGTACTGCAAGAAATCGCCAAAACCCAACCTACGTGAGGGAAGAACGTAGGTAGCAGCGTCAAGTAGACCAGGCTCCTCAATCGTCTCCTCGTGAGACAATGGATACTCGCACCTGGATGGAGGATGCGAGGAAGAACCCGCAGCGTCTGTAGAAGATGGCATAGCCATCACGACTCAGAGCAAGAGAGAGAGGGCACGGCAACAGCAGCCAAGAACGGCGGAGAGCAGTGGTGGTCGGAGGAATGACGGCGGCCGGATGACGGTGGTCGGAGGGACGAGGAGACGAAGAAGCTTCGGACGAGGGAATAAGAGTGGAGGAGAAAAGAAAGAATGAGCCGCGAGATCGATTAAACCGAACTTAAATCGATTTTTTGACTCTTGGTGTTCTCACGGCCGAGATATCGATTCCTCGGCCGAGACATCCATTACTCGGCCGAAGGATCGATCTCCTGGCCCCTTAATCAATCCCCCTCAGCAACATTAGATTTTGCTCAATGAATTCTGGGTTCTTGAACAACAAAATAGCCTTGGGGGCACCCCGAGCAAAAATGGCGTGATCAGAAACAGCCTTGAGGGCATGCCCAAGCACGAGAAAGATTGAGCACCATCAGGACTCTCTCTATCACTGCAAAACTCGCAATTACTGCAGCTCTACACCTATGTTCATCATCTCGACTGCTCAGTACGCTCACAATCCCTTAGCAACTCGAAGTAGCTCTACGCTTGCCACCTCGAAATCATCACTATCAAACAAATCAGTGGCTCCATGCCCATGTTCATGCCCTCACCTACCAATTCAGCGACACCAAGCCCATAACAAGCTTCTCGCCTACCTTCTCAATGGCTCTACGCCCGTACCAATCATTTTAAATAGCTTGCTACCACTCAGCAGCTCCGAGCTTAAACTCACTATCACCCAAGAGCTCTAAACAAGCTCTAAGCTCAATCCCCGTCAACGGTTCAACAGGTCCAAACTCAAGCCCTGTGCTCACCATCCACAGCTCTACGCTCGCCTAGTAGCCTTGTGCCCAAGTTATTCAACGGCTTCACGCTCGTGTTCATTACTAGCAACCCCATGCTACTCAACAAGCTCCGAACTCATCACCATCAAGTAACCCAAGGCTTACCTTGATGGCTACTTGCCTGTCATCTCAAATACTCCAGGCCCATTTCCATTATCGGCAGCTCCGAGTTCATCACTATCAAGCTACCCAGCAGCTCCGTACCCATAGCTATCAGCTCAGCAGCTCCAAGCTCGTTATCACTTAACGGCTCCATGCCTATTATTTCAAATTGGCTCTACGCCGTAACAATCTTCAGCAGGCTCTACGCCACCCCAATCAAGACATCATCAATTCTCAAGCTCTACGCTTGAATGCTCAAAATCTAACATTTTGAATGCTCGAAGCTCTTCGAATGCCCAACCACTGTGTACTGGATGGTCAATTTCTACACTTGAATGCTCAAACTCTATGCTTGGATGCCCAACCATTGCGTATTGGATGCTCAAAGCCTATACTTTGAATGCTCGGATTCTGCCGTCCGAATGCTCGAGCTCTACACTCCGAATGATCAAGTCCAGAACTTGATAAAAGCTCTATGCTTAAATCAAACACACAAGCACGGGCCCCTGCACATTTGCATCAATTGCATCACCACAATCACATCAAGTCTGCATAATCATCATCGTATCTGTTCACATCTAATAACTATCATCATATACACATTCTGCGTATCTCTCTTATTCAATGAAATAGGTCAATCTTGCAATCAATCGGCTCCTCGCCTCGATTTTATTGATCGGTCCAGAACCTTGATCCTTTGGCTCCACTCCAAAATTTATGATGAGAAAGCTCTGAGCACAGACCATCAGAATACAATCGGCTCTATGCCTCGATTCAATCACGTCAAGCTCGAAGCTCTGACATTTCAAGTTCTCACCTCCAGAAGGCAAAGCTCTTTAAACTATCAACCGGCTCCGAGCCTCAGTTCCATCAAAGCTTTAAAACCTCAGGCCCTCGCCTTATGATCAAAACCAACTCCGTGCTTTGGTTCTGTCAAGCTTCAACACCTCAGGCCCTTGCCTTACGATCAACACCAACTCCGCGCCTCGGTTTCATCAAAAGCTCTATGCCTTAATCCTATAAACCAGCTCCGTGCCTCGGTTCCTACATTACGACGCTCCGTGCTTAAGTTACTGGCCCTGTGCCTCCCATATCTCAAAGAAACGGCATCCAACTCGTCTCCGGAAGATGACTTGGGTTCCACCCCATATCTCAAAATCGGCCTCCAATTCATCCCCAATAGATGACTTGGATTCCACCCCAATTACATCAATTCTTTCCAGCACATTTGCAAGCATAGGCTACTCTACCAAGTTTCCCTCAGTTAAAGTCAGGATGATCAAGAAAAGCAAACGCACCCGCCATGTATTGATCTACCGCAAATGGCTAAGGACGCTCTCCGCAAAAGCATCCCCGGCAGCCCCGCGCTCCTTCAACTACTCTCTGCCAAAATCTTGGCTCCACCTAGGTACGTCACACTATGGCTTTTAAAGCCCGAAGGTATGCCTTCTGTCTCTAACCCTCCAAACTTTTTCTTTTTTTTATTGCCTCCGAACTACGGTTGGTCTGAATTTCCCCTGTGGAATACGTAGGCAGCCTCCCGGCCCGACCTTAACAAAAACCTTTTTCGAAAACCCTTGGAATAGTGGTTGGACCAAATTGAGTTGCTTTTACAGCTTTGACTTTTACTCAAACATGTCTCACGATCCAAATGAGCTTAGTCAAAAAGGGGCATCTGTAGACACCCCAATTTAGCCTAACAATTATTTCAGGTCCCACCTTGGGGACCACCCCGATGATGAAATGGATACAGTGATTGCTGATTGCCTTCTTGAGAACCTTAGGACTTTTGGTAAGAACTTTGATCCACTTAGAGTACCCAATCCAGAGCTAAATAGCCTTTCAGACAGAAATACAGAATCCTAGGAGAATCCATCTGTCGGCCGTAACATTGATTTCAGGGCCTTTATATCATTTCCTCACCCGAGCATCCTGTTGCTTGAAAATATCCCTGAGAGATCCATCCCAGGCCGCAAGATCAATACCTCGGCCGCCAGATCCATGGCTCGGTCACCAGATTGTCCTTTTCCCAGACTCTGGAACGTTCGGTCGACTGTTTGATCCAACTACACTACCTCTCCGATGCGTTCGGGCCACGTTCAGAGATCACAATGAGGAGTTTGTATTGCATTGCAATTGCAATTGCAATTGTGTGTTTTGATTGGACCGAGTGAGTCACGAATTGTCTATATAAAGGGGCCTTTGGACTCCGAAAATAAGAACGCAAAATTGATCAGATTCATACACTCTCAAGCCACGATACTCTCCAGAATTTCTCTCTCAAACCCCCTCTACAAAAGCCCTAACCTCTCGAAGGTAGCCATCAATCCGACGATCAAACCTCAAAGTCTCGAACCATAACCCTAGGGTTTTTCAAGAAGCAATCAGCCAATCCCGATTAAATCTGAAGCAATCAAGCTACTGAGGGATCAAGGTGGTGAGGCCCAGGGGCCTCTGGTTTGGTTTATTTATCGCTTTTTTGCCTAATCGTAGCTTTATATTATCTGCTAATGTTTCTGTATGGTGTGAGGAAGAACATCGACCGGGACTTCGATCCCTCGGCCGATACATCGAAACCAAGAGGATCCCTCAGCCCTGACATCCATTCACCGGCCGCTGGATCCATTCCCTTGGGACAATTTTGTTGTGTTTTATTGCTCTCTGATGCATGACTTACTTATCGTCTCAGCTCACCTTATTTACTGTTTAAAGGCATAAAAACAGATTATGTGTTAGAATCAAATGAAGCATTTATACGTCTTATGTTGAACGATTATGGGCTAGCCTCATGGACAGGCAGAGAGGGGTGCCTAACACCTTCCCCTTACTGTCCCTTTGGCTTCCGTATCCAGGATGTCTATCTATTTTCCTAGTTTTAACAAACTGGGTGGCGACTCTATTTTGATGATAACCACTATCATGTGGCGATGTTCCTAGCCATGGAAATATCCATGATCTTGGTTTATGAAGCAAGAAACAAAACGAGCAAAACAAATGATCAATTTGTATGGCGATGCCCCGTTCGGGAGGTGTTTACAAGCTTCTTCGACCAAACCCACTTGAGAGAACTCCTTGAACAATAGCTCTAAGCTCTCATGATTGAAGTTCTTCAGCCAGTCAGCCTTCTCTTTGACTTGAGGAAACTTCTGCTTGAATTCCTCCTTTGTAGGCTTTTCATCACTGTCAGTCCAAGTGTTGGCAACGGAGACCTCAATTGCACAACCTACGGCCATCATGCTAACCTCGGGTTCAGACATGGTTGATACAATTGGTTTGTGTTGGCTTTCTGGGATGATATTGTGGCTAGGGTTGAATATGGTGGAGCTGGGGTTGATTTGAGCGGAGGTAAGGGATATCTAACTAACTTGCGGTCCAGAATTGTGTTGAGGCATGGAATTGGAAATGACATTGGGCTTTGAAAGAGGTTGAATTTGGATAGTGCCATTATCAATCAGAACTTGAATCGCATGACGATGGCTATAGCAAGAATCTGTGAGATGGCCAGGCATTTAATGGTAGTACAGAAAAGGTTAGGATTGTGGGATGCCAGGAATGTTCGAGGTGAAGGAGTTCAAAGGAGCAACTTGATGAAGCCAGCTTTGAAAAGCTTCTCATAAACTAAGGACAAAGGTGCGGGGAAGTGGGAGAAGATCTTGTGAGCGAACAAAAATGAATGGTGCTTTGAACAGCACTAGAAGGTAACGACTACTCATGCCTCTTCACCGGAACCCTGTCACATCATCAGAACGCTAATCTGCAATACAAGGGGTGAGCGCACCTTTGCCTCTCATGGCAAAGGCCCTCCGATGTCTAAGTTAGTATCTCGTACTAGCAGTTAACCCTAAATATAAATAGGAAGTATCGTATGAATGCAATGTGTTGCATACCTTTTACCTCTAAGTTCACCTTGTTTATATAGGCATGCTTGCTGTCCAAGCATCTTCGTTGCCCTAGGTTCCCTATCTCGTATAAGAAACCTAGGATATCGTGGATTCTCTTTCCCTTATCAGTTTATTTCCTTAGTCCTTTTAGGACTCTTTTCCATAGCTAGCCGAACATCCTATTCTCTTTGAGTATCTTTCCTATATCCTATATTCTTGGGATCTCATTCCTTCACGGAATACCATTGTTCTGGAACCTTCTAGAGTGTTCCTCTTGCTTCAGCACATGATGTTGCTTTCTCAAGAGTTCTTCCTCTATTCGGCCACCTTAACGCTGAACAGACCATCCTGGACCAGTGACTCCATATGTCACTGGTCCTGGTCAATTACTTGGACCAACGACTTCTCATGTCTTTGGTCCTTATCACCGATCACCGTCTTGCAACGGCGACTTATCTTATCTTACTTATATTGTGGTCCCACGTACCACGTGTTCAGGCTCTATTTGAGCTTGTTCAGGAATATCTCCCTACGGTTGCTCCCCAGCTTTACTATTATTTTAACGTAAATGATGAGCAAAGGTCCCAAATACTAGGCAAATTCATGCTGCTCCTTCACCTTTTTGAATTGGTGCAACTTTCATCATTAGGTCAGGCAAAACGCCTCATCGCTTGGGCTGGACAGGCTTTTCCTACCATTACCTTGACACGTGGCATGCTCCTTCTCGTCTCCATTTAATGCGAACAGATGTTCTTCATGAAACGAGATGCATAAAACGGCGTGTGGGATGACATTCCGCGTACGCCCCCATCCTTCCCTAGGGTATATGTGGGATTTCATCCCATTTTAAAATTATATTTTCTCTCTGGGCTCCCTCTACAGAAAAAGGCTCGTTCGTACCTGCCATTGGAGCACTGTTCACCATCTCATGGTTCTTCCCTTTTTGCACTTAGGAACTCCGATCAACATAATCCTAAGTCATCACTACCCACTCTGCCCCATTAATTTTATTCGATTAGGGTTTACTTTCTCCTAGGGTTTCTTTGATACCCCCCCTCTTGTCCGTAGAACATATCCTCTTATAATGGGGAGGTTCAGACGACATTGTAACACCCCTCAGGCTATGGTTAACTTCAGATCTCGCTATGAGATCCCTGACGACGTAACCACAATACTCACCCCTGAGGACGCTGTTTGCAAGTGTCCAGATAACGACACCCTCCCATGAGTGAACTTGGGAGCCCAAATGAGGGATGGTGTGTTTTGTGGGGGGAGACTCTCAATCGTCTCCAAATGCTAGCGTTTATTGCGATTACTGGCCTCAATTCTTCGGGAGGTCAATCTTGCAATCAATCGTCGGAGGAGCATCGATCTGGACTACGACACGACGGCCATGAGGTGAACTATGGCTTTGAGGAGCACCTTGGCCACGAGTAGTGTTGCTGCCCCTACCACGACTAGGTAGGGTCAAGAGGCTGTTAAGGTAATTGGCTGGTTGGGCTGTTCTATGCCTTGTCTTGGAGGTGGAGAAGGAGTATAGCCACTGGACGATGAGGAGGAAGCTTCTTCGGCTAACAGGTAGGCTTGTCAGGGATTGGAAGGGTTAGAGAACGCCTTTCTCTTCCTTGGTCGGGGTTTGAAGAGGTAGGGCCGAGGAGCTCTGGGTTGTCCATTGCACAAGTACGACGGTTAATAAATTCGCCGTACGAAGCCCTGTAGCTAAGAAGCACATGTGCTGCTCTTGCTAGGCCAGCAAGATGAGTACCATGCCCGTTAAAGGCCAACACTCAGTTGATGTCAGTCACGTGGACTTGTGGGGTGATGATATCATGACCTTGGTTGACGTTTGTGTCTGCAACAAAATATGCAACACAATATATTAGCAGAAGCATGAGGAAACTTCAAAAGAAACACAAAATAGACGAAACAATACGAAAGAACTAACGTGGACGCCCAAATCTGTGAGCGGCATGAAAACCTATCACCTGGCCTACCTCATCCCTGGGCTCGAAGTTCCCCATGACAATCAGGAAATCATCATCATCTCCCCAAGCAGAGTTGGGAAGTTCAAGGATAAGTTTTTTCCTAGAATCCCTACTCTTCAGATAGTAAGTGAGGGCATCCTTCGTTCTGGAGATGTTGTACCCACTTTCTGCTCCCCAATACGTAGCGAGAAAAGGTGATTACCAATTTCTAGCTCCGTATTCAAACGAAAAGAATGAAGTAGATATCCATAATCAGAAAAGATCAAAAAGTTTGAAAAAACTCATAGTCAAAATCTTATTCATGATCTGATAACTTAAGGGGGCGTTATTTGTACCCCTTGCAACTAACAAAGAATGAAAAAAAAAGGGAATTTTATTCATAACTCCCACACAATCACGGTTGGCATCCTAAAACAGAAAAAGAAATAAACCGAAGTCTTTCAAACAAAGAACTTCCTCAAATTATGGACATTCCAGGGCCTTGGCATCGAATTCCTGTCCAGGTTCGCAAATCTATAAGCCCTACTGCCCACAATCTCAATTACGAGGTATGGGCTTTCCCAATTGGCCTCTAACTTACCCTCGTTGGCCACCTTGGTATTGCCGAGCATCTTTCATAGCACAAGATCTCCAATACCAAATTCTCGAGGGTGGACATGCTTGTTGTAGCTCTTCATCAGCTGCTCTTGATAAGAGGCTAAATGTACCAGAGCCCTTTCTCTCTCCGTTTCTTGGAATGATCCAACATCTCCAGGCTCTGTCATTGCCTCCACTTTATCCAAAGAGGGTCTTGTTGGTCGGTAAACCAACCTCGAGTGGTATAACAGCCTCTGTCCCATATGCAACTGAATAGGGGGTCTCTCCCGTAGACCTCCTAGGCATTGTTCGATGCGCCCATAGGACCAGTGGCAGCTCGTCAGGCCATTTCCCCTTTGCTTTATCCAACCTTTTCTTGGTACCATCGAGAATGGTTTTGTTGGATGCCTCTGCCTGCCCATTACTCTGAGGGTAGGCTGGTGTGGAGTAATAGTTCCTTATCCCATACTGGGAACAAAAAGATTTGAATTTCTTATGGAATTGTGACCCATTATCCGTAATCAATGAATAAGGGACCCCAAATCGAGTAATAATACTCTTCCACACGAACCTTTCTATCATAGGCTCAGTGATCTTGGCCAAAGGTTTTGCCTCAATCCACTTCGTAAAATAATCTATTGTCACCAACAAAAATTTCCTATTTCCAGTTGCCTTGTGGAGTGGACCCACGATGTCCATCCCCCATTGTGCGAATGTTCAAGGACTTGTCAACGGCACCAGATCTTCGGCTGGTGTTCGGATCATTGGTGAGAATTTCTGACACTTCTCACAAATTTAAACATATACCTTTGCGTCTTCTTGCACATGTGGACACCAATATCCTTAGGTGATTGCTTGGTGGGCAATGGACCTACCTCCAGTATGGCTTCTACATGTTCCATAGTGAATCTCATGGAGGAACTTTTGTACCATCTCGGGGTGTACACAATGTAAGTACGACCCCGGGAAGGATTTTTTGTACAACTTTCCTTCAGGGGATAGCCAAAATCGCGCAGACTTTGTTTTTATCTTGTGAGCCTCCTTTTTGTCAGTGGGGAGTACCCCATCTCGTAAGAACTCCACAATTGGA
Organism: Rhododendron molle; assembly: GCA_025413875.1. Classification (NCBI taxonomy): domain Eukaryota; kingdom Viridiplantae; phylum Streptophyta; class Magnoliopsida; order Ericales; family Ericaceae; genus Rhododendron; species Rhododendron molle. The sequence continues at coordinate 27,430,733 of CM046388.1, read as the reverse complement.
TCCATTCAACTTGGTCCTTGGTTCACGTCCAAGACCAATTCCACACTTCTTCCAATACTTGGCTCAACATCTACTACTACCTTTTTCTTAAACTCTGTTGCCACAGCTGTGGCCAACCAAGCCAGTGAATCTGCACGAGCGTTCTGCCCAGAACTTATCTGCTCAATGTACACCTTCTCAAAAGTGTCAAGCAGATCCTTGGCGACATCCACATAGGCTGCCATCTTCTCATTCCGGGCTTCATATTCCCCGGATAACAAGTTCACCACGAGTTGTGAGTCACAGTACACCCTTATCCTTTTTACTTTTAGGGTCTTTGCATTTCTCAACCTTGCTCAGAGTGCCTCGTACTCTGCCACATTATTTGATGCATTGAAACCCAGCCGTAGAGACAATTCCATCACTTCCCCTTCAAGAGGGAAAATTACTACCCCAATTCCTGAACCAATGTTACACGCTGAACCGTCAACGAACAACTTCCATTCGAGGGGATCTTGCACGGCTGGTTCCTTACCCTTCCTAATAGGGGGACCCAGCTACCTGCTCCTATCTCGTGGGAGGCTGAGGAGCCACAATAGGTGAGAACTCCGCTACAAAGTCCACGAACACTTGTCCTTTGATCCCGGTGCGCGGCTTGTAGTCAATATCATACTGACTAAGCTCCACCGACCAAGGCAAAATTTGTCCTGAGAAATCTGCCTTTTGTAGCAATGATTTTAACAGAAATTCCGTGTAAACCACAATTCTATGGCTTTAAAAATAGTGAGGTAACTTCCTTGCCGCTGTCTTTAGTGCCAGGACCAATTTCTCGAGGGGCAGATATCTCGTTTCTGCATCTAATAATGTTTTCGTAGAGACCCATATTTTCGAAAATTGTTTAAAGGGTTTATTAATGTTAGAATATGGAATAATGAGGAATTGTTGAATTTATTTGATTTGGGGCTTAAGTGATAAGGATTGAAAGTGGAGGGAGTGCAAGTGTAATTAGTGGTGTGTCCTATATATGTGTGTGTGTGTGTGTAGGGTGTAGGGGATTAAAAATCCCAACCCTTTCTCTCTCCACTCTCTCGATCTCTCTCTCCCCGCTATCGGCTCCTCTCCCTCTCTCACTCCTCCACCCAAATTTCACCAAAATAACTCTAAACCCATGAAAAACAGCCACCATTCTACCTTTCTCATGTGTTCTCGAGCTCATTGTTCGTTGGGTTCGGCTCGGAAAGGAGTGTGTCCGGCGTATTCTGAGATTTGAGTTGTAAGGCTTGCAAGGCCCAATCCCTCTTTGTGTTAGCTCTCCAACTTCGTGGTAGGGATTTCTTACTCTTACTATATGCCTATGAGTTAAATTTGCGCTTGATCGTGCTTGAAATTGTTGGTTTGGTTGTTAGGAATAGTTTTGAAAATCTGCTCGAACTGTCATTGTTATCGATACCTCTGTCATTGTTATCGATACCACTTAGCTCCAAAACCTAGAAATTCTATTGTTATCGATAACATTGAAAAATGTTATCGATACCCTTGCGTCTAAATTGATTGTAACCTCATTGTTATCGATACCTTCCTTCATGGTATCGATAACATCACATTTTTTACTGATCCTTACCAAAAGTTATTGATACCTTTCCTCAATGGTATCGATAACATTATGTTTCCAAACAGTTTTGTTGATCATGATTCCTACTCCACTATTTTGGGTCCCGATCACTTCTGACACCTCTAAAACACTTTTAAACCATCTCTAAGCTTGGTTGCTTGTCCTTTGATGGTTCGTTGATCGTTCCTTTCCCAAGACACCCGTAAAACATAACTTTGACAACGTTGGAGATGAATAGAATATCGTACGGTACCGTAGGCAATGCGAGGTATCTGATGAGCGTATTTAACAGGTGTGAGCCGGTCTAGCTATTCGAGGGTAACTCAGTAACTCGTCTCCTCATGAGTTGTCTCGTTGAACCTATTCATCTTGCATCCTTAATATCGGTACAAGTGGGTCGTATGTCATAGAGTTACTATGGGTCGGTAAGTTATTTAGAGTATGGTGACATACGTGGGGAATGGTATGTGTTGATTCATTAGCCAATGTATAATGTAGTTGATTGTTTGGAATGCTTGAAGTGAAATTGATGTGTGAAAGAATTGTTTGAGATGATCTAATAACTTGTGCCCTCACGACTCGTCGAATCTTTAAATTCTTTGGGCAATCGCCCTATGAGGGGCAATCGTAGAAACAAATGAGTAGAGTGTTGTAAGATTATATTTATGGGCTTAGTACGTTAGGTAGGATGCGGATATGTAAACTGATGATGAGGGCATGAACATGTATATTTTTGGAGAAATGAAATGATGGATTGACGTTTTGTGGTATAACCGATAATTTGATGATGAAATCAATTATGAAAATTGTAAGAGGTGACCTAAGTGGTCGTTATTGAGGGAATAGACTCGGGGTGACCCTGCGCTTGAGGAAACTAGACCCGAGGTGACCCAAGTGATTATTGTTATTAAGGGAATAGACTCGGGGTGACCCTGCGCTTGAGGGAACTAGACCCGAGGTGACCCAAGTGATTATTGTTATTGAGGGAATAGACTCGGGGTGACCCTACGCTCGAGGGAAATAGACCCGAGGTGACCCGAACGATTGTGAATGGGAAGTATCTGATTAAAGGAAAGGAGAGGTTTTGAAATAAAGGGAATTTGGTAATGGCAAATGTGGACACGAGAAAGATTATGGTATCGTATGAAGGATAATAAGATGATTTGAAATGGCTTACACACTTGTGTGGACTGATGCAAGTTATTAATGTTTTTAGTCTTAGAAGTAAACGATTAGTGTTATATATGTGAAGTCTAGAACTCTTGACTACAGTGTGCAGTTTGTTGGTAATCGTTAGCATTTTAGGCGTATCTGTTGGTATTCCCTCACTCATGGTGCATGATTTATCGCATATCCATATAGTTCGAGCATAGAATTCTCTACTGGGCTAGGTAGCTCAACCTATTATCATTTCAGGTACACCCCAAGGATCTTTACGCGGAGCGCATGGTGTGCATGTTTGACTGCATATCTTTTGAAAGCTGTCATTGAAGAGTAGCTCTATCACATTTCGTATGATTTCTTAAAAAGATGCATTGTAAATTTATTTGAACTCTCCAACTGTAGATATCATGTAACCTCTAATTTCACAGTCTTTGAGAAAATATGAAATTTGGGCCACAGTGCCAATGTTGTAAATCTCTTTTACTTGAGGATGTTGGATGTAAATGATCTTTTGGGAACTCTCTTTTGGGTACTATCTATATTATGTGAAATGGATTATTTATTTATGTTAGAAATCGAGGGTGTGATAGTTTCGCTCACATAGTAGACGGGGATTTGCTCGGATCCCTTGTCCATTAATAAAACCGCTCTCACAGCATGCTCTGATGCAGCTAAATATAAAATCGAAGACTCTGCTTAAGATTGCCCAGCAAGTCATCTATGTACACCTCCATAGTCTTACCAAGCAACTTTTTTAGTATGATCGTTGCCAACCTTTGGTAAGTTGCTTCGGCATTCCTCAAACCAAAGGGCAAGACACTATAGCAATACAACCCTCTTGGCGTAGTAAAGAAAGTCTTCTCTTCATTGGGCCCATACATGGCAATCTGATGATACCCTCGATATGCATCGAGGAAACTCATTTGTCCATACCCAGCGGTTGCATCAACCAATTGATCTATCCTTGGGAGAGGGAAATTATCATTTGGACATGCCTTGTTTAAATCAGTGAAGTCAACATAGACACGCTACTTCCCATTCTTCTTTTTCACTACCACACTGTTATACAACCACTCTGGGTGGTGAACTTCTCATATGGCTTTGGCTTCCAATAAGCGATCAACCTCCTTGATAACAGCATCCATGTGCTGTACGGCTGATCTTCTCTTCTTCTGCATCACGGGCTTGTGCTATGGATCCACATTCAAGTGGTGACAAATTACGTTTGCATCCACCCAAGGCATCTCCTCGGGGACCCAAGCATACACGTTAATGTGCTCCTTTAGGAACCCTACCAACTCTTCTTCTTTTTTGCTCAGGTTTTCCGCAGTCAGGAAATACCTTTCAGTTTCAGTCTCACTGATCTGAATCTTTTTCAAACCCTCCACCACTTTTTCGCCGGGGTCCCCTCCGACCTTCTCGATGGTCGATCGGTCCGAAATCTCTATGGCTTGGACCAACTTTGCTTTAGGTGCCTTTTTGATTATAGAAATCAGGCACTGTTGGGCAACCTTCTTGTTTCCTCTGATCCTTTCAATTCCATTAGATCCAGGAAACTTTACCATCTGGTGGTAGGTGGAGGAAACCGCCCTCATCTTGTGCAACCACGTTCTCCCTATAATCGCATTATAAGAAGACGGTACATTTACCACTTGGAATTCAGTTCGCAGCACTACTGTTCATGCCCGAACATGTAGAGTTAGTTTGCCCAATGGCCAAACTGCTCCTGCATTGAATCCGACTGGTGGAGTTATTGACTGCACTAAATCCACCGGTGTCAGCCCTAACTTCTTAAATGCATTGTAATATAGCACCTCTGCATAGCTTTCTGAGTCCACCAAAATCCTCTCTATATCATATTCCCTAATTCATAGGGTTATGACCAAGGCATCGTTATGTGGCACCTGGACTCCTCCCAGGTCCTCATCTGTGAAGACTATGCCCTCTTTGCATACTCCTTCTTTACGTCCTCTTTTCTTTCCCAGTTGCATGACATGTTGGTCATGCTTAACTTGCTTGTGGAGCATCTTCGCCTTATTTCTCGTACAAGGTGTGGCTAGTCCATGTATCATATAGATTACGCCCCTTGGATTTTGTTCGTAATTCAACTCCATTGTTTTCCCGGCATCCTTGGTTTCTTCCTGAATAAATTCTTTCAGGTAACCATGAGAGACTATATCATCGAGGTGTTGCTTGAACATCTCACAATCCTCCGTCATGTGACCCCAATCTTTGTGATAACTACAATGCTGACTTGTATCTCACTTTGCATCTTTATCTCCTTCTAGTCTTAAGGGCCAGTTGAAATAGGGATGATTCTTTATTCGATTAAGAATCTTGTTGTAACGATCCTGATTTTTGGTCAGTAAAAATTTCGTTAAATATTTGAATTTTATTTGAATTACTTGGATTTGCTTTCAAAAATTTCGTTTTAACTTCTAATGATTTGTCATAATTAGATTTGAGACATTTAAAATTAAATCTTTTAATATCGGACAATCTAGTCCTTTTCCAAAGACAAGTATGCTTGTAGAAGCACTTGTGTATTTTCCTAGCCAGTAAAATATTATATTCAAATTATATTTCTTGGCTAGAAATCCTACATGGCAAGTAGAATTAGATTCCAACTAGTTGGTTAACCAAACCAATTGGATTCCAAGTCTAGTTAGATCTCCCTAGCCATTGTTGAACCTTATGAACCATATGGACCCTCCTAATTCCTAGGGGAACTTTTTCACCCACCTTTGAACCTTGTGAACCTTTCCAACCCTAGACTAGGTAATCATTGCACTTTATTGACTAGTCAACTCAAGGCTTTATTCTCATCATGACATCTTCCAAGTGTATCTTTTTCTCTTTACCCATTGGATGATAGTTGTTAGGAAAATCCTTACCCATTGGACAATAATTGCTAGGGAAAGTTTTATCCCTTGGGCAATAGAAGTTAGTCTTGACAATGAAAGCCTAGGTTTGACAAGACAAGTCATGGCCATCATTTTGCTTCTAAAAGAAGCAAGCCTAGCCATGTCATGCATGCAAACCTAGGGTTATAGCCTTAAACCTAATTATGCTAGGGTTGCTTTCCTAGATACACACACACACACATATATATATATATTTGAGAGAGAGAGAGAGAGAGAGAGAGGTTGAGAGAAATAAAGAGAGAGAGATAGTGTGGTGTGTGCTTGTGTGTTGTGCACTCCAAGCTACCCTTTTAGCTCTAGTCTTTCTCAAGCATAGAATCCTAGCCCTAATCATCCTAGATTTGCTTCTAAGCTAGTCTTTGATTACCCTAGGATTTGAGTCCAAACCTAGACCTAAAAGTGACTAAACATGGAAGGCTATACTCTAGCCTAATCAAACCCTAGTCTAGACTTGTAAGACTTGCTAACCTAGACCATAATTTCCTAGATTTACCTAAGATCCTACTGCCTAAAATAGCCATAAGCCTAAACTTGAATTTGACAATTCTTGGCATGCTTTCAAGCATGATTTGACAAGACCATGGAGCAAAATCCATGGGAGAAAGAGAGAGAGATTGGCTGGCCAAGGAGGGGAGAGAGAGAGGCCAAGTTTTTGCTATAAATAAGACCATTGTCCAAGCATTCAACTCACACCTTCATTCCTTTGCTCACTTCTCTCTAGAAACCATTTTCATTTTCCAGACAGCTTACTGCCCTTCACAAATCTTCATTTTTGTCCTGTTTAAATTAATCCTTAGAACCAACTCCCTTCGAGAAAGTTGTAGAGCACTTCAAGATCTTTAAGTTAGACCCAAGAACCACCCCAATCAGTTAAGAAATGACAAAGATATTGACATCCGAAGTTCAGTAAAAATCTCGGATTTCCAGTTCCAGACAGCATACTATCTCTTCCTTTATCACCATTTTTCTCCTACCTAAGTAGTTTCTAGGATCAACTTCCTTCACAAAAGTTGTAGAGCACTTCTAGAGCTTCGATTTCGACCCAAGAACGATATATTCAGCCAGTCATTGACCGAGTTACTGCCATCCAAAGTTTGGTCTAGATTTGCGAGTTTCCAACTATCTTATTCGGCCCCGACTAGTTTCGGATCAAGGTAGATTAATCTTTAACCACTATCTCTACGTATATTGTATGTTGTTTGTAGGATTGAAACGCATGCAGAATTGGAAAAGGTTTTACTAAAGATTTGAAAAGGAATGGGAGTATGTTGAATATTCTGACTTTACTTTCCGGAAAAACATATGTTGTTTTGCACTTCCCTAAAAGGAGAAAGAACGGACTTTGATAGTATGAACTTGATCGGAAGTATTCATATTTTGCTCTTTAAGATGGTTATGAGCATGTATGTATGTTTGCTCGCATTACTTGTTGCTATTGACAAAGCATAAGTGGTATCCACTCCAAGGGCGTCCGTACATGTGGCGTTATGTTTTAAGTGATGATTTGAGCATGATAAGTAATATAGAGCTGGGATGATCTTGCTAGTTTAGTTTCAAGATTACAATGAATGATTTATGTGTGAAAAGTCCTACTGCAGAGTCGTTGCATGAAAACGAGACACGAAAATCAAGAAAGTAGAAACATGGCACCTAGGGTGTGGTTAACACATGGAGAAATATTTTTGAAACTACATAATGGCCGGATGTGGGAGCCTTATGTGAGTATGTGTGTGTTTTTGTGCCAATGGGAACCCGGTGCGACAGAACCATGTGAGAATACGCGGGAGACCGGAACGGCTGAACCGAGGTTGGGAGTGTGGTTTGGTTATCTACGGAGAGGAGCCAATGCAAAGTTTTGTGTGCCAATGGGAACCCGGGATGGCGAAACCATTGTGAGGATACACGGGAGACCGGAACGGCGGAACCGAGGTTGGGTGTGTGAAGACGAAGTTTCAAAATGTTGATTTGGAAATGAAAAGTGAAATGGTGACACGGTCTACGAAATGCTGCTTAGGAGAAACTCTGATGACATAGACACTTATGCTAGTTGAGTAATGAATATGCATGTGTTATTGTACATCTTTAAATGTGAAGTTATTGAATGCACATGTGTTAGTTTGGTTACTATCAAGTATCATGACTTATTGACTTGCTATGTGTAACTTATGGGTTAGTGGGTTTAGGATTACTCTGCTGCGCTTTCATAGCTCATGGTGTTACTGTTGTAACCCTAACATATTATATCGGTGGCGATGCTGGTATAATGTGTCAGACTTTGTAGATGATCAGTGATCAGTGCTATATTTTCACTAAATCCGTCCCAACACACCCCTGCTCACAAGAACCCCACTTCCAAAAATCCCAAACGTCGTGCATTCCGTCATCGCCAAAATCTTAACTCATCACCATCTTAAGCTCTGGCTACTCAGGTCAAACAAGGACTCCTCGAACCTTTAGAGACTCAATCGTCCCACCCACCATGTGGCCCAAACTATGATCCTACCAAGCACTGTGCCTACCATCAGATTTCTGGGCATGAAACTGATCATTGCATCCAATTGCAACATGATATCCAAGAACTCATTGATCAAGGGGTGTTCTAATCCAGCCAAGTTGAATGTTTGAGCAGCAACAGCCAAGTCTATCACGTCTTAATCTGAATGTTGAGTCAATATTTTTAGCTTCTTTTTATAATCTGAGTCTTGAGTTTATTTTCTTTTAGGAGTTTGAGTCTTGAGTTTATTTTCTCTTAGAATTAAAGTCATTTTGTTCATTGTCGTTTTTGACCAGCTCTTTGCACTCAACATGAAATGTGAATCTCCTTAGACTTGAACTATGAATGGCTTGATTCTCTTTTTGAGATATGTAGGCACCTTATGGTCGGCCACAATTTTGAAAATGTTTTCTCTTGTGCTAAGTTGCTACTATAGAACGTTCATGATAACGTTAAATGTTGAAAACAATTCTTAGGGATTTCAAAGTGATCTCATGATATCTTTTTGAAACACATCATAAATCACTCGAGTTGTCAAATGCAAAGAATGGGTTTTCAAAACTATGACCCATGTCATTTTTGTTGAATTGGGGAGTTAAAAATATTTCTATATGCTTGTGGGACCACTGTTGAAGATGAAAAAGGAGAAAAGATAAAGAAAAAGGAGAAGAAAAAAGTGAGCTCGCTAGATTGAAATCCTACAAGGGCGGTCTAGGTAAAAATTAGAGCATGAATAAAGAAAATAGAAATGAGAAATTGGCCATATTTTCATACATCTGCTATGTGTCTCAAAGACTTATTCTCAATCTTAGAAACTCCACTTGGCTAAACATCGAATCTCTTGGTTAGGATCTCTGTCACTTTGTCATGTGATTCAAGATGAAAAGAGGCATTCATTTCATCTATCCAAACACTTATCATTTGCTAGCCACGTTGAATCTCTGGATAATTTCTTTGAAAAGCTTGCTAGGCAGTCATCCCCTACACTGGGGCAAACAAAAAAAATACAAGAAGAGATGAAAGAAAAATTAATGAAAGAATGAGCACCCCGTCATACAAGGGACATTTTGAAGGAAACATTTCTTCCAATCCATACAAAGGACATTTTGAAGAAAACAACTCTTTCACACAAAGTGAGACAAGAGGCGACAAGAATTGATAAGAATGTTGAAGATGGCTGCTAGCTTTCAAAACCTAAGCGTGAGTAGAAGTTAGGTTTGAGCCATTACATTTGCTTCTTTTCTTAAGCGAAAACCCCCAAGCCTACATTATGGTCCATAACAAAGTCCTATCAGATTGAGGAACACGACTTAGTAGTAGGGTCCTAGGCACTAGGGGCATAACCAGTGTGGAAAAGAGACGTGATATGCAAACATCTTGGGGTACGTATCACTTTGGCAAAGTACGCATCATGAAGAATCAATGGGATAAGGGGCACAACTAGGCCCCCCTCTATTCTCCTCTCAGAAGTATCCAACCTCCCGTGAGGATAGCCACTCAGCAATTCAACTCATGACAATCGACTCAAAACAACGAATTTTCACCTGAAATGACTAGGGGCATGGGTTTGTGAAGCTATGTCTTATGGCAAATTGAGTGGTATGGATACGGAGCATGATTGATGGAATGTTAGGATTTTGAAATCCTCGAGGAAAAGCTTTCAAAGTTAATTTTATCCTAAACATTCTTAACACAGTAGTACAAGCACAATTGCTTTTACAAACTTTCGAGGAGATAAAATGAGTATCTCATTTCATGAGGAGTGTAGCTAGATGGGCCCTTGGTCAAACAATATTTTCAGTAGTGTCACTAGAGTATTGTAGTCTATCTTGTCATCGTCACTTAACTAGTTTAAAGTCATTCTTGGTCTCCCTAAATCGAAGAGAAGCATTAGCTTAAATGCGCGAAAGTTGAGATGTCATTGTGGATTTGTTTGCATATCATTTATCACCCTGTCCTTTGCATTAACTTTTTGATCCTAGTATTTCATGTGTATATGGTTGTTTAATGGAAGTAGTTGTCTTGGTTGCATGAGCAAACCCCAAGTATGAGGTGTTCTTATGCTCAAGTAAGGTAGGTTTATCAAAGCATCATGGCCGTCATCTCTATACAAGGAATAGAGGGCAACAAAGGGATGCACTATAAAGTCTACCTCCTTGTCAACACACTTGAAGAAAGCTCAGCCTGAGAAGCGTCATATCTTAGGGGAACACCTCAACTCTTTTGTGGAGTGCTGTCACACAACACTGTCAAGGGCATGCCAAGATTTCTGCCGAATAGAAACATTGCACTCACATTCATTGTTATTTACATCGCATGTCTCTATGCTAGGGGCAATTAGATCATTTTCATCATGCACGATTAAGCTAGGGTCAAGCATTCATGGCCTAAACAGGGGGCTTGCGTTTCTTTTAATATACTCAAATTAACATGCATATGTGTTGCATTGTAATCTATGTCACCCAAAATCGTTCAAGCTGTTGAACTAGGGTTCTTCAAATGTGATGGTCCTGCCCCTAGCAGTCAGCATAAAAGGACTTCGGCCCGTGGTCGATTCCTAGCTTGTTGCATGTTATTTTCCTATCCATTGTTGATTTCTAAACTGTTCAAACATTGATTGCAGGATTCTCTCGGGATTCGGTCCCTGAAATTGTCAAGACTAACCACACTAAGCTTTGCGTCTATGGCCAACTGAGCCAAGTCAAAGAAGCTGGAAGATAGCCTCGTAACTAGTCCTGAGCCAACTCTACAATTGGCACCATGTCAGCAACATTAAAGTGGTTTCGCACTTTGCATCTCAAAAGCTCCATACTCAAGTCACTCAGCAAGCTCCATTGTCATTTTCCCAACATCTCCATATCCAGCAGCTTCGGATATTCAGCAGCTCTATGCCCATGCTCACTATCACCCAACAGCTTTCGGCTCACTATCAGCAACTCTAAGCCCACTCAACAGCCCTATGCCCAAGTCGTTCAAACAGCTCCGCACTCACCTCAACAGCCTCGTGCCTACTATCTTAGTCATTCAGCAGCTCTGTACCTTCCCCGAGCTCCCATCTTAAAGATAAGTAGCCTCACCACTTCCAGGCTAGTGAAGCAATCCTGTGGCTCCCACTGAATGCACATTTATGCAATTTTGGCCCAGTGCACACTTCGGAAGGCATCTCGTTAGTGTAGACACCCCAATTTGGCCTAAAGATTACTTCAGGTCCCACCTTGGGGACCATCCTGATGATGAAATGGATACGATGATTGCTGATTGCTGATTGCTTTCTTGAGAACCTTAGGACTTTCGGTAAGAACTTTGAGCCATTTAGAGGACCCAATTCAGAGCCAAACAGCCTTTTAGACAGAAATACAGAATCCCAGGAGAATCCATCTGTCGGCCGTAACATTGATCTCAGGCCTTAACATCATTTCCTCACCTGAGCAACCTGTTGCTTGAAAATCTCCCTGAGAGATCTATCCCACGGCCGCAAGATCAATACCTCAGCCGCCACATCATTTCCTCGGCCGCCAGATCCTTTGTTCGGCCGCCAGATTGTCCTTTTTCCAGACTCTGGAACGTTTTGTCGATTGTTTGATCCAATTACACTACCTTTCCGATGCGTTCAAGCCACGTTCAGAGATCACAACGATGAGTTCGAATTGCATTGCAATTACAATTGCAATCGTGCGTTTTGATTGGACCGAGTGAGTCACCAATTGCTTTGGACTCCGAAATAGACACACGAAATTCATCAAATTCATACCCTCTCAAGCCACGATACTCTACAGAAATACTCTCTTAAACCCTCTCTACAAAAGCCCTAACCTCCCGAAGGCAGCTACCAATTCGATGATAAAACTCCGAAGTTTCAAACCCTAACCTTTGGGTTTCCCAAGAAGCAATCAGTCAATCCTGATCAAATCTGAAACAATCAAGCTACTGAGGGATCAAGGTGGTGAGGCCTAGGGGCCTTTGATTCAGTTTATTTATCACTTTTATAATTAATCGTAGCATTTTGGTAGTCTGCTAACTTTTCTGTTTGGTGTGAGGAAGAACACCAGCCGGGGCTTCGATCCCTCGACCAGTACATCAAACCAGCCTGATTACTCGGTCGTGAGATCCATTCACCGGCCGAGTAATCAATCTGCTGGCACAACTTTGTTTGTTTTCCTGCTTTCTGATGCATGATTTGCTTATCGTCTCGGCTCACCTTATTTACTTTTTAAAGGCATAAAAATAGACTACTTGTTAAGATTAAATAAAGCATCTATATGTCTTATGTTGAATGATTATGGGCTAGCCTCAAGACTAGGTAGAGTGGGGTGCCTAACACCTTCCCCTTACTGTACCCTTGGCTTCTGTATCTAGAATTTTTATCTATTTTCCTAGTTTCAATAAACTGGGTGGCGACTCTGTTTTGATGATAACCGCTATCATGTGGCGATGTTCCTAGCCATGGGGATGTCCATGATCTTGGTTTATGAAGCAAGAAACCAAACAAGCAAACAAACGATATCAAACTGTATGGCGATGGCCCGTTCGGGAGGTGTCTACAGTTAGTAGAGTAGTTGAAAATCTGCTTAACAAGGTTGAAATTAGGAGGCGAAGGAAATCTCCTAGGCATGCATGAGGATCATCTCGTCAGCAAAGACGATGGAAATCTCTGAAGACATTAATAGCCGAAGCATTTAAACAAACCTTAAGGCATTTTGGGTCAACAAGTCAACAGAGTCAAAGTGGAATATGGTCAAGAACTAGCCTTGGAAATATCCTGAGCATGTGGCATCTAGCCTTGGGGACAATCCCGAGCATGTGAAATCTAGCCTTGGGGACAATCTCGAGCATACTCAAAACTAGCCTTGGGGACAATTCCGAGCATACTCAAAACTAGCCTTGGAAACATCCCGAGCATGTGGAAACTAGCCTTGGAAGCATCCCAAGCATGAGCAACAAATCAAACCCCTTGGAAGATGGAAGATGGAATAATCAGCAGCTCAGTAGTTCCACAAACTCACTACTCAGCAGCCTCATACAACAAGATATCATCTATTCTCAAGCTCCATGCTTGAATGCTCAAAGTTCTACACTTTGAATGCTCGAAGCTCTTCGAATGCCCAACCACTGTGTACTGGATGCTCAAGTTCTACACTTGAATGCTCAAGCTCTACGTTTGGATGCCCAACCAATGTGTACTGGATGCTCAAAGCATGTACTTTGAATGCTCGCTGTAGGTGCAGAAAACGAAAAAGGCCTCCAAACAGCACCTTGATCGTAACGGCTACTTCTCGTTCTTACACCGGAACCCTACCACACCGCCGGAGTTGAGCCTGTAAAACAAACAATGGGTGAGCGCACCTTTGCCTTCTCGTGGCAAAGGCCCTCCGATGCCAAAGTTAGTATCTCGTACTAGTGAAAACCCTAATTCTCAGTAGGAAGTAATCAAATAACCAGGAATTGCGTACCTTTACCTCTAGGCTTTACCTCTTATATATAGGCCCATGCCTGCTTGCTGTCAAGCCACCTCGTCGCCCTAAGTTCCCTTTCTCGTAAGGGAACCGTAACATCGTGGATTCTCATTCCCATAAATGCATATTTCCTTTTAGACCACTTAGGAACTCTTTCCAAAGCTGTCCGTTCATCCCATTCTCGTTGGGTGTCCCCTCCAGGTTTCCTTACTGGGCACTTGCCATATCTGGAACCTTCTGAAGCGCCTCCTGGCACCACCTCCAGATTGCTGCCCCTGCTCGGCCCTCTCGTTGCCGAACAGATCCTCTGGTCCAATGACTTCTCATATTATTGGACCCTCTATCATGCGACCGGCCCAACGACTACCCTTGCTCTTTGGACTACACCCCTGCTCGGGTATTTCAGACCTAGGACCTTTCGTGCCCCCAGCCCTTACTGCCGTTCACCGTACTGCACGGCGGATATTCCAAAAAATCGATTCTCGGCCCCACGTACCACGTATTCGGCCACTCTTTGTACTGTTCGGGATTACCTCCCTACACTCGCATTTTACCCTCCGAATGCTCGAGCTCTATGCTCCGAATGCTCAAGTCCGGAACTTGGATGAACCTTTATGCTTAAATCAAACACACACGCACGGGCCCGTGCACATTAGCATCAATTGCATCACCATTATTATCATCGAGTCTGCATCACCATTATCATATCTAACCATCATCATGCACATACAATGTTTTGCATCTCTCTCACTCATGAAACAGGTCAATCCTGTATACAACTGGCTCTACGCCTCAGTTTTATCACTTCAAGCTCCGCACTCCCGTCTCAGGTCTCATGCCACCATATCTCAAAACCGGTGTCTGATTGTCTCTGGAAGATGGTTTGGATTCCACCCAAATTATATCAATTCCATCAAGCTGATTTGCAAGGATAGGCTATCCTACCGAGTTCCCCTTAGTCAAAGTAAGGATGATCAAGAAAAGCAAACGCACCTGCCATGTATTGATCTATCCTAAAATACTAAGGACATTCTCCGCAAAATTTCCCTGGCAACCCTGCGCTCCTTTAACTACTTTCGCCAAAATCCTGGCATTGCCTAGGTACGTCGTACTATGGCTTTTAAAGCCTGAAGGTACGTCTTCTGTCTCTAACCCTCTAAACTTTTATTGCCTCTCGAACTACGCTTGGTCTGAATTTCCCCTGTGGAATACGTGGGCAGCCTCCCGGCCCGACCATAACAAAAACCTTTTTCAAAAACCCTTGCAATAGTGGTTGGACCAAATTGAGTTGCTTTTACAGCTTTGCCTCTTACTCAAACATGTCTCACAATCCATTTGAGCTTAGTCAAAGAGGGGCACCTGTAGACACCCCAATTTGGCCTAACGACTATTTCAAGTCCCACCTTGGGGACCATCCCGATGATGAAATGGATACAGTGATTGCTGATTGACTTCTTGTGAATCTTAGGACTTTCGATAAGAACTTTTAGCCACTTAGAGGAACCTTTCGATAAGAACTTTTAGCCACTTAGAGGACCCAATCCAGAGCCAAATAACCTTTCAAACAGAAATACAGTATCCTAGGAGAATCCATCTGTCGGCCGTAACATTGACCTCACGGCCTCAACATCATTTCTTCACCCGAGCAACCTGTTGCTTGAAAATCTCCCTGAGAAATCAATTCCTCAGCGGCAAGATCTATCCTTCGGCCGCAACATCTATTCCTCGGCCGCCAGATCCTTTCTGCGGCCACCGGATTGTCTATTTTCTAGATTCTGGAATGTTCTGTCAATCGTTTGATCCAACTACGATACCTCCCCGATGCGTTTGGGCTACGTTCAGAGATCACCATGAAGAGTTTGTACACCCATTCGAGCCACGAAATTCTGCACACATATCCTCTCAAACCTTCTCTTTAAAAGCCCCAACCTCCCGAAGGCAGCCACTAATCCGATGATCAAACCCTGAAGTTCAAACCCTAACCCTATGGTTTTCAAGAAGTAATTAGTCAATCCCTTCTAATACGAAGCAATCAAGCAACTGAGGGATCAAGGTGGTGAGGGCCAGGGGCCTATGGTTTGATCTCTTTTACGTTTTTACCCATTAATCATAGTGTTTTGATTATTTGTTAACTATCTGTTCCGGTGTGAGGAAGAACATCGGCTGGGGGATCAATCCTTCGGCCGATATATCAATCCAGTGGGATCCCTCGGCCGTGAAATCCATTCACCGGCCGAGAGATCGATTTTCCTGGGACAGCCTGTCTGTTTTGTTTAATTCTGATGCATGATTTAATTCAAGTACTGGCTCACCATTAACCGTTTAAAAGGTAATAAAACATATTATGTGTTTAGAATTAAATAAAGCATGTATTAATCATATGTTGAATGATTATGGGCGAGTTTCACGACTAAGCAAAGAGGGGTGCCTAACACCTTCCCCTTATTGTACTTTTGGCTCCCGTACCCGGAATCTCTATCTCTTTTCCTAGTTTTTATAAACTAGATGGCGACTCTATTTTGATGATAACCGTCATCGTGTGGCGATGTTCCTAGCCATGGGAATATCCACGATCCTGGTTTATGAAGTGGAAAGCAAACAAACACGATCAATCTGTATGGCGATGCCCCATTTAAGGAGGTGTCTACAATAAGTTATGGCTTTCTAACACCTGAAAGGTTTAGGTAGTCTCAGGGTGCTCCGGTGTCAAAGGGCACCAGTCCTTTCGCGTGCCCATCGTAGGCGGCGATCAGATAGTTTCCTTTTTGATATACCACAAGGTACAAGTGACTGTGGAGTTTCACTAGAACCCCTAACATAGCCTGTGACTTATTGGGGTATTAGGTGAACTCAACGAGGTTGCCCGCTAGATGCATATGATAAGAGAATTAAATAAAACATATGTTAGTCTTATGTCAAATTTTCTATTTATGGCTCTCAAGTCCCCAGCAGAGTCGCCAAAATCTGTAGGCACCTCCCTAAAGCGGGGCATCACCGTACAGATTGATCGTTGCTGTTTGATTGGTTGTTTGCTTCATAAACCAAGATCGCGGACATTCCAATGGCTAGGAACATCGCCACGCGATAATGGTTACCATCAAAATAGAGTCGCCACCTAGTTTAAGAAAACTAGGAAAAACAGATAGAGATTCTCGGCTCGAGAGCCAAAGGTACAATGAAGGGAAGGTGTTAGGCACCCCTCTCTGCCCAGCCGTGAGACTGGCCCATAATTGTTCGACATATGATTAACCCATGTTTTGTTTAATTCTAAGCACATAAACTGATTAATTAGCCTTTAAACAGTTAATGGTGAGCCGAGACTATAATTGAAAGCATGCATCAGAAAGTAGAAAACAAGAAAAATTGTCCCAGAGAGATGGATCCTACGGCCGGTGAATAGATGTCACGACCGAGGGATCCTTCTGGTTTGATGTATCGGCTGCTGGATCGAAGATCCGACCGATGTTCTTCCTCACACCAGACTATACGACTAACAGTCAATTAGAAAGCTACGATTAAATGTAAAAGCGGAAAATAAAATGAACAAGAGGCCCCTCGGCCTCACCACCTTGATCCCACAATAGCTTGATTGCTTCGGATTGAGGGTGATTGACTGATTGCTTCTTAAAAACCCTTGGTTTAGGGTTTGAACTTCGGGGTTTGATTGTCGAATTAGTGGCTGCCTTTGGGAGGTTGGGGTTTTTGTAGAGGGGATTTAAGAGTGTATTTCTGCAGAGTTTTGTGGCTAATGAGAGTGTGTTGGTATCTTAATTTTGGAGCCAATGGCCCCCTTTTTGTAGGCATAGGGATGACACCAACTCAACCAATCAAAACACACGATTGGATTGGAGTTATAGAGTGATATAAACTCTTTAAGGTGATCCTTTAACGTAGCCTAAATGCATCAGGATATGGCTACTAGGGTTTTGTGTACGGATCAAACGATCGACAGAACGTTCCAGAATTTGGAAAATAGGCGATCTGGTGGCTGGGCAAAGGATCTGGCAGCTGAAGAATTGATGTTGCGGCCGAGGAATGGACCTTGTGGCCGGCTAATCGATCTCTCAGGGAGATTTTCAAGCAACAGGTTTCACAGGTGAAGAAATGACGTTGAGGTCGTGTGATCAATGTCACGGCCGACAGATGGATTCTCCTAGGATACTGTATTTCTTTCTGAAAGGCTATTTGGCTATGGATTGGGTCCTCTAGTTAAGTGGCTAAAAGTTCTTTCTGAAAGTCCTAAGGTTCACGAGAAGTCAATCAGCAATCACTGTATCCATATCATCATCTGGATGGTCCCCAAGGCGGGACTTGAAATAATCTTTTGGCCAAATTGGGGTGTCCACATTCATGTTCTCGGATGAAGACATCTTATGTCTCCTAGATGACACTAGGCAGCTCTGCTTCGATGGAGCATCAAACCATTGTGGATATGGCATAGGGGTATTGCTAGTTTCCCAAAATGACTCTCATATCCCTATGTCATATAAACTGAGGTTTGAAGTCACCAACAACCAAGTTGAGTACGAAGCTTGCATTGCTGGAATGGAGGCGGCCCTGGAACTAGGGGCAAAAACGGTGGAAGTCATTAGAGATTCAAACCTAGTGGTGTCCCAAGCAAGAGGGCGACGAAGAAGCTTTTTGCTGAGTTTGGGATACAGAACCATTGGTCATCTACTTATCGACCTCAAACCAATGGAGCAGTTGAGGCTGCAAACAAGAACATCAAGAGGATTCTGTGGAAGACTATCGACATCTACACGGACGGGCTAGAAATGCTACCTTTAGCACTATGGGTTATCAAACAACTGAAAGGACTTTAACTGGGGCTAATCCCTATTCCCTGGTCTATGGGATGGAAGTTGTCTTGCCTACTGAACTAGAATTACCCTCCCTAAGGGTTCTGGATAAAACTAGAATGATTGAAGAAGACTGGGTTCAAAACCGCTACGACGAGTTGGCATTACTAGATGAAAGGAGGCTAAGAGCATTATACCACGTGCAAGGATATCAATGCCGCATTGCACGAGCATTCAACAAAAAGGTAAAGCCAAGAGACATCAAAGTGGGAGACATGGTGCTTAAAGCAATCCGTCGCCACGTTTCAGACCCAAGAGGTAAGTTTAGACCAAACTGGGGAGGACCTTATTTCATCAAGCACATACTATCTGGAGGAGCAGCCTACATTGTAGACTTGGATGGAATGGAATTCGCAACACCGGTCAACATCGACAAGCTGAGGAAGTACTATCCCTGACAGATGCTCGTTGGGTCAAAAACCACTAGGGTGGGTGGACCCAAGCAAAAATTACGACAGCCTGCCAGGTCGAAAACCCGCAAGGGCGGCTTTGGCAAAAACTAAGGCATAAATAAAAAGCTCGTGAGACTGAAAACCCGCAAGGGTATGCAGTTTAGGTAAAATCAAGAGCACAAAAGGAGAGAAAAATACCCGAGTGAACCCTAGCCAAAACAAAAAAACGAAAAAAAAAACATAACAAATCTCTTTGGAACTACGTTTATGGCCTGATTCCCTCCATGGGATACGTAGGCAGTCTCTAAATTGAGATTTGGGCACTGCTATCACTATCACTTCCAAATTTCTAGGTCTATCCTAAGCATACTCACTATCAAACCATGGCAAAGTCATTTTCAAAAAAAAAAGTAACCAATGTTTTATTACTTCCAAGGAAAAAGGAAAAGCAAGCTCAAACAATTCTCAATGTATGAAAGCTAGAATCAACCAACGAACATCTTTTAAAAGCATGAGCAATGTGTCAATCTCTTGGTCTTCCTTCTCTTTCCACTCTTGTCTTCCAAAAGATTTTTCTCCAACCAGTGCGCTTGAACAAACCTGATAGCTTGTCAGCAAAGTTCTTAGCAACATCTTGCACCACTTGATTCGGCCATAGAAGAAGCACAGTGCGGCGAAGGTTGGCATCATGAGCCTTTGGAGTAGCATACTTAGGATTGCCCAGCACCTTAGCTTGTTCAGCCCCGAACTGTCTTTGAAAGCGAGCAGGAAAGTAGAAGGTAACTTGAGTAATACCAATCACCGCAACACCGAAATGATTCATGGTACTTACAGTCATGCTCTCAACACCATACCAAGGACAAACCCATTGAATCTGATTGCCCTTGCGAGTCTCCATCCATGCTTTCCAAGCAGCCTCAGTTGGAAACAGTTTGATCACACGACGCTCCATGCAGTGGCCTCAGTTGGAAACTCGATTCACGAACCTTTTGAAACCCTTAAGTTCAGTAACCCTAGATTCACCCTTTGAACCGTTTGGACCTTTGAGCTATCGACCATTGGACAATAGCGTTAGAGTTTCCTTTACCCATTGGTCAATAGGTAAACCTTGGTTAATCTTCCTAAGTACGGGATTAGATTAGTTTAGTGCTTAATTGCAAGTATTAGACTTTCTAGCATTACCCGTTGGATAATAACCACTAGGAGATTTATTAACCATTGGACGATAACCCTTGGACCTTGCCATCCTTAACCATTGGTTATTAACCGCTAGGGAAACTCTTATCCATTGGATAATAGCTTTGCTTGCCAACCAAGAGTAGGTGATTAAAATATTAGATTTGGCATGTGTTAAAATTTATTATAGTATAATTAGTACATTAGGTTATTCATTTAGGACTTTGTACTTTGAAAGTAGTATAATTGTTTATTAGATGTTGTATTAGGTCATATCTAGGCTAGATTTTGTGGTACATGGCTTGTATATTATATGTATGTACTTGTATGTATATATATATGTATATATATATATATATATAATATTGTATTGTGCATGTGTGTATTACAATATAATATTTGGAAAATCTAATTTACTTTTAATTTACTTGAAAATATGGATTTTCTTAAAGACCCATAGTACATATATGTAGAATAGTATATTAGTATACTTTCTAGGGTGTACAAGTGGGAGAGAGAGAGAGAGAGAGGGAGAGAGAGAGAATGCCGAGAGAGAGAGAGAGAGAACCCGAGAGAGAGAGAGAGAGAGAGAGAGAAAGAGAAGGAAAGAGAGGGAGAGAATTGTACCTTGGATTTTCTTGTGCTCCCATTGACCTTTGCTTGATCTTCTTTGTGATCTCTTGTACTTTGAAAGCCTAAAATCTTGTCCAAACTCTTGTAAACCAAAACCTCACTCTTTCCGTATTCAATCCACCAACTTTTGTCCTTCCATATCTACTATATTTCCATATCTAATATATATATATATATATATATATTGTGTACCATTGTACCAAGGAGAGGAGAGAGAGAGAGAGAGAAGGAGAGAGAGGCTGAGAGAGAGAGAGAGAGATCGGATGGAGAGAGAGAGGGAGAGTGTGATGTGTGTGCAAGTTGATTGACCTAGCTTAGCTCACCCTTGTCCTATTTTGATATGCTTTCAAGTGAAAGCTTAAGATTTTCAAGCAAAATCTTGTCCTTTGTACCAAAACCCTAATTATTTACTTGATTCAAATCCATTTCCTTGGCCAAGTTTCCATAATCCAATCCAAAGGACACACCATAGCTTTGCATGCCTAGGTTTTTAGGTTGTTTCTTGCAAGGAAGCAAGATTTACTTGAATTAAAAATTGAGAGAAAGCGAGAGAGAGAGGGCCGGCCAAGAGAGGAGAGAGGAAAGGCTTTGCCTATAAATACCAAGCCATTTGGTGCTTTGAACTCACACCTCAAACCATTCTCCAACTTCTTTCTTAAAAGCATAGCTTGTTCTTGCTTGTTCTTGCTCATTCTTGCTTGTTCTTGCTTACTTTCTTCTAAGTTCTTCAAGAAGCTTTCCATCTCCGCCACTAAACCACCATACGACCACCACCTCGATCCTAAAGTAGTAGTAGCATAGGTTATGATCTAGTTTCGAGAGAAACCTTTCTCTTTCGAAGCTATCGGAAGCTTATCGTAAGCCATTACGCCGTTCGAGTACCGACTTTCTTTCCGTCTTACTTTCGTAGTATTTTTCTACCGCCGAGAAGAAAGGTAGAGTGTCCTTACTCTCTACCCCTAAGTATAGTTGTATGCATGTGTGACTTGAATGTAGTATCTAAGTTTATGTAGTACTTGTATTGTTGTTGGCATGATCTTTGAGAAAATAAAGTTAGTTGTATAATTTAGCTTGTAGAACTTTCTTGTTAAAAGTACGTAGTTTACTTTGATCTTGTGGCTACTTGATTGTTTGATCGCCTAATTGCTTCGTGATTGTATGAACTCGTCAATAAACATGTGTTGTGTTATTGAACTTCTCGAAAGGAAATACGTTTTTAAAGATAAAGTGTTGTTTTGAAATGAAGTATTCATATTTTGATCTCTTAAACGAGCATGATAGTATAGAGTTGGATGATCTTGCTATTCGATATCGCATGAGTTATGTGATTAGTTCCACCGCTGAGTCGATGCATGTTACGAGACACATGGAATTGGAAAAGTAGAGATATGACACCTAAGATGTAGTTGATATGGATAAAAAGTGTTTTGGAAATGCATAATGGCCGGACTTGGTAGCCATTATGGCCTTGAGTCAGACTTGGTAGCCTTTGTGGCAATGAGCCGGACTCGGTAGCTCATTGTTGTGCGACACAAGGTGCCGGTCTTGGATGCTCATGGTTGTGTGTGTGTGTGACACAATGTGCTGGACTTGGTAGCCATTGTGGCCATGCGTTGGTAACCTTGTGGCAATGAGCCGGACTTGGTAGCTCATTGTTGTGCGACACAAGGTACTTGTAACCCATGGTTGTGTGCGTGCGTGTTTTCGGAATTGATGATAAAAGATGAGACACAAAACGATGAGTCGCGTAGGAGAGACACACGGAAAACATGACACCAACGCTCGTTAGTGAATGCGCATGTGTAATCGTATGAGTTTATTTAAAAGCATGTTAAGTTTGGAAAATCGTATACTTTGATGTGTATGTTAAGGCTTAGTGGGTTTGGATTACTCTATTGAGCTTTCAAGCTCACGGTGTTGCTTTATGTGACCCTGACATATTATACTGGTGGCGACGCTGGTATAATGTGTCAGACTTTTTAGATGAACAAGGAGAGCTGTATACCTTGGAGGCTTTCCGAGCTAAGGAACTCGCTAGGATGGAGGAAGAGAAGGAGCTTTAGTTAGCCTTAGTAACCCTCCCTTTTGTGTAATATAAACCTCTCTAAGGAGATTGGATGTAATAATGAGCTAGACTCTGCCTTGTTTGTCTAATAAAACCTTTATTTAACGAACCCGATTTTGGGGGCGTTACAGGGGGAACTGCGTAAGTCCCTGAACATGAATCCAGTGGGTACACTGGCAAAGCTAATGGAACGAATAGAACAGCATGCTAAGAACGGGGATAACATACTGCGGGAAGATGGCAAGGTAGTTGCCGAGTAGGCCAAGGGTCTTGCAAAGAAAGCAGATAAGCTAGAACCCAAAACTTACAGAGAAAGAAAGGAATATGGGCAGGCTAAGAACGAGCCGTACAAGGAAAAGCACACCCCGGCCCCCAAGTCTTTCTTCTCAGTAACAACAGTTTGGAAAGAACCAATCTGTCGGATTCTTTATCGAATAAAGAACCGCCCATATTTTAAGTGGCCCCCAAGGTTGGAAGGTGATAAGGATGCAAAGAGAGCTACGAGTCAGTATTGCAGTTATCACAAGGATTGGGGTCACATGACAGAGGATTACGAGATGTTTAAATAGCACCTCGACGACTTGGTCTCTCGAGGTTATTTGAGAAAATTCATTCAAGAAGAGCACAGGGGAGTGGCAGAGAAAGCCATGGAGCTGGATTATGAGTAAAATCCAAGGGGCATAATCCATATGATACATGGATTAGCCACGCCTTATACGAGGAATGAGGTGAGGTTGCTCCATTGGCAAGTGAAGCACGATCAGCACGTGATGCAATTGGGAAAGAAACTAGGACGTGGAGCAGAAGAATGCAACAAGACCATAGTCTTCATGGATGAGGACCTGGGATGAGTCCAGGTACCACATAATGATGCTTTGGTCATAACCCTACGAGTTGGGGAATTTGACATGGAAAGAATCCTGGTGGATTTGGGAAGCTGCATGGAGGTGTTGTATTACGACGCATTCAAAAAGCTGGGACTGACAGGTAGATCTTGCGCAGTCAATAACCCCTTTGGTTGGATTCAGTGCGGGAGCAGTCTAACCATTGGGCAAGGTAACTCTCCCAGTTCAGGCAGGAACAGTGGTATTAAGAGCCAATTTCTTGGTAGTGGATGTACCATCTTCCTATAACGCGATTATAGGAAGGACATGGCTGCACAAGATGAGGGCAGTTTTCTCCACTTATCATCAGATGGTAAAGTTCCCTGGATCCAATGGTATTGAGAGGATTAGAGGAGACCAAAAAGCAGCCCAGCAGTGCTTGGTTTCCATAATCAAGAAGGCATCTAAAGCAAAGGTAGTTCAAGCAATCGATGTTCCAGACCTGCAAACCATCAAGGATGTCAGAGGAAACCCTACCGAGAAAATGGTGGAAGGATTAAAGAAAATTAAGATCAATGAGAATGATCCAGAAAGATATTTCCTAATTGGGGAAAACATGGGCCAAGAAGAAGAGGAAAAGTTAGTAAGGTTCTTCAAACAGCACATTGATGTGTCTGCTTGGGTACCCAAAGAGATGCCTGGAGTGGATGCAAACGCGATTTGCCACCACCTAAATGTGGATCCCCAACATAAGCCCATGATGCAAAAGAAACGACGATCGGCTGCACAGCACGTAGTCACTATGATCGAGGAGGTTGACCGTTTGATGGAAGCAAAGGCTATATGAGAAGTGTACTACCCAGAATGGTTGTCCAATATTATGGTGGTAAAAAAGAAAAACGGGAAGTGGCGAGTGTGCGTCGACTTCACTGATTTGAACAAGTCGTGTCCAAAAGACAGTTTCCCCCTCCCCAAGATAGATCAATTGGTGGATGCAATAGCTGGGTATGGGCGAATGAGTTTCCTTGATGCTTATCGAGGATATCACTAGATTGCCATGTACGGGCCCGATCAAGAGAAGACTTCTTTCATCACTCCAAGAGGGTTGTATTGTTACAACGTCATGCCTTTTGGTCTAAGGAATGCCGATGCGACATACCAGAGGTTAGCAACGATTATGCCGAAGAAATTACTCGGCAAGACTATGGAGGAATACATAGACAACATGGTGGTCAAAAGCAAGGAGAAGCATGACCACATAGCTGATTTGAAGGAAGCCTTCGAGATATTAAGAGAATACAAGTTGAAGCTCAATGCCTCGAAATGTGCGTGCGGAGTAAGTTCATGAAAGTTCTTGGGTCACCTCGTGACCATAGGAGGGATAGAAGCGAACCCTGATCAGATAATAGCTTTGCAGAAGCTCCAAAGCCCAAGGACCACCAAGGAGACCCAAAGACTGACTGGAATGGCAGCAGCTCTTAACCGATTTATCAGCCGGTCCAGTGATAAGTGTAAGCCCATCTTTCAATTGTTGAAAAAGAGAGAGGGATATGAATGGGGAGCAGAGTGCGAGCAGGCATTCCAAGACTTGAAGAAGTACTTAGCAGCAGCCCCGCTCTTATCTACTCTTGAACCGGGTGAGTCCTTAACCTTGTACTTAGCGGACTCTGAGCATGCTGTTAGTTCGGTATTATAGGGGGACAAGGGATCCGAGCAAATCCCTGTCTACTACGTGAGCAAAACGTTGCTGGACGCAGAGACGAAATATCTGCCCATCGAGAAGTTGGTCTTAGCATTGAGGACAGCGGCAAAGAAGTTGCCCCATTACTTCCAAAGTCACAAGATTGTGGTTTACACAGAGTTCCAGTTGAAATCTTTGCTACGAAAGGCAAATTTCTCAAGACATATTTCAACCTGGTCGGTCGAATTGAGTCAGTACGACATCGACTACCAGCCTCGCACTGCAATATAGGGGCAAGTACTGGCGGACTTTATAGCCGAGTTCTCTCCTGTAGTGGCTCCCCGGCCTCCTACGAGAAAAGAGCAGCTAGTTGAACCATTAGCTGAGAAAGGAACGACACCTGCCGAATAGGACCCTCTGGAGTGGAAACTATTTGTTGATGGTTCTGCACGCAATACCAGGTCCAGAGTTGGGGTTGTGATTTTCCCCCCTGAGGGAGTAATGATAGAATTGTCCCTTCGGTTGGGTTTCAGTGCTTCAAACAATATGGCAGAGTACGAGGCACTCTTGGCAGGTGTGGGCTACCGGCGCCCGGAAAAAAGAGCGCCAACTCGAAGAGTCGCCACCCGGATTTCTGAAACGGATCATCCGAGAAACCGAAGAGTTGTTTGGAAAAGGCTTTTGGTCCAGCGAAAACGTTGAGATGTTGGATTCGGGAGCCACGTTACGAATGAGGAAGGTTTTTCTTTAAAAAGCACCCCACTCGCCCGAAGAAAACTGGTCTCTACTTAATGTTTTCAAAAGAAAAAAACGGGGGGAATCTTCGATATTTTCCGGAATATCAAACTCTTTAATAAAACAAGTAGCGGGGAAGGGACATGGGAAATATATCATATTGATGTGCAGGTGGTGCTGTCTGTACAGTAGTGATAAAATGATATGAATGGAGTAAACGAACAACACTGAGCAGACTGTCTGGATCTCGGCTAAGCTGTCCACGGCACCTTGAGATGCCGCGTGCGGCACCTCAACGTACTGTGCGTGGTACCTGCTCTGCCGCCAGACTATTACAGACTTTCAAAACGTTATTTAGCTCACGGCTTTCCCCGCATATCTTTCGGAAAGCTTATCAGAAACCTCACAACAATTAGATCATCCTAAAAATACCATTGTTTTTCTCAAAATACGATTTTAAAGTAGTTTTTAACGTTTTTGATCATTCGGGATGATATTGAAAAGTTTTTAAAAGAGCCAGAACATGGCTTGTAGATATGGTCTTATTTTAAGATCAACAGAAACAGTAAACAGCAGATACAGATAACCACAACAGAGGAAAATTCAGATCCAAGTAGCCTGCTCACAATAGCATCAGTGTGCACCATGCCGTGCGCTGAGAGTCAGGGTGCCGTGCGTCTGATCAACAGACCGCGTGGTTCCCCAACCTCAGCACAGTGTTGGTGTTATTTTATGAAAATAGGTTTTGAGTCAGGATCTAACCAAAAGGGATTAGATCTGCTGACAGAAAGGTCCCCTCAGGACCAGAACGGAGTCTGGTCTGAGGAAACTAGTTTATACCTTTGGTTTCGAGCTTGGTCAAGGATCGTGGATGCAAAGATGTGGACGGATCGTCACGGATGTGGATGGAGGAGGTTAAACGACGCAAAGGGAGTATGAGTGTGAGTGAAGGTTAGGTATTTTGGGTGATGGGGTCTTGAAGTTAATGAATGATCAACTTCAATGATGAGAAGGGAGTGAGTGAAAGCTCTTAAAGAATGTCTTTTGGGAATGGCATCCTTTAAGACTTGGAAATGGAAGTGTTAATGGAAAGTGGGTTTGAGAACTTAGAGAGAGAAAGTAGAGTGAGAGAGCCAAGAGATGGGCAAGAGAAGGACTCAAAAGAAGGGCTAAGAGGGACCCCTTTCCCTTGAGTGGAGGGGTTAATTTATAGGCAAAGGCCAAGGATTTTGAATTTCCAGTGGTGGAGGTATTTTAGGCCCGGAAGTGCATTTTCTACCTGAGCCGCCATCACCGTGGGCTCACATCGGCGTGGGCGATGCCTTCTGAGCCAGTCAACCTTTTTGCTCAAGGTGCCGTGCGGTTAAGGATTGCCGCGCACGGCCACTCTTGAATTTCAAGGTGCCGTGCGCTCCAATTCTGCTTCGCACAGCTCCTCTTCCTTCGGTCCAGGGTTCTTTTGGGCTTTGTTTGGGCTTCTATCTGGGCTCTTCGGGCTTTTTGGGTTTTTGGGCTTAGAAAGATCCTTTTTCAAGCTCGCAAAGGTATCGGTTCCTCTATTTTCATCATTGGGGTGGACAAAGAGTCTCCGAGGTCCGGATTGGGGTGTCTACAGTAGTCCATCTTTAACGTTACTCGGATACCATTAGTTGGTACGAGTGATGCTTAAAGAATAGGCGTCCCAATCCGTTGCTCTAGTGCCTTTGAACAGAGACAAAGTGAAAAATGCAAGTAAATAACGATGGTGGTCGCGCTCGGGGAGCTTCCTACGTACCCCGTTGTAGGGATCAGACCAGCGTAGTTCCACTGGGACATTGCAATGCGAGAAAATGAGTCTCAAAGGACAAATTCATGCAGAGAAAAATAACAGAGTGCTCGAGGTGTCGTGTATGCAAAACATTTGTTTTAAAAGAAAAACCTGAGACAAGCCCTCGGGGGGCGAAAATCGAGATGTTAGGTCCGTTAGACCGTGGCTCAAAAGACGAAGAGACGTTAGGTCTGTTAGACCGTGGCTCGAGAGACGAAAAAGCGAGACGAGCCCTTGGGAGGCGAAAACTGTATTTTTAAGACGAGCCCTCGGGAGGCGAAAACTGTATTTTTGAGACAAGCCCTTGGGAGGCGAAAATCGAGTTTTGAATTTTTGAGACGAGCCCTCGGGAGGCGAAAATTGAATTTTGAGTTTTTTTGAGACGAGCCCTCGGGAGGCGAAAACTGTATTTTTGAATTTTTGAGGCGAGCCCTCGGGAGGTGAAAATTGTATTTTTGAATTTTTGAGGCGAGCCCTCGGGAGGCGAAAATTGAATTTTGAATTTTTGAGACGAGCCCTCGGGAGGCGAAAATGGAATTTTGAATTTTTGAGACGAGCCCTCGGGAGGCGAAAATTGAATTTTGAGACGAGCCCTCGGGAGGCGAAAATTGAATTTTGAATTTTGGACCTGCTGGGGAAAATATGTCGAATCCTTGAACCAGTCACGGTGAGTCCCGAAGGACGAATACCGAGAAAAAGGTGACTATGTCGAATTCCCGGGGGATTAAATGGCGCCGTAACCGATGCACGACATTCTAAGGGATCTTTACTGCAAAACGGCTTAGAATTGAGTTTCCAAGAGGATTTGGGTGGCTGATTGGATCAATTTTCGAGAAAACATTTAAACTTCTGGAGCCAGGGTGCCGTGCGGTCAAGGTTGAAGGCGCGCGGCACCTCGTTCTGCTAAGCACCCTTTCGATTTTAAAGATTGACAGGTTTAAGGGTGCCATTAATTCAGGCGTGCCCCTTCGTCGGCTGGAACGGCTTTATAAGCATGGGGGGGTGCCACAATTCATGCACTACAATCAAAATCTCAAGGGTCTCTCTACTTTCTTCGCATCTTTCTAAAAAAACAGGTTGTTTCATACTCCGGGATGGACAGCAGTCGTTTGGCGGCCTGTGTCGAGGCCTTGGAGGCCGAGATGTCTTACTATCGCGGGGAAATCGAAGAATTGAGCACCCAGGTTGCGACGCTTATCACAACTATTCGCTCCCTCCGTCGGGCTGTCTCCAACCTTCAAGACTTCTGCTTCGACCAGTTGGACAACAAGGACGACCCGGAGTCTGTCCTTGGGCGTGGTTCGGAGGATACGGCGGAAGACTCCGAAGGCAACCCCAACGGGTCGGATGATCGTTCGGACGGTGCGAATGACGCCTCGGACGACGGGGGCAGCGATTGAGGAGGAGGAGGAGAGAAGGAAGAGGAAGGAGAAGGAAGAAGAAACGAGGGCAATAGGCCCGTTTTATGTTTTTTTGTTGTTTTTCTCCTTCTTTTTTTTTTGAATGTAATGACAAATCCCGGGGGGTTACCCCGGGTGTTATCGAATGAAAAGTCCCTTTTTCTTCTTCCGTTCCTGCATTCAAACTTCTCGTCTCGTACGAATTCGAACGAATCGGCCACAAACTGGAACAGTCGAAATAATCCATGATGTCGTGCGAGGTCAATTTAGGGACGCACGGTAGAGTAAACCGGAGGCGCTGTATGTTCGTCCAGGGTGCCGTGCGACTACGCTAAGGTGCCGTGCGGCCAATTTGGCTGTGAACCCGGTTCAACGTTGGTTTTCGAGTGAACCGGTTCGGGGGATATATATATATATATATATATATATATATATATGTACGGGGTGTACACAGTACACCCCATAGTTCGAATTTCCCTCTCTCTCTCGATCATCTCTCTCTCTCACGGCTATATCTCTCTCATTCTCTCTCGATCATCTCTCTCTTTCTCTCTCTCGATCATCTCTCTCTCTCGACTGTTCTCTCTCTTTCTCGCTACTCTCTCTCTCTCCCGACTGCTCTCTATCTCGACTGTCTCAGTCATGGAGTCCAGGGACGCTCCTGGCGATAGCCATTCATCACGGGTCGAGATTACCTCGCCTACGGTTGTCCCGAAGGATGTGGCTATAGCCGAGGGTGTTCCGGAGATCACCGGGGTTTCGGATCAGGCGGTACTGGCCGAGGCGGCACTGCCCGCTGCAGTGGCTGGTAGCGACGGTGATGATGTAGTGTTGGCCGGGTATGGTCAGGAGGCGGAGACTCCGGGTGCAGTGGAGTCGAGGTGTGACGCCGAGGTTTCGGGCTGGTCAGAGGTAGCGACGGGTGTGGAGGAGAGGACCACAGAGGGCCACGGTGGTGGTTTAGACCAGGGGGTGGAAGAGACAGAGGCCTCTCCCGTGAGAGAGGCTCGGACCGACTTGGGGAAGGCCCCCGTCGTTTAGGGTGAGCCGGAGGTGGAGCTGGTGGTAGAGGACACGCCGCCTATGTTTGTGGGCAGCGGCACAGGTGCAGGGTCGTCACGCCATATAGGCGTGGGCGACTACTTAGCGACGGCGTCCATGGAGGACGTGCTGGAGTTAGTACGGGGGTATCCCGGGTTGGCGGACGCTTTACTGGCGTCACGCGAGGCAGAGTTGGAGGCCGAGCTTAGGACCGGGGGTGATAGGGAGCCGGAGGCTAAAGAGAGGCGGGCTGACGAGGAGGCCGGAGGGGTGGTGGCTCCTCATACTACTGTGGTGGCTGAGGCGACACTAGTGTTGCAGGGGCGAGGGCCCTACGACGAGGCGGCATACGTGCCCTTTCAGCATGTGGTGGTGCCTTCACTTTTTGACCCTTACACTCCGAGGAGGCCGACTTACGACGAGGCTCTGGTCCTGAGGGATCCTCAGCAGCACCTTTCTTTGCACCGAGACGAGGTATACTTTAAATATCTGTATTTCAAATTCCAATGCATCGTATTTCATTTCATTATACCATTGTATTGCATGCCATGCCTAAGTACCGAATATTTGCTGATTTGTTGTAACAGCGATCTCGCTCTCGTGCTATGGAGGCTCAGCAGCTGTGCCGACGTTCTGGGATAGGTTACCCGAGGCTGCGCGGGAGATAGTAAGGCAGGCCAGTTTTGAGGAGTTTGTAGGGGTGCTGGCGAGGGGCGTGTGCAACGATCGCCCGGTGGTGAGGGATTTGGTCGAGAGGTGGTGGGATACGACGAACACCCTCCACTTTTCCTTTGGCGAGATGACCGTGACGCCGTTGGACTTTGCGGCGATCATCGGTCTCGTGGTCGGAGGTGACCTTATTCTTTGACGCCGCCAGGAGGCAAAGGCGTTCCAAATGGGCGATGTTGGGGCACAAGCTGAGGGCGGAGGGTGACGATGCGAGCGTAGCTCCTGGGGTTTTGGACGGAGAGGCTCCCAACCGACAGGGGGGGGAGGAGGAGCAGATGGCGAGGTGCTTTCTGCTATACTTACTTGGTGCGTCCCTGTTTCCCAACAGGCGCAACCGAGTACACCTTTCGCTTCTCCCAGCCTTGAGGGACGTCGGGGAGATCGCCCGCTTCGACTGGGGAGGTGCAGCACTGGGGACGTGCTATGCCTTCATGGGCTCTCTTTCCCGCGGGGCAGGAGTGAGCCTCGGAGGCTACTGGAGGGTCTGGGAGGTATATTTCTCTTCCTTTCTCGTGAATAGTTAGCTTTCCATTCGTACTCATTCAATGTATATCTTGTGCTAACTTTCATTGTCTTGAATTGCAGCTTTGGACGTACGAGGTTATAGGGATGTACCCTCCCGAGACCACGTGTCCTAATGACACGATACTCCCTCGAGCCCTACGCTGGTCGACGGAGTACAAGGGCGTGAAGAGGGGGAGAGGCAAGCTGGATGCCTTTCGACTTTACTTGGACGAGCTGCGTCCTGATCAGGTACGAAGGCATTTCCATATCCATTTCCGGCTTATTTCCATTCCAACAGCATCTTGACATTGCTTATTCTTGATGACAGGTCCACTGGCGGGTGTGGGACCGCTTCGAGATCCCCTACGTTGCGCAGAGTAGGGAGGTAGCTAGGGGGAGAGTGCTTCTCGAGTCCCCTTACGGCTGGCAGTGGTACTTGGGCGACCGAGTGTCACGCCAGTCGTTGAGGCTGGACGCCTATCGAGTCCCTGGATTGCTTCCTACTCTAGTGCAGAGGACAAACCAGTACACACGGAGGGAGGTCGAGCAGTCCACACGACCGGACCTCGAGTTGGAGCCGTTCTTCGAGGCAGTCTTGGCCTTCGCCGACCACGCGAATGTTCTCAGTCCTTGATGGCGAGTTTGGGGATACGCGCCGCTTGGGAGGCGCCGCGGCGCGAGAAGGCGTTGGAGGAAGAAGGGGAGGAAGCGTGACAGAGGTGACAGAGGCAGCGGAGGCCACGGCGGTAGAGGTCGCAGCCGAGAGCGGGCCCGAGTGGTACCGGCCTCGCTCGCATCCTGACGGGCGATAGTGCCACGCCCTGCAGTGGAGGCTCCAGAGTTTCTCGCTCAGGTATAACATGGTTTCCTCCCTTCGTACATTCGCTCTTTTCACACGTTCTGATTGATTTCCTTAATTGCAGGCTCCTCCAGGGTACGTGAAGGAGATGGCAGAGGCCATGATGGGCCTGGAGCAGCTGGTGAGGCAGTACGCCATGGGCCACCCTCCGGAGGTGTTGCCTCGCGTTGGTGGATCGATGGTATACTCTCGAACTTTAGTCATTTGCTTTACTTACATCGTTTATATTATGATTATAATGCAAATATCACATGAATTTTATACCATTGCAGGCTAGAGGAGGGGCTCCACGAAGGTTGCAGCGAAAGTCTGTCCGCCCGATAGTACGACAGGTCTCCTCTGCTGGCTCACGGGAGGAGCCGGCATCGAAGAGGACACGATGCTCTGTAGGGACCGAGGACGAGCCTATTGACGTCTCTGAGGACGATACTCCCGAGCCTACAGACGTCGACCTGGAGGTCACCTCAGGAGATACTGTGCCTAGAGCGACCGGCACTCAGGCGGCGAGCAGCTCTCCAGCGATCGAGGAGGAGAGCGAGGACGAGGACGAGGATGACGAGAGTTGAGCTCCTCTTTTGTTTTGTGCTTTTGACGGGGCCTGCGTGCTTCTTTTTGTAGGGCGCCCGTTTGCCCTCGGTAGATAGGATCTTGATCATTGGGCCATTATGTCCTTTTCTGTACTCTGACTCACAGATGCTTTTGGATTTATATACAGAGATCTTGTACTTTCATTGTTTATGTCATTCAATTCTCTTTGGTTTGTGTGAAGAAAACTGAATAGCCAAAACATTGACTAGGCAATGCAACCAGTTGTTGATCAACGAGGTTGAGTTGAATCGTGAGGTTAAGAATGAGTGACATATTAACAATCGAAGCATATTGACAATGAAATAGAAATCAAAGAAAGCAATTGGGCAAACCATTGTGAAGTTGACTCTGCATACAAGACTTCATACAGACATCTTCTCAACTGACTCCGTATAACAACCTTGAAATCTTGACACGAGACTTGGAAATTCTACTTCGCCTTTGGAATGCACTTGAAAAGTAGGAAAATGCTGACCTTAATACGTGACATTCTCGAGTTTTGATTCTGGACACGAACCAGGACTTGGACTAAGTCACTTTTGACCATTATGACCTGTAGGACTTGAAAGAGTGACTTGGAATGACCCGAAACGGACTTTGACACCTTGACACGG
Source organism: Rhododendron molle (assembly GCA_025413875.1). Taxonomy (NCBI): domain Eukaryota; kingdom Viridiplantae; phylum Streptophyta; class Magnoliopsida; order Ericales; family Ericaceae; genus Rhododendron; species Rhododendron molle. The sequence goes on along the minus strand of CM046388.1, from coordinate 27,397,200 downwards.
CCTAAGAGATGGATTTTATTGAGTTTTTGTGCCACGACGACGAATCCTGGGAGTTGTCCTGAAACGAAACATCCCTGAAGTCCCAAATACCTGTTAGAGTGTGTTCTGATGGTTGCTGGTATTTCATAGTGCCCCGATTCCATTTTGGCATGTTGCTGCTAAAAACTGCAGAAATACAGAATCAAGGTGCCGCGCGGATGATCAGGATGCCGCGCAGGTTAGCATCTGCCAAACGGTACCTCAATCGCACTGCCGTGGGGTTTCTCTGGGTTCAACCTGCCGTGCGACGCGGCAAGGTGCCGCGCGAGGCATCTTTCCTGACAGATTCCAGTTTTGCTGTTTTCCAAGGCAGATTGTTTGACCCATGCAGTGGCATTTCTAGACCAGTGCATGTCCGTTTTGAACCTTTTGGGACTTGACCACACTTTTCCCCATGTAGGACTCATGGAAAACTTGCACTTTTGAAACCCGAGGCTCTTTGAAAGTTGAAGTTGTCTTCTCCACCTCTCCTATAAATTCAAGCTTTCTCATTCTATGTTCTCCACACCTCATCCAACTCTTGCCTTCTTTCTTTGCTCCTTGAAATGGCTCTTTCTCTCACCGGCTCGCTCCATCCATGGTTGGCTTCTATGGAAGGTGTTGATTGGCTCAACTTTCGAGCTCACGGTCTCTACTCCATGAGGTACCTCCGCAACATTCGCCTTCGTCCTGAGCTTTTAAGGGCAGCCGTGAGTTTTTGGGATCCGGAGGTCCATGTCTTCCGTTTCGGCGAGCAGGAGCTTTGTCCCACTATCGAGGAGTTTCGTGCATACCTCGGGGGTTTTGGCTCGGGAGGTCATCGCCTCTGCGTGCGTGAGAGTGCCTACAGAGTCTTGGTCGTGGCCCTTGGATTAAGTGATGGTACTGCCCGCTACTTGGTCAGGAATGGCCATCTCAATGTCATGCGTCTTATCGAGCTGTTTTCTCCACCTGGCGACCTTGGAGACTTGACTTATCAGACTCGACGCATGACCGCCCTCTGCATGTGCTTGCTTGCGGCCTATCTATTGGTCCCTTCCGTTGGTCATGCTAGCTCGGCATTGGTTAATGTCGCTGCTCAGGTTGAGGCCCGAAAAGATGTGATTCCGATGATTTTGGCCGAGACACTGATTGGTCTGGATAAGGTTCGTCTTGAAGAGACCGAGGCTTTCGGGGGTAGCCCTCTCCTCCTACAGGTTGGCTTCTCACTCGGCTCTCCTTTTTCTGGTTTCTCCCACGTTCTCGTTTTACCTCAACACTCGGCTGGGCTTTCTATGGTTTCTTACTTGTTTTCTCTCTCTTTTTCGTAGATTTGGCTTTGCGACAAAGTGAATGTGCTGACCATCCCTCCTGGCAACTGGTCATACGAGGCGAGGTTACTCTCTCAGCGATATTTCGAGTTTGTTGACAGGAGTAGGGCTGAGTGGGTGGACTTTTTCAGGCACCGGCGAGCTGAGACCATTTCTTAGAGGTGCCGTTGGCTGGATCTCCCGCCCATGACGGTGCACTACATGGGCCCCCAGTGGGTCGTTCTTGCTGGTTTGGAAGCCTTCACCTTCTACATCCCTTATCGCATCCAACGTCAACTCGGCTTGAGGCAGGAGGCCCCCGTGGAGGTTCTTGTGGACGTGGTGATGCCTCTCTTCAACCATTCAGCTCTTTGCCATTACCAACACTTCTGAAGGACGTGCGAGGTGACCGATGCGCATCCCTACCCTTCTGTGGCAATGCGTGGGAGCTATCGTAGGTGGCTCAGGAGGGACATTGCTGCAAGGGCTGGAGCTCAAGGAAACTGATTCGACCTTACTACCCCGACCATTGAATAAACTGAGGACCCTTCATTATCGTGCCGTGCTTCTTTTGTTTTCGAAAGCTTTGCTCAACCTTATGTAGTAGAAGTAACTATGTTAATAAAACGAGTTTTGGAGGGTTTCCCCTTCCTTGACTTTGTTCTTTGAGCCTTCTCAACCTGGATTTTTATTTTGATAGATTATGACCGGGTCTTGATGTGAGACTGCCTACGTATCCTCCTAGCGAAGGAATCAGGTCATGACGTAGTTCAGGGTAGGGTTCGCTCTGGTTTTAACACTCTCCTTTTGCACTCTAACTTTTGCCTAGAATCGCCCTTTCGGGTTTTCGGTCTAGCGAGCTCATTTATTGTATGCCTTAACTTTTGCCTAGGATGCCCTGACGGGTTTTCATCCTAGCAGGCTTTTGCTCTAATTTTTGCCTGGGACTGCCCGCCCTTGCGGTTTTCAACCCAGCGAGCTTCTCTCAGGGGTAGTAGCGCTTGAGTTGATCCAAGTTATCCAAGGTTGAGAATTCATTTCCGTCCAAGTCAATGAGTTGCGTAGCTCCTCCTGACAGAATAGTTTTGATGATGTATGGTCCAAACCACTTTGGCCGAAACTTTCCTCGTGGGTCTTAAACCGGGGCCCGAATTTCCTTCAAAACCATATCACCTTCCGCAAGGTCCCTGGGTTTCACTTTCTTGTTAAATGCCCGTGCGATCCTTCGCTGATACCCTTGAATGTGGTAAAGAGCCCTTAACCGACGTTCATCGAATAGCATAAGTTCTTCGAACAGATTGCTCAACCATTCTGCCTCTTGAACTTCACATTCAATCATGGTTCGAAGAGATGGGACCTCCAATTCAATGGGAAACACTGCTTCCATCCCGTAAACCAGGGAGTAAGGAGTTGCTCCCGTCGGTGTTCTTACAGATGTGCGGTACCCCCACAAGGCTAGGGGTAGTTGTTCATGCAATTCCCTCGCAGATTGAATGGTCTTTTCCAGAATGGCCTTGATTGTTTTGTTAGCTGCTTCCACAGCGCCATTAGTTTGCGGCCGGTAAGTTATTGACTTGTGCACTTGGATTTGGAACTCATCCAATACTTCTCAAGCTCTCCCTTTGAAATGAACCCCATTATCGGATACGAAAGCTTGAGGACACCATACCGATAAATGACATGCTGCTTAATGAAATGTGCAACTTGAACTGCAGTTAGAGTGGTGTAGGAGACAGCTTCTAGCCATTTCGTGAAATAATCGATGGCTACTAAGATGAACTTGTGGCCATTGGAAGCTTCCGGCACGATTCTTCCGATGACGTCAATCCCCCATGTTGAGAAAGGCCATGGCGAGGTCATTTGCTGTAGTTCGTGCGGTGGAACATGTGTAAGATTGGCATGAATATGGCATTTTCGGCATCTTCGCACATACTCTACACATTCTGTTTCCATGGTGATCCACAAATATCCCTGTCTGAGGATCTTCTTGGCAAGCATTATGCCATTCATGTGGGGACCGCATACACCTTCGTGAACTTCTTCCATCACCTTTTTCACATCTTCTCCATGGATGCAGAGCTTGTGTGTGCCACAGTGCGATCTTCGGTATAGGTTTCCTCCGCAGAAGATGTATTGGGCAGCCATCCTTTGGAGAGCGATCCTGTCCTTTTTGCTTGCTTCCACGGGGTATTCTCCTCTTTCCACATATCTCCAGATGTCATAATACCATGGATGACCATCATCGGGCTCGTCAATTGTCATGACATGCTGGTGTACTGGTGTATCCCTTTGTTCAATCACAATTGGCCTTAGCTTCACGCCAACGGGGATTTCGACCATTGATGCCAATGTTGCCAGAGCATCTGCGAATTGATTTTTGAGCCTTGGGACATGAGTGAACGTCACCCTGCTGAAGTGAGAGATGAGGTCTTCGAGATCCTGATGATACGGCTTTAGTTTTTCTTCCTTGACCTTCCAGTCTCCATTTGCCTGAGACACAACTAAGTTTGAATCTCCCACGACCTCCAGTTTTTCTATACCGATCTCGATGGCTGCCTCCATGCCTACGATGCAAGCTTCATATTCCGCCTGGTTATTGGTGACTTCAAAGTTAAGCTTGAATGCCAGTGGGATGTGCGACCCGTCGGGTGATATTAGCAACACACCAATTCCGAACCCCTTCTGATTGGCTGCTCCATCAAAATACAATTGCCAAACATCCTCGGTCGTCATCATTATGTCTTCGTCAGGGAAATTGAATTCGGCATCTTCTCCACCCTCGACTGGGCAATCGGCCAGAAATTCTGCGACGGCTCTTCCTTTTACTGACTTTCGGGTGACATACTTTAATTCGAATTCGGCTAGCATTAGCAAGCAACCATCGCGCCATTCTGCCTGTGAGAGCCGATTTTTCGAATAGATACTTTAGAGGAGCCATCCGAGATATCAGCTTTACCGGGTAAGCTAGCATGTAGTGCCTCAACTTCTTGGAAGCCCATACGAGTGCCCAGCACGTCTTTTCTAGAGGAGTGTAACGCTCTTCGGGTCCAACCATCTTTTTGCTGAGGTAGTAAACAGCCCTTTCAACCCCATCATCTCCTTCCTGTGCTAGCATGCACCCCATTGAAGACGGGGTGACCGACAGGTATAGGATCAAAGGTTTTCTGCTATGGGCGGCGTTAATCTGGCGGCCTATGCAGGTAGGTTTTGACGGCTTCGAAAGCTTTCTGGCATCTATCATCCCAAGTGAATGGTACTCCTTTCTTGAGTAAGCGGAATAAGGGTTCGCAGGTCGAAGTCAATTTTGCAATGAACCTGCTGATGAACTGTACTTTTCCAAGGAAACTCCTTACATCCTTCTCAGATCGCGGCGGCTCCATTTCTAGGATGGCTTTGATCTTTGATGGATCGACTTCGATACCTCTGGTAGTAATCATGAACCCAAGCATCTTCCCTGCAGTGACTCCAAACGTGCATTTGGCCGGATTGAGGCGCATCTTATATTTCCTGATCCTTTTGAAGAACTTTCGGAGTGCGGGGAGATGCCCCCTCGTTCTTTGGCCTTGACGATCATGTCATCAACGTAGACTTCTACCTCTTTATGAATCATGTCGTGTAACAGCGCCGTAGCGGCTCTCTGGTAAGTAGACCCTGCGTTCTTCAGTCCGAAAGGCATAACTTGGTAACAATACGTCCCCCATTCAGTGACAAATGTGGTCTTTTCCCGATCTTCTGGAGCCATGAGGATTTGGTTGTATCCCGAAAAACCGTCCATAAAAGAGAGTAAAGCATGGCCGGCGGTGTTGTCAACCAGCACATCGATGTGAGGTAACGGGAAGTCATCTTTAGGGCTAGCTTTGTTGAGGTCCCGAAAATCAACACAAACTTTTATCTTGCCATCCTTCTTCGGCACAGGGACGATGTTTGCGACCCATTGCGGATATTCGGTTACCATCAGGAATCCGGCGTTGATCTGTTTAGTGACTTCTTCCTTTATCTTAAGCACCCAGTCAGGCCTCATGCGTCTCAGTTTCTGTTTTACTGGTTTTGCACCGGGATAAAGAGGAATCCGATGTTCCACGATTTCTGGATCTATTCCGGGCATATCCGCATGCGACCAGGCAAACACGTCTTCGAACTCTTTGAGTAAGTTTACGAGAGCTTCGCATTCTTCGGCGGACAGCGTGGAACCGATTTGGATTATTCGAGGATTCTCTCCATCTCTCAGATTTATTAAAACAATTTCTTCTTTTATAGGTTGAGCATGCCTCTCATCTTCCCTTTCGATTAGGGATCTAATTTCTTTGGGGATGTCCCCATCGAAATTAATCTCTTCACCATCAGGGTCGACGCAGTTTATTTCAAAGTCGGAGAAGTAAGCAGAATCAGATTCATTCATTTCATTATTAACGGGGGCCTCGGGGGCACCATACACACGGGTAGACTCGAATTCGAAATACAGACTCTAAGAGTTTGGGCCGAGAGGCACCAACTCAGACTCGACAGATCTAGAAGACTCAAAAGACATGACAGACTCAGACTCTGACTCGGACTCAGATCCACAATGAGTTGCATTTGGCATGAAGGTCCAATTCTTGTACTCTCCAGCAGCATCCATGATGAGTGAAGTTAGGTCTCCGAGAGTATCCTGTTCTGTTATCAGCACTTCTGCTTCTACAACTGTACCCATTGGTTCGTCGTCCTTGAACAGAGTCGCGAGACTACCCAGGGCGAAAACCTCAATCCAGTCAGCTGGTTCCTTCTGTCCTTTCACCATTTCAGTTTCTTCGTCGCTTTCTGGCCAAACATCGTTCGCAAATATCTCAAATCCCGGCAAAAAGGTGTTGGTTTCTTTGTCCCAGAACGGTTCTGGCTGGCCTTGGTAAACCTATTTTGCTTTTTCCTTGACGAAGTAATCTTCTAGCCTATTTCCTTTTTTCATCTTGCTGTTGCTTGAAGGTGAATATCCCAGGCTAGTAGTGCGCATCAAAGTGCCTTGAGCTTCAAATTTCGCGGGGCCTTGAAGATTCTTTCCCAGTCCCAATCCCAGCATGTAGGACATCTTCTTCATTATCTTGATAGCAACATTGCTGACAACAAAGTCGTCGTCAATTCTGACCGAATAGACAGACCGGGAGGTGTCCAGAGAGAAGCCTCCCAGAGCGATGTCTTCCTCCCTATGTTGAATTTCCAAGAGCGGGGCGTTGTCTTCCACGGGAGCATGGATTCCAGAGTCCCCATGGATAGTGAGCATTCCTGTTTCTAGTCCCAATCGAATCTTCTGATGGAGTGTAGAGGGCACAGCCATGATATCTGGTCGGTGCAGCCAAGGTCTTCCTAGCAGCAAGTTAAAAGAGGCGGGAATGTTTACCACGTGAAACTCTACCTCCGTCTGGTACGGTCCGAAGGTTATGGGAATCATGAGAGTCCCCACTACATCTCTCCGAGTGTTGTCGTATGCTCGGGCTTCGACTTCCGATGGAGAGAAGTCCCTATTTTTGTACCCCAAGCAGTAGGTGACACGGAGTGGGCAGACATTAATTGTCGAGCCGTTGTCGACCAGGATTACCGGAACCGATTTGCCATGGCATTTCAGAATGATGTGTAACGGCCGATTGTGGTCAGTTCCCTCGGCAGGTAAGTCCCGATCAGTAAAGGTGATAGCATGTTTGGCAGGTATGGTTTTGATCAATGCCACAAGCTCATCAGGGGTTATAGCGGAAGGAACCTTTAGTTGAGAGAGTGGTTGGATGAGACCTTCACGATGGCGTGTGGAATGAACCAGCACATCCCAGACGGACATCTTGGCATTGGTTTGCTCGAGTTGGCGCTTGATCATCCCTTCGGGGTCCTTTTCAGGTCGGGAAGGCTCCTTGGCTGGTGGGTCAAAGGGTCGAAAGGTGTTTTTGACTGGGGTGGTAAAGGGATCAGAGGGTCCTGAGGCTGCAGGGTTGGAAGATTCTCCGACTTGAAGATTCGGAGGTTGGTAAACACGGCCGCTTCTGGTTAAATGATCAATCTGGCGATACTTTGATTCTTCACTCCATAAGCCGGCCAGGGCTTTGCGCTTGTTTCCGATAGTTGTATCTTACAGATTGGCGGCCAGATCAGCAATGACTAGATCATCCCACAGATCCTCGGATGTCCACTTTTCAGCCTCCATTACTGTCTTATTGACGGTCCATTCTTCGTTCCCCACCTTTATGTTGACTACCTCGGTGCTAGCCCACAGGTTTGTTTCGCCCTCTGGTTCACCTTCCCACAAGTTCATCATGGCAACGTCGGCATCCTTTGGAAAAGTAGCAGAAGGTTCGGATTCAGTTCCGTCGACAAGGTAGTCCATCGGGTCGCACTCGTTACTAGCGACCTCTTCTTCGATTCCAGGGAGATTCGGGTACGGGGTGAGGTCTACATTGCCGTACAGATTATTGATAACAAAATCGTTAAAGTGAGAGAAATCCGAGCGTAGAGGGGCAAGTTCTGGCCAGTTGTAGGTCATCATCTCAGACGGATATCCAGGCTAGTGTTCTTCACCGAACAGTGCTGGCAGGGTAAAGGTATCCAAAGGGTCATTCCAGGCCATGAGCTGGTACTCGTCTGGAGTTGGGTCCCATTCCCATTCAGGTACATCCTGAAAAACTTGGTATTCTTCTCCTTGATTTTCAAACAGTGCATACAGAGAGAACCCGTCAAGAGGATCTGCTTGGATGTTTTGCCAGTCAACCTCCCATCCGGTTTCGAATAAGGGTTCGTCGTTCCTTTGGGGGTTGGCGGCCTCAAATTCTTCCCAGTCAGCAATCAACTCTCCCCACGTGTCTTCCCATTCCCATATGGAACGGAATGCCGTTTCTCCAGAAATTCCACCAGCAGGGATTGGTTCGGTATCAGGAGTGATGAAAAGGGTAGGGTCAAATTCTGGGATGCTCTGATTCTCGGCTAAGGTGATTTGGTTGATACGGAAGGGGGCATTATGCTGTGGTAGGGGGTTTGTAACAATGTTTGGTTTATCTGAGTGCGGAGCATCAACAATTTTGTTATCTATGAGGTTTTGGATTTCATGGCGGAGGCGGATGCAGTTATCGGTGGTATGGCCAGGCATTTGGTGGAAGTCACAGTAGACATTTTGGTTAAGGTTCGGTGGAATGGTTTGTGGCGGTGGAAGAGGTTTCAACACTCCAATCTCTGTAAGTTTCTTAAGAAGAGTGGATCTGGGAGTGCTGAATTGGGTGAAGGTTCGGTTCTGGGATTTTGGTTTTTCGGAAATTTGGTTGACTTCCACAGGTTTGGTGGATGAGGTTCCTGCTTGGTTAGTATTCCCGAAGAGAACGTTGCTGTTTCCTGAATACGCTCTTTTGGATTTCGACCCTGATCTTGACTCTTTTTTTTCCAAAGTTCCATCTCGCAAAGCCTCTTCTACGGCCAGTCCAGAATCATAAGAGGTTTCGAAATTCGGGGCAGCCTGGGAAAGAACCATGTAAGGAGCAAAAGAGCTTGGCAGGTTCTTGGTTATTATCCGTATCTGCTCTTTCAGATCAGGCTTATTCTGCATTTGGGCAGCCTTGGCCCTCCAACGTTTGACAAAGTCAGCAAAGTTTTCCTTTTCACTCATCTTAGTGCTTTCCAACTCCCTCGTGGTCATTTTCAGGTCAACATTGAAGTCGTATTAGGCCACGAATGCTGTCCCAATATCTTCCCAAGTTCTTTTCTTGGATGGCTCGAGAGAGAGGAACCATTGTAGAGCTGGCCCAGATAGGGATTCGTGGAACAATTGGGCCATAGCTTCCTTTTCGATGCCACGCATGGTGAGGGAGCCAACATATCCTTGAAGATGGGCCCTCGGATCGCCGGTACCATCGAACTTTGCAAAGTCCACGCCTTTGAATTTTTCTGGCAACTTGGCCTTGGGGAAAAGGCACAGCTTGTTCATGTCGATTTCTCCTTTTCCAAGTCGCTTAGTCTCCTGGACTGACTCCTCCAATTCGCCAATCTTAGCCATGAGGGCGGCCAAGTTGGGATCAGCTGCCGGTATTTCTTCTTTGGGTTGCTCAGACCGCCTAGCCAGAAGCTTATCACTGATTTCCTGCATACTTTCCATCATCATGTTCATGTCGTTTTTCATGGAAACCACGGTAGCTTTGAGTTGCGCATCGACACCAGCAAGGGACTGCTTAAACTGAATATTCATGTTTGCCATGTTCTGCCTAAGCTCTTCTATCCCGTCTCCATGGTCAGCCATGGGTAAAGGGCTTTCGGACAGGATTAAGACTGTGGGTTCTTCTATTATGGTCTCTTCTAACAACTGTTGCTCTTCTTGATCGACTTGGATTTCAAACAGTGGGGTTCCTTCCAGGGTGTCTACACGGACTAGTTTTCGGGACAGACGAATCCAATTGGGTACAGCTTCGTTCTTTCGCAGGCGATCAATGTTGGCAATACTGGCAACAAATCAAAAGGGAGCGACTCATAATCGAACCAAATGCTCGTACTACTTCTACCCATCTCCTAGAAACAGGGCCTAAGACCTACCGTGGCTTGAATCTCACTTAAGACGTTTGTACAGAAGATTTTCGGTAGTCCGGGTAGGTGCCGTTAGGCAGGTTAAATTCCGAACGGGTCGGAACCAGAGGCAATCTCCTTATCGTGACCATCCGAGACAGAGCAATGTGACCACCGGAATCCAGATACGCACGCGCTCAAGGCTAGATCCAAACCAAGGGAGCCGTTCGGGCACGGCAAACACCGGAGGTATCACAAACTCCATGGATTTAAGGTCTCCTAGACCGACTGGAGGGTCCTAAAGGATTCTAAGGGAGCCTAACCCTCTAGCCCGCAAAATGCAATAATGCATGAATGATGAGTGTACAGAAATAAAATGCACATAAACAGGATATAACACATAAGTCCTAACCATGGGTTCCTGTCTTAGTTGGGATGGTTCTACAGCTATGTACAAGTGCAAAGGCTGGTTTTGGTCTCATAAGGGTTTCCCAGACTAGAGCCAAGATGTACTACCCCATGTCAAGTGTATTGCAAGACAATGGTCGAACAGCACGATGGCTCATCATAGTCGAGGGTTGCTAGGCATTTTGGGAGAGTTTGTCACCTGTAAACCGGGCAAGGTAGCCAAAATACGCTAGCGAGGCTTGTGCAGTGCAAAGTGTACAAGATAAAAGAGCTTAATCTTCCGAAAGATATTTGAAGAACAATCCCCCTTTTTAAAACACCTTTCAAACTTGGCCCTCTTGATCATCCAATATTTTTGAGCATTTTTTTTTTTAAAAAAAATTGGATGAAGTAAAGGTCCCCAGCAGAGTCGCCACTGTGGGCTACCAGCGCCCGGAAAAAGAAGCGCCAACTCGAAGAGTCGCCACCCGGATTTCTGAAACGGATCATCCGAGAAATCGAAGAGTCGTTTGGAAAAGGCTTTTGGTCTAGCGAAAACATTGAGATGTTGGGTTCGGGAGCCACGTTACGAATGAGGAAAGTTTTTCTTTAAAAAGCACCCCACTCGCCCGGAGAAAATCGGTCTCTACTTAATGTTTTCAAAAGAAAAAAAGGGGGGGAATCTTTGATATTTTCCGGAATATCAAAGTCTTTAATAAAACAAGTAGCGAGGAAGGGACATGGGAAATATATCATATTGACGTGCAGGTGGTGCTGTCTGTCCAGTAGTGATAAAATGATATGAATGGAGTAAACGAACAACACTGAGCAGACTGTCTGGATCTCGGCTAAGCTGTCCACGGCACCCTGAGATGCCGCGTGCGGCACCTCAACGTACCGTGCGTGGTACTTGCTCTGCCGCCAGACTATTACAGACTTTCAAAACGTTATTTAGCTCACGGCTTTCCCCGCATATCTTTTGGAAAGCTTATCAGAAACCTCACAACAATTAGATCATCCCAAAAATACCATTGTCTTTCTCAAAATACGGTTTTAAAGTAGTTTTTAACGTTTTTGATCATTCGGGATGATCTTGAAAAGTTTTTAAAAGAGCCAGAACATGACTTGTAGATATGGTCTTATTTTAAAATCAACAGAAATATTAAACAGCAGATACAGATAACCACAACAGAGGAAAACTCAGATCCAAGCAGCCTGCTCACAATAGCATCAATGTGCACCATGCCGTGCGCTGAGAGTCAGGGTGCCGTGCGTCTGATCAACAGACCGCGCGGTTCCCCAACCTCAGCCCAATGTTGGTGTTATTTTATGAAAATAGGTTTTGAATCAGGATCTAACCAAAAGGGATTAGATCTGCTGATAGAAAGGTCCCCTCAGGACCAGAACGGAGTCTGGTCCGAGGAAACTAGTTTATACCTTTGGTTTTGAGCTTGGTCAAGGATCGTGGATGCAATGATGTGGATGGATCGTCACGGATGTGGATGGAGGAGGTTAAACGAGGCAAAGGGAGTATGGGTGTGAGTGAAGGTTAGGTATTTTGGGTGATGGGGTCTTGAAGTTAATGAATGATCAACTTCAATAATGAGAAGGGAGTGAGTGAAAGCTCTTAAAGAATGTCTTTTGGGAATGGCATCCTTTAAGACTTGGAAATGGAAGTGGTAATGGAAAGTGGGTTTGAGAACTTAGAGAGAGAAAGTAGAGTGAGAGAGCCAAGAGAAGGGCAAGAGAAGGACTCAAAAGAAGGGCTAAGAGGGACCCTTTCCCTTGAGTGGAGGGGTTAATTTATAGGCAAAGGCCAAGGATTTTGAATTTCAAGTGGTGGAGGTATTTTCTGGGCGGGCCAGAAGTGCATTTTCGGCTGAGCCAGTCATCAGCTGTGGCTCATACTGGCGTGGCTGACAGCTTTCTAAGCCAGTAAGCGTTTTTGCTCAAGGCACCGTGCGGTTAAGGATTGCCACGCACGGCCACTCTTGAATTTCAAGGTGCCGTGCGCTCCAATTCTACTCCGCACGGCTCCTCTTCCTTCGGTCCAGGGTTCTTTTGGGCTTTGTTTGGGCTTGTATCTGGGCTCTTCTGGCTTTTTGGGTTTTTGGGCTTAGAGAGATCCTTTTTCAAGCTCGCAAAGGTATCATTTCCTCTATTTTCATCATCGGGGTGGACAAAGACTCTCCGAGGTCCGGATTGGAGTGTCTACAGCAGGGTTGAGAAGTGCAAAGACTTTGAAGGTAAAAAGAATATGAGTATACTGTGATTCACAACTCGTGGTGAACCAGCTATCCGGTGAGTATGAGGCCCGGAATGAAAAAATTGCAGCCTATGTGGAAGCCGCCAAGGATCTACTTGACACTTTTGGGAAGGTGTATATTGAGCAGATAAGTTCTGGATAGAACACCCACGTAGATTCACTGGCCTGGTTGGCTGCAGCTGTGCCAACTGAATTCAAAAGAAGGGTGGCAGTGGATTACCTTGCTGAGCCGAGCATTGGAAGGAGCGTGGAGTTGGTCTTGGACGTGAATCAAGGACCAAGTTGGATGGATCCGATAGTGGAGTTCTTACGAGATGGGACACTACCCACTGATATAAAGGAGGCTCACAAGATTAAAACAAAATCAGCACGATTTTGGGTGTCATCTGAAGGAAAGTTGTACTGAAAATCCTTCACTGGACCATACTTGCTTTGTGTGCATCCCGAATGGTGCAGAAGTTCCTCCATGAGATCCACGAGAGACCATGTGGAAGTCATGCTGGTGGCAGGTCCATCGCCCACCGAGCAATTACTCAAGGTTATTGGTGGCCACACATGCAAGAGGATGCAAAGGTGTATGTGAAGATTTGTGAGAAATGTCAGAAATTCTCGCCCATGATCCGAACACCAGCCGAGGATCGGGTGCCATTGACAAGTCCTTGGCCATTCGTACAATGGGGAATGGACATCGTGGGTCCGCTCCACAAGGCAACAGGAAATAGGAAATTTCTGTTGGTAGCAAAGGATTATTTCACAAATTGGATTGAGGTAGAACCATTGGCAAAGATCACTGAACCTATGATAGAGAGGTTTGTGTGGAAGAATATTATAACACGATTTGGAGTCCCTTATTCGTTGATAACGGATGATGGATCACAATTCCAGAAAAAGTTCAAGGCCTTTTGTGCACAATATAGGATACGAAATTACTACTCAACCCTAGCCTACCCTCAGAGTAATGGCAGGCAGAGGCGTCCAACAAAATTATACTTGCCGAGATCAAGAAGAGGTTGGACAAGGCGAAAGGGAAGTGGCTTGATGAATTGCCCCTGGTCCTATGGGCACACCAAACAACTCCTAGGAGGTGTACGGGAGAGACCCCCTACTCATTGGCATATGGAACTGAGGTTGTGATTCCACAAGAGGTTGGCCTGCCGACCAATAGGACCGCTTTGGTTGAAAGTGGGGGCAACGACAGAGCCTTAAAAATTGAATTGGATCTTGCTGAGGAACGGAGAGAGAGGGCTCTAGTACACTTGGCCTCATACCAGGTGCAGCTGATAAAAAGCTATAACAAGCATGTCCACCCACGGGAGTTTGGTGTTGGAGACCTTGTGCTCCGAGAGGTGCTCGGCAACACCAAGGTGGCCAACGAGGGCAAGTTGGGGGCTAATTGGGAAGGCCCATATCGACTTATAGAGGTTGTGGGCATTGGGGCATATCATTTGGCAGACTTGGACGGGAACTCGGTGCCACGGCCCTGGAATGTCCACAATTTGAGGAAGTTTTTTGTGTGAAAGACTTCAATTTATTTTTTCATTCTGTTTTAGGATGCACATCAAGATTGTGTGGGAATTACGAATAAAGTTCCTTTATTTGTATTTTTGTTAGTTGCAAAGGGTACGCCTAACGCCCCTTTGAGTTTTGGATTATGAATAAAGTCCTAAGATTTTGAATTATGAATACTGTTTTTGATCTCTTTTACCTAAATACGAATTCAGGCCTTCTCCTCCTTTATCCTCACTTCGTATTGGGGAGTAGAGGGTTATGGTGAGTGTAAAATTACGAGCAATTCAAAGGTACGGGTACGATAACACCTGGCGTGCATACGAGAACATGCACCCTATGTATGAATGCACTTAGGAATATTCCCAGGAATGAACAAACCTGGACTGCATACGAGAGCGTGCACGATATGCCAAATACGAAAACATTTGGATAAACCGAGTATGAATGCACTCAGGAATATTTCCGAGTACGAGACACTCGGGTTGCATACGAGAACATGCACGATATGCCAAATATGAATTATTTGGGTAACCTAAGACGAATACACTTAGGAATGTTTCCGAGTATGAAACACTAAGGTTGCATACATGAACATGCAACATTATCAAAGTACGAACAAACTTAGGCATTTTAGGATGCACTCGATAACATGCGCGATATGCGACAAATGAAAATGTCTGGGCAGACGAATACATGCACTGTTTTGTCAAAATATGAATACATTCGGCATCACATCTAAGTATGGGACACTTAGAGGTAAAATTACCCCTGGGTACGAAATATTCGAGAGCATACGAAAATATGCACACAACAACTATGTGCGAGCAAACCTAGCTGGGTATTCACAAAAAACCCAATACAAAACTACTATACCAGCATATGAGGACATGCAGAATTATCGAAGTATGAATAAAACTCAGATAGCTGCCCGAGCATGGACACACTTGCAAGAGCAACCAAATAGCCATAAGCAAAGTCGAACGGCCACAAAGGGCTGAGATTACCTGTGTTCAAACCGAAACAATGCCACGAAGGGCCAATTACTTATGCAGAATGTATGAGAGACTTATCAGTACCACGCAGGGCAGGATCAATGGCCATGCAGGGCCAGCCAAACTATTTCAAAATATAAAATTGTTTATCAAGAGAGAAATTCACACTTACTCATCCATCGTTTTAAATCTTGAACGGCGGAAGGGGGAGTCGGTGCAGTTGTATTTTCCATAGTAGTGCTCTCTTCAGGTGGTCCACCACTGGCTCCTTCTGGCTAGGGTTGGATGTATCAGCTGCTTGGTCTGTGTCCATAACCTGCTGCTCGGGGACGTTGGTATTGAGCTCCTTGGCTAAGCTACCCTCCTCCTCCATGATCCCTTCTTCTTCCTCCGGCGCAGCCATGGTGCTTGGGAGATCGTTCTCGGTCTACAGAGGGGAAGTCTCAGGAGCTTCAGACTTTTTGAGGCAAGCCTCCTAGGATGCTGCCCATATCTGGTCCTGTATCTTGGGCATTTGGGCTTTGTAGCTGTCAGTAGCTACCTCAATCCCAGCACCGTAACCTTGTTGGTAAGCCATTTTGCTTTCTTCTTTGCTTGCCTCCAGTTCCGTCAGGGCTTGGTTGAGGCGGTCTTCAGTACCATCTAGCTTGATCATCAATGCCTCGGCATCGGTATGAGCCTGGTTCCTATCCCTTTCAAGTCGTATTATGGTATGCTGTAACTTGGAATTTTCACTTGCAAGTTTGGCACACTGGGGCTCGGATTGCCCAAGCTTTTGGTCCATGGCCACCATCTTTTGCATTGCCTGACATAGCGGTCCCCTCAGATCCTACGCTGTCCTTGACGGTCACGAGCTTGTTCCCATGAAAGAATTGGGGGGCCCAAGCAGGAGATGGTGTTATTGGATTTTGGGTCAATAGGTGTTGCTTTGAAGTCGAGTCTAGGCATTGGCGCTTGTCCCTATGGCTAGCTTCAACCTCTTCTGGTGAGAAGCCAGGAGGGGTGTCCAACTGAGCGGGCCCGCGGCGGCCGTGGGAAGGCAACAGACTCTGAGAACGTCTGCGACCTCGAATGGTGCCACGACCTCTTCCACGACCGGCCCCAGGAATGGTGAGAAGCTCGCTGACGTCGATTGGCTGGTTCATTTCCTAAGGTGGGGGAGATGGAGAGTGACCACTAGATGACGTGGAAACTTCTTTGGCAAGTTGTATGGGTTCGATAGGGATTGGAGAGGTACGAGAACGCCTTTCCTCTTCCTGTTCGGGGTGAAACGTAGACGGACCAGCTAAAATGGGGTTATCAGCTGCTCGGATCCGCCGAGCAATAAACCCACCGTACGAAGCGCGGTAACTGAGAAGCACCTGGGTAGCCCTTGCTCAGCCTGCAAGATAAGTGCTCTGACCGTTGAAAGGAAGTGCACGGCTAATGTCTGTTACGTGGACTTGTGGGGTAATAATGTCATGCCCCTGGTTGACGTTCGTAGCTGCAATGAAAAATGCAACAAATCAAATACAACGAGATTGTTTAACTAAAGTATGAGAAAACTTTAGGTAAATGGGGAACTAACGTGGTCGCCCAAATCTGTGAGGGGCATGGAAACCTATCACTTGGCCATCCTCATTTTTGGGCTCAAAGTTCCCAGAAACGGTAAGGAAATTGTCATCATCTCCTCGAGCGGAGTCAGGCAGTTCAAGCACGAAACGTTTCCTGGAATCTCTACTCTTTAAATAGTAAGTTAGGGAGTCTTTGGTTCTCGAGATGCTGTACAGATGGTGAATATCGTGCACGCCTAGCGATGTGCCTAGCATCTGGTTTAGGGCGTGTACGCCCATGACAATCCTAAAGAAGTTAGCGGAAACTTGCATAGGTGAGAGCCTGGAGTGGGCTAAGACCTGGTGGAGCAAAGGAGCCAAGGGGGATCTAACTCCGCCCTCCACGATGGCGACTACTGGAATATGGAGGGTATCGTTGTCTGGGCTCTGATGGATGGCATCCTTAGGAGCCAGTACAATAGCGACGTCATCGGGGATCTCGTAACGAGATCTGAACGTGGCCATGGCTTGAGGGGTGTTACAATGGCGTCTGAATCTCCCCATTTTCTAAAAGGATATGTTTTACAGATGAACGAAAGGGTAACGAGTAAACCCCAAGTGTGACAGAAGCCCTAACTTAACAAAATGACAAGGGAAGTGGGGAGCGATGACTTACGGATATGACGATCAGAGTTCCTAAAAAGGCAGACAGAGAGAAACCTAGAGACAGAGAACAGTCTCCAATGACGAGTGAGCACGAGTCTTCCTTCTAAAGGAGAAATCTAGGGAGAGAATGTGGGTTTTTAATTTGGACAAAAACCCAAATATACCCTAATGAGTAGGGTGGAATACGAGAAACGTCACCCATACGTCGTTTGGGTGTTCCATTCCCCAAAGATGCCTACCCGTAATTAATGTGAAGCAATATAGCGTGTGCCAAGTGTAAAGGAAAAGGCAGGAAAAGCCTGCCCAACCTAAACGATGAGACGTTTCGCTTGGACAAATTATGAATGTTGCACCAGTTTCATAAAACAAAGTACAGGAGCAGGATGAACTTGCTCGGATCCTAAGAGCTTTGCCTGTCATATTAAGAGAAAATAACGAGTAAAGCTGGAGAGCAATTGTAGAGAGGTAATCACGAACAAAGCAGAAATAAGGCCCGAACACGTGGTGCGTAGGACCATGGTTTAAAAACGATGGGATAGTTGCCGTGCAAGACGATGGTCGGCGGTATGAACTGGTGACATGAGAAGTCATTGGTTTAGAAATCTAAACAGGAACATGATCTGATAAACACGAGGAGTTATTGGACCAGGAGTCTGGTAAACAAACAGGCACATGTGAAGTCACTGGTCCAAGTAGTCTGTTCGGCAGCAGGAGGGCCGAACAGGACCAGCATTCTGGGAAGCAGCCTCAGCTGCAGGGAACGCTCTGGAAGGTTCCAGAACGACATCCCGTAAGGAAATAGGATCTGGAGAAGATACCCAACGAGAATGGGATGTTCGGTCAGCTATGGAAAAGAGTCCTGAAAAGACTAAGGTAATGAGTTGATGAGGGAACGAGGATCCCATATATCCTGGGTTTCCTATACGAGATAGGAAACCTAGGGCAACAAGGATACTTGAGCAGCAAGCATCCGTGAAAACTATAAATATGAGGAAAACCTAAAAGCAAATGGTATGCGATACATGGTATTACAATTTTCCTACTGATAATTAGGGTTTTCTACTAGTACGTGATACTAACTTAGGCATCGGAGGGCCTTTGCCACAAGAGGCAAAGGTGCGCTCACCCCTTGTCTATTTTGCAGATTAGGGTTTCGACGATGTATTAGGGTTCCGACTTGAAGTCACGATTTGCTGTTACTCTCTTGTGCTGTTTATAGCTCCTTTTGTTTTTCTGCACTTACATCTGGAAATCAAGCGATTACATGGCCGAGACTTCGATCCTTCAGTCAAGGTATCCTTTATTCGGCCGCTGGATCAATCTCAATAGATCTTGTTCGGTGCACCAATTCAAGCAAGAATGAGGTTCTGGGTCCATGACAAGCAAAACAAATGACGAGTATTGACTAAATCAGTCTTGGGGGCATTTCCGAGCAAAAACAATGTGGTCAGAACTAGCCTCAGAGACATGCCTGAGCACGAAAGACGTCAAGCACCGGCATTTAGCCCACATCCGAAATTTTCTAAAGCTCTCCACAAAATGTTGGTCGCTTGACCACCAAGGATTATCAAACTCGAGCCCCAAGGATCCACGATACCTCAGGCTCTATGCCCCAATTGCTGTACTCTTGAAGTACGACAGCCATCACATCCTGGGTTTCCTCAACAAGCCCTATGACCGCAAATTCGTTATTCTAAGTCCCAACAGCTCCGTACTCATCACCGTTTCTATTAGGTTACTCGGTAGCGGCTTTACGCCCGTTATCTCATCATTACTCAACTCAGTCAGCAGCTCCAAGCTCACCATTATCAAGACATTCAATGGCTCTACGCCCATGCTCACCATCTCAGCGGCTCTATGCTCATACTCAGTATTTAGCGGCTCCACACCCACGCTCACCATCCCAGCGGCTCTACGCTTATTATTATCAGGCCACTTCACCAATCTCAGCGACTCTACGCCCGTACCCACTCAGCGACCCTAAGGCTCACTCAACAGCCCAAACTAACCATCTTAGCAGTTCTATGCTTGCTACCTCAGCAGCTTCATATACTTCAAGTCACTCAGTGGCCTCTACATTTGTGCTCAACTACTTCAGTAGCTCTACGCTCACTATCTCACTCACCCAACGGCTTTATGCCCATGTAGCTCTTTGCCATCAAGTTACTCAGTAGCTCTATGCCCGTATTCACGAATCTCAGTGGCTCTATGCCTGTATTCACCATCTCAGTGGCTCTATGCCTAGTTATCTAGCGGCTCTACGCCCACTATCTCAACCGGCTCTACGCCGTAACAATCTTCAATAGGCTCCATGCTGCAACCAATCAACAAGACATCGTCTGTTCTCAGGATCAATGCTTGAATGCTCAAAATCCAACATTTGAATGCTCGAAACTCTTCAAATGCCAAACCACTATGTACTGGATGCTCAAGTTCTACACTTGAATGCTCAAGCTCTACACTTGAATGCCCAACCACTGCGTACTGGATGATCAAATCCTGTACTTTGAATGCTCAGATTCTACCCTTCGAATGCTTAAGCTCTATGCTCTATGCTCTGAATGCTCAAGTCCAGAGCTTGAAAGAAGTTCTACACTTAAATCAAACACACACGCACGGGCCTGTGCACATAAGCATCAATTGCATCAGCACTGTCACACCGAGTCTGCATCAATTACATCACCATTATCATATTTAACCAACCATCTCTATGCCTCGGTTTTATTGATCAGTCCAGCACCTCGATCTTCTGGCTCTACGCCAAAATTTATGATGGGAAAGCTCCATGCACAGACCTTCAGACTACAACTGGCTCTGCGCCTTGGTTCAATCACTTCAAGCTCTAAGCTCCGACTCCTTAGGCTCTCACCTTATAACAGCAACCGGCACTATGCCTCGATTCCATCACTTCAGGCTCTCACCTCATGACTACAACTAGCTCCGCGCCTCGGTTCCTTTATCTCAAAAGCTCCAAGCTCCAGTTGCTGGCATTTGTGCCGCCATATCTCAAAACCGGCGTCTGATTGTCTTTAGCTGATGGTTAGGATTCCATTCAATTACAACAATTCCTTCCAGCTCATTCGCAAAAATAGGCTACTCTATCGAGCTCCCCTCAGTCAAAGTAAGGATGATCAAGAAAAGCAAACGACTCACCCGCTGTGTGTTGATCTACCCCAAAATTTTGGAGATGCTCTCCACAAAAATTTCCCCGGCAGCCCCGCACTCGTTCAACTATTCTCCGCCAAAATCCTGGCCTAGCCCAGGTACGTCGCACTATAGCTTTTAAAGCCTGAAGGTACATCTCCTATCGCTAACCCTCCAAACTTTTTTCTTTATTGCTCCATGAACTACGATTGGTCTGAATTTCCCTTGTGGAATACGTAAGCAGCCTCTCGACCCAACCATAACTAAAACCTTTTTCAAAAACCCTTGGAATAGTGGTTTGACCAAATTGAGCTGCTTTTACAGCTTTGACTCTTACTTAAACATGTCTTGCGATCCGTTTTAGTTTAGTTAAAAAGAGGCATCTGTAGACACTCCAATTTAGCCTAACAATTATTTCAAGTCCCACCTTGGGGACCATTTCAATGATGAATGGATATAGTGATTGCTGATTGAGTTCTCGTGAACCTTAAGACTTATGGTGAGTACTTTTAGCCACTTAAAGGACCCAATCCAAAGCCAAATAGCCTTTCAGAAAGAAATACAGTATCCCAGGAAAATCTATCTTTCAGCCGTAACATTGATCTCACAGCCTCAACATCATTCTTTCACTCGTGAAACGTGTTGCTTGAAAATCTCCCTAAGAGATTGACTCCTCAGCAGCCAGATTGATTCTTTGGCCGCCCAATCTATTCCTTAGCTGCCAGATCCATTGCTCGAATGCCAGATCATCTATTTTCCAGATTCTGGAATGTTCTGTCATATGTTTGATCCGTTCACCAAAACCCTAGCAGCCTTTTTGTAATGCGTTTGGGCTGCGAAGCAGATTTCCACTAGAGATCATAATACCCTAAAATTCATTTTTGATTCATGTCATTTGATTGGCCGGAGTGAGTCGTCAATTGCCTATATAAAGGGCCCTTAGGGTTCCGAAATTAACATGCTCAATCACCCTCTCTAGCCACAAAACTCTGCACATGTACTCTCTCATATCCCCTCTACAAAAGCCCCAACCTTCTGAAGGTAGTCGCGATCCAAAGGTCAAAACCCCAAAGTACAAACCCTAACCCTAGGGTTTTTGAGAAGCAAATCAGTCAAACACCCTCAATCCGAAGCAATCAAGCAACTGAGGGATCAAGGTGGTGAGTCCTAGAGGCCTTCGGTTTGGTTTATTTATAGTTTATGCATGCTAATCGTAGTATTTTAACTTTTTGTTAATTGTTTAGTCTGGTGTGAGGAAGAACAACGGTTGGGTCTTCGATCCTTCGGCTGGTACATTGAACCAGGAGGATCCTCCGGCCATGACATCTATTCACCGGCCGTAGGATCCATCTTCTTGGGACAGTTTGCTTATTCTGCTTATTTCGATGCATACTTTCAACGGTCGTACTGGCTCACCATTAACTATATAAAGGCTAAAAACAGACTATGTGTTTAGAAATGAATAAAGGATGTAATAATCGTGTGTCGAACAACTATGGGCTAGTCTCATGACTAGGCAAAAAGGGGTGCCTAACATCTTCCCTTCAATGTACTTTGGGCTCGGTGAATGTCTTTTGTTCAGCCACATATTTGTCTGGCCTCGATTCTCGCCTTGCTTGTTTCCAAGGTGGTTGTTGTGGTTGCTCTGGGGACGGATTCTTATTGTTTGGCTTTTGGTTTCTCTGGTTGTTGCTTGGACCACTGTGTCCATGCCTGACGTTCACTACCTGCTTCTTGACTCCCGAAGTAGTGGATGAAGCCTTGGCGGGTTCTGGGGCCTTCGGCGGGCGATGCTCAGCTACCGCCTCTTCATGCACACAATCCTTTTCAATGATTACCATAAGCTCGCCCATGGGCTTCGGAGGGTTTCGGGATAGATCTCGAAACATAAGAGAGGAAGGATCCAACCTATTCATGAATGACTCGGCTGCTATGCTCTAGTCACAGTCAGGGATGAGATTGTAAACATCCCAATAGCATTCAGTATAGAGCCGAAGAGTCTCTCCTGGTGATCACCTCATATTGACAAGCAAAGAATGTGTCTTCGGCTGGATGTTACTCGTGACAAACGTGCTTTGTAATCCAACTCTAACTCATTGAAGCTTTTGATTGACTTATGTTTAAGCTGGTTGTACCACATCATGATTGGCTCGCTGAGTGTCAAGGGGAAGATCTTGCACATGAGAGCGTCAGAGAAGTTGTGGAGGCTCATTATCTTTCGAAATCAGTAGACGAATGCAACTGCATCTTTCTTGGCTTCATAGTGCTTGATCTTTGGCATGAAAAATCGTTCCGGCGGTCGTTCTTGCAGAATGGTGTCTGTAAATGGTGAAGCTTTGGCATTTCTGAGCTTTGTATCATTATCCGACACGGGTTCAGGCTGAGCGCCCGATGGTAGAACATCCAATCGAGGCTTGGGAACTACCCTTAGCTCTCGGTGGTGACACCGTGGTCGTTCAATCCGTTCCCGATGCTGCTGACTGCCTCCACCCGATGGTTCTTCGGCATCACCTCTTGATCCCCCTTGTCAGGCTTGTCACAGACCGATTGTGTCTTCTACTGGTTGATAAATGATCGGCGTGCCCATGAATTAATCATACAGGATGATTATGTTATCATGTTTCATGTGTTCCTCTCTGCTTGACATTCGGTGGTGGCCACGTGATCCTTCGGAGTGTCTTCCTTCATGTGGACACTCGAAGATCAACTTTGATTGCCCCAAACATTCGGGATATCCACTCGTGCTCATGCGCCATGGGGGCTTATTTAGATCCATGGACCGATTTCCTTTTGTTGGTCCCACTTGCCGTGGAGTGACGTGATGTGTACGTCCAGAGGCGCCCATCCTGTTCGTGCTAGCCATATAGCTCATTGCGGAGGACCTTGTTGAGCTCTCCGCTCAGATGACGCTCGCCAACCGCGACCGAGAAGTTGTAGGTCGGACTCTTAGTGCATGTTCAAGCCGCTCAAAAATAGTTCAATGCTTGGACGCCATTGGTTCGGTAGTTGGAGTGGGGCGCGATTTCCTACTTCGCTTGTGAGCCTTCTTGTTCTCCACAAAAAGTGTCAAACCAAATCGGCCTGGTATTGCGGGCGTGCCAGGACAGTACTGCTGTCCAAAAAGTTGTTAAGGCCTGGAAGCCTCAAGATCTGACTCTTATCAAGTGATTATGCTTGGCCCAAAGGGTAAGGCCTCGTGAAGGTTCGTTGGTTGCCTTTGCGGGCTAAGGACTTGAGAATTTCCTAGCCGGTGCTAGAAAATGGAAAGAAAGTAAAACGAAGACTAAAGTAGAGCTAAACGTACTCCATTAACGGTTTAATGAAGTTTGGGTACAAGGAAAGAGATAAAACTTAAGCTAGTGAATACAAGTAAAGCTTTAAAAGGAATGGAATGCATAAGCTGTGAGCTTTTTGGTCGTGGACCCTGGGCAGGGCCTTCAGAACTATAATTTATAGGATTCACAGGCCTTGAGCTGCTTCAAAATGATCCAATGCATGACTGCCAAGTGGCCTTCCAGCAAAGGCCTGAGTTTGAGCAGCTTCACAATGCTCCAATGAGGAGCTATCTCTTGAGGAAAACGTGTCTTTTACTCCAAGAAATCGGCAAAGGGCTGAGAAGGTCTTCTTTTTGCATGGGACTTTGCAAAAGGGGCAAAAAGAATATCAGGCTTTTCAGCATCCAGGCCTGTTCGAGCTGCTTCAGTACTCAATCTTCTACTAGTATGGACTTCTTCTGGGCCCACCACAGCTGAAGACCAACACTTTTTCAGGCCTTCCCCTTACTTTACTGGACCTTTCATCCCTCGTGGGCCCCCAAAACCCTCTGGGCTTGACTCCTTAGGCAAGAAGGATCGAGAACAATGAACAAGCAGGCCTGGGTGAGCTGCTTGTGAGCAGCTTGCTTAGGTCTGCAAAAGTCATCTTCCATCAGCTCTACTGGTTGCATGCACGCCACCTGTCAATGGTTTTGCTTAATGCTGAAGAAAAGGGGTCCCACTGGTCCAGCCCTTGAGTTGCTGGTGAGCAGCTTGCCAAACTTGTCTGAGTAAGAAGCTTCCAGGCCTTTGAGCTGCTTGTGAGCAGCTTCAAGGCCTTTAAACTGTTTTTATGAGCAACTTATGGTTTTTAATGCTTATTAAGGCCTTTAGGCACGTTTTGAAAGTAACGGGCCTATTTGAGTGGGCTTGAACATGTAACAACTTGTGGGCTTTCACCCATTGTAAGCCTTCTGGGCCTAGATCTGGAGAACAGGCCTTGCTTTAACTGATTTGGGCCTACTTGCAGGCCTGGAAACCTTTCGGAGTTGGGCTGGACTCCAATAAAACCAATCACCCTTAGTGGGCTAATTTGAACTGTTTGGCCGCTGTTGGGCTTGGGCCTGACTTATAATATTAACTTGGCCCGAGCCCGATGTCGCAAGCAATCGATTGTAATGCTTTAGGACGCCGAGAACAAACTTCCAAGGTCTTTTTAATCACACAAAGTATTTATTACTTTTTGACCAAAAATGGGTGTAAACATTGCCCCCCCACGCCTCGGTGTTGTTCCAAGACCCAGGCGTGTACGAGCCCTATTTTGGCCTCTGTAAAACCACTAAAAAAGAGTTCGGGTAAACAATGGTACCCACCGTATTCCTCAAGCATCTGATTTTAAATTCAATAGACCTTTGGAACTGCCAATGTTCCACTCAACCGTAATTTTCAGTTTCAAGGACACTTGTCCTCTCCAGGCATGCTCTTGTTGCCTAGAAGTAAAAGGAAGAGTGTACTCTTAGAAAAAAGGAGGAATGATTACCCCACATGGGCTATCTCCACTTCCCGAGAACGAAGGGGCGTGGGCGGTTATGACTTCCAACCCTCTACTTCCTTTCATAACTCCATTTCTAATTTCAAAACCCATTTCTCTTTCTCCCTTCCACCGAAACAGTTACCCCCATCTCTTTTCTCTCTTCTTCCTTCGCTCCATAGGGTAAACGGAACCCTATCTTCACGCCTCTTGTTTCCACCATGGCTCCCAAGCAAAGCCCGAAAGCAACAAGCTTTGCTACCCAGGTGGTGCAAATACTCGAAGGAGAGGAAACCCCCATTTGTACCGAGATCATGATTCCGCAGGAGGAAGCGAAATCGGAAATGGCCCTCGGCCCAGCCTTCGACGGTGAGTTTTCTTCTGCTCTCTTCGCTTATTATCCTCTTACCGAGGATTCTTTGCCATTTGACTCGGTGGAACCCAACTGGAACTGCTATTACAAACCAAACCCTAATCGGTTATGGCCTCGGCCTGACAAAGAATACATTGCATGGTTGGACCGAGTTGCCAAGGCAAAAGGCGACCTATGGGAAATAATAGGGATACATGACGCCATTATGCTTAGCAGGTCTGCCATAAATATGGACAAAGCCCTTTTCTTTGCTGCGGCCCAATTTTGGTCTATAACCTCTAACAGTTTCCACTTTAGAGTCGGGATGATGGGACCGACTTTACAAGATGTCTGCTTCCTTACTGGCCTCCGCGCTCACGGCGTCGAGGCCGACTATTTCTTGAGCCAAGCGACCCCTGTTTACGAATACCCCGCATCGGAGTACTTGGCCTGTACCCGCTTTGTTCCCTTTTACCATGGAAAAGGGGAGGTGACTGATGAGGAGCACGTAGCGTTCTTAATTTACTGGTTAAATAAATTCATCTTTTGCGTTTCCTCTAGCCGAATCACCAAAGATTTCACTGATTTGGCCAAGGCCTTAGCTTCTGGCAGGGAAGTAGCCATGGCCCCATTAGTTTTGGCTTATGTTTATAGGGGCATGCATGATCTTCTAGAGAATCAATATGTCTTTGCTGCGGGGCCCCTATGGGTCATGACCTTGTGGCTATGGGCCTATTTCCCTTCCTTAGGCCCAGCCTTAAGCAAGGTCTCTGACAACACTTGCTATGGCCTCCACTACCGTGACCTGTCCCCTCGAGACCACACGTTCGAGGCCTGTTTTAAGTATTTTTACTCCGACCTGGTCTCAATGGGTGAGGGCTGGATGCCCTTTGAGAGAGACACGGTTCCCGCTTGGCTGAAAGCCTCCCTGGGAGAAATTGGAGAGGGAGATCATGAGCACAAGGCGATTTGGGCAAGTTTCCTCCTTTCTCGAGACTTGTTGTTTGGCCTCAGTGCTCAGTCAAGGAATGATAAAGTCGGAGTTGAATTTTATAACGCCGCTCAGTTTGCCGGACAGTTTGGTCTACTCCAACTTATTCCCCTTCCCCCTTATAAGTCTCTTAATACTAATTTCACATTGAGGCCTGTTATCGACTTGAAACTCCTGGAGAAGGCGAAAAAAGACTCTGACAAGGCAAAGGCTGAATTTGATTTCAAGACTTACTCCGAATTCCCCGAGAAATCAGATGACTTTGCTTCTTGGTGGAAAGGCTACATCAAGCCTCTGCTGTCCAAGTCTGTGGGGAAAGTCCTAAAAGACCTTGCCCTTCCTCCTCCTGAATCAAAGAAGGGCAGTAAAGCAAAGACTGCTTCGGCCACCTCCTCCAAACGGAAGGGTAAGACTACTCTCACCCTGCTCTTAGTAGCCTCATATTCCGACTTGTTTTTCTGACAATGATATCGCTTACAGGCCTTGATGAAGAGGATGACGAAGAAGTGGAACAAAGACCAGCCGCCAAAAAGGCCAAGAAACCCTCCATTCCAGTCCCCAAGGCGGCTGTTGGAAAAGGCCAGCCTGCAAAGGTATATTCTTTACTAGGCCTCCGCTTAACTTTTTAGGCCTTGTAACTAAACGCTTCATGCTGTCCTACCTAGGTTCCCAAAACTGCCATTGCTGACCGAACCCGGGCTAGTGCTTCCAAATCTCCAACGGAAAGATCTCCCCCTTCGATGGTAATTTCTTTACTTTTAGCGTCTTAAATCTCTCCTTCTCCATTGGGCCTAACCCTCTCATTTTCAATGAATAAGGCCAAAGACAAGGGCAGCAGCAAAGGAATGAAGTCTGCTGTTGCCAAGACTAAAAATCTGCAGGTAACTTCACAACGAAAGGCAACAAACACTACCTCTCATGAGGGGACAGACTCTAGCATCCCTTTAGTTCACGTAAGGACTTACTTTGCTTGGCCCTGTTACTACGGCCTTAGCTGATATTGATCCGTCCTTGGTTTTTGACAGGAGCTGGACGAAGATGAGTCATCTGACCAATCTGATGATGATGAGCCGAAATCTCCAGCATCTGGAGAGATAAAAACTGCCTCTCTCTCTGTTGGAACGCCGAGAACGCAGCCCCTTGCCGAAAAGAAGCCTATCCCTCTCGATCTTGATGACGAGGATTTCGACAAGTTCTTTCAAACCGTGGAAGACCTAATCAAACCAACCGTTTCAGGCGCCTCTGGTAGTGGCATCGGGTCATCAACCCCGGTATCGTTTACCCCGGAGGAAATTACCTTAGCCAAAGAAGCTTTAAAGGCTGCCCTAAGCCTGGGTATTGACTTCGCAGTTCATCAAGACCATTATCCCTCAGTTCGAAAAGCGATGAATGTCCTGGTCAAATCCCAGGCCTTGGGAGGCAATGCAGAGCCTGCCCGTCAAGCTTTTCTGAGAAGTTTCCCGAGCATGAAGAAGAACTACGAGTCTGCCACGCAGAAGCGAAACCTTGCCAACTCTAAGCTTACCAAGATTGATGATCTGCAACAAGAGCTCGCACAAGGGGTTGGGGCCCGAGACCAGCTAAAAATGGAGATTAGTGAAGCCAAAAACAAACGCCAAGGCCTCCTGTCCACCATCCAAACGCTTGAGACGCAATTGATCGAAACCCGCCAGCAACTAGCATATCACGAACAGCATGAAGCATCACTGGCTCAGAGGAAACGAGAACTGCTGACTACTGCACAGGGTTCTCTAGATGCCCTCCAGGTCTTGATGGGCGAGAAATCGTCAGCAGAAACCTCGAGGGATCAGGCTGAGGTGCTGTCAACGACGCTGTGATGGCCTGGGACGGCCTCAAAACTAGTTTGGAAAGTGAGCTCTAAACTTCAAAGAGCATGTAATAGATTTAGACGATGCCCCACTTTGCTACGTTTGGAATTGCCTGGCCTCAGACTCCCTCTATTAGGCTTATGGCTTGCCTGTTTGTTTTTGTTCAATGGCCTGTTGGTCTCCAGGCCTTTTTGACTCTATTTGGCCTGACTGGTTACTTCCCAGGCCTTTTGCTTATTGTGTAAGTGGCCTAGACGTTGAATCCCAGGCCTTTTGTTTTTCTACTCATGTGCTATGTTTTCGATGTTTGTGTTTCACCGAAATCCCCCATTTCCCACATGGTAGGGTAATAATGTTTCAAAAACTTACCGTTAGTCGTATGCTTATGCACCTCACCATCCAAATCCATAAGGAGGTAAACGTTACCTCTACAAACTTGACAAATTTGGTAAGGCCCCTCCCATGTAGGCGACCATTTCCCGTATTTAGGAGTTTTTGTTCCTAACGGCAACACGGTCTTCCAAACTAAGTCTCCCTCCGAGAAGCTTTTCCTTCTGACCCTCTTATCGTAGGCCTTGGCCACCTTTTGCTTCTGAACCACCATATGGTCTAAGGCTGCAAGCCTTACTTCATCAAGGTCTTCTAGCTCCATAAGCATGGCCTGGGAGTACTCTGTTGGAGTGAGACCATTCTGGTAAGCCCACCTTGTTGATTGAACAGTAACCTCCATTGGTAGCACTGCATCATGGCCATACACTAACATATAAGGGGTAACGTTAGTGGCCTCTTTCTTGGACGTCCTATAGGCCCACAAGGCCTCGGACAAAAGCTCGTGCCAAACTCTTGGATTATCCTCCACCATTTTCTCTATGATTCTAATCAAGGCCTTGTTTGTAGATTCCGCTTGCCCATTCCCTTGGGCATAATACGGGGTGGAATGGGACAAGGAGATGTTGTATTGGCTGCAAAAAGCCTGAACTTCTCTACCAAAGAAGACTGACCCCCTATCTGCCACCAAGTGTTGAGGAATTCCAAACCTATGGACTATCCTTTCTCTTATGGCCTTGATCACATCTTGCTGGTTGACGGACTTTAATGGGATGGCCTCGGCCCACTTAGTGAAGTAATCCGTGGCCACTAAAATAAAGGTATGGTTTTTAGACGAAGGAGGATGAATCATTCCAATTAAATCCATGGCCCAACCCCTAAAAGGCCATGGCTTTATCACAGCCTGGAAGTTGGCGGCTGGGACGTGTTGGACTTGGCCGTGGGCCTGGCAGGCCTGGCATCCTTTTGAGTACCGGATGCAATCTTCAAGGATCTTAGGCCAATAGTATCCATACCTCCTAATTAACCATCTCATTTTGATACCTGATTGATGGACGCCGCAGACACCCTCATGGACTTCGCCCATGACTCTCAATGTTTCTACCCCATCAAGGCATTTGAGGAGTAGGTCGTCCTCCAGGCTCTTCTTGTACAACTCATCGCCTACCAAAAGATAGCTAATGGCCCTTCTCTTAGTTTTCTTGGTGGCCTTGATCCGGGGGTTTCTAAGGAAAGAGATAATGGGGTCACGCCAATCAATCCGCTGCTGCTCACTCTCCTCCTGGCCGTCACCTATCGTGGGCTCAAGAGGCTCTACTATAAACGCTGGTAGGCCTAAGCCTCTCCTCCGGACAGAAGGCAGCAGCCTTTTCTGGACTGTCATGGCCTTGGATAAAGTCCCTGGAGAAAGCCTCAGGCCCGTCGAGGCCTGGGCTAAACAGTTGGCCTCCTCATTCATTCTCCGAGGCACGTGCCTCACTGTCACATCATCGAAGTCCCGTATGAGTTGCATTGCGGCCATGTAATAAGGCGCCAAATCCTCGCTATAACACTTGAACGTTCCTGCCAAGTGGTTTATCACAAGGCTTGAATCTCCTATTACCTCGATATTTCTAGCTCCTAACTCCCTCAAAATCTCAAGGCCTATTACTGCTGCCTCGTATTCGGCCTGATTATTTGTACATTGAAAATCAAATTGGAATGATAATTCAGTTCTTAGGCCTTCTGGGGAAATTAGGATAATTCCACAGCCCGATACCTCCTGTGTTCTTGACCCATCAAAGAGTAACTTCCAAGGCCATACAGATATCTCAAATGTGTCCAAGCCTGGGAAAACCTCATCACTGATCTCCAAACATGGATGGTCAGCAAGGAAGTCCGCCAAGGCCTGGCCTTTGACCGCCCTTTGAGGGACGTATTGAAAACAGAATTCCATTAAGGCCAAGGACCATTTTCCAATTCGGCCTCTTAAGATGGGCCGAGTTAGCAAGTATTTGATTAGGTCCGTTTTACTCAAGATATACACAGAAACGGGAAGCATGTAGTGCCTCAGTTTTATTGCTGAAAAGTACAATGCAAGACATAATTTTTCGATAGGCGAATAACGCTTTTCATAAGGAGTTAACAATCTACTTAAGTAGTAAACCGCTTGCTCCATGCCTCGCTCGTTGTCTTGGGCTAACAAGCTTCCAACCGAATCTTCAGCCGCAGAGATGTACAATTTCAATGGCTTGTTCTTGATTGGAGGCATCAAGACTGGGGCCTTTGCCAGATAGCCCTTGATTTCTTCAAAGGCCTCCTGATGATAGGCCTCCCAAACAAAACCTTCCTGGTCTTTTAGTTTCAGCAAAGGGGAAAAAGCCTTGACCTTACCCGCCAAATTTGAGATGAACCTCCTTAAATAATTAAGGGAACCAAGGAGTTGCTGCAACTCCTTTTTTGTCATAGGAGGTTTTGCCTCGATCAAGGCCTTTGCCTTGTTCTTGTCAATCTCGATGCCCCGTTGATGAACTAGGAATCCCAAGAAATTTCCCGCGGATACCCCAAAAGCACACTTCAAGGGATTCATCTTTAAATCGAACTCTTGCATCCTTTGAAAGGCCTTCCGGAGGTGTTCCAAGTGCTCATCATAGGCTTGGGACTTGACTACCACGTCGTCGATATAGACTTCCATAAAACGGCCAATAAAATCATGGAAAATGGCGTTCATGGCCCTTTGATACGTGGCACCTGCATTTTTCAGGCCGAATGCCATCACAACCCATTCAAATGTCCCCAAAGCTCCCGGACATCTGAACGCTGTTTTGGCGGTGTCAGCCTCGTCGATGAAAATCTGGTTGTAACCAGAGTGGCCGTCCATAAATGACAAGACCTTGTGTTTCGCCGCCCCATCCACCATCAAGTCTGCTAGCGGCATTGGGTACTCATCCTTTGGTGATGCAAGGTTCAAATTTCTAAAATCTATGCAAACACGAAGCTTGCCATTCTTCTTGACCACCGGGACAATATTAGAAAGCCACGTTACGTACCTCGCCGTTCGAATGAAACCTGCCTTGAGAAGCCTTTCTATCTCCTCCTTGACTTTAAGCTCGACCTCGCTTGACATTCTCCTTGGCGGCTGTTTGAATAGTTTAAAGCCTGGCTGTATGGGCAGCTTATGTTCGACCAAGTTTCTCGGCAGGCCTGGCATCTCATCGTAATCCCAGGCAAAACAACCCTTGAATTCAGTCAAGAGCTGGATGAATTTCTCTTTTATGTCGTCGGGCAAGAGCTGGTTAATGTACACAGGCCTTGGATGCTCGGAGTCGCCTAAGTTGACCTCCTCCAATGGATCTTGGACGTCGGCCTTCAAATCATCCATTTTGGCCGGCGCCGCATCCAGGTCTTCGAGCTGTATTACATCGGAGCCCTGCACGAGGCCTTCATCTTCGTAAATAAATTCCGCTGCCCCAACTGACGAGGATCCTTCATCCTCATATAACCCGACATCCTCTCCTCCAATAAGTACGAACTGAACCTCGCAATCATGGCCTCAAGGGCCATGGCCTTTTCGTGTTCAACTGGTTGTATCGACATTGGAAATGGCTTTAACGGTAGGAGCAATTGGCCTATGGTTCTCTGGGCCGACGAGCTGCTGAAAAAGCATCCTCAATTCCTCTGTAGAGGCCTGTGGAGATAGTGAGACTGATTTATGGCGGCCGTGCTTGTCCAGGCCCGCCACCTTCATTGGGCCTACATCCGGATCATATAACATGGCCTCTGCATGGTTAGTAGAAGCGAGGAAAGGCCTTCGATCCGCCCAAACTACTTCCACTTCCTCTTGGTTCCAAAATACAATGCATTGATGAAGTGTCGAGGGAATCGCCATAGCAGCGTGAATCCAATCTCTTCCCAAAAGAACATTGTACGACGCTCGAGAGTTGATCACAAAGAAAGGGGTGGTGAGTGTCTTGGAACCAATTGTCAAATTCATGACCAGGATGCCTTGGCAAGCCGTAACTCCTCTTGTGAAATCAGTTAGGCTTGCACTAGAAGCAATGAGATCTTGATCAGTTTTTCCCAGCTTGTACATCATGGACTTTGGGATTAAGTTAGCGGCTGAACCATTATCAACCAGCAGACGATTGGTTGGTACTCCATCCAAACAACCCGAGACGTATAAAGGCTTAATATGGTTGGCAGCCTTTGGAGTTGGTTTTTCAAAAATTGCACAAGCGGCCTTTTCGCCTGCTCCTTCTCGGCCATCTCCTTCAGGATGATTACTGATGAGACGGCTTCAGCAGGCCTGGATGACTGCCCCAAAATCTGTGCTGTCTCCCCCAATTCTTCCACGTCACCTTCCATGACAGAGACCTGTTCTCCCTTGGCCATGACCTCCTCGGGCAAAATGAAGACCATGTTGCATGGCTTTGAGAAGCCTTGGGCGGGTTTGAACTCCTTAGCCAAAGGATTTAGGCCTTTCTTACCCCCCGAGACCAACTCTTTGCTCTGGTTCAGGCCAGAAGCAGTGGGTACCGGATCAGGCCTTCGAAGGATTTTTACCTGGCGTGGAGGCTCAGTTAAAGCCTCCTCCACCACTCTTTCTTTGGGTTTGCGTTCCCTTCTAGGCCTGGAAGACTCAGCTTCCTCTGAACATGATGGGCTTCTTTGTACAGAGACCTTCTCCTTGCCCTTTCTACTGCCCAAAGATCCTATTGACTCGTGAAAGCCCATCTCTATGTTACCTTGATCCAAGGGTTCCAGCTCCTCAAGAGGTTCTCCTTCCGTCGGTTCTTTCAGGTCTGTTTCCTCATGAGCCCTTCTAGCGGCTTGCCTAAACCTTTGATAACGCTGTTTCTGTGACCTGGACAAAGGTGACCTCTCTGCTGGGAACTTATGATGCTCAGCCCTGAACCACTCGTTTGGTGGGGTGACTCTTGGTTTCACTGTCCGAGGCCTCCTTTCGGCTGAGGAAGAGGCTTCCACTTCAACGTTGCGCCTCGTGTCGCTGGGTCGGTGTGTCTGGATGCGAGAAAAAACAGACGAGCGTTGATGGATTCCGTGCCCCTGGGAAGGCCTATCCTCATAAGGCCTTACTATGACACTCTTCAACTGAGGCCTTGAAGGCTCGACTGCTTGCCCACACTCATTACAGACCAAGGAGCACCTTGGTTGGAAAAACTTTTTGATTTCTGAGGCAGGCCTACTCCACCGTGATGGCCGTTGTTCATACTTTCCCTGATGATGAGGCCTTGTGGGCCTCTCCTCAGAAGGTGGGTCTTCACGGACAGGCCTTCGTGCATGCCGAGATGGCTCTCCCAAGCTGACCTTGGGTCTTGGGGATTTCCTAGGCATACCCCTTACGTTGAAGGACACCATGTTGGTACTCAGGCCTGATGGAAATGGATTCGCATCCACCCCCATGGCCTTCTTGTCTTTGGAGTCAAACTTGAATTCGCCCCGTTCGATCTTATCTTGAATATCATTCCGGAAGACCATGCAATTATTGGTGGCGTGACTCCACGAGTTATGATACTTGCAATACTCTCTTCCTTTCATCTCCTCTGCTGCAGGGATCTTATGGCCTGGATGAAGCTTTACAAGCTTATCGGCCATGAGCTGATCAAATATCGCCTCAGCCTTAGTAATGTCGAACGTGTAAACCCGGTTTGACTTGCTTGATGATGATGCAAGGTCTGACCTCTCCAACCTGCCCGTCTTCAAGAGATACGGCTTCTTATTGATCAACTCCGCCACAGCTACCTCTGCTTCATATTCGGGTTCCATTGCGGCCACCTCGTAGTTTGGGTCTCTATAGTAGGTTCCTTTCGAGGCGGCCATGCGGTCTTGCTCCTGCCTTAAGATCCGCTCGTATCTTGCTGCTTTGGCCGATAGCTCGAAGAGGTCTCTGAACTCGCTTTCGTAAAACTTCTTCTTCAATTCGAAGCTCAAGCCGTTCAAGGCCAGACGCACATACTCCCGTTCCGGTAGGGAGACCTTGCACTTGAATCTAGCCTTCTTGAACCTGGCCAGATAAGCCTCGACTCCTTCGTCTGGCAGCTAGCTGAGGCCTGAAAGGTCTGCCATCGTGACCTCGGGCTCCACTCTGTAGAACTGCTGGTGGAAGGTCTCCTCCATTTGTCGCCAGGTCTGGATAGAGTTGGGAGGCAAGTTGATGTACCACGTGAAGGCAGTAGCGGTCAAGGAATTTGGAAACAGCCTCAACTTCCACTCATCCTTAGTCCCTGCTTCTCCACATTGTACTAAGAACCGAGCCACGTGCTCCACGGTTGACTCCTTCGCGTCCTCCCCTGAAAAAGTATGAAATTCGGGGACCCGGAAGCCCTTGGGGAAGTGAAGTTGATCGACCTCGTCTGAGTGCGGCTTCGTGTACATAGGCCTTCCCATAGGTCTGAACTCCGGTCCCAACTGCTCCTGAAGTAACGCTATGATCTGGTCTCTGTTTGGAACGGGCTCTGGAGGTGGCGGCCTTGCCTGCCCGACGTGAGCTGGCTGTTGCTGGCCTTGCCATGCCCCCCGAGCATCTTGCATGAATCCTGCATTTGGCGTTGCTTGAGGATTATGGCCTCCCATCGGAAGAGGCCCTCCACCTTGGTTCCCAAACTGAGGTCGAGGAGTGGAGCTTCCACCAAGCATGAATCGTCTCTCCAAGTTCTCCACAGGCCTTGGTGGATTCTGGCCTGTCGGGTCTTGGACTGGATGGTGCACTCCACTGTGAGCCAGGCCTCCACCGGAACTAGAGGCCTGAAATCCGAATGGTTGAGGTGAGGTGAATCCCCCCGGGGGTTGACGCCCCGGGAATCCGTTGAAGACTCCAAAATGTGGCATCGTTGGGGTCTGCTGGGGAGGAACATCAAGACCTTTCGCGTCCCTTTCCTCTTTCATCATCGCCACCAGGTCATTCACAGACGCTGCCACTGCATTCATGTTGGTGTTGAGCGATCCCATGGAGGATGCAAGGTGTAGGTTTGAATCTCGAATCTCGGACATTGCTGGACCAACGTATTGAGAAAATTCCTGTGACATCTCACGGTTGGTCTCCAACACATAATTTCGTACACTGCCCATAGACTCGTTCAGGTCTTGGACGCTGAGGAGAGGCTGCTCAATGCCTCTGCCTGGTTCGCCATGAACTGGTTGTTGAACGCTTGGATCCTCCTGAGGATCAGAAGCTGAAGTGCCTTTTTGAGTGTCTTTCTTTGCCATGATCACCCTTTATCGACTAGGGTCCCACCGGGCGTGCCAAAATGTTCTCCAAAAAAAGTGTCAAACCAAATTGGCCTGGTATTGCGGGCGTGCCAGGATAGTACTGCTGTCCAAAAAGTTGTTAAGGCCTGGAAGCCTCAAGATCTGACTCTTATCAAGTGATTATGCTTGGCCCAAAGGGTAAGGCCTCGTGAAGGTTCGTTGGTTGCCTTTGCGTGCTAAGGACTTGAGAATTTCCTAGCCGGTGCTAGAAAATGGAAAGAAAGTAAAACGAAGACTAAAGTAGAGCTAAACGTACTCCATTAACGGTTTAATGAAGTTTGGGTACAAGGAAAGAGATAAAACTTAAGCTAGTGAATACAAGTAAAGCTTTAAAAGGAATGGAATGCATAAGCTGTGAGCTTTTTGGTCGTGGACCCTGGGCAGGGCCTTCAGAACTATAATTTATAGGATTCACAGGCCTTGAGCTGCTTCAAAATGATCCAATGCATGACTGCCAAGTGGCCTTCCAGCAAAGGCCTGAGTTTGAGCAGCTTCACAATGCTCCAATGAGGAGCTATCTCTTGAGGAAAACGTGTCTTTTACTCCAAGAAATCGGCAAAGGGCTGAGAAGGTCTTCTTTTTGCATGGGACTTTGCAAAAGGGGCAAAAAGAATATCAGGCTTTTCATCATCCAGGCCTGTTCGAGCTGCTTCAGTACTCAATCTTCTACTAGTATGGACTTCTTCTGGGCCCACCACAGCTGAAGATCAACACTTTTTCAGGCCTTCCCCTTACTTTACTGGACCTTTCATCCCTCGTGGGCCCCCAAAACCCTCTGGGCTTGACTCCTTAGGCAAGAAGGATCGAGAAAAATGAACAAGCAGGCCTGGGTGAGCTGCTTGTGAGTAGCTTGCTTAGGTCTGCAGGAGTCATCTTCCATCAGCTCTACTGGTTGCATGGACGCCACCTGTCAATGGTTTTGCTTAATGCTGAAGAAAAGGGGTCCCACTGGTCCAGCCCTTGAGTTGCTGGTGAGCAGATTGCCAAACTTGTCTGAGTAAGAAGCTTCCAGGCCTTTGAGCTGCTTGTGAGCAGCTTCAAGGCCTTTAAACTGTTTTATGAGCAACTTATGGTTTTTAATGCTTATTAAGGCCTTTAGGCACGTTTTGAAAGTAACGGGCCTATTTGAGTGGGCTTGAACATCTAACAACTTGTGGGCTTTCACCCATTGTAAGCCTTTTGGGCCTAGATCTGGAGAACAGGCCTTGCTTTAACTGATTTGGGCCTACTTGCAGGCCTGGAAACCTTTCGGAGTTGGGCTGGACTCCAATAAAACCAATCACCCTTAGTGGGCTAATTTGAACTGTTTGGCCGCTGTTGGGCTTGGGCCTGACTTATAATATTAACTTGGCCCGAGCCCGATGTCGCAAGCAATCGATTGTAATGCTTTAGGACGCCGAGAAGAAACTTCCAAGGTCTTTTTTATCACACAAAGTTATTTATTACTTTTTGGCCAAAAATGGGTGTAAACACTTCTTCGGTCGGCTTGGTTCCACGAGATGGCCATTATGAGGTGTAACGACCATGCCACGGTCTCGGTCTTCAAGCCGTTGTTGGAGTGGGGTAATCACCGCCGCTTCACGCTTTTGTTCTACCCGGCCAAACCGAGGGTAAAGTTCTCCGGCTCCGGTAGAGGCAACCGTTGTCGTGGAGGCAACCAATGGAAGCTTCCAGAACGTTCCACAACAACCACATCCACGTACCGTTCACAAGAAGGCACGTCGCCGAAAGGACGACGATCCACCCGAACGTAGAAAGCGTTTTCCTAATGAGGCAAGGTTATGACATGCGACTATGCTTCTCCAAGCGCCGTTATACTCTTCCGAACGATGGAGACTAATCGAGTCGAGTGCACGTCCATCGTTCAGAAAGGTAGCTGAGGCTCGGCCAAGAACCAAAGGCTCGGTTGATGCTCGGTAAACCCACGGAGGGTATCACCGGAGCAGAACCCGACTTACATACGAACTGAGACAACTAAACAGTGGGTTCCCCTTGTGACCCTTTCAAACTCTTTGAGCCTTCAGATATTTCGGTCCACTACACTATGTTTTATGAGTTCTGAATATTAGTTGTTCTTGGATGACACGATTCCAATCGATATGTCTTATGCATATTGATTTATGCATCTTGGCTATTGTTCCTAGCTAAGCTAATCATGTGCAGGGCATATGGTTGTTCTTCTACTCATCCTGCCTTCTTATCATTTTTTTTTCGGTCAAACGGAAATTGCCTTCTTATCATTGCCTCTATCCCTTGTCCTTATCCTAAACCTCCTTGTCCTTCTAAGACAAAAAGGGGGAGAAAGAATTCTGGTTATTTAATCCCTTATTTTATTTGAGTTGTGGTTGCAGGGAGATTAACAAATTAGGGATATGGTAGTGTTTTTGTAATTTGTTTTGTCATGGAAGTACCAAATGGGGAGATTGTTAGCTCCAAAAAGTGCTGCTATTTTTTGGCTTGGCAATTCCATTGACAAAACATATTTTCTTTTGTATTCCATTCTTTATCGAGTTGTAATGTCTTTTTATCTTTCCTAAGCATAGCGAGTCTGTATAGGATTAAAGTGGAAGAAATCATAATTTGTAATTAAGAGTGAGTGTTTTTTGAGCAATATTGGAGTAGATTGATCGGGTCATCAAACTAACATCAATTGGAACCAACTGATCAATTGTGGTAGCCGTTTGGAATTGAAGTAGATGGAGTGACGGATCGATCAATGTATCAATCAGAATGCAATTAATATAAAAATGGGCCTTTTCTTTTCTGCTAGGGTAATGAGAAAAACACCGGAGCAGCTATGAGAAAAAGGACGTGCGTTCTTTGTTTAATCGGGGCAATTCCAGGGACACCTATAAAAATATTTCATAGTTTCTGATCAAATTTTGATGATCTGAGCAGCTCAATGTGATCAAAACGTGATTTTAAGGGTACTCGTGAGAAATCAGAAAAAAAATGACCAGGAAGGGCTTGATCTGGGCAGTTTTCATTGAACGGTTCAATAAAAAACTGCTCAAAACAAGCACTTTCCGGTTATATTTTTTTGCTAATTTCTCGCGGGCACCCTTAAAATCACATTTTGCACACATTGAATTGTTCAGGTCATAAAAATTTGATAAGAAACTATGAGATAATTTTTAGGTGTTTTTATAGGTGTCCCCGGAATCGCCCTGTTGTTTAATACATGAGAAAGGGTATTTCTACCCTTGATTCGTTTGGCACTACAGATTCTTGAGATTTCTATTCAATTGCCATAGTCAAACTTGAAGAAGTATTCACAACCTTGTTTCTACAAATTTTGAGTTGTTCTTCGGTGGATTTTTGAAGGATCGTGAAAGGCTTGAGCAATCAAGGCAGCATCAATCAAATACTGGGTGTGGTGAACGACGAGCCGGCAAGTAGTTCTTAGGGCGCTTCGTGAGTATTCAGAATCGTAAGGTAAGATTACTTGTAACTGCACGAGTTAAATATAGTATTTGATTCCTTCCCATGGGTTTTACCCGTTTTTGGAATTTTCCACGAATATTCGATGTTCATTGTTTGCTCTTCGATCCTTTTATTGCTTGACTATTGGGTTGGTAGCAAAATAGGAATTTATGCTATTGTAATGGAGTTTCTGAAGATACATTGCATCAATTCTTGCAGAAAGAGCATGATTGGAGCTGGAAAAAGTTTATGGAGCTATCTAAAGTATTGGATGGGTTTATTGATGCTAATACTTTCATTATTAAAACTCAAGTCCAAGTTATCAGGTTTATAATGAGTCTTATCTTTCTATATTTCCTCGTAGATTAATCAATGATGAAGAACTAAGATTCTTTTTAGTTTGAAGGTCCTTGTATATCATATTCATTATTCATGTGTGTACCTATAGTTTTTTGTTTGCCTAGTCTTCTATCTTTCCTTGTTTTTTTGTTTTTTGGTAGGCTTCTATCTTTCCTTGTTTATGTAAATCATTATTATATTTTAGTTAGTGAGAAATAATGAATAAGAATCTTCTATTGTGCGATGATTTTACCTTTAAAACGATGATTTACTTCCTCTTTCGCCCCTTTTCTTTCAATACTTGTCAAACAATAATAGTCCTGTAACGACCCTGATTTTTGGTCAATAAAAATTTCTCTAAAAATTTGAATTTTATTTTTTTTACTTGGATTTCATTTTAAACATCCAAAAATCAGTCGTTATTGACTTATAAAAATTTCGTTGTTATATTTGAAAATTCTTTATTGATTTTATAAATCCCTTTTAGCATTAATAATCCGTCGTAATTAGGTTTATGACTTAGGAGATTGGAATTCATCGCCCGAGCATTAAGGCCATTTTCTAAAGACAAGTAGGCCTATTAAGGCCTTGGTAAAGTTACTTGGTGATTTAAGTAAAATCTTAGAATTGTATTTCTTGGCTAGAAATCCTACTAGGTTAGTATCGTAAGTCTTTAACCAATTAGTTAGAATAGCCTAGTGTCCATTTAGCCTAATCACTCCTTCTTAACCCTAAATGGACCATTTGAACCTTCTTGTCTTTGTCCATTGGACAATAGGTGCTAGGGTAATCTTTATCCATTAGACGATAAGTTCTAGGAAAATCTTTATTCATTGGACGATAAGTGCTAGAGAAATTCTTGCCCATTGGATAAGAGTTGTTAGGAAAATGGTTAACCATTGGGTAATAGAAGAAAGAACACCCAAGTTTGACTAGTAGTTGGATTAGTTTAGTCAAAAGCAATCAATGTACTCCATGACTAGTAGTTGGACCATTGGTTATTACATGCTAGGGTGATTATTATCCATTGGTTAATGGATATAAGACTTGCCAAATAGGATGGCAAAACAAGTCATGTGTTCTTCATCATTACTTCTTTGGACCATTGGTTATTACATGCTAGGGAAATTCTTATCCATTGGATAATGGATATAAGACTTGCCAAATAAGATGACAAGACAAGTCATGTGTTCCTTCATCATTACTTCTTTGGACCATTGGTTATTACATGCTAGGGAAATTGTTGTCCATTGGTTAATGGGTATAAGACAAGGCCAACAAGAATACGGTAATAGTTGACAAGACTACACTCCATCATTGTTTGGACCATCATCATTTCTTAGATTTGGAGGAGAAAGGACTTGATGTGACTAGAGATTGGAGTGTAATGAGTGTGATGTGACAAGACATCGAGCAAAACAATGGGAAAAGGGGAGAGAGAGAGAGAGAGAGAGAGAGAGAATTTGGCCAAAGAGGGAGAGGGGGGCCGGTTGTGGAGAGAAAGAGAGTGAGTGTGTGTGCTAGTGTTTTGGCCACTCCAACAAGCCACCTTCCTTGCCTTTGTTCAACCAAAGTACAACCAATGATCACTTCTTTCTTGTGCTTTCACAAGCAAACCCTCCCTATAACAAGACAACTCATAAAATCCTTCATGATAACCTAGGACTTAGCCATAAATAGAAAAAACAACCCTTGGCATGCTTAAGTGCTTTGATTGACACATGAAGGAGAAAGTTGCAAGCTTTCAAAGCATGATTGGACAAGACAATGAGAGGAAGAGACAGAGAGGGGAATTCGGCCTAGGGAGAGGGAGGGGGGCCGGATGGATGAAGAATGAAGGAGGTGTGTGCATGTGTACTTGGACACTATTCAAGCCACCTAGTACCTAAGCCTTTTGACTTCATCCTAGACTACCTAAGTACAATCCGAGTCATTACTCTTCCAAGCCAACCCATTCTAGGACAAGACAAGTCCATGACCCTCCATCATGACCTAATTCAATAGCCTTAAGCCTAAAGAGTGAAAGTGACATTACTTGGCATGCCGCCAAGCATGATTTGACAACCCAATGAGAGGTAGAGAGAGAGAGAGCCGAATTGGAGGGGGGGCCGAATTGGAGAGGGGGAGAGAGAGAGTGATGTGTGCATGTGTACTCACCATCCTAGTCCAAGATCTTTGACCAATTTCTTACCTCATCAAAGTACCACCAAATCTAGTCAATCTTTTAACCATTGGACAATATTTGTTAAGGGAAAATTTGTCTCTTGGATAATAGATCAACCTTTGGCTATAAATAGCACTCCTCACTTCTCATTTAACTCACACCTTCACTCATTTGCTCTCCCTTCTCTCTAGAAACCATTTCTGTTTTTCCAGACAGCTTACTGCCCTTCACAAACCTCCATTTTTCTCCTGCTTAAAGCAGTCCTTAGAACCAACTCCCTTCGGGAAAGTTGTAGAGCACTTCGAGATCTTCAAGTTAGACCCAAGAACCACCCTAATCGGTCAAGAAACGACAATGATATCGACATCCGAAGTTCAGTCAAAATCTCGAATTTCCTTTACCAGACAGCTTACTGTCTCTTCCTTTATCACCATTTTTCTCCTACCTGAAGTAGTTTCTAGGATCAACTTTTTTCACAAAAGTTGTAGAGCACCTCGAGAGCTTCGATTTTGACTCAAGAACGATCGTGTTCGGCCAAATATTGACTGAGATATTGCCATCCAAAGTTTGGTCCAGATTCGTGGGGTTCACCGCCCGTAGAATTTTCCAACTAGGTTATTCGGCCCCGACTAGTTTCGGATCAAGGTAGAATATTCTTTAAACCCTATCTCTAAGTATAGTATGTTATTTGTCTTGAACTCTAAGCATATGGTATGAAGCTTGTACGTCAAAATGCATATTAGTAATAACCTTATCTTGCTAATGTTTTGGATCACGGTAGATGATTCTTAATCCTAGGTATAGACTATGTTGTTAAATTAAAGTAGATTAATCTCTACTCATTTTCCCTAAGTATAACTCTAGTTATGTTGCTTATGTTCTTGAAGTAAAAACATGATTTGTAGATTTTCCTCTACTCACTATCTCTAAGTATTTATGGGAGATGAGTAACATTGTTCGTATTACCCTAGTGTGCGTTCATAATGTGTCGGACTTGTTAGCCCATTGTGTAGATTGTTAACGGAGCCGGACGTGGTAGCTTCATTGATTGATTGGGCTTGGTTATCCGCGGAGAGGAGCCAATGCAAGATTTGATAACGTGGCCGGACTTGGTAGCCATTGTGGCCTATAAGCCGGACTTGGTAGCTTATTGGTTATGTGCGTTCACAATGTGCCGGACTTGGTAGCCATTGTGGCCAATGAGCCGGACTGGGTAGCTCATTGGTGTGTGCGTGTGATTTTTGGAAATGATAGATGAGACACAAAATGATGAGTCACGTAGGAGAAACACACAGAAACATGACACCAACGATAGATAGCGAATGCGGATGTGTCATTGTTGTTGTTATTGTTATATTAATGCATGTGCTGTTATGACTCTTTATGATATATGCATGACTTGCTATTTGTAAGTTAAGGGTTAGTGTAACGCCCCGAATTTTGGGTACGTTAAATAAACATTTTATTGAACAACAAAAGCGAGTCTGGCTCTTTATTACATCATAAACTCCCAAAGGGTTCGTTTATTACACAAAAGGGATGGATATCTAAGGTTATCTACAGCTCCTTCTCTTCTTCCATCCTAGCAAGTTCCTCAGCTCCAAAAGCCTCCAAGGTGTACAGCTCCCCTTGTTCATCTAACAAGTCTGACACATTATACCAATGTCGCCACCAAGATAATATGTCAGGGTCACATAAAGCAACACCGTGAGCTTGAAAGCTCAATAGAGTAATCCAAACCCACTAACCCTTAACATACACATCAAAGATAGTATACGATTTTAACATGCTTTCAAACAACTCATACA
Source organism: Rhododendron molle (assembly GCA_025413875.1). Classification (NCBI taxonomy): domain Eukaryota; kingdom Viridiplantae; phylum Streptophyta; class Magnoliopsida; order Ericales; family Ericaceae; genus Rhododendron; species Rhododendron molle. The sequence continues at coordinate 27,353,635 of CM046388.1, read as the reverse complement.
ATTACACATGCGCATTCACTAATGAGCGTTGGTGTCATGTTTTCCGTGTGTCTCCCCTACGCGACTCATCGTTTTGTGTCTCATCTTTCATCATCAATTCTGAAAACACGCACGCACACAACCATGGGTTACAAGTACCTTGTGTCGCACAACAATGAGCTACCAAGTCCGGCTCATTGCCACAAGGTTACCAACGCACGGCCACAATGGCTACCAAGTCCGGCACATTGTGTCACACACACACACAACCATGAGCATCCAAGACCGGCACCTTGTGTCGCACAACAATGAGCTACCAAGTCCGGCTCATTGCCACAAAGGCTACCAAATCTGACTCATGGCCATAATGGCTACCAAGTCCGGCCATTAAGCATTTCCAAAACACTTTTTATCCGTATCAACCACATCTTAGGTGTCATATCTCTACTTTTCCAAATTCCATGTGTCTCGTAACATGCATCGGCTACGCGGTGGGACTATTCACATAACTCATGCGATATCATGCTCGTTAAAAGGTCAAAATACAAATACTTCGTTTCAAATGATACTTTATCTTTAAAATGCATTTCCTTCGAGAGGTTCAATAAAGCAACACATGTTTATTGACGAGTTCATACAATCACGTGGTAACTAGGCGATCAAGCAATCAAGTAGTCATAAGATCAAAGTAAACTACGTTCTTTTAAACAAAAAAGTTCTACAAGCTAAATATCACAACTACATTATCATGCTCATGTACTTCAAAGAATTCTACGTCAAACAACATCATGCAATCAACTAGCCAAGTACTACATATTTTTAATCACGCTCATATCATACGATATACGTAGGGTAGGGGTATAGGTATACTACGTAGAGTTAGAGGTATAAGAAGATTCTACAAGCTAAATTCAAGTCAAACATGCATATAACTATTCAAGTACCACATATACTTAGAGATAGCGGGGTCGGAGTATTCTACCTTAATCCGAAACTAGTCGGGGCCGAATAAGCTAGTTGGAAAGTGCTACGGGCGTCGAATGCTCACAATCTGGACCCAACTTTGGATGGCAGTAACTCGGTCAATACTTGGCCGAATAGGATCGTTCTTGAGTCTAAAACGAAGATCTCGAAAGTTTCTACAACTTCCGTGAAGGACGTTATTCCTAGAAACGACTTTCGCCCAAAGAAAAATGGGGATAAGAAAGTGGACAGTGAGCTGTCTGGAATGAAATTTCCAGATTTTTCACTGAACTTTGGAGGTCGATATCTTGGTCATCTCTTGACCGTTTGGGGTGGTTCTTGGGTCTAAACTGAAGCTCTCGAAGTGTTCTACGACTTTCGTGGAGGTCGTTGTTCCTAGAAATGACTTTCGCCTGGAGAAAAAATGGAGTTTTTCAGAGGACAGTAGGCTGCCTGGGCAAAACAGAATGGGTTTTAGAGAGAAGTTTGGAGAATGAGGTGAAGGTGTGAGTTCAAAGCACCAAGAGCTTGGTATTTATAGGCAAGGCACCCTCTCTCTCTCTCCCTAGCCGGCCTCTCTCTCTCTCTCCTATATCTCATTTTTTTATTCAAGCAAATCTTGTTTGCTTGCAAGTTTAACCCTAGAACTAGGCATGCAAGGCTATGGATGTGTCCTTTGGATTGGATTATGGAAGACTAGGCAAGGAAGGAGATTTGATTCAAGTATTCTAATGGGGTTTGTACAAGGAAGGACAAGATTGGATGGCATTGGTCATGCTTTCACTTGAAGTATACACAACTAGGACAAGGATGACCAAGGCATGTCAATCACTTGCACACACATCACTCTCTCTCTCTCCCTCTCCCATCCGAATCTCTCTGTCTCTCTCCCATCTCTCTCTCGGCTTCTCTCCTCTCTCTCTCTCTCTCTCCCACTTGTACCACTTGGAAAGTATATATATATACTAATATATACATATGTACTATGGGTCTTTAATAAAATCTAAGTTTTCAAGTAAATTAGATTTTCTAAATATAATAATCTATATACACACATGTTATATACAATATTATATATATATATATACATACAAGTACACACATATATATATATATATATATATATATATATATATATATATAAGCATGTACTTACAATCTAGTCTAGGGTTCCATAGTCTAATACACTAACCTAATGCTTTCAAAGTACAATGGAAGCACAAGAAGTCAATCCAAGGTACTATCTCTCTCTCCTCCTTTCTTTCTCTCTCTCTCTCTCTCTCGGCTTTCTTTCTCTCTTTCTCTCTCATGTACTATATATATATATATATACATACTAGAAAGCAAACATATATAATAATGTATTAGTGTACTAGAATATCTAATAGATTTACAAGCAAAAGGATTTTCCAATTAAAAAAAGTAACACTCACATGCTATATACAATAAAATATATATATACAACAAGTACATATATATATATATATATACATGTACTACACTATATCTATACTAGATATGACTTAGGACTAATATCTAATATAGTATTCTACTTCATCCAAAGTACCATGTACTAACCTAATATACTAATGGACTAATCTTAATTTAATGGATTTTAACACATGGCCAAATTTAATATTTAAATCAAACAAGTACATGATTGTCACGACTAACTATTATCCAATTGATAATAGTTTCTCTAATGGTTAATAACCAACGGGTAATAATGGCTAGGATTCTAGTCTATCGCCCAATGGGTAAAGAATCTCCTAATGGTTATTATCCAATGGTTAATACCAAAAAGTATAATACTTTGAAATTAAGCACTAAACTAATCTAATCTCGTACTTAGGAAGATCAACCAAGGTTTACCTATTGACCAATGGGTAAAGGAAACCCTAACGCTATTGTCCAACGGATAAATATTACCCTAGCTTTTATCGTCCAATGGATAAGACAAAAAGGGTAAAATGGTCCATCTAGGGTTAGGGAGAAGTGATTAGGCTAAATGGGCATTAGGCTATTCTAACTAATCGGTTAAAGACTAACGATACTTAATTTAGGCTTTCATCGCTCGAGTGGTATTTTGGTTTTATCTAGTAGGAAATTGCCCAATAACGGAATATTAAAGCCCGACGGTGCCAAACGCCAAGGCAAGGCGTGAGTGTGGCCAAGGCAGCCCGGTGGCAAAGCGGTGGTCAAACGGTGGCCAAAGCAGTCCGGTGGCCAAAGAGTGGCCAAGCGACCGGTGGCCAGCGAAGTGGTGGCCAAGCGATGGCCAAGCGGTGGCCAAAGCGCCCGGTGGCCAAACAGCGCCAAAGCGACCAGTGGCCAAAGCGGTGGCCAAAGCGACCCGTCGCCAGCGATGGCAGCGGCGGCCAAAGCGACTGGTAGCCAACGATGTGCCAGCGCCAGCGACTGGTGGCCAACGATGGCGGTGGCCAGCGACCTAGTAATAACGATGGCCAAGCGATGTGGCGACCTAGTGGCCAAGCTGGCCAAAGCAGCCGGTATGCTGATGGCCAAGTGGTAGCCAGCGATCCGATGTGCCAGCGATGGCAAGCGGCCTACAAGCAAGGCGACGGCCAAGCGGCGTGAGCATGGCCAAGCGAGAGCACGGCCAAGGCAGAGCAACCTGGCAGTGACCCGACGCCTAGGCGAGGCAGACTCGACAGCGAGCCGACGCCAAGGCAAGGCAGGCGCGACAGCGAGCCGACGGCAAGGCGAGGCAAGCCCGACAGAGACCCGATGCCTGGGAGATGAATTCCAATCTCCTTAGTCATAAACCTAATTATGACGGATTATTAATCGCAAAAAGGGATTTATAAAATAAATAAAGAATTTTCAAATATAATAACAAAATTTTATAAGTCGATAACGACCGATTTTTGGATGTTAAAAAGAAATCCAAGTATTAAAATAAAATTCAAACTTTTAGCGAAATTTTTATTGACCAAAAATCAGGGTCGTTACAGTTAGTGGGTTTTGGATTATTCTATTGAGCTTTCAAGCTCATGGTGTTGCTTTATGTGACCCTGACATATTATACTGGTGGCGACGCTGGTATAATGTGTCAGACTTGTTAGATGAACAAGGGGAGCTGTATACCTTGGAGGCCTTTGGAGCTGAGGAACTTGCTAGGCTGGAAAAACAGAAGGAGCTGTAGATAACCTTAGATATCCATCCCTTTTGTGTAATATAAGAACCCTTTGGGAGTTTATGATGTAATAAAGAGCCAGACTCTCTTTTGTTGTTCAATAAAATGATCATTTAACGTACCCAAAATTCGGGGCGTTACACTAAGATTAAACTAGAAACCCATTAGAATAACCTAAAGTTGTCCTAGAACTTTGAGTGCAAGGAAAGTAAAATCATTGGTAGTCTTTCAAGCCTTGAAATGACATTAGATGGAGCAAACTGATTTTTGAAATGTGTGCCAATGGGAACTCGGAGCGGCGGAACCATTGTGCATATACTCGGGAACCCGGAGCGGCGGAACCGAGGATGGGTGTGTTAAAATGTGATTTTGAAATAAAAATGATGTTTTGGTAAAACGAACTGGTGACACGATCTACGAAACGCTGCGTAGGAGAAACTCTGATGACATGGACACTAACGATAGATAGCGAATGCGGATGTGTCATTGTTGATATTTATATCCTATATTGTATGAGCTGTTTATGACCCTTTATGATATATGCATGACTTGCTATGTGTAAGTTAAGGGTTAGTGGGTTTTGGGTTATTCTATTGGGCTTTATAAGCTCACGGTGTTGCTTTATGTGACCCTGACATATTATACTGGTGGCGACGCTGGTATAATGTGTCAGACTTGTTAGATGAACAAGGGGAGCTGTATACCTTGGAGGCCTTTGGAGCTGAGGAACTTGCTAGGCTGGAAAAACAGAAGGAGCTGTAGATAACCTTAGATATCCATCCCTTTTGTGTAATATAAGAACCCTTTGGGAGTTTATGATGTAATAAAGAGCTAGACTCTCTTTTGTTGTTCAATAAAATGATCATTTAACGTACCCAAAATTCGGGGCGTTACAGTAAGATTAAACTAGAAACCCATTAGAATAACCTAAAGTTGTCCTAGAACTTTGAGTGCAAGGAAAGTAAAATCATTGGTAGTCTTTCAAGCCTTGAAATGACATTAGATGGAGCAAACTGATTTTTGAAATGTGTGCCAATGGGAACTCGGAGCGGCGGAACCATTGTGCATATACTCGGGAATCCGGAGCGGCGGAACCGAGGATGGGTGTGTTAAAATGTGATTTTGAAATAAAAATGATGTTTTGGTAAAACGAACTGGTGACACGATCTACGAAACGCTGCGTAGGAGAAACTCTGATGACATGGACACTAACGATAGATAGCGAATGCGGATGTGTCATTGTTGATATTTATATCCTATATTGTATGAGCTGTTTATGACCCTTTATGATATATGCATGACTTGCTATGTGTAAGTTAAGGGTTAGTGGGTTTTGGGTTATTCTATTGGGCTTTATAAGCTCACGGTGTTGCTTTATGTGACCCTGACATATTATGCTGGTGGCGACGCTGGTATAATGTGTCAGACCTTATAGATAAGCAGGGAGAGCTGTACGCCTTGGGGACAATTGAAGCAGAAGAGCTTGCTAGGATGGAAGAAGAGACAAAGCCGTAGATAACCTTAGATGTCCTTCCCTTTTGTGTAATATAAGCACCCTCTGGGGGTTAGTGATGTAATTATGAGCCAGACTCTATCTAGTTATTCCAATAAAATGTTTATTTAACGTACCCGATTTTGGGGGCGTTACAAACATCGCCACATGATAGCGGTTATCATCAAAACAGAGTCGCCACCTAGTTTGTTAAAACTAGGAAAACAGATAGAGATTCTGGATATAGAAGCCAAAGGTACAGTAAGGGGAAGGTGTTAGGCACCCCTTTCTGCCTAGCCGTGAGGCTAGCCCATAATCATTCAACATAAGACATATAAATGCTTTATTTAATTCTAAACACGTAGTTTGTTTTTATGCTCTTAAACATTAAACAAGGTGAACCGAGACTATAATCTAAACATGCATCAGAAACCAGAAAGCAAAACAAAGCTGTGCCAGCAGATCGATTACTCGGCCGACGAATGGATGTCACGATCGAGTAATCAGGCTGGTTTGGTGTACCGGCCAACAGATCGAAGCCCCGGCTGGTGTTCTTCCTCACACCAGATAGAAAAGTTAAGAGATTGCCAAAGCGCTATGATTAAGTAAAAAAACGATAAATAAACCGAATCAGAGGCCCCTGGGCCTCACCACCTTGATCCCTCAGTAGCTTGATTGCCTCGGATTGATTGGGATTGACTGATTGATTCTTGAGAAACCCTAGGGTTAGGGTTTGAAACTTCGGGGTTTGATCGCTGGATTGATGGCTGCCTTCGGGTGGTTAGGGCTTTTGTAGAGAGGGTTTGAGAGAGTATTTTAGCAGAATATCGTGGTTTGAGAGGGTGTAGATCTTATGAATTTTGTGTGTGTATGGTGGTGTTTATATAGGCAAAGGGATGACACACTTCGTCCAATCAAAACGCACGATTGCAATTGCAATTGCAATACAATTCAAACTCTTCGTTGTGATCCTTGAACGTGGCCTGAACGCATCGGAGAGGTAGTGTGATCAGATCAAATAATCGACAGAACATTCTAGAGTCTGGAAAAAGGACAATCTGGCGGCTGAGCCATTGATCTGGCAGCCGAGTAATGGATTGAGCGGCGGAGGTATGGATATTGCGGCCGTGGGATGGTTCTCTCAGGGAGATTTTTGGGAACAGATTGCTCGGGTGAGGAAATGATATTAAGGTCGTGAGATCAATGTTACGCCCGGCAGATGGATTCTCCTAGGATTCTGTATTTCTGTCTAAAAGGCTGTTTGGCTCTGAATTGGGTTCCCTAAGTGGCTCAAAGTTCTTACCGAAAGTCTTAAGGTTCTCAAGAAGTCAATCAGCAATCATCGTATCCATTTCATCATCGGGATGGTCCCCAAGGTAGGATCTAAAATAATCGTTAGGCCAAATTGGGGTGTCTACATAGGCACTTGTTTGGGCTTCTAAGAAGTTGAGACATTACATGCTAACCTACCTGGTGAGGCTAATTTCTCGAATGGATCCCCTTAAGTACCTGTTTGAGAAACCAGCTCTTACCGGAAGGCTGGCACGTTGGTTGCTAATGCTAGCTGAGATTGAATTAAAATATGTTATTAGAAAGTCTATAAAAGAAAGAGCTGTTGTTGAATTCTTAGCCAATTGCCCAGTTGAAGGAGGAGTAGGCGTCGAATTTAAGTTTCCTGATGAAGACATAATGACTATAGCTGAGGATGTTTGGCAGCTATACTTCGACGGAGCCGCTAACCAGAAATGATTTGGAATTGGCGTGCTACTGATTTCACCTAATGGATCGCACATACCGCTTGCATTCAAACTAAACTTTAAAGCCACTAACAATCAAGCGGAGTATGAAGCCTGCATTGTAGGCATGGAAGAAGCCACTGATATCGGTATAGAAATGTTGGAAGTTGTGGGGGATTCCAACTTGGTTGTATCACAGGCTAACGGGGATTGGAAAGTCAAGGAAGAAAAGCTAAAGCTGTATCACCAGGATCTCGGGGATCTTATCCCTCTTTTCAACAAGGTGACATTTACTCATGTTTCGAGGCTCAAGAGCCAATTTGCAGATGCTTTGGCAACATTGGCATCCATGGTTAAAATTCCCATCTGTGTGAAATTAAGGCCTATCATGATCGAGCAAAGAGATACACTGGTATACTAGCATGTCATGGTTGTTGACGAGCCTGATGATGGTCACTCTTGGTATTATGATATTTGGTGGTTTGTGGAAAAAGGGGAATACCCTGCTGAAGCAAGTAAGAAAGATCGAATTGCTCTCGAGAGGATGGCAGCTCAATACATCATCTGTGGAGGAAATCTATATCGAAGATCACATTGTGACGCGCACAATCTGTGGCCCGTGATCTCCGATCTGAGTCTTTCCTCCATTGGTTCAGGGATCGCCGAGCCTCTCCACCTAGCCTACAGATCGGGGTTTCCCCGGCAAGGCCCTCCGGCGAGAGGACAAGTATGGGTGGAGAAAAAGGATGAGAGACTAGTGTAGTGTGTAGAAGCATGTACCTCTTAAGGTTGCCATCACTTGATATTTATAGAGCCTCATTGACTTGCTCTCCAAGTACGGGCATGTGCCTTGCACGGGGTGTGTGATGACTTTATGACGTCACTGAACGAATCTAATAATCGTTTTGGCGTGAGCTGGTACCCTTCATGTATGCTCATGATTATCTTTTAACATAACCGTTTCAGCACGTGAGAAGGCACGAGGCTTATTAGGTAGCCGAGCCCCAACAGCAGCCGAACCTCACACTCAGCTGAGCCTGGTAAAAGGATGGGTGTGAGTGCCCGTTCATGAGCCACCCCTCTGGAGGTGGCCGAGCCCAGTATGTGACCTTCGCTGACGATTACGAGGCAAATGCAACGTGGATGATGAGCGGTCTTCGGCTAGGGCCAAGCCCTAATCCGGGCACGGCCGCCAGTAGACTTGCATTGATCTGTCCATGGTGGGTACGAACAGCTATGTTCGACCTGCTACAATAGCCCCTCAATCTTTGTCAACGCCGCGCGCGTGATGGGGATTGATGTCGTACCTTGGCCGAACCCAAATTTTGCCGAACGCAAATCGTTGGTGAGAACTGGCCGAGCCTCATCTATCTTTATCCTCAAAGTAGCCACAATCGCCAGAGCCGAACGCTAATGAGAGGAGACCAAGTGTCCTCTCTTATCTGGGTATGGCTGACTGAAAGGACAGTAGGGGCGTGACAAGTTGTCCTATCGATGCCACGTGTTGAACGCCGATTGGTTGCAGGTTCGGCGGTGCAGTGCTGGGCGGGAATTTCAAAACCCTAACCCTCTCCTATATAAAGGGCAATGCGAGGAGAGAGAGAGAGAGGTTATAAACTCTCTCTCTCTCTCTAAACCTCCATTGGCAGAGCTTCACTCCCCATTCGTTCATTTTCCAGCCCTGATTTCTCGTCGATCCAGCATCAAAACTCCCAGAAATCTTTAGGTATGTGTTTGATTCTTATATTTCTTTATGTCCCTGTAGTTTTCATACCCTTCTTCTTCGTTTTTATGGGGTTTCCCTGTTTTATACGAACAGTACGAAGGTTGAAGTTGGACGGATTGTTCATCTTCTCCTTCAACCTGTTCTTCCGAGCCCTAGCCATGATGCTAGGGGGTTTGGCCAACGTTGGTGCTGGCCGAGCCCCATGGTTCGAGTTAGGGCGGGCCAGTAGGGTAGCCGAGCGTAATGAGATCCTTGCCTTCTGGCCGACGACGAGGTTCCTCATTATTTTTCTATTTGTTTTGTTAGGTCCGGCTCACCCAATCATTGTCATTTCTTCCGACTCTGAAAGCTCGGGAGACGACTCTGGAGATCTATTCATTCGAGAGAACTTGGAAAAGGCGCAGAAGCCGACGCCAGACTTCTTCAATAGCTTCGAACATGTCGGATTCCAGTGATTCCAACGCCAAGCGCGATTTTGAGTACGGCAGGAGTTTCACTACTGAGCCCGAGATCTCTTTCACCCCCTCTACCCATTCTGACGTCGAACCCGAACTGGGTCCCGAGGCCGAATCTAGGTTCAACGTCTAGGTTGAGGCGACTACCTCGCAATCCATACCCAGCGAGGCTCCGTCTGAGGACAGAGAGGTTGCCGACTTCTACCAGAGAGGTCAAGTTTATCCTCATGCCCACTTCTTTAGTGGGCAGCCTAAGGAATATGAGAACTTCTGCCGAACGTACAACATCCCATACGATGTCGTTGTTTGCCGTGTTACCAGCAACCGTATAAGGGACAAGTCGGAGCATCGCCATGAGCATATTACCATTCCCCTCATGGCCATCTGCGAGGCCGGACTTCGTTTCCCTCTTCACCCACTCTTGCGGGAGTTGCTGCCCGGTTCAGACTAGTGCCACACTTCTTTGCCATCAACAGTTACCGGATTTTAATGTCGGTGATTAAGTTGAAGGAATTGCACAACCTTCACTACAAGAAAATTTGTATTAGGTGACAAATGAAAATTGTCACAAATTGCATGTTTTTCGTCACAAATAGTATTCGTGACGAAAAAAAATTTGTCGACTAAAGGTTGTCGAGGATTCCTACCTCGTGACGAAATTTGTTTTTCGTCACCTATGATGTCTTTTGACGACGAAAAATTTTGTCACGGAAAAATCACTTGTTGACGATTTTTTTTGTCACCTATTATTCTTTTTGATGACGAAATATTTCGTCACCATTCTAATTATTATTTGTCACCCATTTTCAATTTCGTCACTAATTATGGCCAGTGATTGAACAATGTAAATGCATAGGTGACAAAAAGTTTCGTCACCAAAGAAATTAATTAAAAATAATAATTTTGACAAAATATTTTGTCACCTAAAATTTCAAATTAAAGCCAATTAGTGACGAAAGATATTGTCATTGAAAAGTTAATGAGAGAAACATCTTTGGTGATAAAAAAAAGTGTCACCTTAAATATGTGTATAGGAAGTAAAAGTGACAAAATAAATTGTCACTAACACTCTCCTTACAAGACAATATCATCCTATTCATTTTGGAATTCAATACTCAGCCAAACAAATGAACTATAAGTTACACCATAATAGCCAATACATCTTCATAAACCATTATAATCATGTGCCAAACTAGATATCCATTAACCACAAGAACTATGGCTTTGTTCGGTTGCCATTTTACTTTAGTTTTAGTTTTGTTTTTCAATCATCACCCTATATCTTTCTCCACTCATTACCCTATATCTCAAATTATTAATTTTATTTCTCTCTCTATCTCTCTCCAATCATTACCCCTCTCTTCAATCATTACCCTATTTCTCTCTCCACCCACTACCAAAATTAAACTAAACTAAAATGCCAACCGAACAAAGCCTATGTATTCTACACCAAATTAATGCCCATTCAACCATAGGATCTAAAGCATGAATATTCCCATGTCAAAAACATGAAAGGTAGACCATACCATATATGTTCATCATAGTTCGGTAGCATCATTAAAATGAAAAAAGAAGACTCGGAACTTCATCCAAAAAAGGAGTCTTCATAGAAGCATATATCCACAAAAGAAGACTCGGACCTTCATCCCAAAAAGGAGTCTTCATAGAAGCATACATCCAAAAAAGAAGACTCGGACGTTCATCCCAAAAAGGAGTCTTCATATATCCAAAAAAAGTCTTCATAGAAGAGTGTATATATACCATCTTCCCCGCTACCAACCTTATGCTTATTCAATCTGCACATAAACAGTAGGATAAAGTATTTTGGTTATGATGTTAATAGAACACAAAAAATTATGTAAACTTAATAATCTGCACAGTACACCTTATGCGTATTCAATTTGCACACACAAAGTATTTTGGTTATGTATTGGGTGTGTTGTGTCCACTAAAGGTGTGTGTTGGTGTGAGTTGTGTCCACTAAAGGTGTATTGTGCCCTCTAAAGGTGTGGATTTCATTACTGGTGTGTGTTGTGTGGGTGCCAAGTGAGTTGGAATGCAAAAAACTGCCAAAAACCAACAGCAAAGATTAGCCAAGCAATCCAGAAAATTAAGAGCAGCAACAACAAACATGAGCACCAAAATGCAAAAAGGAATTGATATTGTCTTGTTTGTTCTATTACTTTATCTCTTTCTCTTATAGTTGAGCCGTTGGGTAATGGATGTAATCTACGACTTCTGTATGTCATGTTGGGTAATGGCCGTAATCATTGCAGTGGCAGCAATGTGGTGCATGTCAGTCCAGTAGGATTTGTTTAAGATGGCTTGTGTGCATCTCAGATAGATTGTTTGTTGTCTCTATAGCTCAATTGTAGTTGCTCAGTATAGCTCAATTGTGTTGGTTTTCAAGTGTTGAGCAGGTACCCTCTCCTGCCTATGCTTCACTGCTACTCCTATGTGTAGTGCAGCCAGGGTTTAACATAAAGTACCACTGGTGCTTTGTTGGTGTAGCTGATCATTCATTGAAAGTGCTGACTGTGATAGCAGTGTTTATGTTGTATAAGGTATCAAGTTGTATGTTAAGTAGTTGTGAGCTTGGGGGTTGTCCCATTGTTTGTACCTACCCTTGGGGGGTTGTCCCTTGGGTTGTTTAAGCCTTCCTAGGGGGCATGTCCCTAGTTATCTTTTGATTTCATGGCTTGTTTTTGACTGCTCATGTGGTGTATGATGCTCATTCTCGTTGCTAGCCTGCCTACTACTGTCCAGTAGTGGCTGCCTGCTACTGTTCTGCTTCGCTGCTACTACAGTATCCTAGTTGCTGCTGGCTGTTACTGTAATGGCAGCAAACTATTGCAGTATCAGAGCCCTTTCGGCTGCTGTATCTAGGTCCCACAGGACTACACACACTACAAGAGAATATGCTATTTGCGTCAGGAGGGACACTTTTTGCGACGGGAGCTGTTTTTTGCGTCGGCAACGCGTCGGCATTTGGGGAGACGAAAATGGTGGGGTCTCAAAAAGTTTTTTGCGTCGACATGTGCCGTCGCATAGTATTTGCGTCGGCAAGCACTGTCGCTAATAGTTTTTTTGCGTCGGCATTCTTCCCGACTCAAGAAAATTGAAAAAAATATAATCATTCGCATCGGGTGGCCTGACCGTCGCAAATAATATTTTTTCGTCGGCTTATGCCGTTGCAAATACTATCTTTTGCATTGGGATACATGCAGTCGCAAAAAATTAAAAAGCTAAAAAAAAAACCCTTTTTTGCTTCAGGTACAGGCGGTTGCAAAACCTGTTGCTATTTACCTCCAATATCATGAAAAACAATATTCATTCAACCTCATTCTCATATAGAACCAATTAACCATTCGCTCATTCATATCAAAATTAACTCAATCATTCATTCAATCCCAAAAAAAAAATCATAAATTGATTGCCCAAGTTAATATGTTTATTAGATATGAAAGAACAACAGACTACAAATCCTAAATTCAACCTAGCAATTTTAGTTCAGTCACTACAATGCAACATAAGTGCACTCCATTCCATCTTCTCAATGGTTGCACATCTAAATCTTCTTCGACCACCTGAAAAGGAATAGAAGAATGAGAAATGCGCAACACAAAAAACACAAGTTAATGCATAAGTAAACTTCAATTTTAGACTTCTCTAACAAAATTCAGCAATTCAAACCTTAACCAGACGATTGTAACATGTTAAGCAAAAAATCAAATTTTGAATATTCTAACTTCTAAGTGCAAGATCACATAATAAATCTATAACTCCATACACATCACTTACATCAAATGGCATTGGGTCCAGTTTACAAGAAGATGAATATAATTCACGCAAAATCAAAAGAGCCATAGAATGAATAACTTTTCACTTTCTCCCAACCACGTCATCATCAATGCCCAATAGGCCAAAATGAACATGGTTAAATAATTCCGATTTGTGGATGCTAGTTTAAGCAAATACTTTAACCTCTACGTTAAAAAAAGGGCTGAAAACTTGTAGGCATGGCTTATCAAAGGGATTTCTCACAATATGCTATAGCTACATTCCATTCAAGCAATCAAAGGGATTTCCCACAATATGCTATATCTACATTCCATTCAAGCTACCCCAAGTTAGTCTCGTAACAATTTTTCTTACCTTTTTTATCCCCCTCTCTGAATTGAATCTCAAGTTAAAGACTTCAAAAAATTGAATCAATGAACATTGGTTAAAATCTTCAAATCAAGAGAGACAGTAATACCTATTTTGGTGATGGTGGTCTTGACTCTTGAGACGGACAGAAAAACAACGTAGTAGTTATGAGATAATTGCAGGTCTCCTTGATTGTTTCTCCACATTCTGAAACATCCAAGAATAGAATTTATCAAAGCATATATAAACTCTTCAATGAGATAAGTATGGTACACCAGATATAACCAAACTTCTTCCATGATCTTTTGAGAAGTTTCAAACTAAAAACTCTACTTATAAAAACTAGTTGTCCCTTGCAAAACAATATCCCTTAGGTACAAAATCTCCACAAGCAAACAATAACAATAGCAAATGTGCAGAATTCAATACAATCACCGAATCACGCTTCAATCTTGCAAATGGATCATTGGGATCTCCACGACACCCATCGGCACCTTTCCGTGATAGAGCTGAATGTTAATTGTTGAAGAAATAAGCCTAAAAGTTAATAACTAATCAATTGTTAATCTTTCAGTGATAGACCTAAAAGTTACCCTCTAAATTGTTTGACCATCTAGCAAAGGCAGAGCATCGGACAAGGCAGGACAGGCCACAACAGCTGAAGCAACCAAACGTGTAGCATCATCTAATTAAGAACTTATAGGCCCCAGACACGAATAGTTTTATCATCGTGTAGCATCATCTTACCCACAATAGTTTTATCAGGGCCATTATCCAAAAGGTAAGCTTGAACTCTATAAAAGAATAAAGCTCGTTGTCTCGATATTTTGCTTTTCCAAACATAGAAGTTAGATAATTACCTGAGGAAATATGTGACGATGAAGACAGAGCGAGAAGAGCTGGATCTAAGAGACGAAACCTTGAAAGAAAAATATGGATGACCGAAACAAAAAAAAAAACACAAACAAAAATTATAAGCCCATTAGACATAAATACCACAAATAAACGAAAACTAAACAAAAATTGCACAAAGAATTCATGTATATAGAAAAAAATGTCTTGTACTAAAGCTACAACCCAAAGTTACCTTAGCTAAACATCCACACATAACAAATTCCACCAAACAAGAACCACCACAGAAGCACTTTTCACACGTAGAAAATTTTAATAATCTCTATAGCCGATATAACATACAAGACTACTCGCATGCAAGACAATAAATGAAGCGCAAAGAAAAAATGAAGAATTTTCAGTGCCTTTTCATATAGGTATTTGGTCCATATATAGCTCATGCTCTAATATCTGTAACAAAAACAAATATATTGAAAACAAGAACCTTAAATTGAAAGTCGGTGCATGGCTTATCAGTAATTACAAAGTGCATAAGATCAGATACAATTAACGGACCAAAACATGAGATAGCAATTGTTTAACACCAACAGGGACTACTCTAATCAGAACAAGATATGCCAATACCAAGACAAGTCCTTTAACTCCATTGTGCAGCTAAACATTGTACCTTTCAAATCCAGCACCTCATTATACAGCTTCCTATTTTTAGCCAGGACATTATGGTAATTCTTAGCAGCATCAATTAGTCCCTTAAGCTTCACCCTTGTCCATGTTAGAGGCTTAAAACATGAGGAATGTCATGCCCATAACAAATGCACAAGCTTAAGTAGTAGAAAAATCCAATTTTAAAAATCCATCTGTGTTGCAGATTTTGAAAACACCTCAAGTTCTTTAACTTTATTCCTTCAATTGATGTTCACTTTATTCATGGACAATCTGCCGGAGACCATGGAAGATGAGTGGTTGCAACAGTTGCTGCACAATCTATAAAACACAAGTTAACTACATCAAAGTTAGCCAAGCTAATACCACTCAAAACAAAACATGCTATCTGTCCTCCAAACAATTTTTAGTTTCATTTCCATACATATAATAGGAAAACAATAATAAAAGCGGAGCTAACATTAGATCAATGGTATAAAAAGAAGTCACAAGATTTTCAGTTTCATTTGTCTCCAGCGAACTCTACATGGAGAGAAGAAATCAGAGAGTAATGGAGTATCCATCTTAATGTAGTATTTAGTTTGCAGCAGAATAAATGGAATGGCCATTCACTTAAATTGGTGAATGATGATAACTTAAATGGCCTCAAAACCAACTCAAATAAGGGAAAACAAATTACAATTGATAAAATTAATGAGTCAGACCATCCTGGAAACAAATAAACAAAAGACATCTAGAATTTCCATCTAATTGGAAATGGTTTCCCCATTTTCGATATATGCAAGTAATGAAGATCATGGCAGAGAAAACAATGAAACAAGACCTATTGAGCCCTCATACTTGTTCTCGAATCTCAACTGCGTTCTCTGTTTCTCATGCACATGGATTACAAAACAAATTAAACCAAAACCCATTCAAAGGAAATAAAACTTCAATAACATAAACTAGGACATTTTTTAATGCCCTTACTAGCACATATTTGTTCTTTAGTCTAAAGACTCTTAAAGAAGTCTGACAATTGGTTCAAGGACAAAGGAACACCACGTCAACACCCAAGAACATACTACATGAACAAGACAAAATTCAACTATGCAATTTCAAGGACACTAGCTCTTCCACCCCATCAAAAGTCCTCCAGTTGCATTCCCCTTATAATCTATGTGCTTGATTAGTATCAAACCCAAAGGCAGCACAACCAACCATTTTTCCTTTTCTTCCCCATTACAGCCCCCTCCACGATAACAAACACAAAAAATCTATGTGCTCGATTAGTATTAGGCAGTATATTCTTCAAACACTAGTACTCGTCCTTAAAATAACAAATACCAGTTAGATTTCTCTTAACAAGGATATGTCTTGGTAAATCCTTCAATCAATTTCAAACTTTCCATAAAAAAATGAAGGCAGAAATGATTCAACACAAGAAGGGTTATGCCCTAAATTAGTCAAATCGGAAAGTTAGATGAAAGTAGCAAATCTAATCGCAAACAAGAATCTCCATGAATTGCCCAAAAAATTCGGTCAGTCATGAAAGACCTTTCGTCATAACTGTTCTTCCACAATCTTATTTCAACCAAATCTGATCAAGACAGAATTAAGAAAGGGGAAAATCAATCACAAGCTAAAGGCAGAACCTTAAAAAATGGCGTCGAATTGCAATTGTGTGAAACCAAGCACAAGCATCCAACAAGGTCTGGTTCTTTCCCTTCTCTTCTTGAAATTATTTCACTCTTTCCAAAAAGCCCCAATTTCCTAATTAAGGAATACGTAAAAAAATGCAATATGGCCCTGTTTAGCATCCTAATTAAGGAATACGTAAAAAAAAAAAAATTACACACACATAATAAGCATTGACTCGGTGGCCTCACCCGAGTCGGAGTGGAGCATACCGACGAGGGGCTTGACGGGAGAAGTGTCGGTGACAACTGCATTATTCTTCTGAAAAATTGCCGTGTAACAAATAAATAGGTGATATTAGAACCCTCGTTGAGAGATACCTAGGAGAGGCCAACTATATCGTAATCGAAAGTTGGTACCAGACCCAAGACCAGCCTCGGAGAAGCGTCCTTCACCAGAAACAGGGTGAAAAGCAGATTAGGTGGGTGCGAACGAAAAGGAAGACGGACGGAGATGTGCGCGAACCGAAGACGGGGAGAGGGGAAAGAAAAAAGAGCGGTCGAGTGGATCTATGGTGGACGAAGGCCGACCGCTCGAACGAAGGAGGCGGCACAGGGGACAGGGGTTAGGGTTTCAAAACGGGGGGTTGGGACGGAGGTAGAAACGGTGGTTGAAAAACAGTAGATCGAGGGTGGGGATGAGAGGGAGAGACGGTGAGAGAGAAAGATCGTGGGTGTAGTTCGCCGGCCGGCGAAGGCCGACGGAGAGAAGGCAAGGGTTGGGCTAGGGTTCCTCATTTCAAATCACCTCATTGGGGTCCTTCAACAAAAACTTTGGGGAAGAGAGGATATCGGGAGTTGGGTCTATGATTACCGCGCCCAATATTTTTACCGGTAAAACGAATTTAGGGCCTATTCCAGTTTTAAAAAAAGTTCTTTTTTTTAGGCCCAAAAATAAGGTTTGTTCCAGTTTTGTGAAAGTTCCTATTTTTTAAAAATGTTAGATGAAAACGATGACGTCTTGGTCTCATTCCCACGATGTCTTGATCTCATTTTTTAAAAAAGTGGAACCTGGCAGGGTAAAGTGGAACAGAGGTTACTTTTTTATACTGTTTATTACCCAAAAAAGTACTTTTGTAAAAGGAACCTAAACTGGAACACAGCCTTATTTACATCGGGTATTATTTTGGCTGACGCAAATAAAGTTTATTTGCCACTGTTTTTTTGCATCCGGGTAATCACAGACGCAAATGGATATTTTTTAAGACGGGATTTGATGCCGACGCAATAAACTAGCTTTTGCGAACTGCATTTTCTGCCGACGAAAATGGGTCGACGAAAAAGGCCTTTTCTCTTGTAGTGACAAGTTGCGTCCATCATTTTGCAATTCCAGCCAGTCAATTTCCAAGTATAAGCTGCCGTGTGTTCTTCAAGCAACCAGTCAATTTTGTTGCTTCAAGCAAGTTCTTAAATGGTGTTGAGTTGTGAACTTTGCGTAGCTCACTTTTGTTATCTTCCAGTTGTATTAGTTCAAGCTAATTTACCCCAAAAAAAAAAAGACAACAAACATGAGCAGCCAAAAACCACAACCACACCACTAGATACAACAACCGAAAGACAACAGACAGAGCAGCAGCCCCCCAACAATATAAAACCAAGAATAGAAATAAAAGAACGCAGACCAAACATCACACAAAGTAGCAATGTGATAAATGAATGTATAGTTTTCTGCTCCATTATCTACAAAAGAGAATATATCGTCTTAAGCAAGCGCTTGTTACTGCATCATCAAAACCTAGGTATCCCTTTCAGATAATTAATCGTACTTCACTACCACTAATTGGCATTGGTGGATTCTAACAAGTTACATTGGTACGAAGTAGTGGTTATCACTACCACATGTTTCCTGTTTAGCTTTTTCCTATGTGGAATGCACTATGGTGATAATCAATCTCTCCCATAATTAGACTTTAACAAGTTTTCCTGCAGTGACAGTATGGCTTGGTAAGTGTTTGTGTTGACTTTTTACCGCCACTGTTAGAACGAAAAAAGATACCAAATTCCATGTTCAAAGCTTCTGTTATCGTTATACTTCTTTATATCTCTCCCAATGTATCTAGACTGTATTATGTTTGAAATACCACCAAAATAGATAGCAAATGCCCCAAATTTGAAGGTTAGTCTTTTATCCATTTAGTGAGAATTGCTTCATTAAGGTCCATTACCTTCCAATACAATCAAAAATCTACAACCCATTCAGAGAGACAAAGACTGCATTAGGAAGCAAGTTGTAGACACCCTAATTTGGACAACTCGAATTTCCTTGATTCGTGGCCCGGAGGCTCCCCGATGATGGTAATTGGATTAAACAAGCCTTGAACTGATAGAACAATGCTCCTTGGAAGGCTTTAAAAAAGAGAAATAAAATGTCAAAATCAGTCCCAAGCGCTCTGGATCAATCCCAAGCACTCCAAACCATTTTCAAAACCTGGGATTTGACAAACTCTCGAGCGCTCGAGAGTAAAGTCCCAAGCGCTCGAGACCACTCCCCAGCGCTCGAGACTTTTGTGTTGCCCAATGGATGTTGGAGCTTCCCCACTATCCTTGCAGCCATCATTACAGCCGTTTGAACGGGTCTTAGCCTTAGACCACATTCAACCTCAGTTAGAGGGTGAGTTAGGGCTGGAGATTTTATTGGATTCCAAATCATATTTTTCCAAAATAAGACCATATGGTATTTTGCCTATATAAGGGCCTTTGCAGTCCAAAACACCCACGAACTCTCTCTCTCTAGAAGCTCCCTCTCTGTCTTTTCAAAGCAAAGAAGAACTCTCATTTTCTATCACGCAAAAAGACCCTCCCTCTCCTCTTCAAAAGAAAAATAACCAAGAAATCTCAAGAAGATGAAAAGGGTTCAGACCATTACTAGCCTCTAATCCTCTGAAATCTTCACTTCCCTTCCATCCTTCAAAGCTTTCTTTAAGGTGCAAAGTTCCAAAGAAAAGGTAAAAGTTTAATGCCTTGGTTTCAACCAAAAGCAGGGCTGTCTTTCCCTTCTGAAGGAGGTCTCCCAGCTCACCCCAGTCTTCAATACTGGGGGTGTGATGGGAGAGCCTTAGTTTTAAAGCAAGAGCGAAGGGCCATGAATGTTTTCCATGCATGCAGCACTGGAAACACTCCCGAGCGCTCGGGACAACTCTAGAGCGCTCGAGAGTGATGCCAGTCCCATTTTTCTACTTTTTCCAGCATTTGAACTAACATGCAAGGAATATAAAGACAAGTCTCAAGCAAGAAGGGTTTTCTTAAAATGTTTTTGTTGTATCTGATCTGATTTTCAAAAAAAAAAAGGGATGAAGATCACTTTTCATGTAAAAGAAGTACAAAAACATGTTTTTCAGTAGGTTAAAAAAAAGGAATCTTTGACATGCAAAATGAACAAATAGATCAGTTGCATTAAGACATCAAGGCTTTGGTTGGTTAAGATCAGTCTGGGGTGCAGCTCACTCCAGAGCGCTCGAGTCTACTCCAGAGCGCTCGAGAGTTTTCTGCATGCCATTTTATTCATGTCTTCCTTTATTTTAGTTCTTGTAATGCTCTTGCATGCCTTGCATGTGACCCTTTAGTCTTTTGATCTATAAAACCACTGTTCTTGGAAGGAAAGGACACATGACTTGGTGGAATAGGAGCCTGACCCTGATCTACCAGGTCTCCTATTGAGCCTGTTCATGCTTGAAACCGCTTTAGTTTACATTTTCAGTATTATATCCTCTTGTACTCTGTTGCACTAACAATGCTTGCAGGTCGGGCATGCAATGCTCCCAAGCGCTCGGGAGCAGTCCCGAGCGCTCGAGAGTGAAGTCATTGACAGGGTTTCTAATTCTGGCTACCATGCAATCCTTTAACATACACTGCCATGTCACACTCTCTTACCATTATCCATCATGTACTGCTCACTGGCACATGCATGCACTGCTTTAACTGTTAACCTTGTAAATACTTGCTAATTGTCCATTGAAACAAAATCATTTTCGAAAATCCCACAAATGTTTAGCAGAGACCGATTTCGCGTCGGGCAAGGGGGGTGCCGTAAAACCCTTCCCCCCTCGTAACGTGGCTCCCGAATCCTTTTCAAACGAATCTCTGGTTTTCAATTCAAATCGATCATTTTCAAATCAAAACGGTTTCTCGGGTGGCGAACCACAAATCTGGGTGGCAACTCTATAAAATTTTTCAAAAATCCAGAAACGGCGTGGCGCCTTCTTTTTCGGGCCGCCCCGATATCCACCCGGGGCTGTGGTAGCCAGTGGCGACTCTGCTGGGGATTGATTTAATTAATACTTAAGAGAAAATTGGCGTGTTCCCAAAGTGGTCTGTTTTCCTTGAATATTAATTAAATTTGTGAGCCAAGCTTGAAAGATATTTGTGGGATTTTCAAAATTGTTTTGTTTCATTTTTCTATTCTTTGTATATATCTTGTTCAGCCCCGCTGTTGTGTTTCGGCAATCCTACCCAGCTTGCCGGTGATAGGGAATCCCGGAATGCTCAGCAACCCTCGACCGTGATGAGTCATCCCTACCGTTTGTGCCGTTATTGGGTGTACGCTCGATAATGGGAGGTATACTTTGACTCTAGTCCAGGGAACTCTCTTCAAGCCAAAACCCGGCCTTTGTATATGTTTAGAAAGCAATAGAACCTTCCAAGCTAGGACAGGAGCCTGCAGGGTAGGACTATGTGCTATGATCTGTTAAATGCTGCATTGCATCTTGCATCATCATCATGCTGTCAGCCACGATTCTCGAGACTCGCTCGCGCAGTCTTCGGAAGGTTGCCAAGACCCGATGAAGAGTCACGCACCCTAACGCGTGTTGATGAATCTCATTAGTCCTCGAACCCGAACCTGGAGGAAACTAAGATTCTGCTAAGTCCTTGACTAAGCATTTGATCGGAATTTAACCAAAGAAAAGGAATGATAGGGGGGGCAGAACCTTGCGATGCCAACACCGTTCAGGCTAAAAGCAAGTGTACCGCTTACGCCACCTCGGTTATCACATCACATTGTTCACCTCGAGTCATTCCGAATCAATGGTCGAATTGCCGATGAAATATTAGTCAAACATTTAGCTTATCCTAGCATCTTTCAGGCATCGGCCGTTCCTAAATGAGGATACACCCCAAAAATCCGAGGATTGAAGCAACCTCCCGTAAGTCAATCGTTTTTGAAAAATCGGAGTCGATGACGGTGACGACGAGACACTTATTTTTCTAAAAATCACGCACAAATTTCATAAAAATGCAAGCAGGAACCGCGTCTGAGCTTAAGTTTTTGGCTTTGCTGTCAGTTCTGAGCAATTGGGCCTAAAAAGAAGAACATCATACCCTCCTGGACCAGACCCTTGGGACAGAGATTGGAACGGCTCCAACTGCAAGCAGACTCCGTCAGTGCATCAGATTTGGGGGCGGAAATGGATCTATTGATCGGAGGCTTGAACCCGAACGCAGGCAACCCAAACCCGAACCCAAACGGAGGCAACCCAAATCCGAATCCCAATTCAAACATTAACCCGAACGTAGGCAATCCTAACCTGAACCCAAGCGGAGGTGAGCCAAATCCGAATCCAAATCTCGTTCCTAATCCCCGTCCAAACCCTAACCCAAACCCGGGAAATCTAAACGGAGAAATGGCTCAGATCAGAGAAGATATTCAACGCCTGGGCGAACGTACTGATAACCAAATTGCCCAACTCATGATGATGATCACTGGGGTTGCACGACGCCTTCCACCACAAACCCAGAATCCGGTGCCTAACCCAATTCCTATTCCAAACCCAATTCCTATCCCAAACCCAAATCCAAATCCCAACCTAAACTTCAACCCTAACCCTAACCCGAATCCAAACCAAGAGCAGCTGGTCTTTGATTTGGAAACTCCGCAGAATCTTGAAATGGCAGCAGTGTTGGCGAAGCTCACTCAGCTAGAAGAGTCTGTTGCAAGAAATGAGAAGATAGCGTCGACTGGCTTTGACATCAATAAGCTTTGCCTGTTTCCTAATGCAAAGCTTCCAGAAAAGTTCAGGCCAATTGATTTCGCTAAATTTGACGGAACATGAGATCCAAAGGCACATCTGATAGGATACATTGGAGCACTGTCCACGTGGGGAGTCGAGAAGGATGTTATGGCACAGATGTTCTCACAGACTTTGGTGGGACATGCTCTGCACTGGTTCACCTCACTGGATGAGAGAAAGAAGCGTTCTTGGGAGGATATATGCGCAGCTTTTGTGGCGCAGTACGATTACAACATCCAGTTGGAAGTGACCACCCGTGAATTGGAGTCAACAAAGATGGAAGCAAAAGAGGCCTTCGCCGATTTTGTGAAGAGATGGAGGGCTAAGGCAGCACAGATGAAAGATAGGCCGAACGACAGGGACCAAATTCGGATGATTGTCTGTAACCTTCAACCCACTCTAGCAAGGCACATGGTGATGGCCCAAGCATGCTCAGACTTTAAAACATTCTTCGATACAGGCTTAGCCGTCGAAGAAGCAGTTCAATTGGGAATCCTTGACAAGCCCGAGCCCGCTCCTAAGCCCAAGAAGGTTTACTCCGGAAACAGCAGCAACCTATTCGGCAACGCCAACTACACCAACCTTCCCAACACCTCCACGAATACAACCCAAGCCGAGCCGGTAAACCAGATAGCTACCCAAACCAGTCAATCGCGTACCCAGCCCCGCACTTTTGCTCAGTTCTCAGCACCACTCTCTGCCATGCTCGAGAAATTGGTTGAAAGCGGCACCCTCAAGCCACTTACCCCTACTCCCTTACCTCAAAAACTACCCGCATCCCACAATCCTAACGCGTACTGTGCCTATCACCAGAATGTAGGCCACCTAACCGACAACTGCTTCTGAGTCCGCCATGCAATCCAAGACCTGATAGACAACAAAACCCTCCCTATGCCACCACAGAAACCAAACACCGTCTCAAACCCACTCCCAAAGCATTCCAATGCCCGCACCAACCTTATCTCCATAAGACAGCCTTTTAACCCCAGCCTTTACATCATTCCTGATACCCAACCCAAACCAACCGTCGAACTGCCAGCTGAGGATGCCGTCTGTGCATTGGAAACCGTGGAATGGGAAGATTTCTTGGCGATGGAAGACAGAGCTTTTATTACTGGAGCATGGCCTGTAGCACTTAACCCTAACCAAGTTGAGGAATTGGAACAAGGAGAATGGAGGCAAGACTGGGAGGAGATGATGGCTAATCCGCTGGATGGATATTCTCTGTTTGCGCTGTTCATGGAGCCCGAACCTGTCAAGGAGGAAGATGAATGGGAATGAGAGCCCGAACCTAACGGATGGCACTGGATGGATGATTCCGACCCCCTAGACGAGACGTCATTAGCGTACCATTTTCAAGAAGAAGAAGTGGTGGAGGAAATGGATCTGATGAATCCCCGTATGTTATCAGGGCTCAACGCCAGGACCGTTGTCAACCTTACTCGAGACTCCGACGCTCTGGAACGTTCCATGGACTATCTTTTCTTCCCACAGGAATTCATCGTCGAGGAGTTCTTTTCCAAACCCGTAGTTCAAATCCCTGATGAGCCCAGCATCTGCGTGTTGGATCCAGAAGATCTGTGGGGAAAGTCTGAATTGGTAAATGTGTGGATGAATGGTGAGGAACTAACTGTCAATAAGGCCATGCTGGATGAAGGGTCTCTGCAGATTAAGAATGACAACAGCAGCAACAATGCCAACTTCTAGAATTCTCTGGAGGAGGACAGCATCTGGCATGCTTTGGAAATGGAAACTCTCAACGAGACTTTGGAAAAGACAGCAATTGACAAGGGGAAGCGTAAAACGGATGATTGCGACTTGGACTTCTCTGATTTCTGGGAAGGTACTTGGTGGGAGCCCATTCCCAAAACAGTTAGCAACCTTACCAGAAGTGGGAGAGTCTACCAGCTTACCAACCTCCAGCAGGGTAGCTCATTCCGAGCCCCTCCACCGCAGCAGAATACCCCTATCAATCCCACAAACCTGGACACCTCCGTCCCGCAAGCTCCACAAAATATCCCCTTAAGCTCCACTAAAACTAACCCACCTACCCAGCCCAAATTGTCCATTGACCTCAACTCACTCCCTGAACCTGATCCGGAAGCCTCCACTGATCCCATTATCCGTCAACTCCAGGAAACCCCTGCTCGCATGTCTATATGGGGAGTGTTAGCTGCCTCTCGCGAGCACCATCGTAGGTTGGTCAATACTCTCTCCAGACTCGAGGTCCCCTCTGATATTGCCCCAGAAGCTCTTATTGCCCTTATAACCTCGAACCTCACCCAGCATACATTATCCTTCACTGAGAAAGACCTGCCGCCCGAGGGAACCGACCACAACAAGCCCCTTCACATTACCATGAAGTGTCTGGGAAAGTGGGTCCCAGCAATCCTTGTTGATAATGGCTCCGCCATTAACGTGTGTCCACTCCGCACTGCTTATTGCTTGGGCCTTAAGAACAAGGACTTCGCGCCATCGAATTTGGGCGTCCGTGCTTATGATAATACGCGTCGTGATGTTTTGGGGACAATCAACTTGGAGTTGGCAACTGGCAAGTTCAAAACCACCGTCGAATTCTGTGTGCTGGATACCTGCATCCTTCAATCTCCTATTGGGAAGACCTTGGCTACACCGCCCGGATGTTATGGGTGTGCCCTCAACATTGCATCAAAAACTCATCTTGGGTTTAGACTCTGGAACCCTTATCATCTATGGAGACTCAGGTATCCGTCCGCACGCCGAGCACAATTCCCCGTTACTGGAAATTATGCATGGAGAGGAAGACGTTGCCATGGGAGGTTTTGCGATTATGACCTCGAAGGTATGTACCATCCGAGCCGAGGACGGCTTCTTGGTAAGCTCTGCAGCACTGGAAATTATGAAAAAGATGAAGTATCTGCCGAGCATGGGCTTGGGACTCTATGCTCAAGGTGTCCCTGAGTTTCCTGACTTCCCTGGGAGTAACGAACGTTTTGGTCTAGGATATGAGGCCAAGAAAAGCAATTCAGCAAAGAAATGGCGCAATCGTGCCCGGGCCCGTACAATGGAGACGAAATCGGAGGAGAAGGAACCGCTGTACCAAGGAGAACCTGAACCCTTTGTGGACCTTGAAACGAAAATGAAGTATCTTGGCTTTGAAATCTTTGCCAATGATACCTGGGAAAGTGACGAAGAGGTTGCAAAGGTAGAAGAGCTGTCTGAGGCACTCGACTGGTTGGAAGCTTTTGGTTTGGGCAGTCTCCAACTCCTGTTTGAGGGCGAGGAATCAGGGGGTATGATGTAGGATCCTGCCGTGCTGATGCTTGGAGATGAAGAAGAAATTGAAGACCCTTCCAAACTTATTGTGGAGGCTGTAGGCATTTATGATAATTGCACTTTCATTCCACATGTAACCCGCACTCACAGCACCTGCATTGAGTCTGAGTCCGAGTCCAGCACTGACTCGTCGTCTAGCACAGAGTCGGAGTTTGTGCCCATCGGCCCTCCACTTCGTAGCTTTTACTTTGAATTCGAGTCAACCGCTGTATTCCCCCCGTCTGATGAACTGATTAATGAAATGAATGACGTTTTCGCTTACTTGCTGATTTTTGAAATAAATTGCTTGGATCCCGACGATGAAGGAATAGATCTCGATGGGGACATTCCCAAGGAGATCCGTTCCCTCATCGATCGCGAAAATGAAAGGCATGCTCAGCCTTTAAAAGAAGAAATAATCTCAATAAACTTGGCCGATGAGGGCAACCCTCGATTGGTTCAGGTAGGTTCCGGGCTGTCTCCCACTGAGCTTCAAGAGCTCACTGATTTACTAAAGGAATTCAAAGAGGTTTTCGCTTGGTCTCACGTAGACATGCCCAGAATCGACCCGGAGATAGTCGAGCACAGAATCCCTCTCTACCCTGACGCCAAGCCCGTTAAGCAAAAACTAAGAAAAATGCGACCCGATTGGGTATTAAAGATAAAAGAAGAGCTCACAAAACAAGCGACGCTGGTTTTCTAATTGTAACGGAGTACCCCACTTGGGTGGCTAACATTGTTCCCGTCCCCAAAAAGGACGAAAAAATCAGAGTGTGTGTCGATTTTAGAGATTTGAACAAAGCAAGCCCTAAGGATGATTTTCCATTGCCACATATAGACGTACTCGTAGATAACACTGCAGGGCACGCCCTACTTTCTTTCATGGATGGCTTCTCGGGGTACAATCAGATTCTCCTAGCTCCAGAAGACAGGGAAAAGACCACATTCATCACCGAATGGGGGACGTATTGTTATCTGGTCATGCCATTTGGGTTGAAGAACGCCGGTCCAATGTATCAGAGGGGTGCCACCACACTGCTGCATGACATGATTCACAAGGAGGTCGAGGTTTACGTTGATGACATGATAGTGAAGGGAAAGGAAAGGAAAGACCATCTCCCAGCGTTAAGAAAGTTCTTTGAAAGGATTCGAAAGTACAAAATGCGACTCAATCCGCAGAAGTGCACGTTCGGGGTCACGGCAGGGAGGATGCTTGGATTCATGATCACGACCAGAGGAATCGAGGTGGATCCTTCTAAGATTAAAGCTATTCTTGAGATGAAGCCGCCTCAGTCCGAGAAGGAAGTCCGATGTTTCTTGGGAAAAATTCAGTTTATCAGTCGATTCATCGCTAAGCTGACTCTGACCTGTGAACCATTGTTTCGCCTGCTCAAGAAGGACGTGAAATTCGAGTGGAATGACAAGTGTCAAAGGGCTTTTGAAGCAATACGAACTTACCTGTAGAATCCACCAATCTTGATGCCACCCATTCCAGGAAAACCTTTGATCCTATACTTGTCTGTCACGCCCTCATCAATGGGGTGCATGCTCGCACAAGAAGAAGATGATGGGGTTGAAAGAGCGATCTACTACCTGAGTAAGAAGATGGTGGGGAGCGAAGAGCGATACACTTCATTGGAGAAGACATGTTGGGCGCTTGTTTGGGCCACGAAGAAATTGAGACACTACATGCTGTCTTATTTGGTGATACTGATTTCTCGGATGGACCCCCTCAAATATCTATTCGAGAAGCTAGCACTTACCGGTAAACTAGCACGTTGGTTGCTCTTATTGGTCGAGTTCGAGATCAAGTATGTCACCCACAAGTCAGTGAAAGGAAGAGCAGTAGCAGAGTTTTTAGCAGATCGCCCGATTGAGGGGCCAGAACACACGAAGTTTCAATTTCCCGATGAAGATGTAATGACTGCTGTTAATGAAACATGGACGTTGTACTTTGACGGAGCTGCTAACCAGAAGGGTTATGTGATTGGCATATTGCTGGTCTCGCCCGAGGGGTCGCATATTCCCCTGGCTTTCAAGTTGAACTTCGAGGTCACGAACAACGAGGCAGAATACGAAGCATGCATTGTGGGAATGGAAGCCGCACTGGAAATTGGAGTCAAGGTGCTGGAAGTTGTGGGGGATTCCAACTTGGTTGTGTCACAAGCAAACGGGGAATTGAGGGTCAAAGACGAGAAGATGAAGCCGTATCATCAGCAGCTCGACGAACTTATTCCGAATTTTCAAAAAGTGACTTTCACACACGTCCCGAGGATGAAGAATCGCTTCGCCGACGCGCTCGCTACCTTAGCATCCATGCTGGAACTTCCAATCGGGGTGAAGCTAAGGCCTGTCATGATTGAGCAAAGAGGCAAGCACGTGTACGACTATGTCATGAACATCGATGAGCCTGATGATGGACTCCCTTGGTTTCACGACATTTGGAATTTTGTCGAAAAGGGATAGTTCCCTGTAGATTCCACCAAGAAGGATCGGATCGCGTTACAATGATTGGCGTCTCATAACATTATCTGTGGTGGAAAATTGTACCGGCGATCTCCGTGCGGAGTCCACAAGTTGTGCATTCACGGTGATGACACGAGAGCGGTAATGGAAGAAGTCCATGAGGGAGTTTGTGGACCCCACATGAATGGAATGATGCTAGCAAAGAATGTTCTGAGATTGGGTTACTATTGGTCGACTATGGAGACAGATTGCATTGAGTATGTGCGCCGATGTCACAAGTGCCAAACTCATGCTAATCTTATCCACGTACCTCCCTCGGAGTTACACCCGATGGCGACGCCATGGCCATTCTCCGCCTGGGGCATTGATGTCATTGGAAGGATCATGCCTGCGGCTTCTAACGGGCATAGGTTCTGTAACGCCCCGAATTTTTGGTACGTTAAATAAACATTTTATTGAACAACAAAAGAGAGTCTGGCTCTTTATTACATCTAAACTCCCAAAGGGTTCATTTATTTCACAAAAGGGATGGATATCTAAGGTTATCTACAGTTCCTTCTCTTCTTCCATCCTAGCAAGTTCCTCAGCTCCAAAAGCCTCTAAGGTGTACAGCTCCCCTTGTTCATCTAACAAGTCTGACACATTATACCAGCGTCGCCACCAGTATAATATGTCAGGGTCACATAAAGCAACACCGTGAGCTTGAAAGCTCAATAGAGTAATCCAAACCCACTAACCCTTAACATACACATCAAAGATAGTATACGATTTTAACATGCTTTCAAATAACTCATACAATTACACATGTGCATTCACTAACGAGCGTTGGTGTCATGTTTTCCGTGTGTCTCCCCTACGCGACTCATCGTTTTGTGTCTCATCTTTTATCATCAATTCCGAAAACACGCACGCACACAACCATGGGTTACAAGTACCTTGTGTAGCACAACAATGAGCTACCAAGTCCGGCTCATTGCCACAAGGTTACCAACGCACGGCCACAATGGCTACCAAGTCCGGCACATTGTGTCACACACACACACAACCATGAGCATCCAAGACCGGCACCTTGTGTCGCACAACAATGAGCTACCAAGTCCAGCTCATTGCCACAAAGGCTACCAAATCTGACTCATGGCCATAATGGCTACCAAGTCCGGCCATTATGCATTTCCAAAACACTTTTTATCCGTATCAACCACATCTTAGGTGTCATATCTCTACTTTTCCAATTCCATGTGTCTCGTGACATGCATCGACTCCGCGGTGGGACTATTCACATAACTCATGCGATATCATGCTCGTTAAAAGGTCAAAATACAAATACTTCGTTTCAAACGATACTTTATCTTTAAAATGCATTTCCTTCGAGAGGTTCAATAAAGCAACACATGTTTATTGACGAGTTCATACAATCACGTGGTAACTAGGCGATCAAGCAATCAAGCAGTCATAAGATCAAAGTAAACTACGTTCTTTTAAACAAGAAAGTTCTACAAGCTAAATCATTCAACTAACTTTATTTTCTTAAAGAAATAGTTTGAAAAGCTCAACACACATCTTATCTATACTTAGGGGTAGAGAGTAAGGATACTCTACCTTGATCTGAAACTAGTCGGGGCCGAATAAGCTAGTTGGAAAGTGCTACGGGCGTCGAATGCTCACAATCTGGACCAAACTCTGGATGGCAGTAACTCGGTCAATACTTGGCCGAGTAGGATCGTTCTTGAGTCTAAAACGAAGATCTCGAAATTTTCTACAACTTCCGTGAAGGACGTTATTCCTAGAAACAACTTTCGCCCGGAGAAAAATGGGGATAAGAAAGTGGACAGTGAGCTGTCTGGAATGGAATTTCCAGATTTTTACTGAACTTTGGAGGTCGATATATTGGTCATTTCTTGACCGTTTGGGGTTGTTCTTGGGTCTAAACTGAAGCTCTCGAAGTGTTCTACGACTTTCGTGGAGGTTGTTGTTCCTAGAAACGACTTTCGCCCGGAGAAAAATGGTGGTAAAGGGGGTGACAGTAAGCTGTCTGGACTGGAAATCCGAGAATTTCACTGAACTTCGGATGGCAATATCTTGGTCGTTTGTTGACCGTTTGGGGTGGTTCTTGGGTCTAAACTGAAGCTCTCGAAGTGTTCTACGACTTTCGTGGAGGACATTGTTCCTAGAAACGACTTTCGCCCGGAGAAAAATGGTGGTAAAGGGGGTGACAGTAAGCTGTCTGGACTGGAAATCCGAGAATTTCACTGAACTTCGGATGGCAATATCTTGGTCGTTTCTTGACCGTTTGGGGTGGTTCTTGGGTCTAAACTGAGGCTCTCGAAGTGTTCTACGACTTTCGTGGAGGACATTGTTCCTAGAAATGACTTTCGCCCGGAGAAAAAATGGAGTTTTTCAGAGGACAGTAGGCTGTCCAGAAACTGGTTTCTTAGAGTTTTTAGAGAGAAGTTGGAGAATGAGGTGAAGGTGTGAGTTCAAATGAAGAAGTGGCTTGCTATTTATAGGCCAAGAACTACCTCTCTCTCTCCCTAGCCGAATTTCCCTCTCTCTCTCTATACCTTATTTTTTTATTTCATCAAATCTTGCTTCCTTGTAAGAAACAACCTAAAAACTAGGCATGCAAGGCTAGGATGTGTCCTTTGGATTGGATTATGGAAGACTAGGCAAGGAAGGAGATTTGATTCAAGTATTCTAATGGGGTTTGTACAAGGAAGGACAAGATTGGATGGCATTGGTTATGCTTTCACTTGAAGCATACACAAACTAGGACAAGGATGACCAAGCAACGTCAATCAACTTGCACACACATCACACTCTCTCCCTCCCTCTCCATCCGATCTCTCTCTCTCTCTCCCAAGTACTATATATATATAAATGCACTAGGAAGAATACACATAATATATTATAGATATGGGTACTATGGGTACTTTGAAATCTTGTATTTTAAACCAAAATTAGATTTTCTTATTATAAAAATCTATATACACACATGTGTATACAATATAATATATATATACATATATATATACATACAAGTACACATTATATATACAAGCAAGTACTACAATATCTAGACTAGATATGTCACTTTCCAAGATCTAATAAACTAATCTTCTTCTTTCAAAGTACTAGGTACTAAATTATTAACCTAATGAACTAAATCTATTTTAATGGATTTTAACACATGGGCAATCTAGTCTTTAATAATAAGAGAATCCCATGGAAAAATTAAATAATAAACCTTGTACTTGCATGGAAGACATACAATATACTAATATATGTATACGTACTTTGGGTCTTTAATAAAATCCACATTTTCAAGTAAATTAGATTTTCTAGTTAAAATATTTAATAACACACATGCCATATACAATAAAATATATATATACAACAAGTACATACATATATATATTTATACATGTACTACACAATATCTATACTAGATATGACCTAGGACTAATATCTAATATAGTATTCTACTACTTTCAAAGTACCATGTACTAACCTAATATACTAATGGACTAATCTTAATTTAATGGATTTTAACACATGGCCAAATTTAATATTTAAATCAAACAAGTACATGATTGTCAAGACTAACTATTATCCAATGGATAATAGTTTCTCTAATGGTTAATAACCAATGGGTAATAATGGCTAGGATTCTAGTCTATCGCCCAATGGGTAAAGAATCTCCTAATGGTTATTATCCAACGGTTAATACCAAAAAGTATAATACTTTGCAATTAAGCTCTAAACTAATCTAATCTCGTACTTAGGAAGATTAACCAAGGTTTACCTATTGACCAATGGGTAAAGGAAATCCTAACGCTATTGTCCAACGGATAAATATTACCCTAGCTTCTATCGTCCAATGTAAAAAGACAAAAAGGGTAAAATGGTCCATCTAGGTTTAGGGAGAAGTGATTAGGCTAAATGGGCATTAGGCTATTCTAACTAATCGGTTAAAGACTAACGATACTTAATCTAGGCTTTCATCGCTCGAGTGGTATTTTGGTTTTATGTAGTAGGAAATTGCCCAATAACGGAATATTAAAGCCCGACGGTGCCAAACGCCAAGGCAAGGCGTGAGTGTGGCCAAGGCAGCCTGGTGGCAAAGCGGTGGTCAAACGGTGGCCAAAGTGCGGTGACCAAGCGATGGCCAAAGCGACCCGGTGGCAGCGGTATGGCAGCCAAAGCGACCGGTGGCCAAGCATGGCAAAGCGACCAGCCCAGCAGCGATGTGGCAGCGACCAACGATGGCAAGTGGTGGCCAGCGACCCGATGTAGCGATGCCAGCGGTGGCCAGCGACCTAGTAGCCAACGACCAGCGGTGGCCAAAGTCGCCTAGTAAGCCAACAAAGCCGCTTAGCAGCGATGGCCAAGTGGTAGCCATGATCCGATGTGCTTGATGGCAAAGCGGCTGCAAGCGGCGGCGGCCAAGCGGCGTGAGCATGGCCAAGCGAGAGCACGGGGCGGCCAAAGCAGAGCAACCTGGCGATGACCCGACGCCTAAGCGGCCAGGCAGCGATGACCGACGCCAAGGCAAGGCAGGCGCGACAGCGAGCCGACGCCAAGGCAAGGCAGGCGCGACAGCGAGCCGACGCCAAGGCGAGGCAGGCCCGACAGAGACCCGATGCCTGGGCGATGAATTCCAATCTCCTAAGTCATAAACCTAATTATGACGGATTATTAATCGCAAAAAGGGATTTATAAAATAAATAAAGAATTTTTCAAATATAATAACAAAATTTTATAAGTCGATAACGACCGATTTTTGGATGTTAAAAAGAAATCCAAGTATTAAAATAAAATTCAAATTTTTAGCGAAATTTTTATTGACCAAAAATCAGGTTCGTTACAGGTTCATTTTGGTAGCGGTCGATTATTTCACTAAGTGGGTTGAGGCAGCCTCGTACAAGACCCTGACGGCAGTTCAAGTGGCTCACTTTATCAGGCAAAACATCATCTATCGGTATGGAGTCCCTCAAGCCGTCGTATCTGATAATGGTGCTTACTTCAAGGGGAAAGTTCTAGAACTTTTTGACGAATTCAAGATTCAAGTGCATCACTCAACCACTTATCGGCCACAAACGAATGGGGCAGTCGAAGTAGCTAATAAGACTATCAAGTCGATCCTCGAAAGGACTGTCGAATCAGCTAGGGATTGGCACGAACAACTACCGCTAGCTTTATGGGGATACCGGACGTCTATTCGCACACCGACAGGGGCAACACCCTATTCTTTGGTGTACGGTATGGAAGCCGTTCTCCCCATCGAGCTAGTAGTTCCATCGCTCAGAGTCATGGCTGAACAAGGAATAGATGAGGCCGAATGGATCAGTGGGAGGTTCGAGGAACTCATGTTGTTTGACGAAAGGAGACTGCGAGCATTGTACCACATCCAGGGTTATCAGTGGAGGATCGCTTGAGCATTCAACAAGAAGGTGAAGTCGAAGGACCTGCAAGAGGGGGACATGGTAGTCAAGGAAATCCGTGCACCGATCTTTGATCTTTGAGGGAAGTTCCGACCAAAGTGGGCAGGGCCGTACATCATCAAGACTATCCTTTCCGGAGGAGCAGCATCGATCATCGATCTTGACGTCAACGAATTCTCAAATCTTGTCAATTTGGATCAACTCAAACGATATTACCCCTAAGAGAGCTCGCTGGGCCGAAAACCGCAAGGGCGGGTGGTCCCAGGCAAAAATTTGAGCAAGCCTGCTAGGTCGAAAACCCGCAAGGGCGGCCTAGGCAAAAGTTAAGGCAAAAGTCGAAAAAAAGCTTGCTAGGCCGAAAACCCGAAAGGGCGGTTCTAGGCAAAATTTAGAGCACAAAAAGGAGAGTGTTAATACCGAGCGAAACCATAGCTACGCATGGGCCTGATTCCCTTTCTTAAGGGATACGTAGGCAATCTCACTCTGAGGTTCGGTCCTAAATTCCAAAGATCCAAATCCAAATTGACGAGTTAAAATGCTTTCTTTCAAAGTGCACGCGATTAATGAACCGAAAGGGGGAAACCCTTAATCAATCGATTTTATTCCGATGATTTCTTTATTACAAGCTGAGCATGAAAACAGAAAACGCACAACGAGACCTAACTTTTATTTCAAAAAACGGCAAAGTAAGCAATCAACCCATTCTCGCTTCCACATCTCTCCTTAGCCACTTGCGGTACCTTCCGGTCGAGGCAATGGAGTAAAGAGGATCACTTGGCTCAGTCCTACGAGCCTCCCATGTTCGAACATAACTTCGAAGGCACGGAATGGTGAAGGGAGGGAGACGAAGCACTTCAGACCCTTGCGGCGGCACTTCTTGACTAAGTCCAAGCTGACGAAGGATGCGGAAGGGTGAGTAGAAGGTGAAGCCTGTCAAACCAGCCACAAACGCGTGCGTTGAGCCCATGTTGCTCATAGTCATTGCAGGAAGTCTCAGCCAATGGCACCGCCAAGCGATGTCGTCCTCCTCTGCAGATGCAAAGAAATCAGCCCAGTCATCTTCGCTGCTATACATCACCTGTAAGGGACGGTTCCATCCGCTCGCTCGATACCACCAGTCATTCGCCGGCGGCGTCAACAAATTCAACTTATCACAAAGCCATATCTGTCAGAAAAAGAGAGAAAACAAGTAAGGAGCCAGACAAAACTTAAACCGAGTGTCGAGGTAAAATGAATGTGAGAAATAGAAAAAGGAGAGTTGAGTGAGGTCCCTAACCTGTAGCAACAGCGGGCTGCCACCAAAAACCCTCGTGCGTCCAGCACGAACAGCATCCAACCCCATCAAGGTTTCTGCAAGGACCAAGGGAGCAACGTCCTTGCGAGCCTCAATCTGAGCAGCGACTCCAACCAATAGAGAACTTGGCTGACCGACAGAGGGAACCAACAAAAAGGCCGCCAGCAGGCAAATGCAGCAGGCTCTCATCTGACGACCTTGATGCTCAAAGTCCGTCAAGTTTCCAGGTGGACTGAATCTCTCGTACAGCTGCACGATGTTGAGGGCATTGCCCCGGGTCAAGAACTCAGCAACGTTCCCACTAACACCCAGTTTGGCTTTTACGATATTCTTCATGCTCTCTCTAAGCATTGGAACAATCGGCTCCGTAGAGTCGTGGCTCCCAAGGTAGGCGTGGAATTCCTCGACAGTGGGGCATAGCTCTTGAGAACCAAAGCGAAAGACATGCACTTCGGGATCCCAAAAGCGTGCAGCCGTGTGCAGCAAGACATGGCGGATTGTGACCTCGCGGAGATATTTCAAGGCATGAAGGCGATGCCCTCAGAAATTCAGCCAATCAATGCCATCAAGGCTGTCCAACCAAGGGCGAAGCAAGGCTTGGTTCAACAAAGCCATGAGAAATGGGACTTTTGAGAGATGGATGATGAGATGGAGTGTGAGTGTTTTGCCAAGACAAGCCTGGTATTTATAGAAGCCTAGGGGAGACAACTCCACTTCCCCACCAGCCTTGGAACCCATCATGGTCCATATTTCTAAAGTTCTTTTCAAATTCAAACTTTGGAAAGCTTGAAAAAGCATTGGAAAGGTACTAGGCTTGCTTTGGGAAGCCACTGACCCTTGGAAAGTAGCACAAGGTGAATTACAAGGTGTATGGGGAAGGTGCACACAGAAGAAAACAACTTGCTAAGGCTGAAAAACCACCTTGGAAGAGAACACACACCTGCAGACCACAGCAGTCTCGAGCGCTCGGGAGTTAATTCCCAAGCGCTCGACAATACTCTCGAGCGCTCGAGAGTTCTATAATTTTGACAGCAAGTTGCTTCCCTGGTTTTTGGTCCCGAGATGACACCTCAAGTTCCGTTGATCCAGTGCAACAAGTTTCAATCTACTCTTAAGGGAATACAGCACGTCCAGTTACTAGTTTGTCTGAGTATTCATCAATATTTCTCGAAAAACCTCAAAGTCCCAATAATTCCCTTTCCCGTCAACATGTCGAAATTCGTGTCGAGAGTATTCATTTGAATCTAATGGCATGCGCAAGTCTTAATACGTGCTGGTGACTGTGTGAAGTGATCAAACGCACGCCAAAGCTCACGAAACCAATTTTCACCTTCAAACGCCCCTACTTCATTATTCATGGTGGCGTCTGAAGTGTGAGCTTGGATTAAATACTCTCGTGTCCTATTCTCGTGTCTAGTCCCGGTCGAATTTAGTCGTTACTTTCCTTTGTGCTCGCAAATTCCGCATTAAGGGCATTTCTGTCATTTCAAATCAAATTCCACCGATTGTGTCAAGTTTTATTCTGTTCTAAGAGTATCGGTTGAAATTTGTGTGCTCTTTGCTTTCTTTCAAGGCTAGACGGATATATTTCATAAAATACAATTCTTAAAGGGAGTGCAAACGAACACAAATGGAGAAAAATACAAATTTTCATAAATAAGATGCAGCATCTACAATGGATAAGGAAGGAAGTACATAAGCTGGGGCAAACACACGCCCAAATCCTATCTACCAGGGCACGCAGGCCCAAAACAAAACCAATGCACGCAGGCCTGGAAACTACAACTATGTTGGCACGCAGGCCCATACAAAAGAAAAGGCTAACAAAAGCAAAAACTGAAAGCTCAGCCCAGACGAGTCCTTTTCTTGGCGTCCTCGGACTCGAGCTCTCAACCTCGGCCTCGTCGTCATCATCGTCATCGGAAGGGCCTGGCGCTACTCGAGTCGATGAGACCCCAAGGCTCGTGACTCGAGTGACTCCTCCGTATCCTCCTCGGACTCCTCGGGGAGCGGGTCTGC
Source organism: Rhododendron molle (assembly GCA_025413875.1). Taxonomy (NCBI): domain Eukaryota; kingdom Viridiplantae; phylum Streptophyta; class Magnoliopsida; order Ericales; family Ericaceae; genus Rhododendron; species Rhododendron molle. The sequence continues at coordinate 27,316,268 of CM046388.1, read as the reverse complement.
GCCGAGACACTGCCCTAGGAACCACCTCGAACTGTCCGGCCCCTGCTCTCTGTCTACCCTGGCCTCTCGCGCTGGTGGAAGCTGGAAAGCTCGTGGTAACCTGCGGCTGTGTCCTGGCCGAGCGTCGTGGCTGCGCCTGCATGTCATGAATATTCATTCATTTTATACATATTTTAAATCCAATAAAATACATGTGCATTTGTTTGCATTTTCATACTTGTGCGACAGGTGGAGCAAGCTCGGGAAGCGAGTCTAGTCCGAAGGGTCCTCCTTAGCGCGATCCTTCAAAGCTGCCGCATCCCCACCATCGACATAATGGCTTCTTCGCCCATTCTCTCGGCACCTGCATGATAATTCAAGGATCAAGAACAACAAATACAGGACAAGAAACATTTGAAGCATGGGAAGAAATAAAGTCGCGTTATACATGAGCAGGAAGCATCCGTGGCTGTGGAAGGCGTGGAATGTCTAGCATCGCCGTGCTCGAAGGGTCCTCACCCCTATCGACCAGATCCAGCGTCGGTAACCGGTCGGTGTAGAAGCCGCGGCTGCCTCTGGAACACGTGGAACCGCCCTCACCTCGTCTGAAGAGCCGGCACCTCTCCCGCCGGCGGAGGCCTAGCACCTCGACCCCTATCGCATGAGGAGCGACCACCACGGCCCCGTGCCCAGTATCCTCTCTGTGTCGTCTCGGCCTCACCACGAGTCTCTCTCACGGCTTTCCTAGCCTCGGCCTCGTGAATCGCCTCTCCAGCTCCTCTCCACCCCAGTGGTGGCAAGGTATCTGTCTCATGGTGTATAGTCCAGCGTGTGCGCGAGTATCTCTCCAAATCGATGTATCAGCACTTGTGAAGCTGCTCGGCTCAGCTCGAGTATATGTCTCAGTCCACTGCACTCGTGGAGGGAGTGGCCCCGGCACGATAAACTCTGGAAGGCCAAGTGACTGTTGTGTCACCCGATCCCCCAGGTACGACTGCCATCCCAGTGGGCACTCCAGCAGGACTCGACTCCTCGTCACCTCCCGACTCCTCGGAAGGAAGTCAGCCTCCACCCTGGCCCATCGGTCCCAGTGACCCTGCAGTCAATTGTTGTACATTAAGGATCACGTTTCATAAGGGAAAGCATAAGGCATGAAAAGAAAAGGACGATGTTTGTACCATAATCCCAGTGATGTTATCCAGCCAGCGCCGGAAAGTCATCACCTCTCCTCGTCGCTCTTTCGCCCTCCGGTAGTCCGTACTCCATGCTAGTGCGCGTGGAAGCAAGCTCGGATTTGTGCAAGTATTCTAGGGCGGGAACATGCTCAAGACCTCGTAAGCCCAAAGCTGCATATTTTGAAAGTCACTTCAAGTCAGATACATGTTCAAATGCAATTCAGTTCAATTTATCAAAGTAATTCAAAATAGTAATATTGAAGCATACCTCAATCACTCACCAGTAACCGCCTATGGTGTCCCCCACTCCGCGTGAGGCAGCTCCCAGGAAGCAGTAGAGGGTGCACAGAGCAGCACCTCCCCAGTCGTATCGGCCTGCCTGCCTCAGATCAACCCTGCTAAGTAGCTCAAGTCCGAGATCGCCTGAGCGGGAATAGAGAAGCCCCGAACAGGTACAGCAGATCGGCCCTGGCCATCTGGGCCACCTCAGCGTCGTCCGCCGGCTCATGGTCCCAGTACTGTCTGAACTGGCCATACGCAGCTACCCCTCCGCTTTGGCGTGGAACCCGTCCAAGGAACCATCTCAAAGCAGCATCATCCAGGTCTATGCTAGGGTTGAATGGAATCGGCTCGCCTCCAACCCGAAGTCCCGTAATCGCTGCAAAGTCAAGAGGCATCACCGTCATCTCCCCAAAGCGGAAATGGAATGTATTGGTGGTGTCCCACCACCGCTCCGCCAGCACTGTCATCACTGCACGGTCTACCCTCACCGCTGTCAGCAACTGGATGAACGGCCCAAAACCTATCTCCTCCACCAACTCCCGCACTCTCCGGCGCAGCTCCCTGAAATACTCCAATGAGTGACCTGAACCCCCGTGGCCGTAAATATCCTTGGTACGCTGTTTCAACAGAGCAAAGAGATAGCATCAGTAAGCAACAATTGATTCAGGAAAGCAAGTCTAATGCAGGAAAGTAAAGCATTAAAATCATACCGTGGTCCAGCCGGAAGAGATATGTGAGGCTCGATCTCGAAGAAGTAGGTCCTTCGGATAATCCGTCCGAGCAGGAACGTAACCAGTCATCCCCGTCGGCTCGAAAAAGTGCAATCGTGGTGCATAGGCATCCGACGTAAACCCAGGTCGTGCACAGGCCAAGTAGGCCTTCGCCTCAGCGGCTGCAGTAACTCGTTCCTCGATCACCACCTCTGCCTCTGGCTCCTCCCCCAACTCCATCTCTGACTCTGCTCCGGGTCCTCCACCACCTAGTACCCCAGTACTGCTCCGCAGAGCTCCTAGCAGAAAAGCCGAGGTCTGACCCTCCGTGGACCGTGCATCCCCCAGCACCTCTCTCATCCCGGCGTCGAGACTAAGGGCATCCAGTATATCCTGTGGCCTCGCGCTGTCCAAGCAGTCTCCCTCCGTGAATGGGACCGGCTGTGAAGCCCCGATCCCACTGTCACCGACCCTCGGCTCAGCGGCCGTCGCTCTCAGTATCGGTGTCGCAATGACGCGACCAACTACCACTACCTCATCCTCAATCCTCCGCTCACCACCGGCCCGCTCCGCGGCCGCGAGCAGCTCCTCTACCGTGGGAGTGTGAGGAGTACCTATAGCACCTCTTCCGCCACCCGAGATCCCCGTCTCGCCACCCGATGAGCCCCCGCTACTCATGGCTGGCTCGTCACCGTCTTCTCGCACCACCTCTCTAACACCCATATCTCCTACCCCCGCTAAACTTTCACTAATGCTATCTACTGCCGCTAAGCCCCCCGCTAGCCTCGACCCCTCTAACCAAATCATCACCAGCGGCTCCCTCTCTAGCTGGTACAGCAGCGCTCCTGCTGGCCACGTCTACCGTCGCTATCTCCTCACCCCTGGCCCTACTGGTCTCCTCCATCATCACCTCTAAACTCTCACCAACAGCCCCATCCATCGCTACTGTGCTCTCACCAGCAACCCTTCCCCCTCCCGGTGCCACGCTACTGGTCTCCTCCTCCATGGCCGTCGTAGCTGCCATCGCCACCGCCTCCTCGCGGTGGGGCAGCTCTCCATCACCTCCGCTCGCCATAGCTGCCTCTCCTTCTTCCCACGAAGTCCTTTTCCCCTTTATTCAGAACCTCTTGGCACACGATTGCCCAGTGGAAGATCATAGAGATCTCGAGATCCCGAGCTCGGTCCGTTGTGAGAGAGATGAGAGAGTCTGAGATGGAGAGAGTGAGAGACGGAGATCGAACGTGTGAGAGAGAGAGAGTTCGCCTGAGAGTGTGAGTGGGTACGATCGAGCTTGAGAGTTTGAGGTGTGTATGGATTTCCTGGTTCTCGAGCGCTCAAGAGTTGGGTTTAAACCCCAAAACCAGTCGAAGAAGATGTAAGGACAGTGGCCCCCAGCGGTCTCGAAGCGCCGAGACCGCTCAGCGCTGGGAGTGGTTCTGGCGCTGAAGTCTCTTCCCACCGCCGTGCGGCCCCGTGCGTCCGTGCCTCTTCTTGTTGTCGAGGCTTGCTTAGCTTCTCCTCCCTTTTACAAAATCAATCTCGGTCCTGACTTTAACCGTCAAACGAAACAGCAAGAAGTAAACACTAGTCGATGTTATGATTTTGAGCTCACGCTCCTCAACTTGGCATTTTACTTGGTAGTCGATTGAAATTTCGTCTATTTATGCTAAACTCAACATGCGGGCAGAGCAACAGGTGGGCCCTTTTATGCATTTCATCAAACTCGTGTCAATTGTCTCTCGTGCATGTACTGCACGTGCTTGCATTTGCTGTCCGCTAAACAGAGCAACAGGTGGACTATTTGCATGTTTATCTTATCAAATTCGTGTCAATTGTCTCTCGTGCATGTACTGTACGTGCTTGCATTTGCTGTCCGCTAAAGAGAGCAACAGGTGGACTATTTGCATGTTTATCTTATCAAACTCGTGTCGATTGTGTCTCGTGCATGTACTGCACGTGCTTGCATTTGCTGTCTGCTAAACAGAGCAACAGGTGGATCGTTTACATGTTTATCTCATCAAGCTCACGTCAATCATTTCTTGTGCATGCTTGCATTTTCCCTCCGTCAAACAGAGCAACAGGTGGACCATTTGCATCAAAAACTCATGTCGATCTTTTCTCATACATGCATCATACATGTTTGCATATGCCCCAAAGAACTACTCTGGTCTGATCCCTACAGAAAAGGGTACGTAGGCAGTCCGAAGGACGCGACCTCATGCATTTAATGTTGGTGTCTTCACTTGCATTTGTGCTTTGAATTAAGGGTTTGGTTTGGCTCGAATTGGGCTGTCTCAATCTTTGGACGTCACTCATATCCAGACATGATATCGAGCGACGCCCAAAGAGGGGCAACTATAGACACCCCAATTTGGACAACTCGAATTTCCTTGATTCGTGGCTCGGAGGCTCCCAAATGATGAAAATTGGATTAAACAAGCCTTGAACTGATAGAACAATGCTCCTTGGAAGGCTTTAAAAAAGAGAAATAAAATGTCAAAATCAGTCCCAAGCGCTCTGGATCAATCCCAAGCGCTCCAAACCATTTTCAAAACCTGGGATTTGACAAACTCTCGAGCGCTCGAGAGTAAAGTCCCAAGCGCTCGAGACCACTCCCCAGCGCTCGAGACTTTTGTGTTGCCCAATGGATGTTGGAGCTTCCCCACTATCCATGCAGCCATCATTGCAGCCGTTTGAACGGGTCTTAGCCTTAGACCACACTCAACCTCAGTTAGAGGGTGAGTCAGGGCTGGAGATTTTATTGGATTCCAAATCATATTTTTCCAAAATAAGACCATATGGTATTTTGCTTATATAAGGGCCTTTGCAGTCCAAAACACCCACGAACTCTCTCTCTCTAGAAGCTCCCTCTCTGTCTTTTCAAAGCAAAGAAGAACTCTCACTCTCTTTCAAGCAAAAAGACCCCCCCTCTCCTCTTCAAAAGAAAAATAACCAAGAAATCTTAAGAAGATGAAAAGGGTTCAGACCATTACTAGCCTCTAATCCTCTGAAATCTTCACTTCCCTTCCATCCTTCAAAGCTTTCTTCAAGGTGCAAAGTTCCAAAGAAAAGGTAAAAGTTTAATGCCTTGGTTTCAACCAAAAGCAGGGCTGTCTTTCCCTTCTGAGGGAGGTCTCCCAGCTCACCCCAGTCTTCAATACTGGGGGTGGGATGGGAGAGCCTTAGTTTTAAAGCAAGAGCGAAGGGCCATGAATGTTTTCCATGCATGCAGCACTGGAAACACTCCCGAGCGCTCGGGACAACTCTAGAGCGCTCGAGAGTGATGCCAGTCCCATTTTTCTACTTTTTCCAGCATTTGAACTAACATGCAAGGAATATAAAGACAAGTCTCAAGCAAGAAAGGTTTTCTTAAAATGTTTTTGCTGTATCTGATCTGATTTTCAAAAAAAAAAAGGGATGAAGATCACTTTTCATGTAAAAGAAGTACAAAAACATGTTTTTCAGTAGGTTAAAAAAAGGAATCTTTGACATGCAAAATGAACAAATAGATCAGTTGCATTAAGACATCAAGGCTTTGGTTGGTTAAGATCAGTCTGGGGTGCAACTCACTCCAGAGCGCTCGAGTCTACTCCAGAGCGCTCGGGAGTTTTCTGCATGCCATTTTATTCATGTCTTCCTTTATTTTAGTTCTTGTCATGCTCTTGCATGCCTTGCATGTGACCCTTTAGTCTTTTGATCTAAAAAACCACTGTTCTTGGAAGGAAAGGACACATGACTTGGTGGAATAGGGGCCTAACCCTGATCTACCAGGTCTCCTGTTGAGCCTGTTCATGCTTGAAACCACTTTAGTTTACATTTTCAGTATTATATCCTCTTGTATTCTGTTGCACTAACAAAGCTTGCAGGTCGGGCATGCAATGCTCCCAAGCGCTCGGGAGCAGTCTCGAGCGCTCGAGAGTGAAGTCATTGATAGGGTTTCTAATTCTGGCTACCTTGCAATCCTTTAACATACACTGCCATGTCGCACTCTCTTACCATTATCCATCATGTACTGCTCACTGGCACATGCATGCACTGCTTTAACTGTTAACCTTGTAAATACTTGCTAATTGTCCATTGAAACAAAATTATTTTCGAAAATCCCACAAATGTTTAGTAGAGACCGATTTCGCGTCGGGCGAGGGGGGTGCCGTAAAACCCTTCCCCCCTCGTAACGTGGCTCCCGAACCCTTTTCAAACGAATCTCTGGTTTTCAATTCAAATCGATCATTTTCAAATCAAAACGGTTTCTCGGGTGGCGAATCACAAATCCGGGTGGCGACTCTTTAAAATTTTTCAAAAATCCAGAAACGGCGTGGCGCCTTCTTTTTCGGGCCGCCCCGATATCCACCCGGGGCTGTGGTAGCCCACACAAGTACAAAGAAATTATCAAAGAAGAAGAATTGATGAAAGAAGACGAACATTTTCCTTCAGAAGGAAAAGATCAAGTAAGTCTGTAAACTCTTGTTTAGTGGAGCCAAAACACCACAAAGGATCAGCGAACAAGAGGGAAATCATAAACCCAACTATAAGAAGAGTTCTAATTACATACTGTGCAACTCCATGACAAGTGAAAACTACTTGGCACAATACCATAAACTGGTTTTCCTCAAATAGAAGACTACTGAACAGCAGAAACTTTAAAGAAATAAATAGCAATATCCTTTGCAGTAACAAGTGCTTGGTTAAGGAGACATATCCTCTTTCTCATGTGTTTCATAAAATTCCATTTTTAACTTGGTGGTATGCTAATATGGACATATGAAACAGTAGCAGAGTGCTTTAGAGGACTCTATGATGATGAAGATGATGAAGGTGGACTGCATAAGGTGGAACCTGACTGCTACAGGGTAGTTCTCTATCAAATCTGCTTGGTCTTCTATTAGGAGACAGGCTCCTCAAGTTATATGGGTCAAACTTAATTAAGGAGGTAGGCAGCTTATCAACTTGACCTTACCCCTTATTGATACTCTGAAGCCCTCGCTCCAAGATTTAAGTTTGAATCAGAGAAAAAAATCTAAAAGAAAGCTAACTACCACATACAAACTACCTAGGCCAGGAAGCTATCCTAGTCAGGTCTTTTTTCCTTTCAGTCTCTTAGTTACGAATATTCTCATCCTATACAAGTCGCTCCAACTAAACAAGGAACTACCCTCGGCCTAACACTAAGAACCAGAACCCCTTACAACCTAGCATTCAGGAGGTACATTAGCAGCAGTTACATCCGGATCTAAAAGGACACGAAGGTCCCTCTCCAACTAGAAGCCTGACAGACGAGGTTAACGATGGCTTTGATGGATCCTTTTTCTAGAATAGGAAAGAATGAGATTGACTCTTTTGGAAGAAAGAAGGGGATAACTATTATAGACAATCATGCGGAGAAGAAGGGTAGTGACATTGATATCCATAAGCATGTTCATATTGTAAAAAGAGTGAAGGCCAATATAATGGAAAACTCACCGCAGCGGCAACCCTAATTGGGAGTGACTTTGATCCACATCTATGTTTTGTCTTAGACCAAGACCTGTTTTTTATTTTTTATATTGGCAAAAGAAACATATCGATAAAATAGAAAACGAGTTACGAAGAGAAAAAGCTATTGAACAATTAAAAACCAAGTATATGAAGATTGCATGAGTTCTAATGGAGCTAGCTATGATGATGAAGAATCTAGAATAGCAACATATCTAGTCCCCTCAGAAGCTGAACCCCATTTCTTGAACAGCAACATATTGATTACTCCAAAGGGCTACATAGCAGCCAGCAAAGAGCAATAGCAGACTTCCAAGTACTAAATAGAAGCCAGCAAACAGCAATACAGGAACAACAGTAGCATTGCAGAATTGAAGGAAAAAATACATAAATTTGAAGAGGAAAATGCAGAATTGAAGAGGTATATAGTAGAAAATGAGGAGGAAATTGACTCATTGATGAACCTTGTACAAAAGCTAAGTGGAGAGGTGCAACAATTGTCCACACAGAACCAAAAAGCAATCAAGAGAAATGAGGAGTTGGTGAATCTCTCAACACTATCTCGTTGAAAAGAATGGCACCAACAGCTACTTGTATTGTCTTTGCTTGTCATTTGTATGGCCATGTTTTATAAGTATTGTAATGTGGTTCGAAATGGCAAATTCCTAGCATGGCCATGAGAAGCACCTATGTACTGAAAATGGCACATCCAGTCCAAATGCCTAGTAGGTATCTGTAATATTGTTCTATATGAATGAATGAAGTGTTTCCTAGCATTACGAATGCAGTTCAAATCCCTAGCATTATGTTTTTTTGATAAGTACTTTGTTTGGAATACATTGAATCAGTAAACCTATCCTCAGTTTGCACCTAATCTCCGGAAAAGTATAATATTGCAACCTAAAAAATATGCTCACACAATATTTTCTGATATTATGTTAACATATCTCAATGAAGTTGGCACCTAACCTGGCGCCAATCACGTGCAAAGGAGCCCAAAAAAATTGATAAGTAATCATCCAGAGCAAATAACAAAACAAAAAACCCCATCACCAAGGAAAATGTGTTTCTTATGATAGGAAAAAAATAGGACAATAATTGACGACAACAGATTCAGAAGCACGTTCATTTATAGGGAAGGATCATGAATGCAAACAAAATGCTGCAGAGTGGCTGGGTAGTCATATCTAACAGCTATCTGGCAATGGTGGCCTTCATCACGTGGGTGGGGTGGAAGGGAGTACTAGATAGGGGAAACAAGAAAAAAAATAGAGCACATGACAGAAAGCTAACAAAATAGAAAACAATATAAGTAGATCGAGACCATTCCTAGCTCAAACATTTCAAAACTTGATTCCTCTCCAAAGCACAATGGCAATTCGCTCAATTGAGGTTATGCTTTTTTTATGCTTGCAGACTACTACTCCGAGTGTAAGAAAAGAGACCAGATAACTAGTTCCTCTAATATACTTCAAAAGTGTAGTTCTAAGGCAGTCAATATTTCATCACATTGCTGTTACATTTAGAAAATACAAAATCAAAAGCTCCAAATAAGAACATTCGTAACTTCTAATTCCATTACCATAATCAGAACATACAAAATACACATCCAACTAAGCAGAAAGTCGCCAAAACTACTATGGATACTAAAATAAGCAGAAAAAAATAGCTACATGGCAAAAATCCTAGGGCTGATGTTCCAATCCCGAGCCAGCAGTCTAATATCATATGAGCCCTTAATCCTTCTCCATTAGCATATAGTTTCTCTAACCCTTCTACATAACCCTCTGATTCCCACTAGATACACGTTTGGGTTGCTCTTTCCAAAACGATTCTCATCAAGGCACGCTAGTATTGCAGTCCACGATAAGTGAATATATCAGCAATTTCAATTTTCGGTTGCCTCCTAGTCCAAGGACATGTTTGTTATAGTGCAACATGTTTGTTATAGTGCAAAAAATTAACGCTCATGCAATGCAATCAAATAAACAACTAACAGACTAACAAACTAACAGACTGGAGGGGCTAGGCCGCCACCTCAACTCAGCAAACAGAATATGCGAGGGGTTATGCCACCACCTCGGCTAAGCAATGCAATCAAATAAAACTAACTATACTAACTAAAAACAAACTCAATATTTAGCCTGGCTTCGTTACACCTCAGGTTTGGCATAAAACCAGGTTAGAGGTATCCACCAAGCTAAATACGAGCTACTAACACATAAACTACTAGAGATTGGGTAGTCAATGACTCATTGTTCACCTTCCGAGAGCGAGAGAGAGAGAGAGAGAGAGAGAGAGAAAGAGAGAGAGAGAGAGAGAGAGAGAGAGAGAGAGAGAGAATGGATTCTGGAATGTTGGAAGGGCACTTGCTGGATCGAAAATAGCTACCACAAAAGCTATCCAAGTACATCATCCCATATGCACACATCGAAGGAAATCCATGAGTAAGTGCGTAAACACAAGAATTTTTATGATTAAAATCAATAGTTAGGCGCATGAAGAATGTAAAATCAGCCATGCGTATCAAGAATTTTTTGGAAGCATTTAAAAGATCAAGAACAAAAGTTGAAATCCCAACAAAGTTTTGAAGAAAACTGAAATAAGGTCCACAACACGTAAAGCCAATTAACAACAAACCTCCAAAGAAAACCAAATTCACCACAAACCTGATTGACTTGATCAAGTTTGCTGATATGTGGAGGCGCACATCAGGAAATTCATCCTTCAGAAGGGAAAGGAATATTGGCAGAAGCTCAATAGTTGTGTCCTGCATAAACCACCAACTCAAATCCACTAAATCTAACCCTCAAAAGGAGTCTGTGATAGATGAAAACAGTGAATTACCATCATAGTAGGCAGTAGCAGATGCTAGAACAGTAGAACTTCTAATTTCACGAATACCAATTGCTTCAGCCTTCACGTGGTCTGGTCCTTGGCCTCTAGGCCCTCTACAATGTCCTACAATACATGAAAACAAAAACCAGCAAGCCAGGCATGCACCAACAGCAGCAGAAAATAGGTATATGAAAGCCAAATGAACAAGAAAATAGAATTCTGCTCAGATATTATCATCATAGCAGAAAATTGAAATGGATGCAACAAGAACCGAAACCAGCTCATCCCATGTTCTTTCCAAATCTATAGCATGGACAACTACAACTGCACAATCTTAGTTAACATGTGATCTACAGAACTCAAAAGGCTTGAATGCTCAGTCTGGATATTTGTGAAATCCAACATGAAGGGGTTTTATCAACAGAAAACATAAAGAGGTTAGGATAAAATTTTGGAACTGGATTGAAAGATGAGTTTTAGAAGAATAAATGTCAAATCCCTCGCCTTGCACACAAAAAAAGCCATGGATACGCTGAAGCAAAACTAAGATGGGACCTTGCACAATCCATTATAAAATGATGCCAATCAGCACAAGACAAATAGGCAATCTGAACAAAATGTTAACTCTGCAACATAGAACTATAGGAGCATGAAACTACCTTTACTTCTTAATTCAGAGATCATAATAGAATACTCCCACTTTACCTACAAGTAAAAAGATGCATTTATTCGGAAGGATGAACATTGCCACCATCAATATATTAAAATTTAAAAACCTGCCATTTCTACTTTTCATCAAGTTTACAGAAAACAATTATTAACCATAGTGCAAGAACCCAACGAACAAACCAAACCACTTTCTATGCAAACACCCGGCAGAAATTAACCTTCGCTATTCTTTTCTTATTTGTGGGCAGAGCATTACCAGTAAGTTTTACACTAGCAATTGCAAAAGGCAATACGCACAACACAAGCATAGTTACCAAACTAAACAGTAGTAATTAATAATCATTTAGCACATTGAAAAGAACAACAGTTAATGATGTTAAGCTTCAGGACAACAATATTTCTACACCACCACATACTGAGAACACAAGGCAATGCTACACACAAGGATCTCCACGAAAGATCAGTTGAAAACTTCTGCATTTCTACCAAATTGAAAATTAAAAATGTCAAATTGCAACAGAGTCAGAGATCGGGAAACACAAGAAAAGAAAAGCCCTAATTTTGAACGGTTCAAACAATTAGTAACAAAAGCCCTAATACACGAAAGCCCTTCACGCCTTTACCTGAGATTCGAACGATTCTCCTCCTGTTGCTCAACTTGCTCGGTCTCAGAGAGTCAGAGAGACGCAGAGAGAGAGACGTTGAGAATAGATTGACAAACAGTGGACAGAGAGAGAGAGAGAGACGTTGAGAGAGTGAGATGATGGTCACCGGCTCACCGTCGCACCGACTCACCGTTTGAGTTGTGTCACCGGAAAGTCGGAAATGGAGAGGGAGAGAGAGAGAGAAAGAAAGTTGTGAAGTGTGACTGTGTGAGTACCGTTTGAGAGAGACCCGAAACTTCAACACCAAGAATCCGAACGTTGAGAGAATCAGAGAGACGTTGAGAGAATCAGAGAGAATCTAAGAGATCTGAGAGAGTGAGAGTTCGAGAGAGATCGGAGTCCGGAGATGTGAGAATGAGAATGATGTGAATGAGATGTCTGCTAGGGCAGCATCTCATTCCTTTTATATGATCTTTGTGATCATATGCATACGAGACACCATAATCCATATGCACCAACTTATCAAAAAATTTCGTAGAATTCTGTAATGCATCACTCGGGGGCCGCCCGAGGTGTTATTTGAAAATCAAAACCGTCTATCTTTTATGTGGGAGTGATTATATTATTCGTGCCAAAAATGAAGTAAATTGGTTATCGTTATATACTTGATCGTACATAAAGTCAAATTTCCTATTAATGAATCTACGTTGCGATGAAAGGGGTTCCAAAACCCGATAGACCCGATTTTTTGCGAGAGTGATTAAAACACCGAGAAAAAGAAAATGAATGGTGTGGATCGTCATACTTTTTGTCGCAATCGTGTGGCTAGCATACATTGGACTATAGCAGAATACATTGGTCTATAACCAGATAAGTTCGATGTATACATTTGAAAGGTAGCTGCAGGCTCATTTTTTCAAATGTTCGATCTAAACCGTTACGATTTAAGATCTTATCAAATTTATTATTCTCCCACAAATAGGTGAAAATCGGATGTTAGAAACCACGTGATCAGAACGCATTTGGTGCTTTCAAAAGCGTTAAAGTCCTATAATGCACCACTTGAGGGCCGCCTGAGGTGTTATTTGAAAATCAGAACCGTCTACCTTTTATGTGGGAGTAATTATATCATTAGTGCAAAAAATGAAGTAAATCGGTTATCGTTATATACTTGATCGCACGATTCGCACATAACAAAAAAAAATTTATTAATAAATCTACGTCCCGGTGAAAGGGCTTCCAAAACCCGACAGACCCGAAAACTTGCGAGAGTGATTAAAACACTAAGAACAACAAAATGAACGGTATGGATCGTCATATTTGTGTCGCAATCGTGTGACTAGCATACAAGAGGCTCATTTTTATAGAACAGAATTATCAATTATATTATATTATATAATATATATTGCGTCACCTTATATTTATTTTGTCAATCCTTTAGATGACGAAATTTATATTTTCCTCACTAATTAACTATTTTTGGTGACAAAATAAAATTTCCTCACCTTAAATTTGTTTGTCCTCTTAATTGGTGACGAAAATAAATATTTCGTCACCTTATATTTATTTTGTCAATCCTTTAGGTGACGAAATTTATATTTTCCTCACTAATTAACTATTTTTGGTGACAAAATAAAATTTCCTCACCTTAAATTTGTCTGTCCTCTTAATTGGTGACGAAAAAAAAAATTCCTCACAAATAGGCACAATTGGAGACGAAATCTATTTTCCTCACAAGCAATTTCGTCACTTATTCTCATTTTTGTTGTAGTGCTTGAGTTCACGGTCGCCGACCTTTTCCACACGTATATTATGTCTAGACATGGTAAGACCAATCGTAGATATTTGTTAACACACAGTGGTAAGGAGCCCTTGATAGATGGGCTACCCGACACTGGGAAATGGGCTAACTTCTATGTCGAAGTTAATGGTAACTATGAATTTGGTGACCAAACAACATGGCTACATCACGTGCCGAAGATAAAAGACTTCCGAGGTTGATTCGTCTTTCTTATTCTACCGAGCATGACATTTGCCTTATGGTTTTGGGATCTCCAATATTGATTGGTTAATGCTTTTTGCAGATCATCGAGCGATCATAAAGCGTCAATAGTCACTGGCCATTGAGAAGAATGTCGAAACTTTGTTGGCCCAAATCTGTCGAGACGCGTCGACTCTGCTCGGGTACGAGCCTTGTTACAAAGGGAAGTTGAAGAGGGGGGAGAAAGAAGCAGGTCGGAGCACGAAGGCCGAAAGCAAAAAGAAGGTCACTGAAGGGCAGAAAGGGAAGGGAAAGAATCCAAAGCCCAGCAGGAACATGAAGGGGATGCGGGAGAAATTCCCAACTTTCAAGAACTCTGCTGACTTTTGGTTTCAGGAAAGTCAACCATTCGACTTCTAAGGTATAAGCGTTCCACCCATCTGAACCTTCATCCCAGAGTTTGCCGAAGACATGGGGAGGAGGAATGTGGTCAAGATCAACATTAGGGACGGTGCTGCAGCCCGTCAAAAAGAAGCTAACATGTCCGAGCCTGCTGCTAAGAAGCAGAAGGTCACGCAAGACTTCTTTCCGACCAGACCTCCGACACCACTTCCAAAGAAGAAAGATCAGACAGACTCACTGTTGAAGACAACGTCAAGCTGGAGTCTGGGCTAGCCGTCACCATGCTGCATGGCCTTGCATTGCCGAGGGACATGGAGAGGGTTCCACCGGAGTTGCAGCCGAGCCTCGTTCATGCAAGTGCTTATCTTGTTCAAGTATTGTCCGAACATTACCTTTTCTTTATCATGCTTCAATTTTAAGTGTTCTTCGAGCTTATGTTGCTTCTGCTATGTAGGTTGGTCAAGCAATCCTCCGCGCCTCTAACCAAGCCGAGCTTGTTGCTGCCGAGCACGCTCGCTATCATGAAGACTTGAAGGCCGAGCCCGAAAAAGTAAGGAGCAACAATGGGAGCCTGAAGACGGCGAAGGCTCGAATTCCCGAGCTGGAGAAGAAGAAAGAAGAGATGGCAGACAAGCTGAAGAAGGCCGAGCATGAGATTGATCAAGTTTTGAGGAGGGAGAAGAGTAAGATGAAGGAAGTGGACGGGAAGGCTTATCAGGCAGGTTATGACCATGCAGGCCAAGAGTATATTAGGGATGCTCGATCGATGGTCAACGACGAGGTGAAGATTCGGGTCCCCATCGCCTACTGAACATGGTACAAAGATGGTGTGAAGGTTGCTTGTGGGGTGCCTCAGCTAGAGGTGGACATGAACTTAACGAAGTCCATCCCAGCCCCAGTGACCCCTAAGCTCGTCTTGCCTTATACGGATGAAGAATGCGCACCACTTCCTCCGAAGGAGTTTCCCGGAAGTGAAGAGGAGATCGAAGACCTTACAAACGTCGTTGCCGAGGGTGGTGATGGCTCTAGTGGTAAGAAGGTGGGTAATGGCGGTGACGAGACGATGGCCGAGCGAGAGCCAGTGAATGCTGGGAAGGATGCCGAGAAGGATGCTGAGAAGAAGGCTGAAGCTGAAGTAGCGACCAATGCTGCTGCTGATGTTGCTGCAGCTACTACTGCTCAAGTTTGAGCATATTCTTGCCAGCTTCGTTTTGTTATATGCACTTTTTGTTGGACTGGACAGCTTCGAACTTAGAGTTTGCCATGCCAGATGTAATGGTTGGTGGGGGGTTGGCACCAAATGGTTTACCACGCCGTACACCCCAGTTAGGATTTTCTGCCACACTTGTGTTTTTCTTTTGAATGAATGTCTGGCTTCTGTTTGCAACGCATCTGTTTTATCCGAACTTGATTGACTGTTTTCATGCCTAAGAAAAATTGGAAAACCTTGCTTGATTGGTATTGGAAAACCGTGCTTGATTGGTAGTTATCTGTAGCCCCCACTTTGGTTTGGGCTTGGCGCAGTAGTTGAGTGTGTGATTGTAGTGTAGTAATTGCAGAGCCTTGACCAAAGCAGTCATGCAGAAATCCTAGTCGCCAAACGTACCTTGGTTGTCTAAAATTATGCAAGTGTGAATTTATCATGAGGGGGTGAGAGTCCTCGTCCCTGTAGTTAGGACTCGGCCAAATTGCTGGCCCCAAGCTAATGCAAGTGGGATGTTGAGATTTTGAATTGTTTGTGGGGGTTTGCTCGCCAGAGTGCGAGCTTAACCTTTCGGTGGCCAACCATGATGTCTTGCCAAGCTGAACCGAGGCCTAAGTTCCATCAGAGGTGTGTATTTCAGGCTCGGTGGACCGTATGTCCTTTGTTAGCTTCTTTGGGCGGTGATAGTGGCCCAAGCTAAAGGCTAAGAAGCCGTTTGTGGGTGTGACCGGAGTCATCGTTTGTGGATAGCAGGTTTTGCCGAGAATGAGTTCTATGTGAGACTTAAAATAAGGAAATGTTATAAGTGCTGAAGGAAGCAATTGCCGAACGAAAAAGTAGCCTTTCCATTAAGAAGCGTTGGAGTACAAGATAAGAGGATAGAAAAAGAAACGTATGGGCCTAAGCCATTCGTTTAACTTAAAAATAATAGATAATAAGGCTAAAGCCAAACATAACTTAAAAATTTGTTAACCCGAGGGTCGGCCTAAGGATAGGGTGTAGCTGAACAGAAAAATTCACATGTAGGCTTTTCTAAGATTCTGTGCATTCCAGGGGTTGGTAAGCACCATCCCATTCATGTCTTCCAGGATTTAGGCGCCTTCACCAGCTATTTTGACGATGTGAAAAAGCCCTTCCCAATTGGGCATAAACTTTGCTTTCTTGCTTGCTTGCACCACCCTCCGCCAAACGAGATCATTTGGCTTGAATTTCTTGGTTTATACACTTCGGTTGTACCCTTTGGCTACCTGCTGTTGGTATTCGGTTAGCTTGAGCCGAACGTCATCACGCTTCTCTTCGGCGAGTATAAGCCCTTGTGCGACAGCCTTATCATTTGTCTTTGGGTCAAATGTCTCCGTACTGAGGGTAGGGAACTTTGACTCCAATGGAATGACGGCCTCCATGCCGAAAGCCATTGAGAAGGGAGTTTGGCCAGTAGAGCGTCGTGGAGTAGAACGGTACGCCCATAGAACCTTGGTTAGCTCTTCTGCCCATTGGCCACGCTTGGAGTTTAAGCGACGTTTTATCCCAGCGCAGACGGTCTTGTTTGAGGCCTCGGCTTGGCCATTTCCTTAAGGGTACGCTGGGGTGGAGTTGAAGAAGCGAATGCCGAATTCTTCCAAAGACTAGAGAGGTCATTACCAACAAACTGAGTGCCGTTGTTAGAGACGATGGCGTATGGAACACCGAACCTGGTGATGATGTTTCTCCAGAAAAATCTTCGGACGTCGGCCTCCGTTGTAGTAACTAGGGGTTCGGCCTCCACCCATTTGGAGAAGTAGTCAGTCGCTGTGATCAGGAACTTGAAGCCTCCAAGAGCCGTTGGAAGTTTCCCTACGATATCAAGCCCCCATTGGGCAAAAGGCCAAGGATTTGTTATTGGAGAGTGGTTCTACGCAAGCTGCTTTTGAATTGGTGAGAATAGCTGACACGATCGGCACTTGCGGATGACCTCCTCATAGTCTTTCTTCATGTTCTTTCAGAAGTATCCCTAACTTAGCGCGAGTTGGCACAGTGAACGACCTCCAGAGTGGCAGCCGCAACTGCTTGAGTGGAGTTCATTGAGAATCGTGGGTACCTGGTCAGGGTGGACGACGAGGAGATAGGGTCCAAAGATTGATTTTCTGTATAGGTGTCCGCTGTCGAAGAACCAGTAGTAGGCGGCCTTGTTCCTGATGCGGTAAGCTTCCTTTTTGTCGTCAAGTAAAGAGTCATTTCTAAGGAATGCAACGATCTCATCCATCCAACTTGGGCCGAGTTCTATATTGAGTACTTCTGGAGTGTTGTCACAGCTTGGATGGTCAATGCTACCAAAGTTGATGGTTCTGAATTCAGAGGCTGAGGAAGCCGAGGCAAGACCAGCAAGTGCATGTGCATGCGCGTTGTGTTTGCGGTTAATTTGTTCAATCTTGAACTTCTTGAACTGCTTAATGAGCTCGGCCGCTGTTGCCTAATATTTCATCATCCTGAGGTCCCTAGCTTCGTAGTCCCCCAACACTTGGTTGACAATTAGTTGGGAGTCATAATAAACAGCCAAATCGTCGGTTTTCATTGTGAAAGCCGAACGTAGACCAGCGAGGAGGGCTTCGTATTCGGCTTCGTTGTTGGTGGCAGGGAAGTCTATGCTGATAGAGCTCTCATGGAGCGTCCCACAAGGGGAGACCAAGACAACACTCGCACCCGCGCCGTTGCTATTGGAGGCACCATCGACTTGAAGTCGCCAAGTGTCTCCTTGAAAAAGGAGCCAAGGTTTCGTATCCGCTGTGGGTTCGGCGACGAATTCCGGTTGGGAAGGTTTGTGAAACTCTTCAGTATCGTCGGGTGTTAGTTCCGCAATGAAGTCGGCGAGAACTTGTCCATTGAGTGCTGTCCGAGGCTCGAAGCGGATGCTGAAATTTGCAAATTCGACGGCACACTTGGAAACACAATTGGAGAGGTCGGCCTTACAAAAGAGAGCTTTGAGAGGGTATGCCATCAAAATAGTGATTATGTGGGATTGGAAGTAGGGTAGTAGCTTCTGTGCTGCTGAGACAAAAGCGAGAGCTAACTTCTCCAGGGGGAGGTAGCGAATTTGAGCGGGTGTGAGAGTCTTACTTGTGAAGTAGATAGGCATGTCGTCAGCGTCTTGTATTCGGACCAGAGCTGAGCTGACAGCATGGGCCGAAACAACCAAGTACATGTAGAGGGTTCGAATTCTTTTGGCTTCATCAACAGTGGTGCCGAGCTTAAGTACGCTTTGAGTTCGGCAAGTGCTGTATCGCAGTCCATCGTCCATTCGAAGTTGCGCCGGCTCTTTCCCTTCAAGGCGTGAAAAAAGGCGTGGCACTTATCGGATGACTTGCTGATGAAGCGATTGAGAGCAGCTGCCATGCCCATTAGCTGCTGAACTTCTTTGATTGTGCGTGGTGGCCACAAGTCTGCCACTGCTTTGATTTGGGTGGGGTCGGCCTCAATGCCGCGTCGTGTAACCAAATGGCCAAGAAACTTCCCCGCACTTACAACGAATGCACACTTTTCCGGGTTGAGGCGGAGTTTATGGAGTTTGAGAACTTCAAATACCTCTGCGAGTTCGATGAGGTGGTTGTGCTCCTTTTGACTTTTAACGACGAGGTCGTCGATATAAGCTTCCAAGATGTGGCCTATCTGTGCATGAAGCATCTTGAAGATTGCGCGGTTGAAGGTGGCTCCTGAGTTCTTGAGCCCAAAAGGCATGACGCGGTAGCAGAAAATACCATGTGGTGTGATGAAGGCCGTTTTCTCCATGTCTTCTGGGTCCATGGCTATCTGATGGTAACTGCGGTAGGCGTCGAGGAAACTTAGCCGAGCGTGGCCTGCGGTGGCGTCAACCAACTGGTCGATCTTTGCAAGCGGGAATCAATCCTTTGGACAGGTGTCTTTAAGGTTGGTATAGTCAACGCAAACTCGCCATTTGCCGTTCTTCTTTTTGACAACTACGGTGTTGGAAAGCCAAGTTGGGTATTGCACTTCCTGGATGGCTTTGGCTTCCAACAGGTGATTTACCTCTTCGACGACGGCGTCGGCGTGTTCTGGTGCAGAGCGCCGAGCCTTCTGGACCACTGGTTTGGAATCCTTCTTGATGTTAAGAGAGTGACAGATGAAATTGGGGTCGACACATGGCATCTCATTGGGGGTCCAGGCAAAAACTTCAATGTTGTCTTTGAGGAATTGGAACATCTCGTCACGCTCGGCGTCGCTGAGGGAAAAGCCGAGCAAAAAGAAGCGTGAACCATCCTCGTTGATGGGCAACTGAACCAATTCTTCTTCTGCTTTATCTTTAGCCTTCTGGCCGATGTCCTCATGATTGCCATATCTGGAACTTCAACCCATTGTACTTGCTTAGCTTTGGAAGTGTTGTGGACGGCTGAAACGTAGCATTTCTTGGAAGCTACCTGATCTCCGCGTAGATCTTCTTGCCGTCCACTGGTGGTAGGTGGAGGCAATTGCCTGCATTCCGTGGAGCCAGGTTCGGCCATGAATGGCGTCGTACGGGCTTGGTGCGTTAATGATGATAAACTCGACGGATAGAGTCTTTGAACCGACGACGACGGGAAGAAGATTTTGCCTAATGGCCAAACGGGTGCCCCGTTGAAACCGATGAGGGGCACGTTGGCTGGTTGCAAGTCGGATTCTGGGAGATCAAGTTTCTTGAACATATCGTAATACATGACCTCGGCCGAGCTTCCTTGATCAATGAGGACTCGCTTGGCGTCATGAACACCGATCTGAATGGTGACAATGAGAGCGTTAAAGTGTGGAGTTTGCACATGTTCCAAGTCGTGTTCGGTGAATGTGATTGTCCACTTTGGCACATCTTGCGGGTGTTGACGCTTGGATCCACACCGGACGAAGAGTACCTCATTTGATGTGGAAGCGCGATCGAGGTCGGCACGGAGTGTGCCTTCGAAACTCCTTTGTTACTGAACCATGGATAACGTGTATCAACGGCCGCTGTTCGTTGGGGTTAGGTTTCCTGTTGGTTGTCAGGCGGGTGTCTTGGTTCAGTCGATGTATTGATCGAGATGGCCTTGAGCAGCGAGTTTCTCCAGGAGAGCCTTGTATGGAGCGCAGGCTGTAGTGTAATTGCCGAGCTCATTGTGGTAAGAGCATTTCTTCCTTGGGTTTTGATCTGGCTGACTAGTGTCCGTGCCGAGCTTGCCGGTTGGCCATTCAAACCATGGTTGCCTCATGATCTTTTTCAAGAAAGACCAAATGGGCTCCTTGAAGTATGTGGTCTCGGCAATGTAGTAGCGTACCTTCGACTGGCGCTTCTTTCCTTCTTTCATGTTGTTAACGTGTTTCTTCGGCTGAGGTTGTTGGGAGATGATTGGTGCAGGCAACTGTGGACTGGCGGAGGGGAAGGTTGTGGCAGAGCTCGGTATGCCTTGTGCTGCCCGATCCGCATAGAATTCTTCAAGAGCACAGAACCGTTCTACAACGCGCATTAACTCGCCCATGCTGTGTGGCGGACGGATGGTGAGTTCGTCAAGGATCTTGCTACTAGTTTCCAAGCCGTTTTTGAAGGTGCGTGCAGCCCAGTATTTGTCGATGCTAGGAATTTTATTAAACAGCTGCCAGTAGCGCTCGGCGTACTGTCTGAGGGTTTCGGACGAGAGTTTCCTCATCTGAGACAGGGACTCTGGCTCTTTGGCAGTTTTGTTGCCTGTGTTGAAGCGGGTCTTGAAGGCACGTTCAAGGTCGGCCAGGTTCCGAATGGATCCAGCGGGCAACTTGTTGAACCATAGGAGTCCAAGGGAGCCGAGGCTGGATGGGAGCGCCTTGCATTTGACTTCATCTTTCTGGGAGCAAAGTTCGATGGTCTGGCGGAAGTGGATAAGGTGAGTATAAGCCTCACAGGTGGCTGGGTCGAACTTCGTGAATTTGGGTAGGTGTAAGGTGGACTCAGGTGGCGTGTTGATGATGTGGGAGGTGAATGGTGAGACGCCAAGGTCTTTCAGCTATCTTTCGAATCTCGGGTGCGGCGGTTTGTCGTGCTCATCTGTTTTCGTCCATTTGGAGGCCCTCCCTTTGGGCTCCTTTGCTGACATCTTATCGTCATCTCTGTGTCTCAGCTTGTCTCTTAAGTCGACGGTTGTTCGGTGAGGGCCGTCGACGGACTTCTCTCTATCGCGACGGGTTTTGTTATCGTCATTCGCGCCTTCCGTCCTTACGCCTTTCCCGTTCCGCCGCCCACGGTGCTCAACATCAAAATTCTCAGGCGGGATGTTCCCGAGACATTTAGAGACATGGCGTCTGGTCTGTATGGAATCTCAGCTATGATGCGAAACTGTCGTGCGAGAGAATTCTGCATGCCCAGTCGAATATGTGCTCGTGAATGACTCGGTGTCCCTTGTTCTAGCTCGCTCGTGGTGACTTCTAGAACGATGTGTTCCAGATGTGGCACGTTACTTGTAGAGGATTATTTCCCTGGCGTCGCCAAGTGCTGGGGTGAAGCCAAGGCGGTCCTTCACGGAGCCGCGTTGGCCTGTCTCATGCGGTCGCTCTTATGGTGGTGGTGGTGGTGGTGGAGGTGGTGGGGGTGGAGTCTGCCTTCGTTGCCTACCGCTTCCATCAGATCTGGATGTAGCGGGGGCTGCGGTTTGCTGCATGTGTTGTTTCATTTGAGCCACCTCCGCCCTTAGTGCCGCCAGTTCGTTGTCTCGTTCGTCGTCACGACGCTGTAACAGGCAGATGTAGGCCGCCGTCACGTCCTCCGTAGCCGGTGATAGCCCGGA
Source organism: Rhododendron molle (assembly GCA_025413875.1). Taxonomy (NCBI): domain Eukaryota; kingdom Viridiplantae; phylum Streptophyta; class Magnoliopsida; order Ericales; family Ericaceae; genus Rhododendron; species Rhododendron molle. The sequence goes on along the minus strand of CM046388.1, from coordinate 27,294,199 downwards.
GCTTGCGGGGATGGAGATGGACATGTGCCTTTCCGGGGGCTGTAGGATGATGTTTCCACTGGCGTCCTTGCCCCCGAAATGGCGATGTCCGTCAGATCTCTGCCCATGGTGGCTGAATTTGTGGTTGTTTATGGGAGGAGGAAGGCTGATTCGAAGGGAGTGTGAGCCGTTTGAATCAGAGGCGTTTCACGTCGGGTTCACCAATTGTGTGGCCCGTGATCTCCGATCTGAGTCTTTCCTCCATTGGTTCAGGGATCGCCTAGCCTCTCCACCTAGCCTGCAAAACGAACGCATGACTAAGACCAGGCCGGGGTTTCCCCGGCAAGGACCTCCGGCGAGAGGATAAGTATGGGTGGAGAAAAAGGATGAGAGACTAGTGTACTGTGTAGAAGCATGTACCACTTAGGGTTGCCATCACTTGATATTTATAGAGCCTCCTTGACTTGCTGTCCAAGTACAGGCATGTGCCTTGCACGGGTTGTGTGATGACTTTATGACGTCACTGAATGAATCTGATAACCGTTTTGGCGTGAGCTGGCACCCTTCATGTGCACTCATGATTATCTTATAACTTAACCGTTTCAGCACGTGAGAAGGCACGAGGCTTATTAGGTAGCCAAGCCCCAACAGTAGCCGAACCTCACACTCAGCCGAGCCTTGTAAAAGGATGGGTGTGAGTGCCCGTTCATGAGCCACCCCTTTAGAGGTGGCCGAGCCCAGTATGTGACCTTCGCCGACGGTTACGAGGCGAATGCAACATGGATGATGAGCGGTCTTCGGCTAGGGCCGAGCCCCAATCCAGGCACGGCCGCCAGTAGACTTGCATTGATCTGTCCATGGTGGGTACGAACAGCTATGTTCGGCCTGCTACACACAAGCTATGCATCCACGATGCTGAAGCTAAAAGAGTGATGGGAGAAATCCATGAAGGGGTATGCAGTCCCCATATGAATGGCATAATGCTCGCCAAGAAGATTCTAAGGCAGGGATATTTTTGGGCCACCATGGAGGCCAAATGTGTGGAATATGTACGACGATGTCACAAATGCCAGATGCATGCCAACCTCACGCATGTCCTACCATCCGAGCTACATCAAATGACTTCTCCTTGGCCTTTTTCAGTATGGGGGATTGACGTCAACGAAGGAATCGTACCAGCCGCATCCAACGGACATTAGTTTATCTTGGTTGCTATCGACTATTTCACAAAATGGATAGAAGTTGCTTCTTACGCTACCCTGACCGTGGTTCAAGTTGCGCACTTTATCAAGAAAAATGTTGTTACCGGTATGGAGTCCCTCAGACGTTCATGTCAGACAATGGAGTCCATATCCAGGGACGAGCCAAAGAAGTCTTGGACGAGTTCCAAATCCTAGTACACAAGTCAACAACCTATCGGCCACATACCAACGGAGTAGTGGAAGGAGCGAAAAAGACAATCAAAGCCATTCGAGAAAAGACTACCCAATCCGTAAGAGACTGGCATGAGCAGTTGCCGCTAGCATTATGGGGGTATCGCACATCTCTACGTATGCCAACAGGAGCAAGTCCTTACTCTTTGGTCTACAGTATGGAGGCTGTGCTCCCCATTGAGCTGGAGGTTCCCTCTCTTCAGACTATGATTGAGTGTGAGGTCTAAGAGGCAGAATGGCTATGCAATTGATTTGAAGAGCTCATGTTGTTCGACGAACGTTGGCTGAGAGCTCTCTATCACATTTAAGGGTACTAAAGGAGAATTGCGCATGCGTTCAATAAGAAAGTGAAACCCAAGGACTTGGCAGAGGGTGACATGGTTTTGAAAGAAATCCGGGCACCAGTTTACGATCCACATGGAAAGTTCCGACCAAGGTGGTCCGGGCCGTACATCATCAAGACCATTATGTCTAGAGGAACTACACAGCTCATTGACTTGGACGGAAATGAGTTCTCAACCTTGGTCAACCTTGACCAACTCAAGAGCTACTGTCCCTAAGAGAAGCTGGCTGGGCTAAACACCGTAAGGGCTGGCAGTCCCAGGAAAAAATTAGAGCAAAAGCCTGCTAGGTTGAAAACCTGCAAGGGCATCCTAGGCAAAAGTTAAGGCATACAATGAATGAGATCGATAGGCCGAAAACCCGAAAGGGCGATGCTAGGCAAAATTTAGAGTGCAAAAGGAGAGTGTCAAAACCAGAGCGAACCCTACCCTGAACTACGTTATGACCTGATTCCTTTACCAAAAGGATACGTAGGTAGCCTCACTCTGAGGCCCTAGTCACAAACAGTCAAAATAAAAATCTAGGCACGGAATCAAAGAGGGGGAGACCCTCCATAACTCATTTTATTACAATAACTGCTTCTAGTACATAAGGCTGAGCATGACTTTCGAAAGTTAAAAAAAGAAAAAGAAGAAGAAGAAGAAGTGGAACATGATGAAAGCGAGTCCACGATTTATTTTGTGGTCAGGGTGGTAGTACTGAGTCAGTTTCCTTGAGCTCTAGCCCTCGCAGCAATGTCCCTCCTGAGCCATTTTTTGACGCTCCCACGTGCCATCACAGATGGGTAAGAATGCTCATCAGTTACCTCGCGAGTCCGCCAGAGTTGCTGGTATTTGCAGAGAACGGAATGGCGAAAGAGAGGCAGAACAGCATCTACCAGAACCTCTACAGCGCCTCCTGTCTCAGACCAGGCTGACATTGAATCCGGTAGGGGATGTAGAAGGGGAAAGCCTCTAAGCCAGCAAGGACAACCCATTAGGGGCCCATGAAGTGCACTATCATAGGTGGAACGTCTAGCCATGGGCACCGTCAAGAGATGGTTTCAGCCCTTTGACACTTGAAGAAGTTGACCCATTCAGAAACCCGCCTATCTACAAACTTAGAGCACCGTGAAACAGTAGCCTAGCCTCGTACGTCCAATTGCCGAGAAGGATGGTCAACACATTCACCTTGTCACGAAGCCAAATTTGCAAAAAGAGATAAAAACAAGTAAGAAACCATAGAAAGCTAAGCCGGGCATTGAGGTAAAATGTAAATGTAAGAAAAACCCAAAAAAGGAGAGCTGAGTGAGAAGTCTACCTGTAGGAGGAAAGGACTACCCCTAAAAGTCTCGGTCCCTCCAGAACGAACTTTGTCTAAACCTATCAAAGTCTCAGCCAAAACCATCAAAATCATGTCTTTCTGAGCCTCAATCTGAACGGTGACACTAACTAGAGCCGAGCTAGCATGGCCAGCGGAAGGAACCAGAAGATAAGCAGCAAGTAAGCGCATGCAAAGAGCAGTCATGTGCCGAATTGATAAGTCATGTCTGTAAGATCACCGAGAGGGGAGAACATCTCAATGAGCCGCATTGTGTTGAGATAACCATTACTAACCAAATAGCGGGCAGTACCACCACTGAACCCTAGAACCGCAGCCAAGACCTTGTAGATGCTCTCACGCATGGGAGGAATGATGACCTCCCCCAAGCCAAAGCCGTCAAGGTATGCACAGAACACCTTCACGGTAGGGCAAAGCTCCTGCTCACTGAAATGGAACACATAGACCTCTGGATCTGAAAAACTCGCTGTTGCCCTCAGAAGCTCGGAGCGGAGGCGGATGTTGCGAATGTACCTCATGGAGTAGAGACCGTGAGCCCGGAAGTTAAGCCAATTGACACCCTCCATGGCAGCCAACCATGGATGAAGCGAGCCGATAAGAGAAAGAGCCATTAGGAGGAAGGGAGAGCCTTAGAAGGATAAGAGTCGAGTGGGGTGAGAAGAATTTAAAGTTGAAGATCTGAATTTATAGGAGGAATGGAAGAGACAACCTTAACTTTCAAAGAGCCTTGGGCTTCCAAAAGTGCAAATTTTCCATGAGTCTTGCATAGGAAAAGGTTTGGTCATAGCATAGAAGCACAATGCCGACATGCATTGACTTAGAAATGCCATTGCATAGGTCAAACTTTAACCATCGTGCAATCTGCCTTGGGAAAGAACAAACTACAGACTGTCAGGGAAATAACCATGCGCGGCATAGTGGAGCAACGCATGGCACACGCCGCAGGATCTTTTTATATAACGCACGGCATTTTGTAGCGACAAACGACATTCTGGTGACTGAATTTTTGCAGTTTTTGACAGCAAGGGTATGAAATAAATTCGGGGCATCTTGGGGTACTCAGCCACCAAAAATACACTCCAACAGGTATTTGGGACTTTAGGGGTGTCTCGCTTTGGGTCAACTCTCAAAATTTAAAGTCATAGTACGAAAAGTTAATAAACATGTATCTCGTACGTCCAAAGCTGCAGATCAAAGCGTCAAGGGTTAGCCCAAGATATGCTATAAAAGAATGAAAGCTAACTAGATAAAAGAGAAGTTTTAAGATGTACCTCCCAAACTCTCTAATAGCCGCCAAGGCTCTTCCCTACCCCTCGAGAGAGACCCCATGAAGGCATAGCATGCCCCCAAAGCTGCACTGCCCTATTCAAAATGGGCAATCTCCTCGACATTCCTCAGCACCGGCAAGAAGGAAAGGTGTACCCGGTTGCGCCTGTTGGGAAACAGGGACGCGCCGAGCATACACAATAAGAAGCACCGAGCCATCTGCTCCTCTTGGACTCTGTCCACTGGAGGCTCCATCCAAAACCCCAAAAGCTGGGCATACTGAACATCCTCCTTCTCTGCCCTCAATACTTGCCCTAAAAGCAACCTTTGAAACTCAGCATTCCTCCCCGTCGTGGCATCATAGGGGATAGGGTCACCTCCGACCCTCAGCCCAGTGATCACCGAGAAGTCCAATGGTGTCACCGTCATCTCTCTGAAAGAGAAGTGGAACGAATTTGTTGTGTCCCACCCCCTCTCGGCAAGTGCCCTTACCACTTGGCGATTGTTCCTCGCCCGTGTTAGCACCCCGATGAACTCACCAAAGCCCACCACCCTCACGATCTTCTTCACCGCCTCAGGGAGCCTCTCCCAGAACTTCAACACGTAGCCCGCACCACCGTAGCACGAGATTGTTATTGCCTATTGTAGTAAATGACATTATTCAATAAACAGGAATAATATTCAAAGCAAGGAAATGAAAGCAGAATGCATTGAAATTGAAGTGCGAATATTTAAAGCATACCTTGTCCCGTCGCAAAGAAAGGTGCTGCTGTGGGTCCCTCAGGACCAAGGTCTCGTCGTATGTGGGCCTTTTTGGCCTGTAAGCGTTTAGAAGAGAAGGAACAACTATGTGCTGAAAAGGTACGTAGGTCGCCTTAATATAAGCCCCCTGACCCTTAAGGGCCGCCGTTGCCTCCTCAACGACACTTCTCCGAGGGACTACCTCACTCTCAACCTCCTCCTGAGCCTATGGCGCCCTCGTCACCCCAGTCTCAAGCTTGGCCTGGAGCTCCCTCTCGCAGGCCTCAATTGAAGCCTCCGCTAGCCTAGGCACCCCTCGCAGTGTCTCTACTAGGTCCTCAAGGGACGCCGTCGCCAAGTAATCACCCATTCCAATATGCCGTGAAGACCCTGCACCCACACCACTACCTACGAACATCGCCGGTGTCTCATGTTCCTCCACCGACTCCTCCTCGACAACAGGATCCTTTCCCAAGTCGGATCGAGGCTGTCGTATGGGAAAGGCCTCCGCTGCCCTCTCCGAACTGTCATCACCATGGGCCTCCGTCGTCCTCTCCTCCAAACCACCCACGACCTCCAATTGGCCTGCGGCTTCGTCCTTGATCCTTGGCGGCATTGCACCTGAGCTCTCCGCAACCCAATCGTTGCCAACCAACCTTCCGTTACCACCACCATTGCTGTCCACCGTGACAGTAGCCGAGACCGTGGCCCCTCGGCCATGGGCGCCAAAACCGAAACCCCCGGGGTCTCCGGAACCTCCTTGATCACCGTGTCACTCTCAGAGGGCCTGGAGGTCATGTAACCTCGACCCTTGGTGGTTGATCACCACCGGGTACATCACTGTGTTCCATGATCGCTATGAGAGAGAGAGAGAAAAGCTAAGATAGAGAGAGAGAAAAGCCGAGAGAGAGAAGCGACAAGAGAGAGATGACTGAGAGAGAGAGATGGTTGAGAAAGGGGCAGACGGGAGAGCGAGTGCTGAAAGAGAGAGAGAGCGTGAGAATTCGAAAGGTGAGGCGTACTATTTATGCCTCTCCCATTTATACCTTTCGAACCGGTTTGCCTGAAGCCGATCTAGGACCGAGTTCAAAACCCATACCCCCGCACGGCATTCCAGGAAGCGCGCACGGCATATCAATCTAACATGCAGAATTCTTGGGTCCTGAGCCTTGTTCAAAGATTGTTTGGATTTATAAATTTCACTTTTGAGCCCCGTGCCTGTTTCATAATGCATTTTTCAAGTACCAAACTGGATTCGGTATGCCATGCATCGTTTAATAGCCCCGTGTGGCATCGTCTTTGTCACGACTATTTGCATTCAGAGAATAATTTCTTATGGTTCGAGGCTGTGGTGTTTGGTTCGTTTGAGTTTTTTATTAAAACTGTAAAAAAACACACAAATGTAGATAAGAGGGAAGCAATCGTTTCATTGATAAACCGGGCGAACCCTGGAGCTTCATTACATTAGAAAAAAAAGGGAAGAAAAATAGAAAAACTCCTACGGCTTCCCTCCTATTTCCCTCTTACTTCTTCTTCATCCTCTTTCTCAGTCACTCCTACCGCCAGAAGCATCGACAGCATCATCTGAACGGTTGTTAGACCTGTTCGGATTCACTTCAAAATCCTCTGCGGTCGTCCTGGTGCAAAATTAGGATCATGCTTGTCATCCTGTGCTTCGAAAGTGAGGTCCTGGAGGTTGGAGACTACACGGCGAAGGGTGCAGATGGTGGAAATCAACCTCGTGATCTGCGTGTGTAGTAGCTTGATCTCCTCTCGGTAGAAGGCCATTTTGGCCTCAAGTGAAACCTCGCACGCAAAGAGGCTGCTGTTCGCTACACCCACTCATAAAAGTTTGAGTATAACCTGTTCTCGAAAAGTGTGGAAGAGTATGAAGAGACTTGAGAAATTTTGATGGTGGTGCATGGAATGAGGCACCACCATGCATTATATAAGGACGTTAGCTGCCGAAGAGGTACGCCCGAATTGAATGTGCACCTTTAACCAGCCTATTGTCCTCAAAAATCGAAGAGTTGCATGGAAAGTTGAAACACCACGCGGTATCATGCCCAGCCGCACGACATTATGGCTTCAGAGGATTAAATCATTTTTCTTGACATTTGTTCAATCCAGCCACCCATATCACCCTTGGGAATGACATATGCCGCCTAATTTTTGTATTAAAAGTCAGAACGAATACTCTGCAAATGGCTCCCTTTTTCGTCCTCCGGGACTCGTCGTAATTCTTCACCCTCTGAGACTCGTTGTAATTTTTCGTCCTATGGGACTCATTGTAATTCTGTCCTCCAGGACTCGTGGTTTTTTTGTTCTCCGGGACTCGTTGAAATTTTTCGCCCCCAAGGGTTCATTTCGAATTTCGCCCCCTGAGGGCTCGTCTCGAATTTCGCCCCCAGAGGGTTTGTCTTGAATTTTCACCCCTCGAGGGCTCGTCTCATCTTGAATTTCACCCCCTGAGGGCTTCTCTCGAATTTCACCCTTTTAGGGCTCGTCTTGTCTCGAATTTTGTCCTCTAAGGGGTTGTCTCGAATTTTGCCCTTTGAGGGCTCGTCTTGTCTCGAATTTTGCCCCTTGAGGGTTTGTCTCAAATTTCGCCCCCTGAGGGCTCGTCTTGAATTTCACCCCCCGAGGGTTCATCTCAAATTTTTGCCCTCGAGGGCTCGTCTCGTTTTGAATTTCGCCCCCTGAGGGCTTGTCTTGAATTTCACCCATCGACGTCTTGTCTCGTTGTGAATTTCGTCTCATGAGGGCTTGTTTCGAATTTCGCCCTTCGAGGGCTTGTCTTGTCTTGAATTTCTCCCCTTGAGGGCTTCTCTCACACTTATCTTGCTATTTGCACTTGCTTTAGTCCCCTGAGGGCTTGACACTTGGCACTAATGCACTCAATCTTCTCAAGTTTATTGCATAATTTGCACTGTCCCAATTGAACTACGTTGGTCTGATCCTTACAAGCGGGGTACGTAGGCAACTCCATGAGCGCGACCGCCACCATCAATTGCATGCACTTTGGTATTGTTTAAAGGCTTTAGAGCAATGGATTGGGGTTCCTATTCTTTAAGCATCACTCGTACCAACCAATGGTATTCGAGTTCCATTAAAGAGGGATTATTGTAGACACTCCAATCTGGACCTCAGAGGTTCTTTAAACGCCCCGATGATGAAATAAAGAAAACAATTCCTTCGAAAGCTTAAATGAGGGACTCCCACAAACCAAAAGTCCAGAAAGCCCAAAAGGGCTGAACAGGACCTAGAACATGGTAAGGAACATTTCTACACTGCGCGGTGTAATAAAATTTATTTCACCATGCATGGTCGTGAAGTCAACCGCACAACATTTTAGGTAAAGTTCTGACTGGCTCAGTAAGTTGTCGGCCACGCCCATTTGAGCCGCAACTACAAAACGGCTTGGCAGAGAGAGCACTTCTAGCCGGCCCAGAAAACACCTCCCCCATTTGTATTGATAATCCTTGGTTACTGCCTATAAATACACCCCTCCACTCAAGTGAAAGGGGTCCCTAATCTATCTCTCTCATCTTGCCTTAACACTCATTCTTTACTCCCAAGCCTTGAGAAAGTTGCTCCTAAAACATTCTCTAGGCATTTCTTTTCTAAAAAACACTCCATTTTTCTCCTCACCTTCAAACCTTAGTCTTTTACAAACTTTGAGGCTCCACCCACCTAGACGCCTAATAACAGATCATACACTCACATGCCTACGCCTTCATCTACAACCACCCACCTTCGTTCAAGCTCAAGATCGAAGGTAAAAAGCAAGTTTCCTTGGGCTAGGCCATGTCCTGGCCCTGACGGGACTTTTCTGTAGTCAGGCTTGACCCTTTTGGTCATGTGCTGACTTAAAAATCATTTTCAGTAGATAAAATAGTTACTGCACTGGACACACCACGCCGTGCGGTTTTATGATGCATCGCACGGTGTAGTATGTTCAGGCGCACGGTGTTTCATTGTTTACTATTTATTTGTTAAGACTGACTGGATCATGGTCATTCATCACCAAGCTTGCTTTTATTACTGATATACTATTATCAGTGCATTTCAGAATGAGATCACATCTACAAGCCATGTTTCATTTTCCAAATGGAGTTTCCTTGATCATTCCAAGTGATCAAGTACATCAATAGTAATTTTATATTCAGGGCTTGAAGGAATGGTGTTATTATGACATGCATCAAGAGTTATATATTGTCTGATTTCCTTAAAGACATCGTACGGGATAGATAATGTATCGAGCGTTGTTCTGGGTATTGATGAAAGTCTGATAGCAGGAGAGGTGCATTGCGTGGCAGATCATAGGGCCGTGCATGGCATTATGGTAAGCCATGTGGGGATGGCTATGATCTGAATAGTTTGCTAACTAGTTCTATCATTTGTACATTATCATGCACCCATTATTTCGGCATAGTGAGCATCGCGTGCATGCCAATGTGGTATATTTTCCCATGTCCCTTTCCCTTTTACTTGTTTGTTAAAGAGTTTGATTTCCCGAAAGATATTCAAAATTTTCCCCTTTAGAAAATGTTTAGTAGAGACCAGCTTTGTCGGGCAAGCAGGGTGCTTTTCAATAAAATGTTCCCCGGTCGTAACGTGGCTCACGAACCCAAAGTCTAGACATTTTTGCTAGACTAAAAGCCATTCTTTTTCAAACGAGTCTTTGGTTTCTCGTGTAACACTCACTGATTTTTGGTAATAAAAAATTTCGTTAAAAATTTGAATTTTATTTTATTACTTGGATTTTTATTTCCATAACCAAAAAAATCGGTCGTTACTAAATTCGTTGGACAATCTTAATTAAGTTTTAATTGCCATTAGACCGTCATTTTTCCCGTCGTTTCTAGGATTAGATCTTGAATCCTTCGTCTTGGCTGGAAATCCTATCTAGCAACCCTAGCTATATTTTAATCGACGTTTCGACTTAGCTATCGTTTAACCTAGCCACCGATCGTTCCTAAACCTCCGTGAACCTTATGAGCCTCGATTCACGAACCTTTTGAAACCCTTGAGTTCGGTAACCCTAGATTCACCCTTTGAACCGTTTGAACCTTTGAGCTATCGACCATTGGACAATAGCGTTAGAGTTTCCTTTACCCATTGGTCAATAGGTAAACCTTGGTTAATCTTCCTAAGTACGGGATTAGATTAGTTTAGTGCTTAATTGCAAGTATTAGACTTTCTAGCATTACCCGTTGGATAATAACCACTAGGAGAATTATTAACCATTGGACGATAACCCTTGGACCTTGCCATCCTTAACCATTGGTTATTAACCGCTAGGGAAACTATTATCCATTGGATAATAGCTTTGCTTGCCAACCAAGAATAGGTGATTAAAATATTAGATTTGGCATGTGTTAAAATCTATTATAGTATAATTAGTACATTAGGTTATTCATTTAGGACTTTGTACTTTGAAAGTAGTATAATTGTTTATTAGATATTGTATTAGGTCATATCTAGGCTAGATTTTGTGGTACATGGCTTGTATATTATATGTATGTACTTGTATGTATATATATATAATATTGTATTGTGCATGTGTGTATTACAATATAATATTTGGAAAATCTAATTTACTTGAAAATATGGATTTTCTTAAAGACTCATAGTACATATATATAGAATAGTATATTAGTATACTTTCTAGGGAGTACAAGTGGGAGAGAGAGAGAGAGAGGGAGAGGGAGAGAGAAAGATAGAGAACTCGAGAGAGAGAGAGAGAGAGAGAAAGAGAAGGAAAGAGAGGGAGAGAATTGTACCTTGGATTTTCTTGTGCTTCCATTGACCTTTGCTTGATCTTCTTTGTGATCTCTTGTACTTTGAAAGCCTAAAATCTTGTCCAAACTCTTGTAAACCAAAACCTCACTCTTTCCTTATTCAATCCACCAACCTTTGTCCTTCCATATCTAATATATATATATATATATATATATTGTGTACCATTGTACCAAGGAGAGGAGAGAGAGAGAGAGAGAGAAGGCGAGAGAGGTCGAGAGAGAGAGAGAGATTGAGAGAGAGAGAGAGAGAGATCGGATGGAGAGAAAGAGGGAGAGTGTGATGTGTTGCTTTCTTGATTGACCTAGCTTAGCTCACCCTTGTCCTACTTGTGCATGCTTTCAAGTGAAAGCATAACCAATGCAATCCAATCTAGTCCTTTCTTGTACAAACCCTAATTGTTTACTTGATTCAAATCCATTTCCCTGGCCAAGTTTCCATAATCCAATCCAAAGGACACACCATAGCTTTGCATGCCTAGGTTTTTAGGTTATTTCTTGCAAGCAAACTTGATTGCTTGAATTAAAAATTGGAGGAAAGAGAGAGAGAGTGGCCGGCCAAGAGAGGAGAGAGGAGAGGCTTTGCCTATAAATACCAAGGCAATTCGTGCTTTGAACTCACACCTCAAACCATTCTCCAACTTCTTTCTTGAAAGCATAGCTTGTTCTTGCTCATTCTTGCTTGTTCTTGCTTACTTTCTTCTAAGTTCTTCAAGAAGCTTTCCATCTCCGCCACTAAACCACCATACGACCACCACCTCGATCCTAAAGTAGTAGTAGTATAGGTTACGATCTAGTTTTGAGAGAAACCTTTCTCTTTCGAAGCTATCGGAAGCTTATCGTAAGCCGTTACGCCCTTCGAGTACCGACTTTCTTTCCGTCTTACTTTCGTAGTATTTTTCTACCACCAAGAAGAAAGGTAGAGTGACCTTACTCGCTATTCCTAAGTATATGTAGAGTGACCTTACTCGCTATTCCTAAGTATATGTAGAGTGTCCTTACTCTCTACCCCTAAGTATAGTTGTATGCATGTGTGACTTGAACGTAGTATCTAAGTTTATGTAGTACTTGTATTGTTGTTGGCATGATCTTTGAGAAAATAAAGTTAGTTGTATAATTTAGCTTGTAGAGTGTCCTTACTCTCTACCCCTAAGTATAGTTGTATGCATGTGTGACTTGAACGTAGTATCTAAGTTTATGTAGTACTTGTATTGTTGTTGGCATGATCTTTGAGAAAATAAAGTTAGTTGTATAATTTAGCTTGTAGAGTGTCCTTACTCTCTACTCCTAAGTATAGTTGTATGCATGGGTGACTTGAACGTAGTATCTAAGTTTATGTAGTACTTGTATTGTTGTTGGCATGATCTTTGAGAAAATAAAGTTAGTTGTATAATTTAGCTTGTAGAGTGTCCTTACTCTCTACCCCTAAGTATAGTTGTATGCATGTGTGACTTGAACGTAGTATCTAAGTTTATGTAGTACTTGTATTGTTGTTGGCATGATCTTTGAGAAAATAAAGTTAGTTGTATAATTTAGCTTGTAGAGTGTCCTTACTCTCTACCCCTAAGTATAGTTGTATGCATGTGTGACTTGAACGTAGTATCTAAGTTTATGTAGTACTTGTATTGTTGTTGGCATGATCTTTGAGAAAATAAAGTTAGTTGTATAATTTAGCTTGTAGAGTGTCCTTACTCTCTACTCCTAAGTATAGTTGTATGCATGGGTGACTTGAACGTAGTATCTAAGTTTATGTAGTACTTGTATTGTTGTTGGCATGATCTTTGAGAAAATAAAGTTAGTTGTATAATTTAGCTTGTAGAGTGTCCTTACTCTCTACCCCTAAGTATAGTTGTATGCATGTGTGACTTGAACGTAGTATCTAAGTTTATGTAGTACTTGTATTGTTGTTGGCATGATCTTTGAGAAAATAAAGTTAGTTGTATAATTTAGCTTGTAGAACTTTCTTGTTAAAAATAAGTAGTTTACTTTGATCTTGTGGCTACTTGATTGTTTGATCGCCTAACTGCTACGTGATTGTATGAACTCGTCAATAAACATGTGTTGTGTTATTGAACTTCTCAAAAGGAAATGCGTTTTTAAAGATAAAGTGTTGTTTTGAAACGAAGTATTCGTATTTTGATCTCTTAAACGAGCATGATAGTATAGAGTTGGATGATCTTGCTATTCGATATCGCATGAGTTATGTGATTAGTCCCACCGCGGAGTTGATGCATGTTACGAGACACATGGAATTGGAAAAGTAGAGATATGACACCTAAGATGTGGTTGATATGGATAAAAAGTGTTTTGGAAATGCATAATGGCCGGACTTGGTAGCCATTATGGCCTTGAGTCAGACTTGGTAGCCTTTGTGGCAATGAGCCGGACTTGGTAGCTCATTGTTGTGCGACACAAGGTGCCGGTCTTGGATGCTCATGGTTGTGTGTGTGTGTGACACAATGTGCCGGACTTGGTAGCCATTGTGGCCATGCGTTGGTAACCTTATGGCAATGAGCCGGACTTGGTAGCTCATTGTTGTGCGACACAAGGTACTTGTAACCCATGGTTGTGTGTATGCGTGTTTTCGGAATTGATGATAAAGGATGAGACACAAAACGATGAGTCGCGTAGGAGAGACACACGGAAAACATGACACCAACGCTCGTTAGTGAATGCGCATGTGTAATCGTATGAGTTTATTTGAAAACATGTTAAGTTTGGAAAATCGTATACTATCTTTGATGTGTATGTTAAGGGTTAGTGGGTTTGGATTACTCTATTGAGCTTTCAAGCTCACGGTGTTGCTTTATGTGACCCTGACATATTATACTGGTGGCGACGCTGGTATAATGTGTCAGACTTTTTAGATGAACAAGGAGAGCTGTATCCCTTGGAGGCTTTCGGAGCTGAGGAACTCGCTAGGATGGAGGAAGAGAAGGAGCTTTAGTTAGCCTTAGTAACCCTCCCTTTTGTGTAATATAAACCTCTCTAAGGAGATTGGATGTAATAATGAGCTAGACTCTGCCTTGTTTGTCTAATAAAACATTTATTTAACGAACCCGATTTTGGGGGCGTTACATCTCGGATCATCCATCTCAAAAATCCGGGTGGTGACTCTCGAGGGTGCGCCAGTCGGGGAGCCCACAGGCATCCAAAGCCCCAAAACCAACAATAGTTTTCATTGACACGGATCTGCCTTTTGAAGGTCTTGCATAGAACAAACCCATATACATCTCCCTCAAGTGTCTCACTAAGTGGATCCCGTTAGTTTTGGTGGATAATGGGTCCTCTTTGATTTTTGCCCTCAAAGAACTCTCGACAAGTTGGGGGTAGGCACTTCTAACATACATCCCTCAAGCCAGGCTGTAATGCGGTATGACAATTCAAAGAGACGAATGGTTGTGCGTGTTACCCTACAGGTGGAAGTGGAAAAGATCAAGAGAGACGTGGAATTCCATGTCATGGACATACCGACCACCTTCAATCTCTTCCTGGGAAGGCCTTGGCTACATGACATTAGGGCAGTGCCTTCCATTTTACATCAAAAGGTTAAGTTTGCAGTAGATGGAAACATCGTGACCATCCTAGGGGACTCATCAATCCGAGCTCATTCCGACACACTTGTACAAGAAATGAGGACAAAGGAAACATTTCTTATCGGGTTCAGTCTTGAAGAAGCAATTGTCGTACAAGCTTTAATGGCTGAAAAGAATTTCTACGTCAGTACCCCCGCCATACGGATGATGAAGAAGCAGAACTACTTTCCTGGATTTGGTTTTGGCAAAAGATCACAAGGCATCCCACAAATGGTTGATTTCTCGCATAATCAATATGCCTTTGGTCTTGGCTACACTCCAACAGAGGTTGAAATATAGAAGAAGAGAAAAGAGAGCATGGAAAAGGCTAGGGCAAAAGGAAACATAGTTAAGGAAAAGGCATTTATGGTCCCGAAGATGCTTAACCGTTGGTTTTGTGAGAGAAGGTGAGGACTTTCCATTTTGTGGTTTTGCAGAAACATGGGTGGATGAAACCACCAAGCAAAGGCCTCCTAGGATGCAAATCTTCTTCAATCAAGAATGGACTGATAGTGACATGGAAGAAGAACCAACAAACTCACCCCCCGTATAAATGACCTGATTTTTTGTAAATAAAAATTTCGTTAAATATTTGAATTTTATTTTAATTACTTGGATTTGCTTTTAAAATTTCTCTTAATTTCTAATAATCCGTCATAATTAGATTTTTGACTTATAAAATTCGATTTTCTCTCATCGGCAATCTAGTCATTTTGTAAAGACAAGTGTGCTTATAAACACATTTATATATTTTCTAACAAATCTCAAAATTATATTCTTGGCTAGAAACCCTACATGGCAAGTCTAGTTAACTTCTAACCAACTAGTTAGAGAAGCCTAACTACTATTTCACTTAGTTACTTTCTCCTAACCCTAGATGAGTCTTTTAAACCTTCTTGAACCTTTTGAACCCTCCAAACCCTAGTGGAACCCTTTGGACCTTTAACCTTTACCCATTGGACGATAAAAGTTAGGGAAACATTTATCCATTGGACAATAGATCTTTCATCCAAGATCTTTTGATAGATTTGTTAAAGTACATAGATATTGATATATATACACATGTCTAAAGTACATAGGGTATTGTTTAAGTATATAGTACCTTATCCTTTTTACCTATTGGTCGATAAATGCTAGGCAAATCTTTATCCATTGGACAATAGGAAACCTAGATTTTCTACCAAAAGTACTTTACTAAATTGTGTTAAAAGTGCATATATTTAGTTATATATATAGTCATGAATACACATGCTTAAAGGACATGGTCATTTCAAGGTCATATATATAAGTATATATTACCTCACTTCTTTACCCATTGGTCAATAAAAGTTAGGGAAAATATTACCCATTAGATAATAGAACAAGTCTTGCCAACAAGTACTAGGGTTTATTAAATAAGTCACTTCCTAGATTTTCCATGTGATGATATACTTATATATATATATATATGTATGTATGTATGTACCTTATAGATTTATTGCCCAAGATTTTCTAAGTACAATAGTACTATATTATATTAAAAACATGTGCTCATTAGAATAGTGTATTAGGAAATCTTGATACTTGAAAATCTACCTAGATTGCATAAGACATACTTATATATATATATATATATATATATATATACATATATATACAGTCTTTCTTTCATAAGGACCACCTTATTTTAACTAAAATGTGGACCTTCCTATTTCTCCCATTTTTTGATTGAATTTCGATGATCTAAGCCGCTTAATGTGTACAAAAAAGTGATTTTAAGGGTACCCGCAAGAAATCAGCGAAAAAAAAAGACCGGGAAGGGTTTCATCTAGGCAGTTTTTATTTAAACTATTCGATAAAAAATAAGCAAAAACTACTCGGATGAAGCCCTTCCCGGTCTTTTTTTTGCTGATTTCTCGCGAGTACCCTTAAAATCACGTTTTGAACATATTGAGCGGCTCGGATCATCGAAATTCGATCGGAAATGGGAGGTCTACATTTTATTAAAATGAGGTAGTCCTTATGGGATCCTAACTGTATATATATATATGTACATATATATGTACATATTCCTCCAAAGCACACATTTGCATATTTGATTAGTTTATTAAGAAACTCTTGGCTTTGAAAATCTAATAGATTGCATAGTTCCTAGGTGTATCTACAATATATATTCATAGATGTACTTATATATAAATATATATACCATACAAAGTACAAGAGAGAGAGACAGAGAGAGAGAGAAAGAGAGAATGGCCGAGAGAAAGAAAGTAAGGCCGAGAGAGAGAGAGAGAGTAAGGGAGAGGGAGAGATTGGGTTGTACCTTGACATGACCTCCCATGATTTTCTTTCATCTTTTCAATCTTTGGTTGTACACTTCTCCAAGCAAAATCCTTGTACCATAGTCCTTGTATATGTTTTTAACCACTAAATCGTTGTACAACCCCTCCTTTCTTCCACAAAATCTTCTCAAATCCAATCCAAAGTACTAAAATCTAGCCATCTAAGCCCAGAACTAGGTAGAAGTGTGCAAGCAACCCCATGATCTTTCAAGCAAGCTTGACAAGTGAATAAAAAATGAGATATAGAGAGAGAGAGGGAGATTTTGGATGAGAGGGAGAGAGAGACATGCCTTGGCCTATAAATAGCAAGCTCACTCAAGCTTAAACTCACACCTTCACTCCTTTGCTCTCACTTCTGTCTAGAAACCATTTTCATTTTCACAAATCCTCATTTTTGTCCTACTTAAAGTAGTTCTTAGAACCAACTCCCTTCAGGAAAGTTGTAGAGCACTTCGAGACCTTCAAGTTAGACCTAAGAACCAACCTAATCGGTCAAGAAATGAAAAAGATACTAACATCTGAAGTTCAGTGAAAATCTCAGATTTCCAATTCCATACAGCCTATTGTCTCTTCCTTTATCACCATTTTTCTCCTACCTAAAGTAGTGTCTAGGATCAACTTCCTTCACAAAAGTTGTGGAGCACTTCTAGAGCTTCGATTTCAACCTAAGAACGATCATATTCGGCCAAATACTGACCGAGTTACTGCCATCCAAAGTTGGTCCAAAATTGTGAGTTTCACCGCCCGTAGAATTTTTCAACTAGCTTATTCGGCCCCGACTAGTCTCGGATCAAGGTAGATTAATCTTAACCCCTATCTCTAAGTATATCATATGTTATGTGCATGATTGAAATGTATGTAGAATTTTCCTATACTTCCTAACTCTAAATAGAGGTATGCGTATTGTGTAGAACGTCTTTATTCTCTATCTTTAAGTATAACTCAAAGTTAGTCATTTCTTATACTGTTTGGAAAGCATGATGGTTAGTATGCTCGTTTGGCTAATGGTAGTAATAACATGTTGAATAAACGACTTTTACTTCAATAAACATATGTTGTTTTGATCTTTCCAAAAGAAAGAAAGTACGGATTTTGAAATATAAGAAATTATCACTTGAATGATAGTATTCATATTTTGATCTTCGAGATGGTTATGAGCTTGTTTATATGTTGCTTGCATTACTTGTGGTTGTATGAGAAAGCATAAGTGATTATCACTCCAAAGGCATCCGTACATGTGGCGTTATGCTTTATGTGGTTATTTGAGCATGTGCTAGTAATATAGAGTTGGATTATCTTGTTAATTTAGTTTCAAGATTTCTTTGAACGCTTCATGTGAAAAAATCCTACCGTGGAGTCTATGCATGTGATGAGACACAAAAATCAAGGAAAGTAGAAACATGACACTTAGGGTGTGTTAATGACAAGGTGTGTTTTTGAAATCGCAATGTGGTCGGACTTGCCCATTGTGGGAATTTGTGTTGCAAATGGTAAAATAATTTTGAAACTACTTAATGGCCGGACGTGGTAGCCATTGGGTGTGTGGGTGTGTGTGTGTGTGTTCCAAAGGAAATCTGGAGCAGCGGAACCATTGTGAGGTTGTGTGCGTTCCCATGGGAATCTGGAGCGGCGGAACCATGGTGAGGTATGGCTTGGTTATCTGTGGAGAGGAGCCAATGCAAATTGTGTGCCAATGGGAACCCGGTGCGGCAGAACCATTGTGAGGATACTCGGGAGACCGGAATGGCAGAACTGAGGTTGGGTGTGTTAAAATGCTTTTTGAAATGTTGTTTTGATAAAGTGAAAACGAGACACAGTCTACGATGAGTCGCGTAGGAGAAACTCAGATATCAAAGACACCAACGTTAGATTAAGAAATGTGGATGTGTCATTGTTAACGATTTATCGGATATACCTGTGCTATGCGAATTTATGATATATGCATGACTTGCTGTTTGTAAGTTATGGGTTAGTGGGTATAGGTTTATTCTGCTGAGCTCTTGTAGCTCATGGTGTTACCTTTGGTGACCCTGACATATTATACTGGTGGCGGCGCTGGTATAATGTGTCAAACTTTGTAGATGATCAGGGCAAGCTGTACACCTTGGAGACCTTTGGAACTGAAGAGCTGGATAGGATGGAGGAGCAGGCAGAGCTGTAGATAGGAACCCTAGTTTCCCTCCTTGTGTAATTATGAACTCTTGTGGGGTTATGATGTAATAAAGAGCCAGAGTCTCTTTATAATTTCAATAAAATGCTTATTCAACGTACCCCAAAATTCGGGGCGTTACATCGTCTCCAAAGACTGGATCGAGGTGCTAGTTGGGTTTGACCTAAAGATTCTGTTTGGCAAAGAAGAAGGTGAAGAAGAGAATAAAACTGTGAAAGTCAAGGAAAAAGGAGCAAACCCTGAGATGCTACAGTAAATGCAAAGTTGCGACATGGCAAAAATATTAAACGTTACTTTTGTTTCCTAAATCAAGCTAGGACATATTTTGGGCCCCTATTTGAGCATTTTCTTTGAATTCCCGTTTTATCTTCTATGTCAATCCTTATTGGATGATTTGGTTCTTGAATTGCAATTGCCATACACGATAGTCTCTTTGTCGAAGAATGGAGATTTTAAGAAACAAGTTCTTTATGTTGTTGACAAGAAGGAAAGAAGGGATGAACCTTAATTACTTAAAACTAAGTTTTTGTCAAAACTTAGAAAGAAGACACTATCTCCGCAAGAACACTTAGGGTTAGTTTGCCCATTATGAAAGTACAAACACAAAGGAGATTTAGAAAAATATCTCCACCAAATTCCTCTCCAAGAAAAAGCAGAAGCCCTTTTGTGAGAAATGCTCGTTGGGTAACCCAAGAATCCAAGCAAAAGTAAGAGCAAAGCCTACTACGACAAGAAATTGCAAAAATGTAGCCTAGGCAAAAGTTAAGGCATTTGAAAAGATTGCTAGGGACTCAACCTCCATTAGGTAACCTAGGCAAAATTCAGAGCATATAAGGAGAAAAACCAATACTGGAAAACCAACCCCAAGGGTTTGTTATTTTGGAACTACGTGAAAGGCCTAATTCCCTGATTGGGATACGTAGACAATCTCACATTGAGATGCAACCCAAACATGTGGAGAGAAAGTGTCAAAGGATTTGTACTCAATGATAGGCATATCAAACCCTACGTATTGAGTTCGCAAAAGATGAGTTAGTCATTTTTCGAAGAATTGACAAAAGCAAAAGTTACAAGAATTATAGTTCATCCTCTCTGACTTGAAAGTTATAAATACAAGGGACAAGATGTCTCAAAGATCCTAAAAGCATGGCAAAGAGACAATGAAATATGGCAAAAGCAAACAAAGGGCATGCATCGGTTTCAATCATAAGAAGGAAGGAATGCCACTTGGCTAAAATGAAAAGCCCAACTTCCTTAGGAAATAGAAGTAACAGCCGAAGAATTGAATCATTGGCTGAGTAATCCATTCCACGGCCGATGTTTCGATTTATCTACCAAGGGATAGTTTTTGCAGTAAAACCATTTTCAGGGTTATCAACTCTCGTTGCTCATTCGAAATAGCAAATATCTGTTCAAAACAAATTTTAAGCCATGCTCTAAAACTATTGCATACAATCCTGAAGTATCTCAGGGACAAAACATGTTCCCATGTAAGGCGAAGAGTTTAAAATACAAAAAACTCACCAAGACATGCTAAAGTTGCTTCACAAAAATACATATTCTCGTCTGTTTTAGAACTAACAATATAGGAACAAAGGAAAAAGGGCAAAGTCTAAACTATTCCCTACGATCCCTCTTGGATGCATGCCGAGAAGAAGAAGGGCGAAAGCGCTCAGGAACTGGGATACGAATCATCTGCCCTTCACCTCCATCATCAGCCTTAGCACCTCCATCTTCATCTCCAACTCTCATATTTTCACCTTCACTGGCACCAGCACTTTGAGTAGTGGACACTATCGGCACCCGCTCTGCTTCAAGCTGCAAGGCATGAAATGTGGACATTCAGGTTTACACGAAAATATGGAATGGTAAAGGGAGAATTAAAGGGTACGTACCTCGACTATTTGGCCGCGTTGCCTCCGAACTAGGGCCTCTATGCTCTGAAATGCATGCAACCATTCTTGAACTATATCAGCAGGCACCTACAAAGAAAGTTACAACAATTATAGCAATGTATGAGAGAAATACCATAAGAAACCAAAGCAAAGCAACCAAATTCCACAATGTTACCTATTGAACTCCTGTAGGTAGCATGTAGAGCTGGGTGGCACATGGAGTCAGCGTCAAATGCTCCTCTTCTCCATTGGTATTGTGGAAGGAAATTGAGTTAGGAGCTCCAGGCCTAGCAGGAGGAGCAACAGTGTTAGTGGTGGTAGGCAGAGTTAGCGAAGCCAGGCAAAAGGCCAAATAATCTCCCACTACAAGAAAGTCTGTGGCTAATTATCTCTCCAAAGCAAGAAGCAAGCCCTCTCTCGTCAGAAGGTGAGTTGATCTCATGCCAGTTGGAGGGGGAAGAGGAACAAGCTACAACGCCTCTGTGAGTGGGAAATCGTGACTCGCCACTCTTTCCCTGAGGTCCCAACCTCTCGAGAAAGGCCCCTCTAAAAGGAATTGCTAGTTGTCCAAAGCCCAAACCGAGGTCAACTCCAGAGGGGCGTTGTCAAGCAGGGTATCCCATGGATTAAATCGTACCTGCGATATGGGAGAAAACGTCAACATAACAAAGTGGAAAGATAACATGAAAATGAAAAGGTAAAATATGTTATACCTGGTTCACCATCAAACGGTCCAAAACCCGTCTCCAAGCCAATAGGTCTATAGCAGGCGATCATGTCCTCCGAATTCCTTTTAGCCAGTGAGCCGCCCATGGGATGAACCTAGGTTCCCCATGCCTCGTCGGAGGAGGAAACTGCAACAGATGCTCGAAAGCCCAAAGCTATAGGTAGAGGTAAAGACAAGCATGAGTTATGGAAACTAAAGCGGTAATGGAATGACAAGAAAAAAAAAAACTAAAACATATACCTCAAGAACACAGTGATGCCCACCCAGAGAAAGGCTAACACCCCGAGAGCAAGCACTCGACAGCCCATACAGCATAGCCAAAGTGGGAGTTCCCTAGTCAAACTCTGTTATAGTCTCCAGATTCACTAAGGCGGCTAGAAATTGAATATGCACAAAGTTCCCCTTTTTGCAAAATAAGGTTTGGCCAAGAAGGTAAAAAAGAGAAGCCTTCACCAATTGCTGCGTTAATACCTCAGACTCAATGCCCACATGATCATATTGCTCTCGAAGCCAAGAATAAGTAATGTGGCCACCCGTTGGCCCCTTAGGAACTTTCCCTAGAAGATTCTTAAAAGCACACTCTCGTTCATGAATATATGGGTCAATCGGAAGAGGATCACCGCCAACCCTCAAACTTGTAAGCAGTGAAAAATCACCCGGTGTAATTTTCATCCCCCCAGCCTCGGGAAAATGAAAAGTATTGGTGGTATCCCACCATCGCTCCACTAGTGTTGTAGTCAATCGTAACTCCGCTTTTGGAAGATGAAAGCCCAGTATCATATGCTTGAAGCCAACCAAAGCAACTGCATCTTTGGTGTAACAACTCCGATTTTCAGTAAATAAAAATATCGTTGTTTAGTCAAACGTCGTATTTAAATTCCTCTTAAACTCCAATAATCCATCTTCATTAGATTCACTATTCGTAAATTGAATTTCCATCACCGATAGACTTAGAGGATCTCTAAGGACTAGGGTTTTCATAAGAACACTAGAATATTCGTTTCGAGACCGCAACAATCTAGTTTCTGGCTAGAAACCCTAATCGGTTAGTAGAACTAGATCCTAACTAGTTAGTTAGCCTAACTTAACTATAAACTAACTTAGTTACATCCTCCTAACATTCTAGGACCATTGGGCGATAGAAAACCATCATGAGATTCCAAAAGTAATTACTTTTGGCTTAGTAATCATTGCCTTTATGACAAGATGCTCTTTCATTATCCCTTGGTTAATACCCATACCTTTTTGAAAGTATACCTTTTCTGGCCTACCTACATATATATATAAACTTTAGGAGGAGAGAGAATGGTGAGAGAGAGGAGAGAGAGGGAGGCTAAGAGGAGAGACAAAAAGAGTGCTATTGTGTGCTAGTGTTTGGTCACTCCAACAAGCTACCTTCTTTGCCCTTGTTCAACCAAAGTACAACCAATGATGACTCTTTCTTGTGCTTTGACAAGCAAACCCTCCCTAGGACTAGACAACTCATAAAACCCCTTATGATTACCTACGACTTAGCCATAAATAGAAAAGACAATTCTTGGCATGCTTTGATTGACCCATGAAGGAGAAAGTGGCATGCTTTCAAAGCATGATTGGACAACACAATGAGAGAAGGAGAGAGAGGGGATTTCGACCAATGAGAGGGAGGGGGGCCGGTTGGAAGAGAGAGGAAGAAGTGTGGTGTGTGCATGTGTTCTTGGTTACTTGTACAAGCTATCTAAATAGCCTTAAGCCTAAAAAGATTAGGACAAGACAAGTCATGGAAGACTTGGCATGATATGACTAGACTTGGCATGCTTTCAAAGCATGAAGTGACTAAATCAAAACCCTTCATGATAACCTAGCTCATTAGCCTTAAGCTAACCCATTCTAGGACAAGACAAGTCATGGAAGACTTGCCATGCTTTCAAAGCATGAAATGACAAGTCAAAGCATGCTTGAAAAGCATGAAATGACTAGACATGGAGCTAATTAATGAGAGCAAAGGGAGAGAGAGGGGGCCGGCCAAAGAGGGGGAGGGAGAGCCCAAGGTTTGCCTATAAATAGCCATCATCTCATGCCATTCAACTTACACCTCCATTCTCCAACTTTTCTCTCTAAGAAAGTCTAGTGTTCTTACTTGTTCTTGCCTTGTTCTTGAGTTGTTCTTGAAGTTCTTCTCTTGTTCTTCAAGAAACTCATCCTAAAACACCTTTTCAATCTATAAAGCTAAGTAGTTTTAGGTCAAGATCTAGTTTTGAGAGAACCTTTCTCTTTCGAAGCTATCGGAAGCTTACCGTAGGAAGTCACTCCGCCCAATCACCGACGTACTTTCCGTAGCCGCCTACCACCAAGAAGAACAATACATATCCCTATCTACGACTCTAAGTATATGTAGATTCTCCTTTACTTATTAATCCTAAGTATATGTAGATATCCCTATCTACTACTCTAAGTATATGTAGATTCTCCTTTACTTGTTAATCCTAAGTATATGTAGATATCCCTATCTACTACTTTAACTATATGTAGAGTTCTCCGAACTTACTTACTCTAAGTATAGAAAGCTATATGTTTAGTACGATCTTGTTTTATGAAGTTACTTTGATCTTAAGAAAACTTGAATGCATGATCTCGTGATGGTTGCTTACTTTTGGTAAACTAGTCACTTTGATAAACATATGTTGTTTTATTGAACTCCCAAAAAGAGGAAAATACGTTCTTACTTTAAAGATAAAGTGTGTTTAAAAAGAAAGTATTTGTATTTTGACCTTGTAGATGATCATAAGCGTGTTTCATGTTGCTTGCCTTACTTGTGGTTATGAGCGAGCATGATAGAATACAGTTGGATGATCTTGCTAGTTGTAATTGCATGATACGTGTGAAACATCCCGCCGCGGAGTCTATGCATGATACGAGACACATGAAATTCGAAAGTAGAAACATGACACCTAGGGTGTGGTTGATATGGATAAAAAGGATTTTTGAAACTACATAATGACCATTTGTGGGTTCATTATGTGTGTCTCTGTGTGTGTGTGCCAATGGGAACCCGGCGCAGTGGAACCATTGTGAGGATACTCGGGAATCCAGCGTGGCGGAACCGAGGTTGGGTGTGTAGCTTGGTTATCCGCAGAGAGGAGCCAATGCAAATGTGTGCCAATGGGAACCTAGTGCGGCGGAACCGAGGTTGGGTGTGTTAAAATGTGCTTTTCAAAATGTTGATTTAGAAATGAAAATGAGACACGTTATACGATGAGTCGCGTAGGAGAAGCTCAAAAAACATGACACGAACGATAGTTAGTGAATGCGCATGTGTAAGTGTTACGTGTTCTTGTTCAAGTATGTTAAGTTTGGAAAATCGTTATTATCTTTGACTTGTAAGGTAAGGGTTAGTGGGTTTTGGGTTACTCTATTGAGCTTTCAAGCTCACAGTGTTACCTTTGGTGACCCTGACATATTATATCGGTGGTGACGCTGGTATAATGTGTCAGACCTTATAGATGAGCAAGGAGAGCTATACACCTTGGAGGCATTTGAAGCTGAGGAGCTTGCTAGGATGGAGGAAGAACAGGAGCTGTAGATAACCTTAGATGCCCTCCCTTTTGTGTAATATATGTCCCCTCTGGGGGTTTGTGATGTAATAATGAGCTAGACTCGACCCTATTTATTCAATAAAATGTTTAATTAACGAACCTAATTTTTGGGGTGTTACAGCTTGGTATCAGTGCTTTAGGTTCAAAACCTCAGCCTTGGGTAGAATGGGTAGCCTATAAGATAAGTTTGACCATTGCACAAACGAGAATTGAGTTTAAGTTTACCGTCCCAAATTGGGTGGAATTCTGACAATGCAATCTTCGGATTGAAGCAAGGTGTGGAAATTGGCAGTACCACCGAGCTGGGAATTCCCGAACAATTGGATGATGACTTAAATCAAGAATCGAGCATAGAAATTTCAATGTGTCCTTAGCGCTAGCAAACTTTGTCTTAAAATGTTGCTAATTAAGGTTTAAAACTCTTCCTTGTAGATGAATGCCTATCGAGACAACCTACTAGCCGAGGCCCGCCAATTTAGAGGTACCCTGAGATCGATGACCAAACTACTTGTGGGAGACCCTTACTTCCCTTACACTTTTCCTTATGTCTATAACTACTATCAAGAGCATGGTGTTTTTCCACTTCCCGAGGCTAGGGAGGAAGAGGATGAAGAAGAAGAAGCAGCACCTGTCTTAGTTCAATTGGAACCCCTTAATGGAGTAGAGTTTTTAGTCGAAGAAAATCCCAAGGATGAAGATCCCGAGGAAAATCCCGAGGGAGAGGACCCCGAGGAAGACCCTGAAGAGGATCTCGAAGAGTTCAATGACCCACCCCAAAATGAGGCAGATTGGCAACACTTGATGCAAATGCCACATCTAGATGAGACAAATGAGGGTTTGTGGTCTGATGATGAGGACATTCCAGAAGAGGATCCAGTTATGCCTGACATCATGGACATAGACTTTGACACCGGCGATGTACCTCTGCCACCCTTTGAGTCTGACATAGGAGCATATAGGGCCCAACTTCCTATTATCTTCTAAGCCGCCTGGGAAGGCCTAAGCTATTATTAGACTTTTGGTTTTAGTGAACTTAGGTTAATGAGTCCATCCTTGTTGTATTTGCTTCTGTAGGCTGTGTTGTACCTGTCTCTATTTTAAGCAAGTCTTTGTTGTAGTCCTTGATGTACCTGTTCTTATTAAGTAATGAAAATTGTAACGTCCCGGATTTTGGCCCTATTTTTTTTAATATAGAAATTCCTTTTATTCAAAAAAAAAATCTAAAGCCACCGAGTAATTATTCAAAATTTACTTTGTAATTCTATTAATATGATAATTTTAAATTACAACCTTTATCTTACTTTTTTTTATCTTTCATAAATATATATAACCTAATCTATATTTACATATAGATACGTGTTTGCAAATTATGTCATCCCATAAAATTAGGGGATTTGATCCTAACTCTCCCTTATCTCTATCTCCCTCAATTCCCTTCTACATTCCACCACATTCACTCTTATCCTTCCACACTCCTACTACTTCTACAATTGCACTCTATCTCTCTCACTTCCATATACAAACCCACGTTGTTCTTCATTTTTTTTTACTCATGTTTGTCTTTTCCTGCTTTCGTCAATTCTGTTTACTTGCTTATCGGCCGGAGAGAAGGTAGATTAATCTCTTCTCCACTTTCTCCTAAGTATATAGATGTGTTATTATATTAATTGTAATGGTAGGAATTGGAAAGATCAAACCCGTGCATTGTAAGTTGGAAAGAATCGAAAATTTTCGTTTTTAGTTCGGATCTGCGTTTTTGTGAAACTGTTCATATGGAAAATCTGATCCGTTCATCTTGTTCGTCCTGTCGAGGCGATTTCGGAAAGGTATAATAAGCCCATTTTCGATGTCGGGATTGATCACACAAACCGGTCAAAGTTCTGGGTCAAACCATATGTATATGTATATATACGTTATATAAATGTACGCCTGTGAGCCTACAGTACCGAGGTTCAAGATGAGACTGACGTCATCATGACACCACCCATCAGATATTACAGTTTGTTCCCTGCATTTATGTTAATTTTCAATTCTACTCCTGTGATAATTAATTTTCGATTTTGGCAGTAGACTAGGTTTGACTGGATTCCTGTTTGCACTTTTGTTCCATTGAAGTGTTTGGAACAACTAATACTAATTGTTTTACAGAACATGAACGTAATTATAATATGTTTAAACATTAACTAAACATTATTCTAATAAAATATATTTATATAGATATACATAAGCTCTAATTTTATTATGGAGGAGACAATGATATGACTTCATTAATAGGAGTATTAGACTACCCCAAAGAGAATTTAATACAACAAAGTACTTTAGTTCCTAAGAGCTTAGTCCAGTACGTTATCAAAACTAAGCCTACGAAATCGTTAACGGCACTTTTGATATTAATAAAAACTATAAATAAATTTTACTTGTTCAACGAACCTTAAGGGCATCGGCCCAATCATAAAATATTATGTGTTTACTTACTCGCACAATATTATTTGATATGTATTTTTTATCTCACTGAAATGTAACAAGTTTGAGCTGTTGGTTGATTGTATCAAGTTGTACGTGCTAGGATGGATTTAAGTTCCTGGGGGGTTATGAGTAGTGACTCACGTAGACGATATCTAAGTAAAGGATGAAATGGTTAAGTTGGTTGGATGTTGGGTGCCGATAAAGGACCCTGGTACGGTAAAGTACCTTTAGTTGAGTTGGGGAACGGTAAAGGACCCCGAGTACGGTAAAGTACCCAGATTGTGTGTGGAGGACGGTAAAGGACTCCGGGTACAGTATTTGGGATACGGTAAAGGATCCTAAATGCCGTACAGTGCCCATGTGTGTGTGGAGGACGGTAAAGGACTCTGCGTACAGCATTTGGGGTACGGTAAAGGATCCTAAATGCGGTACAGTGCCCATGTGTGTGTGGAGGACGGTAAAGGACTCCGGGTACAGTATTGTGGGCTACCACAGCCCCGGGTGGATCAGGGCGGCCCGAAAAACGCACGCCTTGTTGAATTTTAAAAATTTGATGAGTCGCCACCCGGATTTGTGGTTCGCCACCTGAGAAACCGTTTTGATTTGAAAATGATGGATTGAATTGAAAACCAGAGATTTGAAAAGGGTTCGGAAGACATGTTACGAGGGGGAAGGGTTTTACGGCACCCCCCTCACCTGACGCGATGTCGGTCTCTACTCAATGTTTGTGGGACTTTGTCGAAAGTATTTTATTTGATTAAACAGTTAGCACGTATCCTGGAATATATCAACAAAAATGGTGCATGCATGTGCATATGTACAGAGAGTGATGAAGAATGGCCATGCAAGATATACAAGTTATGATAAAATGAAGCCCTGTCACTGGATTCACACTCGAGCGCTCGGGAGTGGTCCCGAGCGGTTGGGAGTATCAATGCCCAATCCTGCAAGTTCTGTTAGGACCAACAAAATATAATGCTAAACTGTAAACTCAAATAAATTTAAGCATGTTATAGGCTCAACAGAGGTTTTGATAGACTGAGACGGGACCTCAATCTCTCAAACCATGCATCCCTGCCACTGACAAGATTAGATATGCAACTTTGAAAGAACAAAAAGATACATTCGTGCATGCAGAGAGTCATGAAATACAGCAAACTGGGAGAAATGGGATGTAATGGCATGCATGCACTCCCGAGCGCTCGGGATCGGTTCCAAGCGCTTGGGAGTGAGCTGCACACCAGCTTGGTTTCAAACAAGAAATGGCACTGTTTTGACATGCGAACGCCCTTTTTTAAAGAAAATCATCTTTTAAGTTTAAAGAAACCTTATTCTTGCATGAAAATTTGTGAGAGATGTTTCTGTCTTGGGAAAATTTGATTTCCTGTGCATGCATGTCAAGATGAAATCATTTTACTGAAGAATGCAACTCACCCCTAGCCTGTTGTGTGCCAAAGTGCCATGCATGGGGTAAGCTTGATCCGGCGCTGAGGCACTCTCGAGCGCTCGAGAGTGTTTCCAGAAAACATTTTTTTTTCGTGCACCCATTGCTCTTGTTGTTAAACTTGAGATCAAAGGAACTCACGACCAGTATGAAGAACTGGTATGAACCCTTGATCCCCCTCAGAAAACAGAAAGGCTTGAAAAGCCATGTATTATACCTTTTTCTTGTTGCTTGGACTATGCTTCTTGGTCTGTGCTTCTTGGACTGATTTGGATGCTTGAAAATGCTTAGAAAATAGTAGGAAAATGGAGTAGATGAACTAGAGATTTGAGGCTCTTGAAGCACTTGAAGATTGTTTGAAAATTTCCTTTGAAAACACAAGTTTTGGAGAATATTTGAGAGAGGTTTAGAGACTGATTTTTGGCAGCAGAATGGGGAGAGAGAGAGATTGATTTCGTGCCCCTTTTGCATGTGGAATGGAGTGGTATATATAGGGGTGAAGAAAATAGGTTTGAAGCATGAAAAATAAATCAAAAATAAGGAAAAAATGGCTTTGGGAGGGCAAAATGGCATGATTAGATGCTCTGCTGGCTCAGGCATGCTCAGGATATGCAGGTTGGAATGTTGAACGGACTAAAAAGTCTGAAAAGCCATGGTCAAAGCCAAGCTCAACATGCATTGGCCTGTCAGCACTCCCAAGCGCTCTAGAGTGGTTGTCTCGAGCGCTTGGGAGTGTTCCCGAGCGCTCTAGAGTGGCTGTCTCGAGCGCTTGGGAGTGTTCCCGAGCGCTCTAGAGTGGCAGCCCAACTTCAGAAGGGCGCCACGGACACTCCCGAACTCGGTTTTGGGTGTTTTTCGAAGCGTTGGAAAGCTCGTTGAGTACTCTTTCTAACCCAATTGGTTTCATTCAAAGTTATTTTATATGCCAAAAAGTGTGCCAATTTTACCCTCAGGGTGTCGGGGAAAAGGAATGTTTTGATTTTGGAAAAGTCCAAGAAGCATTGTCCAAGTTCGTCCAAGGCCTGTTTTGATTCATTTTCATCATCGGGGAGCCTCGAGGGCACAAATTAAGGATAATTAATAGGTCCAAATTGGGGTGTCTACAAGTATTTTGGGAAACGGTAAAGGATCCCTGAATACGGTGTAGTACCAGTGTGTAGATTAGGGGTATGGTAAAGTACCCAGTGTGTAGAGTTGGGAGACGGTAAAGAATCTCATGGAGAGATTTCTTAGATTTCATGAAATTTGATGGACAGTAACGAAAAAGATGAAATGCTAATATTCTGCACCTTCTGTGTATTGTCAATTGTTATATATTGACTGCTAACTGTAAAGTAAGGGGTTAGTAGGGTTGAAATTATCTACTGAGTTTCAAAACTCATCATAGTGCCGTTGGGCTGGCGTTTCATGCCAGGTAATCAAGAGACCGAAGGGCAGAATCCGTTGCAGGATGATCAGTACTAGAGTGAGGACCTCCCAGCTGAGGAAGGGGAGTTTGTTGAGCCTTGGGTGGCCTATCCTTAGAAGCTCTGTTAATTTGACATACTTCTAAATAAATTTCCATAAGTGTTATCACAATGGTCAAACTCTGTTTCATTTTGTTGGTTTGTAAGACAATTTAGTAGGTTTGAATTTGGTATTTGAGGTTTCCGCTACTGAACATAATAAAAATTCCTTTCCTTTTATATCGGTTTTATGAATTATTAAATCCATTGAATATCATTTAATTAACGGTTTCGAAAATTGGGGCGTTACAACTTGGTATCAAAGCATAGGTTCAACTCTCGGCCTTGGGTAGATTGGGTAGATCATTTTCCAAGAGCGTAAACCTAGATAGTTAAATGTTTATCTTATTTATTAGTTTTCTAACTACGCGGCATTGTACCTAGTTATAGCATATAAATATTTTTATTAGCTGTTGCAATTTAGACTCTGAAGAAGTATGGAACTAACGTTGACTTCGATCCGAAGAAAGCGATAGATAGACCACTCCTATTGTATTTGGCTAGCTAATCAACCGAGACAAAAAGTTCAAAGTCTGAATACGAGGAGACAAGCCCTTGGTGAAAGAGAAGGTACAGCTGGAGGAGGCCACTTAGTAAATAGTGTACCTGACAACAACAAAAAAAAAAAACTTTATTTTCCTAGGTCGATCGTGATAGAAAATAGATCGAATATGAATCATATGATAGGTCCATTGTGCAAACGTACCGTGAGAAAACAGAGGTTGTACATATTGACTAACGTTTAGGCTTTGTGTTATGTGCCTAACTATTGTATATCGTGCTAATAGGAACTGACTAGTTGTACTTTATTGTCGTACAATTTTGTTTAAAAAAAAATTAAAGGCATTGGCTGTCTTTACTCCTGGAACCAAAGTTTTATTATTGCAATTCTCAAAATCCTTGCACACTATTCTTTTGGAGAACCAAATAATTAGGAACCCCCTAGCCACGAAAAGTAGTGCTGAAACCAATGACCAAAAGACCAATGTTGACAATTAGGCTACCACCCCAATAGGAACGCTAACATCGATGTTAGAGCGACATCCCATCTCACGCGCCATAGGCTTCTCAAAGTTGTAGATCGGTAAATAAAAGCATGAAGCTGTCAGAGATTTGCAATTGCTGACCACCTATGTTTCTATGCAAATTGAGCCCGACGTGGCACCGTCATAGATCAGAAGATTGAGGAATTGCTCGAAATCATGAACGTCTGAGAAGACAACGAGCATTCTCTTGTATTGCAATTCTATACTTTTAAGGGGGATAGAAGAGACTACTGACAATCGAGCATATAGTTTCCATCCTCAACCAATCAATCACATTCTAACCGATCACTATATTAGGCTTGCAAAAAAAAAAAAAAATTCTTTTTTTTTTTTTCGCAATCACCTTCGTTGTGACCCTTCATTTCTAGAGCTACGAATCCAACTAGAACGTTAATTATTGAGATTTTTATATATTTCAAATACTAAATTCTTCGTGACACGTCTCTTTGGGTATCCCTCACAATTTTCATGTTTCAAATTTTCTGTTGTAGATAAGATTATATGGTGACGACCTTATTAGCCCATTTGGGTATGTTAATAACATTCCTAATCACTCGTATGTTTGCGTACTTCATAATCCCTCGATGATTTATAATACTAGCACCAATTTTGGTGATTCTTGTTTGCTCAATTAAGTGTCTGCATAAGACCACTCATTTTTTTTTTCCACTCCGCTTGACTCTCTTGCAAGCCATCACCTTTAAATATCTCTCTGCCATTCAAAACCATAACTTTGTAAGCCCGAACCAATTTCATTCATTGGAGTTTTTAATTATCAGAATACTTATATTATGGTGATGCCCCTTCCCTTTTGAGTTGTGTGACCACTCTTGATTAGCTGGATTCGACCTTTGAAATAA
Source organism: Rhododendron molle (assembly GCA_025413875.1). Classification (NCBI taxonomy): domain Eukaryota; kingdom Viridiplantae; phylum Streptophyta; class Magnoliopsida; order Ericales; family Ericaceae; genus Rhododendron; species Rhododendron molle. The sequence continues at coordinate 27,261,733 of CM046388.1, read as the reverse complement.
CTATGGCTTGTACTATTTTTGAATGGCTGGTATCCTTCGATACTTGTTCTGAAACCCTTGGCCAACGTTGTTCAATATTACTATGCCGTCGATTTTTCATCTGCCTCATTAACCATTTGCAGAATCTTGTTGGAATAGACTCACTCCTTTAATGTGAACCTTGCTTACAAAAGTGTCGCATTCTTCCAAGCAAAGGTGTCACTGCCTCATTCGTATATCTACCCTTGAAGAAACACTATTATGGTCATGTAACTTTCAATTTAGTTATCTTTTATTAACATGATCATAGCCTCTTTTAAATTCTTAGTTTCCAACTCAATCTTGAATATACTAATTCTACTGCACTCTTCGGAAGTGGATTTGTTCTCCTTGCACTAATGGTCTAGCCTTCAAACAATTCACGTCAAAGCGCTTTCAAGTTGAGGACTCTTCGCTTCGTTTTAGAAATAGGCAACTTTCAAGAGATGACCAAAAAAAAAAAGCGAAGGTGATACTACAACGACTCATTGATCAAAGTGAAACCTACATGCAAAGGAAGCAACGCTCTAATTTCGAGGACGAAATTATTTTAAGGGAGATAGGTTGTAACGTCCCGGATTTTGGCCCTATTTTTTTTTAATATAGAAATTCCTTGTAATCAAAAAAAAAAAATCTAAAGCCACCGAGTAATTATTCAAAATTTACTTTGTAATTCTATTAATATGATAATTTTAAATTACAACCTTTATCTTACTTTTTTTTATCTTTCATTAATATATATAACTTTATCTATATTTACATATAGATACGTGTTTGCAAATTATGTCATCCCATAAAATTAGGGGATTTGATCCTAACTCTCCCTCATCTCCATCTCCCTCAATTCCCTTCTACATTCTCTTTCGTCCTGTCGAGACGATTCCGGAAAGGTATAATAAGCCCGTTTTCGATGTCGGGATTGATCACACAAACCGGTCAAAGTTCTGGGTCAAACCATATGTATATGTATATATACGTTATATAAATGTACGCCTGTGAGCCTACAATACCGAGGTTGAAGATGAGACTGACGTCATCATGACACCACCCATCAGATATTACAGTTTGCTCCCAGCATTTATGTTAATTTTCAATTCTACTCCTGTGATAATTAATTTTCGATTTTGGCAGTAGACTAGGTTTGACTGGATTCCTGTTTGCACTTTTGTTCCATTAAAGTGTTTGGAACAACTAATACTAATTGTTTTACGGAACATGAACGTAATTATAATATGTTTAAACATTAACTAAACATTATTCTAATATAATATATTTATATAGATATACATAAGCTCTAATTTTATTATGGAAGAGACAATGATATGACTTCATTAATAGGAGTATTCGACTACCCCAAAGAGAGTTTAATACAACAAAGTACTTTAGTTCCTAAGAGCTTAGTCCAGTACGTTATCAAAACTAAGCCTACGAAATCGTTAACGGCACCTTTGATATTAATAAAAACTATAAATAAATTTTACTTGTTCAACGAACCTTAAGGGCATCGGCCCAATCATAAAATATTATGTGTTTACTTACTCGCACAATATTATTTGATATGTATTTTTTATCTCACTGAAATGTAACAAGTTTGAGCTGTTGGTTGATTGTATCAAGTTGTACGTGCTAGGATGGATTTAAGTTCCTGGGGGGTTATGAGTAGTGACTCACGTAGACGATATCTAAGTAAAGGATAAAATGGTTAAGTTGGTTGGATGTTGGGTGCCAATAAAGGACCCTGGTACGGTAAAGTACCTTTAGTTGAGTTGGGGAACGGTAAAGGACCCCGTGTACGGTAAAGTACCCAGATTGTGTGTGGAGGACGGTAAAGGACTCCGGGTACAGTATTTGGGATACGGTAAAGGATCCTAAATGCCGTACAGTGCCCATGTGTGTGTGGAGGACGGTAAAGGACTCTGCGTACAGTATTTGGGGTACGGTAAAGGATCCTAAATGCGGTACAGTGCCCATGTGTGTGTGGAGGACGGTAAAGGACTCCGGGTACAGTATTTTGGGAACCGGTAAAGGATCCCTGAATACGGTATAGTACCAGTGTGTAGATTAGGGGTATGATAAAGTACCAAGTGTGTAGAGTTGGGAGACGGTAAAGAATCTCATGGAGAGATTCCTTAGATTTCATGAAATTTGATGGACAGTAAAGAAAAAGTTGAAATGCTAATATTTTGTACCTTCTGTGTATTGTCAATTGTTATATATTGACTGCTAACTTTAAAGTAAGGGGTTAGTAGGGTTAGGATTATCTACTGAGTTTCAAAACTCATCATAGTGCCGTTGGGCTAGCCTTACATGCCAGGTAATCAAGAGACCAAAGGGCAGAATCCGTTGCAGGATGATCAGTACTAGAGTGAGGACCTCCCAGCTGAGGAAGGGGAGTTTGTTGAGCCTTGGGTGGCCTATCCTTAGAAGCTCTGTTAATTTGACATACTTCTAAATAAATTTCCATAAGTGTTATCACAATGGTCAAGCTCTATTTCATTTTGTTGGTTTGTAAGACAATTTAGTAGGTTTGAATTTGGTATTTGAGGTTTCCGCTGCTGAACTCTGCTTAATAAAAATTCCTTTCCTTTTATATCGGTTTTATGAATTATTAAATCCATTAAATATGATTTAATTAACGGTTCCGAAAATCGGGGCGTTACAAAAATTATGTGTATACCTACTTTTATGGTATGTCTGCCTTACACCGTTAAGTCTAAGATATAACTCTGTTGTTATAGATGTCAAACCCACGCCAAAGAGGATGCCCACCTTTCGCCCCGCGAACCCGACCCAACTATCGATCACTACTAGCACCCGAGTACCCCTGACCGACACTCCCACTTGTGGATGACATGGAACTTTATGAAGTCCCCATCACTTGGGAGGAACCTCCACCTGTTGCAATTCCTGAGAACCTTCCACCTACCCAAGTCCCTGCACCACCTACCGAGGACTTCGAACAACCATTTAGCTTTTCTACCTTTGGTTTAGAGACTGACCCAGAGCTTGAGATAGCGATGCTAGGATTCTCCCAATACTAGCCAGAACCATTGGAAGAACCACCCGTCCTGACTTGGGAGGAAATACTTAAGCAAGAGCGAGAGTATTTTCAGAAAGCTGAAACCGAGGCCGAGAAGAACTACAATAATTGGCTGAGAGAGAGGTTCAGAATTGTCCTTCCTTACACTACAAGAAAATCGAGATCTCCCAACGGTTTAGCTAGCAACGGTTCAAAAAACCGTTGGTATAGACGGTGTGTAGCAACGGTTTTTAAACCGTTACTAGAAACAGGACTATAGCAATGGTTTTCATGCAACCGTTACTAGACTATAAGACTATAGCAACGGTTTTCCATAACCGTTACTAAAAACCGGCCTCTAGCAACGGTTTTCCATAACCGTTACTAAAACCCGACCTATAGCAACAGTTTTCGATAACCGTTACTAAAAACCGGCCTATAGCAACAGTTTTCCATAACCGTTACTAAAAACCGGACTATAATCGAGACCATTGATTTTGTTTTCCTATTTTGTTGATTAAATCATTCTCATAAAAATTTGGCTTGATCGAGTCTAGAAAACTTCTTTATTGAGACAAAATTTCATTAGCAAAATAAATTTTTCTGCCCGATCAAGTATGTAACGATACCGATTAATTTCATTTTTCGTATGAAGGATGTACTCTTTACTATGTAAAAAATAGATGGTTCTAATCGGGAAAAAAAAAAGTAGGTGTTTGTATAGAATAAACTGAATTTAAAAACTTGGGTTAAGAATAAATCGATAAAACTCAAATGACACAAGCTAACCCAGCTGGTTTGCATAGTATAAATATTAGTAATCCATTAATATTACACAAGTGTTGGGCTAGCCTAATTGGTTTGCACTCGCGCGCGCATGCAGGAGGTCCTGGGTTCAATTCCCAGGAGGAGCAAAAAATTGTTGTGTTGCCATCTATGTGCCACGCGGGTGACACGTAGGCACCATGCGGTGACAGGTGGAGGCCACGTGGGCGCCACGTCAGCGACACGTGGCGACAGGGGGAGGCCATGTGGTTGCCATGTCATATTTTACCCCAGATTTTTAGAAAAAAAAAAACTTGCCTTTAGCAACGGTTACAAGCGTTGCTAAAGAAACCGTTGCTAAAAAAAAATCTGTACCAACGCTTGCCAAAACCGTTGCTATAGCCCTACAGCAACGGATATATCGCGACGGTTTAACCAACGGTTCTATAACCGTTGGTATAGCCTATATTGGTCTTTAGCAACGCTTTTTTGCATCTCTAGCAACACTTTTGACCGTTGCTATTGAACGATTTTCTTGTAGTGTTAGATTGTAGTAGCAATGTAGAATAAGCCTATTGGTCGATAAGATCATGAGGTAGTAGTGCGTAGTATTATTCCAATTGTACTAGGAAACCTTGTCTTAGGTTCTTATCTGCCTTTTGTAGAAGAACTCTATGCTTAGGATTGTATCTCTCTTTTATCTATGCTTTGAATAAAAAGAGTACTATTGCTTACTACTCGATATTTTGCTTTAGTAGTTGAAACGCTGTTTACGAGAAACAATAGTTTAACATAGACTACACCTCTCCCTTTCGATTTCAACTCGTAGATGGTGAACCGACGTAGCGGACTGGGATTTGAAACTGGAGAAACCTCTAACGCTAACCCCAACCTAACCCAGATCATACAATCTTTTGTGGCTGCTTTGAATGCCAACCGCCAAAACCAAAACCGCGATAATGAACCTATGACCCGAACCCGAGCGATGAACGAGTTCTGCAAATGCCGACCCCCAACTTTCAATGGAGACCCTAACCTCACTGTAGCCGAAGCATGGCTGAAGGAAACCAAGGTGATCTGGACACCTTGGAGATCACCCGGAATGGGGATCGTGTGGCCCTCGCCACGTACCAACTGAAGGGTGAAGCCCATTATTGGTGGGAGTTGATGGAAGTAACTCATACTGTAGCCACCATGACATTTGACGAATTCGAAACCCTGTTCTTTGACAAATACTTTCCCACACCCATTCGCCTAGCCAAGGAGCAAGAATTCATGAACCTTAAACAAGGGACCATGACTTTTACCCAGTATTCGGCAAAGTTCGAGGAGCTGTCTTGCTACGCCTCGAACGCTGTAGCAACTGAGGATAAGAAAGCAAGAAGATTCGAGTGGGGATTGACGACTGCTCGAAGGGCCGTAGTGGCACAAGAGTTTCCCACCTATTCCGGCATCGTCAAGTGTGCCCTCCGATTGGAGAGTGAGGAGGCGGACTTCAAAACCCGCTGGAGGAAGGCAACCGGCAACACCGGCGGGCTAAGCCGAACCCAACACCCCAGCAACAACCGTGGACCTTACCCCACTAGAAACCCTGTCCCACCCCAGAATAACCAACCATGGAGAACTGCTACGTTTGGGCACGGCGGACCACAGAGAGGTGGTCAAGACAAGGCCACTGTGCAGTGCTTCAACTGCTAGGCCATGGGTCACTATAAGCGTGATTGCCCCCAACCCCTGAGGGTGAGGAGCGGAAACTTTAAGAGCCAGAGAGCTCAACCATCCGAGCAAGCTAGCTTCGTGAAGCAGAACCCTGGAGGCCCATCTTAGCAGCAGAATGGGCAGAACAAAGGAAAGCAGCCCGCGGGAAACCAACAGAACACACGACGGTGTATCTTTGCACTGCAAACTGAGGAGCAGGAACCAGATCCCTCTGTGATCTAAGGTACGCTGCTGTTATTTAGTACCTGCGTGCAAGCATTGTTTGATTCTGGAGCATCGCATTCGTTTATATCCTCTGCTTGGGTAACTGCGTTAGCACTAGAAACAGAACCCCTTAGTACGAGTACGATGGTAGCGTCACTTTTAGGGGGGAGCATAACTGTTAGTCTAGTGTGTAGAGGGTGCGAGTTAGAAGTAGCCAACATGCGCCTGACCTGCGACCTCAGAATAATCGACATGGCGGATCTCGACGTAATACTAGGAATGGATTGGTTATCAGCACACCGAGTGGTCATAGACTGTCATCAGAAGACAGTAACAACTTATACCCCAGAGGGAACTCGTTTTCGTTTTAAAGGGGATAGACAGACCGCGAGTTCTTTGACTAAGAGGTCAAGGTGGCAGAGTCAACTATTTGGATGGCTAGCTAGTCTCCAAATGGAAGAAACTGACCGGATGGAACTGGGACTACCACACATCGTGTGCGAATACGCCGATGTATTTCCTGAGGAATTTCCTGGTTTACCACCTCAGAGAGAGATAGACTTCTCTATAGAACTCCAACCCGGAACCGCACCAATTTCTATGGCACCCTATAAAATGGTCCCTGCGGAGCTAAAGGAGCTCAAGACCCAATTGCAGGAACTATTGGATAAAGGATATATCAGGCCTAGTACGTCACCATGGGGAGCGCCTGCACTATTCGTGAAGAAGGAGGAAGGAACCCTTCGGCTATGCATCAACTATCGGAAATTAAATCAAGCCACGATCAAGAACTGGTATCCCTTGCCTAGGATCAATGGCCTTTTTGATCAATTGAGAGGAGCAACCTCCTTCTAGAAATTGATCTTCGGTCTGGTTATCACCAACTAAGGATCCGAGACGACAACGTCGCCAAGACAGCCTTTCGTACCAGATATGGACACTATGAGTTTGTAGTGATGCCATTTGGGCTGACGAATGCTCCGGCAGTATTCAAGTGTCTCATGAACAAGATTTTCTAACCCTACTTAGATAAGTTTGTAGTGGTGTTCATTGACAACAGCTTGATATACTCCGCCAACAAGGAGGAGCACGAGGGACACCTGCGGATAGCACTACAAGTACTCGGAGATAACCAACTTTACGCCAAAGCAAGTAAATGTGAGTTTTGGCTGGAAGTGGTTAAGTTCTTGGGGCACGTAGTATCCAAGGATGGAATAGCCGTAGACGAGGACAAGGTTGAAGCAGTGCTGAAATGGAAACAGCCAACATCCGTGTTTGAAATCAGAAGTACCCTAGGATTGGCTGGTTATTACCTAAGGTTTATACCTGATTTCTCTACCCTCGCCAAGTCGATGACGAAACTGACGCAGAAAGGAGTGAAGCTGGATTGGAACGAAGCTTGTGAGAAGTCCTTTTAGGAGCTGAAGAAGAGACTGACCAGTGCACCGATCCTTATCATTCCTGAGAGGGGTGTAGACTATACGGTCTACTGCGACGCATCAAGAGATGGTTTGGGATGCGTGCTTATGCAGAATAAGAAAGTTGTAGTAGTATTACCCCACCCACGACTTAGAATTGGCCGCAGTAGTATTCGCTCTTAAATCTTGGCATTACTATCTGTGGGGAGAACAATTCGATGTTTTTACGGACCACAAGAGCCTCAAGTACCTTTTCACTCAGAAGAAGTTGAACTTAAGGCAGCGTCGAAGGATGGAAAACCTTGAGGATTACAAGTTTACGCATCAGTATCACCCGGGCAAAGCTAATGTGGTAGCTGACGGTCTGAGTCGAAAGGACAGGGCACAGAAAGCCAAGAATACCGTTAAGGAATGGGAGATGGTGGATACACTTATTGAGTTCAACCTACGACCATCATCGGAGAATGGGAATGTGCGTCTGTATGCCCTAGTAGTTGAATCGGCATTCCACCGGGAGATATTACTAGCTCAGACCTCCGAGCAAGATTGCAGATTCATCCGGTATCGAATCCGAGAAGGAAAGGCATTACCGGGATGGACAATCGAGGAGGACAATAGTCTGAGATTCAAGGGAAAAGTATTCGTACCTAACACCGGAGCTCTCAGAGAAGCTGTACTCCGAGAACCACACCATTTGTAACACCCCCAAAATCGGGTTCGTTAAATAAACCTTTTATTGAATAAAAGGGGTAGAGTCTGGCTCATTATTACATCACAAACCCCCAAAGGGTACTTATACTACACAAAAGGGAGGACATCTAAGGTTATCTATAGCTCCTTCTCTTCTTCCATCCTAGCAAGCTCCTCAGCTCCAATTGCCTCCAAGTTGTATAGCTCTCCTTGCTCATCTATGAGGTCTGACACATTATACCAGCGTCGCCACCGATATAATATGTCAGGGTCACCAAAAGGTAACACCGTGAACTTGAAAGCTCAATAGAGTAACCCAAAACCCACTAACCCTTAACATACAAGCAAAGATAATAACGATTTTCCAAACTTAACATGTTTCAACAAGAACATATAACAATTACACAAGCACATTCACTAACTATCGTTGCTGTCATGTTTTTCGGGTTTCTCCTACGCGACTCATCGTATAACGTGTCTCGTTTTCATTTCCAAATCAACATTTCGAAAATCACATTTTAACACACCCAACCTCGATTCCGCCGCGCCGGGTTCCCGAGTATCCTCACAATTGTTCTGTCGCGCCGAGTTCCCATTGGCATACATTTTGCATTGGCTCCTCTCCGCGGATAACCAAGCTACACACCCAACCTCGGTTCCGCCGCGTCGGGTTCTCGAGTATCCTCACAATGGTTCCACCGCGCCGGGTTCCCAGTGGTGCGCACACACACACACACACACACATAATGCACCCACAAATGGTCATTATGTAGTTTCAAAATCCTTTTTATCCATATCAACCACACCCTAGGTGTCATGTTTCTACTTTCCAATTTCACGTGTCTCGTATAATGCATAGACTCCGCGGTAGGACTTTTCATATGAAATATGCAAGATCATCCAACTCTATTCTATCATGCTTGTTCATAACCACAAGTAAGACAAGCAACATGCGATCAAGCTTACGATCTTTGAAAAGGTCAAAATACGAATACTTCCTTTCAACCAACACTTTATCGTTAAAACAAAAACGTATATCCCTCTTTTTGGAAACAACATATGTTTATTGACAAAGAAATCAAGTTAGAAAGATTCTATAAGTCATGCAAGCAATCATTCTCAAGATCATGCTTTCCAAGTATTCCTATGATCAAAGTATACTACGTAAAGCAAGATCATACTAAACATATAGTGTGCTATACTTAGAGTAAGTAGGTTCGGAGAACTCTACCGTTCTTCTTGGCAGTAGGTGGCTACGGAAAGTATGTTGGTGATTGGGCAGAGTGACTTCCTACGGTAAGCTTCCGCTAGCTTTGAAAGAGAAAGGTTTCTCTCGAAACTAAGTCTAAACCTAAAACTACTTGGCTTTATGGATTGAAAAGTTGTTTAGGGATGAGTTTATGGAAGAACAAGTGAAGAACTTCAAGAATAACTCAAGAACAGAGCAAGAACAAAGTAAGAACACCAGACTTTCTTAGAGAGAAATGGAAGAATGGAGGTGTGAGTTGAAATGGCAAGTGATGAAGGTATTTATAGGCAAACTCTTGGGCTCTCCCTCTCCCTCATGGCCGGCCCCCTCTCTCTCCTTTTGCTCTCATTATTTAGCTCCATGGTCTAGTCATTTCATGCTTTCCAAGAATGCCTTGTCTTGTCTTTTCATGCTTTGAAAGCATGGCAAGTCTTCCATGACTTGTCTCGTCCTAGAATGGGTTAGCTTAAGGCTAATGAACTAGGTAATCATGAAGGGTTTTGGTTTAGTCACTTCATGCTTTACAAGCATGCCAAGTCTAGTCATATCAAGCCAAGTCTTCCATGACTTGTCTTGTCCAAGCTTTTTTAGACTTAAGGCTAATAAATTAGGTCATTATGAAGGGTTTCTACTCAATTCTTGTCCTAGGGTTGGTTTGCTTGCAAGAAAGCACAAGATCATAGGCTAGGTAGTCCTTTGGAAGGCTAGGCTTGGTTGTAAAGAAGGTAATAGGTTTAGGGCGATATGGTTAGCTTGTACAAGTAACCAAGCACATATGTACACACCACACTCTCCCTCTCTCCCCCAACCGGCCCCCCTCTCCTCTCCTTGGCCAAAATTTCTCTCTCTCTCTCCTTCCCTCATTGTGTTGTCAAGTCGTGCTTTGAAAGCATGCAACTTTCTCCTTCAGGTGTCAATCAAAGCATGCCAAGGGTTGTCTTTTCCATTTATGGCTAAGTCCTAGGTTATCATATGGGATTTTGTGAGTTGTCTAGTCTAGGAAGGGTTTGCTTGTCAAAGCACAAGGAAGTATCATCATTGGTTGTACTTTGGTTGAACAAGGGCAAGGAAGGTAGCTTGTTGGAGTGGCCAAAACAGTAGCACACACACTCACTCTCTTTCTCTCTCTCTCTCTCGGCCTCCCTCTCTCTCTCCTCTCTCGGCCTTCTCTCTCCTCTCTCGCTCTCCTCCTAAAGTATACATATATATATATATATATAGCTATATGTAGGTAGACTAGAAAAGGTAGGCTTTTAAAAAGGTTTGGGTATTAACCAAGGGATAATGAAAGAGAATCTTGTCATAAAGGCAATGATTACAAAAAAAAGTAATGATTACCAAGCCAAAAGTAATTACTTTTGGAATCTCATGATGGTTTTCTATCGTCCAATGGTCCTAAGATGTTAGGAGGATGTAACTAGGTTAGTAAGACTGAGGTTAGGCCAACTAACTAGTTGGAAGCTAGTTCCACTAACCGATTAGGGTTTTCTAGCAGAAACTAGAACGTTAAGGTCTCGTATCGAGTATTCTAGCATTCTAATAAATACCCTAGTCCTTAGGGATCGTCCAACTCTGTCGGCGATGGAAATTCAACTTACGAATATCGAATCTAATTAAGACGGATTATAAGAATTTAAAAGGAAATTTTTAAATACGGTTTTCGATTAAACAACGAGATTTTTATTTACTGAAAATCGGATTTGTTACAACCTATCCCCTTAAACAATTTCGTCCTCGAAATTAGGTGTACGCTCAGATTCGAATAGACGAGGATAGTTTGCTCTCATGGTTTCTTCCCTCTCCCAAGTGGTTTCTTCGGCTCCGCGGTGTTTCCACAAAACTCGAACTAGCTTAATGGTCTTATTCCGGATGATCTTCTCACCCTGGTCTTGGATCTCGATCGGTTCCTCCTCATACGTCGCATCCTCTTCGATGGTGATGTCCTCCCAATTGAGAACATGGGTTGGCAATGCGAGATACTTGCGAAGCGTCGAAACGTGAAACACGTTATGTACTCTATCGAGTTGCAGTGGTAGGGCTAAACGATTCGCAACCTTCCCGATTTTCTCCATGATGTCGAAAGGTCCAATATAGCGCGGGGATAACTTTCCTTTCTTCCCAAATCTGATAACTCCTTTCTTGGGTCGGATCTTCAAGAACACGTGATCTCCCACTTCAAAACTTAGAGGTCAGTTTCTCTTGTCTACATAGCTCTTCTGTCGGCTTTGAGCGGTTAGGATCCTTTGTCTAATAACCTTAACCTTCTCGGTAGTATCTCGTACTAGGTCGGGTCCAATCAATCCCGTTTCTCCAGCATCTGTCTAGCAGACGGAAATCGATAGGGTCATCCATACAGGGCTTCGTATGGTGCCATTTCAATACTCGCCTGGTAATTGTTATTGTAAGTGAACTCCACCAAAGGTAGATGTTGTTCCCAGTTTCTAGAGAAATCTAAGGCACAGGCTCTCAGCATGTCTTCCAACGTCTGGATTGTCCTCTCTGTTTGTCCGTCTCTTTGAGGGTGGAAGGCGATACTAAGTCTTACATCCATTCCCAAAGCCTTCTGCAATCCCTTCCAAAAATGCGATACAAAACGTGGGTCTCTGTCAGAGACTATCGAGATAGGTACTCTGTGTAGTCGTACGATCTCTCTAATGTACAATAGGCTCAATTGTTCCACATTCTCTATCATCTTGACAGGCAAGAAGTGCGCAGATTTGGCGAGTCGGTCCACGATCACCCAAATAGCGCTGTCGGACTTGGCAGATATTCGTAAGCGAGTCACGAAATCCATCGTGATATGTTCCCACTTCCAAGTAGGAATTGGTAAGGGTTGAAGGTCTCCTCCAGGTTTCTGATGTTCTGCCTTGACTTGCTGACACACCAGGGAGGTTGATACGAATCGGGCCACGTCCTATTTCATTCTTTCCCACCAGTATGTCCTTCGCAGGTCATGGTACATCTTCGTACTGCCAGGGTGGACTGCGAAGTTTGAATGGTGTGCTTCCAGAGTACAACTTCTCTGAGAGCTCCGATATTAGGTACGAATACCTTTCCCTTGAATCTCAGACTGTTGTCCTCCTCGATTGTCCATCCGTGTAACGCCTTTCCTTCTCGAATTCGATACCGGATGAACTTGCAATCTTGCTCGGAGGTTTGAGCTAGTAAAATCTCTCGGTGGAGTGTCGATTCAGCTACTAAGGCATACAGACGCGCATTCCCATTCTCCGATGATGGTCGTAGGTTGAACTCATTAAGAGTATCCACCATCTCCCATTCCTTAACGGCATTCTTGGCCTTCTGTGCTCTGTCCTTTCGACTCAGAGCGTCAGCTACCACATTAGCTTTGCCCGGGTGCTACTGAAGCGTAAACTTGTAATCTTCCAAGTATTCCATCCATCGACGCTGCCTTAACTTCAACTCCTTCTGAGTGAATAGGTACTTAAGGCTCTTGTGGTCAGTAAAGACCTTGAAATGTTCTCCCCACAGATAGTAATGCCAGGACTTGAAGGCGAATACTACTGCGGCCAATTCTAAGTCATGGGTGGGGTAGTTCTTCTCGTGAGTTTGAAGTTGTCGGGATCCGTAAACTACAACTTTCTCGTTCTGCATCAGCACGCATCCCAAACCATTTCTTGATGCGTCGCAGTAGACCGTATAGTCTATACCCCTCTCAGGAATGATAAGTATCGGAGCATTGGTCAGTCACTTCTTCAGCTCCTGAAAGGACTTCTCGCAAGCTTCATTCCAATTTAGCTTCACTCCTTTCTGCGTCAGTTTCGTCATAGGCTTGGCGAGACTAGAGAAGTCGGGTATGAACCTTCGGTAATACCCAGCCAATCCTAAGAAACTTCTGATTTCAAACACAGAGGTTGGCTGATTTCAGCATTGCCTCAGTCTTGTCTTCGTCTACGGCGATTCCGTCTTTGGGTACTACGTGACCCAAGAACTTAACCACTTCCAGCCAAAACTCGCATTTACTTGCTTTGGCATAAAGTTGGTTATCTCGGTGTACTTGTAGTGCTATCCGTAGATGTCCTTCGTGCTCCTCCTTGTTGGCGGAGTATATCAAGATGTCGTCAATGAACACCACTACAAACTTATCTAAGTAGGGTTGGAAAACCTTGTTCATGAGACACATGAATACTGCCGAAGCATTCGTCACCCCAAATGGCTTCACTACAAACTCGTAATGTCCATATCTGGTACGGAAGGCTGTCTTGGCGATGTCTTCGTCTCGGATCCTTAGTTGGTGATAACCAGACCGAAGATTGATTTTCGAGAAGCAGGTTGCTCCTCTCAATTGATCAAAAGGGTCATCGATCCTAGGCAAGGGATACCGGTTCTTGATGGTGACTTGATTTAGCTTCGAGTAGTCAATGCATAGTCGAAGGGTTCCTTCCTTCTTCTTCACGAACAGTGCAGGCGCTCCCCATGGTGACGTACTAGGCCTAATATATCTTTTATCCAATAATTCCTTCAATTGGATCTTGAGCTCCTTTAGCTCCGCAGGGGCCATTCTATAGGGTGCCATAGAAATCGGTGCTGTTCCGGGTTGGAGTTCTATAGAGAAGTCTATCTCTCTTTGAGGTGGTAAACCAGGAAGTTCCTTGGGAAATACATCGGCGTATTCACACACAATGTGTGGTAATCCCAGTTCCATCTGGCCAGTTTCTTCCATTTGGAGACTAGCTAGCCATCCAAATAGTTGATTCTACCACCTTGACCTCTTAGTCAAAGAACTCGCAGTCTGTGTATCCCTCTTAAAACTGAAATGAGTTCCCTCTGGGGTATAAGCTGTTACTGTCTTATGATGACAGTCTATGACCGCTCAGTGTGCTGATAACCAATCCATTCTTAGGATTACGTCGAAATCCGCCATGTCGATTACTCTAAGATCGCAGCTCAGACGCAAGTTGGCTACTTCTAACTCGCACCTTCTACACATTAGACTAGTAGTTATACTCCCCCCCCAAAGGCGATGTTACTCTTGCACTCGTACTAAGGGGTTCTATCTCTAGTGCTAGTGCAGATACTCAGGCAGAGGTTATCAACGAATGCGATGCTCCAGAATCAAACAATGCTTACACGTAGGTACTAAATAGCAGCAGCGTACCTTGGACCACAGAGGGATCTAGCTCTTGCTCCTGCTCCTCAGTTTGCAGTGCAAAGATATGCCCTCCCGTATTCTGTTGGTTTCCCACGGGCTGCTTTCCTTTGTTCCACCCATTTTGCTACTGAGATGGGGCTCTAGGGTTCTGCTTCACAAAGCTAGTCGGTCCGAGGGGTTGAGCTCTCTGGTTCTCAAAGTTTCCATTCCGCACCCATGGCCTGGCAGTTGAAGCATTGCACAGTGGCTCTGTTTTGACCACCTCTCTGTGGTCTGCTGTGCCCAGACGTAGCAGTTCTCCAGGGTTGGTTGTTCTGGGGTGGGACAAGGTTTCTGGTGGGGTAAGGTCCAAGGTTATTGTTGGGGCGTTCGGTTCGAATAGGTCCACTATTGTTGCCGGTTGCCTTCCTCCAGCGGGTTTTGAAGTCCGCCTCCTCACTCTCCAATCGAAGGGCACACTTGACAATGCCGGAATAGGTGGGAAACTCTTGTGCCACTACGGCCCTTCGAGCGGTCGTCAGACCCCACTCGAATCTTCTTGACTTCTTATCCGCAGTTGCCATAGCTTTCGGGGCGTAGCGAGATAGCTCCTCAAACTTTGCCACGTATTAGGTAACAGTCATGGTCCCTTGCTTAGGGTTCATGAATTCTTGCTCCTTGGCTAGGCGAATGGGTGTGGGAAAGTATTTGTCAAGGAATAGGGTTTCGAATTCATGAAACGTCATGGTGGCTACAGTATGAGTTGCTTCCATCAACTCCCACCAATAACGGGCTTCACCCTTCAGTTGGTACGTGGCGAGGGCCACACGACCCCCATTCCGGGTGATCTCCAAGGTGTCCAAGATCACCTTGGTTTCCTCAAGCCATGCTTCGGCTACAGTGGGGTTAGGGTCTCCATTGAAAGTTGGGGGTTGGCATTTGCAGAACTCGTTCATCACTCGGGTTCGGGTCATCGGTTCATTATCGCGGTTTTGGTTTTGGCAGTTGGCATTCAAAGCAGCCACGAAAGCTTGCATGATCTAGGTTAAGTTGGGGTTAGCGTTAGAGGTTTCTCCAGTTTCAAATCCCTGTCCACTGCGTCGGTTCACAATCTACGAGTTGAAAGCGCAAGGGGGAGGTTTAGTCTACGTTAAACTATTGCTTTTCGTAAATAGCGTTTCATCCACTAAAGCAAAATATCGAGTAGTAAGCAACAATACTTTTTCCAAACAAAGTAGACTTTTTATTGATAACAAAGGGTTACACACATAAGCATAGAATTCTACTATAAAAAGGCAAATAAGAACCTAAGATAAGGGTTCCTAGTACAACTGGAATGGTACTACGCACGCTACCATATGATCTTATCGATCAATAGGCTTATTCTACGTTGCTACTACAATTAGGGAAGGACTATTCCGAACATCTCTCTCAGCCACTTCTTGTAGTTCTTCTCGGCTTCAGTTTCAGCTTTCTGGAAATACTCTCGCTCTTGCTTAAGTATTTCACTACTACAAAAATAGATAAAGATCTCAGTCATTTGGTGTGATCTTTCACTTTTAATCTCACATTCAAAACCATGGTCTATCAAGGTGTAACTAAAAGTCTCTATCTTTTAACCACAGGATAAAAACCCGTGGTTAAAACTCATTAAAACTGTGACAAAAAAACATGAAAACTGTGATTAAAAGGACAAAACCGTGGTTGTTGCTAGAGAAATAATCTCACTTTTTGAAAAAACCGAGATTAAAAGTAGTGTTTTCCCAAGGGAAAAAATCCTCCTCTATTGGGTTTTGAACCCAAGTCTCTTGAGTTTTATATAGAAGCTTTAACCAACTCCACCACACACACTTTTCAATATATAATTGAAATATTTAATATATATAACATATGCATTTAACTTACAATCTCAGTTTTTAGATAACTGAGATTAAAGGTTCTTTTTATCTCAGTTTTTCTAAAACGAGATATATTATTTCTTATACAATCTCAGTTTTTCAAAAACGAGATCTATTCTTCAAGTTACAATCTCACTTTTAGATTACTGAGATTAAAAATTCTTTTCATCTCAGTTTTTTTCGAAATGAGACACATTCTTTCAAATATAATCTCAATTTTTTGAAAATGAGATCTATTCTACAAGTTACAATCTCACTTTTTAGATTATTGAGATTAAAAAATCTTTCCATCTTAGTTTTTTCGTGTAACTGAGATTAAAAGTATAGTCCATAACATTTTATTACGCTTTTACAAAAAGTGGGATCTTTTTAGTTTTTGTATTGTGATCTTTATATCATTTTGTAGTAGTGTTTCCTCCCAAGTCAGGACAGGTGGTTCCTCCAATGGTTCTAGGTAGTATTGGGAAAATCCTAGCATTGCCATCTCAAGTTCTGGGTCAGCCTCCAAACCAAAGGTAGAAAAGCTAAATGGTTGCTCGAAGTTTTCGATAGGTGGTGCAGGGATTTGGGTAGGTGGAAGGTTCTCAGGAATTGCAACGGGTAGGGGTTCCTCCCAAATGATCGGGACTTCATAAAGTTCCATGTCATCCACATGTGGGAGTGTTGGTTCGGTGTACTCGGGTGCTAGTGGGCTCGGGTTCGCGGGGTGAAAGGTGGGCATCTTCCTCGGCGTGGGCTCAACATCTAAAACAATAAAAGAGTTATATATTAGACTTAACGGCGTAAGGCGAACTTACCCTAAAAGTAGGTATTCACATAAACAGTAATCATACTTAGGAAAGAAACACATAATTTCATTACTTAATAGAAATAGGTACATCAAGGATTACAAAGACTTGCTTAAACTAGAGACAAGTACAACACAGCCTACAGAAGCAAATACAACAAGGATAGACTTATTAGCCTAAGTTTCCTACTACACACCAAAAGTATAATGATAGCTTAGGCCTTCCTAGGCAGCTTAGAAGATAATAGGAAGTTGGGCCTTATACGCTCCTATGTCAAACTTAAAGGGTGGTGGTGGTAGGTCGGTGGAGTCAAAGTCAACATCTATGACGTCGGGCGCCATCCATAGCAACCAACCAGGTTCTTCCTCGTGAACTACTATTTCTTCTTCGTCTTCGTCAGACTGCCATCCTTCACCTTCTTCGTCGTCCAATGGCAAGTCGGGATTTGGCATTTGCATCAGGTGCTGCCAGTCAGCCTCATTTTGGGGTGGGTCATTGAACTCTTCGGGATCCTCTTCAAGGTCTTCCTCGGGGTCCTCATCCTTGAGATTTTCTCCGACTAAGAATTCTACTCCATTAGGGGGTTCCAGTTGAACTAAGACAGGTGTTGCTTCTTCTTCTTCATCCTCTTCCTCCCCAGCCTCGGGAAGTGGAAAAGCACCATGCTCTTGGTAGTAGTTATAGACATAGGGGAAAGCGTATGGGAAGTAAGGGTCTTCCACAAGTAGATTGGCCATTGATCTCAGGGTACCTCTAAGATGGAGGGCCTCGGCTAGTAGGTTGTCGCGATAGGCATTCATCTACAAGGGAAAGTTTTAAACCTCAATTAGTCGCGTTTTAAGACATAGTTTGCTAGTGCTAAGGACACATTGAAATTTCTATGCTCCACATTCGATTCTTGATTTAAGTCATCATCCAATTGTTCGAGAATTCCCAGCTCGGTGGTACTGCCAATTTCCACACCTTGCTTCAATCCGAAGATTGTTTGGTCAGAATTCCACCCAATTTGGGACGGTAAACTTAAAGTCAATTCTCGTTTGTGCAACGGTCAAACTTATCTTATAGGCTACCCATTCTACCCAAGGCCGAGGTTTTGAACCTAGAGCTCTGATACCAAGCTGTAATGCCCCCAAAATCGGGTTCGTTAAATAAACCTTTTATTGAATAAAAGGGGTAGAGTCTGGCTCATTATTACATCACAAACCCCCAGAGGGTACTTATATTACACAAAAGGGAGGACACCTAAGGGTATCTACAGCTCCTTCTCTTTTTCCATCCTAGCAAGCTCCCCAACTCCAAATGCCTCCAAGTTGTACAGCTCTCCTTGCTCATCTATGAGGTTTGACACATTATACCAGCGTCGCCACCGATATAATATGTTAGGGTCACCAAAGGTAACACCGTGAGCTTGAAAGCTCAATAAAGTAACCCAAAACCCACTAACCCTTAACATACAAGCAAAGATAATAACGATTTTCCAAACTTAACATGTTTCAACAAGAACATATAACAATTACACATGCACATTCACTAACTATCATTGGTGTCATGTTTTTCGGGTTTCTCCTATGCGACTCATCGTATAACGTCTCTCGTTTTCATTTCCAAATCAACATTTCGAAAATCACATTTTAACACACCTAACCTCGGTTCCGCCGCGCTGGGTTCCCAAGTATCCTCACAATTGTTCTGTCGCGCTGAGTTCCCATTGGCATACATTTTGCATTGGCTCCTCTCCGCAGATAACCAAGCTACACACCCAACCTCGGTTCCACTGCGCCGGGTTCTCGAGTATCCTCACAATGGTTCCGCCGCGCCGGGTTCCCAGTGGCGCACACACACACACACACATAATGCACCCACAAATGGTCATTATGTAGTTTCAAAATCCTTTTTATCCATATCAACCATACCCTAGGTGTCATGTTTCTACTTTCCAATTTCACGCGTCTCGTATCATGCATAGACTCCGCGGTAGGATTTTTCATATGAAATATGCAATATCATCCAACTCTATTCTATCATGCTTGTTCATAACCATAAGTAAGGCAAGCAACATGCGATCAAGCTTACGATCTTTGAAAAGGTCAAAATATGAATACTTCCTTTCAAACAACACTTTATCTTTAAAACAAAAACGTATATCCCTCTTTTTGGAAACAACATATGTTTATTGACGAAGAAATCAAGTTAGAAAGATTCTATAAGTCATGCAAGCAATCATTCTCAAGATCATGCTTTTCAAGTATTCCTATGATCAAAGTATACTACATAAAGCAAGATCATACTAAACATATAGTGTGCTACACTTAGAGCAAGTAGGTTCGGAGAACTCTACCGTTCTTCTTGGCGTTAGGCAGCTACGGAAAGTACGCTGGTGATTGGGCAGAGTGACTTCCTACGGTAAGCTTCCGCTAGCTTCGAAAGAGAAAGGTTTCTCTCGAAACTAAGTCTAAACATAAAACTACTTGGCTTTATGGATTGAAAAGTTGTTTAGGGATGAGTTTATGGAAGAACAAGTGAAGAACTTCAAGAATAACTCAAGAACAAAGCAAGAACAAAGTAAGAACACTAGACCTTCTTAGAGAGAAATGGAAGAATGGAGGTGTGAGTTGAAATGGCAAGTGATGAAGGTATTTATATGCAAACTCTTGGGCTCTCCCAATCCCTCATGGCCGGCCCCCTCTCTCTCTTTTTGCTCTCATTAATTAGCTCCATGGTCTAGTCATTTCATGCTTTCCAAGCATGCCTTGTCTTGTCTTTTCATGCTTTGAAAGCATGGCAAGTCTTCCATGACTTGTCTCGTCCTAGAATGGGTTAGCTTAAGGCTAATGAACTAGGTAATCATGAAGGGTTTTGGTTTAGACACTTCATGCATTACAAGCATGCCAAGTCTAGTCATATCAAGCCAAGTCTTCCATGACTTATCTTGTCCAAGCTTTTTTAGACTTAAGACTAATAAACTAGGTCATTATGAAGGGTTTCTAGTCAAGTCTTATCCTAGGGTTGCTTTGCTTGCAAGAAAGCACAAAGTCATAGGCTAAGTAGTCCTTTGGAAGGCTAGGCTTGGTTGTAAAGAAGGTAATATGTTTAGGGCTATATGGTTAGCTTGTACAAGTAGCCAAGCACACATGCACACTCCACACTCTTCCTCTCTCTCCCAACCGGCCCCCCTCTCCTCTCCTTGGCCAAAATTTCTCTCTCTTTCCTTCCCTCATTGTGTTGTCAAGTCATACTTTGAAAGCACGCAACTTTCTCCTTCAGGTGTCAATCAAAGCATGCCAAGGGTTGTCTTTTCCATTTATGGCTAAGTCCTAGGTTATCATATGGGATTTTATGAGTTGTCTAGTCTAGGAAGGGTTTGCTTGTCGAAGCACAAGGAATAATCTTCATTGGTTTTACTTTGGTTAAACAAGGGCAAGGAAGGTAGCTTGTTCGAGTGGCCAAAACAGTAGCACACACACTTACTCTCTTTCTCTCTCTCTCGGCCTCCCTCTTTCTCTCCTCTCTCGGCCTTCTCTCTCATCTCTCTCTCTCTCCTCCTAAAGTATACATATATATATATATATATATATAGCTATATGTAGGAAGACTAGAAAGGGTAGGCTTTTAAAAAGGTTTGGGTATTAACCAAGGGATAATGAAAGAGAATCTTGTCATAAAGGCAATGATTACAAAAAAATGGTAATGACTACCAAGCCAAAAGTAATTACTTTTGGAATCTAATGATGGTTTTCTATCGTCCAATGGTCCTAGGATGTTAGGAGGATGTAACTAGGTTAGTAAGACTTAGGTTAGGCCAACTAACTATTTGGAAGCTAGTTCCACTAACCGATTAGGGTTTTCTAGCCGAAACTAGAACGTTAAGGTCTCGTATCGAGTATTCTAGCATTCTAATAAATACCCTAGCCTTAGGGATCATCCAAGTCTATCGGCAATGGAAATTCAACTTACGAATATCGAATCTAATTAAGACGGATTATAGGAATTTAAAAGGAATTTTTAAATACGGTTTTTGATTAAACAACGAGATTTTTATTTACTGAAAATCGGAGTTGTTACACCATTCGAACTTCGCAGTCCACCCTGGTGGTACGAAGATGTACCATGACCTGCGAAGGACGTACTGGTGGGAAGGAATGAAAAAGGACGTAGCTAGATTCGTATCAACCTGCTTGGTGTGTGAGCAAGTCAAAGCCAAGCATCAGAAACTTGGAGGAGACCTTTAACCCTTACCAATTGCTACTTGGAAGTGGGAACACATCTCGATGGATTTCGTGACTGGCTTACCAAGATCTGCCAAGTCCAACCCTTACCAATTGCTACTTGGAAGTGGGAATACATCTCGATGGATTTCGTGACTGGCTTACCAAGATCTGCCAAGTCCAATACCGCTATTTGGGTAATCGTGGATCGACTCACCAAGTCTGCGCATTTTCTGCCTATCAAGATGACAGAGAACGTGGAACAATTGAGCCTATTGTACATTCAGGAGATAGTACGACTACACGGAGTACCTATCTCGATAGTGTCTGACAGAGACCCACGTTTTGTATCGCATTTCTGGAAGGGATTGCCGAAGGCTTTGGGAACAGATGTAAGACTTAGTACCGCCTTCCACCCCCAGACAGACGAACAAATGGAGAGGACAATCCAGACATTGGAAGACATGCTAAGAGCCTGTACCTTAAATTTCTCTGGGAACTGGGAACAACATCTACCTTTGGTGGAGTTCGCTTACAATAACAGTTACCAGGCGAGTATTGAAATGGCACCATACGAATCCTTATACAGCCGACACTGTCGATCTCCCGTTTGCTGGACAGATGCTGGAGAAATAGGATTGATTGGACCTAACCTAGTACGAGATACTACCAAGAAGGTTAAGGTTATTAAGCAAAGGATCTTAACCGCTCAAAGCCGACAGAAGAGTTATGCGGACAAGAGGAACCGACCTTTAAGTTTCGAAGTGAGAGATCACGTGTTCTTGAAGATCCGACCCAAGAAAGGAGTTATTAGATTTGGGAAGAAAGGAAAGTTATCCCCGCGCTATATTGGACCTTTCAACATTGTGGAGAAAATTGGGAAGGTTGCGTATCGTTTAGCCCTACCACCGCAACTCGATAGAGTGCATAACGTGTTTCACGTTTCAATGCTTCTCAAGTATCTCGTGTTGCCAACCCATGTTCTCAATTAGGAGGACATCACCATCGAAGAGGATGCGACGTACGAAGAGGAACCGATTGAGATCCAAGACCGGAGTGAGAAGATCATCCGGAACAAGACCATCAAGCTAGTCCGAGTTTTGTGGAAACACCGCGAAGCCGGAGAAACCACTGGGGAGAGAGAAGAAACCATGAAAGCAAACTATCCTCATCTATTCGAATCTGAGCGTACACCTAATTTCGAGGACGAAATTGATTAAGAGGGATTGGTTGTAACAACTCCGATTTTCAATAAATAAAAATCTCGTTGTTTAGTCAAACGTCGTATTTAAATTCCTTTTAAACTCCTATAATCTGTCTTAATTAGATTCAATATTCGTAAATTGAATTTCCATCACCGATAGACTTAGAGGACCTCTAAGGACTAGGGTTTCCATAAGAACGCTAGAATATTCGTTTCAAGACCGCAACAATCTAGTTTTCGGCTAGAAACCCTAATCGGTTAGTAGAACTAGATCCTAACTAGTTAGTTAGCCTAACTTAACTAGAAACTAACTTAGTTGCATCTTCCTGAAGTTCTAGGACCATCGGACGAAAGAAAACCATCATGAGATTCCAAAAGTAATTACTTTTGGCTTAGTAATCATTGCCTTTATGACAAGATTCTCTTTCATTATCCCTTGGTTAATACCCATACCTTTTTGAAAGTATACCTTTTCTAGCCTACCTATATATATATATATATATATATATACTTTAGGAGAGAGAGAGAGAGAGAGAGAGAGAGAGGAAAGAGAAAGCCGAGAGTGAGGAGAGAGAGGGAGGCCGAGAGGAGAGAGAAAGAGAGTGCTAGTGTGTGCTAGTGTTTGGTCACTCCAACAAGCTACCATCCTTGCCTTTGTTTAACCAAAGTACAACCAATGATGACTCTTTCTTGTGCTTTGACAAGCAAACCCTCCCTAGGACTAGACAACTCATAAAACCCCTTATGATAACCTAGGACTTAGCCATAAATAGAAAAGTCAACTCTTGGCGTGCTTTGATTGACCCATGAAGGAGAAAGTGGCATGCTTTCAAAGCATGATTGGACAACACAATGAGAAAAGGAGAGAAAGGGGATTTTGACCAAGGAGAAGGAGGGGGGCCGGTTGGAAGAGAGAGGAAGAAGTGTGGTGTGTGCATGTGTGCTTGGTTACTTGTACAAGCTATCTAAATAGCCTTAAGCCTAAAAAGATTAGGACAAGACAAGTCATGGAAGACTTGGCATGATATGACTAGACTTGGCATGCTTTCAAAGCATGAAGTGACTAAATCAAAACCCTTCATGATAACCTAGCTCATTAGCCTTAAGCTAACCCATTCTAGGACAAGACAAGTCATGGAAGACTTGCCATGCTTTCAAAGCATGAAATGACAAGTCAAGGCATGCTTGAAAAGCATGAAATGACTAGACATGGAGCTAATTAATGAGAGCAAAGGGAGAGAGGGGGGGCCGGCCAAAGAGGGGGAGGGAGATCCCAAGGTTTGCCTATAAATAGCCTTCATCTCATGCCATTCAACTCACACCTCCATTCTCCAACTTTTCTCTCTAAGAAAGTCTAGTGTTCTTACTTGTTCTTGAGTTGTTCTTGAAGTTCTTCTCTTGTTCTTCAAGAAACTCATCCTAAAACACCTTTTCAATCCATAAAGCTAAGTAGTTTTAGGTCAAGATCTAGTTTTGAGAGAACCTTTCTCTTTCGAAGCTACCGGAAGCTTACTGTAGGAAGTCACTCCGCCCAATCACCGACGTACTTTCCGTAGCCGCCTACCGCCAAGAAGAACGGTAGATATCCCTATCTACTACTCTAAGTATATGTAGATTCTCCTTTACTTGTTAATCCTAAGTATATGTAGATATCCCTATCTACTACTCTAGGTATATGTAGAGTTCCCCGAACTTATTTACTCGAAGTATAGAAAGCTATATGTTTAGTACGATCTTGTTTTACGTAGTTACTTTGATCTTAAGAATACTTGAATGCATTATCTTGTGATGGTTGCTTACTTTTGGTAAACTAGTCACTTTGATAAACATATGTTGTTTTATTGAACTCCCAAAAAGCGGAAAATATGTTCTTACTTTAAAGATAAAGTGTGTTTACAAAGAAAGTATTTGTATTTTGACCTTGTAGATGATCATAAGCTTGTTGCATGTTGCTTGCCTTACTTGTGGTTATGAACGAGCATGATAGAATAGAGTTGGACGATCTTGCTAGTTGTAATTGCATGATACGTGTGAAACGTCCCGCCGCGGAATCTATGCATGATATGAGACATATGAAATTGGAAAGTAGAAACATGACACCTAGGGTGTGGTTGATATGGATGAAAAGGATTTTTGAAACTACATAATGACCATTTGTGGGTGCATTATGTGTGTGCGTGTGCCAATGGGAACCCGGCGCGGCGGAACCATTGTGAGGATACTCGGGAACCCGGCGTGGCAGAACCGAGGTTGGGTGTGTAGCTTGGCTATCCGCGGAGAGGAGCCAATGCAAAATGTGTGCCAATGGGAACCCGGTGCGGCGGAACCATTGTGAGGATACCCAGGAATCCGGCGCGGCGGAACTGAGGTTGGGTGTGTTAAAATGTGATTTTCAAAATGTTGATTTGGAAATGAAAATGAGACACGTTATACGATGAGTCGCGTAGGAGAAACTCGGAAAGCGTGACACCAACGATAGTTAGTGAATGCGCTTGTGTAATTGTTATGTGTTCTTGTTGAAGTATGTTACGTTTGGAAAATGGTTATTATCTTTGACTTGTAAGTTACGGGTTAGTGGGTTTTGGGTTACTCTATTGAGCTTTCAAGCTCACGGTGTTGCTTTTGGTGACCCTGACATATTGTATCGATGGCGATGCTGGTATAATGTGTCAAACCTTATAGATGAGCAAGGAGAGCTATACACCTTGGAGGCATTTGGAGCTGAGGAGCTTGCTAGGATGGAGAAAGAACAGGAGCTGTAGATAACCTTAGATGCCTTCCCTTTTCTGTAATATAAGTACCTACTGGGGGTTTGTGATGTAATAATGAGCCAGACTCGACCCCATTTATTCAATTAAATGTTTAATTAACAAACCCGATTTTAGGGGGGGCGTTACATTTGGCATCCTGGGAAAGCCTCTTGTACCATTCAAAAACCTGGGGACAACTCCCCCACTCGCGTAGCTTCTCGTTTGCCTGGCAAAATGCAAAGAAGGGATCAATACAAAAGCATAAGAAGATCGCCTACATAGGGGGCAATTTCTAAAACCCAATTTCATTTTCAAATATCAATCATTGCTTCATAAATTCTTATACAAACAATGTCATTGCCAGGAGAAAATTTACCTTTGCGTTGGTGAAACCGAAGTGTTGCTCCGACTCTCTGTGCAAAACCTTGGGTGGGACATCGATTAGAAGAGGACGACATTGCAATGAACTGCCACACCCGACTATGTGAACTGGAGCGACATACGTGGCAGCATCAAAAGGGGTAAAGCATCATTACCCGTATTGAAAGGAGTCTCAAAATCTATCTCAGGAGGATTGAGTTGCGAAAAGCTTCCTCTAATAGTGGGTTACGGCGGCTCGAGCGAAGAACGCGAGAACTCAAAACGCCACCAAGAACCGCGACCTCAATGGCCGAAGCTTTGCCCGCATCCCTCGATGCGGCAGAGGAAGTAGGAGCGTCAGTGGTGGTATTGACCGGCGGAGGAGGAAGCGAAGAATCCATGAAAGAGACAACGGAGATGGAGGAAGAACGGCAGCAAGGGTTGGCAGTGATCAGAGAGTGAGGAACGGAGGTGATCGCTCGAACGAGAGGGAAGAACGAGAGGTAGAGGAAGAAGGATAAAATGATCCACGAAATCGATTAAAATGAACTTAAATCGATTTCCTGACTTTTGGAGTTCTCACGATCGAGTCATCGATTCTTCAGCCGAGACATCGATTCTTCAGTCGTGAAATCGATCCACTCACCCGCCTATCCATTTCCTACAAACCACAGATCTTGCTCGGTGCACCAATTCAAGCAAATATTATGTTTTAGGTCCACAACCAACAAAACTAACAACAAATGGATGGTTAAAGCAAGCCTTGGGGGCATCCCCGAACTCGAGAGATACAAATACTGGTGCTAGACCCACTTTGGGTTCCTTTATGGTCCTTTAAACACGAAAAAGTTCACAACGGCCCTGCGCCCTACTTTCAACACTGAACTTTTGCTCACAAGACTCAAAAATCCTCAATACCTCATACTCTAGTTCCATCCCCAAATTACTGTACTCCGGAAGTACGACAGCCGCCACGTCCTATGCTTATCTCCATTTAACAGCTACACGCTCTCCATCAATAGCTCTATGCCCACAATCACTTAAGCAGCTCTATGCTCATGTTTAGCGGCTCTACGCCCATAAGTTCAACTGCTTCAAGCTCCGTGACCAATATCTCAATAGCTTTGTACTCTTAACAAGCTCAGTTGTTCCATACTCCCTCTTCCAGTAGCTCTGTGCCCACTACCTCAACTATTTAGCAAGCTCAGCGGTTCTACGCCCACAAACTCAGCGGCTCTACGCCCACCAATTCAGCGGCTCTTCACCCATAAATTCAATAGCTCTATGCTCACTCCTTCAGCAGCTCTATGCCTATAACCATCTCAGCGGCTCCATGCTGACTATCTCACTATCTCAACAGCCATGTGGTCACTCAACAGCTCCGTGCTCGTTCAACAGCCCTGTGCTCAAGTCACTCAACAGCTCTATGCCCACAAACTCAGTAGTTCTACGCCCACAAACTCACCGGCTCTACGCCCAGTATCTCAATTGGCTTGACACTGTAACATACAACAAGATATCATCTGTTCTCAAGCTCCATGCTTGAATGCTCAAAGTTCTACACTTTGAACGCTTGAATCTCTTCAAATGCCCAACCATTGTGTACTGGATGCTCAAGTTCTATAATTGAATGATCAAGCTCTACACTTGAATGCCCAACCACTGCGTACTGGATGCTCGAACACTATGTTCGAATGCTTAAAGCTTATACTTTAAATGCTCAAGCTCTACGCTTGAATGCCCAACCATCGTGTATTGGATGCTCAAAGCCTGCGCTTTGAATGCTCGGACTCTACCATCTGAATGCTCGAGCACTATGCTTTGAATGCTCAAGCCCAGAACTTGAAAGAAGCTCTATGCTTAAACAAACACACACGCCCGGGCCCATGCACATAAGTATCAATTGCATCACCATTGTTATCATTAAGTCTGCATCATCATCATATCTGTTCATATCTAACCATCATCATACACATACTATGTTTTGCATCTCTCTCTCACTCATGAAACAGGTAAATCCTGCAATCAACCGGTTCCGTGCCTCGATTTTATTGATTGGTCCTATGCCTCGATCTTCTAGCTTTACACCATAATTTATGGAAGATGGAAAAGCTCCGTGCTCAGACCTTCAGCCTTATGATTGTAATTGGCTCTATGCCTCGGTTCCATCACATCAAGCTCCAAGCTCTAACCCTTAGGCTCTTGCTTTATGACTATAACTAGCTCCGTGCCTCGGTTTTCTCATCTCAAGCTTCATGCCTTGTGCCCCAATACCTCAAAATCGGTGTCCGATTGACTTTAAAAGATAGTTTGGATTCCACCCCAATTACATCAATTCCTTTAAGCTCATTCGCAAGGATAGGCTACTCTACCAAGCTCCCCTTAGTCAAAGTAAGGATGATCGTGAAATTTAATCAACTCACCCCCTGTGTAATGATCTACCCCAAAATACTAAAGGTGCTCTCTGTAAGATTCCCCTAGTAGCTTCGCACTCCTTTAACTACTCTTTGCCAAAATCCTGGCGTAACCCAGGTACATTGCACTACGGCTTTTTAAGCCTGAAGGTACGTCTTCCGTCTCTAACCCTCTGAACTTCTTTACTTTCCTTTATGGCCCCTAAACTATGATTGGTCTGAATTTCCCATGTGGAATACGTAGGCGGCCTCCCAGCCCAACCATAACTAAAACCTTTTTCGAAAACCCTTGGAATAGTTGTTTGACCAAATTGAAGTTCTTTTACGGCTTTGACTCTTACTTAAACATGTCTCGCAATTTGTCTAAGTTTAGTAAAGAGGGGCATCTATAGACACCCCAATTTGGTCTAACGTTTATTTCAAGTCCCACCTTGGGGTCCATCCCGATGATGAATGGATACAGTGATTGATGACTGACTTCTCATAAACCCATGGACTTTGGGTGAGTACTTTTAGCCACCTAGAGGACCCAATTCAGAGCCAAATAGACTTTCAGATAGAAATACAGTATCCTAGGAAAATCCATCTGTCAGCCATAATATTGATCTCACGGCCCCAACTTCATTCTTTCACCCGTGTAACATGTTTGAAAATCTCCCTGAGAGATTGATCCCTCGCCTGCGAGAACAATTCCTTGATCGTCAAATCATTTCTTCAGCCACCAGATCATCCTTTTTTCAGATTCTGGAATGTTCTGTCAATCGTTTGATCCGATGCTCAAAACCCTAGCAACCATTTTTCGATTCTTTTGGGCTACGAAAGGAGATTCTGAGAAGAGATCTTGTTCTCATATCCTTCCTATTATTTCTTGCATTGTGATTGGTTGGACTGATGTCATTCGGTGCCTATATAAAGGGGCTTTATGGTTTCGAAATTATACACACAATTCACCCCCATTAGCCATAATACTCTATAGAAATACTCTCTTATACCGCCTCTACGAAAGCCCTAATATATCGAAGGCAGCCGCAATCTGAGCAATCAAATCCTGAATTACAAACCCTAATCCTAGGGTTTTCAATAACGAAGTCAGTCAACCACGCTCAATCTGAAGCAATTGTGCATTGAGGGATCAAGGTGGTGAGGCCAAGGGGCCTATGGTTTGGTTCATTTATGTTTCTACACTTTAATCGTAGCGTTCTGATTTTCTGTTAATTTTTTGATCTAGTGTGACGAAGAACATTGGCTGGGACCTCGTTCCCACGACCGATACATCGATCCAATGGGATTCCTCAGCCGTGACATCCATTCACCTGCCGTGGGATCTATTTGCTGGAACAGTCTATCTATTCTACTTATTTTTGATCCATGCTTTACTTATCGTTTTGGCTCATCATATCAACTGTTAAAAGGCTAAAATAGATTACGTGTTTAGAATTAAATAAAGCAGATATATATCATATGCCGAATGATTATGGGCTAGTCTCACAGCAGGGCAAAGAGGGGTGCCTAACACCTTCCCCTTATTGTACTCTTGGCTCCCGAAATCTTTACTTATTTTTCCTAGTTTTTATAAATTGGGTGGCAACTCTATTTTAATGATAACTACTATCGTGTGGAGATGTTCCTAGTCATGGGAATGTCCACGATCTTGGTTTATGAAGTGGAAGCAAATACAAGATGATCATCTATATGGCAATGCCCCATTTAGGAGGTGTCTACAGAGAGATGGGGAGCTATGGTTGAGGGAGGGTGAGAAGGAGAAGCAGGGAAGGAAGGAGAGAGACAGTTGGGGAGAGTGAGGAAGATGCATGCTTGGTGTAAAAACAATATTTAAGGCTTTAAATAGTATGAATTCTATTAATAACATTATTGCTATTATTATTATTATAAAAAAAATTGGGTCGTTACAACCTATCCCGCTTAACAAAATTTCGTCCTCGAAATTAGGGTGTACCTTTTAGTGGAAACAGACACGGTTAGATGATGCGCATAGTATTTGCCCTTTCCTAAGTTGATCCCTCAATTCCTCGATGATATCAAAGGACTCAGATGAGTTGAATGGTTTTGCCTCAAATGCACTTCTCACTATAATCTTGAGTTTCTACTAGTTGTTCTTCGAAAGTGATGTCTTCGTTAAGTTTGACTTTTTCCCAATCTGAAGGGTCAGCAGTCTGGTCCTTTTGTTGTCATAGCTCTTTTGTCGACTCTTTGCAACTAGAAGTCATTGGCGAATGATCTTGACCTTTTCTTTTGTCTATCAAACTAAGTCCGGTCCTAATAGGCATGTTCTCCCAATTCAGTCCAACAAACTCGCAATCGACAGGGTCACCCATACAAAGCTTTGTATGGTCTCATCTCTATGCTGGATTGATTGCTGTTGTTGTAGGCAAACTTAACTAGAGGCAGATATTGTTCCCAGCTTCCTTTAAAGTCCAGGCACAGAGCATGTCTTCTGAGATCTAGATTGTCCATCGGATTATCCGTCTGTTTGCGACTGGAAGGCAGTGCTGAGACGAAGATCGGTTCTCAATACTTTTTGTAGGCTATCCTAAAAAGGTTGGCGTAAATTGCTAATCACGATCGCATACAATGGATACGGGTGCATCGTGTAACCGCATGATCTCTCGAATATAAAGTCAGCTGAAGTGTCCATTGAATCCATCATCCACGTTGGTAAAAAGTGTGCGGATTTAGTCAAACGATCGACTATCACCCAAATGGTAGTGATCGATTGTGGGGACCACCGCACTTATGATGTTCTGTTTTTACTTGTTGGCAGGTGAGACATGTCGAAACATATTCGGCCACGTCCTTCTTAATTCCGCCCCACCAGTATTGTCGGCAGAGACGTTGGTACATCTTGGTGCTCCCTGGGTGGACGGCGAAATTGGAATTATGAAACTCCTTAAGTGCTGCTTCCCGAAGAGTATCGATGTCTAGTACAAAAATTCTTTCCTGGAAGCAAAGGCTCTTATCAATGTGGATTGCCCATCCGGCTACTGCTTTTTCAGTTGATAGTTGATATCTAATGAAGTCACATTCTTGGTCAAAAGTTTGAGCAAGAAGAGTTTCTCAGTGCAAGGCAGGTGTTGCAACCAAGGCAAGGATACAAGTGTCTGTACCTTCTGCGGTTGGCTGCAGCTTGAATTTGCTGATGGCTTCCATCATCTTCCATTCTCTGATAGCTAAACTAGTCACTTGTCCTCGGTTCTTGCAACTAAGAGCATCAGCGACCACGTTTGCCATCCCTGAATGGTAGGACATCGTGAAATTGTAATCCTCCAAATATTCCATCTATCTCCTTTGCCTCATGTTCAGCTCCTTTTGAGTAAACAAGTATTTCAAACTTTTTGGTAGTGAATAATTCGAACTGCTCTCCGTATAGATAATGCAGCCAAGACTTTAGGGCAAACACTACTGCCGCCAGTTCCAAATCATGAGTTGGATAGTTCCTTTCATGCGGCCTCAATTGTCGGTATCCATAAGCGATGACCTTTGCATTTTGCATGAGTACAGCTCCCAATCCATCTTTGGATGTGTCACAGTACACTGTATATCTATATCCCACATTTTGTTCAAGAATGATTAATATAGGGGCGCAGGTCAATCTTTTCTTAAGTTCTTCGGATGATTTCTCACATGCTTCGTTCCATTCGAACTTAACCACCTTTTGGATCAGTCGAGTCAATAGTTTACCCAAAATGGAGAAATCTTGGATGAACCTCCTGTAGTAGCCAGCTAATCCCAAGAAACTTCTTATCTCAAACAATGTTGAGGGTCTTTTCCAGTCCATGACCACTTCTACCTTATTGTCATCTATAGAGATTCTTTTCTCTGACACTACGTATCTTAGGAATTTGACTTCTTTCATCCAGAATTTGCACTTGCTAGCTTTTGCATACAAATGATCGTCTTGGAGTACTTGTAGGACAATTCTCAAGTGGTCTTCGTGTTCTTTCTCCGTTGGAAAGTATACATGAATGTCATCAATGAACACTTCCACAAACATGTCCAATTATAGCGTGAAAATCTTGTTCATCAAACACATGAAAACAGCGGGGGCATTGGTTAGTTCGAAAGGCATGACTATGAACTCGTAGTGTCCGTAACATGTGCGAAATGCCGTCTAAGGTATGTCACAATCTCTGATTCGCAATTGGTGGTATCTGGATCTTAGATTTATCTTCGAGAAACTTGTCGACCCTCTTAATTGGTCAACAAGTTGTATATTCTTGGAAAAGGATATTGGTTCTTGATCGTGGCTCTATGGCGGTAGTCGATACACAATTGGAGCGTGCCTTCTTTCTTCTTGACAAATAGAGTAGGGGCTCTCCATGGTGAGGTACTGGGTCGGATAAACTCTTTCCTAAAAGTTCCTGCAGTTGCATTTTCAACTCTTGTAGTTCTTCCAGAGCTATGCAATATAGGGCCATGGAAATTGGGGCTTTGTGTGCGTTGGGTGCAGAAGGGTCTTGTCTATCCCCCAAACATTTGTGTTTGGATTGGATTTTAAAAATTGTTTTGAAAAATAGTAGGGGTAATAAGTGGACAGAGATAGAGAGAGAAATGTTAAAAGTATGAGGAATCTAGGGGGAATTTTTTGAAAAATTCTTTTTGAATTGCAAAAAGAACAAGGCTTAAATGAGTAAGACCTCACTTGCTGAAAATGATTTTTCGCTTCTCTTATCACAATTGATAATAGCGCAATGCGCTAATAGCCGACCCTTAACGTCAAAGTCAATTCCTTTTGGGACTTAAGAATCACAAGCCAAACGTAGGCCTAAGACTCCGAGGTGCGTATGAAACTTGAGGTTAGAGTGTCGGTGTAGTCGTGGTGGTAATTGCTCATATGAGTTGCACAACCGAGTTGATACTCCGTATTGCATTGGGGTTTGAGTTGGCATTGATCCCGAATTTCACGTAATCATTGTTGTCGACATGGGTAACATGATTGTTGGCATTAGGGTTAGGTGCATTGTCAGTTATGATGGGGTCGGCTGCATGATAATAGAGATTGACATCATCGGTGTTCATAGCGACCATTCCATGAAGTTAGGTTTAACGTCTTGAGGGTTTCTAAATATCTTGTTCTCAAAAGGAAGTGCGTGTAACAACGTTCTCACACTAGTCCTTCCCTATTTGACCTATTTTTGATCATTATCTACCTAGAGAAAGGAAATTCTTCTTCGATAGGGACTCAATTTACTGAGTACCCTTTTCTTCATTGTCGAGGTTTGTCTCTTTGTCTTCTTTGTACTGGGATTCTTCGTCTCGTTTGATCACCCAGCCAATTATAAATGGAACAGTTCCTCTATCGCTTCCTTCTGATCGGAGTCAACATTGATTTCATAACTCCTTAGAGAAGCAATAGATATTGTAAACATTTAGCTACTCGAATTTACGCTTTCAAAATGTGGTCTACCCAATCTACCCAAGTCCGAGGGTTGACCTATGCTCTGATGCCATTTGTAATGCCCTGATTTTCTAAAGAATTTCGGATGCATTAAATAATGATTTTCTTTATTGAAATATCTCTAGAGTGACTCTAGTCTTGATAGATATAGATCCCAAGCATACTCGATCTCCGCCCCTGGTATTCTTCTTGTGTCAACTGTTCCACCATTGAATCCTACACCCTCTGGCAAATTGATCGCTGAAGCAATCGATTTACTAGGATATAGATGTATCCATGAGTGATAATTCACCTACTAGAATAATCCAACCTAATTACCCCTCTTACTTTACAGCTAACAAGTAAGCAATTTAATAATGATGCAAAAGAGTAAAACCAAAATTTCACACGTAAACCGATTTATTACTATCCTAATATTAGCTTGACATGTGATCTAAGATCTCATCCGCGAGATCCTTCCTCCCCAACCATTAGTCATGCCCTATCCCATGAGATCACTTCCTTTTGTTGTCGCAGATACACCTAAGTTATATACCAAGCATGCATCCCAATAACTATAAACAAAGGAAAAGCTTATCATGCAATGACAGAATTAGGGTTTGCCTATCTTAATCACCACTTCACAATCACCACTGGACTCCCACTAGTTTGGAGACTAGGCCCCTGTTAGCACCCATCTCAATTCACATCTCAAAAACCCGCCTACAGGCAATCTCTAACATCACTTCTTTCCAATTTAACCTTTACCTAGCAACGTCTAGGTGAATTCTATTCGCAAACCAACCCGTATATCTAGGGTCCAATCTAACATATAAATCATGAGTTGGAGCAATATAAAAATAATCAAAAAGATAATTGATATAAAAAAATAAGCGTAGAAATCACGTAACTTTTTATGAATGGACCGTTCGTTGCCCTTAATCTTGTATGGCCAAGAAGTTAAATCTAATAGCAGAAATCTTTATTAATAAAGAAAAATAATTTTGTTCACCTGCTAGTAAGTCTAGGCTTGTATTAGTTTATTTATGAAATTAGATTGATTAATAACTATATTAAATATATTAAATAGATAAAAATATTAGAATATTTAACATGACATTAATAGGAGTCCTAACGATCCTAGGTAACATGCTTTCGTATCAAAAATCGGGTATGGAGGGTCGTGGGTGAAATTTCTAAAGTGATGCTAGGAGTAATTATTTCGCCATAATAGATGACTTCAAACACACCACGAAACCAACCACAGAACGAAACAACAAACTTATGTGGAAAACCTCAAAATTGGGCAAAAATCACGGGAAGGAATCATGCACTAAAATAAATGTACGATTACAAGCAATCTTAACACTGACCATATATCCTCACCACGAGTCCTAAGATCTACTTGCCGAATCCACGTTCATCGTACCCTTGCATGATCGCCGAATCCTGAATCCTCAGGCCTTCCAAAGACGCCTTTCGAACTCCATTAAAGGACTTCACTTCGATTGATTGTAGATGGAGAAAAACAACCCCCTTGAAGTTAAAACTAGTTGAGCCGAGATGTCCAAGATCTCTTTAAGTCTTCAAGGTCCACCAAAAACAAAAACTCCCGCAATCGTCACAACTGAGTTGTAAGAACGAAGAGTTAAATAATTGTAGTGCTCGACCTCCTTTTTGATGACCTAATGGGTCGATGCAATTAAGGCCCCAAAAATGCATTCGAGCAAAATAGAAATCGGCCCACTAAGAATTTTGTTTAGGTTTGGCAAATATCATGTTTTCCAACTCTTTCACGAACTAGCCCAATAAAAACTCGACTAACATCTACCACACTCAAAAATAATACTCCCTCCGTCTTTTTTTAAGTGTCCTGCTTCGTAACTCCAACTTATTAAAAAGACATCATCATTATACCTTTGACATCAACTTTTTCCTCCACTTTCCCTACTTATCCATCATCATTACTCTTTTACTCACTTACTTTTCAAAAAGGAATCTACTTTTAGGGACAAAATAAACAATACACCAACTTTTACCCACTAACTTTATAAAATGGACACTTATTAAAGGACAACCCAAAATGGAATACTGGACAATAAAAAAGGGACGGAGGGAGTACAATATAATGATTCCTTTCTACATTCTAAACAGACGCTTCTAATTAAAAGAAAAAATTACAACTCCATAAAATGGGGATACATGGAAAGGTGTTATTTGGTCATGAACGTGCCAACCAAAAGGGAGCTCGGCCTATGGAGCTTCAACGGGGTTATTTTAAATAAAGATATTACCGAAAGTATAATAATTAGGTAATAAATAATTTAACAAATAAAATATGTTGAGGTTAACAAGATCTTATCTTAGGAGTATAAAGAGTCTAAGAAAAATTATTCGGGCATTAATAACATGGTTTGTATGGTTGCAAAGTTGTTTCGATTGAAAACTTTGTAAAACAATAATAAATCGATAATTAAATAAAAAATTTTGATATGAACAAGATATCATCTTTAAGGTGCAAAGGAGTCTAGAAAAAATAGTTCATGTGTCAAAAATGTTGTTCGGAAGATCGCAAAGTGGCTTCGAACAATTTTCAAATAAATCGAATGGAGTTCACGATGGGAGTGTTTGCCGCAAGGTCTGACTCGGTCAAACCTTGCGGTCTGCCAGGAAAAGTCTAAACCTTGCAGTCCTAAGGTCCACAAGGTTGGTTCGCGAATTTGAAATTTTTTTGGTTTTCCACAGGTTTGATGCATGGGACCTTATGGGGCTATGGGTTAAGCTTAAAAACACTTAAATATAATTAGAAAGGAGTTGGATAGTGTAGACACCCCAATTTGGACAACTCGAATTTCCTTGATTCGTGGCCCGGAGGCTTCCCGATGATGAAAATTGGATTAAACAAGCCTTGGACCGATAGAACAATGCTCCTTGAAGGACTTTAAAAAGAGAAATAAAATGTCAAAAATAGCTTTCAAGCGCTTTGGACCAATCCCAAGCGCTCCAGACTATTTTCCAAAACCATGGGTCAGCCAATTCTCAAGCGCTCGAGAGTCAAGTCCCAAGCGCTCGAGACCACTCTCAAGCGCTCGAGACTTTTGTACTGCCCAATGGAGGTTGAAGCTTCCCCACTATCCATGCAGCCATCATTGCAGCCGTTTGAACGGATCTTAGCCTTGGACCTCACTCAACCTCAGTCAGAGATGAGTCAGAGCTGAGATTTTATTTTGATTTCAAATAATATTTTCCAAGAGGAGACCATATGTTATATTTTTGCCTATAAAAAGCCTTCTTCAGCTTAGAAGAAATGGGGGACTCTCTCTCTAGACCTCTTCTCTGGCAATTCAAAGCAGAAAAACCAGCTCTCACTCTTTTGCAAGCAAAAATTCCCATTTTCAAAGGCAAAAACAATCCAAAAACCCAAAGTAGCAAGAAGATGGAAGGAGTTCAGATCATCACCAGCTTCTGATCTCCTGAAGTTTTCATCTCCTTCCCATCTTCTAAATCTCTCTTCCAAGGAGCAAAGTTTCAAGCAAAAAGGTAGAAGCCTCACACTTTGGTGTCAATCAAAAGCAGGGCTGTTTCTTCCCTTCTGAGGGAGGCTTCCCAGCTCACTCCAGTCCTTAATATTGGAAGTGAGATGGGAGAGCCTTAGTGTTAAAACAAGAGCAAAGGGCCACGAGTGCTTTCCATGCATGCAGCACTGGCAACACTCCCGAGCGCTCGGGACTATTCTGGAGCGCTCGAGAGTGGTGCCGGTTCTCATTTCCCATTTTTTTTAGCATTTAAACTAACATGCAAGGGATATAGAGGTAGGTCTCAAGCAAAAAGGGTCTTCTTAAAATGTTTTTGCTGTATCTGATCTGATTCCAAAAAAAGATAAGGATCATTTTCATGTAAAAGAAATGCAAAAACATGTTTTTCAGTAGATTAAAAAGAGGAACCTTTGGCATGCAAAATGAATAAATAGATCTGTTACATGAAAACATTAAAGCAAGGGCAATGGTTGGTCGAGATCAGTCTGGGAGTGCAGCTCACTCTAGAGCGCTCGAATCTACTCCAGAGTGCTCGGGAGTTTTCTACATGCCATTTTATCCATGTCTCCCTCTATTTTAGTTCTCATACTACCCTTGCATGCCTTGCATGTGAACCTTTAATCTTTTGAACTGTAAAACCACTTTTCTCGAAGGGCAAGTACGCATGACTTGGTGGAATGGGGTCTGATCCTGATCTACCAAGTTTCCTGTTGAGCCTGGTTCATGCTTGAGATCATTTTAGTTTACATTCTCAATATTGTATTCTGTTGTATTCTGTTGTACTAACATAATTTGCAGGTTGGGCATGCAATACTCCCAAGCGCTCGGGAGTGCTCCCGAGTGCTCGAGAGTGGGTCGGTGACAAGGCCTCCCAGTTTTGACCATCTTGCATTTATTCACTATCTCACATCACTCTTTGTACACATGCACGGGCATGCACTTTCCAACTTGATATATCTGTAAATAAATGCTAGCTGCTTAATGGAATAAGATCCTTTGAAAAATCCCACAAATGTTTAGTAGAGACCGATTTCAAATCGGGTGAGGGGGGTGCCGTAAAACCCTTCCCCCCTCGTAACATGGCTTCCGAACCTTTTTCAAAATCTCTGGTTTTCAATTCAAATCAATCATTTTCCAAATGAAACGGTTTCTCGGGTGGCGAACCACAAATCCGGGTGGCGACTCATCAAAAATTTTCAAAATTCAAGAAACGGCGTGGCGCCTCTTTTTCGGGCCGCCCCGATTCCACCCGGGGCTGTGGTAGCCCACAGTGGCGACTCTGCTGGGGATATGGTTTAATTGATACTTGGGAAAAGTCAGTACGTTGATAAAATCTCCCGATTTCCTTAAGCATTAATTAAATTAGTGAGCCAAACTTGAAAAACATTAGTGGGATTTTCAAAGAATTTTATTTCACTTTTCTTTTCTTGTTTGTATATCCTGTGCAGCCCCGCTGTTGTGTTTCAGCAATCTTGCCCGGCTTGCCGGTGACAAGGAATCCCGGAATGCTCAGCAACCCTCGACCGTGCTGAGTCATATCTACCGTTTGTACCGCTATTGAGTGTATGCTCGATAACGGGAGGTATACTTTGACTCTAGTCCGGGGAACCCTCTTCAAACCAAAACCCGGCCTTTGTACATGTTTAGCAAGCCATAGAACCTGCCAAATTAAGACAGGAACCTGCAGGGTAGAACTATGTGCTATAATCTGTTTAAGTGCTGCATTGCATCATCATCATGCTGTCAGCCACGGTTCTCGAGACTCGCTCGCGCGGTCCTCGGAAGGTTGCCAAGACCTGATAAAGAGTCACGCACCCTAATGCGTGTTGATGAATCTCATTAGTCCTCGAACCCGAACCTAGAGGAAACTAAGATTTTGCTAAATCCTTGACTAAGTATTCAATCAGGATTTAACCAAAAGAAAGGAATGATAGGGGAGCAGAACATTGTGATGCCAACACCATCCAGGCTAAAAGCAAGTGTACCGCTTACGCCACATCGGTTATCGCATCACATTGTTCACCTCAAGTCATTCCGAACCAATGGTCAAATTGCCGATGGAATATTAGCCAAATATTTAGCTTATCTTAGCATCTTTTGAGCATCGACCGTTCCTAAAAGAGGATACGCCCCAAAAATCCGAGGATCGAGGCAACCTCCCGTAAGTCAATCGTTTTTAAAAGAATCGGAGTCGATGAGAATGACGACGTGTCACTTATTTTCTAAAAATCATGCATCAATTTCATAAAAATGCAAGCAGGAATCGCGTCTGAGCATAAGTTTTTGCTTTGCTGTCAGTTCTGAGCAATTGGGCCGAAAAAGAAGAACATCATACCCTCCTGGACCAGACCCTTGGGACAGAGATTGGAACGGCTCCAACTGCAAACAGACTCCGTCGGCATCGATTTGGGGCGGAAATTGATCGAAGACTTGAACCCGAACGCAGGCAACCCAAACCCGAACCCAAGCGGAGGCAACCCAAATCCGAATCCCAATCCAAACATTAACCCGAACGGAGGCAACCCTAACCTGAATCCAAGCGGAGGTGAACCAAATCCGAACCCAAATCCCGTTCCCAATCCCCATCCAAACCCTAACCCAAACCCGGGAAATCTGAACGGAGAAATGGCTCAGATCAGAGAAGATATTCAGCGCCTGGGCGAACGTACTGATAACCAAATTGCCCAACTCATGATGATGATTACTGGAGTTGCACGACGCCTTCCACCGCAAACCCAGAATCTGGTGCCTAACCCAATTCCTATCCCTAACCCAAATCAAATTCCTAACCCAATTCCTATCCCAAACCCAAACCCAAATCCAAATCCCAACCTAAACTTCAACCCTAACCCCAACCCGAATCCGAACCAAGAACAGCAGCTCTTCGATTTGGAAACTCCGCAAAACCCCGAGATGGTAGCAGTATTGGCGAAACTCACCCAACTAGAGGAATCCGTTGCAAGAAATGAGAAGATAGCGTCGACTGGCTTTGACATCAATAAGCTTTGCCTGTTTCCTAATGCAAAGCTTCCAGAAAAGTTCAGGCCAATTGATTTTGCTAAGTTTGATGGAACAGGAGATCCAAAAGCGCACCTGACGGGATACATTGGAGCACTTTCCATGTGGGGAGTCGAGAAGGACGCTATGGCACAAAGGTTTTTGCAAACTTTGGTGGGACATGCTCTGCACTGGTTCACTTCACTGGATGAGAGAAAGAAGCGTTCCTGGGAGGATATATGCGCGGCTTTCGTGGCGCAATACGATTACAACATTCAGTTGGAGGTAACTACTCGTGAATTGGAGTCAACAAAGATGGAAGCAAAAGAAGCCTTCGCCGATTTCGTGAAAAGATGGAGGGCTAAGGCAGCGCAGATGAAAGATAGACCGAGTGACAGGGACCAAATCCGGATGATTGTCCGTAACCTTCAACCCACTCTGGCAAGGCACATGGTTATGGCCCAAGGATGCTCAGACTTTAAAACATTCTTCGACACAGGCTTAGCCGTCGAAGAAGCAGTTTAGTTGGGGATCCTTGACAAGCCCGAGCCCGCTCCTAAGCCCAAGAAAGTTTACTCCGGAAACAGCAATGCCCTGTTTGGCAACTCGAACTATACCAACCTGCCCAACACCTCCACAAATACAACTCAAGCCGAGCCAGTTAACCAAATAGCCACCCAAACCAGTCAACCGCGTACCCAGCCCCGCACTTTTGCTCAGTTCTCAGCACCACTCTCTGCCGTGCTCGAGAAATTGGTCGAAAAGCCACTTACCCTTACTCCCCTACCTCAAAAACTACCCGCATCCCACAACCCTAATGCGTATTGTGCCTATCACCAGAATGTGGGCCACCTGACCGACAACTGCTTTCGTCTCCGCCATGCAATCCAGGACCTGATAGACAACAAAACCCTCCCCATGCCACCACAAAAACCAAACACCATCTCAAACCCACTCCCAAAGCATTCCAATGCCCGCACCAACCTTATCTCCATAAGCCAGCCTTTTAACCCCAGCCTTTACATCATTCCTGATACCCAACCCAAGCCAGCCGTCGAGTTGCCAGTTGAGGATACGGTCTGCACGCTTGAGACCGTGGAATGGGACTTTCAGGTAAGGTGGGAAGACTTGGTGCAAGATTTCTTGGCAGTGGAAGACAGGGCTCTTATTGCTGGAGTATGGCCCGTGGCACTTAACCCCAGCCAAATCGAGGAATTGGAACATGGAGAATGGAGACAGGACTGGGAAGAAATGATGGTCGATCCCTTAGATGGGTATTCCCTATTTGCACTGTTCACTGAACCTGAACCTGTCGAGAACGAAGAAGAATGGGAATGGGAGCCCGAACCCGATGGATGGCACTGGATGGATGATTCTGACCCCCTAGATGAAACATCATTGACATACCTTTTCCGGGAAGAAGAAGTGGTGGAAGAAATGGATCTGATGAACCCCCGTATGTTCTCAGGACTCAATGCCAGGACCATTGTCAACCTTACTCGAGACTTTGATGCTCTGGAATGCTCCATGGACTATCTTTTCCTCCCGCAGGAATACATCGTCGAGGAGTTCTTTTCTAAACCCGTAGTACAAATCCCTGATGAGCCCAGCATCTGTGTATTGGATCCGGAAGATCTGTGGGGAAAGTCTGAATTGGTAAATGTATGGATGAACGATGAGGAACTGACTGTCAACAAGGCCATGCTAGACGAAGGATCTCTGCGGATTAGCAATGACAACAGCAGCAACAATGCCAACTTCTAGAATTCTCTGGAGGAGGACAGCATCTGGCACGCCTTGGAAATGGAAACTCTCAACGAAACTTTGGAGAAGACAACACTTGACAAAGGGAAGCGCAAGGCGGACGACTATGACTTTGACTTCGCCGATTTCTGGAAAGGTACTTGGTGGGAACCAATCCCCAAAACAGTTAGTAACCTTACCAGGAGTGGAAGAGTATATTAGACTACCAACCTCTAGCAGGGTAGCTCATCCCGAGCCCCTCCACCGCAGCAGAATACCCCTGTCAACCCCACAAGCCTGAACACCTCCGTCCTCCAAGCTCCACAAAACAACCCTCCAAGCTCCGCTAAACCTAACCCACCTACCCAACCCAAACTGTCCATAGACCTTAACTCACTCCCTGAAGCTAATCTCGAAGCCTCCGCTGATCCCATTATCCGACAACTCCAGGAAATCCCCGCTCGTATGTCTATATGGGGAGTGTTAGCTGCTTCCCGCGAGCATCGACGCCGACTGGTCAACACCCTTTCCAGGTTCGAAGTTCCCTCTGACATCGCCCCAGAAGCTCTCATCACCCTTATAACCTCAAACCTCACCCAGCACACCTTATCCTTCACTGAGAAAGATTTGCTGCCTGAGGGAACCGACCAAAACAAGCCCCTTCACATCACTATGAAGTGCCTGGGAAAGTGGGTCCCAGCAATCCTTGTTGATAATGGCTCCGCCATTAACGTGTGTCCACTCTGCACTGCTTATTGCTTGGGCCTTAAGAACAAGGACTTCACGCCGTCGAATTTGGGCGTCCGTGCTTATGATAATACGCGTCGGGATGTTTTGGGGACAATCAACTT
Source organism: Rhododendron molle (assembly GCA_025413875.1). NCBI lineage: Eukaryota > Viridiplantae > Streptophyta > Magnoliopsida > Ericales > Ericaceae > Rhododendron > Rhododendron molle. The sequence continues at coordinate 27,219,421 of CM046388.1, read as the reverse complement.
GGAATTGGCAACTGGCAAGTTCAAAACCACCGTCGAATTCTGTGTGCTGGAAATACCTGCATCTTTCAATCTCCTGTTGGGAAGGCCTTGGCTACACCACCCGGATGTTATGGGAGTGCCTTCAACATTGCACCAGAAACTCATCTTGGGCTTAGACTCTGAAACCCTTATCATCTATGGAGACTCAGGCATCCGTCCCAAAGCCGAGGACAATTCCCCATTACTGGAAATTATGCATGGAGAGGAAGATATTGCCATGGGAGGCTTTGCAGTTATGACCTCGAAAGTCTGTACCATTCGGGCCAAGGACGGTTTCTTGGTGAGCTCTACAGCGTTGGAAATTATGAAACGGATGAAGTATTTGCCGGGCATGGGCTTGGGACTTTATAATCAAGGAGTCCCTGAGTTCCCTGATTTCCCTGGAAGTAATGAGCGTTTTGGTCTGGGATATGAGGCCAATAAGGGTGATCCAGCAAAGAAATGGCGTAATCGCGCCCGGGCCCGTGCAACGGAGATGAAATTGAAAGAGAAGGAGCCACTGTACCAAGGAGAACCTGAGCCCTTTGTAGACCTTGAGACAAAGATGAGATATCCTGGCTTCGAAATCTTTGCCAATGATACATGAGAGAGTGACGAAGAAGTCGCAAAGGTGGAAGAACTATCTGAGGCACTCGACTGGTTGGAAGCTTTTGGTTTGGGCAGTCTCCAACTCCTGTTTGAGGGCGAGGATCCAAAGGGTATGATACAATATCCTACTGTGCTGATGCTTGGAGATGAAGGAGAAATTGAAGACCCTTCCAAACTCATTGTGGAGGCTGTAGGCGTTTATGATAATTGCACTTTCATTCCACATGTAACTCGCACTCACAGCACTTGCACTGAGTCTGAGTCTGAGTCCAACACTAACTCGTCGTCTAGCACAGAGTCGGAGTTTGTGCCTGTCAGCCCTCCACTTCGTAGCTTTTACTTTGAATTCGAGTCAACCGCTGTATTCCCCCCGTCTGATGAACTGGTTAATGAAATGAATGACGTTTTCGCTTACTTGCCGATTTTTGAAATAAATTGTTTGGATCCCGACGATGAAGGAATAGATCTCGATGGGGGACATTCCCAAGGAGATCCGTTCCCTCATCGATCGTGAAAATGAAAGGCATGCTCAGCCTCTAAAAGAAGAAATAATCTCAATAAACTTGGGTGATGAGGACGACCCTCGATTGGTTCAGGTCGGTTCAGGGCTGTCTCCCACTGAGCTTCAAGAGCTCACTGATTTACTAAAAGAATTCAAAGAAGTTTTCGCTTGGTCCCATGCAGACATGCCCGGAATCGACCCGGAGATAGTCGAGCACAGAATCCCTCTCTACCCTGACGCGAAGCCCGTTAAGCAAAAATTAAGGAAAATGCGGCCTGATTGGGTATTTAAGATAAAAGAAGAGCTCACAAAACAAATCGACGCTGGTTTTCTAATTGTAACAGAGTACCCCACTTGGGTAGCTAACATTGTTCCTGTCCCCAAAAAGGACGGAAAGATCAGAGTGTGCATCAATTTTAGAGATCTGAACAAAGCAAGCCCTAAGGACAATTTTCCATTGCCACATATAGACGTACTCGTGGATAACACTGCAGGGCACGCTCTACTTTCTTTCATGGATGGCTTCTCGGGGTACAATTAGATTCTCCTAGCTCCGGAAGACAGGGAAAAGACCACATTCATCACCGAGTGGGGGACATATTGCTATCGGGTTATGCCATTTAGGTTGAAGAACGCCGGTCCTACGTATCAGAGGGGTGCCACCACAGTGTTGCACGACATGATTCACAAGGAGGTCGAGGTTTACATTGATGACATGATAATGAAGGGAAAGGAAAGGAAGGACCATCTCCCGACATTGAGAAAGTTCTTTGAGAGGATACGAAAGTACAGAATGCGACTCAATCCACAGAAGTGCACGTTCGGGGTCGGCTGGAAAGTTGCTTGGATTCATGATCACGACCAGAGGAATCGAGGTGGATCCTTCTAAGATTAAAGCTATTCTTGAGATGGAACCGCCTCAGTCCGAGAAGGAAGTCCGGTGTTTCTTGGGAAAGATTCAATTTATCAGTCGGTTCATAGCCAAGTTGACTTTGACCTGTGAGCCGTTGTTTCGTCTGCTCAAGAAGGACGTAAAGTTCGAATGGAACGACAAATGCCAAAAGGCCTTCGAAGCAGTGCGAACTTATCTTCAGAATCCGCCGATCTTGATACCACCCATTCCGGGAAAACCTTTGATCCTATACTTGTCCGTCACGCCCTCATCAATGGGGTGCATGCTCGCACAAGAGGGAGATGATGGGGTTGAAAGGGCGATCTACTACCTGAGCAAGAAAATGGTGGGAAGCGAGGAGCGATACACTTCATTGGAAAAGACATGTTGGGCGCTCGTTTGGGCCACAAAGAAATTGAGACACTACATGCTATCTTACTTGGTGATACTGATTTCTCGCATGGACCCCCTCAAATATCTATTCGAGAAGCCAGCACTTACCGGTAAGCTAGCACGTTGGTTGCTCTTATTGGCCAAGTTTGAAATCAAGTATGTTACCCGCAAATCAGTAAAAGAAAGGGCAGTAGCAGAGTTTTTGGCAGATCGCCCAATCGAGGGGCCCGAACACACGGAGTTTCCATTTCCCGATGAAGATGTAATGACTGCAGTCGATGAGACATGGACGTTGTACTTCGACGAAGCTGCGGGATCGGCATACTACTGGTCTCACCCGAGGGGTCACATATTCCCCTGGCTTTCAAGTTGAACTTTGAAGTCATGAATAATGAGGCAGAGTACGAGGCATGTATTGTTGGAATGGAAGCTGCACTCGAAATTGGGGTCAAGGTGCTGGAAGTCGTGGGGGATTCCAACTTGGTTGTGTCACAAGCAAACGGGGAATGGAAGGTCAAAGATGAGAAGATGAAGCCCCGACGAGCTTATTCTGAATTTTCAAAAGGTGACTTTCACGCACGTCCCGAGGATGAAGAATCGCTTCGCCGACGCGCTCGCTACCTTAGCATCCATGCTGGAACTTCCGATCGGGGTGAAGCTAAGGCCTGTCATGATTGACCAAAGAGGCAAGCACGTGTACGACTATGTCATGAACATCGACGAGCCTAATGATGGACTCCCTTGGTTTCACGACATTTGGAATTTCGTCGAAAAGGGAGAGTTCCCTGCAGATTCTACCAAGAAGGATCGGATCGCGTTACAGCGACTGGCGTCTCAGTACATCATCTGTGGTGGAAAATTGTACCGACGATCTCTGTGCGGAGTCCATAAGTTATGTATTCACGGTGACGACACGAAAACTGTAATGTAAGAGGTGCATGAAGGAGTCTATGGGCCGCACATGAACGGGATGATGCTGGCTAAGAAAGTTTTGAGATTGGGTTACTATTGGTCGACTATGGAAACAGATTGCATTAAGTATGTGCGCCGATGTCATAAGTGCCAGACTCATGCTAATCTTATCCATGTCCCGCCTTCGGAATTACACTTAATGGCGACACCATGGCCATTCTCCGCCTGGGGCATCGATGTCATCGGAAGGATCACGCCTGCGTCTTCTAACAGTCACAGGTTCATCTTGGTAGCGGTCGATTATTTCACCAAATGGGTTGAAGCAACTTCGTACAAGACTTTGACGGCAGTTCAAGTGGCTCACTTTATCAGGCAAAACATCATTTATCGGTATGGGGTCCCTCAAGCCTTCGTATCTGATAATGGTGTTCACTTCAAAGGGAAAGTTCTAGAACTTTTTGACGAGTTCAAGATTCAAGTGCATCACTCAACCACTTATCGGCCACAAACGAATGGGGCAGTCGAAGCAACTAATAAGACCATCAAGTCGATCCTCGAAAGGACTGTCGAATCAGCTAGGGATTGGCACGAGCAGCTACCGCTAGCTTTGTGGGGATACCGGACGTCTATCCGCACACCGACAGGGGCAACACCCTATTCTTTGGTGTACGGTATGGAAGCCGTTCTCCCCATCGAGCTAGAAGTTCCATCACTCAGAATCATGGCGGAACAGGGAATAGATGAGGCCTATTGGATCAGTGGAAGGTTCGAAGAGCTCATGTTGTTTGACGAAAGGAGACTGCGGGCATTGTACCACATCCAGGGTTATCAGCGGAGAATCGCCCGAGCATTCAACAAGAAGGTGAAGTCAAGGGACCTGCAAGAGGGGGACATGGTAGTCAAGGAAATCTGTGCACCAATCTTTGACCTACAAGGGAAGTTCCGACCAAAGTGGGCAGGGCCGTACATCATCAAGTCGATCCTTTCCGGAGGAGCAGCATTGATCATCGATCTTGACGGCAACGAATTCTCAAATCTTGTCAATTTGGATCAACTCAAGCGCTATTACCCCTGAGAGAGCTCGCTGGGCTGAAAACCGCAAGGGCAGGCGATCCCAGGCAAAAATTAGAGCAAGCCTGCTAGGTCGAAAACCCGAAAGGGCGGCCGAGGCAAAAGTTAAGTCAAAAAGTCGAAAAAGAGCTCGCTAGGCCGAAAACTCGAAAGGGCGGTTCTAGGCAAAATTTAGAGCATAAAAAGGAGAGTGTTAATACCCAAGCAAACCCTAGCCTGAACTACGTATGGGCCTGATTCCCTTTCTTGAGGGATACGTAGGCAATCTCACTTTGAGGCTCGGTCCTAAAAATTTCCAAAATCAAAATCCAAATTGACAAATCAAGGCGCATGCGATTATTGAACTGAAAGGGGGAAACCCTTAATCAGTCAATTTTATTCAGATTACTTCTTTATTACAAGTTGAGCATGAAAAAGAGAAAACGCACAACTAAAGCATTTTTTATTCCAAAACACGGCAAAGTAAGCAATCAACCCATCCTTGCTTCCACATCTCTCCTTAGCCATTTGCGGTACCTTCCGGTCGAAGCAATTGAGAAAAGTGGGTCGCCCGGCCTAGTCCTACGAGTCTCCCACGTTCGAACATAACTCTGAAGGCTCGGAATGGTGAAGGGGGGGAGACGAAGCACTTCAGATCCTTGCGCCGGCACTTCTTGATTAAGCCCAAGCTGACGAAGAATGCGAAAGGGTGAGTAGAAAGTAAAGCCTGTCAAGCCAGCCGCAAACACGTGCGTCGAGCCCATGTTGCTCACGGTCATTGCAGGAAGCCTCAGCCAATGGCACCGCCAAGCGATGTCATCTTCCTCTGCAGATGCAAAGAAATCAGTCCAATCATCTTCACTGCTGTACATCACCTGGGAGGGACGGTTCCATCCGCTCGCCCGGTACCACCAGTCATTTGCTGGAGGAGTCAGCAGGTTCAACTTGTCGCAAAGCCACATCTAGCCAAAAAGAGAGAAAACAAGTAAGGAGCCAGATAAAGCCTAAGCCGAGTGTCGAGGTAAAATGAATGTGAGAAATAGAAAAAGGAGAGCTGAGTGAGGTCCCTAACCTGCAGCAACAGCGGGCTACCACCAAAAACCCTCGTAAGGCCCAAAGACGAACAAAGATCCAACCCCATCAAGGTTTCTGCAAGGACCAAAGGCGCAACATCCTTGCGAGCCTCAATCTGAGCAGCAACTCCTACTAGCAAAGGGCTAGGTTGACCGACAGAGGGAACCAGCAGGAAGGCCGCCAAGAGGCAGATGCAACAAGCCATCATTCGATGACCTTGATACTCGAAATCCGTTACGTCTCCTGGTGGGTTGAATCTCTCATACAACTGCACGATATTGATGGCATTGCCCCGGGTCAAGAACTCAGCAACGTTCCCGCTAACCCCCAGCTTGGTTTTTAGTATATTCTTCATGCTCTCCTTAAGCATTGGAACAATTGGCTCGGTAGAGTCATGGCTCCCCAGGTAGGCATGGAATTCCTCGACGGTGGGACATAACTCTTGGGAACCAAAGAGAAAAACATGCACTTCGGGATCCCAAAAGCGTGTAGCCGCGTGCAGCAAGACAGGGCGGATTGTGTTCTCACGGAGAGACTTCAAGGCATGAAGGCGATGCCCTCAAAAATTCAGCCAATCAATGCCTTCAAGGCTGTCCAACCAAGGCCGAAGCAAAGCTTGATTCAATAAAGCCATGAGAAATAAAGTTTTAGAGGGAAAATGATGGTTTGAAGTGTGAATAGGTTTGCCAAGGCTGGGCTCAGTACTTATAGAAGGCTGGAGGGGGGCAATCCCTCACTCAATAGCCTTGGGACTCAACAAACTTGTCTTTTTCAAGACCACTTGCTTGCATTTTCAAGATGTCAAACTTTGGAAACTTGAGAAAACATGGGAAATACACTAGTCTTGCTTTGGGAAGCCACTGACCCTTGGAAATTAGTTTAAGGAGAATTACAAGATGCCTTGGAAGTGAGCATTCAGAGCAAAAGGACATAAGAGAGCTGGGAAATCATCTTGGAAAGGAACAATGGTCTGCAGATCACAGCAGTCTCGAGCGCTCGGGAGTTAATTCCCAAGCGCTCGACAACACTTTGGAGCGCTCGAGAGTTCTGCAGTTTTGACAGCAGGTTTTCTTCCCTGGTGTTTGGTCCCGAGATGGCATCCCAAGCTCTGTTCTTCAAGTTTAACAAATTTCAATCCACTCCTAAGGGAATACAGCGTGTCCAATTATCCGTTTGTCTGAGTATTCATGAATATTCCTCGAAAAACCCCAAAATCCCAATGGTTTCCTTCCCGTCAACGTGTCAAATTTCGTGTTGAGAGTATTTATTCAAGTCTAATGGCATGCGCGAGTCTTAATACATGCTAGTGACTGAATGAAACGATCATACGCGCGCCGAAACTTAAGGAATCAATTTTTACCTTCAAACGCCCCTATACATGGCGGCGTTGGAAGCATGGACTCGGATCGAATACTCTCGGCGCCCGATTATTCTCCTTAATGATCACAAATTCCGCATTAAGGGCATTTTTGTCATTTTAAATCAAATTCCATGAGTCGAGTCGATTGTGTCAAGTTTTATTCCGTTTTGAGAGTATCGGTTGAAATTCGCGTGCTCTTTACTTTCTTTCAAAGCTAGACGGACATATTTCATAAAATACAATTCTTAAAGGGAGTGCAAACGAACGCAAATCAAGAAAAGTACAAACTTTCATAAATAAATAAGGCATCTACAATGAGTAAAGAAGGAAGTGCATAAGCTAGGGCAAATACACGCCCGATCCTACCTACCAGGGCACGTAGGCCCAAACCAAAAACCAAGGCACGCAAGCCCGGAGGCTACAACTGTGCTGGCACGCAGGCCCATGCCAAAGAAAGACTAGCAAAGCAAAAGGCCTAGAGCTCAGCCCAGGCGGATCCTCTTCTGCTGGCGTCCCCCGGACTCAGAACTCTTAACCTCGTCCTCGTCCTCGTCCCCGTCATCGTCGTCATCGTCGTCGGAAGGGCCTGAGGCAGTACTCGAGTCCATGGACCCTAAAGCTCGTGACTCAAGCGACTCCTCTGTATCCTCCTCTGACTCCTCGGGAGCGGGTCTCCACCGTGACGCTACTCTAGGAACCACCTCGAACTGCCCAGCCCCTGCTCTCTGTCTACCCCGGCCTCTTGTGCTAGCAGAAGCTGGCAGGCTCGTGGTGTCCTGCGGCTGTGTCCTGACCGAGCGTCGTGGCTGCACCTGCATGTCATGAACATTCATTCATTTCATACATGTTTTAGATCCAATAAAATGTATATGCATACATTTGCATTTTCATACCTGAGAAGCAACAGGTGGAGCAGGCTTAGGAACAGGTCTGGTCTGGAGGGTCCTCCCCTTAGCACAGTCCCTCAGCAACTGCCGCATCCCCACCATCAGCATGATAGCCTGCTCTGCCCATTCTCGCGGCACCTGCACGATGGTTCAAAAGTCAAAGCAGTGTATGCATGAACAAGAAACATTTGAAGCATGGAAAGAAACAAAGTTGTGTTATACCTGTGCGGGAAGCTGCATCCGTGGCTGTGGAAGGCGTGGAATGTCTAGCATCGCCCGTGCTCCAGAAGGGTCCCTCACCCCTATCGACCAGTCCAGCGTCGGTAACCCGGCTGGTGCAGAAGTCGCAGCTGCCTCTGGAACCTGTGAGCTGCCCTCACCTCGGCCCGAGGAGCTAGCACCTCTCCCACCAGCAGGAGGCCTAGCACCTCGTCCTCTACCACGTGAAGAGCGACCCCTGCTGCCCCGTGCTCCGGTCTCCTCTCCTGTCTCCTCTCCACCAGTAGCCTCACCCCTAGCCCTCCTGGCCTCAGCCTCCGCTACCCGTCTCTCTAGCTCTCGCTCCACACTTAAGCTGGTGGCCAGGTACCTGTCTCTGTATGTAGCGTAATCCAGCGTGCGCCGCAAGTATCTCTCCAGATCAGTATCAGGCACCGTATACCGCTCCAGCTCATCGCATGTATAGGTCCCGGTCCGCTGCACCCTTGGAGGGAGTGGCCCCGGTACAACGAACTTTAGAAGACCGAGTGACTGTCGCGTCACCCGATCCCCCAGGTACCACTGCAAACCCAAAGGGCACTCCAGTAGGACTCGGCTCCTAGTCACCTCCCGGATCCTCGGTAGGAAGTCAGCCTCCAGCCTCGCCCATCAATCCCAGTGAACCTGCATCCAGTTGATGTACATTAATGATCGTATTTCATAAAGGAAAGCACAAGGCAGGAAAAGAAAGGAACATCAATGTTTATACCGTGACTCCAGTGATGTTATCCAGCTAGCGCCGGAAAGTCATCACCTGTCCTCATCGCTCCTTCGCTCTCCGGTACTCCGTACTCCATGCTAGTGCACGTGGAAGCAAGCTCAGATTTGTGCAAGTGTTCTCGGGCGGGAACATGCCCAAGACCTCGTAAGCCCAAAGCTGCATATTTTGGAAGTCGATTCAAGTCAGATATATGTTCAATTCAATTCAATTCATTCAATTAAAACAATTCGAAGCAGTAGTGTTGAATCATACCTCAATCACCCTCCAGTAACCGCCTATGGTGTCCCCCACTCCACGTGAGGCAGCTCCTAGAAAGCAGTAGAGCGTGCACAGAGCAGCACCGCCCCAGTCGAACTGTCCGACCTGTCTCAGATCCACCAAGCCCGCCAAATACCTCAAGTGAACCCGGGATCACCTGAGCGGGAACAGAGAAGCCCGAGCAGTCTGGCGGTAAGCCCTGGCCATCACAGGCCACCTCAATGTCGTCTCTTGGCTCGTGGTCCCGATGCGTAAATCGCCTGTACTGCTACCCCTCCGCTGTGGCGCGGGACCCGTCCAAGAAACCACCTCAGAGCCGCGTCGTCCAGGTCTATGCTTGCGTCGAATGGAATCGGGTCACCACCAACTCGGAGCCCCATGATCGCCGCGAAGTCGAGTGGAGTCATCGTCATCTCCCCGAAGCGGAGGTGGAATGTGTTGGTGGTGTCCCACCACCGCTCCGCCAGCGCTGTCATCACGGCGCCATCAACCCTCACCGCCGTCAGCAACAGGATGAATGGCCCGAAACCAGCCTCCTCCACCAACTCGCGCACCCTCCGTGGCAACTCTCGGAAGTGCTTCAACAAGTGGCCCGAGCCTCCGTGGCCGTAGATGTCCCTGGTGCGCTGTTTCAACAGAGTAAAGAAATAGCATCAGTAAGCAACACCATAATTCAAGGAAGCAGGTTTAATACAGGAAGCAAAACATTGAAATTATACCGTGGTCCATTCAGAAGAGATGTGTGTGGCCCGATCTCGAAGAAGCAAGTCCTCAGGGTAGTCATCCCGGGCTGGAACGTAGCCGGTCATCCCCATCGGCTCAAAGAAGTGCAACCGTGGAGTGTAAGTCCCCGACTCAAACCCAGGACGTGCGCTGGCCAAGTAGGCCTTCGCCTCGTCGGCCGCCGTAACGCGCTCCTCCATCACCACCTCCTCCTCCTCCTGCCCCAAATCAGTCATCTCTAGCGACCCCGTATCTGTCGTCGTCCCCGCACCGCTGAGCATCGCTCCAAGCAGCAGTGCTGAAGTCTGATCCTCAGGGGTCCTTGCACCCCTCAGCACCTCTCTAATCCCGGCGTCGAGACCGAGGGCGTCCAGTATGTCCTGCGGCCTCGCCGTGTCCAAGAAGTCCCCCTCCGTGAATGGGACCGGATGTGAAGCACCGATCCCGCTGTCCCCGACCCTCGGCTCAGCAGCCGTCGCCCTCAGCACTGGCGTCGCAACGACGCGACCAGCCGTCACTACCTCGTCCCCGCCACCTTCCCTCCGCTCATCGCCGGCCCGCTCCGCGGCCACAAGCAGATCCTCTACTGTAGGAGTATGAGGAGTGCCCATAGCACCTCCCCCACTACTTGTATCGCCTCCCCCGCTACTCGTCCCATCTCCTCCACCGCCCAACGTACCTCTGCTGCTCGTGGCCAACTCACCTCCCTCGCCACGTACGGTCCCACCATCACTGATGTCCTCTGCCACCGCCAAACCCCCGCTGGTACTCTCCACTGCCCCTGTACCCCTGTCGGCCTCGACCTCCGCAACTAGACCCTCGCCAACGTGCCCCTCCTGAGCTGTTGTGACAGCACTGCCGCTGTCCACCTCCATCGCCACTGCGGTCTCTGGAACTGCCGCTTCCTCGCGGCTGAGCATTCCCCCGTCGCCACCACTGGTCATCCTCGGTTCCTCCACTCCCCAAGCCTTCTTCTTCCTTTTGATTCGCACTTCCTGGCAAACGATGGCCCACTGGAAAATCGAGGAGATCTCGAGATCTCGACCTCAGTCCGTGTTGAGAGAGTGAAAGAACTTGAGATGGAGAGAGTGGAGAGAGATCAGTCAAATGAGAGAGACAGATCGCCCGAGGGAGAGTGTGGGAACGATCGAGATTTAGAGTGTACGGTTCGCTCTGGTTCTCGAGCGCTGAGGAGTGGGTTTAAAACCCCAAATCAATCGAAGAAGATGAATAGGACCGTAGGCCCCAGTCGTGGTCTCGAGCGATCGAGACCACTCCCGAGCGCTTGGGAGTGGTTCTGAGTGCTGAGGTTTGTCCCCAGCCCTCGTGCCAGCCCTCTGTCGTCCCGTGAGTTTCCTACTTTCGAGGCTAGCTTAGCTTCTACTTCTTCTTCCTTTTTACAAAATCAATCTCAGTCCTGGCTTCGGCAGCCTCGAACGGGACTTTGGGACACAAACCTCCGTCGGTGACGTGTCTTTCGTCCTGCACTTTGCAATTTGGCGCTTCACTTGATAGTCGATCGAGATTTGGATCTTTATGCTAATTTCAACAGGTTTGCAGGTATTTCTACACTACAGGTGCTATTTTATCCTTTCTTTTTTTTCCATCCGCCGAACAGAGCAACAAGTGGACCTTTCTTAAATTCGTGTCGATCTTTTCTTTTGCATGCATCACACGTGCTTGCATTTGCCGTCCGCCAAACAGAGCAACAGGTGGACCCCTGCATGTATTTATCAAACTCGTGCCGATCACTTTCCATGCATGCATCACACGTGCTTGCATTTGCTGTCCGCCAGACAGAGTAACAGGTGGACCCATTGCATATTTATCTTGTCAAGGTATCGTCAATCTTTCTCGTGCATGCATCACACATGCGTGCATTTGCCCACAGAACTACGCTGGTCTGATCCCCCACAGAAAAGGGTACGTAGGCAGTCTGAAAGGATGCGACCACATGCATCAAACACCTTTACTCATATTCATGTTTTGAATTGAGGATTTTGACTTAGCTCGAATTGGGCTGTCTCAATCTTTGGACATCACTCATATCCAGACATGATATCGAGCGATGCCCAAAGAGGGGCAACTGCAGACACCCCAATTTGGACAACTCGAATTTCCTTGATTCGTTGCCCGGAGGCTTCCCGATGATGAAAATTGGATTAAACAAGCCTTGGACCGATAGAACAATGCTCCTTGAAGGACTTTAAAAAGAGAAATAAAATGTCAAAAATAGCTTTCAAGCGCTTTGGACCAATCCCAAGCGCTCCAGACTATTTTCCAAAACCATGGGTCAGCCAATTCTCGAGCGCTTGAGAGTCAAGTCCCAAGCGCTCGAGACCACTCTCAAGCGCTCGAGACTTTTGTACTGCCCAATGGAGGTTGAAGCTTCCCCACTATCCATGCAGCCATCATTGCAGCCGTTTGAACGGATCTTAGCCTTGGACCTCACTCAACCTCAGTCAGAGCTGAGATTTTATTTTGATTTCAAATAATATTTTCCAAGAGGAGACCATATGTTATATTTTTGCCTATAAAAAGCCTTCTTCAGCTTAGAAGAAAGGGGGGACTCTCTCTCTAGACCTCTTCTCTGGCAATTCAAAGCAGAAAAACCAGCTCTCACTCTTTTGCAAGCAAAAATTCCCATTTTCAAAGGCAAAAACAACCAAAAACCCAAAGTAGCAAGAAGATGGAAGGAGTTCAGATCATCACCAGCTTCTGATCTCCTGAAGTTTTCATCTCCTTCCCATGTTCTAAATCTCTCTTCCAAGGAGCAAAGTTTCAAGCAAAAAGGTAGAAGCCTCACACTTTGGTGTCAACCAAAAGCAGGGCTATTTCTTCCCTTCTGAGGGAGGCTTCCCAGCTCACTCCAGTCCTTAATATTGGAAGTGAGATGGGAGAGCCTTAGTGTTAAAACAAGAGCAAAGGGCCACGAGTGCTTTCCATGCATGCAGCATTGGCAACACTCCCGAGCGCTCGGGACTATTCTGGAGCGCTCGAGAGTGGTGCCGGTTCTCATTTCCCATTTTTTTTAGCATTTAAACTAACATGCAAGGGATATAGAGGCAGGTCTCAAGCAAAAAGGGTCTTCTTAAAATGTTTTTGCTGTATCTAATCTGATTTCCAAAAAAAAGAGAAGGATCATTTTCATGCAAAAGAAATGCAAAAACATGTTTTTCAGTAGATTAAAAAGAGGAACCTTTGGCATGCAAAATGAATAAATAGATCTGTTACATGAAAACATTAAAGCAAGGGCAATGGTTGGTCGAGATCAGTTTGGGAGTGCAGCTCACTCTAGTGCGCTCGAATCTACTCCAGAGCGCTCGGGAGTTTTCTGCATGCCATTTTATCCATGTCTCCCTCTATTTTAGTTCTCGTACTACCCTTGCATGCCTTGCATGTGACCCTTTAATCTTTTGAACTGTAAAACCACTTTTCTCGAAAGGCAAGTACGGATGACTTGGTGGAATGGGGTCTGATCCTGATCTACCAAGTTTCCTGTTGAGCCTGGTTCATGCTTGAGATCATTTTAGTTTACATTCTCAATATTGTATTCTGTTGTATTCTGTTGTACTAACATAATTTGCAGGTTGGGCATGCAATACTCCCGAGCGCTCGGGAGTGCTCCCGAGCGCTCGGGAGTGCTCCCGAGCGCTCGAGAGTGGGTCGGTGACAAGGCCTCCCAGTTTTGACCATCTTGCATTTATTCACTATCTCACATCACTCTTTGTACACATGCACGTGCATGCACTTCCCAACCTGATATATCTGTAAATAAATGCTAGCTGCTTAATGGAATAAGATCCTTTGAAAAATCCCACAAATGTTTAGTAGAGACCGATTTCAAATCGGGCGAGGGGGGTGCCGTAAAACCCTTCCCCCCTCGTAACATGGCTTCCGAACCTTTTTCAAAATCTCTGGTTTTCAATTCAAATCAATCATTTTCCAAATGAAACGGTTTCTCGGGTGGCGAACCACAAATCCGGGTGGCGACTCATCAAAAATTTTCAAAATTCAAGAAACGGCGTGGCACCTCTTTTTCGGGCCGCCCCGATTCCACCCGGGGCTGTGGTAGCCCACAGATAGGATTATAATACCTTAGATTGGTAGAATTGAATCAAAAAGCAAAACTTTGAATTTGGAGAAGATGACTTGGGGTTTGGCTATGGGGGAGCCTTAGGATTGAATTGGTCCTTGTTTGGTGATGCTAGGTGATGCTATAGGTTCCAGGAGGTGATTGGTATGGTTAAATTGAGTTTCGGTTGGGTCTAGATACAAAATTCACTTTTCTCTCTCTCAGTTTCTCTCTCTAGAACTCCATTGCATGGAGCTCAAATTGCCCACGGTTTTCTCTCTTCTCTGACTCGGTGGAGTGTGGGGATGTGGTGTGTTCTTCGTAGGGCAATGGGGAATTTATAGGAAATTTTGGAGAGGTTGGATAAGATCGCATTAATGGAGGTTGTTTTCTTTGGACTAAGAATGGATGGAATAGGGCTAGGTTCAGTGTTAAAGAGGAAGCAGGAGATGGATAAGAATGAATGTAAATTTAGATTTTGCAGGGTACGAAGAAATTTTCCAGTTTGCGCGGGGGATAACATGGTTTCTTGGAGGTGAAGAAAGGGAGAGAGAGGAGAGTTGTGGGAGAGGGAGAGAGACAGGTGGGAGAGTGAGGGAGCTGCATGCATGTCGTGTGCATCTATGCTTGGTGTAAAACAGAAAATTTAAGGCTTTAAATAGTATGAATTCTATTAATAACATTATTGCTATTATTATTATTATTATAAAAAAAAATCAGGTCGTTTCAAAAATATCTAGTCGCCAAATGTTAATGGTGACTAAAATTTACTGTGGGCGGCTAGATTGTGAATCGCCAAATGTGCTTTTCATTGTAGAGCGCACTGCACCACACTTCAACCGCCAAGCACCGCTTCCCATCTTAAAGTCGTCGAAACCCAAACGTACCATAAACAACGCAGAAGCGCCGAATCACAAAACACAATCCCAACAAACAATTTTCTCTTGGCGAATAAATCGCTATCTGGATCGCGCCACAAGCAGTGGACATCAAGATCAATTATCAAACAATTAGTGCGTGTGTGCACATGCATGGGACGAAAAAACCAATAACGACAACTAAAACTGTTGGTGGGATCGCGCCCATTTTAACGACAACCGACACAAATTGGTCAGCCATAGCTAGAACCCAAGAGCCACACAAAAAGATGGAGATTCATATATGTAACTAGTAAGGGCAATCAAATTGTGCATTTTCTTACTCTTTTTTTTTTGTTCGGGAGCCAGATTGTGAGAATGAATTCTCTTACAAGACATTATAAAAACTACACTTTAGAAGCGCAATCTGAGAATCAACTGTAGAGGAGCTTTCCATTCTCATTTTGAATTATTTTCCCAAATTCACAATCTATTTTAAGCATTATTCTCAAAGGGGGTGTTTGGGAGGTGCATTTTTGCATTTTCCTATTTTCATTATTGCATTTTGGTTGTTTGGCTACTCAATTCTCAAAACCCATTTTACAAAATCCATTCCCAGATTTTTACAAAGGAAGCAAAAAGTGAGAATCACCTCTGGATCTCCTTTTCCCATTTTGCATTTTCTCATTTTCGGTTGAATTACCAAAATGCCCACTTCTCCTCCATAATTCATTTTTACATCTTTTAACACAATATAACAAGGCCAAGGGCAATTTGGTAAAAAATCAATCCATGATACATTTTCATCGTTCATCTACCAAACACTACTACTGTTCCAAAATATATTATGCACATCTCCCAAACACTCTTTCATTCTTCAAAACACATTCTGACCATAATCCAAAAAGTCAAAAAGGCAAAAAACTGAAAATGAAAAACCAAAAAGTAGGTTCACAAAAATACTCATTCATAATCTATTCTGAGCATTATCTTCCAAACACTACTTTGTTGCAAAATCTATTATGCACATATCTCCCAAATACTCTACCAGATTCATAATCCATTCTGCCAAAATCCAAAACCAATAGCTCACAATCCAAAATCCAAAATGCAAAAATAATTAGACTCCCAAACAGTTTCTTAATTAGTGACATCATGGATGGAGAGTTAATCAGGATCTCCAAACAGCTGGATGACTATTTAATTATTCTTTTCTTTCCGTAAAACACAACAACGTGGTGGATGCAAAATCTTAACAAACTAAAACCACCCAAAAGAATCTATGGAATTTTTTGTTTTGTTTCTATTTCTGCTCCTTATTTCTTGCTATGATTTTAATCGATATAAGAGGACAAGCCTCGGGATATTTGACCTTTTTGATACTACAGGTTGAAAAGTCTCAATAAGCAAATTAATGGAGCCCAACGATGGGTACACACAAAGTACACTAGATCGCATGAGATTCATTTCGGGGTCTCATACTATTTATCATTGCTGTTTAATATGCTAAAATCATTATTTTAGGGTCGCTGCAAAAAATCAGCTCATTTGAATATTAGTACGGGTTTGATCGACTCACCCAAATTTAGGCTCGAAAATCAATCAAAATCCTTACCGATATCCGTTTGAGCTAATTTTTTAATAAACTCTTTAAAATAGTTTTTAAACAAATTAAACGGCTCTAATCATTTATTTTGTGTGAGACCGCGAGATGAATTCCACACAATCAAGTGTACATTTCATGTGCACCAAATGACGTACCTATAGGTTTTTAAGAAAATTAATGAAGTGGCTGTAATTTGTGGGTAGGAAATTTATGGGGGTGGATGGGCAAGTGGATAATTGAGGGTAGAATTGATGGACTTCTTCATGTGCTAGTCAACATCGATCCATGTATTTGTCAACATCACAAGACGTCTAAATCTTTACAAACTTCAACAATATTAATCCCACCACAGTTGGAAGTCCCCGTCAATTAACATAAAGGAGAGCTGGGTTGGCCCGATGATTTTGGCATGAGATTTATTAATTTACACCTACTTAAGATTTTAAATTTGATTTTTCTTGCTAACAAGTCTTAAGATCACTTCATTTACACGTATAAACGTGTGAAAAGAGGAAAATTGGGGAGCCTGCTGGCCCCTTCTGGGTGGCATGTGTGCTGGCCATTGAAATGGCATAGTTTTGGCACAAATGACCAACTACCAACATGCATCCCCAATGCCTCGTTTGGCAGCCAGCCCTCTTTCTATTTTAGACTAATTATAGGATTTATTTATTATTGGGGATCCATTTTGGGTCCCACAAAAATACTTCACACCGTTCGTTATTCTTAAAATATATTTTTACGCATTCTTGCAAAAAAAATTAGTTTAATGCAATATCAGTAAGAGTTTTTTCAGAATTCGTAAAGCGACACACTCGATTTCAAATTACTAATTGACTGATTTGTGGGGCTCAACAACAACAGAACCTATTGATTTGTGGGGCGCATTGATTTTAAAATAATTCAAACCACTCAATATACTTAAAATGTTTTTAATGAGTTCTTGCAAAAAATAAACTTAATTCGATATCAGTAAAGTAAAGGCTTTTCTAAATTCATAGGGCGAAACACTCAATTTCAAATCAATGGTTTTGTTGATTTTTTCTGGGCCCATTTCGGGTATCACAAAAATAGTTTCACCCTACGAATTCTGAAAAAGCCCTTATCGATATCAGGTTGAGCTAATTTTTTGCAGTAAAACATACAAAAATAACGAGCGGTCTAAATTATTTTTGTAGGACTCAAAATGGACCCCAAAAGAAATAAATAAATCATTACTTTAAAACGAAAAGAGGGTTGGCTGCCAAACGAGGCATTAGGAAGGCATGTTGGTAGTTGATCATTTGTGTTGTGCCAAAACTACGTGGTTTGGACGGCGAGCACACATGTTGCAGGCTTCCCAACTCCCCTACAGAGCTTAGAAGCCAAGTTAAATAGGCGGTTGTTCATTACTGGGAAAATGACAGTCCAGGGCGTGTTTTGATAGTTAATACCCTTCAAAAACATATTAAGAATATTTGTTAATGCTGAAAATATCATTAACGAATATTAATTATCAAAACACGTCATTGGCCGCCATTATTTTAATACCGCCGCAAACTGACATAGTGAGGACCATTAGGAAATTTGGGTTGGTATTCCAGTTGGTGGGCCTTGCAGCAACCTTGCTAAGGGGCCTGGGGTTTATGACATAAGGGCATGCATGCGTTTAAAATGTAGGAAATTTAGGGCTACCAACGTGCACCAGCTTGCGGATCCAAAAAAAAAACATGCCCCTGCTTTAATTTAGGTTGGGAGGATAAATTGGCCCACGAACTTCAACCTTTAATCAATCATACCCCCCAAGTATATTCAATAAAAAATTGTAATAAACCCTGTGCAATCTACAAGTTTTTACTGCTCATGATTATTTTTTATTCGAGATATCCAGATCTGACTTCTTTTTTTTTAAAAACTAGTATGTAATAGTGAGAGGTGTCAACTTCAACGGGTTGGTTTGAATTAGAATAATCCTGAGTTAAGGTCCTTTTTTCATATAGGCAAAATATTTATTAAGAAAATTTAACAAATGGTACATCAAGTTAAGGAAGAGGGGAGGGAAATCCAACTAAGGGTTGGATAAAAAAAAGAAACACCTAGTGGGCCGAGACCCAAACTAGGGATGGCATTCGGGGCGGATATTGGCATATCCGTACCCGATCCCCAAAACCGAAAGCCGAACCAAATGGGGTTTGAGTAATCCCTGAACAAAACGGGTAACCGAATACTACAAGAGAGAGAGAGAGAGAGAGAGAGAGAGAGTAGATCTAGAAACTGATTTCTGTAAACTAATCGAGCAACACAAACACCACCTTCGATTCAATGAACGTATACTAGATTGCAAAATAGAACAGAAATGGAACCTTGTAGTCCTGTTGCGGTGGACCTCGGTTCTTGCACTCGATCTGAGAGATGAAGATCGACGAGACAACAACAGCTCAGCTCCTTCTTCACCTCTTCAAAGTGATGATGATGGACGGCGAGAGGAGTGCCTGGAGTGAGGATGAGCGACAACGACTTGGCGAGAGGGGTGAGGATGATCGGTTGGGATCTTAGGAGTTAGGATCGATGTGATTCTGAGAGAGGTGATGATGTTTGGATTTCGGTGTTCCGATTTTGAACCCTAATCGCCCACCCTTAAATATATAAAGGGTTATCACACTCCAGGTCCCTAGACCTTAACACATGCAACAAGTTCATCCCTAAAATATTTGGAAGTTTGCTCATTTTTGTTAAAATGTGGACCCCACCCTTTTCCGATTGAATTCCAATGATTCAAGCCACTTAATGTGTTCAGAACGTGATTTTAAGGGTACCCGCGAGAAATGGGCGGGAAAAAAAAGACTGGAAAGGGCTGGGGATGGCAATCGGGGTGTTCGGGGCAGATATGGGGAATTTCGTATCCAATCCCCGAACCCGAACCCCTACCCATATCCGCCTCGATACCCGAACGAGGAGAGCAAGAAGAAACCATAACCGAACCACTCAAGGTTCGAGTAATTCCCGAACCGATTGGGTAATTGAACACAGAGAACACTACAAGGAAAAATTACATTGGGTGACAAATGAAAATCATCACAAATAATTTAGGTGACAAAAAAAAATTTGTCGACTAAAGATTGTCAAGAGTTCCTACCTGGTGACGAAATCTATTTTTCGTCACCTATAGTGTCTTTTGATGACGAAATATTTTGTCACCAAAAAGTGAATAATTGGTGATGAAATTTATTTCCTCATCTGTGCCTTTTGACAACGAAATTTTTTGTGAACAATTACTCCTTTTGGTGACGCCAATATAAGAAATCGGTGACGAAATTTTTCGTTGCAAAAGACGCTTTCATATGGAAAAAAAATCCTTCTTTCTTGCTCCTGCTAGGTTTTGAACCTGAGTTCCTTGAGTTTTTCGCGCAAGCTCCAACCAACTGCACCACACACACTTTACAGTAAATATTTGAAATATCTAATATATAACATATATGTTTAACATGAAAATATATTTCGAATGTAATTTTTAACCTTTAAATATTAAAATTAGCAATTTTGATAAACATGAAAGTTGTAGGCAATTGAGTTATTATTCAAACCCAATTTGAATTATCTCAAACGGAATTTTTAGTAAAGAGTTATGTCCGAAATACATTTTGTGACAAAGCGCAATTCATATATTTCATCACAAAAGGTACCCATTTGACGACGAAACAAATTTTTCGTCGTTGAAAGCATTAAAATGGTGACAGAATTATTTTTCGTCACCAAAGTTAAGCATTTGGTGACGAAAAAATTATTTCATCACTAAATTGGTCTCATATGGTGACGAAATATATTTTTCATCACCAAATAATTATCTTTTGCGATGAAAAATAATTTCGTCACATTTTTTAAGCTTTCGGCGAGGAAAAATGTATTTTGTCACCAAATGGGTACCTTTGGTGACAAAAATATTTTTTTCGTTACTAAGCAGGTATAATTAGTGACGAAATTATTTCGTCACAAAAGTTGTCAAAACAGTGACGAATTTATTTTTTCGTCGCCAAATATACTCATTTACTGACGAAATTAAATTTCGTCGCCACTTTTTCGTCACAAATTTTCATTTTTCTTGTAGTGGAAGGAGAGAGAGAGAGATCGAGTTGAGTTCTTCAAATCCACAACCAAACAGTGAACAGAGACTTCAATCAACAACACCAATCCAAAGCATAACAACTAACAATGCTCTCTCGCTGTACATCTTCTTGTTGAATTTAGGTAAAAAGCAAATTAAAAAACAAAACAAAGACTCAAAACCTGGTGTACATCTTCTTGCTGAATTTATTTTCAAAGCTCTCTAGCTGAATCAAATCACAGAAGCAATTTTCGCTGAGTTGACTCACGAACGTGTCCTTCGAATCAACCATCGGACCCATGTGATCCACGGTAAGATAGACCAAGAAAACCCCAAGAATTGAATTTCAGGTGGGTGAGGAAAAAAATGGGAGGCGATTCAAGCGAAGAATTGGTATGCATATACAGGTGATGAAGTTGTTCTGTGCACAAGAAAGGGGAGAGAGAGAATCACCTCCTCAGTCACAGTGGAGGCGCCTCTCTTTCAATCGAGAGAGAACCATAAAAATGAAGGCCCTGGTACACGGAGATATGTGTTTGTGTTGTATATATATAAGGGTATTTTTGTAATTACACGTATTTGGTTCGATTTGGGTACTGTTCAGTTCGGGTATCGGTTCGGGTATCAGACAAACCATAACCGAACCGATACCCGTTTCGTTATCCAAGGCCTCAACCATACCCATACCCGCGAGGAAAATTATGGTTATGGTTCGGGAAAAAACTTCGGTTATGGTTCAAGTACCCTTCGGTTCGGTTCAACTTGCCATCCCTAGAAAAGGCTTCATCCGAACAGTTTCGAACAATTTTTTATTGAACGGCTCAAATAAAAACTGTTCAAATCAAGCCATTTTTGATCATTTTTTTGGTGATTTCACGCGGGTATCCTTAAAATCACATTCTGATCACATTGAGTGGCTCGTATCATCGAAATTTGATTGAAAAATGGGAGAAATGAGGAGGTCCGCATTTTAACTAAAATGAAAACTTTCTCACAGGAGCCGGATTGTATATGTGTGTGTATATATATAAATATATATTATGATTTCAGTTCGGTTCGAGGATCTGTAAACCATACCCACACCGATACCTGTTCGGTTATCCAAGATCTCAACCATACCCATACCCATGGGAAAATTTTCGGTTATGGTTCGGGGAAAATTTTCGGTTACGGTTTGGTTCACTTTGCCATCCGTAACCCAAACACCCTTGGAGCGAAGCCCGAGAACACCCTAAGGGCCTCAACATGCCCAGATAAAACATATACAACACAAAACACCTAAATGGCCTAAAAAGCCTCGATATGCAAATTCACCTCTAACCCATAAAAGGCAAGGCCCATAAAAAATATAGGCCCAGCCCAAATCCAGCCTGAAACGTACAGGCCACCACCACTGCCCTACCATTACCCCGGCCACCGCTCTAGGAGGCACCACCTCCACAAGCCGTCGAACAACCAACCCAATCCGCCATTAAAATCAGACCTCCAAACTCCGCGCGCCGACGAGCCCCATACGCAATGAGTTAAGTAACCATGACCGTGGGAAGGGATGAATGAAAAGGCTTCAGAGCAATGAAACATATTTCTCCTAGCGCTTGCGCTGCCCTGCCCTGCCACTTCAATTGTAGAATTGGTTCAACAAAAAAACTACTATGATAGTACCAATTCATAATTGTGGGCCCAACAAAGTGTCCACTGATAGGATTTTTCTCAAAAAATCATTGCGGAAAAATATAGTTTCAAAAAAAAAAATTCGGATCTACTTCTTACGTGTGCGTAAAGATTCATGAGAAATGGTTAGAGTTTTACCTTTTCAGAGTTCGGAAACAAAAACCTACTTCTGGTTATGAAAAGATTGATTCCTTCTTGCTCCTTGCACCCCAAAAGTCTTCAACCCTATGACCCAAGAGAATAATAGCCAATAGGGTTTCTGGGAACCCTAGAATAATTCTCACCCTTTTCCTATTCTCTCAATATTGCCGTATGTAGGAGGAAAAGATTTCCGTGTCCTGCTTCAGAGAATTAGTGATTTATTTATAGGGATAAATAAACTTGGCCAATAAGCAATTCTCTTGTTGGGCTAGGGTTGGGACCTATGGGCTTCTTGAGGCTTAGCTAAAATTGGACTCACTCTCTCTCATCTCTATGAGTGGTGGCCCAATTAAACCAAAATTAATTTCACTATATAATTATGACTGAACTCTAGGCCTCAAGAATATCAATATATTGTACCCGATAAATGCCAATACCGTAATGTCAAACCCCTTCACCATGTAATGCCCATAAGTAGCAATTGGTCATAATAAATAACTGTCACACCAAAGCATACTTATATTTTAATTCCGTTGAATACTAGTTCACTCACTTTTAGTCTGGAAAAACATTTTTAATGAACGCTTCATTAAAATGACTAGTACTAGGTTTCAAAGACTAATCCAGTGAACTAACTCAAGGGGGCATTATACTCTATAATTAAATAGAGAGTGAATTCCATCTTGAAAATAATGTTCTCACAGTCCTAACATAAATCACCCAACCCACCGAGGTGTTGATCGAGTTAGACCTCACTCATTGGTGACTCAAAGTGACATAGGCTAGAAACTTGAGTTCATTAACTTTCTCAGGATTAAGAGTGAATTACAATTAGCATTATAAGATTCACACCAAAGTGGACAGTGGTTAAAATAGTGTGAGTCTTACGATGGTCCTTCAGTGTATATACCAAATACACCAACATATTAACTTGAAGTCTTTCACTTCAATGATTGAGATGGATCATTCTATCTAATAGAAGTTAATCATGTTGCAATTGACCTGATAGATAGTCCATTCTTATCAGCAATTGTGAATAATTCAAATTACAAACACTGGTGATTTATATCTCCCGTAAGTAAATCACATTTACATGCAGAAATCATATTCAATGTAATTTGGGACTTTAATATTCATCTCATGAATTATATCCAATGTATGAAATAAAGCATTTCAGAGGTTTTATGCCCTCAAAACCAATATCCACTAGACAATTTGAGGCATTCATTTTTGTAGGCTTTTTGCACCCTCATGACAAAAAATCAAATTGGTCGAAAAAGTTGGATCAAGTAATGTTATTATATATTTCTTGAAGGACGGAAAACAAAATATGAGAAATCGTTTATTTTTTTTAAGGAAAACCGATATGGTGCATGTGCATTCAAAAAACAAAAGAATGTTCTATATTTTTCCATGAATGACCTATACATGGATTACTAAAATGATTGGCGGAAACCGTCGTAGTGGTTGGGACTATACTTAAAACCCAAGATAGAAGAACACCAAACTAATTAAACAAAGCCTAATCTTCCAAACGATTGGAATTGATCCATTTTTTCCATCGAGTTCTGTCGAGGGAGCGTATGTGATATTCAAAGCGCCTCAATCTTTTTCAAATGACCACCTTTGATGTCAATTTTGGTCTACCATCCCTTTAGTGTTACTTTCAACCGTAAGCACACATGATAGAAGAAATTGAGTTGAATTGCTTGGGCCATTTCTGGATTTCCTAGCTCTAAAAAGAGGGCATTAGTCCACTGGATAAATATCAAGGGACCCAACTTTCGAGCACACTGAAGACCCAACTCACGGGACTTGGTGGGCTTCACTCCATTCAATTAGTTTTTGGAAAAACGCCGGCTCATGGCTTATTTTGATAATTAATATCCGTCAATGACATGCTGAGAATATTTGTTAATGTTAAAAATGTCATTATCGAATATTAATTATCAAAACACGTACTTGGCTCTCATTTTTCCTTTTTTCCTTTTTTTTGGTACTTCGGGAATTTCACTCTATTCAATTAGTGGCCCCATTGTTCCTATATTTAAGTATTTTTGGTTTTAGAATTTTTGTTCGTCACTGAATTTGTCAAATTCCCAATATTTGTTTTAGATTACTAAAAAGTAAAAAATTGACCAAGAGCAAATTGTTTTTTACTGAAGACGAGTAAATACCAAACAGTTGGTATTTTCATCGTTTTATATGATTTTTTTCAATTTTGGTCCATATTTTTTTACTTTGCTAATTCTTTTCATTGAGACAAATGGATTCCAAAGATTACGTCGAAAAACTAAACAAAAATATACGAAAAGCAAAAAATGCCAGATCAAAAATTAAGGGAGAATCAAGAATGGGGTAGTGATACGTTTTTTTTTGTCAATCGGCAAGTTTTATTAATTATAAATCAAACAAGAAGTCCAAAGAAGCCTCCCACTGAGCCCAGATAGAAAAATCCCCAACCCAAGTCAGTGGAGCATCAAAAGATAGAGCATACTTGGCCACCAAGTGAGCCACCTATTACAAGAACAAGGAATAAAATTAAGGGTAGTGATTTTGCCACACCCTTTTTTGATAATGCCACACCCTGCAAGTGTATTTTTTGGTGCAAAAATACACTTGCAGGGTGTGGCATTATCAAAAAAGGGTGTGGCAAAATAATTTCCCAAAATTAAAGTTACAAGAACGAAAGCTACTAGCTAGAGGTAAAGTGTTGCGCGCGAACCACCACTTCCAAGGTGGCACTGATTGAACATCTCCCTTGCAGCGTACGAAAAATCTTTTGAGCGTCACCCTCTGGAATAACATTGTCACTTCCATGATTCAATAGACTAGTCACTGCCATCCATACTCCCTTAGCTTTCACAAATTCTGCCGAGTGTGCTCCCGAGATAGGAATGGACTCCATGCGCAAAATATTCCCCAGGTGATCATGAACTACAAAGCCCACTCTGCCTCTACCGGTTTCCTTCACAAAGGCACCATCAACATTAATTTTCAGCGTCTCAGGAAGTGGTCTCTACCAGGCCAGTACATTCTCCTCTTGACTTCTCCCCACCGTGCTCCTTTCCTCCTCAACCGCTTGGCTGTATTCAGAAAAAACCGCCATGGCTTAGCAATAATCCTCTCTTCCCCTTGCCGTGATCCCGTAAACACTTCGTCATTCCTTGCTTTCCAGATGTTCCGACAAATTAGCGCAAGCAGACCCAATGAATCCCATTTCTCCTAGCCTGAGATAAGATTTCCCAACCTGAACCATATATCCCCAAACATCGTAGTTGCCATAACGTCAGGTCTGAATCTACATGGTGAAGCCAACCACACCCGAGCAACCCGTTCACTGGCAAAGCCTGTGAGCAAGAGTTTCGGGCTCCAAACCACATACAGGACACATACGATTCACAGGCATCATTCTTCGATATAGCACCTCATTCACTGGGACAATTTGGGGTAAACATTTCCACATAAAAATTCTCACCTTCATAGGGGCCTTAATGTTCCACACTCTCCGCCACGTATCAACATCTGTCCCTACACCACTGCTCTGCCCCTCGGCCACAACATTATTACTGTGGTTAGCAAAAGTCTCCTTCGCTATCACGTACGCTGTCTTGACTGTAAAGTTGCCATGAGTAGTTCTCCTCCAAATTTTACGATCCCGTAATCCCGTAGTACTAATAGAAAGTTGTAAAATTTGCTCCGCATCCCTTTCAAAAAAGATGTCCCGAATCTGAGCCAGTTTCCACTGCATAGTGTCCTTATCAATTAGGTCACTCACCTTTATCCATCTTGCGTCATTAGGATTGGGTGTTAGAATTTTAGGATACAACGGGTCCAACAACCAAGGATCACTCCATATGTTAATGCTCTTCCCATTACCAACCCTCCACTGCCATCCATTCTCAATGACCTCCCGGCTTGCTAGTATACTCTGCCAAGCCCAAGACGAAGTCTGTTTTGGTTGAGCCTCCAAAAAAGAAGAGTTGGGAAAATACTCCACCCTTGCTTAGCAAGCATCGCAAGATTGAAAGCTTCCAAATCCCTGAATCCAAGACCTCCCTTGCCTTTAACTTCCGTAAGTTTTCAACTCAACCAGTGAATCTTCCTTGTATCAGTAGCACCATTCCAGAAAAAAATTCGCCACCACCGAATTAAGAGACTTACATAAACTGGTAGGAATCTTTACGCAGGCCATGACAATATATGGGAGCGTCAGTAGTAACGATTTGGCTAGGACTTCCTTACCTTCTAAGTTAAAGTTCTGCCCATCCCGGCCCTTAATACGATTAACAACTTTATCTTTAACATCCGCCAACGTGTTTCTTTTAGATCTGCCAATAACATAAGGAAGTCCCAAGTATTTACTACCCACTGCACTATTCGAAAAACCAAGGACTTGTCAACAATCTTGCTTGCCTGATTCCGGAGTGTTAGCACTAAAAATCACAGATGATTTATTAACATTCACCAATTGACCAGAGGCATTCCTATATATATTCAGCACATCCTTAATAACCTCGCTTTCTCCTTTGCTAGCCCTACAAACATCAGAGAATCATCTGCAAATAAGAGGTGAGAGACAGCATGTCCTCCCACAGCATATTTTAATACCCTTTAAGTGCCCCTGACTCGCCTTTTGTGACAGAAGACTAGAAAGACCTTCAGTGCAAATAAGGAACAAGAAAGGGGATAACGGATCCCCTTGTCGAATTCCTCTGGAGGGTTTAAAATAACCATACTGTTCACCATTCAAAGGAATAGAGTATGAGACAGTGGAAACACATTCCATAATCCAATTAACCCATCTGGAATTAATCCCCATATGTTGCATCACTCTTTCCAGATACAACTATTCCACACGATCATAAGCCTTAGCGATGTCAAGCTTCAAGGCCATATTGCCCTCCTTACCGGTTCGTTTGTTCTTCATAGAGTCAGTAACTTCTTGGGCAATTAAAATGTTATCCACAATTTGCCTATTTTTAACAAAGCACTTTGCGTATGGCTAATTATGGAGGGCAACACCAGCCGTAAACGATTTGCAAGCACTTTAGCAATGATCTTATAAACTACGTTGCATAATGAAATAGGCCTATATTGAGATACCTGTAAAGGACTCTTCACTTTCGGAATAAGAACAATTTGCGTATTGTTGAAACTCTTCAGCAAATGGCCTGTACGGAAGAATTGTTGCACCGCACTAATGATATCTTCTCCTACTACATCCCAGCATCTCTGGAAAAAACCAGCCGTCATACCATCAGCTCCAGGGGCTTTTGATGGTCCCATATCAAAGAGAGCCTGTTTAATCTCTTGATTGCTGAAGCTTGGAGTAAGGGTATTCATGCTCGCAGTAACTCTTGACTTAACTGCACTCAGAACCTCCTCAACATCAGAAGATCCCTCTGATTGGAACAAATTCTGAAAATAGGCCGCAAATTTGGCTGCCACCTCTCCTGAGTCTTCACACCAGTCCCCATTCTCTTTATACACCCCAGAAATTCTGTTTTGCCTCCGTCTCTGAGCCACTTTGGCATGGAAAAATGAGGAATTACGGTCTCCCTTCACCATCCAAACTTTCCTGTACTTCTGTCTCCAATACGACTCCTCCTGTTACCAAGCCTTGCCAAGTTCCTTCTCCAAATGTTGAACTTCTCCATCAGTCCCTTGGCTCCTACCCTCACCAATGTCCTTCAGTTTTTGTTGCAACTCAATAATTTTCCTTCTCGAGTTGATTTCCTTGGCCTTACTCCACCGCCTCAGTTCATGATGGCAATTCTTAACTTGCTGAAAGACCGTATATATTTTGGAGCCTCTAACTTCCCCAAACCAGCCTTTCTGTACCACCTCACTACTTTCTGGTCACTAGCCCACCTACAATCAAAGCGGAAAGATCTGAACCGCTTAGATTGAGGTGGGTCAGTGTCCCGAAGTAACGCTGCATGATCCAAACCAACAGAAAACAAATGTTGTACCCGTGCTTTATGCCATGCCCTCCATGCTGTTGAGACCAAAACCCTATCCAATCTTTCTTTAATAAGCCCTTCTCTCATACGTCTGTTGACCCAAGTGAACGGATAGCCAGTGTACCCCAAATCAATACCTCCCAAATCAGAGACAAACTCACGGAATGCTCGAAGAGTCCACACCTCTCTCTGTCTACCCCCTACTTTCTCATCTTCCCACAACAGGTCATTAAAATCTCCCCACACAATCCATTCTCCTGATCCTTGTCTTCTATACTGTAACAATTCAACCCACTGATCTTTTCGAATTCTGTCAATGGAGCTCGCATAAACATTCAACAAATGCCAATCCCAACCTGATTCTTCATCACTTACTAAAACATCAATGAAAAAACTACTTTTATGGATAGTACTAACCTTCAAATCCATCTTCCACAGTACCACAAGTCCCCCTGCAATACCAACTGGATCAACAACTTGAACATAGTCCATCCTTATTAACTTCTGAATAGTCAATTCGACAAAACTAGTTTTTCATTTCGGAGAGAAAAACCAGCTGGGGGGAATGGAGCCCTACAAAACTCCTTCAGTTGATGGGCTGTCAGGGCTCCCCCCAATCCCTGACAGTTCCAAGCGAGTAGCTTCATCTGGGCTCTTGGGGCCAATTCTGGCGGCTTCCTCCACCATTTTATCTGTCTCTTCCCCTTCTTTAGAACCATCTCGCATCTGTTTCTTCGCTCCATCAATATTGAGAGAGAGAGAGAGAGAGAGAGAGAGATGCTTGAGTCCATGGGGATGTGGACTGTAGTGTCCCAAGGCACTCACTAGAAGGGCCAGTGTGGTGCCGTTATTGTGGCCTACCACCGTACCACTTGTTTTGTAGTATTATTGAGCAAATCATTCAAGTAAAACAATAAAGTTGATTGAATCTGTGTAGTCACATTATCGAATCATACTTCATTTTCAAGGAACGGCTAGCAATATGTGTCATAGAATGAACTATTAAGAAAAATACATTCCGATCATGTGGCCACTATTGTCCAATTAATCTATTCAATCAACTTTATTGTTTTACTTGAATGATTGTCATCCCTCTAAAACCAGTATGTATTAGAGCATTCAACGTTACACCATAGATTTGTTTTTAGAGAAGTCTCAGTGATTTGCATTACTGAATACACCAAACATAGGCATGCAAATTAACCTTCAAAGCCTTGTAGTGCAACAAGAAGCATGAGCAGCAGCAAATGAACAATATTTGCACTTAGCAAAAGAGTACAACCAGTCATTGATGACCGTACCTCAATTCGAACCTCATCACATGGATAAAAGACAAGGATAAAGACACAACACATCCCATCACAATTACAGAAGATAAAAGCAAATAAAGAAAGAGCAGCAAATGATTCCTCAGGCTCTGCTCTTGAGTGGGATGGCTCTGATCACTACCTGATGGTACAGTGCAGCAAGTGCAGCTCCAATGAAGGGTCCAACCCAGAAAACCCACTGAGTTTAAAACACAAAGTAGGATATTAATACTAGCGTAAACCATGGTGTCATTGAAAAGATTTGGTTGTTTAAACGATGTTTGATTCACGGAAAAGGGGAAGCATAAAACTAAATAACCCAGGATAATATTTACTCCTTAACTTGGCAGAACAAATAGGCACGGGAAAACTTCTCTCCTGCACATTATGTCCCACGAGGGGTTGGGGGCGGGGGTTGGATCTTATGCCTGGATCTCTTTTACAGCCAAATGAGTAAAAGTCCCTCCTTGGGTAAGTAATACCCGGATTATCTATCTGGGATAATTAGCTTGCCTAATCCCATAAGCAAATCAAACATGGCCTTCGAGAATTGAGATTACTATATAAACTAAAAACTCACCTGGTCATCCCATGCATGATCCCTGTTTTATATGATAGCAGCACCAAGACTCGAGGCGGGGTTGATGCCAGTTCCGGTGATGGGGATTGTAGCCAAGTGAACCAAAAATATTGCAAACCTGCTAGGGAGAGGAGCCAAAATCTGCAGTTTCGGACAAAAAAACAGGAAAATGTGTTAAACAATTAAGTCTCTGAACATTCCGCAAGGATAGAAGCACAGCAGTCAAGAAGCCTTTTAACAACCATGTACAGATATGAAGTCTCAAGTTAAAAAATATGACAACAAAATTTTTCCCTGTTCAACAAATGGCCCATTGAATTACAAGTGTTCCATACACAAGATTACATTCTTGGCAATTGAGTTGCACAAATTCTGCCTTTTCCTTTTTAACAAAATAAATAACCTTGCTTTAACTCTACAACAGATGTTTCAACATCATGGAGTTTCTCATATCGACAGCCAAGCAATTCCAATATAAACACTAATTGAAATTGACCAACCGTTTTATTGGGATTCCCACCTTTACTTATACCTCATACAATATTAGCTAGACTGTTCGGAGCAAGGATTCGTCGAATAATTTGTGGGAAAAGAAAAGGAATGGGAAAAGGGTATGCACTCATATCCGAATGGTCCCTATATTCTCCTCATTACTCTCCAAATTCAAGATTGAAACACAGCTTAGATGAATATCAAAGTACGAAGACAGAGAAGCCAAATTGTAAGGTTCACCCACTTAATACCATTACTTTAGGAGTTGAGGCACGTTGAGGCACCGCCTGTAGTTCTTTACCAATGGACAAGATCATCAGTACTTCTCCCTTTCATTAAAATACAAAACCTCCAATGTTGTCCAATCAACTCCAAAACTACCGTTCTCATATCAATCCTAACTTCCAAAAAATCAGATGACAAAATAACCAGTTCCATTGCTCAGATTCATAATACAAAGTGCTTATGGACAATTACGGAAAGGAAACACATCAAAGAATTAAAAACACAACGTTCTAATTAACTCTACTGTAAAGAGATTATTTACTCTAGTGGCGTACCCAGAAATTTAGGTCGGTAGGGGCACCATTAAACATAGTCTTAAATTTTTCTATCTTTTACTTATACTCCAGGAAACAACCATAATATGAAACAAATGAACTTAAAACATAAAATTTGCTACAATATACATATAGATAATGAATCTTTATGGACAACAAATACATAGAAAGAGAACTTAATGAAAACTTGACAAAGATACTAGGAATGCAAGTATTATAAGAGAAAAAATGTGTATAATGTTCTAATACAAATTGTCATGGCATTTATAATTTGGGGTAAATTTAAATTATTCAAAAATGCTTGTGGATCCGCCACTGATTTACTCTGGTATGGCTTCTCAGCAGGGGACTGCACAGTGCAGTTGGCAGTTTGTGGGCCCACATTGAGTTTATTTCAACAATCGGAATCATCAAGAACAATAGCCACGTTAAAAATAATCCTAATCGAATGTGAATGAGTAACTCATCGGATAACATTAACGTTTATACCGAGTCTTTTGGGTTTGTTTCAACGTGGCCGAACCCATAATAAGAAATGTAAATATTTTCCAACGACATATTAACTCGTATCCGATTGGCATGATTTTAACGTGATTAATGTTCCCGACATGCTCAACAAGTTGAACGAGGCCAACAGTAGTATGCAGTCTCCACAATGGGACTGCCAAGAAGCCATATCCTATTTACTCACCAAATTCAAGCGCAATGATAAACTTTAACAAACACTCACACACCCCGATGCATATGAGTGTGAGAATATATGTATATATTTAGAGAGAGAGAGAGAGAGAGCGACTCACAGGAACATGGGAACCTCTACCACTTCTTTTGGCATCAGTTGCGGAGAAGACAGTATAGACAAGAACAAATGTACCAACAATCTACTTACCCAAAAAAAAAAAAAATGTACCAACAATCTCAGCACTAAGGCCATCGCCCTTTGTGTAACTAGCGGCCACAATGTTAGCACCACCACCCAATACCTCATACTGTGATTTTTGGAAGCCCTTGACAACTCCAGCACCACAGATTGCACCAAGGCATTGCATCACCATGTGTAGAGTGCCCTGGTTGGGGACAATTTCCTTGCCAGAAACAGCCCAAATGTCACGGCAGGGTTTGTGTCCCCCTTACCAATGTCATTATTAAGTTGAGATCAGCACGAGAAAAAGAAGGTATTACGAACAGAAGGGAATTTTAAAGATAGCGTATGTGTTCAATAGATGAGAGATTGCAAGAAAATTTTGGAAAGTGTTCGAATTCTGGGTGAAAGGCAATTTCAACTAACTGTGATGTCTTACAGCCCCTTTGGCTGCCCAGGTGAGAAAGGGAAAGCCCTTATTAGTGAGAGAAGAAAAGAAAGGGGCGTGATTTCTCACCAACCCATCCAAATACATGCGAGAAATCAAACTCTCACCCCATCTTCGGCGACTGGTCTCTTCTCCAGCAACTCTCCGGCGATCTGGAACTCCCCTCTCTCTTCTCCGGCAACCTGGAACTCTCCTCTCTCTTCTCCGGTGACTGCACAACCACTATTCCGACGACGAAAAGCCACCGTCGTAGCTCACACGCGCTGCCGGAAGTTAAGCAAGTGAGATTACTCTCACCCAGGCTCCCCACTTGCCTCTCTCTTCTCCTTCTCACAGAATTGCGCCAAAAGTGGCAAGAAACAAAAACAGCCTTTGAGGGGGCTCCTGTCTCTCACCCTCTCTCGCCTTGTGGATCATCCAAACGAAAGAGAGATTGAGTTCTCCCTCCTTCTCCTATCTTTTTTCCCGAAATATCTCAATCCAAACGAGCTGTTAGTTTTCCTACCTCTACTAAAGAAGATCAGGTTTGGGGTAAATTTCGCTTGGCATTTTTGTTCAATTTGGACAATTATAGCCCTCAATTGCATGGATATTGTCTTTGTTGGGTTGGGTATAATGAGCATTCTACTTTTTGCATGTGGTGGGTAAGGTGGCATCATCTGGTGTTTGGCGTCATCGTGAGGTGCTAGCTATCTTCCTCACATTTTCTTTCCCCCTCCCTCCACAGTTATCAACACAAACCAGAGATAACCTTTCAATTCTCTCTCTCTCACCAGATCGCCGGGCGCGACTGCCTTTGCATAGTCGAAAGACATTCGGCCACAAACACAGCCATCACCATGCCGGTGGGTAACTTGCACTATCTGTTGTATAGGTTATTATCATGATCTCGCATCATCTCTCTCCTTAATTCTCTCTTACATCTGCATTGTCTCTCTCTCTCTCTCTCTCTCTTTTCTTGCCTTGCAATTTTTTTTGCAGATTTTCAGTACAGAGCTGACCGCGTTTCAGATCTACACTTTTTGGTCTACGATTTCTGGTAAGTTTGTTAAGATGATTTTGGTTTTCTTCTAGTTTTGCAATTTTTAGGTTGTTGGCCAGATTAGTTTTTCTTATGTCTTGGATTCATCTGTGTGGAATGGTTGAGGCTTATTTTTTAAAGTTTTCAGAGCTTTTTTCTTTTGTAATTCTTGTGTTTGATTTCTGTGTAGAGATTTATACAGAACTTCGATTCTTAGCTTCTCATCTCTTTTCCGTATGCCATTCGTGGTGCATGTGTGCTTTTGTTATATAAAGGATTTTCCCCCTGTGTTTTTTTAGCAATTTGCAATTTTTGTTTTGATTTCTGTGTGGAGATTTGTTTAGGACTTCGATTTTTACTTCCCAATTTTTTTCCCAGCCCACGAAGTGCAAAATTGTAACTCTCTTGGGATAAGGAACCCTCTTCCCCCAATTTCACTGCCCGTTGACATAAATCATTGTATCTTTGCACCCTAGATTGCACATGTTCAAATGATTATCCAGTTAAACACCTACTCTTGGCACCTTTAGTCCACCGTTTCAAAATGTACTGACATGGGATAGTGGAAAAGGCAACAAATTTGGAGAACAATCAACGCATGTCTATAGGGGAAGCCTTTGAATTCAAACAAATGACACAAGATACTTCAGACTTTTCATTCCAAGTGACAATGAACTCCTGATTCTTTTCAAAATCTTGAACTCTAAAAGTAGTAGTTGTCTTTCTCTTTTTCGATGACAAGCAACTGCACCTAGAACCTCAGTTTGGAACTTCTTAAATACTGCATGTGTATACAATCCTAAAATGTTCTTTTCAAAAGGAGTGGAGACTTCAATACAGGGTACCGGCCTGTTCCATGTATCTGAATCAGCTTTTGTAGTTTATTTGTGTAGTTTCCTTGTTTTGTAGGTTTTTTTAATATTTGTTTGTTGAATTTATGTGTAGATCTTCACGGTCCTGTTGTATGTTTTCGGATTTTCTGCTTATTAGGGTTATCACGTGTATAGATGGTGTTTAGGACATATGATGTATTGTAATTGGAAGAATCAAGATAGTAACAGTCGAGGAGTAAATAAACTGAAGCTTTGTAACTAGAAAGGTTTGAATGTGTTGGAACAATGTGTTACATATGTTCACATAGCTTGATTTGAGTACGATATGTGTTCAGTTTATACCAATATGGATACATGGATTTGGTACATTATGTTAGAATGACATGTGGTGCATTGTATATCCGTATTTGCCACATCTTTCGTAAGTAATGGGGCTGAACCGCATGAACTCGGATTGATAACAAAATTCATGTTCAGACATGTTACGACATGTATGTGTACCAGATTAAAAGAAAAAAAAAGGAGTAGAATGCGTAACTGTTAATAGCTGCTGATTAGGTTTGGGGTAGAAACAGATTTTGTTCGTATACGTTGCTATCCGTCAATTTACTTTGCACAACCAAAAAATATTGATAACTTAGGAATATTAGGTGTTTTTCCACATACATGTATGGGAATTTTAGGGGGTTTTCCCCACCCAATGGACTTTGCCGGGGCTAATCTCATGGAACTTTTCTAAATTGGCTTGAAGAACTTGTATAACTGGTGAGAATATTTGGAGTAGTGCATGGCTCGGAACACTCTATTTGTAAAACAGTAGCAGCAGCATCTCTTAGCCCTCGTAAGATTAGGAGTTGGAAGAGAGTAACAAGAATGATGACATCAGTTGGGCCTCTTAGCCCCCCATAACTTTGGAGTTTAAAAGAGAATAAATAGCAACATCCAAGTATCATAATAGCAAATTCAGAAATGATCATAACTGCTGCCACCTCTTTCATGAAAGCCATAGCAACAAGAGGAATCAGTAGCTTCCAAAAGAGAAAGCAGCACCAAGATATCAGATAACCATAGAACTTAGAGTGAAGAGGCATGCCAGGACTACCACTTAGCAGCAGACAAAAGAGAAAAGATTATAACATAATCCACATCATGATCCAAGCTGATTTTGTTAAACAGAAGTTGTGTATCATGATGTAGCACCTCTACTATGATTTAATTATTAATTTTTGCATAAGTTTCTATGTGATGGATGCTGGATACTACATTTCCTTTCCAGCTCGGAGTGATATTCTACTTTTCAGCCCATGCTTATTACCATGTAGTCATGATTCTGATGTGTAGTGGCATCATTCCTTCCTAATCGAGCTAATGTTGTTCCTTCTCTTTTATCCAACAAATTATGACTTGGTTGTGTAGTGTGAGTTTCATCAATGTTTTCCATAGTTGTTGCAGCATGTGGAATATGTGGTGGTATCCTTTTGGGTTGACTAAAATATTTGATTAAAAATTAGTTCTTTGTTGTCCAATGCAAGTCTTGTTGCTGCTGTAGGTTTTATGAAACTGTTTGTCGATAAATACTTATTGAGATTACAGAAAGTCTCTTGTTCTAATTTTGCAGTACCTACACAGTCTTGCTGCTATAGCTTGTAGGTTTTGTGGAAGTGTTTGTTTGTAAATATTAATTGTAATAATGGGAACTTTGATACTATACAGGCTCTGGACAAAATTTGTTTTGAGAGCTTAACTAACAAGAGTAAGCTAGATGCACAACCAGGCTCTTTATCCACATCATTTCTGACAAGGCCAGCAACACTTTGACCATCATTGACAGTGGCATTGGCATGACAAAAGCTGGTATGCAGATGTGGTTTTGTACCATTATGTTTGGAATCTTGGGATCATTACATGCTATGCTTGGTTACTTAATTCTTCTCTAATCTTATGTTTCCAGATGGGAGCCCTTTCTACGGGTGTCGATGTTAGCATGATTGGTCAGTTTGGTGTTGGATTCTACTCAGCTTACTTGGTTGCTGATAAAGTCATTGTGACCTCAAAGTACAATGAAGATGAGCAGTACATCTGGGAGTCTCAAGCTGGTGGCTCCTTCACAATAACTAGAGACACCTCTGGCGATGCTCTTGGCAGGGTTACAGAGATTACCCTCTACCTTAAAGAAGACCAGCTTGAGTACCTTGATGTACATAGAACTGTACATCAAACTTATGCAGCCCATATTCCCCAAAAAAAAAAAACCCGTTAAATTCAACCGGCATGACATACGTGCCTTGCACGTCGGGATGTACCTAGTTGAAACTAAAAAACGACCTGAAACATGAGATGCTTTAGCCCCTTAGATTACTTTATACTTGTTTGGCTTTCCTATCCCCCTCCTCCACTAGGTCTGATATTCCTAGTAATATGCATGTCCTGTTTAAGATGAGGTAGCCTTTCTTCATTTTACAAGCACACATAACAACATAGAACCTAAAATGTTTAGTTTTGTGACGTCTTCAATTTCTCTTCTTCTTTTTTATCGACAAAAATAATAATTTATTGAGGAACTTGTCAAAAGTTATGACAAGCTTTGGGGAAAGGTGAGGGGAATCCAACCAAGGTTGGACTAAGACTTGAGGGCGAAGCCCTAAAACACGTAATGGGCCAGGGCCGAACACCTATAAGGACCTCAAAAATGCCCAGATCAAAACAAAATCAGCTCAAACATATAATAGGCCTAACTACCTAGATCTGAAACAAGATAAACACAGCCCAAGAAAGCCCAAAGCCTAGCACTACTCTTCAAACACAACTTCAATCACAGTCTTAAACCACCATCGACCACAAAAACCAATCAGCCTTCCTACCACAACCACTGGATCGACTCCACCTAAACACAACCGAGCCACCACCGACAACCCAAAGGAGAGCCGAAAACAACAACAACCAGATCCATACTAACGCGGATGCTCACACAAGCCCTTCAATAAAGACCGAACCACCCAGTAGTGGACACAGCGGGGGCCACGCCAATCAAGCCATCCACCATCGCTAGATTGCCAAGCCGTTAAGCCGAAACCCCGGTAACTCAACAGTAAACCAATAAGGGGTCCAAACGGAGAGGAAAAAACGAGATCGAGGGAAAGGGGTAGAAGGGGAGAAGACTAGGAAGGAACGAGCACCGAAGAAACAAGGCTAGGGGTCGAAAAACAAAAGAGAGGAGATAGGAGAACCATACCAAAGCTGCCCTCGTCGGACGTCTGTGACTCCATCAAACGATGACCATGAAACTGCCAATTCGGCCCCTATAAACGATCGAGTTTTTTTTTATCGATTTATTCGTTTCCAAATAACTATTTGCCAAAATATACATTTTTTCAAACTAATTTTAAAAATAGTTCAAAACGCACATTCCATGTGCATCACCATATCGGATGTGCATTATCCGCGCTGGCATATGCGAGCCGGGCCAACTAGATATCCAACATGTATCAGGCATACCCAATATGCGTGATGCATATTACATATGCGTGAAGCATATTCCATAGGCATTAGGGTTTAAAATCAGATTGCAAAAATGTATGCGTCTCGCATACGCTACTGTATTTCCTCTCCTTCTCCATTCTCGCGATCTACGATCGCCTTCACCACCGTTCGCCGTTCTCTCCGTTCTCCATCACCGTTCGTCATTCTCTCCTCCCTCTCATTGTAAGTCCCTCTCTCTCTCTCTCTCTCTCTCTCTCCCGTAGGCCTATGTTCAACTGCTTGAATGAAAGCTTTATTTACCTCTCCCATGGCTGAGAATACTTTTAGCTAACACTAGGAAAAGTTTGTTTTCTAGGTGTAAAATGAGGCTAGTGGTGACACAATTATATCATGTGAGTGTGAGGACATATTTATGTTGAACCTGGAAATTTTTTGTGACCATGTGTGATGAGGTTGCTAATGTAGGTAGGTTTGTTAGGATTCCTCTTTGGAAGTTTTTCTTGTCTTTGTCATGACTGGGAAATTGTTTGTTTGCTTTCTTTTAAGAAATAATATGAAACAAGTCAAGTTGAGTCCAAAACTAAAGTTACATATATATTTGGATTTTGGAATACGTAATAGCATATGTCAGCTGGTCACATATATGGTGGTTCTGCCTTTCTACATTTTCTTGATTACACTCCACATCAATGTGTGAATATGCATAACCACAGCCACTAGGCCGGTGAATAATGTGTTAAAAGTGTATCGATATTCGAAAAAAGTGTTTTGATATCTATGCACCACATAATTAGCACATAGCAGTGAACCACCAAATTAGCATATCTATCACTCATATAGTATTGGTTTTGTCTTAGGAAGTCACATCGGATGCAAAATATTGATATTGGTGTAAGGGTCATGCTAAAAGAAGAACTCTCCCGAATAGCATAAATTATTGTGTGTTTTTTCAACGTACTTTGTGTGAAATTGTAAGGACCCGTAATTTTGGAGATTATTAAAAGGATTTATTCGATATTATAAATGAGGAAAAATGTGAAATTTGTTGAGTTTAATTGATTTGGGGTTAATGTGTTAGGATTGTTATTTGAAGGAGTGTTTGTGCAATTTACATATAAGCTAGTATATAAGGTGTGTGTGTGTGTATTGTAGGAGATAATTCTCCATCTCATTCTCTCTCTACCTCCCGACCTCTCTCTTTTCTCTCGGCTCTCTCTCTCTATCTCGGCTCTCTCTCACTCTCTTCCTCTCTCACTCAAAAATCGACCAAAACCCATACAAACCCACCTCCATTTGACCTTCCATCGACGTTGTTGAGCTTGAATTTCCTGGGTTTCGCTCGGAGGAGAGTATTTGACGGATCTTGAAGTTTTCGGAGTCTAGGGCTTGCTCAAATCGCGTGGGTTTCGATCCTTGACTTGAGGTAGGGATTTCTTGCTCTTGTTATGTGTTTATAAGTTGATTGTATGCTTAGATCGTGCCTTAGTTCGTTGTTTGTTGTTGGATCGATGCCTTTCGAAAATCTGAAAATCGTCCTGCAATTTCCAGCTAGTACATGTACCTCGGTTTGTATTGGTACATGTACTGTCGAAGAAATTTCAGTTCTGTTCAGCTAGTACATGTACCTCGGTTTGTACTGGTACATGTACTAGCCGATAATTTCCAGGAAACGTTCCTTCTTTCGTGTTTTGAATCTCTATCACTTTTAACACACTCTAAACATTGTTAAACCATCCCTAAACTTGATTACTTGGGTTCCAATGATTCGTTAATCGTTTCAATCCCTTCGATATACGTTGAACGCAATCTTAGTGTCGTTATAAGTGGAATACGTGTCGTAAGGTTGTTTAAGAGTACGGTAAGCTATGTGGGGCTTTGAGATGAGTATAATAGGTAGATATGAGTTTGTCTAGTGATCCGAAGGGTATCGTAGGAGTTCGTATCCTCATGATTCGTCTTGTTGATTCTTCTAGATTCCATTGGTGATCGTTCTATAAGATTCTAGTTTAAAACCTAGTGCGTGGTGTGTCGTAGAGTTATTTTGTGGGTTCGATACGTAACGAAGGGCATCGTGTTACACTTAGAGGAATAAGTGATTTTAGGGTATTTATCAATGTACGATGTGACATGCTTATGAGTTGTATTCCATAGTGAATTTGGAAAACGTTATCCGCCTATATATTGAACGATGTTATGTGTGCATGATTGAATTGAGAATTTGAGGGTCCCGCAACGCAAGGTGTGGTAATGCGAGGACTCTAGAGGGCCCGCAACGCAAGGTGTGGTAATGCGGAAACCCAGGTGGAGAGAATTTACTGTAACGCAAGGTGTGGTAATACAGGTGAATGTCTCATTTAATGAATGGAAGCATGGTTGAATTTAGAAGTTTATGTCATTGTTTGGATTGTTTACTGGTTGAGATTGTGACCGTTAAAGAAAGAGATAAACGATTGATTTTATCGAAGTTTTTGAAAAGAAAGAAACTTGGTTTTTGGAAAAAGGATTTTATTGAAAATCCTCCGGTATTCTTGAGTGAATCAACGGTTCCGGTATTTGGGCACAAATCAACGGATTCCGGCTATTCAAAACTCGAATCAACGGAGTTTGACCATTGAAGGTCATGTATTACTCTACACTACATCTATTTGAAAATAAAGGAATTTTTTTTCTGAAGAAGGATCAAAATGATGAATGAAGTAGATTTTGGTGATGAGTGACATGGAAAATGAGAAATGAGATTTGGGTGACGATTTGGAAAATGGGAAAGATTGTGGATTAAGACGAGATGTGGTAAATGGTTGAAGAACCTCTTATTGGTTTGTTATAATTGATGCGAGAGATGAGTGTGGAATCGTATGTGATGTAGTAAAACGGTTGTGAACTCGTGATTTGGTTTATAATGATTGATGTGGGAAACCTAATGGTTCGAGTTAGACGAGTGAGTTGATGAGTATTGCACATAGGATTTCTCGAGTCTTTTGGTCATAGCATGTTGTTCTTTGATAGTCATACGTACCTTGGGCATATCTGTCTATACTCGTTCTCTCTAAGGCATACTCAACATATTTTCTTATAACTTGTGCATAGATTTCTCTACTGGGCTAGTGTAGCTCAACAAAATCCTTCTTTTCAGGTTCTAAGCGCCGGACAATAGATTTCATGCCATGATGTGCTTGGACACGAAGATTTTGGAAGCCAACTTGACTTAGTTACTCACTCATCTTTTATTAGACTTGCTTTTGATTAAAGATGGTCTTGTAACTAATTCACATTTGAATTATCTTTTGACTCAAGTTGAAAGTTCTAAGTACTTTGCACTTGTATTTGACTCAATTTGGGCCATGGAGCCAAGGATGTATTTCTTTAAACTTGGGGACTTGATTTGTAATTAAACAGGAGGGAAAGCTCATTTTGGTCGTTTTAGCCGTATGTGAGGATTAGTTATCGAAATGATCTATTTATTTATGTTAAAAATCGAGGGCGTGACAGAAATAGTACGTGATTTGAAGGAGATAATGCTAATTTGATTTCTTTGTTTTCCTAGAGGTTTTTTAGTTGATTTCTTCATATGATCAAGTGTATGTATGTCATTACTTGTACTGTGTTTGGCTGTGAATTATCGTCAAATAGGGACATCTCAGTGAATCTTCCTTTGATTGACAAATGCGTATGAGTTATGGTATTGCACGTATCTTTTCTGGTAGAGATGGCAATGGGGCAAGTTGGAATCAGATTTATCGTCCCCCATCCGCACCCCGTTCCTAGAGCGGGGAAATCGAGGAGTTGCTAGGAAATAATCGGGTCCCCATATTTGTACTAATTTTCACTAATTTTGTTCTTTAAAAAAATAGAAACCAAGAAAATAAAGACCAAGTGATATATTATTGGGTATTTTGCTCTTAATATATCAAAATAGTGAAAATCTATATGGATATATACAAACAAAAACTTTAAAAAATATAATAGGGGTCACATCGGGTTAAAATGGGGTGGGGAATATGCGCTCGGACAGGGAGGTCAGAAGCAGGGGCTGGTCGGGGGTATTCCCCACCCCATTTTAAATAAAAGAAACTTGTTGAAAGTTGAAACCCACTGAATGAGAATATTTGTCTCAAATCAATGCGGCTAATGTTTGCCATATTTTATGAAACTTACATTTAAAGAAGGAAACCAAAGAGACATGGTTCATAAATCACCGTTGTACTTTTCATTGGCTTTCAATCCATATCTGTTAATGCGTTTACATTTTATTAGGCTGGCGTAGTGCTTTCAGTAATATTCTTCTTGGCCTAGCTTTTGTGTAGATGAAAGCTATACTCACTAATAAAGACTGGAAGCATGTTTTTCATGGCTGAACTTTTCATACTGTATGATAATAATTTTTGTACTTGCAGGTTATATCATGGATGACTCTAATATTGATCCGAGGCCTACTGATGGCTCCTTGCTTGTGTTACAGAAATAGCACCGTTCTCGTGCTGTATGGGAAGGCTATGTAAGTAGCCCGCCATTATCTTAGAACTTACTATGT
The DNA here is from genome assembly GCA_025413875.1 of Rhododendron molle. Taxonomy (NCBI): domain Eukaryota; kingdom Viridiplantae; phylum Streptophyta; class Magnoliopsida; order Ericales; family Ericaceae; genus Rhododendron; species Rhododendron molle. The sequence goes on along the minus strand of CM046388.1, from coordinate 27,177,253 downwards.
CTTATAACACGAATTTTTTGTATTGAATTTGGAGTATTCGTAAAACTAAATCATAAGTTACAATGTTATTCAGGGGAATCCTAAAGTTAAAATTGTCACGTTGATCTATCATCGCAATGATAACAATTTATGACAGCTGGGGCGGCCTTCACCCCGCATTGTTGAGTTGATATACCAAGCTGATTTTGGTGGAATTTTGGAGATGCTGTTTATAACCTGGGCCATGCTTTCATCATCGCACTCATTGAGCGTTGGCGGCCAGAGACTCACACATTCCATTTGCGTTCAGGCGAGTCCACAGTAACCGTACAGGATGTGGAAATAATTATCGATCTCGCAATTGATGGTAGACCGATTCCTAGGGACACAAGTTTGACCAAAATAAGAAAAAAGAATTATGCGAGCGTCTACTAGGGTAGGATCCACCGGGAGAAGTTACGAGTGGGTTTAAGGTTAGTTTGAAATGGTTGCATGATAACTTTGATGGAAAGGTCGAGGAGGAGGATGACAAAGTCACAGTATTGAGGAAAGCTTGGGGCTACATTCTACAACTTATAGGTGACATAGTTTTGCCGGACCAATCTAGTTCTCATGTCTACCTATGCTTCTTGTCTTTGCTTGGCGACCTTCAACTTGCTGGTATTTACAGTTGGGGGAGTGCTTGCCTAGCCACCCTTTACCATTACCTAGACTTCGGCTCTATTGTTGGATCGAAATACTTGCGGGGATGTTCGTACTCCTGCAAGTTTGGGGTTGGGAGCGCTTTTCTTTCCTTGCCCCACTCGTAGTGGGAAGCGGGTCATTCGTCGTGATTCTCCTCTTAATGGATGGTATGGTTTTGTAGACACCCTATTTTGGACTATCCAGAGTAGTTTATTTTCGGTCTTTGATTTCCCAATGACGAATATGGTCGAGAACATCCGAAGTTGATGATGTGTTTGAGCTTTGAGCGTCCCGAACATCATTCAAACCCCTTTCAAAACCCTTTTCAAACCCTCCGAGCCAGAACCAAACGGCCTCAGCAAAGCCCTGCTGGTATACGCTGGTGATGCACTGGCGTGCGCTGGTAAGGTGCCACGTGTCAATCATCAAGCATTGGACCAGCATCCATTGGCGCATGCCAGTCAACTTGTGGCGCACGCCGAGACTTTTGTGCCACCCTGATGTGTGCAATAGTTCCCCTGATGATTATTTCGTCCAGGACGGCTCCTCCTCTCTCCTACATCTCCCATCACCCTTCCCTCTCATAAAAGAGAAGGAAGCCTTCCCTTCAAACCCAACCAGCCCCAACTAAGCTGGTTACCAGCCCCCTTTCTCTATATATACTCCCTCTCTCACTCTAGCAAAAGGTTCACCAAGTTGCAAGGGGTTACATTCATAAAGAAGCTCCAAAGCTTTCTCCCTTTGTCTCTCTCTTGCTTCTCCTTGTCTTCTTTTATCCATTGAAAGACAAAGCAAGGAAGATCAGTCATCTCTCCTACATTGCTGTCTCCATCCCCCTTTCATCCATCATCCATCCATTTCAAAGCTCAAACCACCCATCAACTTCTCTCCAAAGGTATATCACCTTTTATTCTGGAAATCGTTTCGACCCCTGAGGGGACCTAGCCGAGCCCAGGCTGGTAATCAATACCACGCCTGGTCTCACGGCTAGCAAATAAACACAGTTGTGGCGTGAGAGGTGGTGCACGCCAGTCCCTCTTAGCCGTGCGCCAGTCATGGCTGTATGGTAGGATCGGTGTGGAGACCACTGATCATCCTCATTATGCTTTATTTTCAGTCTGATCATCTCGTAGCATGCTAAAAACCAGTTTACAGCTTTCCATATTTTAGAATTGTGTAGTTAGTCATCTGTTATAACTACGTAGTAAGGCCCCTGGGATCTTTCTGGTCATAGTCCAGAGCCCAGATGAAGCAAAGCCAAGCACTGGACTAAAAGAGCAACTGGCGCACAGTGTACTATGACCTGCATGCGCCAGTGGTCGTGTGTTCCAGTGGCTGGCCCTTGCTTCTCAGCTTAGTTCTGGCCTCTGTTTAATCCCCCACTCTGTTTATGGGGTTTTCAGTCCATTTATCTCTGTTTGATTTGTTCTTTGTATTACGAAACTATACATATCTTTGCTATATCAAGCTGCGTGGTTTGTCTGGGTGTGCACTTTGGTCCATTCGAGCCCAGAGGTTGAGTTCGAAGGCTGTGAGCTTGGGCCAACGGCGCCGACGCTTTGTCTATGGTGGCGCGACGCAGTGTTTCCTAGTATGCCGATGCTTTGGCGGTGCATACTTGGTTTATTCTGCGTGTCTCACTCTGGGTCAGTGTGTTCCAGTTGTTCAAAATGCTCACGAAGCGCTTGTTCTCAATCTATTATCATTATTCATATGCCATTCACCACATTTTGCCATGCAAATATAACTTGCCATTTGTGAATCCCCATTAATTGCTCCCCCGACTGGCTAATAAATGATCAAAGAGAGAAAAATGCAAATGTTTTACAAAATGCACGAGTAGAGACCGATCTCTGGATTGGGCGAGAGGGTGCCATAAAACCCTTCCTCTCGTAACATGGCTTTCGAACCCATATCGAAGGTAACGACGGTCCAGTCTACAAGCCTTTTTCAAATCAAACAAACGTGAACAAAAACGTTTCCAAATCAGTTTCTTGGGTGTTTTCCGCAAAACCCGGGTGGCGACTCTCTCAAAACAGCATTTCGTCATGCTTTCAAACAAAAGGGCGCAAACCTAAACTTTTCGCGAGCTAAAAATGCGGGATTTTTAGGGGCGTGTGCCCACAGTGGCGACTCTGCTGGGGATCATTGCATTAATTAAAATTTGGAAATTAATACATACTTGAAACAATTTTCAAAAGTCTGTCAAAAAAGTACGCTCCGCGCTGCTGAAGAACGGAATGGTAACGTAACAGGATTCTACATCCGACCAAACTGAAGTGGGGCTTTTACTATTGTTCACTTGTGTAGTTTTTTCCAAGTTTTGATTAATAAAAGTGAGCCAAGCTTGAAAAGGGGCATTTTTCTAAACATTGCGTTTCTCTCTCTCTTAAAATCATTCGTTGGCGCTTTCCATTTACATCGGTGATTCTTAGCCCCGTTGAGGTGTTTTGGGTAGCTGGCACAGTTTACTGGAGCCCGGGGTCCTCGAACGCCCAACAACCTTGGACGATGATGAGTCGTAATACCGTTCGACCTTTGCTTTGCTACACGCGTTGCTTTGGGAGGTATACCTCGGCTCTAGTCAGAGGAACCCCCTTAAACCAAAACCGGCCTCTACATGTGTACAAAGCACTAGAACCTTTCAACCTAAGACAGGAACCTGCAGGGTAGGATTATTTGCATCTAACCCCCATGAACTGTCTACGTGTTACTGCTTTTCCTATCGCATGTTCTGTACATACACTGTTTTGCGTAGGAGCATGCTTAGAGCGATTCTTTTTCTTTCAAGTTTGTATTGCGCTATCTAAGACGTTGTTGGATCCGATGAGGAGTCGTTCATTCTGTCGAATGTTCGTTATCAATCGCAAAGTTCTTAGTTCAATGAGACTTTGAGAAATCAAAACTTACTACATCCTTGGCTCATGCCCGATTGAGGATTCAACCGAAGATAAGGAACAACAAAGTAATGATGCCGTGTCACTGGCGCCACCCAGGTTGAAGTGCGAAGTCACTACACACCGCGTCATTCAAGGTTAAGGTGCCATGTCATCAACACTGAGTTGTTCTAAGTTCAAAGTTGACGCTTCAAACGGGACTAGTCAAAGATTTAGTCTATTTTGACATCTTTTAGGATCTGTCGATCTACTCTGGGACACATCACCGAAAAGAATCCTGAGGTTTCCAGCAACGTCTGAAATTCGTTTGGCAAACTTGTCTTCGGTTCTGTACATGCATACATTCATACCATTCTGCGTAGGAGCATGCTAGGGCGGCTTTTTTTAGGTTGTCTCTCTTCCGAGTCTGTCTTGTGCTAATTAGGACGCTGCTTGAACCGATGAAGAGTCGTGCATCTTGATGATGTGCGTTATCAATTTTCAGAGTCCTTGGATCAACGAGACTTTGTGAAATCAAGACTTTTCTAAGTCCTTGTCTAGACCCGATCGAGGTTTCAAACAGAAAATTAGGAATAACGGAGAGAATGCCGTGATACTTACACCACCTTGGTTATCGTGCGAAGCACGTACACCGTTTAGGCTAAGTGGAGTGTTGCCACCTACGCCACCCAGGTTACGGTATCATGTCATCTACACCGAGTTGTTCCAACCTCCAAAATTTGAAACTTCGAGAATGGAATAGTCAAAGGCTTAGACTAATTTGACATCTCTTAGTGTTAGTCGATTCAAACAAAGGATACACTATCGAAAAAAATTCTCTGAGGATTCTGGTAGCGTCTGAATATCGTGAGGCAGACTTGTTTGCTAGTTGTAGAGTCTAGGAGGACACCGACGACGTCTACGTGTGCATTGCATTCTAACTGTTGCAGGAACATCACTGAGTTCTCATTTACTTTGCTGTCCAAAGCTCTAGGCCATTTCACCAAAGAAAAGAGCCAAACCTACTTGGGAGTATCTACTGGGGCTTTTGCAAAGGCTTACAAGGCTTGTCACTCAGTCAAATGCAGCGGCACCACCAGCACATCCAAAGCCATATTACCTTCCTCAACCATCAATCCAGAATGGCAGCACGAACAGAGTTGGCTGAGCTGAAGAAAGCTGTAGAGGAGCTGGGTCTCAAAATGGACAAACAAATGATCATGGTCCAGGGACTGGTTGACCTCGTTACCTCCATAGCCCCGCAACCGGATATGGGGTTAGTCAAAGAACCTCCTCAAGCCTACCACACTCCTCCGGTCGGAACCAAGCCTTGCACGAAAGACATGTTCAAAGATCTAGCTGAATTCCGTAAGGCAAGAGTCCACCCAGAGAAGGATGCTGAATCCTTGTCCGAAATCGGAGTTGAACGGAAAGGCGTGCACATTGACAAGGTCCGGCCCAATCCCAAAAGAGTGTGTTCCATCGATAGCGCAACGCTATACTGCGGTGGAGTGAGTAAAAGTTCCGCCAATCCTCGTCCCAATTGCAGAACCCAACCAAGGATCTTTTCTCACTTCCCAGTACCTTTGTCCTCAGTTTATGAGAAGCTTCTCAAAGCTGGGTTCATCAAGCCACTCCTTCCAACTCCTTCGCCTCGGACATTCCCGGCTTCCCACAATCCTAACCTTTTCTGTACCTACCACCAAATGCCTGGCCATCTTACCGACGCCTGCTACCGCCTCCGACATGCCATCCAAGGTCTCATTGATAATGGCATCATCCCAGCCCCACTCTCATCAAAGGCCAATGTCACCTCCAACTCCATACCTCAACATGTTTCCAGCTCACATGTTAACCAGATATCCCTCATCTCCACTCGAATCAAGCCTAACTCCACCATGTTCAACCCAACTCTCCGTATTATCCCAGCAAATCAAGCCAAACCAATCCTGTCCACCCCATCCAAACCTGAGGTTAACCTGGTGGCTGTAGGTGGTGCAATTGAGGCCTTCTCTCCCGACACCTGGACTGACAGTGATGAAGAGTCCTCAAAGGAGAAATTCAAGAGGAAACTTATTCAATCAAGGGAGAAGACTGACTAGCAGAGGTCTTTCACTCAAGGGAGTTTGGAGTTACTATTCTCCCAAGTGGGTTTGGTCGAAGATGCTGAAGAGGCTGAAGTGCTGATGCTTGGGCCCAACACTCTCAAGGATTCTACCCCTTTCATTACAGAAGCTAAGAGTAGTTTATAAATATTGCATTTTCAAACTGCGTCTAACTTGCATTGACGATGCGTCTGAGTCTGGCACAGAGTCGGTCGAGTCTAAGTCTAGCTCTGAGTCGGAGTTTGTGCCTCTTGGCCCTCCATGTCGTAACTTCTATTTTAGTTTGTGTTTTCTTTTGAACTTGGCAAACCCTGGGGCTTTTATGATGTGCATTATCCTGCTTCTAAGTACTTCGCTGACTTTTGAATAAATTGTGTCGACCCTGACGACGAAGGGATAGATTTTGATGGGAACATTCCCAAGGAAATGTGTTCCCTCGCCGAAAGGAAAGACGAAAGGCATGCTCAGCCTACTAAAAGAATAAGTAATTTCAATAAACTTGAAAGATGATGTAGACCCCCGAACGGTTCAAACTGGCTCAACGCAGTCCCCAGAGGAGCATGGCGCTCAGTCAGACATGCTCGGAAAATTCATCAACGTATTGGCATGGATTCACAAAGATGCACTTGGCGTTGACATGCTCGGAAAATTCATCAATGTTTTGGCATGGTTTTACAAAGACACACCTGGCGTCGATCCTGAAATAAAGAAGTATCAAATCCCCTACTAACGAATGCCAAATCATAGTAAAGCAGAAGCTCTCAGGGCTCTGAGCCTCATACCATGTTCAAAGCAGTAGCAACGGCTTTCCATCGAGTACAAATCAGAAAGTGTACAAAAGGCCCAGAGCAAGGCATGTCAACCAAAGCACTCTGAACCCTGTGTTATCAAAGCCGCTTTATCTGAGGATGTAACCAAGAATCATCGATCTCTACGGCGACAAAATTCGATACATTGGTCACCAAGGAAATCCGTGCTCCATTGTTTGACCCACGCGGGAAGTTCCAGCCGAAGCGCTCTGGGCCTTACATTATCAAGACCATCCTATCTGAGGATGCTCCTAAGCTCATCGATCTCGACGGCAACAAATTCAACACTCTAGTCAACCTGGATCAGCTCAAAAGCTACTTTTCCCTGAGAGAAGCTCGTTGGATCGAAAACCACAAGGGTGGGCGGTTCCAAGCAAAAATTAGAGCAGCCTGCTAGACCGAAAACCTGAGGAGGCGGTCTAGGAAAAAATAAATAGGCAAAAAGTCGAAAGCTCGCTAGACTGAAAACCTGAAAAGGCAGTTCTAGGCAAAAGTTAGAGCGTAAAAGGAGAGGCAAAACACACGAGTGAACCTTGGCCTGAACTACGTTTTGACCTGATTCCTTGAAAAGAGGATACATAGGCAGTCTCACCTTGAGACCCGGTCATATCCTATCAACTTGATCCATGGTTGTCCGTTGGGGTCCACATCAAAGGTTGAAAGGAGTCGAAAACAAAGTCAAAGCTTCATTGGAGAATCAGAAGGGGGAACCTTTCATATTTCAACTTTAATGCAAACTACTACTTCAATTTCAAAGCTGAGCAAAAGCCTTAAAATAATTTAAAGCATGAAAAACAGAACAAAATGCTTGAGAAGCCTAACGGCTCACAGTTTATTCTAAAGACCAGCGGAGTCTAGTTTGAGCAGTTGCAGCAGCTTTTCAGTTACGCGCGCTAGTTTGAGGCTCATGCACAGTTGTTCGAAGTGATGCGCATTGGTCTCAAACCTGCGCGCGCTTCTTCAATTCCTGTAGCAGACAACAGTTAGCAGCCATCCTGCCTAACAAAGATTTCGGACCTCCAAGGGGGTATTTCAAGTTAAAACCAAGGCTTCGGTGCCTCGAATTGGTTTTAAGGGCTCTTGCCGAGTTTTGTCATACCATACACGTCATACGGATCTAATGTGACTATACGGGGGTGTCGGTTTCAGTCCGGGACTTATATGAGTCATCTTTGGCGTCTGTTGCCCAATTTTTGGGATATTTTTCCAGTTTTTCAATCCATTGTCGTTTCGGGATATTTTGCTCGGTTTTATCATTTTGTGCAGGCCATTGTACATCTATTTGACCTTTTGCAAGTGTCAGTTTCACCTGTTTAGGGGATATCCGAGTTTGGGCTCATTAATGCCCAATATTTCATGTGTCAAAGAGCTTACGCGTTATTCTGGGGCTCTTCGTTCCTTTTCGTTCGAGCTAGGCAAGTTTGTACATATACGCGCGTCTATTTGTCAATTCAGATCATTCGTCAATGCAAGATGGATATTAGCAGTTGGTTTTAGGTTTTCTATTATCAAGAGAACTAATAAAACCAGAAAATGCAACTTTTATTTGCTACTAACAATATACATGAAACAACGGTGGAACATCATGCATGTCAAGGCTCAACGGCCCAAGCAAAAGCATATCTACGAGGCACATCCGCCCAGAAATCAAGGGGCGCATAGGCCCATGCTTCTCCTGCTAATGTCAACTAGGGCACGGTGGCCCGCTGCGAAGTCTATCTACATGGACACGCAGGCTCAAATCTCAAAAGCAAAGGACAGTAAAGTAAAGAGGCTCAGTGGTAGTCCACGGTGGTAGAACTCAGCCTCGTTCTCGTCGTTGTTGTCACTCTTGGACTCCTTGAAGTACCTGGGGCTCCGCTCCCATCTTTCCCTTTTGAGAAGGCTTTCACCGATGAGGTTTCTCTCTCTCTTAAATTGCTCCTTTGAGTCTCTAAAGACTCTTCGGCGTAAGCCGCCCTTTTCTATGCACCTTTCTTTCAACTGCACACTGCCAGCCGCTGGTTGTCTAGTGCTTTCGTACCTCTAAGCTAGGGCCAAGGTGGCAGTATTGCTCTATGTAGCTCTTGTGGCTATGGTCATTTTAGGTCGTCATCATCTAGAAGCCGCCCTAGTCTGCATCTGCATTTTTAGTTTGCGCATTCAATTCAGTATACATGTTATTGCATATTGTATATCAATTGTTGATAACAGAAAAAGCCCATCAAGTGTTGAAGCACACCTATCCAGCATCAAAGGCAACAAGTTAGTTTGGGATTTTGGGGGTTTCATACCTGGGGTCTAATCACTACTGGAACTGGAGCCGAAACTGCTGCTCTGGGATAGTGCAATTTCAAAGGGATGCGCCACATGCCGTTTTCCCTACTCATTTCTCCATGGTAAATGTCAAACTCACAGCCTCTCTATCCTACTCCAAGTAGTCTCTAACGACAGTTCGCCTGTCCCGAATGGCTACCTCTACTTTAGTCCAGCCTTTAGCACATCTTCCAGCAGTTTTATTGCTCTACCTCGGATGGTCCTTGATAAGGAGATTGGCTCTGATTCCCAACAGATGGAATTTAACCTCCCTGACGCGACCTACCCGTGATTATTGGGGTTTTCTTTGTGCCGAAGAAGGTTTAATCCCCAGCAGCGACGGTCTATCTGTCCACGGCTGTAATTATTTCCCCAGCAGCAGTCCTTCTTACCAATATCCATGCTATTTTTAAGAGTAATCTCTCCTTGGGATACTTGAATCAAATCAACGACGATCAGCCATGTCGTCCTTCTCAAATCAAATCAAATCAACGACGATCAGCCATTTCGTCCTTCTCAAATCAACGACGATCAGCCATGTCGTCCTTCTCAAATCAAATCAAATCAACGACGATCAGCCATGTCGTCCTTCAAATCAAATCAACGACGATCAGCCATGTCGTCCTTCTCAAATCAAATCAAATCAACGACGATCAGCCATGTCGTCCTTCAAATCAAATCAACGACGATCAGCCATGTCGTCCTTCTCAAATCAAATCAAATCAACGACGATCAGCCATGTCGTCCTCCTCAAATCAAATCAAATCAACGACGATCAGCCATGTCGTCCTTCAAATCAAATCAACGACGATCAGCCATGTCGTCCTTCTCAAATCAAATCAAATCAACGATGATCAGCCATGTCATCAACGATGATCAGCCATGTCATCAACGACGATCAGCCATGTCGTCCTTCAAATCAAATCAACGACGATCAGCCATGTCGTCCTTCTCAAATCAAATCAAATCAACGATGATCAACCATGTCATCACCGACAATCAGCCATGTCGTCATTTCTCAACGATGATCAGCCATGTCATCACCGACGATCAGCCATGTCGTCTTTCTCAACGATGATCAGTCATGTCATCAACGATGATCAGCCATGTCATCACTGACGATCAGCCATGTCGTCCTCTCAATGATGATCAGCCATGTCATCACCGACGATCAGCCATGTCGTCTTTCTCAACGATGATCAGTCATGTCATCAATGATGATCAGCCATGTCATCACCGACGATCAGCCATGTCGTCCTTTTCAATGATGATCAGTCATGTCATCACCCCGATCAACGGTAATCAGAATATCGTCCGCATTCACACCCTCAATGACGATCGGAATATCGTCCGACCGATCCATAACAACGGTCTGCCCGTCCAATTAGTCTACAACCCCGTCCGCTTATCCTGGTCCACATTGGTCTAAAAGTAGCGCATCGTTCAGCGATCTTATTGCTCTGCCTCGGATGGTCTTTGATAAGGAGGTTGGCTCTGATTCCCCACAGATGGAATTTAACCTCCCTGACGCGACCTACCCGCGATTGTTGGAGTTTCTTTGTGCTAAAGAAGGTTTGATCCCATGCGGCAATGATTTGTTCGCAGCTGATTATTCCCCAGGAGAGTCCGCCGCGACATTCAATGATGGTCCACCCATCCTTATTTCCCAACAGCGTGTAACAATCTTGAAATGGTCCGCCTGTCTTTCCTATCAATTCAACCAGCGAAAGTCCGCTCGTTCAACAATTTATCCCCAGAAGAGTCTGCCTTGGCCCGCCCCCAACGGCTACCTTTACTTCAGTCTAGCCTCAAGCGCATTTTTCAACAGTCTTATTGCTCTGCCTCGGATCGTCTTAGATAAGGAGATTGGCTCTGATTCCCAACAGATGGAATTAAACCCGCCTGACACGACCTACCCGTGATTGTTGGATCTCTTTGGGCCAAAGATAGTTTGATCCCAACAACAATGACCTGTATCATTCAAATCAACGACGGTTCACCCGTCCACTCTCAAATCAACGACGGTTCGCCCGTCCAATCTCATATCAATGACGGGTCGCCCGTCCAATCTCATATCAACGACGGTTCGCCCGTCCACTCTCAAATCAACGACGGTTCGCCCGTCCACTCTCATATCAACGACGGTTCGCCCGTCCAATATCAAATCAACGACGGGTCGCCCGTCCAATCTCATATCAACGACGGTTCGCCCGTCCAATTTCAAATCAACGGCGGTTCGCCCATCCAAGTTCAAATCAGCGACGATCTGTCCGTCCAAATTCGAGTCAACGACGATCTAGCTGTCTAATCTCAAGTCAACGACTCCGAGAGAAGATTATCCCCAGGAGAGTCCGCCTTCCGTAACAGCCAGCTCTGTCCATTCAACTTCAATCAAGTGGCGATCAATGTCATCCGTATTGTCCCCAGCAAGCAGTCGCTCTGTCCGTTCAACTTCAATCATCCAATCAATGCAATCAACCAGGTTCTTTAAAGTTCTGTACTTTCATTGACTCGTATGTTCTGTTCTGGATAGCCTGGAAGGGTGTCTAGAAAACCTTTGACATTACTTGTACCACGTCAATGGTGCCCCAAGTGCTGTCAAAGGGGGGCTACTGTAGACACCCTATTTTGGACTATCCAGAGTAGTTTATTTACGGTCTTTGATTCCCCAAAGATGAATATGGTCGAGAACATCCGAAGTTGATGATGTGTTTGAGCTTTGAGCGTCCCGAATATCATTCAAACCCCTTTCAAAACCCTTTTCAAACCCTCCGAGCCAGAACCAAACGGCCTCAGCAAAGCCCTGCTTCAACACGCTGGTGATCAACTGACGCACGCTGGTGCAGTGCCACGTGTCAGTCATCAAGCCTGGGACCAATTTCCACTGGCGCACGCCACCTCCTTAGTGGCGCACGCCATTTGTCCCCAGTCCAGTCACCTTTTTGGCAACCACTTGCCCGAGACTTTTGTGCCACCCTGACGTGTGCAACGGTTCCCCTGATGATTATTTCGTCCAGGACGGCTCCTCCTCTCTCCTACATCTCCCATCACCCTTCCCTCTCGTAAAAGAGAAGGAAGCCTTCCCTTCAAACCCAACCAGCCCCAACTAAGCTGGTTACCAGCCCCTTTTCTCTATATACACTCCCTCTCTCACTCTAGCAAAAGGTTCACCAAGTTGCAAGGGGTTACATTCATAAAGAAGCTCCAAAGCTTTCTCCTTTTGTCTCTCTCTTGCTTCTCCTTGTCTTCTTTTATCCATTGAAAGACAAAGCAAGGAAGATCAGTCATCTCTCCTACATTGCTGTCTCCATCCCCCTTTCATCCATCATCCATCCATTTCAAAGCTCAAACCACCCATCAACTTCTCTCCAAAGGTATATCACCTTTTATTCTGGAAATCGTTTCGACCCCTGAGGGGACCTAGCCGAGCCCAGGCTGGTAATCAATACCACGCCTAGTCTCACGGCTAGCAAATAAACACAGTTGTGGCGTGAGAGGTGGCGCACGCCAGTCCCTCTTAGCCGTGCGCTAGTCATGGCTGCATGGCAGGACTGGTGTGGAGACCACTGATCATCCTCATTATGCTTTATTTTAAGTCTGATCATCTCGTAGCATGCTAAAAATCAGTTTACAGCTTTCCATATTTTAGAATTGTGTAGTTAGTAAATGCTGTTATAAGCGTGTAGTAAGGCCCACAGGATCTTTAGGTCATAGTCGAGCCGAGATGAAGCAAAGCCAAGCACTTGACAAAGAGCAACTGGCGCACGGTGTACTATGACTTGCGTGCGCCAGTGGTCGTGTGTTCGATGGCTGGCCCTTGCTTCTCGGTTTAGTTTCGGCCTCTGTTTAATCCCCACTCTGTTTATGGGGTTTTCGGTCCATTTATCTCTGTTTGATTTGTTCTTTGTATTACGAAACTATACATATCTTTGCTATATCAAGCTGCGTGGTTTGTCTGGGTGTGCACTTTGGTCCATTCCAGAGCCCAGAGGTTGAGTTCAGGAAGCTGTGAGCTTGGGCCAACCGGCGCACGCTGTCCTATGGTGGCGCGCAGTGTTTCCTAGTATGCGTGGCTTTGGCGGTGCATACTTGGTTTATTCTGCGTGTCTCACTGGGTCGGTGTGTTCAGTTCGCCCAGCGCTCACAGAAGCGCTTGTTCTCAATCTATTATCATTATTCATATGCCATTCACCACATTTTGCCATGCAAATATAACTTGCCATTTGTGAATCCCCATTAACTGCTCCCCCGCCCTAGCTGGCTAATAAATGATCAAAGAGAGAAAAATGCAAATGTTTTACAAAATGCCTGAGTAGAGACCAGTCTTCGGATTGGGCGAGAGGGGTGCCATAAAACCCTTCCTCTCTCGTAACCTGGCTCCCGAACCTCAGATATCGAAGGTGACGACGGTCCAGTCTACAAGCCTTTTTCAAATCAAACAAACGTGAACAAAAACGTTTCCAAATCGGTTTCTTGGGTGTTTTCCGCAAAACCCGGGTGGCGACTCTCTCAAAACAGCGTTTCGTCATGCTTTCAAACAAAAGGGCGCAAACCTAAACTTTTCGCGAGCTAAAAATGAGGGATTTTTAGGGGCGTGTGCCCACAGGTTTCTTAATGGAAGATGTCATTTATATTTAGTATTGAAATGTTTATTCTTCACAAATATATTAATGTTGCTTGGTATCATTCAATGCCATTGATATATTAATTTTGTAATTGTGTAGGTGGGGCGATGAATTCCACTCGCCGAATTTGCCGACCCATGTTGTTGGACATTAGTGGTTCTCTTTAGACGTTTAGAGGCTGGACGAGGTTATTGTTTACGTTACCTTCCATTACTTTGTCACAAATTGTTGATCCTTTAGAAAAAGACTTGTGATTTGCGGATCATAAATAAGGTAGTTTCGTGCATAATTTTAAAAAAAAATGACACCAAATTAGAGTTCTCAATTAGTTCTTTAACTCAATGTCACTTAAAAAATATGCACGAACATATCCAATTTTTTTATCCAAAAACTACCCGTGTTTTCATATAAGACAAATAATTTGGGACGGAGGGAGTACTTATGATTTTGTTTCTTATGTTTTTTTTTAATTGTGCTTTCTTTGGTGGTGTGGCAGCCCTACACTAAGGACTTGGTCCAATCTTTGCCAAGATTTTGTAGTGCCGTAAGAGGTGTTTCGATGGCAAGTGTCCCACTCATCTAGTTCTCTCATGTTGAGCAGCATCAGCCAGAGCGGGTGTTGCGTCAGTTTGGAGGGAGACAAACCATCCCCCCCTTTCTAAGTCTCTATGGGAGTTTCACGCTATGGATCTTAGGAATGGTCCGAAGGATTGAAGCAAGCCGATACGTTTGTGGAATAATAGGGCCAACAATATTGTAAACATTACCAATCCTGACATTCTTGTCTACCCCGCTGACGACCCGTACCTATATTGGTACGAAAAGATAAGGATTACCTTACGTTTTGTTTGTAAGATGGGTGCAGCTACAAACACAACGGTAATATATGATGATATTACTCTTTTTAATCTTCCATTTACTTTCATGTATGTAACTTTTTTTAAAAATACATTGTAATGCAGATGCAACTATTTGAGAGGTTTTCTATGTCGTACCTCTCTGTTGAGGCGGTTCAGGCAATGGCACAGAAATGAGTCGAGTGCTTGAAATTCCAAGAGAAGTTATTCCGAAAGATAGCTCCTGAGCATAAGATACGGGATCCAGAAGTAGAGGAGGAATTTGATGAGGACTATGACCATATGGACCCCCATTTACAAGCAGAAGAAGGGGTCCACCAACAGAACCAGCCTCTACTGCAGCACCAGCCTCAGGGTCCTCCCGAAGAGACTCGTGCAGAATACCAATTCGAGGAACCCATTGCAACAAGTACTTTAGGAGGACCAGTGCACCCTTCAGAGCTTTCTTCTCATTTAAGTTTAGCTATATTAAATATGGATGGGGTCTCGATGAGTCCGTTACTTAACTACTCACCAACTGCAGGGGGTTCACAATCGCAAACTCCTTCTGAGTTTGATTGGGCCAACATGCAGATATCCATTGTTGGTGGTGGAGAGACCATTTCTGAGTGTAGGTCTCTTTTGAAGAGGAAAAGGATGGTAGAGTCACAAGATGGGGATTCACTAGGCCAAGTCACACAGCTCATAGAGACAATAATTCAGTCCGAGGAGACACCAGAGGAGGAGTGGGGGAGAGGAGGAGGAAGAAGTTGACATGGAAGGTGGAGGTCATGTTACCTCAGATGGGCCGCGTAGGACTACCCGTGTCTCTAGGCCTCCGCGTTGTGGTACTGGGGGACATCTTCATAAGAAGCATGGGACACTAACCACGAGAAGGTCGTTGATGCTACAAAGGGTAAAGGTGGCGATGGAGGTAAGGCTAGGGGTAGGGGTAGAGGTAGGGGTAGGGGTAGGGGTAGGGGAGGGCCAGAGGTTGAGATACAGGTACGTTTGTTTTTAATTTTGTGCTTCATTTGTTTTGCTTAATCAATTAGTAGGATGAGCACAACACAGCTTGGGTTTTGATTGTGGAATTTTTATAATTGTAATGGTAATTAGGATGGCAAATGGATTAGTGTGGACATTGAATGATGTTTTTGTTGTTTCTGCTATTTCTTTGAGACACTTAGACGTCGTGGTAGCCCAACATACAAAGGAAACTCTGCCCGATTTTAACTAGAATTAACTTACACGGGTCTAAATTCACCAAAGCCAGGGAGTATTCACCCTGGAGCATTTGCTAGCGGACACGTATCTGACACGCGTGTCAAATACGTGTCTCCTATCAGACAATGTAATTCCCTTCTACATTTTTGATAGACTCCTAGGTTTTTAGATTATATCGTACACCATAAATCCCTTTTAAATTTTTCCTTTTTTCTTATCTATTTAGATTTGGAGGAGCATATTTTGGCAACAGGAGCAGCAAATGTTGGCAGCAAATATATCCCTTCTAAAGTTCGCAAAATGAAGTTGCTACACTTAGGTTTAAAACATGTTTGATTGAATATAAGTTTAGTGGACAGTATTATGACCAAAACTTATGTAATATTAATGGTCCCCTCTCTCTCTCTCTCTCTCTCTCTCTCTCTCGAAGTGATTTCATGTTGGTAAAGATTATAACTTCGGCACATGTCTTTATTTTTTTTCTTTCTAAATGCTCTTGGAAATAAGACAAAAATTCATGTAGAAAAATTCATAACGGAGGTGGTCATGAAGGCATATTCATTTACCTAAAACTTTCACCCTAGAACTCCAAAATAGGCGCGGCTGGATTCGTCCCGTTGTTAGGTATACCGGCTACGCCACGAATCTGACGCGCTTCTTTTCTAGTGTTGGGGTGAAAGTTGCGGTCGCTGAATATGCCTCTATGACCAACTCCATTATGATGGGTTAATCGCGCAACCAGTTTACTTTTTTTGTCTGATATTTTTATCGGGGGTTTTGTTTTTCCTTTTTGTAATGTGTTTACTTTTTCCACGTAATTTTTGAGATTAATCATTTATATCAACAAGAAGAACTAGGAAGTATTCCTCTTCCTAACGCAAAGTTCTAACAAAAGTTTGTAAGGACTTATGGAAAACTAGATAACACTAGCTAACACATGTGGCCATTAGCCCATCTGATTTTTACTCATTTGCTTCCAATGGAGAGGTCTAGGGTTCGAGTTTATGATGAGACGTTGAACCTCTTTTTGTTGTTAACTCGCTCATTTACCTCTAAACCATCCCCACTGATGTATACAATATTGGCAAAGGAAAATCACCCCAAACCAACTATTTTGTTCAGCTAAAATTCGTAAGTACTACAATAATTCTAAAGACTTCACTCCAGCCAACCATGGTAGTAAATCAAAAAATTGAAGGCTAGGTGGAGCAGAGTTACGACATAGTACGTCCATTTCCTTTTTCCTAAAACCAAGTTTTGCCGTCCATTTCCTTTTTCCTAAAACCAAAGGTCTATGTGAATATGCCTCCATGATTAAAAACATATCTTCTTCTTGCTGGCGATGCAAGCTTAGAAAACCAAAATTGTATTTTTAAAAACTACAATTTTAAAAAGAACAACAGGCGATGCTTGGTTGGTTTTATTACAAAACAAGTAACTTGTTTTCACCGTCGTTGATTATTTAAAAAATTGTATTTGTTATGTTTCATATTATGACCAACAATTTTAAGACATTTTTTTTTAATTCGGACACTTTATTTTTTACTTTTTGGAACAAAAAATAAAGGCTGCTAATTTCGCCACTCCTTTTTTGGTTAACGCCACTCCCTTGCAAGTGTATTTTTGGTGCATATGGGATAAATTTGATGCAAAGCTATTGGAAAGTGCGTTATTATATTGAACAGTAGTAAGTCTGATTCAAAGTTGTCGGATTCCCCAGCCATTGCAGGAGGGGGCCAGAAATATTGCCTCATGCACATGCCATATGCGTCAAGCACATGCTATATACATCACGTACATTCAAAGTTGATAGATTCTCCTGCCATGGGGTGGGCACAAGGGGGACCAGATTTATGGCGTCATGCACATGTCATATGCATCATGCAAATGTTATGTGCATCACGCATATAATATGTGCATTATGCAGCTGTTGCATAATAACGGACCTCTCCTCTAGCAATCAGAATCCGATATTTATTTCCATTATCGGTTTATACACTTACAAAAAGATGACTAGTTCTTGTAATGAACGAATAATGTGTGTACATGTCAGTGGTCAGGTAGTCCAGCAGCCAAATGGTCCGTCATACGCGGGGGGTATTGTTCTATTCACAGATTTGAGGCAATTTATTACTAATGCAGGAAGATTGCCGAGTACGGTGATGAAAATAACATATGCCTTTCCAACTCTTAGCTTCCCTCACATAATGCAACGCTCCTGATTTTTGGGTACGTTAAATGAACGTTTCATTGATAAAATCAGATGGAGTCTGGCTCAATATTACATCATAACTCCCACTACAGTCCCACATTTATACAAATGAAGGGTTCTAGGGTTCCTAACTACAGCTCCGCCTGCGGCTTCATCCTAGCCAGCTCCTCAGCTCCAAACGCCTCCAAGGTATACTGTTCATCTTGATCATCTACAAAATCTGACACATTATACCAGCGTCGCCACCGATATAATATGTCAGGGCCACCAAAGGCAACACCGTGAGCTACAAGAGCTTAGCAGAATAATCCTACACCCGCTAACCCATAAATTACCAAAATCAGAGTATAAGAGTAGCATACCGACTCTTGCACAAGCAGCAGAATAATACATACATGTTTAACAAGGCATTATCAATAACACATCCTCATTCCTTAGTCTAATGTTGGTGTCTACAGTGTATGTGTTTCTCCTACGCGACTCATCGTAGAACGTGTCTCATATTCATCAACATTTCTGAAATCCTTTTCACTTCCAAATCAACATTTTGAAAATCACCTTTAACACACCCAACCTCGGTTTCGCCGCGCCGGGTTCCCGAGTATCCTAACAATGGTTCTGCCGCACCGGGTTCCCATTGGCACACATTTGCATTGGCTCCTCTCCGCGGATAACCAAGCTACACACCCAACCTCGGTTCCGCCGCGCACTACGCCAAAAATTGCCTTTGCCGGCGGTTTTTTTACCGGCGGTAATAAAACCGTCGGTAAAGGGTGCTATTACCGGCGGTAATAACAAACCGCCGCAAAAGGTAACTATAAACGCCGTTTATTAACGGCATGAGTAAAACCGCCAGTAAAACTAACTATTACCGGCGGTAATGTAAAACCGCCGGTAAAACTAACTATTACCGGCGGTAATGTAAAACCGCCGGTAAAACTTCCTATTAACGGCGGTAATCAAAAACCGCCGGTAATAATCTTCATATAATATAAATATTTTTATTCTTCTAATAAAACACATAATTTTAGGTAGCTCAGTGGGTAAGTGCTCGGGTATTAATCAACGAGTCGCGGGTTCGAATCTCAGCAATGTCATTATTTTTTCCGAAACTTTTACCGGCGGTAGTAAAACCGCCGTTAATAGTCCGAAACTTTTACCGGCGGTAATTTACCGCCATTTTTGTATTTCCGACAATTGTTTTGCCGACGGAACTTTTACCGGCGGTAATTTACTTTTACCGGCGGTATTATATTTTTACCGGCGGTTTTTGGACTATTACCGGCAGTTTTTTAATGCCGTTAATGCAAAAATTTGGCGTAGTGGCGCCGGGTTCCCGAGTATCCTCACAATGGTTCCGCCGCGCCGGGTTTCCATTGGCACACAACACACACACCCAACCTCGGTTCCGCTGCGCCGGGTTCCCGAGTATCCTCACAATGGTTCCGCCGCGCCGGGTTCCCATTGGCACACAACACACACACATTCACATAATGCACCCACATTTGGTCATTATGTAGTTTCAAAATCCTTTTTATCCATATCAACCACATTCCCACAATGGGCAAGTCCGGCCGCATTGCATTTTCAAAACACACCTTGTCTTTAACACACCCTAAGTGTCATGTTTCTACTTCCTCAATTTCTGTGTCTCGTTACATGCAATGACTCTGTAGTGGGACTTTTCACGTAGACATACATAAATCGTTCATTGTAATCTAGAATTTAACCAACAAGATCATCCAACTCTATATTATCCAATCGTACTTGAATTATTACTTAAAACATCACGCCATATGTTCGGATGCCATTGGTGTGATATTTACTTATACTTTTGAACAATCACGATTATTGCAAGCAAAACATGTATTTAAGTTCATAATCAATTCAAAGATCAAAATACGAATACTTCTAATCAAGTTAGTGCTTATCGAAAACCGTTCTTTCTTTCTTTGAGGGTAGTTCAAAACAACATATGTTTATTGACGTAGAAATCGTTTGTTCAACAAGTTCATACTTCCTTCGAAGTTTTAGTAAAACAAGTTTGCTAACAAATCCTTAGTATCTTAACTTAACATGCATTTAAACATAATATACGAACTTCTAGTTATACTTAGGATTAATAAGTAAAGGAGAATCTACCTCAAGCGTCTCAAACCATACGAACATCATACAATATATCTCGGAGTTAACGGTTAAGAATAATCTACAAGATCTGGCTTTCATTTCAAGAACATAAGCAACATAACTAGAGTTATACTAGGGAAAGTAGATAGGAAAATCTACCTTGATCCGAAACTAGTCGGGGCCGAATAAGCTAGTTGGAAAATTCTACGGGCGTTGAAACTCGCAAATCTGGACCAGACTTTGGATGGCAGTAACTCGGTCAATACTTGGCCGAATACGATCGTTCTTGAGTCGAAATCGAAGCTCTCGAAGTGCTCTACGACTTTTGCGAAGGAAGTTGGTCCTAGAAACTACTTTTGGTAGGAGAAAAATGTTGATAAAGGAGGTGACAGTTTGCTGTCTGGAAATCTGGAATCTGAGATTTTACTGAACTTCGGATGGCAATATCTTGGTCATTTCTTGACTGATTGGGGTGGTTCTTGGGTCTAACTTGAAGGTTTCGAAGTTCTCTACAACTTTGTCCAAAGGAGTTGGTTCTAAAAACTAACTTAAGTAAGAGAAAAATCGGGATTTACGAATGGCAGTAAGCTGCCTGGAAAAACAGAGATGGTTTCTAGAGAGAAGTTGGAGCAAAGGATGAAGGTGTGAGTTCAAGCTGCTATTTATAGGCAAAATCAGACCTCTTCCTCCTCCCTCCAAGGCCGCCCCTCTCTTCTTCTCCCATGGATTTGCTCAATGACTTGTCATTTTCATGCTTGAAAGCATGCCATGCTTCCATGACTTGTCTTGTTCAACCTTTTTAGGCTTTAAGGCTAACAACCAAGATTATCATGAAGAGTTATGGGCTGGTCTTGTCTAAGATAGGCTTGCTTGCAAGGGGAAAGCAAAACATCATTGGCTAGATTGTACTTTGGAAGACTAGAAATGGTTGTAAAGTGAAGTCTAGGCTTAAGGGCTATCATGTACCTTGTTGGAGTGTACCACACACAAGCACACAAGCCCACTCTCCCTACCTCTCAACATTTGGCTAGCCCTCTCTCTCTCTTCCTCTCTCTTTTTGCTTCATTGAATTGTCCAATCAAGTCTTCCAAGCATGCCAAGTATTGTCACTTTCAACTCTTTAGGCTTAAGGCTAATGCATTAGGTCATTATGAAGGGTTTTTGGACTAGTCTCATCCTAGAGAGGACTTGCTTGCAAAAGCACAAAATAAGTCATAAAAGGTTGTACTTTGGTTGAGTAAAGACAACGGAGATTACTTGTTTGAGTTGTCAAAACACAAGCACACACTTGCACTTTTTCTCTCTCTTTGGTCAATGTATGCACATACATGGAAGACTAGGAGGATAAGGACAAGGCTAGGTAAATTAGGGTTGCATGCATGCATAGCTAGGGTTGCTTCTTGGAAGCAAAATGATGGGTTCCTATGGTTCAAAAGTTTCTTAATGATTTGTCTTAGTCAAATCTAGGCTTTCATTGCTCGAGTGGTATTTTGGTTTTATTTTGTAGGAAATCGACTAATAACGGAATATTAAAGCCCGACGATGCCAAACGCCAAGTCAAGGCGTGAGCATGGCCAAGGCAGCCCGTTAGCAAAGCTGTGGCCAAGGCGTAGCCAAGGCAAGGCCAGAGCAAGGCAGCCCAGCAACGCCAAGGCAAAAGCAAGGCGCGACCCGACGCCAAGGCAGAACCCGATGGCAGCCAAGGCAGAGCAACCCGACAGCGACCTGACGCCAAGGCAAAACCCGATGGTAGCCATGGCAGAGCAACTCGACAGCGACCCGACGCCAAGGCAGCCTAGCTAAGCCAAAGCAAGGCAGTCAAGTCAACGGTCAAGGCAAAGACCAAAAATTTTCTACTAACCACTTCGGCATCGATGCATCACTCCAGGTTAGGGAAATGTAACTAAGCCAAATGGTAGATAGGGTTTGCTAACTAATCGGTTAAAACTAACTATACTTGCCATGTAGGATTTCCAGCCAAGAAATATAGTTTAAAGATATTATTTGCTTATTAGGAAAAATATACGAGTACGTTTACAAGTATACTAGTCATGGGAGAAGGACTAGATTGTCCGGAGTGAAAGAATTCAATTTTACAAGTTTCAAATCTAATTATGATGGATTATTAGAATTTAAAAGAAATTTTTAAAGCAATCCAAGTAATTAGAAGAAAATTCAAATATTTAACGAAATTTTTATTTACCAAAAATCAGGGTTGTTACACATAATGTATACACACGTTGGGGTTGAAGTCGTTCACGATAATGACGTCAATATAATATTCGATGTTGCTGACGGCATATCCAGTTACACCCCCACTCTGTACACGAACGGTCTTGACAATAATAATTTTAGACAAGAAGTCGGGGGATCACAGTGCAATAGTCTCCCAATCCATCGTTCTACTGAGCGGTCTCATAGGCCGCATGAACAGGATCCTTCTAAACAACAATATTTAGACGACGACACATTCTTTGCAGATGACATACATGACGATTCCACCATTTTGGAGCAACACAACGACTACGTGGAACATGATAGCGCATTTGACAATAATCTTGGAGATGATGATGACATCTCACAAAGCTCTGAAGAGGATGTTAATGAGGGTTTAGAGGCTGAGGACCAAGAAGAAAACGAGATTCCTGAGTTTGACCTGCCAAGTTCCATGTTCACCGATGACACATGGACGAACATCGTGGACCCTAGTCCACAAATGCCTACTAAGAGTCACGTCGGGTGGGACTGACATTGTGAGCTATTTGAGGGACGGGTATTTATTATTACTTGTAATTTAAATGAAGTCATTTTTTTAGGAGAATGTGGAACAATATGAGCTCAATAGAAATTTATTGGCAGGTTTTCTTTTCAAAGGAGGAGGTCCAGAATACGGTGAAGAAGTATAGCATGCAATAGAATAATGTGGTCAAGACATCAGCATTGTCACCGACTACGTTGGTGTACAAATGCAAGAACCCGGTCCCATGTCAGTGGCGACTAAGAGCAAGAAAGTGTAAGGATGCCGATGAGTGGATAATCAATCGATACGCAGGACCACACACTTGCGTTGCGAAGAGTGTAACCTAAGATCATCATAATCTTGATGCACGGTTCATTTCTGAAATTATCGCCCCTATCGTGAAAAAAGATGCAAGCACGAAGGTGAAGGTCCTTCAAGCAATGATTTTAGCTAGGCCAGAGGGATTCTAACCATCAAATGCAAAGACTTGGGCTACGAAGCAAATTGCTATAGCAAGAATTTTTAAGAATTGGGATGAGTCATACACGGAAGTTGAAAGTATCTTGGCCGCGGTGAAAGTTTTAAATCCAGGTACGGAGTACATGCTACTGTCGAAAGATACAGACATACCAGGATGTCGCACATTTGATCGTCTATTCTGGGCATTTGGGCCGGCCATCGAAGGGTTTAAACATTCTAGGCCTGTGATAATCATTGATGGTACCTTCCTTACAGGAAAGTACAAGGGCGTAATCTTGGTTGTTGTGAGTCAGGATGTGGAAAATCAAATATTCCCTATTGCATTTGCCATTGTGGAGAAGGAGGATGCTGATAATTGGGGGTGGTTCCTATCATGCCTCAGACATTTTGTCACCAATCGAATAGAATTATGTCTAATTTCAGATAGGCATACTGGTCTATGTTCGTACATCAAAGGAGACCCCCCCATGCTTATCATCGCTATTGTGCTCGTCACATTGGAGCAAACTATATAAGGAGTTTCAACAAAATTGTGGGGAACCAAGTAAAAGTTACAGCCATGGAAATCCAAAAACAAAAGTTTAAAGCTCAGCTTGAAAAGACTAAAAAGTTCGACGACAAAAAGGTCTTCAAGGAACTAATGGAGGATTTGGTTTTAAAGAAATGGTCATTTGCACATGATGGAGGTAGGCACTACGGATCAAAAACAAAAAACATCTCAAAGAGCTTGAATGGGGTGCTAAAAGAAGCTAGGCCCCTGCCCATAATGGGAACGGGTATGATGACATTCTACAAGAGCGTTAACTATTTCAATGCCAGATCCGTAGAAGCACGAAAAACAATTGAGACCGTGGGAAACTGGAGCACGTTTGCCATAAACCTGGTGGAATAAGGCCTCGAGACACCAGGTCATTGAGTTTGACCGCGCAGCCAAAACTTACGAGGTGCAGACCCCAATGAATCGGACGAGCCCATCTAAAGGAAATCCCATGCATTCAGTTGACATGACCAATCGTACGTGTACTTGCAACAAGTTTCAACAATGGAAGATGCCTATAGACACCTCCTGAGCAGGGCATCGCCATACAGCTTGATATCGTTTGTTTGCTCGTTTGGTTCCTTGCTTCATAAACCAAGATCAGAGACATTCCCATGGCTAGGAACATCGCCACATGATAGCGGTTATCATCAAAACAGAGTCGCCACCTAGTTTATTAAAACTAGGAAAATAGATAGAGATTCTAGATACGGAAGCCAAAGGTACAGTAAGGGGAAGGTGTTAGGCACCCCTTTCTGTCTAGCCGTGAGGCTAGCTCATAATCATTCAACATAAGACATATAGATGCTTCATTTAATTTTAACACATAGTTTGTTTTTATGCCTTTAAACAGTAAATAAGGTGAGCCGTGACTGTAATTGGAACATGCATCAGAAAGTAGTTAAATAAAAAGCTGTCCCAGGCAATCAATTACTCGGCCAGTGAATTGATGTCACGGTCGAGTAATCACACTGGTTTGATGTACCGACCGAGGGATTGAAGCCCCGGTCGGTGTTCCTTCTCACATCAGACAAAAAAGTTAGCAGAAGATTAAAAGCTACAATTAAACATAAAAGCGATAAATAAACAGAACTAGAGGCCCCTGGGCCTCACCACCTTGATCCCTCAGTAGATTGCTTCGGATTTGATTGGGATTGACCGATTGCTTCTTGAATGAAACCCTAGGGTTAGGGTTTGAACTTCGGGGTTTGATCGTTGGGTTGATGGCTGCCTTCGGGAGGTTAGGGCTTTTGTAGAGAGGGTTTGAGGGAGTAATTTTGTAGAGTTTCGTGGTTTTAGGGGGGATGAATCTGATTAATTTCGTGTGTATGAGGTGTGTTTATATAGGCAAAGAGATGACACACTCCGTCCAACAAAACGCACGATTACAATTGCAATTGCAATGCAACTCCAACTCTTCATTGTGATCCCTGAACGTGGCCCAAACGCATTGGAGAGGTAGTGTAGTCGGATCAAACAATCGACAGAACGTTCCAGAGTCTGGAAAATAGATAATCTGGCGGCCGAGAAAAGGATTGAGCGGCCGAGGAAATTATCTTACGGGCGTGGGATGTATCTCTCAGGGAGATTTTTGTGCAACAGGTTGCTCAGGTGAGGAAAAGATGTTAAGGCCGTGAGATCAATGTTACGGCCGGCAGATGGATTCTCTTAGGATTCTGTATTTTCTGTCTGAAAGGCTATTTGGCTCTGAATTGGGTCCTCTAAGTGGCTCAAAGATCTTACCGAAAGTCCTAAGGTTCTCAAGAAGTCAATCAGCAATCATCGTATCCATTTCATCATCGGGATGGTCCTCAAGGTGGGACCTGAAATAATCGTTAGGCCAAATTGGGGTGTCTACAGATGCCCCTCTTTGACTGAGCTTAGACGGATCGCGAGACATGTTTGAGTAAAAGTCAAAGCTGTAGAAGCAACTCAATTTGGTCCAACCACTATTCCAAAGGTTTTTTAAAAAGGTTTTGTTATGGTTGGGCCGGGAGGCTGCCTACGTATTCCACAGGGGAAATTCAAACCAACCGTAGTTTGGGGGCAGTAAAGAAGTTTGGAGGGTTAGAGACAGAAGACGTACCTTCAGGCTTTAAAAGCTGTAGCGTGACGTACCTAGACCTAGCCAGGATTTTGGCATAGAGTAGTTGAAGGAGCGCAGGGCTGCCGGGGATACCTTTGCGGATAGTGTCCTTAGCATTTTGGGGTAGATCAATACACGGCGGGTGTGTTTACTTTTCTTGATCATCCTGACTTTAATTGAGGGAAACTCGGTAGAGTAGCCTATCCTTGCGAATGACCTGGAAGGAATTGATTTAATGGTGGGGAATCCAAGCCATCTGTTGGGGATGAATTGGACGCCTGGTTTTGAGATATATGGTGGAACCAAGCCATCTTCCGGAGATGAGTGGGATGCTGTTTCTTGAGATATGGGAGGCACATGGCCAGTAACTTAAGCACGGAGCGTTGGGATGAAGGAACCGAGGCACGGAGCTGGTTTTGTGGAGATTTTGGCAAAATCGAAGCGCGGAGCTGGTGTTATTCATAAGGTGTAGACACCCCAATCCGGACCTCAGAGAGTTTTTGTCCGTCCCGATGATGAAATAAAGGAAACGGTACCTTTGTGAGCTTGAAAAAGGATTTTCCTAAGCCCATGTAAACCAAAAAACCCAAAACAAACCCGAAAACCTAAAAAGCCCAGATAAAGCCCAAAACAAAAGCCCAAAAGACCCTGGACCGAAAAAGGAGGCACTATGCGGAGTTCTACTGGAGCGCACGGCACCTTGAAAACCAAAGAGCCGTGCGCGGCCAAACTTCACCGCACGGCACCTTGAGCAAAAAGCTGACTGGCTCAGAAAGCTGTCGGCCACGCCAGTTTGAGCCACAGCTGATGACTAGCTCAGCCGAAAATGCACTTTTGACCTGCCCAGAAAATACCTCCACCATTTGAAATTCAAAATCCTTGGCCTTTGCCTATAAATTAACCCCTCCACTCAAGGGAAAAGAGGTCCCCCTTTTGGCCTTTCTTTTGGCTCTCTTTGCTTTTGGGTATTCTTACTCCATCAGTTTTCTCTCTCTAGTTTTCACACCCACTTTCCTACTTCCACTTCCATTTCCAAGTCATAAAGAATGTCATTCCCAAAAGACATTCCTTAAGTGCTTTCACTCACTCCCTTCTCATCATTGAAGTTGGTCTTTGATTAACTTCAAAACCCCATCACCCAAAATACCTAACCTTCACTCACATCCATACTCCCTTTGTCTCATTCAACCTCCTCCATCTACATCCGTGATGATCCATCCATATCCTTGCATCAACGATCCTTGATCAAGCTCGAAACCGAAGGTAAAAATTAGTTTCCTCGGACTAGACCCCGTTCTGGTCCTGAGGGAACTTTTTTGTCAGCAGGTCTAATCCCTTTTGGTTAGATCATAACTAAAAACCCATTTTCATAAAACAAAAACCAGTACTATGCTGAGGTTGGAAAACTGCGCGGCCGGTTAATCAGGCGCACGGCACCCTGACACTCAGCGCACGGCAGGTTATATGTTGGTATTATCACAGGCAGGCTTTCTGGATCTGAGTTTTCTTCTGTTATGGCTATCTGTATCTGTTGTTTACTGTTTCTGTTGCTTTTAAAATTAGACCATATCTACAAGCCATGTCTCGGTTCTTGACAAGGCTTTCTAGATCATCCCGAATGATCGAATACGTCAAAAACTGTTTTAAAACCTTGTTTTGAGAAAACGAACAACATTTTCGGGATGATCTGACTGCCATAAGGTTTCTGATGAGTTTTCTGAAAGAGGTACCAAGAGAGCAATGAGCTAGATAATGTTTTGAAAGTCTGCAACAGTCTGACAGCAGAGCAGGTATCCCGCACGGTAGGTTGAGGTGCCGTGCGCGGTAACTCAATGTGTTGTGTACAGTACGACTGGGGTCCAGACGGCTTGATGCTATTTATTTCATCTGCTCACATCATCTTATCACTACTGTACAAGCTGCACCACATGCACGTCAATGTGATATATTTCCCATGTCTCTTCCCCACTGCTTGCTTTTATTAAAGAGTTTGATGTTCCAAATGATATTGAAAATTTCCCCTTTTGAAAACATTAAGTAGAGACCGGTTCTACCGGGCGAGTGGGGTGCTTTTTAAAGAAAAACCTTCCCCATTCGTAACGTGACTCCCGAACCCAAAATTTCAACGTTTTCGCTAAACCAAAAGCCTTTCGCAATTGATTTTTCGGTTTCTCGGATGATCCATCTCAAAAATCCAGGTCGCGACTCTTCGAACTGAAAAAGGGCACAGGAGCCCACAGTGGCGACTCCGCTAGGGATCTCAACTTTATTCAATACTTTTTTAAAAAAAAAAATGCACAAAAGTATTGAATGATCAAGTGGGCCAAACTTGAAAGGTGCTTTTAAAAGGGGAATTTTCGATTATTTTTTTTGAAAAATTAAGCTCTTTTATCCTGTACACTTTGCACCGCACAAGCCTCACTAGCGTATTTCGGCTACCTTGCCCGGTTTACCGGTGACAAGCTCTCCCGGAACGCCTAGCAACCCTCGACTATGATGAGCCATCGTGCTGTTCGACCATTGTCATGTAATACACTTGACATGGGGTAGTACATCTTGGCTCTAGTCCGGGGAGCCCTTCTGAGACCAAAACCAGCCTTTGCACTTGTATATAGCCGTAGAACCATCCCAATTAGGACAGGAACCCATGGCTAGGATTTATGTGTTATCTCCTGTTTACGTGCATTTTAATCCTGTACACGCACATCATTCATGCATCATTGCATTTTGCGGGCTAGAGGATTAGGCTCCCTTAGAATCCTTTAGGTCCCTCCGGTCGGTCTAGGAGACCTTAAATCCATGGAGTTTGCGATACCTCCGGTGTTTGCCGTGCCCGAACGGCTCCCTTGGTTTGAATCTAGCCTTAAGCTCGTGCGTATCTGGATTCCGATGGTCACATTGCTCTGCCTCGGATGCTCATGGTAAGGAGATTGGCTTTGATTCCGACCCGCTCGGAATTCAACCTGCCTGACAGCACCTACCCGGACTATCAGAAATCTTTTGTACAAACGTCTTAAGTGAGATTCGAGCCACGGTAGGTCCAAGGCCTTGTTTCTAGGAGATGGGTAGAAGTAGGGCGAGCATTCGGATCGGTTATGAGTTGCTCCCTTTTGACTTGTTGCCAGTGCTGCCAACATTGATCGCCTACGGAGAAAAGAGGCTGTACCCAATTGGTTTCGTCTGTCCCAAAGACTAGTTCGCGTAGAGATCCTGGAAAGAACCTCACTGTTTGAAGTTCAAGTTGAACAAGAGGGACAACGGTTGTTAGAGAAACCCGTGAAAGAAGAACCCATAGTCTCCACCCCGCCCGAAAATCCTTCACCCATGGCCGATCAGGGAGACAGAACAGAAGAACTCAAGCAGAACATAGCTAACATGGATGCTCAGTTTAAACAGTCCCTCGCTGGTGTCGACGCGCAACTCAAAGTCACTGTAGTTTCCATGAAAAATGACATGAACATGCTAATGGAAAGCATGCAAGAAATCACTGACAAGCTCCTGACTAAGACTCCCCCACAGCTCAGACGATTCAAAGTTGAGATACCAGCAGCTGATCCCAACCTGGCCGCTCTCATGGATAAGATTGGCAAATTGGAGGAATCCGTCCAAGAGACTAAGCGACTTGGAAAAGGAGAAATTGACATGAGTAAGCTATGCCTTTTTTCGAATGCCAAGTTGCCGGAAAAATTCAAAGGAGTGGATTTTGCGAAGTTTGACGGTACCGGCAATCCAAGGGCCCATCTTCAAGGATACGTTGGTTCCCTCACTATGCGTGGCATTGAAAAGGAAGCCATGGCCCAATTATTCCATGAGTCCTTGTCCGGTCCAGCCCTGCAATGGTTCCTCACCCTCGAACCCTCCAAGAAAAGGACTTGGAAAGACATTGGGACAGCTTTCGTGGCTCAGTATGACTTCAATGTCGACCTGAAGATGACCACGAGGGAGTTGGAAAGCACTAAGATGAGTGAGAAGGAAAGCTTCGCCGACTTTGTGAAGCGTTGGAGGGCTAAGGCTGCCCAGATGCAGAATAAACCTGATTTAATTTAAAAGAACAGATACGGATCATAACCAAGAACCTGCCAAGCTCCTTTGCTCCTTACATGGTCCTTTCTCAGGCTGCTCCAAATTATGAAACCTTTTATGATTTTGGGCTGGCTGTAGAGTAGGCCTTACGGGATGGAACTTTGGAGAAGAAAGAATCAGGATCGGGGTCAAAATCCAAGAGGGCATATTCGGGAAACTGCAACGTTCTCCTCGGGAATACCAATCAGGCAGGAATCTCATCCACTAAACCTGTAGAAGTCAACCAAATCTTCGAAAAACCAAAATCCCAAAGCCGAACCTTCGCCCATTTCAGCACTCCCAGATCCACTATTCTTAAGAAACTCACAGAAATCGGGGTGTTGAAACCTCTCCCGCCACCACAAACCATTCCACCGAACCTAAACCAGAATGTCTACTGTGATTTCCACAAAATGCCAGGCCATACCACCGACAACTGCATCCGCCTCCGTCATGAAATTCAAAACCTCATCGACAACAAGGTTATCGACACTCCACCTGCCGATAAACCAAACACCGTTTCGAACCCTCTACCATAGCATAACGTTCCCTTCCGTATTAACCAAATCACCATAGCCGAAAACCAAGACCTCCCAGAGACTGACCCTACCCTGTTCATTGTCCCTAACGCCGAGCCAAGGCCTGTTATTGGAGTTCCCGAAGAAACTGCCCTTTGGTGGGAATGGGAAGACACATGGGGAGAATTGATTGCTGATTGGAAAGAGTTCGAAGCCGTCAACTTCCAAATAAATGATGAACCCTTATTTGAAGCCAGATGGGAAGTCGACTGGCAGAACATCTGCTCGGATCCTCTTGATGGGTTTTCCTTGTATACGCTGTTTGAAAATCAAGGAGAAGAATATCAAGTTTTTCAAGAGATGCCTGAATGGGAATGGGACCCGACCCCAGACGAATACCAGCTTTTAGCTTGGAATGACCCTTTGGATACCTTTTCCTTACCAGCACTGTTCGGTGAGGAATATCAGCCAGGTTGCCAACCTGAGATGATGACGTACAACTGGCCTGAGCTCGCTCCACTCCGCCCGGATTTCTCTCATTTTAATGATTTTGTCATCAATGATTTGTACGGCAATGTAGACCTCACCCCATATCCGAACCTTCCTGGATTCGAAGAAGAAGTTGCTAGCAATGGGTTTGACCCAATGGACTACCTTGTCGATGGGACTGAATCCGAGCCATTGGTCACTTTTCCAAAGGACGCTGACGTTACTATGATGAACTTATGGGAAGATGAACCGGGAGTTGGAACAAACTTATGGGCAAACACCGAGGTGGTCAACATAAAAGTGGGAAACGAGGAATGGACCGTTAACAAGATAGTCATGGAGGCTGAATAGTGGAAACCCGAGGATCTGTGGGATGACTTCGTCATTGCTGATTTGGCCGCCAACCTGCAGGATACTACCATCGGAAACACGCGCAAAGCCCTAGCCAACCTATGGAGCGAGGAATCAAAGTACCGTCAGATTGATCATTTGACAAAAAGCGGCCGTGTTTATCAACCTCCGAACCTTCAAGTTGGGGAATCTTCCAATCCTGCCGCCCCGGGGCCCTCTGATCCCTTCACCACCCCCGTCAAAAACACTTTCCGACCCTTTGATCCACCAGCAAAAGAGCCTTCCCGACCAGAGAAAACCCTGAAGGAATGATTAAGCGTCAACTCGAGCAAACCCATGCCAAGATGTCTGTTTGGGATGTGTTGGTTCATTCCACACGTCATCGCGAAGGGCTCATTCAAGCACTCTCTCAACTGAAAGTTCCCTCTGCCATAACTCCCGATGAGCTAGTGGCCCTGATCAAAACCATACCTATCAAGCATGCCATTACCTTTACTGATCGAGACCTACCTGCTAAATGAACTGATCATAATCGGCCATTACACATCACCCTGAAATGCCGTGGCAAGTCGGTACCGGTGATCTTGGTTGACAATGGCTCAGCGATTAATGTCTGCCCACTCCGCGTTGCTTATTGCTTGGGGTACAAAAATAAGGACTTCTCTCCATCGGAAGTCAAAGTCCGAGCATATGACAACACTCGGAGAGATGTGGTTGGAACCCTTATGCTTCCTATGACTTTCGGACCATATCAGACAGAGGTGGAATTTCATGTGGTAAACATTCCTGCCTCTTTTAACCTGCTACTGGGAAGGCCTTGGATACACCGGCCAGACATCATGGCTGTGCCTTCTACACTCCATCAGAATGTTCGGCTGGGACTGGAAACGGGAATGCTCACTATTTACGGGGACTCTGGGATCCATGCCCGTATCGAAGATAATGCCCCTCTCCTTGAAATTCAACACGGAGAAGAAGATATCGCCTTGGGAGGCTTCTCTCTAGATACTTCCCGATATGTCTATTCGGTTAGAATTGATGATGACTTCGTCGTCAGTAATGTCGCCATCAAAATAATGAAGTAGATGTCCTACATGCCAGGATTGGGGTTGGGAAAGAATCTCCAAGGCCCCACAAAGTTTGAAGCTCAGGGCACTCTGATGCGTACAACCGGCCTTGGTTACTCGCCTTCAAGCAACAGCAAGGTGAAAAAAGGAAACAGACTGAAAGACTACTTCGCCAAGGAGGAAGCAAAGCAGATTTACCTAGGCCAGCCAGAACCGTTTTGGGATGTGAAAACCAACACCTTTTTACTAGGATTTGAGATATTTGCAAATGATGTCTGGCCGAAGAGTGATGAAGAGGCTGAAAATGTGAAGGAACAGAAGGAACCAGCTGACAGGATCGAGGTCTTTGCCATGGGTAGTCTTGCAACTATGTTCAGGGAAGACGAACCAATGGGTACAGCTATGGAAGCAGAGGTGCTAATGATGGAATAAGATACTCCTGAAGATCCGATTTCGCTCATCATGGATGTCGTTGGGGAGTACAAGAACTGGACTTTCATACCGAGTGCAACTCGCCATGAGTCCGAATCTGAGTCTGAGTCTGACTCCGAGTCTGTCGAGTCCTCTGAGTCTTCTGAGTTTGTCGAGTCCGAGTTGGTGCCTCTCGGCCTAAGCTCTCAGAGTCTGTATTTCGAGTTCGAATCCACCTGTGTGTATGGTGCCCCCGAGGCCTCCGTTAATGATGAAATAAATGAATCTGATTCTGCTTACTTCCCTGACTTTGAAATAAATTGCGTCGACCCTGATGATGAAGAGATTGATTTCGACGGGGACACCCCCAAAGAAATTCGATCCCTAATCGACAGGGAAGATGAAAGGCATGCTCAGCTCGCAAAAGAAGAAATCGTTTTAATAAATTTGAGAGATGAAGGGAACCCCCGAATGACCCAGATCGGTTCTGCGCTATCTGCCGAAGAACGCGAAGCCCTTGTAGACTTGCTCAAGGAATTCGAAGATGTATTTGCATGGTGTAGACACCCCAATCTGGGCTTCCAGATTACTTTACTTACGGTATTTGATTCCCCGATGATGAAACGGATCAAGAACACCCTGGGAATGTCAAGTGTTTGAGCTTTGAGTGTTTGAAAAACCCTTGAACCTAACCTAACCTAAGCCACTTCCAAAAGCCAAAAACCCTGCTGACCCGCGCCAGGGCGCATTCGTCTCGTGCTAGGGCGCAATCGTTGCGCGCCAGAGCGCACCGTCGCGCGACGGTTTTACTCCCTCGCGCGAGAGTCAGCCCGGGTCAAAGTCAAAGTTTTGACTGTTGACCCACGCGCGACAGCTGTCACTTGCGCGATGGTCCCATTTCATTGCGCGACGGTCCTAAACCTGTCACAGTCACCTTTATAAGCTGGGAAAACTTAGCCACGAAGTTACCCTCAACCAGCACGTCTCTTTGCACCAGATCTACCTCCCCCTCTCCATTTATGGAAGGTTCTAACTCTATAAATACCCCCCCATGTTAGTCTTTTTAAAGGGTTCAAAAAAATCAAACAAGAAAGCTTAGAAATCCATACACCTTGGGTTGGGAAAAAAGGTTATAAAGTCTTACACCTAATTTTTCACACCTTGTTTCTACTACTCAAAATCATTCAACCTCAACTCAACTCAAAACTCAAGCACTCTTTCAACTCAAGTTCAAGCACTTTTTCAAACTCAGCCAAAGGTATAGCATACCTACCGTTTTCCTGTTCTGATCTCTGAGGGGAACTAGCAGGGCCAAGGCTGGTAATCAATACCAGTCCTGGCCCTAAAGTCAGCAGAAATACAAGAATCCGTGCCAAGCACTCCCTCGCGCGATGGACTCGCTCACTCGCGCAACTGTTCTCAGTTGCTCGCGACAGTCCACGTGGGGTTTGGGATGCTGGACATATTCTTGATTTTGTTATGTCTATGTTTATTACAGAGCATGTTAGGCTTTAGCTCACTGTTTTGCTTGTTAAAACTCTTAGCTTAGCTTTTATTGCTTATTTACTTTGTTGGAATGCTTCTGGGTTGCTTCTGGACATGTACCAGGGCTCAGAACATGTAAAGCGATTCTGGAAGTCCGGTCAGACACTCGCGAGGGACTCACTGCCTCGCGAGATGGTCCTCCGAGTCCAAGAATCGCCCTTGCATGAGCAGCTTGGCCCTTGGCTTCTGTTTTAATACCCCCACTGTTTAGGGGTTGTATTTCAATATATTTAGCTCCTGTTTATAATAATTTGTAATAATTATTTACTTTCAGTACCTATAAACTACTTGGTTTGCCTCCTGGGTGTGCACTGGTCCTTCCAGAGCCCAGAAGGGGATAAAATTCAACCTATGGTGAGACTTGAGCACTCGCGCGAGGGAGTGGGTGTATCGCGCGATGGTCCTTTTTGCATGCACGTAGATCCATGCGTGCAAAGGTGGCTGTCATGTGTGATACACCTATTCCATGAGCAGCTTGGTTTATTCTGATAAGGGGGTTAAGTTTTGTCCCATTTTCATAGTATTCCATCATTCCATGCCATATTCAAACATATCTTGCAAATGTGTTACAGTTTTAAATCTCCGATTAACTGTTCCCCCGCCCTAATTGGCTTAAAATTGGTTAAAGAAGAAATCGAATCACAATCATTTGCAAAATGTCTAAGTAGAGACCGATCTCCGGATTGGGCGAGAGGGGTGCCTTAAAACCATTCCCCTCTCGTAACCTGGCTCCCGAACCTAGATATGGTTATGACGGACTGGTTCCTTCACTTTTTCAAGTCAAATAGCGCGACAGGTGCTTCGAAATACGGTTCCTTGGGTGTCGGACCATCAAACCCAGGTGGCGACTCTGTGTTTTGCGAGTGCCTGCTTCTCCGCTCGCGCTCCCTCGATCTATCGGGCTGCTCATGCAAGGGCAGTTACTGGACTCAGGAGGACCATCTCGCGAGACAGTGAGTCCCTCGCGTGAGTGTCCTGACTGGACTTCCAGGAACTGCTTTACATGTTCTGAGCCCTGGTACATGTCCAGAAGCAACCCAAAAGCATTCCAACAAAGTAAATAAGCAATAAAAGCTAAGCTAAGAGTTTTAACATGCAATACAGTGAGCTAAAGCCTAACATGCTCTGTAATAAACATAGACATAACAAAATCAAGAATATGTCCAGCATCCCAAACCCCACGTGGACTGTCGCGAGCAATTGAGAACAGTCGCGCGAGTGAGCGAGTCCATCGCGCGAGGGAGTGCTTGGCACGGATTCTTGTATTTCTGCTGACTTTAGGGCCAGGACTGGTATTGATTACCAGCCTTGGCCCTGCCAGTTCCCCTTAGAGATCAGAATAGGAAAACGGTAGGTATGCTATACCTTTGGTTGAGTTTGAAAAAGTGCTTGAACTTGAGTTGAAAGAGTGCTTGAGCTTTGAGTTGAGTTGAGGTTGAATGCTTTTGAGTAGTAGAAATAAGGTGTGAAAAATTAGGTGTAAGATTTTATAACCTTTTTTCCCAACCCAAGGTGTATGGATTTCTAAGCTTTCTTGTTTGATTTTTTTTGAGCCCTTTAAAAAGACTAACATGGGGGGGTATTTATAGAGTTAGAACCTTCCATAAATGGAGAGGGGGAGGTAGATCTGGTGCAAAGAGACGTGCTGGCTGAGGGTAACTTCGTGGCTAAGTTTTCCCAGCTGATAAAGGTGACTGTGACAGGTTTGGGACCGTCACGCGATGAAATGGGACCATCGCGCGAGTGACAGCTGTCGCGCGTGGGTCAACAGTCAAAACTTTGACTTTGACCCAGGCTGACTCTCGCGCGAGGGAGTCAGACCGTCACGCAACGGTGCACCCTGGCGTGCAACGGTTGCGCCCTGGCGTGAGACGAATGCGCCCTGGCGCGGGTCAGCAGGGAGGTGGCTTAGGTTAGGCTAGGTTCAAGGGTTTTTCAAACACTCAAAACTCAAACACTTGACATTCCCAGGGTGTTCTTGATCCGTTTCATCATCGGGGAATCAAATACCGTAAGTAAAGTAATCTGGAAGCCCAGATTGGGGTGTCTACACATGGTCACACACAGATATGCCCGGAATCGATCCCGAAATCATGGAGCACCGGATCCCTCTCTATCCCGATGCAAAGCCTGTAAAACAGAAACTGAGACGCATGAGGCCTGACTGGGTACTTAAGATAAAGGAAGAGGTCACCAAACAGATCAATGCCGGGTTCTTAATGGTAACCGAGTACCCTCAATGGGTCGCAAACATAGTCCCCGTACCAAAGAAGGATGGTAAAATAAGGGTTTGTGTTGATTTTAGGGATCTCAACAAAGCTAGTCCTCAAGATGATTTTCTGTTACCACACTTCGTTGTGCTGGTTGATAATACTGCCGGCCATGCCTTGCTCTCTTTCATGGATGGTTTCTCGGGGTACAACCAAATTCTCATGGCTCCGGAAGATCGGGAAAAGACTACGTTCGTTACTGAATGGGGGACGTACTGTTATCAAGTCATGCCCTTTGGACTAAAAAACGCAGGATCCACTTACCAGCGGGCCGCCACGGCATTGCTGCACGACATGATTCACAAGGAGGTGGAAGTCTACGTTGATGACTTGATTGTCAAAGCCAAAGAGCGAGAAGGGCATCTGCCCGCACTTAGGAAGTTCTTCGAAAGAATCAGAAAATACAAGATGCGCCTCAATCCCGCCAAATGCACGTTTGGAGTCACTGCAGGGAAAATGCTTGGGCTCATGATCACCACCCGCGGCATCGAAGTCGACCCATCAAAGACCAAAGCCATCCTAGAAATGGAGCCGCCGCGATCTGAGAAGGATGTAAAGAGTTTCCTTGGCAAGGTACAATTTATCAGTAGATTCATTGCAAAGCTGACTTTGACTTGCGAACCCCTATTCCGCTTGCTCAAGAAAGGAGTGCCGTTCATTTGGGATGATAGATGCCAGAAAGCTTTCGAAACTATTAGGCCTACCTGCACAGGCCGCCGGTGTTGACACCGCCCGTAAGAGGAAAACCTTTGATCCTATATCTGTCAGTCACTCTATCCTCGATGGGGTGCATGTTAGCGCAGGAAGGAGACGATGGGGTTGAAAGGGCAGTTTACTACCTCAGTAAAAAGATGGTTGGGCCTGAAGAACGTTATACCCCCTTAGAAAAGACTTGCTGGGCACTCGTGTGGGCTTCGAGGAAGTTGAGACATTATATGATGGCCTACCCGGTGATATTGATATCTCGAATGGATCCCCTGAAATATCTATTCGAAAAACCGGCTCTCACAAGTAGGATGGCACGGTGGTTGCTGATGTTGGCTGAATTCGAGTTAAAATACGTCACCCGAGAGTCAGTGAAAGGAAGAGCCGTCGCTGAATTCCTAGCCGATTACCCGGTTGAGGGAGGGGAGGATGCTGAATTCAATTTCCCCGATGAAGACATAATGATGGCGGCTTAGGACGTTTGGCAGTTGTACTTTGATGGAGCAACCAATCAGAAAAGGTTCGGAATCGGTGTATTGCTCATTTTGCCCGATGGATCGCACATCCCATTCGCGTTCAAGCTTGATTTTGAAGTCACCAATAATAAAGCAGAATACGAAGCTTGCATCGTGGGCATGGAGGCAGCCATCGAGATCGGCGTAGAAAAGCTGGAGGTTGTGGGAGATTCTTGTATCCCAAGCGAATGGCGACTGGAAAGTCAAGGAAGAAAAGTTGAAACCGTATCATCAGGATCTAGAAGACCTCATCCTTCATTTCAGCAAGGTGACATTCTCTCATGTCCTGAGGTTCAAAAATCAATTTGCA
The DNA here is from genome assembly GCA_025413875.1 of Rhododendron molle. NCBI lineage: Eukaryota > Viridiplantae > Streptophyta > Magnoliopsida > Ericales > Ericaceae > Rhododendron > Rhododendron molle. Next base: position 27,139,391 of record CM046388.1, on the reverse strand, counting down.
GGCGCTTTAGCAACTCTGGCATCCATGGTCGAGATCCCCGTTGGCGTAAAGTTAAGACCAATTGTGATAGAACAAAGAGATACTCCGGTACACCAGCATGTCATGGTGATCGACGAGCCCGACGATGGCCACCCATGGTATTATGATATTTGGAGATATGTGGAAAGAGGAGAGTACCCCATAGGAGCGAGCAAGAAGGACCGAATCACTCTTCAAAGAATGGCTGCTCAATACATTATATGTGGAGGAAACTTATATTGAAGATCGCACTGTGGCATGCACAATTGTGTATTCATGGAGAAGATGCGAAAAGAGTAATGGAAGAAGTTCACGAAGGTGTATGCGGTCCCCACATGAATGGCATAATGCTCGCCAAGAAAATCCTCAGGCAAGGATACTTCTTGTCCACCATGGAAACAAAATGTGTGGAATATGTCCGAAGGTGTCAGAAATGCCAAATTCATGCCAACCTCATGCATGTTCCACCACACGAATTGCAACAAATGACCACGCCGTGGCCTTTCTCGACGTGGGGAATCGACGTCATCGGAAGGATAGTGTCAGCAGCTTCCAACAGTCACAAGTTTATTTTGGTAGCCATCGATTACTTTATGAAATGGGTAGAAGCTGCTTCCTACACCACTTTGACTGTAGTTCAAGTTGCGCACTTCATCAGGCAAAATGTCATTTACCGATATGGGGTCCCCCAAGCTTTCGTATCTGATAATAGAGTTCATTTCAAAGGACGAGCACGAGAAGTATTGGATGAGTTCCAAATCCAAGTGCACAAGTCAACAACTTACCGGCCGCAGACCAATGGCGCTGTGGAAGCGACAAACAAGACGATCAAAGCCATCCTGGAGAAGACTATTCAATCTGCAAGGGACTGGCATGAGCAGCTACCCCTAGCTTTGTGGGGGTATCGCACGTTAGTGCGAACACCAATAAGAGCAACCCCCTACTCTTTGGTTTATGGAATGGAAGCGGTGCTCCCCATCGAGTTGGAAGTCCCATCTCTTCGGACTATGATCGAGTGCGAAGTTCAAGAGGCAAAATGGTTGAGTAATCGATTTGAAGAACTCATGCTGTTTGATGAACGCCGGCTAAGGGCTCTTTATCACATTCAAGGGTATCAACGAAGGATTGCACGGGCATTTAACAAGAAAGTGAAACCCAAGAATTTGGCAGAGGGTGACATGGTTTTAAAGGAAATTCGGGCACCGGTTTACGACCCACGAGGAAAGTTTTGACCGAAGTGGTCCGAGCCGTACATTATCAAGACTATTCTATCTGGAGGAGCTACGCAACTCATCGACTTGGGCGGAAATGAATTCTCAACCTTGGTTAACCTGGATCAACTCAAGCGCTATTACCCCTGAGAGAAGCTCGCTGGGCTGAAAACCGCAAGGGCGGGCAGTCCCAAGCAAAAGTTAGAGCAAAAGCCTGGTAGGGTGAAAACCCGTCAGAAATTAAGGCATACAATAAATGAGCTCACTAGTCCGAAAACCCGAAAGGTCGGTTCTAGGCAAAAGTTAGAGCACAAAAGGAGAGTGTCAAAACCAGAGCGAACCGTACCCTGAACTACGTCATGACCTGATTCCTTCGCCAGGAGGATACGTAGGCAGTCTCACATCGAGGCCTGGTCACATTCTATCAAAATAAAAATCCAAGTTGAGAAGGCTTGAAGAGCAAAAGTCAAGGAGGGGGAAACCCTCCAAAACTCGCTTTTATTAATACGATTACTTCTACTACCTGAGGTTGAGCAAAGCTTTCAAAATAAAAGAAGTACGACATGACGAAATGGGTCCACAATTTATTCAATGGTCAGGGTTGTAAGATCGAGTCAGTCTCCTTGAGCTCCAGCCCTTGCAGCAATGTCCCTCTTGAGCCACTTACGATAACTCCCGCGCATTGCCATAGAAGGGTAGGGACGTGCATCGGTCACCTCGTGTGTCCTCCAGAAGCGCTGGTAATGGCAAAGAACTGAATGACTAAAGAGAGGCAGAACCACGTCCACAAGAACCTCTGCGGGAGCCTCCTGCCTCATACCTATCTGACGCTGGATACGACAAGTGATGTAGAAGGTAAAGGCCCCCAAACCAGCAAGAACGACCCACTGAGGGCCCATATAGTGCACTGTCATAGGAGGAAGATCCAGCTATAGGCACCTCCAAGAAATGGTCTCAGCTCGCCGGCGCCAGAAGAAATCAACCCACTCGGCCCTGCTCCTGTCAGCAAACTCAAAACATCACTGAGAAAGCAACCTCGCCTCATACAACCAGTTGCCAGGAGGAATGATCAGCACATTCACCTTGTCGCAAAGCCAAATCTGTGGGAAGAGAGAAAACAAGTAAGAAACCATAAGAAATCAAGCCGAGTGTTGAGGTAAAATGAGAACGTGGGAGAAACACGAAAAAGGAGAGCTGAGTGAGAAGCCAACCTGTAGAAGGAGAGGGCTGCCCCCAAAAGTCTCGGTCTCTCCAAAACGAACCTTGTCCAAACCTAACAGTATCTCAGCCAAAACCATCGGGATCACGTCCTTTCGGGCCTCAACCTGAACGGCGACGCTGACCAGCGCTGAGCTAGCATGACCGGCAGAAGGGACCAGAAGGTAGGCTGCAAGCAAGCACATGCAGAGAGCGGTCATGCGTCAAGTCTGATAAGTCATGTCTCCAAGATCGCCAGGAGAAGAAAACAACTCGATAAGACGCATGACATTGAGATGGCTATTCCTAACCAGGTAGCGGGCAGCACCGTCACTCAATCCAAGGGCCGCGGCCAAGACTCTGTAGGCGCTCTCGCGCACAGGGGGAATGATGACCTCCCCTGAGCCAAAACCCCTGAGGTACGCACGGAACTCCTCGATGGTTGGACAAAGCTCCTGGTCGCCAAAACGGAACACATGGACCTCCGGATCCCAAAAACTCGCGGCTGCCCTCAAAAGCTCGGGACGAAGGCGAATGCTGCGGAGGTACCGCATGGAATAGCGGCCATGGGCTCGGAAGTTGAGCCAATCAACACCTTCCATGGAAGCCAACCATGGACGAAGAGAACCGGTGAGAGAAAGAGCCATTTCAAGGAGTAAGGAAAGAAGATAAAAGTTGAATGAGGTGAGGAGAATGTGGTATGGGAGAGCTTGAATTTATAGGAAGGGAGGAGAGGACAACTTCAACTTCCAAAGAGCCTTGGGTTTCCAAAGTGCATATTTTCCATGAGTCCTACATGGGGAAAAGCTTGGTCAAGTCCTAAAAGATTCAAAACAGACATGCACTGGTTCGGAAATACCACTGCATGGGTCAAACCTCAACCCCCGAGCAATCTGCCTTGGGAAATAGCAAAATTGAAATCTATCAGGAAATTTGCCACGCACGGCACCTTGCCATGTCGCACGGCATGGTGAAACCAAGGGATCCACACGGCAAGGTGATCAAGGTACCGTGTGTTAGATCAAGACCCACGCGGCACCTTGGGGCATCTGCACAGCATCTTGAGTCCGCATTCCTGCAGTTTTTGGCAGCAACACATCAAAATGGAATTGAGGCACTACGAAGCACCAGCTATCACCAAAACACACTCTAACGGGTATTTGGGACTTCAGGGATGTTTCGTTTCAGGACAACTCCCGGGATTCGTTGCCATGACGTGAAAACTAGATAAAATCCATTTCATAAGCCGTGTCAAGATGTCAATCCTCGTTTTAAAGCCGTTCCAAGCTGTTTTCCTGAGTCCTACAGGTCATAATGGTCAAAAGTGACTTAGTCCAAGTTTCGGTTCGTGTTCAAAGTCAACTCGAAAAAGTCAACATTTTCCCACTTTTCGAGTATGTTTCAAAAGCAAAATAGAATTTTCGAGTCTCGTATCAAGATTTAAATGTTGTCGTTGTCTCATAACTGCGCCCGAAGTCGGTTACGAAGGTCTGTATAAATTTTCGTATGCAGAGTCAATCCAAAGGTTTATCTAACTACCTTCTTTGATTTCTATTCCATTGTCAACATACCTCGACTGATAATGTGTCACTCATGGTAAACCTCACATTCAGCTCAATCTCTCGGATCAACGGCTAGTTGCACATTTCAGTCAATGTTTTAGTTATTCAGTTTTCTTCATACAAACACGAGAAGATTGAATAGCATAAACAAAGGAAGAACAAATCTCTGTACATAAATCCCAAAAGCATCCATGAGTCAAAGTACACAAGAAGTATGATAACCCAATGATCAAAATCCTCTCTACCAAGGGCAAACAGGCGCCCTGTAAAAGAAGCACACAGGCTCCGTCAAAAGAACAAAACAAAGGAGGAGCTCAACTCTTGTCATCCCTGTCCTCGCCCTCCTCCTCGTCCTCGTCTTCGTCCTCCTCAGAGACCTCCTCGTCCGCTGGAGAGCTGCTCGCCTCCTGAGTGCCAGTCGCTCTGGGTACAGTACCCCCTGAGGTGGCCTCCAGGTCAACGTCCATGGGTTCGGGAGTCTCGTCCTCAGAGACGTCTATAGGCTCGTCCTCGGTCCCCACTGAATGTCGCACTCTCTTCGATGGCGGCTCCTCCTGAGAGCCGGCGAGGAGACCTGTGGCACTGGGAAGCGAACGGACTTTCGCCGTAACCCTCGTGTAGCCCCTCCTCTAGCCTGCAATGGTATAACATTCATATAACATTTGCATCATAATACAAGCAATAGAAGTAAAGCGAATGACCAGGGTTCGAGAGTTTGCCATAATCCCGCCAGTACGTGGCAACACCTCCGGGGGATGGCCCATGCCATACTGCCTCACCACCTGCTCCAGGCCCATCATGGCCTCCGCCATCCCCTTCACATACCCTGGAGGCACCTGCAGTGAAAGAGTCAATCAAAACATGCAAAAGGGCAAATTTACGAAGGAATGAAAACACGTCATACCTGAGCAAGGAACTCTGGAGCCTCAGCTGAAGGGCGTGGCACTACAACCAGGCCAGGGGCTCTCTAAGGGGTCGTCACGTCCACTGTCCAGGAAAGGGCAGGGAAGTTGGCGCCGCTCGGGCCCGCACCCTCGCTGCCACCTCCGTCTCTGTGGCCTCCGCCTCCGCTGCCTCCGTCACCTCTATCTCGTCTCCTTCCCCTTCTCCCTCCAACGCCGCCTCGTGCCGCCTGTGCCGCTTCCCAAGCGGCACGTAGCCCTAGACTTGGCATCAAGTACCGAGCACGGTACTCCGCGTAGTCAGTAGCCAGACTAGCACCCGCCTGGAAGAACGGCTCCAACTCAGGGTCTGGCCATGTGAACCGCTCGACCTCCCTCCGCGTGTACTGGCCTGTCCTCTGTACCAGAGCAGGAAGCGGCCCAAGGACTCGAAAAACATCCAGTCTCAGCGACTGGCGTGACACTCGGTCACCCAAGTACCACTTCCAGTCGTAAGGGGACTCGAGAAGCACTCTCCCCCTAGCAACCTCCCTACTCTGCTCGATGTAGGGGATCTCGAAGCGGTCCCAGACCCGCCAACGGACCTGTCATCAAGAATGAGCAATATTAAGGCGCTGTTTGAATAAAGCAGGGAAGCTATGGAATAGATATAGAAATGCCCTAGTACCTGATCAGGACGCAGCTCGTCCAGGTAAAGACGGAAGGCATCCAGCTTGCCTCTTCCCCTCTTCACGCCCTTGTACTCCGTGGACCAGCAGAAGGCCCGAGGGAGTATCATATCATCAGGGCACGTGGTCTCGGGAGGGTACATCCCTATCACCTCGTACGTCCAAAGGTGCAAGTCGAAATATTGAAAGTTAGCACAAGATATACATTGAATAGATATAATTGGAAAGCTAACTATTCACGAGAAAGGAAATGAGATGTACCTCCCAGACCCTCTAGTAGCCTCCGAGGCTCACTCCTGCCCAGCGAGAAAGAGAGCCCATGAAGGCATAGCACGTCCCCAGTGCTGCACCTCCCCAGTCGAAACGGGCGATCTCCCCGACGTCCCTCAAGGCCGGGAGAAGCGAAAGGTGTACCCGGTTGCGCCTGTTGGGAAACAGGGACGCACCGAGTAAGTATAGCAGAAAGCACCTCGCCATCTCGCTTCCTCCACCCCGCTACCGGAAGCCTCTCTGCTCAAAACCTCGGAAAATTTGGGCATACTTGGCATCGCCTCGCCGCCTCAACTCGCACTCCCAAAGATCTCCCGTTGGAATGCTGCCTGCCTCCCTGTGGCAGCGTCAAAAGGGATAGGGTCACCTCCGACCCTGAGACCAGTGATCGCCGCGAAGTCTAACGGCGTCACGGTCAGCTCGCCAAAGGAGAAGTGAAAAGTTTCGTCGTGTCCCACCACCTCTCAGCCAAAGCCCACACCACTGGGCGGTCATTGCACACACCCCTCGCCAGCACCCCAACAAACTCTCCAAAGCCTGCTTGCCTCACTATCCCCTGTACAACTCTGGGCAACCTCTCCCAGAATGTCGGCACAGCCGTCGAACCTTCGTAGCACGAGAGCGAGATCACCTGTTGCAAACAAATCAGCAGTATTTAGTAAACAAGCATGGCATGCGATACAAATGGTATACTTGGATACAATAGAATGGAAATACGATGCATTGGAATTTGAAATACAAATATTTAAAGTATACCTCGTCTCACTGCAAAAAAAGGTGCTGCTGAAGGTCCCTCAGAACTAGAGCCTCGTCGTACATGACCCTCCTCGGTGTGTAAGGGTTGAAAAGCGAAGGCACCACCACGTGCTAAAAGGGCACGTAGGTCGCCTCGTCATAGGCCCCTCGTCCCTGCAAGGATAGCGTCGCCTCGTCCACCACAGTACTGTGAGGGGCCATCACCCCTCCGGCCTCCTCGTCAACCCGCTCCTCCGCAACCTCTGGCTCTCTAACACCCCCAGCCCCGAGCTCAGCCTGCAACTCTGCCTCGCGGGACGAGAGTAAAGCCTCCGCCAACCCAGGATACCCCGCACTACCTCTAGAACGTCCGCCGTGGACGCCGTCACCAAGTAGTCGCCCTTACCTATATGGCATGACGACCCTGCATCTGTGCCACTGCCCACGAACATGGGCGGTGTATCCTCCACCATCGGCTCGCCCTCGACAATGGGGGCCTTCCCCAAGTCGGTCCGGGGCTCTCTCACAGGAGAGGTCTCTGCCTTTTCAACCCCCTGGTCTAAACTACCGCCCCCGTGACCCTCCGTGGCCCTCTCCTCTACACCAGCCGATGCCTCCAACTGGCCTGAAACCTCGGCACCGCCCTTTGACTCCACTGCACCTGGAGTTTCTGTCTCTTGGCCGTACCCGGCCAACACTACGCTGCCGCCGTCGCCACCACCACTGCCGTCCACCAGAGCGGCCTCGGCCGCGGTTCCTTCGACCAATGCTGGCTGTACCGAGACCTCTGTGGTCTCTGGCTCAGCCCTAACTATCGTATCATCCCCCGGAAGGATGGGAGATGGTGTAACCTCAACCCAAGATGGTGTATCCTCGCTTGGTATATCACCCCGCTCCATGATTGTAATATATGAGAGAGAGAGAGAGCAGCGAGGGAGAGAAAGAGTGATCGAGAGAGAGAGATACCTGGAGAGAGAGAGATAACTGGGAGGGAGAGAGATAGGCAGAGACTGAGAGAGAGAGGGAAATTCGAACGTGTGAGGTGTACTGTGTACACCTTGGACGGGGCGCGCGGCATGTTGGGTGAACATGCAGTACTTTCAGTTTGAGGTACCGTGCGTTCCGAAATCCGCTGCGCGCGGCACGTTGAGTTATTTCGACTATTCTGCTCTCTGAAGACAGTTTGTGGTAGACTTTGTCCGATTCGTCCAAATTCGTGTGAGATAAGAAGTTTGAATGCGCAAGAATATAGAAGAAGAAAGGGTCTTCTCATTGAATAAAAACCCGGGGTTTCCCCCGCGGATCTTGCCATTACATTAAAAAAAAAAAAAAAAACACAAAAGCAAACAAAGACAACTACGGGCCTACCGCCCTTTATTCTTCTTTTCCTACTTCTTCTTCTTCTTCTTCTCCTTTTCTCCTCTCCCAGCCTCAGTCGCTGCCCCCATCCAAAGCGTCGTTCGCGCCGTCTGAACGGTTATCCGAACCATTCGGATTACCCTCGGAGTCTTCTGCGGACTCCTCCGACTCATGCCCGGGAACGGACTCCGGGTCATCCTTGTCATCCAACTGATCAAAACAGAAGTCCTGAAGGTTGGAGACCGCGCGACGAAGGGAACGGATGGTTGTGATGAGGCTCGCAATCTGTGTGTTCAGTTCTTCGATCTCTCCCTGATAATAGGCCATTTCGGTCTCCAGGGCCTCAACGCGGGCTGCTAGACGACTGTTATCCATGCCGGAAATACGGAAGCAACCTATTTTTTTTCTCGAGAAAAGGGATAAGAATGTAGAAAGACTCTTGAGATTTTGTTGGTGGTGCATGGAATGAGGCACCACCATGCTTATAAAGACGTTCCAGCCAACAAAAGGGCACGCCCAAAGTAATGGCACCCTTAAAACCTGTCGACTGTTCTCGAAAATCGAAGGGGTGCCTGGAAAAGAGAGGTACTGTGCACCGTGGGCATGGCCCGCACGGCACCTTGACTCCAGAAGATTCAATGCTTTTTCTCGAAAATTGATCCAATCAGCCACCAAAATCTTGTTGGAAATCAAAACACCAGCCGTTTTGCAGTAAAGATCCCTTAGAATGTTGTGCATTGGTTATGGCACCGTTTGATCCCCCAGGAATTTGCCGTACATTCTCGGTATTCGTCCTTCGGGACTTGCCGTGACTGATCTCTTGATTTTTAGTCTAACGTTTTCAGCTCGACATATTTCTCCTACAGGTCAAAAATTCAAAATTCGATTTTCGCCTTCCGAGGGCTCGTCTCAAAAATTTAAAATTCAATTCTCGCCTCCTGAGGGCTCGTCTCAAAAATTCAAAATTCAATTCTCGCCTCCCGAGGGCTCGTCTCAAAGATTCAAAATTCAATTCTCGCCTCCCAAGGGCTCGTCTCGCTTTTTCGTCTCTAGAGCCACGGTCCAAAGGACCTAACGTCTCTTCATCTCTCGAGCTACAGTCCAACAGACCTAAAGTCTCTTCATCTCTCGAGCCACGGTCCAACAGACCTAAAGTCTCTTCATCTCTCGAGCCACGGTCCAACGGACCTAACGTCTCTCCATCTCTCGAGCTACGGTCTAACTGACCTAAAGTCTCTTCGTCTCTCAAGCAATGGTCTAACTGACCTAAAGTCTCTTCATCTCTCGAGCTACGGTTTAACGGACCTAAAGTCTCTTATCGTCTCGATTTTCGCCTCTCGAGGGCTCATCTCGATTTTCGCTTCCCGAAGGCTCGTCTCAAGTTTTTCACGATATTTGCATGACACATGGCACCACTGGCACCCCATTGTTGCATCTGCACGATTTTGTTCTCCGGGACTTGTTTTCTCGCATTACATTGTTCCAATTGAACTACGCTGGTCTGATTCCTACAACGGGGTACGTAGGCAGCTCCCCGAGCGCGACCACCAGCGTTATTTACTCACTTTTTTTTTCATTTTGCCTCCGTTCAAAGGCTCTAGAGCAATGGATTGGGATGCCTATTCTTTAAGCGTCACTCGTACCAACCAATGGTATCCGAGTTGCGTTAAAGAGAGACTACTGTAGACAACTCAATCCGGACCTCGGAGAGTCTTTATCCGCCCCGATGATGAAATAAAGGAAACGGTACCTTTGCGAGCTTGAAAAAAGATTTTTCTAAGCCCATGTAAACCAAAAAACCCAAAAAAAAACCCGAAAACCTGAAAAGCCCAGATAAAGCCCAAAAGACCCTGGACCGAAAAAGGAGGCACCGTGCGGAGTTCTACTGGAGCGCACGACACCTTGAAACCCAAAGAGCCGTGCGTGGCCAAACTTCACCGCAGGGCACCTTGAGCAAGGTCGATCGCTCAAAAGTCGCGGCCATGCCATTGAGCCACATCGATGACTAGCTCAAATTTAAAATGCACTTTTGGCCCGCCCAGAAAATACCTCCACCATTTGATATTCAAAATCCTTGGCCTTTGCCTATAAATTAACCCCTCCACTCAAGGGAAAAGAGGTCCCCCTTTTGGCCTTTCTTTTGGCTCTCTTTGCTTTGGGGTATTCTTACTCCATAAGCTTTCTCTCTCTAGTTTTCACACCCACTTTCCTACTTCCACTTCCATTTCCAAGTCATAAAGAATGTCATTCCCAAAAGACATTCCTTAAGTGCTTTCACTCACTCCCTTCTCATCATTGAAGTTGGTCTTTCATTAACTTCAAAACCCCATCACCCAAAATTCCTAACCTTCACTCACACCCATACTCCCTTTGTCTCATTCAACCTCCTCCATCTACATCTGTGACGATCCATCCACATCCTTGCATCAATGATCCTTGATCAAGCTCGAAACCGAAGGTAAAAATTAGTTTCCTCGGACTAGACCCCGTTCTGGTCCTGAGGGGACTTTTCTGTCAGCAGGTCTAATCCCTTTTGGTTAGATCCTAACTAAAAACCCATTTTCATAAAACAAAAACCAGTACTGTGCTGAGGTTGGGAAACCGCGCGGCCGGTTAATCAGGCGCACGGCACCCTAACACTCAGCGCACGGCAGGTTATATGTTGGTATTATCATAGGCAGGCTGTCTGGATCTGAGTTTTCTTCTGTTATGGCTGTCTGTATCTGTTGTTTACTATTTTCGTTGCTTTTAAAATTAGACCATATCTACAAGCCATGTCTCGGTTCTTGACAAGGCTTTCTAGATCGTCCCGAATGATCGAATACGTCAAAAACTGTTTTAAAACCTTGTTTTGAGAAAATAACAACATTTTCGGGATGATCTAACCGCCATAAGGTTTCTGATGAGTTTTCCCAAAGAGGTACCGAGAGAGCAATGGGCTAGATAATGCTTTGAAAGTCTACAACAGTCTGATAGCAGCGCAGGTATCCCGCACGGCAGGTTGAGGTGCCGTGCGCGGTAACTCAATGTGCCATGTACAGTACGACTGGGGTCCAGACGGCTTAATGCTATTTATTTCATCTGCTCACATCATCTTATCACTACTGTACATGCTGCACCACATGCACGTCAATGTGATATATTTCCTATGTCCCTTCCCCACTGCTTGCTTGTATTGAAGACCTTGATGTTCCAAATGATATTGAAAATTTCTCCTTTTGAAAACATTAAGTAGAGACCGGTTCTACCAGGCGAGTGGGGTGCTTTTCAAAGAAAAACCTTCCCCATTCGTAACGTGGCTCCCGAACCCAAAATTTCAACGTTTTCGCTAGACCAAAAGCCTTTCGCAAGCGATTTCTCGGTTTCTCGGATGATCCATATCAAAAATCCGGGTGGCGACTCTTCGAACCAAAAAAGGGCGCGGGAGCCCACATAAGGCAAGAGCTTGGAGAGATAGAGCCGAAGCGCGGAGCTAGCATTGATTATAAGGCGAGGGCCTGAGATTTTAGAGCTTTGATGGAACTAAAGCTCGGAACCAATGATAGTTCATGGAGCTTTGCCTTCTGGAGGCGAGAACTTGAGATGTCAGAGCTTTGAACCTGACGTGACTGTACCGAAGCGTAGAGCTGGTTGTATTCTGATGGTCTGTGCACGGACCATTCTCATCATAAATTTTGGCGTGGAGCCAAAGGATCGAGGTTCTGGACCGATCAATAAAACTGAGGCGCGGGGCCGGTTGATTGCAAGATTGACCTGTTTCATGAATAAGAGAGATATGCAGAATGTGTATATGATGATGGTGGTTAGACGTGAATAGATATGATGATGCAGACTCGATGTGATTGTGGTGATGTAATTGATGCAATATGTGCACGGGCCCGTGTGTGTGTTTGATTTAAGCATGGAGCTTCTATCAAGTTCTGGACTTGAGCATTCGGAGCGTAGCGCTCGAGCATTCGGACGGCAGAATCCGAGCATTCAAAGTACAGGCTTTGAGCATCCAGTACGCAGTGGTTGGGCATCCAAGCAAAGAGCTTGAGCATTCAAGTATAGAACTTGAGCATCCAGTACACAATGGTTGGGCATTCGAAGAGCTTCGAGCATTCAAAATGTTGGATTTTGAGCATTCAAGCGTAAAGCTTGAGAATTGCTTTGATATCTTGATTGGGGTGGCATAGAGCCTGTTGAAGATTGTTGTTACGGCATTGACCCTGTTTGAAGTAATAATGAGCACGGAGCTGCGAGTTTGTCAATGAACATGGGCATAGAGCCGTTGAACTGTTTGAGAATGGGCTTGGAGCCATTGAGTTGATAGGTGGGGGCATAGAGCCGCTGAGTAGATAGGTATGGAGCCTGTTGAGTTGATAGATATGGGCACGGAGCCGCTAAGTAGTTTTGATAGTGGTGAACTCGGGGTTGCTGATAATGGATATGGGCCTGAAGCTGCTGAGATGACAGGCGTGGAGCCTGTTGAGTTGACAGATATGGGCACGGAGCCGCTGAGATGATAACGAGCTTGGAGCTGCCAAGATAATGGGCTTGGAGCCGTTGAGATGATGGGTGAGGAGCCTGTTTGATAGATGGGCGTAGAGCTGTTGAACTTGCCTAATAGTGATAAGCTTCGGTCAGCAGTTTGTGGAGAGAGAGCCTCCTTGTGCTTGGGTATGCCCCCAAGGCTGGTTCTGATCACATCGTTCATGGCTCAGGGATGCCCCCAAGGCTATGTTGTTGATCATGGATCCAAACTTCATAATAGCTTAATTTGTTGCACTGGGCAAGATCCACTGGGGCTGAAGGAAATCTGATTAGAGGGCCAGGAGATTGATCCCGCGGCCGAACAATGGATATCTCGGCCGAGTTATTTATATCTCGACCGTGGAACACTACAACAAAAATCGTCTATCGTGACGAAAGCTAGTGACAAAATTCAATTTCGTCGCCAAATGATACCTTTTGGCGAGAAAATTGGATTTCGTCGTTAAAGGGGATTTTTTTTGCGAGGAAATAAAATTTTATCGTCAAATGGGACTTTTTAATGAGGAAATTAAAATTTCGTCGCCGATGAGTACCCATTGACGACGAAATTTGAATTTCATCGGCATTCGACGACGAATTTTTAAATTTCGTCGCCAATTCAAAAAGTAATTAATTTTTTTATATTTCACTGACGACTCGGCAAAAAGGAATCATTTGACGATGAAATTTGAAATTTCATCGCCAATTGAAAAATTAATTAAATTTTCGTATTTAAAAAATTTATATTATTTAAAATAATAAAATCATTATTCAAATATATTATATATGTAATATAGAACAATTAAAATTTTTGAAAATTTCAATGCTTAAATTAAATTTAGTATACATACAAAATTCTATATATGTTATTGATTTTGGCACTCCACTCTTTAATAACAACACTCCATTATTCGTCTTAGAGTTTAGAATACATCTAACATGAACAATAGAAGACAAGTATTGAGGTGTGGTTAAAAACTAATTGAAATGTGCGTAATTAACTATAACTGAAACAACTGATCATAAAAAGATAAATGAAAAAAATGATGGGGACTAGTCACTAGGGAGCCCAAGAATTAGGCTCCATTTGGATGAAAAAGAAAGTGACTTATTTTTTTTCATCTTTATTCAAAAAAAATTCGCATTTGTTGGTTTTGCGTCAAATTTTTGCGACTTATTGATTTTTTTTATGAGAGAAATCGGAAAAGTAAAAAAATATGATAAAAACTCCCAGTTTTTTTGAATAAAGACAAAAATTTTGACTTATTGTTGTCTTTTTTAAAAAAATTAAAAGTTTCGATTAAAATTTTATACTTTTTCAATTCCTCTCATCGAGATGAATCAATAAGTCACAAAAATTTGATGCAAAATTAAAAAATGAAAAATACTGTATATAATGGTTGTGTGGTGGTGGCCGGTGGTTGTGGAGTAGTGATTGTAGTGGTGGTGGTGGTGGTGGTGGTGGTAGTGGTGATGCAGTGGTGGTGGAGTAGTGATTGTGGTGAAGTGGTGTTGTAGGATTGGTTGAGTGGTGGTGGGAGTGGAGTAGTGGTGGTGGTGGTGGTGGAGGAGTGGTGGTGGTTTTGGAAAATAAAAAAAACGAATGAAAAATAGTACATAAAACAGATTTTAGACATGTAAACACATGTTGGAGTGCTAGTGTAGTGGTTGGGGTGTTGGGCGTGCGGCAAGAGGTTTCGGGTTCGAAACCCAGCAGAGGCGGAAGATGGAGCAAAGCAAGAAATTAAATTTTTGATTTTTTTTTTCGTCGCAAAAAAAAAATACCGACGAAAGCTTTCATCGCCAAAAAAAAAATTTGCCGACAAATTTTTTTCGTCGCCGCAAACAAAAATTGACGATGAAAAAATTCGTCGCCAAAACCCAAAGAGCCGACGAAAAAATAAAAATCCTCGCCGGTACCCTTTTGCGTGAAACTAAAGGCGACAAATTTGGGCGACGAATTTTTTCGTAGCCGATTTCTTTGGGGACGAAATTTGCCCATTTGCCGATGAAAAAAATTCGTCACCTTATGCAAGTTTTGTTGTAGTGGAATATCTTTATTTCCAGGGCCCTATAAACGGCCACAACCTCGACGTTTTGTTTTCATTCTCTCCTCTTCCTTTCTTCTTCTCCGAGAGCTCCACTGAGGATTCTCCTCCTTTTGTTTTTGAGTCCGAGGGATGGGTGACGTGCGGCCACCAATCGCAGAGGGAGTCCGCGTTGTTCTTGGTTTTGTCTTGCTGCTTGATTTGGGACCCTTGCATGGGTGGCTTGCTTCCGTGATGCGGAGCTTCTGGGGTGGCGCTTGTACGTGGTATGATGGTTTTTCTGGGCTGCGTGATGTCTCTTCTGCACCGCAGTGCTTCTTTGGTATACGTTGCCCTTAAGGTTTCCTTCTTTTTTGCAGCTGGTCTCTGGTGTTTGGATTCGGCGTCCTCTTCTCCTTCTTTTTGCTTCCCTGCATAGGTTAGTCTGATAAGAAACCAATATATAGCTTGTTTAGAAAATATGGGATGATTCACCTTGTGATGTAAAAGAACTTTTGTTATATGAAACAAAGTATTTTGCTCTTGATGCGTGATTGTGTATACTTTTGTTTACACCTGTGATGGCACAAAATTGGTTTGATAGAAATTTTGACGAACTTGACTGAACCGTGGAAATTTTCTGCAAAATGGTCGTTCCAACAGCCGACCTTTTGATTAATCGGCTGAATCTTCGATATGGCGGCCGAAATATCGATTCTTATTACCTTATCTGTGATTGGCCAAAGAAGCGGCCGCTAGATCGAAGTGTCGGCCGAGAAACGGACTTGATTTCCAAGGATTTTAGAATCTGATTCCAATTTGAACTAGGACTCGATCTAGCCTATAAATATACGTTCTATGAACTCGATGGTATTTGTCAGCAATGATTTCATGGCACAACCAATCCTTGATCAGTGGTTGAACTCCTTTAACAGTCTCGACTGCTTACACTTTAAGTCCTTTGGTATGGACTTCATCTTCTCCCTTCGCCAAATTCCTGTGAATTTTGCTTTCCTTCGGGCAACCACTAGCCTGTGGGACCCTGTTCTCCATGTCTTTCAATTTAGAAGAGAGGAATTGTGCCCTACTATCGAGGAATTTGCAGCCATCATGGGTCATTTGGATAGAGAAGGTCTCGTTATTCCTAACCCTCTGTTTAATCGGGGCAATCCCCTAAGGGATCTGCTCTAAGTTCAGAAACACGAAGCTAGGTTTTTCATGGTTAATGGAAGGTTGGAAACCTTACAGCTTGTCCAGCGCTTTGGTACCACTGAAGCTCATCGTCAAATTCCTCAACAGAAGGCGTGCTTTCATGTGCTATGCATTTGTCTCTTTCATTACTACTTGCTCGGTCCTTCTTCTGGCCACGCTGACTCTATGCTGCTTGACTTTGCCCAACAGATGGGAAACCGTGTAGGTTTTGCTGGTTTAGTGTTGGCAGAGACTTTGATAGGCCTTGATATGGTAAAGGGTAATCCTAAAGCCCAGTTTTCAGGCAGCCCTTTGTTATTGCAGGTTCGCTCTATATATATTTTTTCTTTTGCCAAGTTTATCTCTTCGCTTGTCACTCTTTTGTTTAGACTCACGTGTTCTCACAACTCGCAATTTTCCCTTGTTTTCTATAGGTATGGCTTTATGAGAAGTTGAGGGTGTGGGATGTGCCAGAGCGGCTGCCTTATAGTTTAGATCACTGCGTGGAGCGTCGTATGATCAGACAATTTCCCACCGAGGCTGCTTGGAAAGCATGGATGGAGACTCTTAAGGTTTTGGGTGACCCTGAGTATGCTGTTTCTAAGGTTCATGATGCCAACCTTCATCGTAATGTGCTTCGTTTATGGCCAAATCGAGTAATGCAAGAGGTTGCTGAGAACTTTGCTGACAAACTATCGGGTTCATATAAGCGTTGGTTAGAGAAAAACCTTTTGGAGGACAAAAGTGCAAAGAGAAGGAAGACCTATAGATCGACATTTTGCTTATGCTTTTTGAAAGATTTTTTATTCTAGTCTTCATAGACTGGGAATTGTTTGAGCTTGCTTTTCCTCTTTCCTTGGAAGTAATAAAACTTTGGTTGCTTTATTTTGAAAATGTTGTTGTCATGGTTTGACAGCTAACATGCTTTAGGATAGACCTAGAAATTGGGAAGTGATAACAATAGCAGTGGCCGGATCTCAATTCAGAGATTGCCTACGTATCCCATGGAGGGAATCAGGCCATAAACATAGTTCCAATAGAGTTTGTTTGTTTTAGTTAGGGTTCACTCAAGTATTTTTCTCTCCTTTTGTGCTCTTGATTTTGCCTAAACTGCCCTTGCAGGTTTTCAGTCTAGCGAGTGCTTTTATTTATGCCTTATTTTTTGCCTAAGCCGCCCTTGCGGGTTTTCGACCTAGCAGGCTTGCTCTAATTTTTGCTTGGGTCCGCCCACCCTTGTGGTTTTCGGCCCAACGAGCATCTCTCAGGGGTAATACTTCCTCAGCTTGTCATTGTTGACTGGCGTTGCGAACTCCATTCCATCCAAATCTACAATGTAGGCTGCTCCTCCAGATAGTATGCGCTTGATAAGGTAGGGTCCTCCCCAGTTTGGTCTAAACTTGCCTCTTGGATCTGAAACATGGCGACGGATTGCTTTGAGCACCATATCCCCCACTTTGAAGTCTCGTGGCTTTTCACCTTTTTGTTAAATGCTCGTGCGATGCGGCGTTAATACCCTTGCACATGGTATAATGCTCTCAGTCTCCTTTCATCTATCAATGCTAACTCGTCGTAACGGTTTTGAATCCAGTCTTCTTTGATCATACCCGTACCAGTTCTGGTCCTAAGGTCAGCAGAGTTACAAGAAATTGGTTAAAGCATACCCTTGCGAGAGTGACTCAGACTCACGCGCGACAGTTCACTGTCTCGCGCAACAATCCTCGTGGGGTTTGGGTGTAACGCCCGAATTTTGGGTACGTTAAATAACATTTTATTGAACAACAAAAGAGAGTCTAGCTCTTTATTACATCATAAACTCCCAAAGGGTTCTTATATTACACAAAAGGGATGGATATCTAAGGTTATCTACAGCTCCTTCTCTTCTTCCATCCTAGCAAGTTCCTCAGCTCCAAAGGCCTCCAAGGTATACAGCTCCCCTTGTTCATCTAACAAGTCTGACACATTATACCAGCGTCGCCACCAGTATAATATGTCAGGGTCACATAAAGCAACACCATGAGTTTGAAAGCTCAATAGAATAATCCAAAACCCACTAACTCTTAACTTACAAATAGCAAGTCATGCATATATCATAAAGAGTCATAATAGCACATGCATTAATATAACAATAACAACAACAATGACACATCCGCATTCGCTATCTATCATTGGTGTCATGTTTCCGTGTGTTTCTCCTACGTGACTCATCGTTTTGTATCTCATCTTTCAACATCATTTCCAAAAATCACACGCACACACCAATAAGCTACCAAGTCCGGCTAATTGGCCACAATGGCTACCAAGTCCAGCACATTGTGAATGCACATAACCAATAAGCTACCAAGTCCGGCTTATTGGCCACCATGGCTACCAAGTCCGGCCATGTTATCACATCAACTCTTGCATTGGCTCCTCTCCGCGGATAACCAAGCCCACCTCACCAATGAAGCTACCACGTCCGGCTCTGTCAACAATCTACACAATGGGCTACCAAGTCCGGTACATTATGAACGCACACAATCAATAAGCTACCATGTCCGGCTTATTGGCCACAATGGCTACCAAGTCCTGCACATTGTGTCACATACTCACCTCCAAATGAAGCTACCAAGTCCGGCTCCATTGGCAACGCATACCAACATAAGGCTACCAAGTCTGGCCATTATGTAGTTTCAAAAATCCTTTTTATCCATATCAACCACTCCCTAAGTGTCATGTTTCTACTTTTCGGTTGTCGTGTCTCGTAATCATGCATAGACTTCGCGGCGGGACTTCATACACAAGTATAACACCATCATAGAAATCTTGAAACTAAACTAGCAAGATCACCCAACTGTATCTTAGATTGCATGCTCATACTATCACATCATCATTCTCAACATTTAACACAAAAAAAATAATGCAAGTAATAATCAACAAGATCATGCATTCAAGAAATCTTAAGTTCAAGGTATACTACGTTTTCTTAGAAAAATAGATCGGATATCGATAAGATCATATACTTTAAACACGCAATATACTTAGGGTAGAGGTGAAGATTAATCTACCGTTCTTCTTGGCGGTGGGAAGACTACGAAAAGGACGTCGGAAAGAAAGTCGGCGGTCGAACGAAGTAACGGCTTACGGTAAGCTCCCGATAGCTTCGAGAGAGAATGGTTTCTCTCGAAACTAGATCCTAACTACAACTACTACTACTTTTGGATCGAGGTGGTGGTCGAGTGGTGGTTTAGTGGCGGCAATGGAAAGAAAGCTCAAGAACAAGCTAGAACTACTCAAGAACAATAAGAACACTAAGCTTTTTCTAGAGAGAAGTTGGAGCAAGAAGACGTGTGAGTTGAAATGAGAACATGAGGTGCTATTTATAGGTAAAGTCTTGGCTCTCTTTCTCCCTCATGGCCGGCTCTCTCTCTTCTCCATTGTCCAATGGATATTGCTCCATATCTTGTCATTTCAAGGCTTGAAAGACTACCAAAGATTTTACTTTCCTTGCACTCAAAGTTCTAGGACAACTTTAGGTTATTCTAATGGGTTTCTAGTCTAATCTTAGTACTTGAAAGCATAGAAAACTAGAAATGGTTGTCCTAGGATTTGATTATGGAAGATATGGTGGAAGGAAGTATAGATTTTGCTTGGTCAAGGGAGAATCCCATAGATTTGTATGCTTTCAAAGGTACAATGGAAGATTGAAAGCACAAGATCACCTAAGCAAGGTACATCTCTCTCTCTCTCTCTCTCTCTCTCTCTCTCTCGGCCCATCTCTCTCTCCTCTCTCTCGGCTCTCTCTCTCTCTCACTCTCTCTCTCTCTTATACTTCTATGGAAGTATATACATATATTAGTATATGTATAAGTACTTTGGGTACTTTAAAATCTAGGGTTTTACAAGTAACTTGATTTTCCAATTATAATATACAAATACACACATGTGTACTTACAATATAATATATATATATGTATATATATATATATATATATACAAGTACATATATATAAATGATGTAACTCAGAGGCCATTGAGGCATAAGCATTATCATTATTTTTTAATAATAAATTTTGTTCACAAAAATAATAATTCAGGCAATTTAATCCATCAATAAATTGTTTATTATGACGATATTCCCCACACAAGTTCCATAGAGCATCTAGGAGACACTGTTGGGTTTCGTCTACATTTTGCAAATGGTTTAATTTATTAAATTGAAGGTTGGATCCTTCAGGGAGGACTGACAAACTGGTTGTGCCAAATTTCAGGCTGCTACGGATCATCTGTAGACAAGGCAGAATGGTTAATAGAGTAGTTTTGTAATTGCAATAAATCATTTTGATTAGGTGCAGAAAGTAAATCGAAATTTATTTGTTGACCAGAGAAGGTAGAAGTGATTTTATCAAAATCAACTGTAAATGGGTAAAGTAGATAAACAAAAGGCATTCCGAGAATGACTTTATCAGTTAAATTTTTTACTTAAACAAATGATGTTTTAAAACAAACTTCATTTTGATAAATGTTAACAGTTGGTAATTTGTGACTAATTATCATTTTACTGCCATTAGCAGAACTCAACTTTTCAGTTGATTTCTGGTAATATTGACTAGGTACTAATTCTTCTTGAATACAATTTAAATCTGCTCCAGTATCAATTAAAGCAGTAATATCTAATTCAAAATCATCAATTAATAATTTAACATGGGCATGCCATTTTTGAACAAAAATCTGATTTACTAAGTTTAATCGAAGATTATCTTGAGTACCAAGGGATGGTGGCTCAGGATTATCTTTATCAGAAGATCCATCAGAGGATTGACTGCTTGATTTAACATATTTTTTATTTCTTTGTTTCCATTTTGGAAACTGTGATTTTATCAAAGAGACCTCATTTTTTAATATCTCAATATCTACTTGTAAATCCTGTAAAGTAATTTCTTTAGTAGTTTTTTCAAACCTTTCCAGGGTTGTATGAAGATTTACTATGGGTTTATTATAAACAGGTTTTTGTTGAGTAAGAACTTGTTTTAGTCTTTTAATATATTGTTGTTTCAAAACAATATCATCAATTTTACTAATAAGATCAATAAGCAATTCTTCCTCAGACAATTCTTTAGTAAGAACATTTATTTTTCTAAAGCAATTATCAGTACATCCTATCTTAATTTGATCATTACTCGAATCATCACTAACAGAGTGATATTCTGAGGATTTATCATGTTCACTACTTTCTGTATCATTTAAATTAGACATTTTAAAAATATCTAAAATTTTTTGTTTATCATCATCAGATATAAACAGCTGACTAATTTTTTCTTTAACCATGCATTGGGATTTATAATGTCCCTTTTTACCACAGTTAAAACAGGTAACATTTTCAGCTTTAGTTTTATTGGGTTTAGTAGAATGGTTTTTCTTACTATTTTGAACCTTAGATTTATCAGGTTTATCATAATATTTATCTTTTGAGGGTTGTGGTTTATTCTTTGAATCTTTAATCCCTTTTTTACTTTTTTCAGTCTTATGTTTTTTCCGTGATGGTGCTACAGGGGGTAGACCATATTGTTCACAGAAATTACCTAATTCATACTTAGCTTTATTTTTATCTTTTTGATTTTGTTTAGCAAGTTTCATATCAATACACATTCTTAGTCCTTCTTTTTGAATAATACTAACTAAATCACCATATGCTAATTTATCATACTCAATAGCTCCAGTAGGTTGACTAAGAACATCTCTGATTTTGTGAGCAAATAAGCTGGGTAAACCATTAATAAACTTTTCTTTCCAAAAAGATTTAGTACAATCATCTCTTATCATGACTCTAGAAATGAATACATCTTTGTACCATCTAAAGTCACTTAGAGTTGGGCAATGTAAATTACTTAACTGATCATGAATTCTAGAAGTAATGTTACTAGGTTGACCAACAAAATGTTTAATAATGTTGTAAATCAGGGTATTGACTCCGTCTAGGATAACCCTATCTACAGTCCCCATTTCATGATCAAAAATGGGCATTCCATTGTTGTCAGTTTGAACAGCATGTTTAATTTCTTGCCTGTTAGTACTGGTGAGATAGTTGTCCCACCAGGCTTTCAGCATTCCAGTAAAACCAGAGGTTAACAAATCAACAATTTGTGCTTGATCAAGATCAGTGTTACTAAGATAACTATTAGCAGCCATAGACATGTGATTTAGTTTTTCTAAAATTTGTTGCTCACTCAGACCATCAATATTCCATTCATATAATTTACTAGATGAAACAGAAAATTGATTAACAAGATTATTTTCTTCAAATTGTAAATCAGGAGGAGTAGCTCTAGAATACCAATTTTTGGTAAGACTAGTTGGATTAGCAGTGGGGTAAATCAAACGTTTAACGTTACCTGGATTACTTGGTTGACAGGTAAATTGTGCTCGGAGATTAGAAATCTCATTATCAGTAGACGAAAGTTGACTGGAATCATCGTCTGCTTGGGTTAATACTGCTACTTGGGACTTACCTGCTTCTGATTTAACAACTAATTTTTGCAACATATCCTCAATTTTTTGAATATTTTGATCATTTTTTAATTTAATTTGTGACCGTTTTTCAGGCAGTAATATTAAGGGTTTTTCAATAGTTTTACTAGATGATGGCATGCCATCTATCATTTCTTTGTCAATTCTAGTTTCAATTTTAACTAATTGACTACCAATGACTTTTAAACATTGATTAGTAAAATTTACTTGTTCAACAATTTGTTTACAATCTGACCTATCATTAGGTAATTTAAAAGGAGAAGCAGTTATGCTTGATCCTTTATAATCAATAACTATTTGTTCCAGGGGCGGATGACCAGAATTTATAACAGTGTTATCGGATTTTTTCCATGTGGATTTAGTAATAACCTTTAATTCAGTTTTATCAGTCTTTATACTAGGTTTGTGAAACTTTAAATAACTAGAGAAAGGAAGTTCAACATCCTTTTTTTTCATAAACTGTTTCCATTTAACAATTAACTCTTCTTCTGAGAGATCTTTTTTAATAGAAGAAAGTGATTTAGTATCTTTAACAATTTTATTTTTTCTATTAATATTTCTGACTTCTATTACTAAATTTTTTAACAAAGTTTGTTTATCAATCTGTTTACTAGGTGGTTTTACAGACCCTATTTCTCTTGGGGAGAGAAGTAAGTAATTATTATATTTATTATATGAATAAGAACTTTCAGCATAATTATCATAAAAATATCTATATTTATTACTTTCAAAAATAGATTTATTAGAAGAAATAGACTTAGTATCATAATCATTATGATCATCTTCATGATCTTGTTCATCAAAATTATCAAATGACTCATGATTATCATCATAAACAGGTTGATTATCATAATCAAATTCATCATAAGAAACAACACGATAATCAGAATAATAATCCATAGATTAATAATTAGAGCCTTGGAGTAAATTGAGGGACTGGTGGACGGATCTGCTCCTGAACAAGGGGAGGGACTGGTGGATGAATGACTACTAAATAATATATTTCTTTTCCCAAAAGAAATGGATTTTAAAAATTTATAATTTAAAGAAAATCTTTTTTATCATCCATAGTCTCTGCAGTTTTTCTATACCTGATTTGTATGTGTCTTGGACAGGAACTCATCTACACTCATAATTCAGACACTGTAATTTTCTGTATTTGATACCTATGCGTTTTAGAACTACCCTAATACTTCCGATACTCAAATCTGTTGTTTCCCCGTTCACACATACCCAGCACCCTTATGCTTCCAACCCTTAACTGCCCTAAACGCCACCTGGCTCAAGCGGGACTTACTCGACGGGATCTTTTACAGAAAACCAGAGGACTAGGTGGCTACAGTCAGAAACAACATAATTATTTACTGGAAGTATTTCTGGGCACCAAAACCATTGAACCATGAACTCATGCCCATATAATCAAATACAGACTCTTACCTGTCAAATACTGGGTGTAGAACATAGTGCCAAAACAAACACATGCAACTCATGTTCATATAATCAGATATAAACTCTGTCCAATCGACCATGAATAATAAGCAAGATCGCTTGCCAAAATAATTTTTTAATTTCATTTTCTTCACTGAAAATAAATACTTTACTTAGTAACTATTCATCCACCGGCCTCTACCACCGGCTCAGGGGCAACCCATACCACCAACCACCTACCTCACTACTCCCTTCTTGGCTTTGATACCATTTGGGGGCGGAAGGAGGACATAGGAGGTGAACAAGACATAGTCAGAGTAAATCAGGCGGCTGAGCCGACCATCAACAGAAAATTAAACAGTTAGTAAGGCGGCTGAGCCGATCATGAACAATAATCAAAACATAAATTAGGTGGCTGAGCCAACCATGGAGAATTATGAACAAAATATTAAAACATCAGTTTAATAGATAAAGATCAGAGAGGATCAACTCATCGGTGAACACCAGTCATTGTGACCGGAGAAGAAGAACAGAAACATTTAACAGTGAAGGTAATGTACCTTCAGTGACTAGGGGAAGGGGAGAGAGAGAATGAGAACTCCGATCAGAGGAGTATAAACATTTAGAGAGAGAGAGAGAGAGAGAGAGTTTGGCAAAGGATTGAGAGAATTGGCTCTGCAATCGGATGCCTCTAACTAGAGCCAACTCGATCCTTTTATAGATGAAGGATGAGGGGCAATACAATTATCAGAGGTTCATCATGAACCTTTTGAACCTTCTACTTTCGGTGGAAAAGTAAACAGGAACTCAGCAGATGGTTGAACAGTGTTGAGCAGTACTGTGAACAGTAGTTGATTAGCTGGATGAACAGTAAAAAATGAACAGTGGTTTTACTATTCATGTTTTAATAGGCTGGTAAAAGATGTGCCAGCTGTTGAGCAGGGTGAGCAGGTTTGTGATTGGGACTGGCGTTGAGGTGGCCAATTGTTGATTGTGGTGATATTATCCAAAAGGGTCCTGGGCGTCTTGGAAAGCAGACCCGTATGGATTTTTATCAGTTGTTGATCCTTCGAAAGAGTTGTCATCTTTTTCCTGGCTAGCCTGGGCAATTAACTGTTGAGCTAACATGAGCAGTTGTGAACATTTTGTTTTTGACCTGGATGACCGTTGAGCAGGGCTATTGAGCCTGATGTTGGAAACTGTAGGTGAATCAGTTTGAACAAGAGGGTCTTCTTGCTTGACTTGTTTTACTGGTGTTGGAACTTTGACTGGAAATTCCAACATAACTTGATCAATTATCTTCTGGTGGTTGTAAGCTCCCCACCATTTTACCAAATACTGCCTTATGACAGTTTTATCTTCAATATTGTACCTCCATTTAAGGATCCATGGAACAAATTTGCACTTACACCCCCTGTACTTACACGGTTTGGCAGATACACCCCTCGTACTTTAAATTTAGGCACTTACACCCCTTGTACTATGCAGTACCGTTAAATTGGATGGAAAAGTGAGTGACGGGAGTTTTCCCTCCAAAATGACCCCCGTCCGGTACATGTAAGTGCCCGCTTTTGGGTGATTTCTCACGAGTCCCACTCGGTTATTTTTAAAAAAATTATTGAACGACTCGGATTATCCGTGTGGGGCTCGGATTGTCCATTTGGAGGGCTCGAATTATCCATTTTGGGGCGGAGCTAGTATGTGGGGGAGGTGGCACGTGCCACCTTCGGTTTCAAAAATATCAAAAAAAAAAAAACACATAATAAGGTTAAATACAAAAATTTTGAAGAATTGTACATGAATAGTACTCCCTCTGTCCGGATTTAATAATTTTTTTGGAGTACGTGCTATTTTTCAATCGATTATATCTTCCAATTTATAATGTTTTACGTGATTTTGAAAACATTGTATTATCGAACTAATCGAGATCTATCAAACAAGACTCATATTAGATATGAAAAATTTATTATCGATTCAAAGATATAACCCATTTTTTAACCGGTTAGAAGAAGTTTCTTGGTAGAGTGGCAAAGCGTTCTGTTGCCTGATGCCTTGCGCCACGGTTCGTAAGAATCGAAACCCCTGGCACCCGATGTGCTTTCTTTTTTCAAAAATAGACACACACACACACTCTCTCTCTTGTGGCACAAGTTTTTATTAACAAGATTTGTAATTTTTTTCCCACAAATTGAAAACGAACGTAACCCATTTGGAAATTAAATTTTTTCCCACAAAAAAAAGTTAATACTTTATACAAATACTGTAAAAAAAGTCCACGACATAACCTAATTATACGACTTCACAATGAATTTAAATTTTTTCCCACAAAAAAAAGTTAATACTTTATACAAATACTGTAAAAAAGTCCACAACATAACCTAATTATACGACTTCACAATTAATCTGCTTTTCATATTTTTTGGCATAACATGTAATTAGATTTTCATTGAACGGTGCCACCCCCGCCTCCGAATCCCGACTCCGCCTTGCTCACAATGGCTTCTAGGGGTATTTTAGGCATTTTTTCAGTCATTTTGGAGGGAAAACTCCCGCCACTCACTTTTCCATCCAATTTAACGGTACTGCACAGTACAAGGGGTGTAAGTGCCTAAATTTAAAGTACGAGGGGTGTATCTGTCAAACCGTGTAAGTACAGGGGGTGTAAGTGCAAATTCCCCCCTTATATTTTGATACAAACAACAGCAAAGCAGGGAACTGGCTGGTGTGACTAGTGACTTTGTTTATTGTGGAGAAGTAATTTACTTGATCCATCAATTCAATAGGTAGAATATCTGGAATGGCCCCATTCTGGTGCCACCATCTGTTAAACCATGAAGGAATTACTGAATTGAATTTGTGGTCAAATTGGATGAACCACGAGTGGGTGAATCCTTCATTTTCATAAAGGAGAATTTTGGACCAGGCGTCAATGTAATCATAGTAATTATATTCAATAGGGTGATCAGGAAGTTTCTTGTGAACAGAGGGATGTCCCCATTGATCAAGGCTAACAATATTGTGAATGTAAAGTGAGTGGTAAATCACTTTATTGGGGTTAACCTTATCTTTGATTGGTTTAATCAGAATGGATTTGTGGAGTTGGAGAATATCTCTATAAAAAGAGAGGGATTTATCAGGATGAGCAGGAATAAAATGCCATCCGGGAGGAAAGAAAGAGTTTACCAGTTCAATGGGTTGATGAATATCCTGGTGTGCAGGTTCAATAGAGAAGAGTTTAGTAGTTACTGGTTTGAGCAGGTATTCTGTTGGGTTGGATGCCTTAACAGGATACTTTGGTTGACTAGATTGACCAGTTTGTATGGACTGTTGTGAACAGAAAGGATCAGTAGCAATGCATTGACTTGGTGAAGGGATATAAGCAAGGGCAGATTTATACTCAAGTTTGGGGGGGATTTGCCCAAGAACTTGGTATCTACTTTTACTAGGATTTTTACTGGATCCTGATTGATCAGCCCATGAGGGTAAAGTTAACTGCTTCTTTTTATCCGTCATTTCCTGCAGAAGAAGTTAGGTTAAATAATATAATGCAGCGTGATACCCTGCAGGAAATATAGTGAATAATGTCTTTGCTAATTAAGTGCTCAGTGGTGCAATTAATGATTGGTGAGTGCGCGATGTCTCTGGTGTACAGAGTGATGTTTAATCACTTACCAAGGAGAAATTCTCGAGTGAGAAAATCTGGGATTGAATTTTGACTATCTTTAATATATTCAATCTTAAAATCAAAAATACTTAATATGGATTGCCATCGGGCAAAGATTTGTTTACTAGCAATGTTTTCAACATCTTTTTCTAAAACAAATTTAGCACTTTTACAGCCAACTCTGACCAAAAAGTTTTGGTTTAATATATCATCCTGAAATTTTGAGATACACAGGACAATTGATAGTATTTCTTTTTTAATAGTGCTGTAATTACTCTGTGCCGTATTCCATCGACCAGAGTGAAAACGAACAATTTGTTCAGCAGAATTGGGGTTAACTCTTTGGAGGAGAATCCCACCATAACCAATCTTTGAAGCATCTGTTTGAATAATTTTAAAAGAGTTTACTGTAGGAATTCCTAGACAAGGGAGTGTTTTAACATATTGTTTGACTTTTTTAACAATAGCAGAGTGAGTAGATGACCAAGGGGGTGGATTAGTTTTTATTCGATCAAACAAAGGTTGACAAATTTTTCTAAGATCTTTGTAGAAATTAGCAATATAGTTCAAAGATCCAAGAAATCTTTGTAACTGGTTTTTATCAAGGATTTCATCAGGGAATTTATCAGCAAATTGAATAGCTCTACTAATAGGGGTTATAGTAGACTGATGGATATCGTATCCCAAAAACCTAATTTTTGTTTGAAACAATTTAATTTTTGGAGCAGAAATAACTAATCCATTATGTTGAATAGTTTGAACAAAAGAGTATAAATGTTTCCAATGGTCATCAATTGATTGTGAGAAAATGAGTACATCATCAATGTAAACAATAATAAAATGGCTAAATGGGTTGAATATTTCATTCATTATGTTTTGGAATTCACTGGGAGCATTTTTTAATCCAAATGGCATGACATTCCATTCATAGTGACCAAAAGGGGTAGTAAAAGCAGTTTTGTAGCGATCATTAGGGTGTAACTGGATTTGCCAGAAACCACTTTTTAAATCAAACTTTGAAAAAATGACTGCTTTACTTAATCTGCAAATCAAATCTTTTTTATTGGGGATTGGATATCGAATCCATTCCAAAACAGCATTTAATGGTTTGTAATTAATAACAAGGCGTGGTACACCTCGTTCTTTTTCAGCATTTTATTAACATAGAAAGCAGGACAAGACCAAGGAGATTTACTTTTTTGAATAATGTTATTAACAAGTAAAGTATCAATTTCATTTTTACAAGTTTCTAAAACATCAGGGTTCATTTGAATAGGTCTAGATTTAGTAGGGATTTGTGATTCATTAAAATTTTTAATATACGGTAGGGTTACAATATGTTTTTTCCTATGCCAAAAGGCACTTGGAAGTTTAGCACAAATCTTAGTCTCTAGTTTTTCTTTAAAATCCTCAATTTGTTTAGTAAGAAAAGTAGTAGTAAGTTGATCTTCAATTTTTTATATTTAATTTCTTCTTGCAAAAACTTTAACTGATTTTTCTTTAAATTTAGTTTATCAACAGCTAAATAGTTTAATTGTACCAATTCAGGTTTTGTAAAATTTAAACATAACTTGTTGACCAAAAGGCTTGGTAATTAATCCTTCTTCATTGGTGGTGAAAGGGTAAAGTAAACAAATGAATGGTGTTCCTAAAATCAAATTATCAGTTAAGTCAGGAGCTAAGACAATAGTGCTTTGGAAACAAATTTTATCTTGGCAAATATGTGCATTGGGCAACTTGTATTCTATGTCCATTTTACTATTATTAGCAGCTCTTAGTATAGCAGCTCTTAGTATAGCAGTAGTTTTATGAAAGTACATTGTAGGTACTAAGCCTTGAGCAATACAATTCAAATCAGCACCAGTATCAATGAGAGCATTAACTTCTATCTGATAGTCTCTTATTACTAGTTTAACCTTTGTATACCATTTTTGGTAATATTCTTTTTTATCATTTTGAGCATTTTTAATATTTTTATCGGATTTTCCAGGCTCAGATTCTTTTAAATTTTTAATATCTTGTTTAACAATTTTAACTTCATGTTTTAAATCCCTTATTGTTGTGCTGTTGATTTTTACTAATTTATTATTTGCTGACTTATTTTTAATAACATTTACTTCTTTCAACTCTTTATTACAGGTTTCTTGAGAAGAAGCTAGACAAACAGACGACAGAGTCATATCTTTAGTAAAAACAGTTTTAATGGCAATTTTTGCTTTTTTGGGTATGTAAATACTTTCTAAGTAATCAAAGAAATAAATTTCAATATTATTATTTTCCATGTATTGTTGCCATTGGTTAATCATTTTATTCTGTTTACTGGATGAATAATTACTACGCCATTCTCTCCTTTTTTGTTTATTCTTTTTTGACTTAAATTCCTCATACAAATAATCATATTCATCATCATCAGTAATTCTAGTTAATACACGAAGAGCTGGATTAATATGGTTAACAGGTGGTATTGTACCATCCAAGTCAGTGGGGGTTGGAGACCCTTGAGAGGTCTCATCTTCATCAAAATTTGACTGGGTTGAATAACAAGGTTTACTAATTTGTGAGCTTGTCTCAATACCTTTTAATTTAACATGAGGATTAATAAGGTTTTTATCATGCCTAGGTAGACTGACAGAGCTACTTGATCTGCTTAATTCTTTAATCCTAAGGGGTGGATTTATCCTTTGTTGATCAAAACTTATTCTAACAGTACCATCTAAATATTGCTTAATATAATCTAAATCAACAGTATCATTCTGTATTTTATGCGGATAACTATCATTTTCACTAACCCAACTGGTGGGTAAAGTAATATCATTCCATGAAATAGTTTTGGGTACTTGAATATTAGCATTAGTATTACTTTGAATCAAAACAGTTTTATCCTTAGGACTTTTAACCAAAGCATGAATATTTAAATTAGTTTTCATACATTTGTAATAAATACGATATATCAAGGCAAGTGGGTGAATACCCTCAAGCATATTAGTAATGGCACCAGCAGTTTGAATATTTAAAGTTAAAGCTTTTAATATATTTTTATCTTTTAAACTAAGAGGTAAATCAGGATAACAATTAAAGTAAACTGGACCATTGTGCAAACTTGACTCCATTAATCCAAGTAAACTGTCACTGTAAACAGTAAATCTAGCATCTCTGAGAGATAGTAAAACAGAAGAATTTAATCCTGTTCTAGACAGGGGTTTAATAGCAACTTGGATTAATCCAACATGAATATAATTATATCCTCTGTCGAGGTGTCGTTTAACAGATTCTTTACTAAGAAGAGAACATCTTTCCTCTTGTTTAGTAATAGCATAAACTTGTTCAACTATTTTAGCAATTTGATCAGTTCTAAAAGAATCACTTAAAAAACTAGATATATAAATTTCTTTAACAGGTATTTTAGGGATATTCCAATTTTGGAAATCACTATTTAAATCTTGGTATTCTTGTTCTTCTTGGTTTACTATGTCAGGAATAGACGTTAAATGAGAAGAGGAACTAGCTGAAGAATTGCACCTAAACATTCTATTCATTTTAACAAATAGAGCCTTGGAGTGAATTGAGGGGCTGGTGGATGGATCTGCTCTTGAACAAGGGGAGGGACTGGTGGATGAATGACTACTAAATAATATATTCCTTTTCCCAAAAGAAATGGATTTTAAAAATTTATAATTTAAAGAAAATCCTTTTTATCATCCATAGTCTCTGCAGTTTTTCTATACCTGATTTGTATGTGTCTTGGACAGGAACTCATCTACACTCATAATTCAGACACTGTAATTTTCTGTATTTGATACCTATGCGTTTTAGAACTACCCTAATACTTCCGATACTCAAATCTGCTGTTTTCCCCGTTCACACATACCCAGCACCCTGATGCTTCCAACCCTTAACTGCCATAAACGCCACCTGGCTCAAGCGGGACTTACTCGACGGGATCTTTTACAGAAAACCAAAGGACTAGGTGGCTACAGTCAGAAACAGCATACTTATTTACTGGAAGTATTTCTGGGCACCAAAACCTTTGAACCATGAACTCATGCCCATATAATCAAATACAGACTCTTACTTGTCAAATACTGGGTGTAGAACATAGTGCCAAAACAAACACATGCACCTCATGTTCATATAATCAGATATAAACTCTGTCCAATCGACCATGAATAATAAGCAAGATCACTTGCCAAAATAATTTTTTTAATTTCATTTTTATTTTTTGAAAATAAATACTTTACCTAGTAACTACTCATCCACCGGCCTCTACCACCGACTCAGGGGCAACCCATACCACCAACCACGTACCTCACTACTCCTTTCTTGGCTTTGATACCATTTGGGGGCGGAAGGAGGACATAGCAAGTGAACAAGACATAGTCAGAGTAAATCAGGCGGCTGAGCCGACCATCACCGGCCTCTACCACCGGCTCTGGGGCAACCCATACCACCAACCACCTACCTCACTACTCCTGACTTGGCTCTGATACCATTT
This sequence comes from Rhododendron molle, assembly GCA_025413875.1. Classification (NCBI taxonomy): domain Eukaryota; kingdom Viridiplantae; phylum Streptophyta; class Magnoliopsida; order Ericales; family Ericaceae; genus Rhododendron; species Rhododendron molle. The sequence continues at coordinate 27,107,648 of CM046388.1, read as the reverse complement.
GGGGGCGGAAGGAGGACATAGCAAGTGAACAAGACATAGTCAGAGTAAATCAGGCGGCTGAGCCGACCATCAACAGAAAATTATACAGTTAGTAAGGCGGCTGAGCCGACCATGAACAATAATCAAAACATAAATTAGGTGGCTGAGCCAACCATGGAGAATTATGAACAAAATATTAAAACATCAGTTTAATAGATAAAGATCAGAGAGGATCAACTCATCGGTGAACACCAGTCATTGTGACCGGAGAAGAAGAACAGAAACATTTAACAGTGAACGTAATGTACCTTCAGTGACTAGGGGAAGGGGAGAGAGAGAGAGAGAACTCCGATCAGAGGAGTATAAACATTTAGAGAGAGAGAGAGAGAGAGTTTGGCAAAGGATTGAGAGAATTGGCTCTGCAATCGGATGCCTCTAACTAGAGCCAACTCGATCCTTTTATAGATGAAGGATGAGGGGCAATACAATTATCAGAGGTTCATCATGAACCTTTTAAACCTTCTACTTTCGGTGGAAAAGTAAACAGGAACTCAGCAGATGGTTGAACAGTTTTGAGCAGTACTGTGAACAGTAGTTGATTAGCTGGATGAACAGTAAAAAATGAATAGTAGTTTTACTATTCATGTTTTAATAGGTTGGTAAAAGATGTGCCAGTTGTTGAGCAGGGTGAGCAGGTTTGTGACTGGGACTGGCGTTGAGGTGGCCAGTTGTTGGAATGTATCAGCAGTTGATTGAGAAGCAGTTTGTAAAACTGGTTGAATGGATCAGTGCATCAGCAGATTAATCAAGATGGTTAGTATTCCATCATATTATCAAGGTTATGTAATTCTTCTGAGGACAAATTATTCCAATAATCATCATCATCAATATCTGGAGTGGTAGCAGGTGAATCTTGTTGAGCATCGGCAAGTCGATCTTGATATGCCTTAACTAACATTTTATTTTGAGTATGATAGATAAATGGGACTTCTTGAATAGGTTCAATAGAGCGAATCTTCTGGATTGAGTCTTCACAAATCAAATAGTTTAATCTGGGGTCTGTATAAACATGGAGATCATCACTGAGATCAATCTCTCCAAGTTTAGTAGCAATTGAGTAAGCCCTGTAATGGCGTATTTGACTGCGGATTGATTTTGAACAGGGCCAGGGTTCCTCATCTCCAACAAGGTGAATAGGAAGATGGACCCTACTGAATGGCCAGTTGACTGAGATGTGCATAATGTGTTGGGCTGGAATAATGTTCCCAGTCCAAGTCCATTCTGGCATTTTACTTTTGATCAGAACTTGGCTTCGCAAATCTCCATATTTAGCAAACAGGTTTAAAATGGAGACAGAAAGTTTTCTACCAAAACTATCAGTCTGCTCCGGATCAGAAAAAATAATTTGTCTTAACAGTCCATGATCCAATAGGGTCATTGGAGTAATTTCAATTAATTTTTTATTATATTCGACATTAATATTTTTGAATTGTTGCATGTCAATGCAAGCACGTGGAATACTATATATTAAATTACAGGGACAATCAATCCGATGTAATGGGTAGTTTGAGCAAATAGGATTAGTTTTTGGGCAAATAACCCTATCTTGGTCTTTATTGTAAAGAGTTTCCCAAGATATTTCCAAACCAGGAGTAGATTTAATAGATAAATCAGTAAGTAGTTGGAATAAAAATTCCTGAAAATAGTGGCCGTCCCTTTTAGCCATGTTTTGAATATCTTTGATTAAATCAACAGGAAAATCCTGTGGGAAAACAATTTGATTTTTCAAAGAGACAGGAATCCTAGGAAGGCCCTGTAAGAGATTAGAAAAGTAGTTCCTCATAGAGGCGATATGCTTAGCATGATTCCTATTCCTACATCTAGGGTCTCTGGGGTTAATCACAAGCTCACGATCACACGCGGGTCGAAGCTCACTTTTCTGTTCTCTCAATGAGAAACATTCCTTTTTAGCATTTTTGAAGTCATGATGCATGATATGCAGTTTAGCATGATATATATATATAACCATGTACTACAATATCTATACTAGATTTGCAAAAATCTAATATCTAATAAACTATGGTATACTTTCAAAGTACCAAGTACTATAATATTTAACCTAGTGTACTAATTATAGTTTAATCAAATATCACACATGGAAAATCTAGTCTTTTTATATAATAATAAGAGAATCCCATGGGAAATTAAATAATACACTTTGTACTTTTGGCAAGACTAAGCTATTGTCCATTGGTTAATAAATCTCCTAACATTTGTTGTCCAATGGGTAAAAGAAATAGAGTACCTTACAAGATTTCTTAAATAAATAATTCAATTGCTCACATGTTCTTTATTAAAATACTAGATAAGAAGTACTTGGAAAATCTAATATTTTAAGACTTGTACATGTACAACATATATATTAGTCATAAAAATCTTACGGGAAAATCTAGAATTTCATAAACTATTAAATCCTAGTACTTTTTGAAAGATTGACCCTATTATTCAGTGGTTAATAAAATCCCTAACTTTTATGGACCAAAGGATTAAGTAATATATAATAATCTATATACACACATGCCATATACAATATTATATATATATATATATATATATATATATATATATATATATATATATATATATCTATATATATATCTATATATATATAGATATATATACAAGTACACATATTATATATACAAGCATGTACCACACAATCTAGGCTAGATATAGCCAAATCCAATATCTAATAAACTATTCTACTTCTTTTAAAGTACTAAGTACTACTCTATTATCCTAATGAACTAATTCTAGTTTATTCAATAACACACATGGCCAAATCTAATATTTTATTAACCTAGTACTTGGTGGGCAAGTAAAGCTATTATCCAATGGATAATAGTTTCCCTAGCGGTTAATGACCAATGGGTAAAGATGGCTAGGATTCTACTCTATTGTCCAATGGGTAATAATTCTCCTAGCGGTTATTATCCAACGGTTAATACTAGAAAGTATAATCCTTGTGATTAAACTATATTTAAGTATTAAACTAATATAATCTCGTACTTTGGAAGGTTAACCAAGGTTTACCTATTATCCGATGGGTAAAGATAACCCTAACGCTATCGTCCAATGATCGATCGAAGCTCAAGGGTTTCAAAAGGTTCACAAGTCACGAACGGTAACTGGGTTAGATGATCGTTAGGTTAAATAGATGGTTAAAGGCTAACTAGGGTTGCTATATAGGATTTCCAGCCGAGATGTGAATCTTAAGACTTATTACTAGGAACGACGGGTAGTCAGCAGTTAGTAGACGATTAAAACCAATTTAAAGATTTCCGAATAAAAATGAGATGTTTATTAGTCAGTAACGACCTATTTTTGGTTATGAAAAATAAAAATCCAAGTAATTAAAATAAAATTCAAATTTTTAACGAAATTTTTATTTACAAAAAATCAGGGTCGTTACAACCTATCCCCCTTAAAATAATTTCGTCCTCGAAATTCGCACGTGACTACGGGTTAGGCTTAATTGCTATACAGGTCTCGGAATCATCGTCTATCCCCCTTAAAATAGAAGCAAGCCACTCTTAATCCCTTGTAAACACCAACGCCAAATGCAAAACCTCTATCAAATCATCATGCGGACTCATATCCTATAGATGTTTCCTTGACCCTCTTTTTGCTTGGTAGGGGCCTCACGGTATGGCGCCATAGAGATCGGTGCCGTACCTAGTTGGAGTTCTATAGAGAAGTCTATCTCTCCTTTGGGGTGATAAGCCAGGAAGTTCTTCAGGGAATACATCGGCGTACTTGCAAACGATGTATGGTAATCTCACTTCCATTCTATTGGCTTCTTCCAATTGGGGACTAACTAGCCATCCAAATAGTTGATTCTGCCACCTAGGTCTTTTTCGTCGTCGAACTCGTCATCTATCTATCCCCCTTAAATCGGAAATGAGTCCCTTTACGGATTTCGTTGAAATCTACCTCGTTGGTCATTTTAAGGTTGCGGTTAGGCGCAGGTTAGCTACTTCTAGCTCGCACTCTCTACACACTAAACTGATATCCATTCTTTCTCCCAATGGTGATGATACTTCCATACTCGTACTTAGGGGTTCCGTTTCAAGTGCTAGAGCAGTTACGCAAGCAATAGATATAAATGCGATGCTCCATAGTCAAACAAAGCTTGTACGTAGGTACTATAGTGGCGTACCTTGGATCACAGAGGGATCTTGCCCCTGTTCCTCAGTCTGCAGTGCGAAAATACGCCCCCCAGTGCTTTGCTGGTTTCCCATGGGCTGCTTTCTTCTGTTTTGCCCATTTTGCTGCTGCGTTGGGCCTCCAGGGTTCTGTTTCCCAAAATTGGTCAGTCTAAAGCTCTCGTTCCCTTTCCTTTGAGGTTGCGGGCATTGGCGGCTATAGTGGCCCATGGCCTGACAGTTGTAACACTTAACTGTTGCTAGGTCTCGACCGCTTTGTTCCCCAAAGTCGGTTGGTCCAAGGCTCCCATTCTCCTTCTTTTGAGATTGCGGGCATTGGTGCCTGTAGTGGCCCATAGCCTGACAGTTGTAGCACTGAACTGTCGATAAGTCCCGTCCACCTCTCTGTGGTTTGTCACGTCCTAGTGTAGCGGTTTCCCAAAGTTGGTTGTCTTGAGGCGATTTAGAGGGGTAGGGTCTATGGTTGTTGTTGGGGTGTTGGGTCCGGATTGGTCCGCCGGTGTTGCCAGTTGCCTTCCTCCAGCGGGTCTTGAAGTCCGCCTCCTCACTCTCCAGTCGAAGAGCACATTTTACGACACTGGTATAGGTGGTAAAGTCTTGTGCCACCACAGCCTTTCGAGCGGTTGTCAGCCCCCACTCGAATCTTCTTGCCTTCTTATCCTCAGTTGCTACTGCATTTGGGGCGTAGCGGGATAGTTCCTCAAACTTGGCCGCATACTGGGTTACGGTCATTGTTCCTTGTTTCAGATTCATGGACTCTTGTTCCTTGGCCAGGCGAAAGGGCGTAGGGAAGTATTTGTCAAGAAATAGGGTTTCAAACTCGGCAAAGGTCATTGTGGCCACGGTATGGGTTGCTTCCATTAGGTCCCACCAATAGCGAGCTTCTCCCTTTAGTTGGTAAGTGGTTAAGGCCACACGATCTCCGTCTTGGGTAATTCCCAGGGTGTCAAGGATCACCTTAATTTCCTTTAGCCATGTCTCAGCCACGGTGGGGTTGGTATCTCTGTGGAAAGTCGGGGGTCGGCGCTTACAAAATTCGTTCATCGCTCGGGTTCGGTTCATAGGTTCATCATCGCAGTTTTGGTTTCGGCGGTTGGCGTTTAAAGCGGCCACAAATGCTTGTATGATCGGGGTTAGGTTGGGGTTTGCATTCGAGGACTCTCCAGTTTTGTGTCCTAATCCGTTGCGTCGATTCACCATCTACCAATCGAAATCGAAACGGGGAGGTTTATTAAATCAATTTTCCTTTTGCAAATGGTGTTTCTTTCTCAAAGTCAAAAGCAGTTTTATCACATAGTATGCAACAGTACTCTTTTGAAGGAAACAAGCTTTTTTATAGATAAAAGAGAGATACAATCATAAGCATAGAATTCTACTACAATGGCGAATAGCGACCTAAGGTTCTTACAAGTTGAAACGATCCTATGTACTCCTACTACGAGGTTCTATAGGTTATCAGGTTTGTAACGCCCCGAATTTTGGGTACGTTAAATAAACATTTTATTGAATAAATTAAGGAGAGTCTAGCTCATTATTACAACATAAGTCTCACAAGAGTACTTTTATTCAAATGAGGGGATAATCTAAGGTTAACTACTGCTCCGCCTCTTCCTCCATCCTTGCAAGCTCCTCGGCTCCAAAGGCCTCCAAGGTGTACTGTTCCTGCTGCTCATCTATGAAATCTGACACATTATACCAGCGTCGCCCCCAGTATAATATGTCAGGGTCACCAAAAGGTAACACCGTGAGCTACAGAAGCTCAATAGAATAATCCAACCCGCTAACCCATAACTTACAACAAAGAGTCATATAAATGATTACCCATGCTCATTAAACAACATAATTAACCATGATACATCCACAATCACTATCTTGCTTACGTTGGTGTCATGCCTTTCTTGGTTTCTCCTACGCGACTCATCGTATTGTGTCACCATTTTATTTCCAAAATCATTTCTCATTCAACGGGCTACCAAGTTCGGCCACGTTACAAAATCTCGCATTGGCTCCTCTCCGCGGATAACCAAGCCCAATTACCAATGAAGCTACCACGTCCGGCTCCATTAGCAATCTACACAAAGGGGCTACCAAGTCCGGCCTCATTGTGGTTTTCGCAAGTCCGCACAAAGGGCTACCAAGTCCGACCACCTTGCGGGTTTTCACAACTCACATAAGGCTACCAAGTCCGGCCATTATGTAGTCTCAAAATCCTTTTTATCCATATCAACCACTCCTTAAATGTCATGTTTCTACTTTTTGGTTCTCGTGTCTCGTAATCATGCATAGACTCCGCGGCGGGATAAATCACTTTAAAGTAATCTTGAAACTAAACTAGCAAGATCATCCAACTCTATATTACCTAATCGTACTCAAATTATTTCTTAAAGCCACTTATGTTTTATCAGCAACAAGTAGTGCATACATGTTCATAATCATCCTCAAGACAATAATATAATTTGAAATATCCATTCTTTCTTCCTTTGTGGATTTTTAAAACAACATATGGTTATTGGCGTAGAAATTCATTATTTGACATGCTCATTCTTCTTTAGTACTGTAGTAAAACAAGTTTTTGCTAACTAGCTTTGTTACCTTAACCGTTTAACTCATGTTTAGAAATTTACTATGCATACTTAAGGTAAGTATAATCCAAGCAAGTACATAGCATGTCCATAATCATTACTTAAAGCATAACGCCACATGTGCGGACGCCCTTGGGGTGGTAATCCACCATATGCTTTGTTAATATACCACAAGTAATACAAGCAATGGAATATAGGCTTATAGTTAAGTTAAAAGATCAACATGCGATTACTTCTACACGAAGTTATATCTTAAGTTGATTCTAATTATGCTTAATCATCCAATAGTAAGTTCACTAACTATCATGCATCCAACGTTCTAAGACATAAACTATTATCATGCATACTAACTAACATAAGTACCTATACTTTGGAGAAATGGGTACGGAAGATTCTACCTTGATCCGAAACTAGTCGGGGCCGAATTAGCTAGGTTGGAAATTCCTACGGACGGAGTAATGGCTTAGGAGGTGGCCTTCGTTAGCTTCGAAAGAGAAAGGTTTCTCTCGAAACTTGATCTTGACTACTAGACTACTACTTTTGGATCGAAAGGGTGGTCGTAGGGCGGTTTAGTGGCGGTACTAGAGGTGTTTCTTGAAGCCTAGGGAAGAACCTCAAGAACACTCAAGAACAAAGCTAAACTACAAGAATACTTATGCTTCCTAGAGAGAAAAGTTGGAGGTTGGAATGGTGTGAGTTAAATGAAGAATGAGAAGCCTATTTATAGGCAAATGAAGGGCTCTCTCCCTCCCATATGGCCGGCTGCCCCTCTCCCATTATCCAATGGGTAAGGCTTTTATCCAAGTGAAGTCATGCCTTGAAAGACCATCCAAAGACCTTCCTTGTTCTTCCTTCCAAACAAGGACTAGGTTTAATCTATTCTAATGGGGTTTTGGTCCAATCAAGTCCTTGGAAATTATAGGAAAATGGTTTTGGTTGTCCTTTGGAGTGAAAGCACAAGAAACCCTAGATTTCATGGTACATTGTGATGCAAGAAAGTCTAGATTTGGTTTGTACTTGGGTTGCACACATCACTCTCTTTCTCCCTCTCCCATCCGAATTCTCTCTCTCTCTCTCAATCTCTCTCTCGGCCTTTCTCTCCTCCTCTCTCTCTCTCTCTTTGGTACATTGTACTATGTATATTTACATATATATATATACAACTATAGACATATACAAGGACAAGATGGCCTATGCTAGGTCAATCCACTTGCACACACATATTACATACTCGCCCCCCCTCTCCATTCTCTCTCTCTCTCTCAATCTCTCTCTCGGCCTCTCTCTCCTCTCTCTCTCTTTGGTACATTGTACTTATATATATATAACCACATATATATATAATAAAAGGACAAGATTGGGATGACAAAGGAAAGAGTGAGGATTTAGGCTTGGAAGGATTGTACAAGAATTGAAAATGTATTTAGGACATTTAGTACATAGATTTTGTAGGAAAAGATCACTAAGGTACAATGGAAGAGCTAGGTCAATTCAAGGTACCATCTCTCTCCCTCTCTTTCCTTCTCTTTCTCTCTCTCTCCCTCTCTCTCTCTCTCGGATCTCTCTCCTCTCTCTCTCTCCCTCTCTCTCTCTCTCTCCCTCTCCCACTTGTTTGTACTATAAAAGGGTATACATATAGTAATATATATATATGTACTTTGGGTTATTCATAAAATTCACATTTTTTAGTAATATAGGTTTTCTAATTATTATATTCTAATACACACATGCACATATACAATATAATATATATGTATATCTATATATATATATAAGTACATACATATAATATGTAAAGTCTAGTACTTCTCAATCTAGGCTAGGTATGGGAGAATCCCATATCCATTTAAGTATTCTACTTCATCCAAAGTACTATGTACTAACCTAATAATCTAATGAACAAATCTTATTTTATTGGATTTCACACATGCCAAATCTATTAATTAAATCATTTTAGCACATGATTGTCAAGACTAACTATTATCCAAAGGATAATACTTTCCCTAGCGGTTAATAACCAATGGGTAATAATGGCTAGGATTCTAGCCTATCGTCCAATGGTTAATAAAATTCCTAACGGTTATTATCCAACGGTTAATACTAAAAGTGTAATACTTTGTAATTAAGCACTAAACTAATCTAATCTCGTACTTAAGGAGATAAATCAAGGTTTACCTATTGACCAATGGGTAAAGGAAATTCTAGGTCAAACGCCAAGGCAAGGTGTGGCGTGGCCAAAGCGACTGGCGCGGGTGGCAGGCGGTGGCCAAAGCGACGGTGGCAAAAGCGGTGGCAAAAGCGACCGGTGGCAACGGGCCAAAGCGGCCCGATGGCTAGCGACCAGCGGCCAGCGACCGTGGCCAAGTAGTAAGGCGGCCAGCGACTGGTAAAACGATGGCCAGCGGCGACCAGCCTGGTGGCCAAGTGGCGGCGGCGTGGCCAACGATGGCAAAGCGGCCGATATGGCAGCGACCAGCGGCCTGGTAGCCAACGATGGCAGCCAGCGGTAGCCAACGATGGCCAAAGCGGCCGATAGCCAGCGCCAGCGACTGGTAGCCAACGATGGCCAGCAGGCGGCCAGCGGCCAGTGGCCCAAGGTAAGCGGCGGCAGCGAATGTGCGATGGCCAAAGCGACCCGATGGCCAGCGCCAGCGCCAGCGACCAGTGGCCAAGTAGGCCAGCGGCGGCGAGCCGGTGGCAACGATGCCAGCGATGCCAGCGATGGCCAGCGTGAGCATGGCCAAGCGTGAGCATGGCCAAGGCAGCGTGAGCATGGCCAAGGCAGCGTGAGCATGGCCAAGGCAGAAGCAAGGCGTGACTCGATGCCAAGGCAGAACCTGATGGCGGCCAGGGCAGAGCAACCCGACAGCGACCCGACGCCTAGGCGAGGCAGACCCGACAGCGAGCCGACGCCAAGGCAAGGCAGGCGTGACAGCGAGCCAACGGCAAGGCAAGGCAGGCGTGACAGCGGGCCGACGCCAAGGCAAGGCAGGCCCGATGCCAAGGCGAAAGCAAGGCGCGACAGTGGCCCGACGCCAAGGCAGCCTAGCTAAGCGAAAGCTGTCAAGTCAACGGTCAAGGCAAAGGCCGAAAATTAACCACTTTGGCATCGATGCAACGCTCTAGGTTAGGGAAACGTAACTAAGCCAGACGGTAGTTAGGGTTGGCTAACTAATCGGTTAAAAGCTAACTATGCTTGCTAAGTAGGATTTCCAGCCGAGAAAATAAATTTTAGGATTTTACTACAATTACCAAGTAACTATACCAAGGTCTTAATAGGCATACTCGTCTTTTAGAAAATGACTTTAATGCCCGGGCGATGAATTCCAATCTCCTAATTCATAAACCTAATTATGACGGATTATTAATCGCTAAAAGGGATTTATAAAATAAAGAATTTTCAAATATAACAATAAAATTTTTATAAGTCAATAACGACCGATTTTTTTGGATGTTAAAAATGAAATCCAAGTATAAAAATAAAAATTCAAATTTTTAGCGAAATATTTTATTGACCAAAAATCAGGGTCGTTACAAGGTTCTAACCTACACCGCTAGTACTCCACTCTAGGGTAAAACAATTCCTATAAATCTCTCTCAACCATTCATGCAGTTCTAACTAACAGGTTGACTAGCTTGTTCATCTACGAGGAAGGATTTTTTAAAACCTCAATTAGTAACGGTTTAAGACAAGGGTTTACTAGCGCTAAGGAAACTTTGGAATTTCTAGGTTCCACATTCGATTCTTGATTTAAGTCATCATCCAATTGTTCAGGAATTCCCAGCTCGGTGGTACTGCCAATTTCCACACCTTACTTCAATCCGAAGATTGTTTTGTCAGAATTCCACCCAATTTGGGACGGTAAACTTAAACTCAATTCACGTTTGTGCAACGGTCAACTTATCTTAAACTTATCTCAAGACTTATCTTAAAGGCTACCCATTCTACCCATGGCCGAGTGTTGAGCCTAGAGCTTTGATACCAAGTTTTAACGCCCCGAATTTTGGGTACGTTAAATAACATTTTATTGAACAACAAAAGAGAGTCTGGCTCTTTATTACATCATAAACTCCCAAAGGGTTCTTATATTACACAAAAGGGATGGATATCTAAGGTTATCTACAGCTCCTTCTCTTCTTCCATCCTAGCAAGTTCCTCAGCTCCAAAGGCCTCCAAGGTGTACTGTTCATGCTGCTCATCTATAAAATCTGACACATTATACCAGCGTCGCCACCAGTATAATATGTCAGGGTCACATAAAGCAACACCATGAGCTTGAAAGCTCAATAGAATAATCCAAAACCCACTAACCCTTAACTTACAAATAGCAAGTCATGCATATATCATAAAGAGTCATAATAGCACATGCATTAATATAACAATAACAACAACAATGACACATCCGCATTCGCTATCTATCGTTGGTGTCATGTTTCTGTGTGTTTCTCCTACGTGACTCATCGTTTTGTATCTCATCTTTCAACATCATTTCCAAAAATCACACGCACACACCAATGAGCTACCAAGTCCGGCTAATTGGCCACAATGGCTACCAAGTCCGGCACATTGTGAACGCATATAACCAATAACCTACCAAGTCCGGCTTATTGGCCACCATGGCTACCAAGTCCGGCCATGGTATCACATCAACTCTTGCATTGGCTCCTCTCTGCGGATAACCAAGCCCACCTCACCAATGAAGCTACCACGTCCGGCTCCGTCAACAATCTACACAATGGGCTACCAAGTCCGGCACATTATGAACGCACACAATCAATAAGCTACCATGTCCGGCTTATTGGCCACAATGGCTACCAAGTCCGGCACATTGTGTCACATACTCACCTCCAAATGAAGCTACCAAGTCCGGCTCCATTGGCAACGCATACCAACGTAAGGCTACCAAGTCTGGCCATTATGTAGTTTCAAAAATCCTTTTTATCCATATCAACCACTCCCTAAGTGTCATGTTTCTACTTTTCGGTTGTCGTGTCTCGTAATCATGCATAGACTCCGCGGCGGGACTTCGTACACAAGTATAACACCATCATAGAAATCTTGAAACTAAACTAGCAAGATCACCCAACTTTATCTTATATTGCATGCTCATACTATCACATCATCATTCTCAACATGTAACACAAAAAAAATAAGGCAAGTAATAATCAACAAGATCATGCATTCAAGAAATCTTAAGTTCAAGGTATACTACGTTTTCTTAGAAAAATAGATCGGATATCGATAAGATCATATACTTTAAACACGCAATATACTTAGGGTAGAGGTGAAGATTAATCTACCGTTCTTCTTGGCGGTGGGAAGACTACGAAAAGGACGTCGGAAAGAAAGTCGGTGGTCGAACGGAGTAACGGCTTACGGTAAGCTCCCGATAGCTTCGAGAGAGAATGGTTTCTCTCGAAACTAGATCCTAACTACAACTACTACTACTTTTGGATCGAGGTGGTGGTCGAGTGGTGGTTTAGTGGCGGCAATGGAAAGAAAGCTCAAGAACAAGCTAGAACTACTCAAGAACAATAAGAACACGAAGCTTTTCCTAGAGAGAAGTTGGAGCAAGAAGAGGTGTGAGTTGAAATGAGAACATGAGGTGTTATTTATAGGTAAAGTCTTGGCTCTCTTTCTCCCTCATGGCCGGCTCTCTCTCTTCTCCATTGTCCAATGGATATTGCTCCATATCTTGTCATTTCAAGGCTTGCAAGACTACCAAAGATTTTACTTTCCTTGCACTCAAAGTTCTAGGACAACTTTAGGTTATTCTAATGGGTTTCTAGTCTAATCTTAGTACTTGAAAGCATAGAAAACTAGCTATGGTTGTCCTAGGATTTGATTATGGAAGATATGGTGGAAGGAAGTATAGATTTTGCTTGGTCAAGGGAGAATCCCATAGATTTGTATGCTTTCAAAGGTACAATGGAAGATTGAAAGCACAAGATCACCTAAGCAAGGTACATCTCTCTCTCTCTCTTTTCTCTCTCTCTCTCTCTCTCGGCCCATCTCTCTCTCCTCTCTCTCGGCTCTCTCTCTCTCTCTCTCACTCTCTCTCTCTCTTCTACTTCTATGGAAGTATATACATATATTAGTATATATATAAGTACTTTGGGTACTTTAAAATCTAGGGTTTTACAAGTAACTTGATTTTCCAATTATAATATACAAATACACACATGTGTACTTACAATATAATATATATATATATACATATATATACAAGTACATATATATATATATATAACCATGTACTACAATATCTATACTAGATTTGCCAAAATCTAATATCTAATAAACTATGGTATACTTTCAAAGTACCAAGTACTATAATATTTAACCTAGTGTACTAATTATAGTTTAATCAAATATCACACATGGAAAATCTAGTCTTTTTATATAATAATAAGAGAATCCCATGGGAAATTAAATAATAAACCTTGTACTTTTGGCAAGACTAAGCTATTGTCCATTGGTTAATAAATCTCCTAACATTTGTTGTCCAATGGGTAAAAGAAATAGAGTACCTTACAAGATTTTCTTAAATAAATAATTCAATTGCTCACATGTTCTTTATTAAAATACTAGATAAGAAGTACTTGGAAAATCTAATATTTTAAGACTTGTACATGTACAACATATATATTAGTCATAAAAATCTTACGGGAAAATCTAGAATTTCATAAACTATTAAATCCTAGTACTTTTTGAAAGATTGACCCTATTATCCAATGGTTAATAAAATCCCTAACTTTTATGGACCAAAGGATAAAGTAATATATAATAATCTATATACACACATGCCATATACAATATTATATATATATATATATATATACAAGTACACATATTATATATACAAGCATGTACCACACAATCTGGGCTAGATATAGCCAAATCCAATATCTAATAAACTATTCTACTTCTTTTAAAGTACTAAGTACTACTCTATTATCCTAATCAACTAATTCTAGTTTATTCAATAACACACATGGCCAAATCTAATATTTTATTGACCTAGTACTTGGTGGGCAAGTAAAGCTATTATCCAATGGATAATAGTTTCCCTAGCGGTTAATGACCAATGGGTAAAGATGGCTAGGATTCTACTCTATCGTCCAATGGGTAATAATTCTCCTAGCGGTTATTATCCAACGGTTAATACTAGAAAGTATAATCCTTGTGATTAAACTATACTTAAGTATTAAACTAATCTAATCTCGTACTTTGGAAGGTTAACCAAGGTTTACCTATTATCCGATGGGTAAAGATAACCCTAACGCTATCGTCCAATGGTCGATCGAAGCTCAAGGGTTTCAAAAGGTTCACAAGTCACGAACGGTAACTAGGTTAGACGATCGTTAGGTTAAATAGATGGTTAAAGGCTAACTAGGGTTGCTATATAGGATTTCCAGCCAAGATGTGAATCTTAAGACTTATTACTAGGAACGACGGGTAGTCAGCAGTTAGTAGACGATTAAAACCAATTTAAAGGTTTTTGAATAAAAATGAGATGTTTATTAGTCAGTAACGACCGATTTTTGGTTATGGAAAATAAAAATCCAAGTAATTAAACTAAAATTCAAATTTTTAACGAAATTTTTATTTACCAAAAATCAGGGTCGTTACAGGCCAGTCTGTGTAGGTGTCGGTAGTCTTCCGCAGAATCCTTTTGATGTTCTTGTTTGCAGCCTCAACTGCTCCATTAGTTTGAGGTCGATAAGTAGATGACCGCTGATTCTGTTCCCAAATTTGGCAAAAAGCTTCCTTGCCGCCCCTTTGAAATGTGATCCGTTATCGCAGATGAACTCGTGAGGTACTCCATATCGATAAATGATATTGGTGCAAATAAACTTAGCCACATGAGTAGCCTTAAGGGTGGCATAGGAGGCTGCTTCTACCCACTTGGTGAAATAGTTGATGGCTACTAAAATGAACTGATGCTTGTATTTTCCCTTTGGATTTATACTCCCAATGACGTCTATTCCCCAGGTGGAGAATGGCCAAGGAGATGTCATGCTGTATAATTCTGTAGGTGGAATACGCATGCGATTAGCGTGAGCCTGGCATTTGTAACATCGGCGAACATAGTTAGCACAGTCAGCTTCCATTGTTGTCCAGTAGTACCCCTGATGCAGGAATTTCTTTGCCATTGTTGCCCCATTCACATGCGGCCCGCAGATTCCTTCATGTATTTCTTCCATTATCTTACGACTTTCTTCTGTTGTGACACAAAGCTGATTGGGGCCTAGGTACGCTCTCCGATACAATGCTCCCCCGCAGACTAGAAATCGAGTGGCAAACTTTCGTAGAGCCACCTTGTCTTTTGAAGTGGCTTCAGGGGGTACTCTCTTTCTTCCAAGAATTTCTTCATGTCCTCATACCAGAGCTTACCATCATCTTTATCTTTTTCAATGAGAGTGCACTCACACGCTGGTTTGACCTTCTGCTCGATCATAAGGGGTCGCATTGTGAATGCCAAGGGTATTTCGACCATGGAGGCCAGTGTTGCTAATGCCTCTGCGAATCTTTTGCTTTCTCTGGGAGTGTGCGTGAAGATGACTGAGTTGAATTGTGGAATCAGGTCCTCCAGTACAGAGTGATATAGCTTTAGCGTATCCTCTTTGACCTTTCAGTCTCCTCTTGCTTGGGACATTACTAGGTTTGAATCTCCAGTGACTTCTACCCTTCTTGCCCCTAGTTCCAAGGCCGCCATCATTCCAGCAATGCAAGCTTCATATTCAGCATGGTTATTGGTGACTTCAAACCTTAGTTTATATGACAAAGGAATATGAGAGTTGTTTGGGGAAACTAGCAGTATCCCTATGCCATATCCACTTTGGTTCGATGCTCCATCGAAGTACAGTTGCTAGGTATCGTCTAAGAGACATAAGATGTCCTCGTCAGGGAACATGAAGTCTTCTGCCTCGGCTTCTATTACAGGGTGATCTGCCAAGAATTCTGCCACAACCCTTACTTTTACTGATTTGCTTGTCAAGAACTTGTGGTCAAATTCTGCTAGAAGCAATAGCCACCTAGCTAGCTTTCCAATAAGTGCTGGTTTCTCGAAAAGATATTTGATTGGATCTAAACGAGAAACTAACACTACCGGATGTGCTAATAGGTAGTGCCTTAGTTTCTTCGTGGTCCATACTAGCCCCCAACAGGTCTTTTCCAGGAGAGTATACCTTGTTTCATAGTCCATCATCTTCTTGCTGAGGTAGTATATGGCGTACTCTACCTTGGGCGTCATTTTCTTACGCTAGCATGCATCTCATGGATGTATCTGTTATTGAAAGATATAGAATCAATGGCTTCCCAGGGGTGGGTGGTGACAGCACAGGTGGATTTTGAAGATATTCTTTGATGGCTTCAAACGATTGCTGACAGTCTTGGCTCCACTCAAAATCGGTACCTTTCTTAAGAAGTTTGAAGAGAGGCTCGCACGTGGTTGTGAGCTTAGAGATGAACCTGCTCATGAATTGCACTTTCCCCAAAAAGCTCCTTACTTCCTTTTCCGACTTTGGCGGTGATATCTGTAGACACCTCCCAGACGGGGCATCGCCATACAGTTGTATCCTCACTGTGTTTGCTCGATTGGTTGCTCGCTTCATAAACCAAGATCGTGGATACCTCCATGGCTAGAGGTATCGCTACACGATAGCGGTTATCATCAAAACAGAGTCGCCACCTAGTTTGTTAAAGCTAGGAAAACAGACAGAGATTCTGGATACGAAAGCCAAAAGTACAGTAAGGGGAAGGTGTTAGGCACCCCTTTCTGCCTAGCCGTGAAGCTAGCCCATAATCATTCTACATAAGACATGTAGATGCTTTATCTAACTCATACACGTAGTCTGTTTTTACGCCTTAAACAGTTAATAAGATGAGCCAGGACTGTAAAGAAACATGCATCTGAAAGCAAGAAACAAAACAAAACTGTGCCAGCAGATCGATCACTTGGCCCGCGAATGGATGTCGCGGTCGAGGGATCACGCTGATATCAATGTACCGGCCGAGGCATCGAAGCCCCGGCTAGTGTTCTTCCTCACACCAGACAGAAAGTTTACAGACGATTAGAAAAGCTACGATTACGATTATAGGCAAAAATTAAAATAAACCAGAGGCCGTTGGGTCTCACCACCTTGATCCCTCAGTTGCTTGATTGCTTCGGATCGATCGGGATTGACTGATTGATTGCTTTTTGGACGAAACCCTAGGGTTAGGGTTTGAACTCCGGGGTTGGATCGTCGGATTGATGGCCGCCTATGGAAGGTTGGGGCTTTTGTGGAGAGGGTTTTTGTGAGTATAGGGGCAGAGTATCGTGACTGATTTGAGGGTGTAGGTCTATCAATTTCTGTGTGTTTCTTTTCGGATCCGAGGGTCTCTTTATATAGGCAAACGGGTGACTCACTCGGTCCAATCAAATCACGGGGATGCAATTGCAATTGCATTGCAATACAAACTCTTCGTTGCAATCCCTGAACGTGGCCCGAACGCATCGGAGAGGCGGTGGGATTGGATCAAACGACCCACAGAAGGTTCGAGAGTTTGGAAAAAGGCCGATCTGGCGGCCGAGCAAAGGATGTGGCGGCAGAACAATGGATGTGGCGGGCGAGCCATTGATCTGGCGGCCGAGGTTTCGATCTCTCAGGGAGATTTTACTAGCAACAGGTTGCTCGGGTGAGGAATGGATGTTAAGGCCGTGGAATCAATGTTGCGGCCGATCGATGGATTTTCCTAACACACTATGTTTCTGTCTGAAAGGCTATTTGGCTCTGGATTGGGTCCTCTAAGTGGCTCAGAGTTCGTACCATAAGTCCATGGGTTTCACAAGAAAGCAATCAGCAATCATCAAATCCGTATCATCATCGGGATGGTCCCAAGGTGGGAGTTGAAATAATCGTTAGGCCAAATTGGGGTGTCTACAGATGCCCCTCTTTGACTGAGCTCAGACGGATCGCGAGACATGTTTGAGTAATAGTCAAAGCTGTAAAAGCAACTCAATTTGGTCTAACCAGTATTCCAAGGGTTTTTGAAAAAAGGTTTTTGTTATGGTCGGGCCGGGAGGCTGCCTACGTATTCCTCAAGGGAAATTCAGACCAATCGTAGTTCGAAGGCAATAAAAAGAAAAAGTTTGGAGGGTTAGAGATAGAAGACGTACCTTCGGGCTTTAAAAACCGTAGTACAACGTACCTGGATAAGGCCAGGGTTTCGGCGAAAAGTAGTTGAAGGAGCGCGGGGCTGCCGGGGAAGTTTTTTGCTGAGAGTTTCCTTTAGTATTTTGGGGTAGATCAGTGCACAGCAGGTGTGTTTGCTTTTCTTGATCATCCTTACTTTGACTGAGGGGAGCTCGGTAGAGTAGCCTATCCTTACGAATGAGCTGGAAGGAGTTGATGTAGTTCGGGCGGAATCCAAGCCATCTCCGGGGATGAATTGGATGCCAGTTTTGAGATAGGGGGTGGAACCCAAATCATCTTCCGGAGACGAGTTGGATGCCATTGCAGGAGGCGTAAGGGCCAGTAACCGGGGCCTAGAGTGCTGAGATGAAGGTACCGAGGCACGGAGCCGGTTGTGATCATGAGGTGAGAGCCTGAGGTTTTGGAGCTTTGATCGGGCCGAAGCGCGGAGCTGGTTTTGATCATAAGGCGAGCGCTTAGGAGGTGGAACTGAAGCACAAAGCTGGTGTTGATAGTTCAAAAATCTTTGCCTTCCGGAGGTAAGAACTTGAAAGGTCAGAGCTTCAAGCATTGACGTGGTTGAAGTAAAGCGAGAGTCTGAGGTGTTGGAGCTTTGAACCGAAGCGCGGGGCTGGCATTGATCAACAGTCTCGAGTGGTCAGGGAGGTTGAAGCTTTGAGCTTGATGTGATTGAACCGAGGCATAGAGCCGGTTGTGTTCTAATGATTTGTGCATGGAGCTTTCTCATCATAAGATTTTGGCTTCAAGCCAGAGGATCGAGGCACCGGGCCGATCAATAAAAATCGAGGCATGGAGCCGGTTGATTGCAAGATTGACCTGCAAGTGAATGAGATAGATGCAAAGCATAGCATGTATGTATGATAGTGTTTGTTAGATGTGAACAGCCTAGGTGATAGTGGTAATTATGCAAACTCGATGTGTTTGATGCAATATGTGCACGGGCCCGTGCGTGTGTGTTTGATATAAGCTTAGAGCTTCTTTCAAGTTCCGGACTTAAGCAATCAGAGCGTAGAGCTCGAGCATTCGGACGGCAGAATCCAAGCGTTCAAAGTATAGGCTTTGAGCATCCAGTACGCAGTGGTTGGGCATTCAAGCGTAGAGCGTGCGCATTCAAGTGTAGAACTTGAGCATCCAGTACACAGTGGTTGGGCTTGATAATTGTTGCTGACGGCGTAGAGCCTGTTTGTTACGGCTTTGAGCCAGTTGAATTGGTTACGGCTTGGAGCCACCGAGATAATGGGCTTTGAGCCGAGTGGTAGGCTGAGCCGATCGATAACAGGCGTGGAGCTGTTGAATAATGGGCTTCGAGCCCGCATAAGTGGTGGGCTTTGAGCCACCGAGATAATTACGGCGTGAACTAGATAGTTACGCCGAGCCGATTGAGATGGGCTTTGAGCCGTTGAGTTGATAACAGGCGTGGAGCCGTTGAAATAATGGGCTTGAAGCTGCCGAATTGATGATCGTTGATTGGGGTGGCGTAGAGCCTACTGAGATAGCTTGTTACGGCATAGAGCCAGTTGAAGTGGTTACGGCTTTGAGCTAGTTGGGATAGCTGCGGCTTCGAGCCAATTGAGCGAGCGTAGAGCTGCTGAGAACGAGTAGAGTCTGTAGGGATAATTATGGCGTGGAGCCGTTGAGTAGTATCATGGCATGGAGTTGCTGAATTGATAACAGGCGTATAGCCTCTTGAGCGAGCGTAGAGCTGCCGATAATAAACATAGGCACGGAGCCGCTGAGTTGATGGGCTTGGAGCCAGTTGAGCGAGCGTAGAGCTGCTGGTAGTGAAGGCAAGCGTGGAGCTGCTATGATAATGGGCTTGGAGCCGTTGAACTTGATAATAGGCGGGGAGCCACTGGGATGATAGGCTTAGAGCCGTTGAATAGCTTGAACACGGGCGTTGAGCCGCTTGATTGATAGCTCGAAGCTGCTGGGTAATAGCTCGGAGCTATTGAGTGATAGCGAGTTTGAGCTTGGAATTGTGGAGGAGCCGTTTGAGTTTGTCGGCTTGGAGCTGTCGAGATGGAGCTTGAAGCAATGAGCATGGCGCTGCTGATAGTAAGCACAGGACTGTTGAGATAATGAGCTCGGGGCTTTGGTTGCAGAGATGCTGAATGACTGAAATAGTAGGCACGAGGCTGTTGAGGTAGTGAGCATGGAGCTTTTTGAGCGACTTGGGCACAGGGCTGCTGAGTATGAATATAGAGCTGCTTAGAGCTTGTTGATAATGACTTGGCAGTAGCGAGTGCTACTGAGATGGTGAGGGTGAGCACTGAACTGCTAGGTGATTAGGTAGCTTGATGGCGATGAGTAAGCATAGAGCTGCTTAAGTGATCAAGTAGTTTGATGGTGGTGAATATGAAGAAGGTGGTCATGGAACTTAGGAGTGACTTGGGCACAGGGCTATTGAATGAGTGGAGCTGAGCACATGGTGCTGCCGAGCTGGTGAGCTTGGAGCTACGATTACAGAGATAGTGAGCTTGGAGCTTGAAGTAGTGATCTCATGAGTGTAGTGCCATTTATAGCTGTGATGGCTGGCGTAGAGCCTATGCTTGAGGTATCAAGGATCCTTGGGTTTTGTGAGCAAGAGCTCAGTGATTGATAATCCTTGACGATCAAGTGACGAGTAATTATGAGCTTGCTGCTATGGAGAGAGCTTCGAAAAAGGTCCCAATGTGGCTTCAACACCAGTGTTTGATCATTCTTCGTGCTTGGGTATGTGCCCAAGGTTAATTTCCACATGCTCGAGATTGTCCTCAAGGCCAACATATTCTATATGTTTGGAGTCATCTCTAAGGCTAGATTCCATATGCTCGGGATCGCCTCCAAGGCTATATTTCACTTGCTTGGGATTGCCCCCAAGGCTAGATTCAGCCAATTTCCACTTGCTCAGGAATATCCTAAGATTAGACTGCATGTATTTGGTAACCCTTGCAAGGCCTTGATTGATACTTGATCTTCCTTAAGCTTGGGAATGCTCCCAAGCTTCCTCATGCTCGAAATGATTCTGAGGCTAGACTGAATGCTTCTGGTGGACATTTGACAGCCTATGCAAGTCTTTTGATTCATTCTGACGCTGGTGCTTGATACCATGCATGCTCAGGAATGCTCCCAAGGCTGGATTTGGTTATAAATTCTATTGGCTGCGGGCCCAGAATACCATGAATGCTTTGTTGGTGCCTAGATTCAAATCGATTGCCTTTGAAAGAGGAGATTTTGCAGAAGGATGCAGCAGCTGCAAGGTTGATTTATCGGGCGTGGGAACGCTAGGATTGATTCCACGTGCTTGGGGTGCCCCTAAGGCTAGTTTCCACATGCTCGGGATGCCTCCCAAGGCTGGTTCTGAGTATGCTCGGGATTCCCCCCGAGGCTAGTTCTTGACCATATTCCACTTTGACTTTGTTGACTTGTTGACCCAAAGTGCCATAAGGTTTGTTAAATGCTTCGGCTACTATGGCCTTCACAGATTTCTATCGTCTTTGCTGACGAGATGATCCTCATGCACACCTAGGAGATTTCCTTCGCCTCCTAATTTCAACCTTGTTAAGTAGATTTCCAACTCCTCTTCTGACGGGGTGCCTTCCGGAGGCTGAATGCTTTCTGGAAATTGACTACACAAACGCCTTCTAGAAGCCAACAACATAACGCCTTTTGGAGGGCTTTATTAATACGGATGCCCTTTTTGGAGGATAGATGCCTTCTGAATGGTCGAAGTGTGCAAGCTTTATACAGGTGCTTTTTCTTGTTGGCTGTTCACTCAATGTATTAAGTGGAAGCCGCGGGATTGCTGGCCTGGAAGTGGGGAGGCTGCTTAGCTTCAAGATGTAAGCACTGCACTATTTGAGATGGAACCTGCTGAGCGCGAGGCTGTGCATATGGCAAGGCCTAAGTGTAGAGTTGCTACTGAAGAGCAAGTGTGAGGCTTCTGATTTTATGAAGGCAGAGCTGCTAAGATGGAGATGAAAGCGCGAAGCAAGGAGCTATGGAGATGTGAAGTGTGAAGCCACTTTAATGTTGTTGACATAGTGCCATTTGTAGAGTTTGCTCTGGGCAAGGCTATCTTTCAGGTTCTTTGACTAGGCTCTGTTGGCCACAGATACAAAACTCGGTATGGTCGTTCAAGGACCGAAATTCAGGAGAATCCTGCAATCCACATTTGAATAGTTTAGAAAACAGTAATGGATAAGAAAACAACATGCAACAGGCTTGGAGTCGACCACAGGCCGAAGTCCTTTAATGCTGACTGCCAGGGGCATGACCACCATACTTTGAGAACCCTAGTCCAGGTGTTGAACCACTTTGGGTGATATGGTTTGCAACCATGACACATATGTATATTGAGTTGAACTTTTGGAAAGAAATAGAAGCCCCATGTTTAGGCAATGGATGCTTGATCCTAGCTCAACTGTGCGTGATAATGACAACCTAATTGCCCCTATCATAGAAGCATGCGATGTAAAAAGCAATGAATGTGAGTGCAATGTTTCTCTTTCTGTTTGGCAGAGATCTTGGCATGCCCCTGATAATGCTGCGTGACAGCATTTCCACAAAAGAGTTGAGGTGTTCTCTTAGGACATGACGCTTCTCAGGCTGAGCTTTCTTCAAGCGTGTTGGCAGGGAGGTAGACTTTGCAGTGCATCCCTTTGTTGCCCTTCATTCCTTGTATGAAGACGATGGCCATGATGCTTTTGATGAACCTGCCTTGCTTGAGCATAAGAACACCTCATGCTTGGGGTTAGTTTGTGCAACAACTACTTCCATTAAGCAGTCATAACAAAATACTAGGATGCAAAAGTCAGGATGAGAATGATATGCATGTGAATCTGCAATGTATTCTGGACATCTCAACTTTTGTGTATTTGATCAAATGCTTCCCCTTGCCCTAAGGAGACTGACAATGACTTATTGCTTATACTAGCCAAGTGTTTTGAAAGGCCGCAATGTCCTAGCGGCACTACTGAAAACATTGTTTGGTCAAGGGACCATATTGCTACACTCCTCATGAAATGAGAGACCCATATTATTTCCTCAAAGATTTGCAAAAAGTGACTGTACTTGTATTTGCTGTGTCAAGAATGTTTGAGATAAGATCAATTTTGAAATTTTTTCCTTAAGGATTTCAAAATCATGTCATTTCATCTATATGTTCCACACTTACGTAATTCAATCATCAAACGACGCAGAATTATTTTGCAAACCCATGCCTTTAGCCAATTAGGCGAGTTTGTTGCTTTGAGCTTGATTTGGTTGACTTGAGTTTGGATTGATAAGCGCCTGCTGAGACCCACATAAGAGGTTGGATACTCTCAAGAGAAGTGCATAAAGGGGGATATAGTCATGCCCCTTGTCTCACATAGCTCTCCATGTTGTGTGATTTGCCAAGATGATGCATACTCTAGGATTCTTGTCCTTCGTGTTAAGTCCACATTAGTGATGCCCCTAGTGTCTAGGACCTTGCTACCTAGTCATGTTTTTCAATCGAAGAGGACTTTATTATGGACCATAATGTAGGCTTGGGGTTTTGGCTTAAGAAAGAAGCGGATATAAAGGCTCAAACCTAATTTCTACTCATGCTTGGGTTTTAAAAGCTAGCAGCCATCTTCAACTCTTGTTGTCTCTTGTCTCACTTTGTGTGAGAGAGTTGTTTTCTTCAAAAATGTCCTTTGTATGGATTGGAAGAAATGTTTCCTTCAAAATGCCCCTTGTATGACGAGGTGCTAATTCTTTCATTGATTTTTCTTTCATCTCTCCTTGTGTTTTTTTGTTTGCCCTAACGTAGGGGATGGCTGCTTAGCAGGCTTTTCAAAGAAATTATCCAGAGGCTCAACATGGCTAGCAAGGGATAAGTGTTTGGATAGATGAAATGTATGCCTCTCTTCATTTTGAAACACACGACAGAGTGACAGAGGTCCTAACCAAGAGATTAGGGGCTTTGATGTTTAACTAAGTGGATTTTCTAAGATGGAGACATGGCTGATTTCTCGCTTTGTTCGTGCTCTAAGTTTTGCCTAGACCGCCCTTGCGGGTTTTCAATCTAGCGAGCTCATTTTTACCTCTTTTCTTTTTCCTCTCTTCTTTGTTTTTTTTCATACTCTTCATCTTCAACAGCATCGTTTGCTTATAGGTGATCTCTGTGAGGGTGCAGAGATGTTTCAACTCCTTCTTAGCTCAACAGAAATGACGTGGGTCATGGCTTTGAAAAACTCATTTTGTGCTTTTGACAATTCGAGTGACTATGATGTGTTCCAAAAGATGTCATAAGATTACTTTAAAACCCTTTGTGGATTGTTTTCAACGTTTGACGTTATCATGAGTATTCTTATGGCAGCAAACTAGCACAGGAGAAAACATTTTCAAAATTGTGGCCGACCGAAAGGTGCCTACGTATCCCAATAGAGAATCAGGCCATTCGTAGTTCATGTCCGAGGAGATTTGAATTTAAGATTCATATTTCATGCGAAGTGTGACAATTGGCCAGAAACCATGATGAGCAAAATAATATCAACTTTTCAAGAGAAGCAAAACATGGGCCAAAATGGCGGCGAAAGTTAGCTAGGTAGGATTTCCACGAAAGGATTGTTTTAAAATCTGAGCGAAGACGTGATGGGCATGGCTACCATTGCTCAAAACTTGGTTGGATTAAAACTTCAATTTTTTTGTCAGGGATTGCCATCACGTCTGAGATCAAACTCCAAGTCTAAGAGAGGGAGAAACCTAATCATGCTCAAGTTGAGATATCCAAAACTAATTGTCCATGCGGTGCATTTTCTAATATGAAAACTGCCCTTAGTGGTGGTACAACTAAATGACATGCGATGAACAAAGAAAGGAAATGAGGGGGATGGACTCCTCTTTTGGTTTGGCCCCTGCATAGTTAGAAAGAGGCAATCAAAATGATATGTATATATATAGCACCACAGCTATTGACACAGGTTATGGATGAATCATGCATTGCAATTCGTTTGTATGCATGAGTTGATCGGATACTATAGATAGCCAGCCATTTTTGATATGGATGATTCTTCCAAGCCAATTCATATTATGAGACAAACCAAAAAGGTTGAGCATATGACTACAACAAAAAATAGACTCGGGGTCCATCGCTGTGCTAGCGGCTATTTGAATATTTCATAAAAACTTGTTATTTGAGGATTAGACTAGGCATTGCAAAAAAATTTTCAAAGTTCTTTCAATCCTTGGTTAGGGAAGATTCTTTCTCAAAACGTGATTGAGGTAATTAAAATCCACTTGATTATTTGCTAGCACATTGACAAACTCTTAAATCTTACCGGCTTGTTGCGGTAAGCATGCTCAAAATTTTGAATTTTGAAAGGTAGGTTGCTAGGCCGATTTGAAAATAGGAACCAAAGTCCTACACTTGTCATGCTGAATCATCCATGGAGAAATAAGTATTGCAAGTCCTATCCATAATATCCGTGACCTTGCATATAATCATCCATAATCTGCTCTACTACTTTACACTCCCTCTTTCCTTTAGCCTCGCAAGTCAAAGATTACTAGAGCAACCCCTAGTTCAATTGCCAGCGGGGCAGCCAATGTTTGATTTCGTTCTAGAAATCCATACTTTGCGGTGCTTTAAGTAAAGCGGGAATGTTAAGTAAGCAATGATGCTTTCAACTTACCAAAAATGTACCTTGCAGGCAATGTTATGCCTTAGTGCTTAGCTATGAAGACTTAGAGTTAGGGCTATTGGTCCATGCCCCAACCCTTCTGCACAGAAAGAGATAATACAATATGGTACAAGGTGTGAGGAAGAACTTTGAAGCAAAATGCAAGTAGGTTCCTAGCCTGTAGGTTCCTGTCTTAGTTTGATAAGTTCTATGGCTTTCTAACACATGAACGGTTTAGGTAGTCTCAGGGTGCTCCGTTGTCAAAGGGCACCAGTCCTTTCACCAGCCCATCATAGGTGGTGATTGGGTGATTCCCTTTTTGATATACCAAAAGGTACAAGTGACTGTGGAGTTTGCTGGAACCCCTAACATATCCCATGTCATGCCGGGATATTAGGTGAACTCAACGAGGCTTGCCTGCTCGATGCATATGATAAATGAATTAAATAAGGCATGTATTAGTCTTATGTTGAAATTTTGGTTATGGCTCTCATATCTCCAGCAGAGTCGCCAGAAAACTGTAGACACCTCCCAGACGGGGCATCGCCATACAGTTGTATCATCATTGTGTTTGCTCGATTGGTTGCTCGCTTCATAAACCAAGATCGTGGATACCTCCATGGCTAGAGGTATCGCCACACGATAGCGGTTATCATCAAAACAGAGTCGCCACCTAGTTTGTTAAAGCTAGGAAAACAGATAGAGATTCTGGATACGGAAGCCAAAAGTACAGTAAGGGGAAGGTGTTAGGCACCCCTTTCTGCCTAGCCGTGAAGCTAGCCCATAATCATTCTACATAAGACATGTAGATGCTTTATCTAACTCATACACGTAGTCTGTTTTTACGCCTTAAACAGTTAATAAGATGAGCCGAGACTGTAAATAAGCATGCATCTGAAAGCAAGAAACAAAACAAAACTGTGCCAGTAATCGATCACTCGGCCGGCGAATGGATGTCGCGGCCGAGGGATCACGCTGATATCAATGTACCGGCCGAGGCATCGAAGCCCCGGCTGGTGTTCTTCCTCACACCAGACAGAAAGTTTACAGACGATCAGAAAAGCTATGATTACGATTATAGGCAAAAATTAAAACAAACCAGTGGCCGTTGGGCCTCACCACCTTGATCCCTCAATTGCTTGATTGCTTCGGATCGATCGGGATTGACTGATTGATTGCTTTTTGGACGAAACCCTAGGGTTAGGGTTTGAACTATGGGGTTGGATCGTCGGATTGATGGCCGCCTATGGAAGGTTGGGGCTTTTGTGGAGAGGTTTTTGTGAGTATAGGGGCAGAGTATCGTGACTGATTTGAGGGTGTAGGTCTATCAATTTCTGTGTGTTTCTTTTCGGATCCGAGGGTCTCTTTATATAGGCAAAGGGGTGACTCACTCGGTCCAATCAAATCACGGGGATGCAATTGCAATTGCATTGCAATACAAACTCTTCGTTGCAATCCCTGAACGTGGCCCGAACGCATCGGAGAGGCGGTGGGATTGGATCAGACGACTGACAGAAGGTTCGAGAGTTTGGAAAAAGGCCGATCTGGCGGCCGAGCAAAGGATGTGGCGGCCGAAGAATGGATGTGGAGGGCGAGCCATTGATCTGGCGGCCGAGGTTTCGATCTCTCAGGGAGATTTTGCTAGCAGCAGGTTGCTCGGGTGAGGAATGGATGTTAAGGCCGTGGAATCAATGTTGCGGCCGATCGATGGATTTTCCTAACACACTATGTTTCTGTCTGAAAGGCTATTTGGCTCTGGATTGGGTCCTCTAAGTGGCTCAGAGTTCGTACCATAAGTCCATGGGTTTCACAAGAAAGCAATCAGCAATCATCAAATCCGTATCATCATCGGGATGGTCCCAAGGTGGGAGTTGAAATAATCGTTAGGCCAAATTGGGGTGTCTACAATATCTCCATGATAGCTTGTATTTTGGAAGGGTCTACCTCGATTCTTCTTTGAGTGATGAGAAATCCTAACATTTTACCAGCTGTAACCCCAAAAGTGCATTTTTGAGGATTAAGACGTAGCTTGTATTGCCTAATCCTCTCAAAGAACTTTTGGAGGGCTTCGTAATGTCCCTCCCTTTCCTTTGATTGGACTATCATAACATCGACGTAAACCTCTACCTCCTTGTGCATCGTATCATGTAGCAGTGTGGTTGTCGTCCTTTGGTAAGTGGCTCTAGCATTTTTCAACCTGAATGGCATCACTCGGTAACGGTAAGTTCCCCATGGCGTGGTGAAGGTGGTCTTTTCTCTGTCCTTGAGAGACATCAAAATCTGGTTATACCTAGAAAACCCATCCATGAAAGATAGCAGTGCATGTCCCGCGGTGTTGTCCACGAGCTCGCCTATATGTGGTAGTGGGAAGTCATCCTTTGGGCTGGCTTTGTTGAGATCTCGGAAATCCACAGAAACCCTGATTCCTCCTGTTTTCTTTGGTACTGGAATGTTGTTGGCTACCCATTGTGGATACTCGGTGACTATGAGGAAACCGGCGTTGATCTGCTTAGTGACTTTTTCTTTTATTTTCAAGACCCAATCAGGGCGCATACGTCTTAGCTTTTGTTTAACAGGTTTTGCATCAGGATGAAGTGGAATTTTGTGCTGAACAATTTCAGGGTCAATCCTAGGCATGTCTTTGTAAGACCAAGCAAAAACATCTTTGTATTGTTTTAGCAAAAGGATTAATTTTTCACTTTCTTGAGAAGATAGTGTTGCACCAATTTTAATCAGTTTGGGCTTGTTTTCAGAGCCTATGTTTGCTGTAATTATTTCCTCGGAAAAAGGTTTAGCGTGCCTTTCTTCTTCTCTTTCGATGAATTCTAGAATTTCTTTGGGAATTTCTTCCTCAAAATTCGGATTGTCGGAATCCACACAGTTGATTATAGGCAAAGTGAAATGCCCTAAATTTTCCTTCTCATTGCTAAAATTGTCAAAACACATTTCAGAGTCAAATTCAAAATACATGCTACTCTTTGGTATTTTGACCAGGTTTTCCTCACTAGACTCAGTAGTTTGGGAAGATGAAAAACTAGACTTGGATTGAGTGGACCTAGAGTCAGAATCGAAATTAGAATTTCTCGTTTTGTATTTTAAAGTGTGTTCCATGGTCTAGTCAGGGTAGGCCCCTCTTTCAGCATCCACAATCAGCTCAGAGCAATCTTTTTCATCACCAAGGTTGATCATCAGCACTTCATTGTCACTTTGATTCGCACTTTCATCATTGTCACCCTACAAGTCTTGGAGGGCCATTTGATTTGCCATTGCTGTTATTGACCTCATCGATTGGCCAGTAGTCATCGGTAGGCGCATAAGGGTCATAGAAATAGATTGGGACCCTGCCAAGCCCTTCTTCTTCCATCATGTCGTTTATCTCTTCTTCATAGACTGTTTTTGTGAACATGACATGGTTGTCTTCAATGATAGTTACTGTAGGGAGGTAAACCCGAACAGGTACAAGGTGTGGCCAAACACGTGGTACGTGGGGCCCAGAACAAATACAGTCGGAATATTCGCCGTGCAGTGAGGTGAACGGCACAAGGACCGGGGATACGAGAGGTCCCAGGTCCAAGATACCCGAGCAGGGGCATGGTCCAAAGAGCAAGGGTAGTTGTTGGACCAGTCTCGTGATAAGGGGTCCAGTGATATGAGAAATCATTGGTCCAGAGGGTTTGTTCGGCAACGAGAAGGCCGAACAGTAGCAGCAAAGTACCAGGAGGTGCTCCAGAGTGGTCCAGAAATGGAAATATCCAGTAAGGAAACAAGATCTGGAGGAGATACCCAACGAGAATGGGGTGAACGGCCAGCTTTGGAAAGAGTTCCTAAAAGGTCTAAAAGGAAATATGCAGTTATGGGAATGAGAATCCCTGATATTCTAAGTTCCCTTTACGAGAAAGGAAACTTAGGGCAGCAAGATGGCTTGGACAGCAAGTAGACATGGGTCTATAAATATGAGGTAAACCTAGAGGTAAAGGTACACAATTCCTGGTTATTTGATTACTACCTACTGAGAATTAGGGTTTTCACTAGTACGAGATACTAACTTTGGCATCGGAGGGCCTTTGCCACGAGACGGCAAAGGTGCGCTCACATTTTGTTTGTTTTATAGGTTTAACTCCGGCGGCGTAGGAAGTAGCCGTTACAGTTCTGTACTGTTCGAAGGCCTTTTTCGTTTTCTGCCCATACAATTGGCGCCGTCTGTGGGAAACGAAAGAGGTCCCTTTGAAAAAGCGACCATGGTGGAGGAAGATCCAAAGACCCCAGTTGACCCGAATAATCTGCTGGGTGGGGGAGGTGACAAGTCCCCGCCGGATCCTCCAAGAAAGCCCGATGGCGGGCGAGCGGGGAGGACCACGAGTAAGGACCGCCCCCTGGCAGTCCATGGCGACTCCAGAAACAAAGATGGACGGACGGCAACGGGATCCACGAGAAGGAGTAAGTCCCGCCGTGAAAGGGAGTCGGTGGCACGTTCGAAAGGCGTGCGTAGCCGGGAAGATATCCTGGACAGAAAGAGACAGGAGATAGAAGAGTACGCTCGCTTGATTAAAAGGCGAGAGTACGAGATTCAACAGTTGCAGAGGATACGAGAACATCCAGAGGATTCGGGGCTTTCACGAAGGAAGTCCAGAAAAGAAAGGTTGGATATGGTGGAGTACAGGAGAGCTTCTTCACGAAGAAGAAGAAGCAGGAGCCTCACTCCGAGACGACCGAGGGCTTCTTCACGAAAAAGGAGAAGCAGGAGTAGGCCCGAGGAAGGAAGGGGCAGGAAGCACCACAGGGACAGTACGAGAGACCTACCGACTGGGAAAGGAATAATGCCAGGGCTGTGAAGGTATCGGAGGAGGGGACCATGTCTGCACGAGAAGCAGCACGGAGAGCCCTTAGCAACATAGCAACTTCTCCTTTTGCAAAGAGATTGCAGGAGGCAAGGTTGCCGAGCAGGGTTAAGCACGGGACGTTTATCCTGTACGAAACCGATGCAGACCCGGTGGCACACATACAACATTACCAGCAGGCGATGTTTATGCACGACGGTGATGACGCAATCATGTGCAAGATGTTCCCATCTAGTTTGGGAAAAGTGGCCTTATCATGGTTCCATAAGTTGGGGCCGAACACCATACGAGGGTGGAGACAGTTGGCCGAGGAGTTCACTGCTCGGTTCCTGACGAGCAGGAAACCACCCAAAACTTTTGAGAGTCTCTCGGCTATGAAGCAAGGAGAGAGTGAGCCGATCAGGGACTACGCCAAGAAGTATTGGGAGACTTTCAACGAGATTGAAAGTTGCAGTGAAGAGTATGCAATAGCAACGCTCAAAACTGGGCTACCTGTTCGGGGAGAGCTGCGAAAGTCCCTAAAGATGAATCCAGTGAGCACGCTGGCAAAGCTGATGGAGCGGATTGAGCAGCACGCCAGGAACGAGGATGACATACTACGGGAAGACGGCAAGCTAAGTGCCGAGCAAGTCAAGGGACCCGCAAAGAAGGTGGATAAACCCGAACCCAAGACTTACAAAGAAAGAAAGGAGCACAGGCAGACTAAGAGAGAGTCGTACCGAGAAAAACACGTACCTGATCCGAAGTCGTTCTTCTCGGTGACAACGGTTTGGAAAGAACCGATTTATCGGGTTCTTTATCGGATAAAGAACTGCCCATACTTTAAGTGGCCTCCACGTCTGGAGGGTGACAAAGATGCAAGAAGGGCTACGAGTCAGCACTGTAGTTACCACAAGGACTGGGGTCATATGACGGAGGACTGCGAGATGTTTAAGCAGCACCTTGATGACCTGGTCTCACGTGGGTATTTGAAGGAGTTCATCCAGGAGGAGCACAAGGGCGCCAAGAAGGCAATGGAACTGGATTACGAGCAAAATCCGAGAGGCGTGATCCATATGATTCATGGATTGGCCACGCCTTATACGAGAAATGAGGCAGAAGGGTGCGACAAAGGCATAGTCTTCTCGGAGGAGGACCTGGGAGGAGTCTAGGTGCCACACAACGATGCCTTGGTCATAACCCTACGAATTGGGGAGTATGACATGGAGAGAATCCTGGTGGATTCAGGAAGCTGCACCGAGGTGCTTTATTACGACGCGTTCAAGAAGCTAGGACTGGTACAAGCGGACTTGGTGCAGTCGGTAACTCCGTTGGTGGGGTTCAGTGCAGGGGCAGTTTGGCCATTGGGTAAAGTGACCCTCCCTGTTCGGGCAGGAACAGTGGTACTGAGAACCGATTTTTTGGTAGTGGATGTGCCATCTTCCTATAACGCGATTATAGGAAGGACTTGGTTGCATAAGATGAGGCAGTTTCATCCACCTACCATCAGATGGTGAAGTTTCCAAGGTCCGCTGGAATCGAGAAAATAAGGGGAAACCAAAAGACGGCCCAACAGTGCTTGGTCTCCATCATCAAGAAGGCACCCAAGGCACAGTTGGTGCAGACCGTCGAAGTTAATAATCAGCCGACCATCGAGGATGTCGGGGGGAATCCAGCCGAGAAAGTGGTGGAAGGATTGAAGAAGATCCAGATCAACGAGAATGATCCAGAAAGGTATTTCCTGGTCGGGGAAAACTTGGGCAAAGAAGAGGAGGAGGAGTTGGTGAAGTTCCTCAAAGAGCACATCGATGTGTTTGCTTGGGTGCCAGAGGAGATGCCTGGGGTGGATGCAAACGTGATTTGCCACCACCTGAACGTGGACCCACAACACAAACCAGTGATGCAAAAGAAGAGAAGATCTGCCGTACAGCATGTGGACGCTGTCATCGAAGAGGTAGACCGCTTGCTCGAGGCAAAGGTGATCCGAGAGGTGTATTACCCGGAGTGGTTGTCTAACACGGTGGTGGTAAAGAAGAAGAATGGGAAGTGGCGAGTTTGCGTCGACTTCACAGATCTAAACAAGGCATGTCCAAAAGACAGTTTTCCCCTTCCACGGATAGATCAATTGGTAGATGCAACAGCTGCATATGGACGTATGAGTTTCCTCGACGCTTATCGAGGATATCACCAGATAGCAATGTACGGCCCCGATCAGGAGAAGACTTCCTTTATCACGCCACGGGGGTTATACTGTTACAGTGTTATGCCCTTTGGTCTGAGGAATGCTGGAGCAACTTATCAAAGATTAGCAACGATTATGCTAAAGAAGCTGCTCGGCAAGACCATGGAGGTGTACATAGACGACATGGTGGTAAAGAGCAAGGAGAAACAGGACCACATCGCTGATCTGAGAGAGGCTTTTGGGATACTAAGAGAGTATAAGCTGAAGCTCAACGCCTCGAAATGTGCGTTTGGAGTAAGTTCTGGGAAGTTCCTGGGTCACTTAGTGACCATTAGAGGGATAGAGGCGAATCCCGATCAAATTACAGCTTTACAGAAGCTACAGAGTCCAAGGACCACGAAGGAGGTCCAGCGGTTGACAGGGATGGCGGCAGCCCTCAACAGGTTCATCAGTCGTTCGAGTGACAAGTGTAGACCTTTCTTTCAGTTGTTGAAGAAAAGAGAAGGTTACGAATGGGGAGCAGAATGTGAGCAAGCGTTCCAAGACCTGAAGAAGTATTTGGCAGCTGCCCCGCTTCTGTCCACTCCTGAGCCTGGTGATATTCTAACCTTGTACTTAGCGATATCAGAGCATGCTGTTAGCGCAATCTTATTGAGGAGCAAGGGATCCGAGCAAATCCTGTTTATTATGTAAGCAAGACGCTACTGGACGGAGACGAGATATCTGGCTCTTGAGAAGTTGGTCCTGGCATTGAAAAGCGGTTAGGAAGTTGCCCCATTACTTCCAAAGTCACAAAGTGGTGGTTTACACGGAATTCCCGTTGAAGTCATTACTCCAAAGGCCGATTTCTCGGGGCGAATATCAACCTGGTCGATGGAGTTGAGCCGATGATATTGATTATCAACGCGCACGCAGCGATTAAGGGCAAGTTTTGGCAGATTTCGTGGCGAGTTTTCTCCCACAGTTGTTCCACCGCCTCCTACGAGAAAGGAGCAATGGGTCGAGCAATCATCTGAGAAACGAAGGCGTCCGCCGAGCGTGGATCCTTTGGAATGGAAACTTTTTGTTGATGGATCCGCATGCAACACCGGATCAGGAATTGGAGTTGTGATTTTTCCTCCTGAAGGAGTTATGATCGAGTTATCCCTGCGCCTGGGTTTCAGTGCGTCAAACAACGTGGCGGAGTACGAGGCACTCCTGGCCGGGTTAAGGAGCGCAAGAACCTTGAAGGTAAAAAGAATTTGAGTATTCTGTGATTCACAGCTTGTGGTGAATCAGCTGTCTGGGGAGTATGAGGCCCGGAATGAGAAGATGGCAGCCTACGTGGAGGCAGCCAAGGATCTGCTTGATACCTTCGAGAAGGTACACATCGAGCAAATAAGCTCTGGGCAGAACGCCCACGCTGACTCACTGGCTTGGTTAGCAGCGGCTGTGCCAACGGAGTTTAGAAGGAAAGTGGCAGTGGACTATCTTGCTGAGCCGAGCATTGGGAGAAGTGTGGAATTGGTCTTGGACGTGAACCAAGGACCGAGTTGGATGGATCCAATAGTGGAGTTCCTACTAGACGGGACACTCCCCACAGATAAAAAGGAGGCTCACAAGATAAAAGCAAAATCTGCAAGGTTTTGGCTATCACCAGAGGGGAAGTTGTACAGAAAGTCCTTCACTGGACCGTATTTGCTTTGTGTGCATCCCGAGATGGTGTAGAAATTCCTCCATGAAATACATGAGGGAACCTGTGGGAGTCATGCAGGTGGGAGATCCATTGCTCACCGTGCAATCACACAGGGTTACTGGTGGCCGCACATGCAAGAAGATGCAAAGGTGTACGTGAAAATCTGCGAGAAGTGTCAGAAGTTCTCGCCTATGATCCGAACACCAGCCGAAGACCTGGTGCCCTTGACAAGTCCCTGGCCGTTTGCACAGTGGGGCATGGACATCGTGGGTCCACTTCACAAGGCTACTGGAAGGAAGTTTTTGTTGGTGGCAACGGATTATTTTACCAAGTGGATTGAAGCGAAACCACTGGAAAAATCGCAGAACCTATGATAGAAAGGTTCGTGGTGGAAGAACATCATCACTCGATTTGGAGTGCCGTATTCCTTGATCACTGATA
Organism: Rhododendron molle; assembly: GCA_025413875.1. NCBI lineage: Eukaryota > Viridiplantae > Streptophyta > Magnoliopsida > Ericales > Ericaceae > Rhododendron > Rhododendron molle. The sequence continues at coordinate 27,072,916 of CM046388.1, read as the reverse complement.
ACGGGTCAGTTCCAGAAAAAGTTCAAGGCTTTTTGCGCCCAATATGGAATAAGGAACTACTATTCCACACCGGCCTACCCTCAGAGCAATGGACAGGCAGAAGCATCCAACAAGACTATACTTGACGGGATCAAGAAAAGGTTGGACAAAGCAAAGGGCAAGTGGCATGATGAGCTGCCATCCTGTGGGCACGCCGAACAACTCCTAGGAGGTCTACGGGAGAGATCCCCTATTCGCTAGCGTATGGAACATGTGATTCCATTGGAGGTTGGTTTACCGACCAACAGGACCACATTGGTGGAGAGTGGGGGCAATGACAGAGCTCTGGAAATCGAGCTGGATCTCGCCGAGGAGAGAAGAGAACGAGCTTTGGTGCACCTGGCTTCGTACCAGGAGCAGCTGATGAAAGGCTACAACAAGCATGTCCACCCACGAGAATTTGGTGTTGGAGATCTTGTGTTAAGAAAGGTGCTCGGCAACACCAAAGTGGCCAACGAGGGCAAGTTGGGGGCCAATTGGGAGGGCCCGTATCGAGTTACAGAGGTTGTTGGCATTGGGGCATATCGATTGGCAGACCTGGACGGGAACCCGGTACCAAGGCCCTGGAATGTTCACAACCTGAGGAAGTTCTACGTGTAAAGAACTTCGATTTCGTTTCTATTCTGTTTTAAGATGCACATCGTGATTGTGTGGGAATTACGAATAAAATTCCCTTATGTTTTGTTTTACTAGTTGCAAGGGGTACGCGTAACGCCCCCTTGAGTTCTTTGAATTAAGAATAAAATTCCAGGATTTTGATAAATAAACACCGTTTCTTACGAGTTCTTCTTTCGTTATACATTAAATACGAAGTCAAGCTAAATCCTTAGTCCTCACTCCGTATTGGGGAGCAGAGGTGGAGAGGTGTAGGGTAGCTGAATGAAATTTCGAATATTTCAAAATTGTACCAAGTACGAATACACTTGACTGTTTGTTCGGGTACGAATACACCTAGAATCATGTCAAGTACGAATACACTTGACTGTTTGTTCGGGTACGAATACACCCAGAATTATGTCAAGTACGAATACACTTGACTGTTTGTTCGGGTACGAATACACCCAGAATTATGTCAAGTACGAATACACTTGACTGTTTGTTCGGGTACGAACATACCCAGAATCGAGCCAAGTGTAAGTATACTTAAGCGATTGCTCGGGCACGAAAACGCCCAGAAAGCATATGAGAATATGCATACTGTCCTCAAACACGAATATGTTTGGAATAATCTCAAGTGCAAATAGGTTTGTTTACTTGTATGCGGGCAAGCCCACAACAGAGTCTGGGTATGAGCAAACCCAGGATCACTAGGTCCAAATACGAACACATTTGGGTAACCTAAGAATGGAAGCTTCCAAGCACGAAGCATTTGAGCTGCATACGTGAACATGCAATAATATCTAAAGTTCGAAAAAACTTGAGGTTGCTCGGGTTCGAAGAGACCCTGAACACAAACAACTATGCGTATTGCAAGTAACTAATGCAACCAGCATTACTCTAAGGTACGAGAAACCTGCAATAGAGAAAGTGAGTACAATACCATCAGCAGGCACGATAAGGCCTGGGGAGCATACGTGAATATGCATAAGGCTAAGTACGAAAACACTAAGCACATAAAATTTAGGCCATGAGACGGCCACCTGTGTTAAAGAACGGCCACGAAGGGCCAGCCAAACATGTTCAGGCCACGAAGGGCCAGGCAAGACAAAAGTTTAGCCCAAACAGGGCCACCAAAGCATAAAAAGCCACGAAGGGCCAGAATCAGCAGAAATTAAAGTGTTTGAAAATATATCAGGCGCCACGCAGGGCAATGCCAGTGGCCACGCAGGGCTAGCAGAAACTAGTTCAGAAATCCCAACTGTTATCATGACGATACAAAGAGACTAACTTACTCTTCGTTCGTTAGATCTGGGACGACAGGTGGAGAGGCTGGAGCAGTTGCAGAGACAGGAGCTGTCGCATCATCCACAGTTGTGCCAGGTTCAGACGGACCGCCACCAGCTTCCTTCTGGCCAGTGTTGGTCGCTTCTCCAGTTTGACCAGCTTCGGCATTTTGCTGTTCGGGGACGTTGTCAAGCTCCCTGTCCAGGCTGTCCTCCTCTTCCACCACCTCTTCCAGCTCCTCGGTGGCCGCCTGGATGCTTGGAAGGTCGATCTCAGTCCACAGGGTAGAAGACTCTGGGGCACTAGATTTCCTGAGGCAAGCCAGCCAGCCGGCCTCGAACACTTGGTCCTGAATCCCAGGCATTTGATCCGTGTAACTCTTAGTAGCCACACGAATCCCTTCATTGTAGCCTTGCTAGTAGGAGGCCTTGGCTTCGTTTTTACTCGCCTCCAACTCCGTCAAAGTTAGATTCAGATTGTCCTCGGCACCCTCCAGCTTGTTTTTCAGCTCATCCGCAAGCCCGCGGGCCTGGTTTCTCTCTCTCTCCAGCCTCACTATGGTATTCTGCAGCTTGGCATTCTCGCTTGCCAATCTGGCGCGCTGGGGCTCAGACTGGCCAAGTTTTTGCGCCATGGCAACCATCTTTTGCATTGCCTGGAGGTACAGAAAACAAAGCAATGTCAGACACAAGTAAGGATACGTAACGCACTAAAAAAGCACGACAGGTCTACCTTAGCGCTGTGGCTCATGAACGAGCCCAGGAGGTTGTCAGGGGAGCAGGAGACTTCCTTCTGCATGTCCCCAGGCAGCAGAAAAGCCTGTGACAGTGCAAGGGCAGTCCCTTCAGATTCAGCACTGTCACGGACAGTGACCGGCCGGCCACCATGGGTAAACTGAGGGGCCCAGAGCGGGGTCGGCGGAGCCGTAAGTTGGGACGGAGGACGTTCAACCGCAGAAGTTTCCAGCCTCTGACGTTTGTCGCGGTGACTGACCTCAATCTCCTCAGGCGAGAAGCTTGGGGGAACGTCCGTTTGGGCTGGACCTCGGCGGCTATGAGACGGCACCGGGCTTTGAAACCTTTCGCGGCCACGAGTAGAGCCGCGGCCTCTTCCAAGGCCAACGGTGAGAAGGTCGCTGAGATTGATCGGCTGGTCCATCTCTCGGGGTGGGGGAGATGGGGAGTATCCGCTCGAAGATGTGGAAGCTTCTTCGGCAAGCTAGATTGGTTCGTTGGGCAGAGGAGGGGTTCGAGAACGCCTCTCTTCCTGTTGCTCGGGCTGTTGAGCTGGAGGATCAGGGATGATGGGATTATCAGCTGCTCGGATTCGTCGGTCGATGAATCCGCCGTATGATGCACGATAACTGAGGAGAATCTGTGCTGCCCTTGCTCGGCTAGCCAGACACGTGCCTTGACCGTTGAAGGCAAGAGCGCGGTTGATATCAGTAACGTGGACCTGAGGGGTGATGATGGCGTGCCCCTAGTTGACGTTCGTGGCTGCAAATACGAGAAAATTAGCAGTCAATAAAAGCAAAAATATGTAATGCAATACGAAATGTTGCTCGGTATGAAGTTCTACGAGAAAGAGAACTAACATGGAGTGCCAAACCTGTGGGGTGCGTGAAAGCCGACGACTCTACCGTCCTCGTCTCTGGGCTCGAAGTTCCCCGTGACGATGAGGAAGTCGTCGTCGTCCCCTCTGGCAGAGTCAGGCAATTCGAGCACCAATCTTTTTCTGGAGTCCCTACTCTTGAGATAGTAGGTCAGAGCATCTTTGGTTCGAGAGATGCTGTATAGATGGTGAATATCGTGTAAACCTAAAGATGCGCCTAGCATCTGGTTCAGGGCATTGATGCCCATGACAACCCTAAAAAAATTGGCTGAGACCTGCATAGGAGACAGTCTGTAATGGGACAGAACCTGGCGGAGCAATGGTGCCAGGGAAACCTGACGCCGCCCTCAACGACGACGACGACAGGAATGTGCAGAGTGTCATTGTCAAAGCACTCCCGAATGGCGTTTTCAGAGGCTAGTGTGGTGGCCACGTTGTCCGGAATCTCGTAACGAGATCTGAACTCAGCCATCCGCTGAGGGGTGTCGCAATGACTACGAAATCTACCCATACTGAGAATTGTGGGTATAGGTTTTCTAAAAAGAGAAATGGGTACGAGAAACCCTATGGGGACTGTGATAGTTCTAAATTGACGATGAAGACTGAGCAGAAAGGGGGAGTAAGAACTTACGAACAGGAAGAACCCTAGAATCGGAATGAGACCCTGAGATGCGAACGGTGCTTCAATGGCGGGAGCACTTGGGCGTGTTCTCTGCAGAGGGAAGATGGAAAGAGAAAAGTGGGGTTTGAAATGGGGACGAAAACCCAAGTATACCCCAGCAAAAGGGGGTGACGTATGAGAAACGTCACCCCAGACGCCGTTTGGGCGCTCCGTTCCCCGAAACGTCTACTCGCATTTAATACGGGCGGCACAGAGCATGCCGCGTGTAAAGGTGTTAGCTGGAAAAGCCTGTGCAGACCAAACGACGAGGCGTTTAGGTTGGGCTAATGATGAGTTTGCACCAAGTACGAGAAACATAGGTGCAGGAGCAAAGGACGAGAACCTTGCCCGGTGTTTAGAAGCTTTGCTCGTCATATTAAGAGAAAATAACGAGTAAAGCTGGGGAGCCATTGTAGGGAGGTAATCCCAAACAGGTACAAAGAGTGGCCGAAGAGGTGGTACGTGGGGTCCAGAATAAATACAGTCGGAATATCCGCCGTGCAGTGAGGTGAACGGCACAAGGACCGAGGACACGAGAGGTCCCAGGTCCAAGATACCCGAGCAGGGGTATGGTCCAAAGAGCAAGGGTAGTTGTTGGACCGGTCTCGTGATAAGGGGTCCAGTGATATGAGAAATCATTGGTCCGGAGGGTCTGTTCGGCAACGAGGAGCAGCAATCTGGAGGAGGTACCAGGAGGTCTCCAGAAGGGTCCAGAAATGGAAATACCCAGTGGGGAAACAAGATCTGGAGGAGATACCCAACGAGAATGGGGTGAACGGCCAGCTTTGGAAAGAGTTCCTAAAAGGTCTAACAGGAAATATGCAGTTATGGGAATGAGAATCCCTGATATTCTAAGTTCCCTTTACGAGAAAGGAAACTTAGGGCAGCAAGATGGCTTGGACAGCAAGTAGACATGGGTCTATAAATATGAGGTAAACCTAGAGGTAAAGGTACGCAATTCCTGGTTATTTGATTACTACCTACTGAGAATTAGGGTTTTCACTAGTACGAGATACTAACTTTGGCATCGGAGGGCCTTTGCCACGAGACGGCAAAGGTGCGCTCACATTTTGTTTGTTTTATAGGTTTAACTCCGGCGGCGTAGGAAGTAGCCGTTACAGTTCTGTACTGTTCGAAGGCCTTTTCGTTTTCTGCCCATACAGTTACCACAGGCCTTGGTTGTTCCATCAGAGTGATGTATTTGGAGGGATCGAAATCCTTGACTGCAGAATGGGGCGGACGAGACAACTTGGTGACAATTTGAAAGTGCGAATCGAACATGAATAATGAGGTAGCCATTTTCCTGAAAAAGTTTTGCTTTAGTTAGATTAGGTTAACTTACCTACTTCAATTTGGTTTAGAAAGGCCCCTAAGGCTTAACCTGCAAAAGAAGGCTTTACAACATACATATATACAATGGGTGTGAGGAAGAAGTTTGGCAAGTAGATGCAAATAGGCCCCAAGCTTGTAGGTTCCTGTCCTAGTTTGATGGGTTCTGTGGCTTTCTAAAACATGTAAGGTTTAGGTAGTCGCAGGGTGCTCCGTTGTCAAAGGGCACCAGTCCTTTCGCCAGCCCATCATAGGTGGCGATTGGGCGATTCCCTTTTTGATATACCAATAGGTACAAGTGACTATGGAGTTTGCTGGAACCCCTAACATAGCCCGTGTCATGCCGGGGTATTAGGTGAACTCAACGAGGCTTGCCTGCTCAATGCATATGATAAATGAATTAAATAAGGCATGTATTAGTCTTACGTTGAACTTTTTGGTTATGGCTCTCATCTCCCCAGCAGAGTCGCCAGAAAACTGTAGACACCTCCCGAGCGAGGCTTCGCCATACAGCTTGATATCGTTTGTTTGCTCGTTTGGTTCCTTGCTTCATAAACCAAGATCATGGACATTCCCATGGCTAGGAACATCGCCACATGATAGCGGTTATCATCAAAACAGAGTCGCCACCCAGTTTATTAAAACTAGGAAAATAGATAGAGATTCTAGATACGGAAGCCAAAGGTACAGTAAGGGGAAGGTGTTAGGCACCCCTTTCTGCCTAGCCGTGAGACTAGCCCATAATCATTCAACATAAGACATATAGATGCTTCATTTAATTTTAACATATAGTCTGTTTTTATGCCTTTAAACAGTAAATAAGGTGAGCCGTGACTGTAATTGGAACACGCATCAGAAAGCAGGTAAATAAAAAGTTGTCCCAGGCAATCGATTACTCGGCCGATGAATTGATGTCACGGCCGAGTAATCACACTGGTTTGATGTACCGGCCGAGGGATCGAAGCCCCGGTCGGTGTTCCTTCTCACACCAGACAGAAAAGTTAGTAGAAGATTAAAAGCTACAATTAAACATAAAAGCGATAAATAAACTGAACCAGAGGGCCCTGGGCCTCACCACCTTGATACCTCAATAGCTTGATTGCTTCGGAATTGATTGGGATTGACTGATTGCTTCTTGAATGAAACCCTAGGGTTAGGGTTTGAACTTCGGGGTTTGATCGTCGGGTTGATGGCTGCCTTCGGGAGGTTAGGGCTTTTGTAGAGAGGGTTTGAGGGAGTAATTCTATTGAGTTTCATGGTTTTAGGGGGGATGAATCTGATTAATTTCATGTGTATAAGGTGTGTTTATATAGGCAAAGGGATTACACACTCTGTCCAATCAAAACGCACGATTACAATTGCAATTGTAATGCAACTCCAACTCTTCGTTGTGATCCCTGAACGTGGCCCGAACGCATCGGAATGGTAGTGTAGTCGGATTAAACAATTGACAGAACGTTCCAGAGTCTGGAAAATAGACAATCTAGCGGCCGAGCCATTGATCTGGCGGCCGAGGAAAGGATAGAGTTGCCGAGGAAAGGATTGAGCGGCCGTGGGATGTATCTCTTAGGGAGACTTTTGTGCAACAGGTTGCTCGGGTGAAGAAAAGATGTTATGGCCGTGAGATCAATATTACGGCCGGCAGATGGATTCTCCTAGGATTCTGTATTTCTGTCTAAAAGGCTATTTGGCTCTGAATTGGGTCTTCTAAGTGGGTCAAAGTTCTTACCGAAAGTCCTAAGGTTCTCAAGAAGTCAATCTACAATCATCGTATCCATTTCATCATCGGGATGGTCCCCAAGGTGGGACCTGAAATAATCGTTAGGCCGAATTGGGGTGTCTACATGCCGTGCTCGCATGTGCTTGCGGCGTGCACGTTCATGAAAACTTCCCCTTTCGAATACTTTAGCAAAGTTTGGTCGCTCAAACGAATTATACAAATGTATGCCTCTCAACCATTTAGGCCCCCGCGTGACAAAGCTTATTGGCCTGAAATCAATGGACCAACCATCATTCCAGACCGAGAACATATCCGGGGGCGAGGGCGACCCCAAATCACACAGTTGAGAAACGAGATGGACTGGATTGAGTACCAACCCTTACAGAGACAGTCATGCACATTGTATGGACAAGAATGACATAAACGAAGAAAATGTTCCGGAAGTAGGGCAGAAGCATCAAGTTCAAGAACAAACTTGTAATCAGTAGTAGTAAGACATTTACGTATGTATGGAGTCATGTTGTCTTGTACTTGTTTTAATTTGAAATCTTTGTTTTTAAATTCATAATTGTAGTTTTTAACTTTCGATTATGTTTGTAATATATGATTGTGGTCACATTATAGTTTACTTGTCTCATTGTTGCCAACAATTATCTATTTTCTATGCCTATTTAAAATAATACTAATTGTTCCAAAAAATACATAACGGGCATATGCAAAATAGTTATTATTATTAATTAACACCTGCCACTTGGCCATGTTACATCAATCTAAAAAAAACAATTACATGGTTAACGCCTTTTGTATATGCTTTCTCGTATAACCATAACCTTCTATTTATAGTTGTAGCATGTTCGGAAAAAATCATCAGAGTCCAAAATGACTTCTTATACTGTCAGGGAGATCTACAAAGCAATGGGTAGGTCATGGGTGGATGAAGGAGATCAATTCGATTATCCTTTGAATCCTCGTCTCCGTTGGTCTACACATTGCGTAAATACCATGCAAGCGGAGTCGGCATACTGCCTAATGCGCTTACCTATCCTACTAGAAGATTATCACGCTTGTAATGCAAGAATCCCGAGGCAGTTGGCAATTAGCATTCCGACATATACCCATGAACTGTTGCTCAAAGCTATTAACCGCATGCATGAGGAATGCAATCAAATGAGTATGTGTATTAAGAGATTGACACTAGCAAATGAAGCACCTCAATGTGCATTGGAGGGGTTCCTTGAAAAACGGGCAGAGGTACCTATCTTAGAGCAATGAAGAAGAACTGAAGTCTGATGTCGAACTTTCAGATGAAGAAGATATGTAATTCAGGAAAGTTCAATTTTAAATTCTACTTTTGTATGGTTGTTCAATAAATTCAAAAAAATATATAGTTTGCACCCGAAATCATGAATTTTTTTCCATTAAATCATAGAAAATACAAGAACTTGTTGGCTCCCGTGCCCTTTTTTCGAAGAGTCGCCACCCGGATTTTTTAGATGGATGATCCGAGGAACCGAGAACTCGTTTGCAAAAGGCTTTTGGTCTAGCAAAAATGTTGAGATTTTGGATTCGGGAGCCACGTTACGAATGGGGAAGGTTTTTCTTTAAAAAGCACCCCACTCGCCCGGTAAAACCGGTCTCTACTTATATTTTCAAAACGGGGAAATCTCGAATATCATTTGGAATATCAAGCTCTTTAATAGAAGTAAATAGCGGGAAAGGGACATGGGGAATATATCACATTGACGTGCATGTGGTGCTATCTACACAGTAGTGATAAAATGATGTGAACAGATAGAATAAACAACATTCAGCAAACTGTCTGGACCTTAGTCACACTATACACGGCACAATGGGGTGCCGCGCGCGGCACCTCAACAAGCCTTGCGGGACATCTACTCTGCTGTCAGACCATTACAGACCTTCAAAACATCATCTAGCTCATTACTTTCTCCACACATCTTTTGGAAAACTCATCAGAAGCCTCATGACAGTCAGATCATCCCAAGGATGTCTTTTTTTCTCAAAACACGACTTTAAAATAGTTTTTAACGTATTTGATCATTCGGGATGATCTAGAAAACTTTTTTTAAGGGCCAAGACATGGCTTGTAGATATGGTCTTGTTTTGAAAGAAACAAAAACAGTAAACAGCAGATACAGACAGTCACAACAGAGAATAACTCGGATCCAGACAGCCTGCCTACAACAATATTAACATGTAAGATGCCGTGCGCTGCAGATCAAGGTGCCGCGCGCTTGGTCTGCCAACCGCGCGGTACCTCAACCTCAGCACAGTGCTGACTTTATTTTGTGAAAATGAGTTTTAAGTCAGAATCTAACCAAAAGGGATTAGATCCGACAGCAGGAAAGTCCCCTCAGGACCAGAACTGAGTCTAGTCCAAGGAAACTTGTTTTTACCTTTGGTGTTGAGCTCGATCAAGGATGGTTGATGCAAAAATGAGGATGGATCGCAACGGATGTGGATGGAGGAGGTTGAATCAGACAACGAAAGTATGGCTATAAGAGAAGGTTAGGTATTTTGGGGGATGGGTGAGCCTTTGAAGTTAATGAGAGATGTTCAATGATGAGAAGGGAGTGAGTGAAAGTGCTTAAAGAATGTCTTTTGGGAATGACATTCTTTAAGACTTGGAAATGGAAATGGAAAAGTGAGTAGAAAACTAGAGAGAGAAAGCTTATGGATGTAGGGAGGTAATCCCGAACGGGTACAAAGAAAGGTCCGAACACATGGTATGAGGGGCCCAGAATAAATATAGTCGGAATATCCGCCGTAGAGTGAGGTGAACGGCAATAAGGACCGGGGACACGAGAGGTCCCAGGTCAAGATACCCGAACAGAGGTACAGTCCAAAGAGCAAGGGTAGTCGTTGGACCAGTCGCATGGAAGAGGGTCTAGTGATATGAGAAATCATTGGTCTAGAGGGCCTGTTCGGCAACGAGAAGGCCGACCAGGAGCAGCAATCTGGAGGAGGTGCCAGGAGGCACTCCAGAAGGGTCCAGAAATAGAAATACCCAGTGCGGAAACAAGATCTGGAGGAAATATCCAACGAGAATGGGTTGAACGGCCAGATTTGGAAAGAGTTCCTAAAAGGTCTAAAAGGAAATATGCAGTTAAGGGAATGAGAATCCCTGATATTCTGGGTTCCCTTTACGAGAAAGGAAACTTAGGGTAGCAAGATGGTTTGGACAGCAAGTAGACATGGGTCTATAAATATGAGGTAAACCTAGAGGTAAAGGTACGCAATTCCTGGCTATTGGCTTATTACTTACTGAGAATTAAGGTTTTACTAGTACGAGATACTAACTTTGGCATCGGAGGGCCTTTGCCACGAGACGGCAAAGGTGCGCTCACCTTTTGTTTGTTTTATAGGCTCAATTCCGGCGGTGTGCTAGGGTTCCGGTGTAGAGAGAAAAGTAGCCGTTACAGTTTGGTGCTGTTCGAAGGCCTGTTTCGTTTTCCTGCACTTACAATTGGCGCCGTCTGTGGGAAACGAAAGAGATCCCTTTGAAAAAGCGACCATGGCAGAAGCAGATCCAAAGACTCCACTTGATGCAAACAATCAGCTGGGTGGGGGAGGTGACAAATCCCCACGAGACCCTCCGAGGAGCCCGACGGCGGGCGTGCGAGGAGGACCACGAGCAAGGACCGCCCCAGACTATCCATGCGATTCCAGAAACAAGGGCGGACGGACGGCCACAGGATCCACGAGAAGGAGTAAGTACCGCCGTGGGAGGAGTCGATGGCACATTCGAAAAGCGTGCACAAGCAGGGAAGACATCCTGGACAAAGAGAGACAGGAAATAGAGGAATACGCTCGTGTGATTAAAAGGCGAGAATATGAGATTCAGCAGCTGCGGCGGATACGAGAACATCCGGAGGATTACGGGCTTTCACGAAGGAAGTCCAGAAAAGAAAGGTTGGATATGGCGGCGTACAGGAGAGCTTCTTCACGAAAAAGAAGAAGCAGGAGCCTCACTCTGAAATGACCAAAGGCTTCTTCACGAAAAAGGAGAAGCAGGAGTAGGAGCTCCTCCCCCGAGGAAGGAGGGAGCAGGAAGCACCACAGGGACAGGTACGAGAGACCTGATTCCGATTGGGAAAAGAATAATGCAAAGGGATCAGAAGAGGGGACCATGTCTGCACGAGAAGCAGCGTGGAGAGCCCTTAGCAACATAGCAACTTCTCCTTTTGCAAAGAGATTGCAGGAGGCAAAGTTGCCGAGCAGGGTTAAACACGGGACGTTTATCTTGTACGAAACGAATGCAGACCCGGTGGCACACATACAGCATTACCAGCAGGCGATGTTTATGCATGATGGTGATGACGCGATCATGTGCAAGATGTTCCCATCTAGTTTGGGAAAGGTGGCCCTGTCATGGTTCCTTAAGTTGGGGCCGAACACCATCCGAGGATGGAGACAGTTGGCCGAGGAATTCACTGCTCGGTTCCTGACGAGCAGGAAACCACCCAAAACTTTTGAGAGTCTCTCAGTTATGAAGCAAGGAGAGAATGAGCCGATCAGGGACTACGCCAAGAAGTATTGGGAGACTTTCAACGAGATTGAAAGTTGCAGTGAGGAGTATGCAATAGCAACGTTCAAGACTGGGTTGCCTGTTAGGGGGGAGCTACGAAAGTCCCTAAACATGAGTCCAGTGGGCACGCTGGCAAAGCTGATGGAACCTATTGAGCAGCATGCCAGGAATGAGGATGACATACTACGGGAAGACGACAAGTTGAGTGCCGAGCAAGCCAAGGGTCCCACGAAGAAGGTGGATAAACCCGAGCCCAGGACTTACAAAGAGAGGAAGGAGCACGGACAGACTAAGAAAGAGTCGTACCGGGAGAAGCATGCCCCTGACCCAAAGTCGTTCTTCTCAGTAACGACGGTATGGAAGGAACCGATTTATCGGGTTCTTTATCGAATAAAGAATCGCCCATACTTTAAGTGGCCTCCACGGCTGGAGGGTGATAAAGATGCAAGAAGGGCTATGAGTCAGCATTGCAGTTACCACAAGGACTGGGGTCACATGACGGAGGACTGCGAGATGTTCAAGCAGCACCTTGATGACCTGGTCTCACGAGGGTATTTGAAGGAATTCATTTAAGAGGAGCACAAGGATGCCGAGAGGGCAATGGAGCTGGATTACGAGCAGAATCCAAGGGGCGTGATCCATATGATACATGGATTAGCCACACCTTATACGAGAAATGAGGTGAGGTTGCTCCAAAGGCAGGTAAAACACGACCAGCACGTGATGCGGTTGGGAAAGAAACGAGGACGTGAAGCGGAATGATGCAACGAGGGCATAACCTTCACGGACGAGGACCTGGGGGGAGTCCAGGTGCCACACAATGACGTTCTTATGATAACCCTACGAATTGGGGAATATGACATGGAGAGGATCCTGGTGGATTCAGGAAGCTGCACCGAGGTGCTTTATTACGACGCGTTCAAGAAGCTGGGATTGGCACAAGCAGACTTGGTACAGTCAGGAACTCCGGCGGACTTGGTACAGTCAGTAACTCCGTTGGTCGGGTTCAATGCAGGCCCTTCCTGTTCGAGCAGGAACAGCGGTTCTGAGAACCGACTTCTTTGTGGTGGGCGTGCCATCTTCCTATAACGCGATTATAGGAAGGACTTGGTTGCATAAGATGAGGCAGTTTCATCCACCTACCATCAGATGGTGAAGTTTCCAAGGTCCACTGGAATCGAGAAAATAAGGGGAACCAAAAGACAGCCCAACAGTGCTTGGTTTCCATAATCAAGAAAGCACCCAAGGCACAGTTGGTGCAAACCGTCGAGGTTACTAATCGGCCGACCATAGAGGATGTCGGAGGGAATCCAGCCGAGAAGGTGGTGGAAGGATTGAAGAAAATCCATCAACGAGAATGATCCTGAAAGGTATTTCCTGATTGGGGAAAACCTGTGCAAAGAAGAGGAGGAAGAGTTGGTGAAATTTCTCAAAGAGCACGTTGATGTGTTTGCTTGGCTGCCAGGAGATGCCTGGGGTGGATGCAAGCGTGATTTGCCACCACCTGAATGTGGACCCACAAAGACAAACCGGTGATGCGAAGAAAAGAAGATCCGCCGTCTGACATGTGAACGCATTATCGAGGAGGTCGACCGCTTGCTCGAAGCAAAGGCGATCCGAGAGGTATACTATCCCGAATGGTTGTCTAACACGTGGTGGTAAAAAAGAAGAGTGGGAAATGGCGGGTATGTGTCGATTTCACGCAGATCTAAACAAGTCTTGTCCGAAAGACAGTTTCCTGCCCAGGATAGATCGGTTGGTGGATGCAACAGGCTGGGTATGGGCGTATTAGTTTTCTCGACGCTTATCGAGGATATCACCAGATAGCTATGTACGGCCCGGACAGGAGAAGACGCCCTTTATCACACCACGGGGGTTGTACTATTGTTACAATGTTATGCCCTTTGGTCCGAGGAATGCTGGAGCAACTTACCAGAGACTAGCAACGATTATGCTAAAGAAGCTGCTCGGCAAGACCATGGAGGTGTACATAGACGATATGGTGGTGAAAAGCAAGGAGAAACGGGACCACATCGCTGATCTGAAAGAAGCTTTTGAGATACTGAGAGAGTATAAGCTGAAGCTCAACGCCTCAAAATGTGTGTTTGGGGTAAGTTCTGGGAAGTTCCTGGGTCACTTAGTGACCATTAGAGGGATAGAGGCAAATCCCGATCAAATAATAGCTTTGCAGAAGCTGCAGAGTCCGAGGACCACGAAGGAGGTCCAGCGGTTAACAGGGATGGCGGCAGCCCTTAACAGGTTCATAAGTCGTTCGAGTGACAAGTGTAAACCTTTCTTTCAGTTGTTAAAAAAGAGAGAAGGTTACGAATGGGGAGCAGAGTGTGAGCAAGCGTTCCAAGACCTGAAGAAGTACTTGGCAGCAGCCCCACTTCTGTCTACTCCTGAGCCTGGCGAGGTCCTGACCCTGTAATTAGCAGTATCCGAACATGCTCTAAGTGCGGTCTTACTGAGGGAACAAGGGATCCGAGCAAATCCCTGTCTATTACGTGAGCAAGATGCTATTGGATGCAGAAACGAGATATTTGCCTCTTGAGAAGTTGGTCCTGGCACTGAGGACGGCAGCTAGGAAGTTGCCCCACTACTTCCAAAGTCACAAAGTGGTTGTTTACACGGAGTTCCCGTTGAAGTCATTGCTTCGAAAGGCCGATTTCTCGGGACGAATATCAACTTGGTCGGTGGAATTGAGCCAGTTTGATATTGATTATCAGCCGCGCATGGCAGTCAAAGGGCAAGTTTTGGCAGATTTCGTGGCAGAGTTCTCTCCCACAGTGGCTCCACGACCTCCTACGAGAAAGGAGCAGTTGGACGAACCGTCAGCCGAGAACCGAGGGGCATCCGCCAAGCAGAACCCATTGGAATGGAAGCATTTTGTAGATGGATCCGCATGCAACACCGGATCTGGAATTGGAGTGGTGCTTTTCCCTCCTGACGGAGTTATGATCGAATTGTCCCTGCGCCTGGGTTTCAATGCGTCGAATAACGTGGCGGAGTACGAGGCACTCGTGGCCGGGTTACGGAGCGCAAGAACCTTGAAAGTAAAAAGAATTCGAGTATTTTGTGAACCAAGGACCGAACGGGTACAAAGAAAGGTCCGAACACATGGTATGAGGGGCCCAGAATAAATATAGTAGGAATATCCGCCGTACAGTGAGATGAACGGCAATAAGGACCGGGGACACGAGAGGTCCCAGGTCAAGATACCCGAACAGGGGTACAGTCCAAAGAGCAAGGGTAGTCGTTGGACCAGTCGCATGGAAGAGGGTCCAGTGATACGAGAAATCATTGGTCCAGAGGCCCTGTTCGGCAATGAGAAGGCCGACCAGGAGTAGCAATCTGGAGGAGGTGCCAGGAGGCACTCCAGAAGGGTCCAGAAATGGAAATACCCAGTGGGGAAACAAGATCTGGAGGAGATACCCAACGAGAATGGGGTGAACGGCCAGCTTTGGAAAGAGTTCCTAAAAGGTCTAAAAGGAAATATGCAGTTAAGGGAATGAGAATCCCTGATATTTTGGGTTCCCTTTACGAGAAAGGAAACTTAGGGCAGCAACATGGCTTTGACAGCAAGTAGACATGGGTCTATAAATATGTGGTAAACCTAGAGGTAAAGGTACGCAATTCCTGGCTATTGGCTTATTACTTACAGAGAATTAAGGTTTCACTAGTACGAGATACTAACTTTGGCATCGGAGGGCCTCTGCCACGAGACGGCAAAGGTGCGCTCACCTTTTGTTTTTTTATAGGCTCAATTCCGGCGGTGTGCTAGGGTTCCGGTGTAGAGAGAAAAGTAGCCGTTACAGTTTGGTGCTGTTCGAAGGCCTGTTTCGTTTTCCTGCACTTACATTGGAGTAAGAATGCCCAAAAGCCAAGAGAAGAGCCAAAAGGAGGGCTCATTTCCCTTGAGTGGAGTGGTTAATTTATAGGCAAAAGGCCAAAGATTTTGAATTTCAAATAGTGGAGGTATTTTCTGGGCGGGTCAGAAGTGCACTTTTGGCTGAGCCATTCATCAGCTGTGGCTCAACCTGGCGTGGTCGACAGCTTTCTGAGCCAGTCAGAACTTTTCTCAAGGTGTCGTGCGGTAAGGCAAGGTCGCACACGGTCCCTAGAATTTCCACTTGCCATGCGTTGCAGTGCCAGTCCGCACGGTACCTCCTGTTTCGGTCCAGGGGCTTTTGGGCTTTGTCTGGGCTCTTTGGGTTCTTTTGGGTTTTTGGGCTTTTTGGTTGTTTTGGCTTTCATGGGCTTAGAGGAGATCGTTTTTCAAGCTCACAAAGGTATCGTTCCCTTTATTTCATCATCGGGGCGGACAAAGACTCTTCGAGGTCCGGATTGGGGTGCCTACAGTAGTCCTTCTTTAACGTAACTCAGATACCATTGGTTGGTACGAGTGATGCTTAAAGATTAGGCATACCAATCCGTTGCTCTAGAGCCTTTAAACAGAGACAAAATGAAAATGTGAGTAAATAACCATGGTGGTCGCGCTCGGGGAGCTGCCTGCGTACCCCGTTGCAGGGATTAGATTGGCGTAGTTCAATTGGGACAGTGAAATGCGAGAAAACAAGCCCCGAAGGACAAAAATCGTGCAGAGAAAAGCAATAGAGTGCTTGCGGCGCCGTGTGTTATGCAAAATATTTTGAAAAATTCGAGACGAGCCCTAGGGCGAAAAAATTCGAGACGAGCCCTCGGAGGGCGAAAAATTCGAGACGAGCCCCCGGAGGGCAAAAAAAATTCGAGACGAGCCATCGGAAGGCGAAAAAAATTCAAGACGAGCCCTCGGGAGGCCGAACGGTGATGGCGTATTACGTTGAGTCCCGGAGTACGGATTTTGTGAATTACGGCGGATTGTCGGGGAACGCGAAATCCCACGAGTCCCAGGGGATAAGAATCAAATGGTGCAGTAATCAATGCACAACATTCTAAGGGATTATGGCTGCAAAATGGCTGGAAAATTGAGTTTCTAAGAGGATTTTGGTGGCTGAGTGGATCAATTTTCGAGAAAAAGCATTTAATCCTCTGGGGTCAACATGCCGCGCGGGCCTTGGCGGTGGCGCACGACACCTCTTTTTCCCATGCATCCCTTCGATTTTCAAGAACAGTTGACAGGTTTAAGGGTGCCATCAATTCGGGTGTGCCCCTTCGATGGCTAGAATGGCTTTATAAGTATGGTGGTGCCTCATTCTATGCACCACCAACAAATCCTCTCAAGTCCTTCTACATTCCTCTCCTTTTTTCTCAAAACAGGTTACTTTAGAACCTCCATCATGGACAACAGCCGCTTGGCAGCCCGCGTGGAGTCTTTGGAGGCCGAGATGGCCTACTACCGAGGGGAAATCGAAGAATTAAACACACAAATCGCGCGACTTATCATGACGATCCGCTCTCTCCATCACACGGTGTCCAACCTCCAGGACTTCTGCTTCGATTAATTGGACGACAAGGATGACCCGGAGCACGCGTCAAGGGGTGACTCGGAGGAGACGGTGGAGAACTCCGAGGGCAACCCAAATGAGTCGGATGACCGCTCGGATGGGGCGAACGATGCCTCGGACGGTGGGAGCGATTGAGGAGGAAGTGGTGAAGAAGAAGAAGAAGAAGAAGAAGAAGAAGAAGAAGAAAGGGCAGTAGGCCTGTTTTTTGTTTTTTTTTTTTTTTGTTGTTGTCTTTCCCTTTTTTTTTTTTTTTTTTAAATGTAATGAAAAGATCCCCGGGGGAAACCCCGGGTTTTTGTCAATGAAAAGTTCCTTCCTTCTTCTACTTGCTTGTACTCAACTTCTAATCGAATACAATCGCCCCCAAACGTCACGAACTACTTTCAGAAATTAGGACTGTCGAAATAAACCATCGTGCCGTGCGTAGCTAATTTAGGGACGCACGGTACCTCAAACCGAAAGTACTGCATGCTCGTTCACCATGTCGCGCGCCTGCTCTAAGGTGCCATGCGGCTCATTGGGCTGCGAACCCGGTCCAGAGTTGGTTTCCAGGTGAACCGGTTCAGGGGATTATATATATATATACGCGAGGTGTATACAGTACACCTCGCACCGTTTGAATTTCCCTCTCTCTCTTGTCTCTCTCGATCATCTCTCTCACTCTCACGACTATCTCTCTCTCATTACTCTCTCTCCCTCGACTGCTCTCTCTCTCTCCCACCCTCTCTCTCTCTCTCGACTGCTCTCTCTCTCATCTTCTCTCTTGACTACTCTCTCCCTCTTTCTCTCCCATATTATGATCATGGAGTGGAGCGATATACCCGGTGATGATACATCACTCCGGGTTGAGGTTACACTATCCCCCATTCCCCTAGGGGACGACACGACAGTTGGGGCATACCAGAGGTTACAGAGGTCTTGGTTCAGCCGGCATTGGCCAAGGGGACCGCGGCCGAGGCTGCTGTGGTGGACGGCAGTGGTGGTGGCGATGGTGGCAGTGTAGTATTGGTCGGGTACAGCCAAGGGACGAAGACTCCGGGTGCAGTGGAGTAGAGGGGCGATGCCGAGGCCTTGGGCCAATCGGAGGCAGCGGCTGGTGTGGAGGAGAGGATCACGGAGGGTCTTGGTGGTGGTGGTTCGGACCGGGCAACGGAGGAGACAGAGGCCTCTCCTATGAGAGAGCCCCGAGCTGACTTGGGGAAGGCCCCCATCGTCGAGGATGAGCCAGTGGTGGAGCCGGTGGTGGAGGATACACTGCCCATGTTCGTGGGCAGCGAAGCAAGTTCGGGGTCATCACGCCATGTAGGCATGGGTGACTACTTAGCGACAGCATCCATGGAGGACGTGCTTGAGGTTGTGCGGGGGTTTCCCGAGTTGGTGAAGGCTTTACTTGCGTCCCGCGAGGCGGAGCTACAGGCCGAGCTAGGGATTGAGGGTGCTAAGGAGCCACAGGCTGAGGAGGAGCGAGCTGGAGAGGAGGTTGGAGAGGAGATAGTCCCTCGCAGGAGTGTGGTCGACGAGGCGACGCTGGCCTTACAGGGGCGAGGAGCCTATGACGCGGCGACCTACGTGCCCTTCTAGCACATAGTGGTGCCATCTCTCTTAGACCCTTACACATCGAGGAGGCCTACGTACGACGAGGCTTTAGTCTTGAGGGATCCACAACAGCACCTTTCCTTGCGCTGATACGAGGTATACTTTAAATATTTGTATTTCAAATTCCAATGCACTGTACTTCCATTTCCTTGCATCTAAGTATACCATTTGTATTGCATGCCATGCCTGTCTATTAAATATTGCTGATTTGTTGCAACAAGCGATCTCGCTTTCATGCTATGGTGGTTTGGCGGACGTGCTGACATTCTGGGAGAGGCTACCCGGGGCGATGCAGGAATTAGTGAGGCTGGCGGGTTTCGGAGGGTTTGTCGGGGTGTTGACGAGGGGTGTGTGCAATGATCGCCCAGTGCTGAGGGCTCTGGCTGAGAGGTGGTGGGACACGACGAATACCCTCCACTTCCCCTTTGGTGAGCTGACTGTGACGCCGTTGGACTTCGTGGCGATCACCGGTCTCAGGGTCAGAGGTGACCCTATCCCCTTTGACACTGCTACGGGGAGACAGGCGGAGTTCCAGCGGGAGATGCTGGGGTACGAGCTGAGGGTAGAGGCCGACGACGCCAAGTACGCTCAGCTACTCGGGTTCTGGACGGAGAGGCTTCCGACTGATAGGGTGGAGGAGGAGCAGATGGCGAGGTGCTTTCTATTGTACTTGCTTTATGCATCCCTATTTCCCAACAGGCACAACCGAGTACACCTCTCGCTTCTTCCGGCCTTGAGGGACGTCGGGGAGATTGCTCGTTTTGACTGGGGAGGTGCAGCACTGGGGATGTGCTATGCCTTCATGGGGTCTCTTTCTCGCGGGGCAGGAGTGAGCCTCGGAGGCTACTAAAGGGTCTGGGAGGTATACCTTACTTCCTTTCTTTTGAATAGTTAGCTTTCCATTCGTATTCATTCGATGTATATCTTGCGCTAACTTTCAATGTCTTGAATTGCAGCTTTGGACGTATGAGGTGATAGGGATGTACCCTCCCGAGACTACGTGCCCCGACGACATGATACTCCCTCGGGTCTTGCGCTGGTTAAAGGAGTACAAGGGAGTGAAGAAGGGTAGGGGCAATCTGTATGCCTTCCGCCTCTACCTAGACCAGCTGCGTCCCGACCAGGTACTAATGCACTTCCATATCTGTTCCATAGCTTTCTTGTTTATTCCATTTGACCAGCATAATGGTATTGCTCATTTTTGATGACAGGTCCGCTGGTGGGTTTGGGACCGCTTCGAGATCCCCTACGTCACCTAGAGTAGGGAGGTTGCTAGGGGGAAGGTGCTTCTCGAGTCCCCTTATGGCTGGCAGTGGTACTTGGGTGACCGAGTGTCATGTCAGTCACTGAGGCTGGATGCTTTTCGAGTCCCTGGGCCATTCCCTGCTCTAGTGCAGAGGACGGGCCAGTATACACGGAGGGAGGTCGAGCGGTTCACACGGCCAGACCTCGAGTTGGAGTCGTTTTTCCAGGCGGATGCTAGCCTCGCTGCTGACTACACGGAGTACCGTGCTCGGTACTTGATGTCGAGTCTAGGGATATGCGCCGCTTGGGAAGCGGCGCAGGCGGCGCGAGGCGGTGTTGGAAGAGGAAGGGGAAAGAAGCGAGGTAGAGGTGACGGAGGGAGAGGAGGTGGAGGCCGCAGTGACGGGGGTCGCGGCGAGGGTGCGGGGCCGAGTGGTACTAGCTTCCCTTCCCTTTCTTGGATAGTGGATGTGATGACTGCTCAGGGAGCCCCTGGCCTGGTCGTGGTGCCACACCCCTCAGCTGAGGCTCCATAGTTCATTGCTCAGGCATAACGTGCTTTCATTCCTTCGTACATTCGCTCTTTTGCATGTTCTGACCAACTTCTTCATTGCAGGCTCCTCCAGAGTACGTGAAGGAGATGGCAGAGGCCATGTTGGGCCTGGAGCAGCTAGTGCGACAGTACGCCATGGGCCACCCTCCAGAGGTGTTGCCGCGCACTGGTGGGACGATGGTAAACTCTTGAACCCTAGTCATTTGTTCTACTTCTATTGTTTATATCATGATTATGATGCAAATGTTATATGGATGTTATACCATTGCAGGCTAGATGAGGGGCTTCACGAGGGTTACGGCGGAAGTCCGTCCGTTTTCCAGTGCCACAGGTCTCCTCTGTTGGCTCTCGTGAGGAGGCATCATCGAAGAGGACACGACATTCGGCGGGGACCGAGGACGAGCCTATCGACGTCTCTGAGGATGAGACCGCCGAGCCTACGGACGTTGACCAGGAGGCCACCTCAAGGAGCACTGTGCCCAGGGCGACTGGCACTCAGGAGGTGAGCAGCTCTCAGGTAGCCGAGGAGGTTTCTGAGGAGGACGAGGATGGGGATGACGATGAGAGTTAAGCTCCCTCTTTTGTTTTGATCTTTTGATGGAGCCTGCGTGCTTCTTTTGTAGGTCGCTTGTTTGCCCTTGGTAGATAGGGTTTTGATCATTGAGCCATCACACTTCTTTTGTACTTCGACTCATGGATGCCTTTGGGATTTATATACAGAGATCTATTGTTTATGCCATTCAATCTTCTTTTGTTTGGATGAAGAAAACTGAATAACTAAAACATTGACTGGAATGTGCAACTAACTGTTGATTCAAGAGATTGAGCTGAATGTAAAATTTATGATGAGTGACACATTAACAATCAAAGCATATTGACAATGGAATGGAAATCAAAGAAAGTAATTAGACAAGCCTTCATAAGATTGACTCTGCATACAAGAATTTACACAGACACCTTCGTGACCAACTTCGGACATAGCTACGAGATAATAATGACCTCTAAATCCTGACATGAGACTTGGAAATTCGACTCTTCATTTGAAATATCCTCAAAAAGTAAGAAAACGTTGACTTCAACATGTGACATTCTCGAGTTTTGACTTTGGACACGAACCGGAACTTGGACTAAGTCACTTTTGACCATTATGACTTGTGGGACTCGGAAAAACAGCTTGGAATGACTCGAAACGAATTTTGATAATTCAACATAGCTTAAGAAACAGATTTTTGTTGAGTTTTCATATCACGACAACGAATCCCGAGAGTTGTCTCGAAACGAAACATCCCTGAAGTCCCAAATACCCGTTAGAGTGTGTTTTGGTGGTTGCTGGTGCTTCGTAATGCCTCAATTCCATTTTGGTGTTCTGCTGCCAAAAATTGCAGAAATGCAGACTCAACATGCCGCGCGGATGCCTCAAGGTACCGCGCGGGGTTAGATGAAGCATACGGTACGTTAATCAAGGTGCCGTGGGGTTTCTCTGGTTTCAACATACTGTGCGACAAGTCAAGGTGCCGCGCTTGGCACCTTTCCTGACAGATTCCAGTTTTGCTGCTTTCCAAGGCAGGTTGCTCAGGGGTTGACGTTTGACCCATGCAATGGCATTTATGGACCAGTGCATGTCTGTTTTGAAACTTTTAAGACTTGACCAAGCTTTTCCCCATGTAGGACTCATGGAAAACATACACTTTTGGAAGCCCAAGGCTTTTTGAAATTGAAGTTGTCATCTCCACCCTTCCTATAAATTCAAGCTCCTTCATACCATATTCTCCTCATCTCATTCAACTCATATCTTCTTTCTTACTCTTTGCAATGGCTCTTTCTCTCACCGGTTCTCTCCGTCCGTGGTTGGCCTCCATGAAAGGCATAGATTGGCTCAAATTCCGAGCCCGCGGTCTCTATTCTATGTGGTATCTTCGCAACATTCGTCTTCGTCCCAAGCTTTTGAGGACAGCTGTGAGCTTTTGGGATCCGGAGGTTCATGTGCTCCGTTTCGGCGATCAGGAGCTTTGCCCCACTGTCGAGGAGTTCTGTGCGTACCTCGGGGGGTTTTGGTTCAGGGGAGGTCATCATTCCTCCTGTGCGCGAGAGTGCTTACAGAGTCTTGATCGCAGCCCTTGGATTGGGTGACGGCGCTGCTCGCTACTTGGTTAGGAATGGCCATCTCAATGTTATACGCCTTATCGAGCTGTTTTCTCCTCTCGGTGAGCTCACGGATATGGCTTATCAGACTCAGCATATGACTGCTCTTTGCGTGTGTTTGCTTGCGGCCTACCTCTTGGTCCTTTCTACCGGCCACGCCAGCTCAGCATTGGTCAGCGTCGCCGTTCAAGTTGAGGCCCGAAAGGACGTGATCCCGATGGTTTTGGCCGAGACGCTGATAGGTTTGGACAAGGTTCATTTTGGAGAGACTGAGACTTTTGGGGGTAGTCCTCTCCTCCTACAGGTTGGCTTCTCACTCAGCTCTACTTCTTCGGGTTTTTCTCACATTCTCATTTTACCTCAACACTCGGCTTGGCTTTCTACGGTTTCTTACTTGTTTTCTCTCTCTTCTCGTAGATTTGGCTCTGCGACAAGGTGAATGTGCTGACCATTCCTCCTGGCAACTGGTCATATGAGGCGAGGTTACTTTCTCAGCGATGTTTCGAGTTTGCTGATAGGGGCAGGGCTGAGTGGGTTAACTTCTTCAGGCGCCAGCGAGCGGAGACTATTTCTTGGAGGTGTCGATGGCTGGATCTTCCTCCTATGACAGTGCACTATATGGGCCTTCAGTGGGCTGTTCTTGCTGGTTTAGGAGCCTTCACCTTCTACATCCCTTACAGTATCCAGCGTCAGCTAGGTTTGAGGCAGGAGGCCCCTGCAGAGGTTCTTGTGGACGTGGTTCTGCCTCTTCTTAGCCATTCAGTTCTTTGCCATTACCAACGCTTCTAGAGGACGCGCGAGGTGACGGATGCACATCCTTACCCTTCCGTGGCGGTAGGGGAGTTATCGGAAGTGGCTTAGGAGAGATATTGCTGCGAGGGCTGGAACTCAAGGAAATTGACTCGATCATACTACCATGACCGTTGAATAAATTGCGGACCCATTTTGATCATGTCGTACATTTTTTCGTTTTTGAAAGTCTCGCTCAACCTTATGTAGTAGAAGTAATCGTAGTAATAAAAATGAATTTTGGAGGGTTTCCCCCCTCCTTGATTCCGTTCTTCAAGTCTTCTCAACCTGGATTTTTATTTCGATATATTGTGACCGGGTCTCGATGTGAGACTGCCTAGGTGGTGGCAAAGGAATCAGGTCATGACGTAGTTCAGGGTAGGGTTCACTCTGGTTTTGACACTCTCCTTTTGTGCTCTAACTTTTGGCTAGAATCGCCCTTTTGGGTTTTCGGTCTAGCGAGCTCTTTTATTGTATGCCTTAACTTTTGCCTAGGATGCGCTGACGGGTTTTCATCCTAGTAGGCTTTTGCTCTAATTTTTGCCTTGGACTGCTCGCCCTTGCGGTTTTCAGTCCAGCGAGCTTCTCTCAGGGGTAATAGCGCTTGAGTTGATCCAATTTAACCAAGGTTGAGAATTCGTTTCTATCCAAGTCGATGAGTTGCGTAGCTCCTCCGGACAGGATAGCTTTGATGATGTATGGGCCAGACCACTTCGGTCGAAACTTTCCTCATGGGTCGTAAATCGGAGCCCGAATTTTCTTCAAAACCATGTCACCTTCTGCCAAGTCCCTGGGTTTCACTTTCTTGTTAAATGCCCGTGCAATCCTCCGTTGATACCCTTGAATATGGTAAGGAGCCCTCAACCGGCGTTCATCAAATAGCATAAGCTCTTCGAATCGATTACTCAACCATTCCGCCTCTCGGACTTCTCACTCAATCATAGTCCGAAGAGATGGGACCTCCAACTCGATGGGGAGCACTGCTTCCATCCCGTAAACTAGAGAGTAAGGTGTTGCCCAAGTTGGTGTTCTCACAGACGTGCGATATCCCCACAAAGCTAGGGGCAGTTGCTCATGCCAGTCCCTTGCAGATTGAATAGTCTTCTCCATAATGGCCTTGATCGTCTTGTTAGCTGCTTCCACAGCGCCATTGGTCTGCGGTCGATAAGTCGTTGACTTGTGCACTTAGATTTGGAACTCGTCCGATACTTCTCGAGCTCGCCCTTTGAAATGAATCCCATTATCAGACACAAAAGCTTGAGGAACCCCATACCGGTAAATGACATTTTGCTTGATGAAATGCGCAACTTGAACTGCAGTCAAAGTGGCGTAAGAAGCAGCTTCTACCCATTTCGTGAAATAATCGATGGCTACCAAAATGAACTTGTGACCATTGGATGCTGCCGGCACTATTCTCCCGATGACATCAATTCCCCATGTTGAGAAAGGCCATGGCGAGGTCATTTGTTATAGCTCGTGTGGCGGAACATGCGTGAGGTTAGCATGAATTTGGCACTTTCGGCACCTTCGCACATATTCCACACATTCCGTTTCCATGGTGGACCAGAAGTATCCCTGCCTGAGAATTTTCTTGGTGAGCATTATGCCATTCATGTGAGGGCCACATACACCTTTGTGGACTTCTTCCATTACCCTCTTCGCATCTTCTCCATGGATGCACAACTTGTGTATGCCATAGTGCGATCTTCGGTATAATTCCTCCGCAGATAATGTACTGAGCTGCCATCCTTTGAAGAGCGATTCATTCCTTCTTGCTTGCTCCCATGGAGTACTCTCCTCTTTCCACATATCTCCAAATGTCATAATACCATGGGTGGCCATCGTCGGGCTCGTCAACCACCATGACATGCTGGAGTACCGGCGTATCCCTTTGTTCTATCACAATCGGTCTTAACTTTACGCCAATAGGGATCTCAACCATAGATGCCAGTGTTGCCAGAGCGTCTGCAAATTGATTTTTGAGCCTCGGGACATGAGTGAATGTCACCTTACTGGAGTGAGGGATAAGGTCTTCGAGATCCTGATGATACAGTTTCAGCTTTTCTTCCTTGACCTTCCAGTCGCCATTCACCTGGGATACAACCAAGTTTGAATCTCCCACGACTTCCAGCTTTTCTATACCGATCTTGATGGCTGCCTCCATGCCCACGATGCAAGCTTCGTATTCTGTCTGATTGTTGGTGACTTCGAAGTTAAGCTTGAATGCCAACGGGATGTGTGATCCATCGGGCGAAAAGAGCAATACACCGATTCCGAACCCTTTTTGATTGGCTGCTCCGTCAAAGTACAACTGCCAAACATCCTTGGCCACCGTCATTATGTTTTCATCAAGGAATTTGAATTCGGCGTCTTCCCCTCCCTCGACTGGGCAATCGGCCAAGAATTCTGCGACTGCTCTTCCTTTCACTGACTTTCGGGTAACATATTTTAACTCAAATTCGGCCAGCATCAGCAACCACTGCGCCATCCTGCCTGTGAGAGCCGATTTCTCGAATAGATATTTTAGGGGATCCATTCGAGATATTTGCTTCACTGGGTAGGCCAGCATATAGTGCCTCAACTTTTAAGAACCCATACGAGTGTCCAGCATGTCTTTTCTATAGGAGTATAACGTTCTTTGGGTCCAACCATCTTTTTACTGAGGTAGTAAACAACCCTTTCAACCCCATCGTCTCCTTCATGTGCTAACATACACCCCATCGAAGACGGAGTGACTGACAGGTATAGGATCAAAGGTTTTCCTGTCATGGGCGGCGTCAATACTAGGGGGCTTGTGCAGGTAGGCCTTAATGGCTTCGAAAGCTTTTTGGCACCTATCATCCCAGGCGAACGGTACTCCTTTCTTGAGTAAGCGGAATAAGGGTTCGCAAGTCAAAGTCAGCTTTGCTATGAACCTACTGATGAACTCCACTTTGTCAAGAAAACTCCTCACATCCTTTTCAGACCGTGGCGGCTCCATTTCTAGGATAGCTTTGATCTTTGACGGGTCAACTTCGATGCCGCAGGCAGTGATCATGAATCCGAGCATTTTACCCGCAGTGACTCCGAACGTACACTTGGCCGGATTAAGGCGCATCTTGTACTTCCTGATCCTTTCGAAGAATTTCCTAAGTGCCGACAAATGTCCTTCTCTCTCTTTGTCCTTAACAATCATATCATCAACGTAGACTTCAACCTCCTTGTGAATCATGTCGTGCAGCAATGTCGTGGTGGCCCTTTGATAAGTAGATCCTGCGTTCTTCAGTCCAAAGGGCATGACTCGGTAACAATACGTTCCACATTCAGTGGATCTTCCGGAGCCATGAGAATTTGGTTGTCTCCCGAAAAGCCGTGCATGAAAGAAAGCAGAGCGTGGCCGGCAGTGTTGTCAACCAGCACATCGATGTGTGGTAATGGGAAGTCATCTTTAGGACTAGCTTTGTTAAGATCCTTGAAATCAACACAGACCCTTATTTTGCCATCATTCTTTGGCACAGGGACGATGTTTGCGACTCACTGAGGGTACTCGGTTACCATTAAGAATCCAGCGTCAATTTGTTTGGTGACTTCCTCTTTTATCTTAAGCACCCAGTCAGGCCTCATGCGTCTTACTTTCTGTTTTACTGGTTTTGCATCGGGATAAAGGGGGATCCGGTGTTCCACGATTTCAGGATCGATTTCGGGCATATCTGCGTGTGACCATGCAAACACATCTTCGAACTCCTTGAGCAAGTTTATAAGGGCTTTGCGTTATTCGCAGATAGCGCGGAACCGATCTGAGTCATCCGAGGATTCCCTTCATCTCTCAAATTTATTAAGACAATTTCTTCTTTTATAAGTTGAGCATGCCTTTCATCTTCCCTTTTGATTAGGGATCGAATTTCTTTGGGGATGTCCCCATCGAAATCGATCTCTTCATCATTAGGGTCGACACAATTTATTTCAAAGTCAGGGAAGTAAGCGGAATCAGATTCATTCATTTAATTGTTAACGGAGGCCTCGGGGGCACCATACACACGGGTGGATTAGAACTCGAAATACAGACTCTGAGAGCTTGGGCCAAGAGGCACCAGCTCGGACTCAGTAGACTCAGAAGACTTAGAGGACTTAGAAGACTCAGACTCAGACTCATACTCGGACTCGGACTCAGATCCACGGTGAGTTGCACTCGGTACAAAGGTCCAGTTCTTGCACTCCCCGGCGGCATCCATGATGAGCAAAGTCAGATCCTCAAGAGTATCCTGTTCCATCATCAGCACTTCTGCCTCCATAGTTGTACCTATTGGTTCGATGTGTGGTAATGGGAAGTCATCTTTAGGACTAGCTTTGTTAAGATCCTTGAAATCAACACAGACCCTTATTTTGCCATCCTTCTTTGGCACAGGGACGATGTTTGCGACTCACTAAGGGTACTCGGTTACCATTAAGAATCCAGCGTCAATTTGTTTGGTGACTTCCTCTTTTATCTTAAGCACCCAGTCAGGCCTCATGCGTCTTAATTTCTGTTTTACTGGTTTTGCATCGGGATAAAGGGGGATCCGATGTTCCACGATTTCAGGATCGATTCCGGGCATATCTGCGTGTGACCATGCAAACACATCTTCGAACTCCTTGAGCAAGTTTATAAGGGCTTTGCGTTATTCAGCAGATAGCGCGGAACCGATCTGAGTCATCCGGGGATTCCCTTCATCTCTCAAATTTATTAAGACAATTTCTTCTTTTTCAAGTTGAGCATGCCTTTCATCTTCCCTTTTGATTAGGGATCGAATTTCTATGGGGATGTCCCCATCGAAATCGATCTCTTCATCATCAGGGTC
This sequence comes from Rhododendron molle, assembly GCA_025413875.1. Lineage (NCBI taxonomy): Eukaryota > Viridiplantae > Streptophyta > Magnoliopsida > Ericales > Ericaceae > Rhododendron > Rhododendron molle. The sequence goes on along the minus strand of CM046388.1, from coordinate 27,044,534 downwards.
GACACAATTTATTTCAAAGTCAGGGAAGTTAGTGGAATCAGATTCATTCATTTAATTGTTAACGGAGGCCTCGGGGGCACCATACACACGGGTGGATTCGAACTCGAAATACAGACTCTGAGAGCTTGGGCCAAGAGGCACCAACTCGGACTCAGTAAACTCAGAAGACTCAGAGGACTTAGAAGACTCAGACTCAGACTCAGACTCATACTCGGACTCGGACTCAGATCCACGGCGAGTTGCACTCGGTACAAAGGTCCAATTCTTGCACTCCCCGGCGGCATCCATGATGAGCAAAGTCAGATCCTCAAGAGTATCCTGTTCCATCATCAGCACTTCTACCTCCATAGTTGTACCTATTGGTTCGTCCTCCTCGAACAGAGTTGCGAGACTACCCATGGCAAAAACCTCAATCCAGTCGGCTGGTTCCTTCTGTTCTTCCACCATTTCGAACTCTTCCTCACTTTCTGGCCAGACGTCGTTTGCAAATATTTCAAATCCTGGTAAAAAGGTGTTGGTTTCCTCATCCCAAAATGGTTCCGGTTGCTCCTGGTAGATCTGTTTTGCTTCCTCTTTGACAAAGTAGTCTTCTAGCCTGTTTCCCTTTTTCACCTTGCCGCTACTCGAGGGTGAGTAACCAAGGCCAGTTGTATGCACTAGAGTGCCCTGGGATTCAAACTTTGCAGGGCCTTGGAGATTCTTTCCCAATCCCAATCCTGGCATGTAAGACATCTTCTTCATTATTTTGATGGCGACATTGCTAACAACAAAGTCGTCATCAATTCTAACCGAATAGACAGATCTGGAGGTATCCAGAGAGAAGCCTCCCAAGGCGATATCTTCTTCTCCGTGTTGGATTTCTAGGAATGGGGCATTGTCCTCAACAGGGGCATGAATCCTAGAGTCCCCGTGGATAGTGAGCATTCCCGTTTCCAGTCCTAATCGGATTTTCTGATGGAGTGTAGAGGGCACAGCCATGATGTCTGGTCGATGCAGCCAGGGCCTTCCCAGTAGAAGGTTAAAAGAGGCGGGAATGTTCACCACGTGAAATTCCACCTCTGTTTGATACGGCTCGAAAGTCATAGGAAGCATGAGAGTCCCAACCACATCTCTCCGAGTGTTATCATATGTTCGGACCTTGACTTCTGATGGAGAGAAGTCCTTATTTTTGTACCCCAAGCAATAAGCAACGCGGAGTGGGCAGACATTAATTGCTGAACCATTGTCAACCAGGATCACTGGGACCGATTTGCCGTGGCATTTCAGGGTGATGTGCAACGGCCGATTATGATCAGTCCCTTCGGCAGGTAAGTCTCGATCGGTAAAGGTGATGGCATGCTTGATAGGTATGGTTTTAATTAGGGCCACAAGCTCATCGGGGGTTATGGCGGAGGGAACTTTCAGTTGAGAGAGTGCTTGAATGAGCCCCTCACGATGACGTGTGGAATGAACCAGCACATCCCAAACGGACATCTTGGCCTGAGTTTGCTCAAGTTGGCGCTTGACCATTCCTTCGGGATTTTTCTCTGGTCACGAAGTCTCCTTGGCTGGTGGGTCAAAAGGTGTTTTTAACTGGCGTGGTAAAAGGATCAGAGGGCCCCGGGGCTGCAGGGTTGGAAGATTCTCCGATTTGAAGGTTCTAAGGTTGATAAACGCGATCGCTTCTAGTCAAATGATCAATCTAGCGGTACTTTGATTCCTCGCTCCAGAAGTCTGCAAGGCTTTACGCTTGTTTCCGATGTTCGTATCCTGCAGATTGGCGGCCAAATCAGCAATGACCAACAGATCCTCGGGTTTCCACCTTTCAGCCTCCATCACTATCTTGTTGACGGTCCATTCCTCGTTTCCCACTTTTATGTTGACCACCTCGGTGTTTGCCCACAAGTTTGTTCCAGCCCCTGGTTCATCTTCCCATAAGTTCATCATAGTAACATCGGCATCTTTTGGAAAGGTAACTGATAGCTCGGATTCTGTCCCGTTGACAAGGTAGTCCATCGGAGCACACCCATTACTGGCGACTTCTTCTTCGAATTCAGGGAGGTTGGGGTACGGGGTGAGCTCCACATTGCTATACAAGTTATTGATGACAAAATCATTAAAATGAGAGTAATCTGGGCGGAGCGGAGCGAGTTCTGGCCAGTTGTACGTCATCATCTCAGGTGGATATCCTGGCCGATATTCTTCACCGAACAGTGCTGGCAAGGAGAAGGTATCCAAAGGGTCATTCCAAGCCAAAAGCTGGTACTCGTCTGGGGTTGGGTCCCACCCTCACTCAGGCATCTCTTGGAAAACTTGGTGTTCTTCCCCTTGATTCTCAAACAGCGCATACAGAGAGAATCCATCAAGAGGATCTGCATGGATGTTTCGCCAGTCGATTTCCCATCCGGCTTCGAACAAAGGTTCGTCATTTCTTTGGAAGTTGGCGGCTTTAAACTCTTCCCAATCAGCAATCAGTTCTCCCCATGTATCTTCCCACTCCCATAGGAAACAAAGGGCAACCTCTTCGGGAATTTCGATGACAGGCCTTGGTTCGGTATCAGGGACGATGAACAGGGTAGGGTCAAACTCTGGGAGGTTTTGGTTTTCGGCTAGGGTAATTTGGTTAATACGGAAGGGAGCATTGTGTTGCGGTAGAGGGTTTGAGACAGTGTTTGGTTTATCTGAGGGTGGAGCATCGACAACTTTGTTGTCAATGAGGTTTTGAATTTCATGACGGAGGCGGATGCAGTTGTCGGTGGTCTGGCCAGGCATTTGGTGGAAATCACAGTAGACATTTTGGTTTAGGTTTGGTCGAATGGTTTGCGATGGCGGAAGAGGTTTCAACACTCCGATTTGTGTGAGTTTCTTAAGAAGAGCGGAACTGGGAGTTCTGAATTGGGTGAAGGTTCGGCTCTGGGATTTTGGTTTTTCGGAGATTTGGTTGACTTCTACAGGTTTAGTGGATGAGGTTCCTGCCTGGTTAGTATTCCCGAAGAGAACGTTGTTGTTTCTCGAATATGCCATTTTGGATTTTGACCCCGATCCTAATTCTTTCTTTTCCAAAGTTCCATCCCGTAAAGCCTCCTCCACAGCCAGTCCAGAATTATAAAAGGTTTCGAAATTTGGGGCAGCCTGAGAAAGAACCATGTAAGGAGTGAAGGAGCTTGGCAGGTTCTTGGTTATGATCCGTTTCTGCTCTTTCAAATCAGGCTTATTCTACATCTGGGCAGCCTTAGCCCTCCAACGCTTCACAAAGTCGGCGAAGCTTTCCTTCTCACTCATCTTGGTGCTTTCCAATTCCCTCGTGGTCATCTTCAAGTCAACGTTGAAGTCATACTGAACCATGAAAGCTGTCCCGATGTCTTTCCAAGTCCTTTTCTTGGATGGTTTGAGAGTGAGGAACCATTGCAGGGTTGGACCAGACAAGGACTCGTGGAATAGTTGGGCCACAGCTTCTTTTTTGATGCCACGCATAGTGAGGGAACCAACGTATCCTTGGAGATGGGCCCTTGGATCGCCGGTACCATCGAATTTCGCAAAGTCCACTCATTTGAACTTTTCCGGCAACTTGTCATTTGGAAAGAGGCATAGCTTGCTCATGTCAATTTCTCCTTTTCCAAGTCGCTTAGTCTCTTGGACAGATTCCTCCAATTTGTCAATCTTATCCATGAGAGCGGCCAGGTTGGGATCGGCTGCTGGCATCTCAACTTTGGGTTGTTCGAGCTACGGAGGAGTCTTAGTCAAGAGCTTGTCGCAAATCTCTTGCATGGTTTCTATTATCATGTTCATATCGCCTTTCATGGAGGCAATAGTAGCCTTAAGTTGTGCATCGACTCCCATGAGGGATTGTTTAAACTGAGCATCCATGTTGGCCATGTTTTGCCTGAGCTCTTCTATTTCGTCTCCTTGATCAGCCATGGGTAAAGGATTTTCGGGCGGGATTGAGACTATGGGTTCTTCTATTACGGGTTCTTCTAACAGTGGTTGTTCCTCTTGCTCGACTTGGACTTCATACAGTGGGGTTTCTTCCGAGGTGTCTACGCGAACTAGTCTTTGAGACGGACGAAACCAATTGGGTACAGCCTCTTTTCTTCACAGGCGATCAATGTTGGCAGCACTGGCAACAAGTCAAAAGGGAGCAACTCATAACTGATCTGAATGCTCGTCCTACCTTCTACGCATCTCCTAGAAACAAGGCCTAGGACCTACCGTGGCTTGAATCTCACTTAAGACGTTTGTCCAGAAGATTTCCGATAATCCGGGTAGGTGCTGTCAGGTAGGTTAAATTCCGAACTATTCGGAACCAGAGCCAATCTCCTTACCGTGACCATCTGAGTCAGAGCAATGTGACCATCAGAATCCAGATACGCACGCGCTTAAGGCTAGACTCAAACCAAGGGAGCCGTTCGGGCACGGCAAACACCGGAGGTATCGCAAACTCCATGGATTTAAGGTCTCCTAGACCGATCGGAGGGCCCTAAAGAATTTTAAGGGAGCCTAATCCTCTAGCCCACAAGATGCAATGATGCATGTGTGATATATGTGTACAGGAATAAAATGCACGTAAACAAGATATAACACATAAGTCCTAGCCATGGGTTTCTGTCCTAGTTGGGAAGGTTCTACGGCTATGTACAAGTGCAAAGGCTAGTTTTGGTCTCAGAAGGGTTCCCCGGACTAGAGCCAAGATGTACTATCCCATGTCAAGTGTATTGCAAGACAATGGTCGAACAACACGATGACTCATCACAGTAGAGGGTTGCTAGGCATCTCGGGAGAGCTTGTCACCGGTAAACCGGGCAAGATAGCCGAAACACACTAGCGAGGCTTGTGCGGTACAAAGTGTACAGGATGAAAGAGCTTAATCTTTCGAAAAATACTCGAAAATCCCCCTTTTTGAAAACACCTTTCAAGTTTGGCCCTCTTGATTATCCAATACTTTTGTACTTATTATTATTTTTATTTTAAAAAAGGATTGAATAAAGTTTGATGTCCCCAGCAGAGTCGTCACTGTGGGCTCCCGTGCCCTTTTTTCGAAGAGTTGCCACCCGGATTTTTGAGATGGATGATCCGAGGAACCGAGAACTCGTTTGCAAAAGGCTTTTGGTCTAGCGAAAACGTTGAGATTTTCGGTTCGGGAGCCACGTTACGAATGGGAAATGTTTTTCTTTAAAAAACACCCCACTCGCCCGATAAACCGGTCTCTACTTATGTTTTCAAAAATGGGAAATATCGAATATCATTTGGAATATCAAGGTCTTTAATAAAAGCAAATACCGGGAAAGGGACATGGGAAATATATCACATTGACGTGCATGTGGTGCTGTCTGTACAGTAGTGATAAAATGATGTGAACAGATAGAATAAACAGCATTCAGCAAACTGTCTGGACCTTAGTCACACTATAAACGACACACTGGGGTGCCGCACGCGGCACCTCAACATGCCGTGCGAGACATCTACTCTGCTGTCAGACCATTACAGACCTTCAAAACATCATCTGGCTCATTACTTTCTCCACACATCTTTTGGAAAACTCACTACAAGAAAATCGCTTTTTACAGCGTTTGAAAAACGCTATTAAATGATATATACAGCGTTTTACCAAACGCTGTATTAGCCGATGCTGTTAAAAGTCTTCGACTTAAGACAACGTTTTTTAAACGCTATAGAATGTGAACTTTAGACAGCGTTTTAAAAACGCTATAGAATGTGTAAAGTTTCCACAGCGTTTTAAAAACGCTATAGAATGTAAATTTTCTACAGCATTTTAAAAACGCTATATTAGCCAATTTTTTATTTTTTTTAATTCTATAATACCAATATACTAGCATTTTCAAATAAAATCATGGTAATTTCATTTCAGAAGCAAAAATAAATTATTCCATTCAACACCAACTATATCCAAATGTCAATATACAATAAACAATCCAACCAGTGAATAAAGATTCATTACATTAGCTTGGGAAACAATTCCCCGACAAAAACTACATAAAAGAGCCCGACTAAATGGACTCATTAAAAAATAACTAATGTAATTCTAATTTCCTGAAAATGTAATCATGCACTAGGCCAACCATCTCATTCCGCGGATTTTCTTTATTTGAAACTTACTTCTTTGCCGACCTTATACCCTTTCTGCTCCCAAAGCCAACCACATAAATAGGCTACTTGAAATCCTCCGAAATATGAAAAACATGCCCGTAGGTTGAAGTTGTAGCAGCGAAAATTATCCCCGAAAAGATGCCGCACGTAGTAGAAGTCCGAAGAAAAACAATTGCAGAAAGAGCTATAATAGACATCCACCCCAAGCAAACAAAAGCAGGCATTACCTTCTTCCAATTCCTCCTTGCGTAGAAGATCAAAATTTGGCTGCCTGCATTTAGGAAAAAAAAAAAAAGGGCTTAAGTGTCAGATTATGTAACAAGATCCCGGGTTAAAAAGAATAGGAGACTCGACAACATCATAAAATGGAAATAGCTCAAGTCTAGAATTGATAGTCTGCGTGACAACTTTAATATCAAGTTTGAGAGCTCTATCGAAAACAGTATACCAAAACCTGCTATTGTTCGACAACCAAGTAAATGCAGCTCATTTAGAAAGAATAAAATAGGTATTAGAGAGTACTAACTCTGACAATACTTTGGACATGCCCTAATTTGGTATCCAAATATCAATACACATGGGACAAATAGAAGATCACCAGCTCTCTACAACGAACATAGAAGCATAATTACTATTAGCCAAAGAATGTAGGAGTAACCTTCACGTCATCACAAACAGTTCTTTAAGACATTAGTACCCTCACACATGACTGATGGCTAGTATAGTTTTCGCACCAATTTCTTTTGGTGTTATTGCAGCAGCAAAAAAAGTAACTGGAACACCTCTGAATGGGACAATATATAGAATAGCAAGTGTCCCCCCTATGTCTTATTTGTGTCCCAAAGTCTAGTGGATTTTGATTATGGTTTAAAGTGCTCTGGTTTCAACAATGGTGGCAATATATCAAAGGTTTTGTTTCTCTTTTGCTACAGAAGTACCAAAACACCTAATCAGATCACTGATGGAAATCAGACCACCTACTTTTGAGGGAAAAAAGTGAAAATCCAAAGTACGAACTAGTACCGGAGCGCGGCACTTAGGAAAATAGGATAAGTGTAGGTACTGCGATTATCTCATTCCAAGTTGAATCCCTTCCAAAATATCATTCCTAGTTGAATCATTTGTAAAATTCAAGAAACCAAGCCAGTTCCTAACTATGTGTTTCGCTATGCGGCAATCACCATGGCTAAACTGTACTGCACTATTGGCTGAACCAAAAGGTTTTAAGGTTTAGCAATGGAGAAGCTCAGCTAGTTTGTATTTTTTTTTTCATAGTTTCCCCTTTAGTCTGATATATCGTGCAGAGAACAAGTAGATTTCTTATCTTCACCAAGACTCAAGCCTATAATTCCCTTTCGGGGAGTAGGAGATACCATACAAGTAAGATAAAAGACACTGCCAAAGCCCTGATGATCAGGAAACAACCGAACAAATGGAACTGAGATATAACCTATGACAAATAAAAAAAATTAAAAATTCACCAAATAAATGATGAAGCAATTACCAAAAAATGATGCTTGAGCCAAGGTACAATGGTCCTTGCAATCAACCAAGCGAGAGACCTACATAACCAATTTCTTTGTGAAACACAAAATTGGCCAAAACAGATGACTAACTACTTTAAACACAAAATTCGGACAAACAGGACGATATATGGTACACCAAACAGTTGCATTCATTGCTGTCAATCAGGAAATAAGTAGGAGATAAGCAGAATCAAGAACAATCTCAGAAGCAACCATACCATGACCAATTGGTGAACGACAAATACCAATCCGTGCGTGATTGTGGAACATAACTATTTATGTGAGAAAACTATGTAAAAAGCTGAACCTTCAACCCCACACATTTAACTACCAGCCGAGCCACTTGGCTATTCAAACACATACAATATTGATCAATGGTGACAGACAATGAGCATAGTGCTCACGCAAGAGATAAACGAAATTTACCCACAAACTAAAATCAATGGCTCAAAGTTTTAATTACTTCGAAGTAAAAGAAAACAAGAAGTAGGGGAATGAGCTAGAATCATTCCCATAATTGCTTGAGATATTGAAAAGCAAGCTGTCCAAATTCAAGTTATTGCGTATGGCAACCAATCAAGGTCGCTGTCTGAAAGGCACACATGCCTAACTCCTACATCTTCAGTGGGTTCAATTCATGCCTGGGAACAAGACTAACTATGGTCCACGGGGCTCAATCATGGTGATGGTGTTATTGTCGTCAAAGGGAGATATTTTTTATATCATGAACCCCATATTTATCGTCGTAGATGCTAATGGTCGACACTATCATCATATGCTCTCATTCGAATAAACTAACAATGTCATGAAAAAAGAAGTATATAACTTGCATTGATCTGTTTTGCCTGCATAATTAAGTTATCCTAACCATATAAAAGCACAACTGTCCATGATATAATAGAAATTGGCCGCCGTAGAAAATTCACACAAAGAAACCACGAAGAATATTAGAGTTTGCTGAAAAAGAATGCCTATTAAAGACAGTTCTTCCTGAATTCTTTTTGTTTCCTTGAAGAATTTTGCTACTTCAGTTTGATAACACCACCGAAATAGTAACATAACAAAATGAACTGTCCTAGAATCCATAGTTCCAATTTTTCAATCGACTAAACAAGTTCGTAGCACGCACATTGACTACAAGGAGCTCTAGCTAAGTAACACCTAGTCAAGGTCCTCAGAGAGGCTACCTTTGGTCCGCTCCAGTTATAACTGTAAACCAGCAAGAATCAGTAATGTGTGATGCAGTTCTCCTAATTATCACATCGGTGCTCGCAATACTTAAATTGCATTGAATTTGACCTGACGATGCCATCAAGTACTCGTGAACAAAAAAGAAAGGGTAGCGAAATATGGGGCAATACCATAGGTTTGTCATAAAACGGAAAGCCTTGCATTTGGCGAAGTGCACTTGAGGCGGAAGACACGTCTTCGAACACAACCCAGGCTTGACCTTTGTGTTTAAGCGTCTTGAATGCCAAAACCTCCAATATCTTCCCGAATTGAGAGAAAACGGCCAGCAGGGATTTCTTCAACTCTTTGAAAAATCAAACTCATACTTAAACACCTCTGTTCGAGAGAGAAAGAGGAACTAGGGCAAAACAAATACTCCAAAAAAAGACGATAGGGAAAGGGAAATGCCCTCCAACATGGTACCATATTCAACATTTTATTTGACTACACTTGTAAGTGTTAACATAAAGACCTGGATGCAGTATGTATGAATCACTTGTTCTGCTTTAATGTTCGAACTTATTTTTATCTATGTTCTGCATCAGCGTTTTCTCAAACACATAGACACATAGTATAGAACTAAGTGAAGGCTAATAACAACCATTTCATGTCATTTTTCACACCTTTTTTGCAATATAATGACCTAACGCATACAATGAGTTACCAACAGGCATTAAAACTACACCAAAATGCACATACCTTTCACTTGTCTTTTCCTTAAAATTTTTTTTAACCTAATCTTAACTTTGAGGCTCTCCAAAGTTCATCCATTTTCTGAAAAACAAGGATTAATGAGGCTGAAAGAGCATTGGAAAGAAGAACATGTACTTGCAAAAATTGGTGATCAAAACATATACTTGTAAAATCGAGTAATAGATACGACAAGTTGCTTAAATTCCCATTTCCTGCTACTCAAACCTCAAGCACTAATAGATCAGCAAGAAAAGGCAAACATAAAAAAGGAAAACCCAATGGCTTAGCAAAAAGCCCAATCCCTCACTAGATTACCTAAAAAGACAATACAATCAGGACTTAGATAGGGTCATGCCCAAATATGTCGTCATGCTCAAAAGGAGTACATACACAATATATGAGACTAAATTGCACAACCAAATACTAGTTTGTCTTGGTCATTCAAACACTTGGACCATACCTGCATGAAGTTTCCCGATGACCCTGCATTTGGTTGCAGATACATGGGACAGATAGAACATCACCAGCTATCTACAACAAACACAGAAGAATAATTACTAATAGCCAAAGAAAAATGAGAATGCTTGTAGCTGTTACTTAAGAATAAAACCAAACAAATGGCTAGAGTTCAACGCCATATGCCCATGAAAGACGACGTGACTATATATCTTATTATACCTCCACTATAGTAACACGAGAAATTGAGTCCCTCGCACAGTTGCACAGCCGTGTTTGACAAGTTTTAGTGACCACGTACTCTCTCCGGAAACAAGTACTAAAAGAACTATGAATGCAGGAAGCATATAATTCTATGGTTTAAGAAAGCTTACAAGTTTACAACCATGGCACCACCACAAAATAATCACCATTAACTTTTCCAACGACACCATCCTAATTCAGATCGTGATTGCTGCAAAACAAGTACAATATACACTAATCGCCAAGCCGTAAATACTTTGTCAAAAAAAATGGATAGTAGGTAGAGGGGGTCAAACTTGGTGGATGAGTAACAAGAAAAATACTTGTTGTAAAAATAAAAATACCCATTATAACAGGGGAGAACATACTTATGAAAAAAACAGGGGAAAACATATATAACAGTTTGCCTCATAAGGCACTTGAAAAATTAGTAGACCTAAGTTTCTTACTAATTAATCCAAACGTCAATCGATCAATATCCAAACTAACCTTAAACACAAAACACTAATCATAAAGACATCAACAAACATGAAGTCATGAAAATAGATACACTTAAAGAATAGTCCCTGTATGAATTCCCTGGCCCACTTTGAATGGCAATTGAAAGAGCAAAACATGAAGATATGTAGAGCCTTCTACGAACAAAAAATATGTGTTGGTTAACAATCTTCAGATCGTTCAAAACCTCCATTGCTTAATACTTGAGAAAGTTCAAATTAGTCAAATAAAAAGCTTTACTGAAACACACATATCAAAAAAAATGTAACAGAATCAGACCAACCAACATCAAGCATCAATAAGCAAATTTCGAAGAGAAAGCAAAGCCTAGATAATTGACTGAATATACGAAAACAAAATAAGTTCACTTAAGTAATAACACTTGTTTAGGGCTGCTAGTAGTGGAATTTTTGCTCGCCAAAGCCAGAGATCGGTTGTGCTTATGTGATTTTGTGCCTGTGCAATCGAGGGATAGCCATCGAGAGGGATCCAGAGTTTGACGAACAGGAGGAAATCGAGGACTTACAATTAGCGAACAGGAGGACTTAATTTCGATACTCCATCACAATCGATATCTAGGGTTTTGGTAGCCACACCGTTGAAATCAAAACCCCAAAACAAAAATATGTATATACGTGCATATATCTTGGGTCAATCGAGAGAGAGAGATACCTTGTGAAGTAGAGAGGTGAGGGTTGGGAGCCATCGCCCGCTTGTGCTACTGAAGCAGATGAACACCATGGATACACCATGGTTCTAGGGTTTCTTTGCAGAACAAGATGGAGGGGAGAGGGAGAGCAACTGGTGAGTCGATGTGTGAGGGTTTCTCAGAGCGTTGATGAGATCGTCGAAGGGGGAGTCGGTGTGCGAATGGCACCAGTACTGAAATCTTAAAATTTTTAGCAAATCATGAGTCGACGTCACTGTGCAGTTGTTGGTCGCGGGGGGTCGAAGGTCGGATGGGGAGAGAGAGAGAGAGATAGAGAGAGAGAGAGGGGTGAGGGAGGAGATGTGTCGTGCCTCCATCTCTGGAATTTTTTTGTAAAGGGGTATGGGATTAGGGCACAAAGGGATGGTGAGTTTTTAGTGGAACACTATATTTTAGATAATGAAACGCTATTGTTAAGAAGGCGCGAAGCTTCCTTCTTATTCTCCCGCTGAAAAGCTAAAAATGTACCCCTACGACAACATTTCTAAAAGAACGCTATTAATTAATGCTATAAAAACTCATATGTGTTGTAGTGACTTATCAGAAGCCTCACGACAGTCAGATCATCCCAAGGATGTCTTTTTTTCTCAAAACACGACTTTCAAACAGTTTTTAACGTATTTGATCATTCGGGATGATCTAGAAAACCTTTTTTAAGGGCCAAGACATGGCTTGTAGATATGGTCTTGTTTTGAAAGAAACAAAAAACAGTAAACAGCAGATACAGACAGTCACAACAGAGAATAACTCGGATCCAGACAGCCTGCCTATAGCAATATTAACATGTAAGATGCCGTGCACTGTAGATCAAGGTGTCGCGCCCTGGTCTGCCAGCCACGTGGTATCTCAACCTCAGCACAGTGCTGACTTTATTTTGTAAAAATGAGTTTTAAATCAGAATCTATCCAAAAGGGATTAGATCCGACAGCAGGAAAGTCCCCTCAGGACCAGAACTGAGTCTAGTCCAAGGAAACTTGTTTTTACCTTTGGTGTTGAGCTCGATCAAGGATGGTTGATGCAAACATAAGGATGGATCGCGACGGATGTGGATGGAGGAGGTTGAATGAGGCAAAGAAAGTATGGGTGTGAGAGAAGGTTAGGTATTTTGGGGGATGGGTGAGGCTTTGAAGTTAATGAGAGATCAACTTCAATGATGAGAAGGGAGTGAGTGAAAGTGCTTAAAGAATGTCTTTTGGGAACGACATTCTTTAAGACTTGGAAATGGAAATGGGAAAGTGAGTAGAAAACTAGAGAGAGAAAGCTTATGGAGCAAGAATGCCCAAAAGCCAAGAGAAGAGCCAAAAGGAGAGCTCATTTCCCTTGAGTGGAGGGGTTAATTTATAGGTAAAAGGCCAAGGATTTTGAATTTCAAATAGTGGAGGTATTTTCTGGGCGGACCGAAAGTGCACTTTCGGCTGAGCCATTCATCAGCTGTGGCTCAAACTGGCGTGGCCGACAGCTTTCTGAGCCAATCAGAACTTTTCTCAAGGTGTCGTGCAGTAAGGCAAGGTTGCGCACGGTCCCTAGAATTTCCACCTGCTGTGCTCTGCAGTGCCATTCTGCACGGTACCTCCTGTTTCGGTCCAGGGGCTTTTGGGCTTTGTCTGGGCTCTTTGGGTTCTTTTGGGATTTTGGGCTTTTTGGTTGTTTTGGCTTTCATGGGCTTAAAGGAGATCATTTTTCAAGCTCACAAAGGTATCGTTTCCTTTATTTCATCATCGGGGTGGACAAAGACTCTCCGAGGTCCGGAATGGGGTGTCTATAGAAGTTCTTCATGAAAACTGAAATAATGAACATAAAAGCCAAATTTAAACATACGTAACTAAACAAGACACAGTTGTTTAGTTACCAAACTACAATTCATAAACTAAACTTCCTCATTAGACATGTCATAATCTAAGAGATACTTGTTGTTTGCCAACACATTTGAGCACTCACGTGCTGTAAGTTCTCTTTCGCTTGCCTCAGCTACCTCCCTTGCAAGCTGAAGCAAGTAGTATTGACATCTATGTAATAACATTCTATTATTCTCTCTCCTTATTCTTTTTACCATTTGTTCATAATCAAGCCTATTCTTGCACTGCATTTGTATTGCTCGGTGACGGGGTATCGGTGAAGAAAGTTCCTGGAGGTCATTGAACAATCCCTCTTGCTCTTCCAACCTAAAAGGCCACTCCTGTCGGAGACCAGCGTAGTAGTCTTTAGGACTGGAACGTCTCTCTCTCCAGTATTGATTTCTAACGGGGCGAGTATCCAACGAGAACTAGAACTGTCATCGGCCTTATAACTTCACCGGAATGGTTAGATAATTATATCACCTACATGCACATAAACTTATACACCTCAAGCAAAATGCACATGTCATAGGCGTTACAATTATATTGAGTCAGTACTTTTCAGAAACAAGTCAAATCGACCATAAATGCTCTTTAGTCACCAGCAGATTTCTTTCTATAAAAGTAGGACTGTAATGCACGTGTCATATGCATTATCAATAGGCCGAGTTAGTGCTTTTCAGTGACATGACAAATCGAACATAAATGGTATTCAATCAGAAGCATATTTTTTTTTTGTAAAAATATTTGTGATGCACATCTCATATGTGTTATCATTAGGTCGAGTCAAGGTTTTTCAATGACAAGAAAAATCAGACATAAATGGTATTCAGTCATCAGCTGATTTCTTTCTTTACAAAAATTTGTAACGCACATGTCATATGCATTATCATTAGGTCGAGTCAGTGCTTTTCAGTGACAAGACAAATCGGACATAAATGGTATTCAGTCAGAAGCAGATTTTTTTTCTGTAAAAATAATATTAATGAACATCTCATATGCGTTATCATTAGGTCGAGTCAGGGCTTTTCAATGACAAGTCAAATCGATCATAAATGCCTTTAAGTCACCAGCAGATTTCTTTTTGTAAAAATAGGATTGTGCACATGTCATATGCGTTATCATGAGGTCGAGTCAGTGCTTTTCAGTGACAAGTCAAATAAACCGGATAATTGCTTTTTAGTCACAAGGTGATTCGTTGGACACAAAAGATTTGTCAAGTCTAATTTTATGAATAACGCGGATAAAATTTTTTTATGAATAAACAAAAATTCAATAAGAAATTGTTCACACTAAACAATGAAATCTATTAAAGCAAACATCTTCATTAACATCCAAAGGAAAATTTCATTCAATAACATAAACCCTTCGTCCAACAATACATTTTGTTTATTCGTCATCGGAATAATCAGAAAGTTCAGGATCGGTTGCGTGTTGTGGATCCATTTTAATGTTGTTAATCAAATCTCATGGGTCATAGCCATCCCGTTCACCATCCCTAATGGCAGTGGCTATCATTCCTTGTCGCATAACCCGACGCGACATTGCATTTATCTCCACCTTCAGCCTTTGGCAAACATCGTTATGTACGTAACATGTTTTGCCTTCTCCCGGCTATCATCTCCGCTGACTGTTGTGGGCTACCACAGCCCCGGGTGGAATCGAGGCGGCCCGAAAAAGAGGAGCCACGCCGTTCCTTGGATTTTGAAAATTTTTGAAGAGTCGCCACCCGGATTTGTGGTTCGTCACCCGAGAAACCGTTTTGATTGAAAATGATTGATTTGAATTGAAAACCAGAGATTTGTTTTGAGGGTTCGGAAGCCATGTTACGAGGGGGAAAGGGTTTTACGGCACCCCCCTCGCCCGATTTGAAATCGGTCTCTACTAAACATTTGTGGGATTTGTCAAAAGATTTTATTTCATTTAGTCACTTAGCAAGTATTCACAGATATACATCAAGTACAGGAGGTGCATGCATGTGCAAGTGTACAGTGAGTAAATGAAGAATGGTGATGAAATGCAAAAATGCTAGAAGTTGGAAATCCCTGTCACTGATCCACTCTCAAGCGCTCGGAAGCATTCCCGAGCGCTTGGGAGTATTGTATGCCCAATCCTGCAAATCACGTTAGCGCAACAGAATACAACAGAACGTAATACTGGAAATATAAACTAAAATAACATTAGTCATGTCTCGGGCTCAACAGAGGATTTAGCAGAATGGGATGAGACTCCATTCTTCTATACCATGCACCACTACCTTTCTGGAAAGCAGCTTTATATTCATAAGAGCAAAAAGGGATACATTCATAGACATGCAAACACAGCATATGGATCAAACTGGAAGGAAAAACAGATTAGAGCTACATGCAGACACTCTCAAGCACTTGGGAGTGTTCCCGAGCGCTTGGGAGTCTTCCACACTCCAAGACTGCTTTCATTCCACTGATGCACTCTTTGTAGTACACTGGTGTACTGGATCTTGTGTTTTTGAGGTATGAAAAAGATTTCTCTTTTCAAATCCAAGGCTTAATTCCTTTTGCATGTTCTTAAGTAAAATGGTTTTCCCTTATTCGTTCTTTTCAAAAGAAGATCATCTACACCAATGCACTTCAAATAAGTTGAAATGTTTAAAAATACACCCTACTCTTCATGCATGTCCATGTAAATGCTTAAAAGAAAGAAAATTGGTCTGGAGCCACTCTCGAGCGCTCTAGAGTAGTTCCGAGCGCTCGGGAGTGCTTCCAGTGAGCTGATACAGAGAAATGTATTTGCACCCCTTTGCTTTTGTTGTTACACCAAGGTCTCTCAACCCATACTCAGTATTAAAGACTGAGAGGGCTGAGGGACCTCCCTCGGAAAGGAGATACAGCCCTGTTCTTATTGGTTTTTGACACTAAGGTAGAAATCCTCTACCTTTGATTGAGGAGTTTGCTTCTTGAGAGACTTTGAGAGATGAAAGAGGAAGAGAAACCAGGAAAATCAAAGCTTTAGGATACTCTAGACTCCTTGCATGTCTTTGATGCCTTGATTTTTTTTTGGTGGCTTTACCTTTAAAAAAAAAATTTAAGGAGATGGAGAATGTACTGGTTTTTGAACAGTCAAAGGGGGTTTTTTTTAGAGAGAGCATTTTCGTGGCTGTTCTGTGCTGGAATGGCCTTTATGTAGGCAAAATAGTATATGGTCTCATTTTGGCAAATGAAATATGGCATTTTTGAAAATTTTCAGACTTGACTCCCCTCTGACTGAGAGTGCTGTCTGAGGTTTGCATCGGTTGAAAACGGCTGCAATGATGGCCTGCATGGGAAGTGGGGAAGCTCCATCATCCATTGGGTAGCGCTGAAGTCTCGAGCGCTCGGGAGAATTCTCGAGCGCTTGGGAGGTAACTCTCGAGCGCTCGAGAGTTTGTTAAGTCCCAGGTTTTGCAAATAGTTTGGAGCGCTTGGGACTGCTCCTGAGCGCTTAAGACTGATTTTGACATTTTATTTTCCCTTTCAAAGTCTTCAAGAAGCAAAGTCTGACTGGTCTAAGGCTTGTTTCGATCGAAATTCATCATCGGGGAGCCTCCGGGCCCCAAATTAAGGAAATTCGAAGTGTTCAAATTGGGGTGTCTACAGTTGCCCCACTTTGGATGGCGCTCGACATCATGTCTGGATGTGAGTGACATTCAAAGATTGAGACAGCCCAATTCGAGCCACATCAAATCCTTAATTTCAAACACAAATGCAAGTAAAAGAGTTTGATGCACGTGGTCGCGTCTTTTCAGACTGCCTACGTACCCTTCCTTGCAGGGATCAGACCAGCGTAGTTCCTTGGGGCAAATGCAAGCACGTGTGATGCATGCACGAGAAAGATGGACAATACCTTGACAAGATAAGTATGCAATGGGTCCACCTGTTGCTCTGTTTGGTGAACAGGAAATGCAAGCACGCGTGATGCATGCACGATAAATGATCGACAGAACTTAGATAAAATAAATGCACATGGGGTTCACCTGTTGCTCTGTTTGGTGAATGAAAACGTGCAAACACGTGTGATGCATGCACGAGAAGTGACCGACACGAGTTTGATAAGACGAATGCATGGAAGTCCACCTGTTGCTCAGTTTGGCGAACGGGAATGTGGATAAAACAGCACCTGTAGCGTAAAAATACCTGCAAACAAGTTGAAATTAGCTTCGATTGACTATCGAGTAAAATTCCAAATCGCGGGACGTGAGTCCGAGATCACGTCATCGACGGAGTTTCGCTTCCTGCAGTCTCGTTCAACGCGGTTGAAGCCAGGACTGAGATTGATTTTGTAAAAGGAAGAAGAAGTTAAGCAATTCTCTGGAGCAGGAAACACACGAGGCGACGAAGAATCGACACGGAGGCTGAGGATAGATCTCAGCGCTCAGAACCACTCCCAAGCGCTTGGGAGTGGTCTCGAGCGCTCGAGACCGCTGCTGGGGACCATTGTCCTTTTCATCTTCTTCGACTGGTTTTGGGGTTTAAACCCAACTCTTGAGTGCTCGAGAACCAGGAAATCCGTACGCACCTCGAACTCTCAAGCTCGATCGTACCCACTCACACTCTCAGGTGAACTCTCTCTCTCACATGTTCGATCTCTCTCTCTCCTCTCTCCATCTCAGACTCTCTCATCTCTCTCACAACGAACCGAGCTCAGGATATCGAGATCTCTACGATCTTCCACTGGGCAATCGTGTGCCAAGAGGTTCGGATAAAAGGGAAAAAGAAGTCTTGGGGAGGTGAAGGGGAAATTATGGCCAGAGACGGTGAGGAAATGGCGCCCAGCCGCGAGGCGGCGGCGACGGAGGAGGCCAGCAGAGCCAGGGGCGAGAACGCGGCGGCGAGGATGGAGGAGGTTGGTGAAGTCCCAGCAGAGAGGGATGACATGGGCGGAGATGATGAGGGGCTGCCCGGCCGCGAGGAGGCAATGGCTATGCCGGCGGAGGAGACCAGCAGCAGCGCTGCTACGCTAATTCAGGAGAGGGTGGTATGTGAGGATCTGATCGCAGGGATTGAGGCCAGCAGGGGTACGGGGGCAGTGGAGAGTAGCAGCGGAGATTTGGCGGCGATAAGAGATATCAGAGATAGCGGAGTTGTACGCGGAGAGGACGGTGAGCTGGCCATGAGCAGTAGAGGTGCGCCGGAGAGTGACACGGGGGTCTCAGGTAGCGGTGATGGTGGCACGGGTATTCCTGATACCCCTATAGTGGAGGATTTACTTGTGGCCGCGGAGCGGGCCAGCGACGAGGTGGTGGTGGCTGGGCACGTCGTTGCGACGTCGGTATTGAGAGCGGCGGTAGTTGAGTCGAGGGTTGGTGACAGTGGGATCGGGGCTTCACAGCCGGTCCCATTCGTGGAGGGAGACTTTCTAGACTCAGCGAGGCCGCGGGACATTCTGGACGCCCTTGGTCTCGATGCCAGGGTGAGGGAGGTGCTGAGGGAAGTGAGGACAACGGAGGATCAGGCCTCGGTGCTTTTGCTAGGAGCGCTGCTGAGCGGTGCAGGGGTGATGGCGGCGGGTAGGGGGTCGTCGGAGGCAGCTGACCTGGGGATGGAGGAGGAGCCGGAGGAGGAGATAATTGTTGAGGAGCGGGTCACCGCGGCTGACGAGGCGAAGGCCTACTTGGCCCGTGCACGACCTGGTTTACGTCGGATGCTTACGCACCGCGGTTGCACTTTTTTGAGGCGACGGGGATGACTGGTTACGTCCCTGCCCGGACAGATTATCCAGAGGACCTGCTCCTCCGAGATCGAGCCTCACACATTTCTTCTAGCTGGACGACGGTACGATTTTAACACTTTTCTTCCTGCATTAGACTTGCTTTTGTGAATCATTGTATTGCTTATTGACGTTATTTCCTTGCTCTGTTGAAATAGCGTACCAAGGACATATATGGTCACGGAGGCTCAGGCCATTCATTGGAGTATTTCAGAGAGTTGCCCCGGAGAGTGCGGGAGTTGGTGGAAGAGACAGGTTTTGGGCCGTTCATCCAGCTTGTCGACACAGGGTCGACTGCAGATGATGATGGCGTCATGAGCGGTGGTGGGACACCACCAATACGTTTCACTTTCGGGGAGATGACGGTGACGCCTCTTGACTTTGTAGCGATCACGGACTCGGGTTGAGGCGAGCCGATTCCTTCGACCCAAGAATAGACTGGATGATGCCGCTTTGAGATGGTTCCTGACGGGTTCCACGCCACAGCGGAGGGGTAGCCGAGTAAGGACAGTTTAGCAGTACTGGGACCATGAGCCGGCGGATGACGCCGAGGTGGCCTGATGGCCAGGGCCTATCTGCTGTACCTGTTCGGGGCTTCTTCGCTCCCACTCAGCACGATCTCGGTTCACCTGAGTTACTTGGCGTGCTTGGTTGATCTCGAGGCGCGGCCGATACGACCGGGAGGTGTTGCTCGCGGCACCCTTCTATCGCTTCCTGGAGCTGCCTCACGCGGAGTGGGAGACAGCATAGGCGGCTACTGGAGGGTGATCGAGGTATGCTTCGACATTACTGCTTTTGAATTACTTGAATGACGCTTTGATTGACTTGATTGATGCTTTGATTGACTTGATTGATGCTTTGATTGACTTGAACATATATTAACTTGAATTGAATCGACTTCCAAAACATGCAGCTTTGGGCTTACGAGGTCTTGGGCATGTTCCCGCCCGAGAACACTTGCACAAATCCTCATCTGCTTCCACGTGCGCTTGCATGGAGTACAGAGTACCGGAGGGCCAAGGAGCGGCGTGGACAGGTGATGACTTTCCGGCGCTGGCTGGATAGCATTACTGGGATTACGGTACCAAACGGAATCCTTCCTTTCTTTTCTTGCTTGTGCTTTCCTTTATGAAATTTGGTCATCAATGTAAAACAACTGAATGCAGGTTCACTGGGACCGATGGGCGAGAGTGGAGGCTGACTTCCTTCCGAGGAGCCGGGAGGTGACGAGGAGTCGGGTCCTGCTGGAGTGTCCCCTGGGCTGGCAGTGGTACTTGGGGGATCGGGTGACGCGACAGTCACTCGGCCTTCCAGAGTTTGTTGTGCCGGGGCCACTCCCTCCACGAGTGCAGCGGACTGAGACGTACACTCGGGCTGAGCTGGAGCAGTTCACGGTGCCGGATGCTGACCTGGAGAGATACCTGCGGCGCACGCTGGACTATGCAGCTTACAGAGACAGACACCTAGCCACCAGCTTGGGTGTGGAGAGGGAGCTGGAGAGGCGGGTCGCTGAGGCTGAGGCCAGGAGGGCCAGGGGTGAGGCTGGGGGCGAGGCTGGAGACGAGACAGGAGAGGAGACTGGAGGGCGAGGCTGGAGATGAGACAGGAGAGGAGACTGGAGGGCGAGGCCGCGGCGGTCGCTCTTCACACGGTAGGGGGGCGAGGTGCTAAGCCTCCTGCTGGCGGGAGAGGTGCTAGCTCCTTGGGCCGAGGTGAGGGCAGCTCACGGGTTCCAGAGGCAGCTGCGACTTCTGCACCAGCCGGGTTACCGACGCTGGACTGGTCGATAGGGGTGAGGGACCCGTCTGGAGCACGGGCGATGCTAGACATTCCACGCCTTCCACAGCCACGGATGCAGCTTCCCGCACAGGTATAACACAACTTTGTCTCTTTCAATGCTTCAAATGTTTCTTGTTCATGCATACACTATTTTGACTTTTGAACCATCGTGCAGGTGCCGCGAGAATGGGCAGAGCAGGCTATCATGCTGATGGTGGGGATGCGGCAGTTGCTGAAGGACTGTGCTAAGGGGAGGACCCTTCAGACTAGACCTGTTCCTGAGCCTGCTTTACCTGTTGCTGCACAGGTATGAAAATGCAAATGCATGCATATTTGTCTTTTGGATTTTAAACATGTATATACATAGAAATGAATGAATGCTCGCATTATGCAGGAGCCACAACGCTCGGCCTAGACACGCCACGGGATACCGCAGTCGCCACGCTAGCACAAGAGGCGAGTAGACAGAGCGGGTGGCGGTTCCGAGGTCGTTCTAGAGCAGCATGGCCGAGACGCCGCGAGAGTCTGAGGAGAACACAGAGGAGTCGCTCGAGTCACGAGCTTTAGGGTCTACGGACTCGAGTACTGCCTCAGGCCCTTCTGACGACGACGATGACGGCAGGGACGACGTTGAGAGCTCTGAGTCCGAGGGACACCAGCAGAAGAGGATTCGCCTAGGCTGAGCTTTAGTTTTTTGCTTTACTATTCTTTCCTTTTGCATGGGCCCGTGTGCCAGCACAGTTGTAGCTTTCAGGCCTGCGTGCCTTGATTTTGTTTGGGCCTGCGTGCCCCGGTAGATAGGATTTGGCATGTGTTTGCCCCGGCTTCTGTACTTCCTTCCTTACTCATTGTAAATGCCGCACTTTATTTATGAAAATTTGCACTTTGCTTCATTTTGCATTCGTTCGCACTTCCTTTAAGAATTGTATTTTATGAAATATGTCCGTCTAGCTTTGAAAGAAAGTAAAGAGCACGCGAATTTCAACCGATACTCTCAAAATGTAATAAAACTTGACAAAAAGCAATTCGACTCATAAAATTTGACTTGGAATGACACAAAAATGCCTGAACTTTACCGTGATTAGACACGAGAGTAGGATACGAGAGTATTTAATCCAAGCTCACGCTTCCAATGCCACCATGAATAATGGAGTAGGGGCGTTTGAAGGCGAAAATTGGTTTCGCAAGCTACGGCGCGTGTTTGATCACTTCACACAGTCACTAGCACGTATTAAAACTTGCGCATGCCATTAGATTCGAACGAATACTCTCGACACGAATTTTGACATGTTCACGGGAAGGAAACCATTGGGATTTTGAGGTTTTTCGAGGAATATTCATGAAGACTCAGACAAACGGATAACTGGACACGCTGTATTCCCTCAGGATTAGGTTGGAACTTGTTAAACAGGATGAATCAAGCTTGAGGTGTCATCTCGGGCCTAAAACCAGGGAAGAAACTTGCTGTCAAAACTGCAGAACTCTTGAGCGCTCGAGAGTATTGTCGAGCGCTTGGGAATTCACTCCGAGCGCTCGAGACTGCTGTGGTTTGCAGGTCCGTGTTCTCTTCCAAGATGATTTCCCAGCTCTCTTGTGTCTTTTTGCTCTGTATGCACACTTCCAATGTGCCTTGTAAATGTGCATGGACTGCTTTCCAAAGATCAGCGGTTTCCCAAAGCAAGACTAGCGTTTTTCCAAAGCTTTTCCAAAGTTTGAATTTCAAAAGAACTTTGAAAATATGGAACATGATAAGTTCTAAGGCTGGTGGGGAAGTGGTGTTGTCCCTTCTAGGCTTCTATAAATACCAGACTCACTTTGGTAAGTTGCTCACACTCCATTCCATCATCCATCTCTCAAAAGTCCCACTTCTCATGGCTTTGCTGAACCAAGTCTTACTTCGCCCTTGGTTGGACAGCCTTGATGGCATTGATTGGCTGAATTTACGAGGGCATCGCCTTCATGCCTTGAAGTATCTCCGTGAGGTGACAATCCGGCCTGTCCTGCTGTACGTGGCTGCACGCTTTTGGGATCCCGAAGTGCATGTCTTTCGCTTCGGTTCTCAAGAGCTATGCCCCACTGTCGAGGAATTCCATGCCTACCTGGGGAGCCATGACTCTACCGAGCCAATTGTTCCAATGCTTAGGGAGAGCATGAAGAACATCCTAAAAGCCAAGCTGGGTGTCAGCGGGAATGTTGCTGAGTCCTTGACCCGGGGCAATGCCATCAATATCGTGCAGTTGTACGAGAGATTCAGTCCACCTGGAAACCTGACGGACTTTGAGCATCAAGGTCGTCGGATGATGGCTTGTTGTATCTGTCTCTTGGCGGCCTTCTTGTTGGTTCCCTCTGTCGGTCAGCCCAGTTCTCTATTGGTTGGAGTCGCTGCTCAGATTGAGGCTCGCAAGGACGTTGCGCCTTTGGTCCTTGCAGAAACCTTGATGGGGTTGGATGCTGTTCGTGCTGGACGCACGAGGGTTTTTGGTGGTAGCCCGCTGTTGCTGCAGGTTAGGAACCTCACTCAGCTCTCCTTTTTCTATTTCTCACATTTATTTTACCTCGACACTCGGCTTAGGCTTTATCTGGCTTCTTACTTGTTTTCTCTCTCTTTGGATAGATGTGGCTTTGCGACAAGTTGGGTTTGCTGATACCGCCGGCAAATGATTGGTGGTATCGACCAAGCGGATGGAATCGTCCTTTCCAGGTGATGTACAGCAGTGAAGATGACTGGGCTGATTTCCTCGCATCTGCTAAGGAAGACGACATCGTTTGGCGATGCCATTGGCTGAGGCTTCCTACAATGACTGTGAGCAACATGGGCTCGATGCACGTGTTTGTGGTTGGCTTGACAAGCTTTACCTTCTACTCACTCTTCCGCATCCTTCGTCAGCTTGGGCTCAGCCTGGAGGTGCCGCCGCAAGGAGCTGAAGTGCTTCGTCTCCCTCCCTTCACCATTCCGGGCCTTCGGAGTTATGTTCGAACATGGGCAGCTCGTAGGACTGAGCCGAATGACCCACTCTTCTCAATTGCTTCGACCGGAAGGTACCGCAAATGGCTAAGGAGAGATGTGGAAGCAAGGATGGGTTGATTGCTTACTTTGCCGTTTTTTGAAATAAAAGTTAGGTCTCGTTGTGCGTTTTCTATTTTCATGCTCAGCTTGTAATAAACAAATCATCAAAATAAAATTGACTGATTGAGGGTTTCTCCCTTTTCATCTGAATAAAATCGACTGAAAAGAAAGCATTTTGACTCACAATTTGGATTTGGATTTTCGTGATTTAGACCGAATCTCAGAGTGAGATTGCCTACGTATCCCTTAGGAAAGGGAATCAGGCCCTATAATCTAGGCTATGGTTTCGCTCGGGTATTAACACTCTCCTTTTTGCGCTCTAAATTTTTGCCTAGGACCGCCCTTTTGGGTTTTCGGCCTAGCGAGCTCTTTTTCGACTTTTTGCCTTAACTTTTGCCTAGGCCGCCCTTTCGGGTTTTCGACCTAGCAGGCTTGCTCTAATTTTTGCCTTGGACCGCCCGCCCTTGCAGTTTTCGGTCCAGCGAGCTCTCTCAGGGGTAATATCGTTTGAGTTGATCCAAATTGACGAGATTCGAGAATTCGTTGCCGTCGAGATCGATGATCGATGCTGCTCCTCCGGAAAGGATAGACTTGATGATGTACGGCCCGGCCCATTTTGGTCGGAACTTCCCTCGCAAGTCAAAAACTGGCACATGGATTTCCTTGACTACCATATCCCCCTCTCGCAGATCCCTCGACTTCACCTTCTTATTGAATGCTCGAGCGATTCTTCGCTGATAACCCTGAATATGGTACAACGCCCGCAATCTTCTTTCATTAGACAACATGAGTTCCTCGAACCTCCCGCTGATCCATTCGGCTTCGTCTATCCCTTGTTCTGCTATGACTCTGAGTGATGGAACTTCTAGCTCGATGGGGAGAACGGCTTCCATACCGTACACCAAAGAATAGGGTGTTGCCCCTGTCGGCGTGCGGATAGATGTCCGGTATCCCCACAAAGCTAACGGTAGTTGCTCGTGCCAATCCCTAGCTAATTCGACAGTCCTTTCGAGGATCGACTTGATAGTCTTATTAGCTGCTTCGACTACCCCATTCGTTTGCGGTCGATAAGTGGTCGAGTGATGCACTTGAATCTTGAATTCGTCAAAAAGTTCTAGAACTTTCCCTTTGAAGTGAACACCATTATCAGATACGAAGGCTTGAGGTACTCCATACCGATAGATGATGTTTTGCCTGATAAAGTGAGCCACTTGAATTGCCGTCAGAGTCTTGTACGAGGTTGCCTTAACCCACTTAGTGAAATAATCGACCGCTACCAAAATGAACCTGTGCCCGTTAGAAGCCGCAGGCGTGATCCTTCCAATGACGTCGATGCCCCAGGCAAAGAATGGCCATGGTGTCACCATTGGGTGTAACTCCGAGGGAGGTACGTGGATAAGATTTGCATGAGTTTGGCACTTATGACATCGACGAACATACTCAATGCAATCTGTCTCCATAGTCGACCAATAGTAACCCAACCTCAGAACTTTCTTTGCTAGCATCATTCCATTCATGTGGGGTCCACAAACTCCCTCATGGACTTCTTCCATTACCGCTCTCGTGTCATCACCGTGAATACACAACTTGTGGACTCTGCACGGAGATCGCCGGTACAATTTTCCACCACAGATAATGTATTGAGATGCCAATCGCTGTAACGCGATCTGATCCTTCCTGGTAGAATCTGCAGGGAACTCTCCCTTTTCGACAAGATTCCAAATGTCGTGAAACCAAGGGAGTCCATCATCAGGCTCGTCGATGTTCACGACATAGTCGTGCACGTGCTTGCCTCTTTGCTCAATCATGACAGGCCTCAGCTTCACCCCAATCGGAAGTTCCAGCATGGATGCTGAGGTAGCGAGCGCGTCGGCGAAGCGATTCTTCATCCTCGGGACGTGTGTGAAAGTCACCTTTTGAAAATTAGGAATAAGTTCGTCGAGCTGCTGATGATACGGCTTCATTTTCTCGTCTTTGACCCTCCATTCCCCGTTCGCTTGTGACACAACCAAGTTGGAATCCCCCACAACTTTCAGCACCTTGACCCCGATTTCGAGTGCAGCTTCCATTCCAACAATACATGCCTCGTACTCTGCCTCATCATTCGTGACCTCGAAGTTCAACTTGAAAGCCAGGGGAATATGTGACCCCTCAGGCGAGACTAGCAGTATGCCGATCCTGAAGCCCTTCTGGTTAGTAGCACCGTCGAAGTACAACATCCATGTCTTATTGACAGCAGTCATTACGTCTTCATCAGGAAATTGGAACTCCGTGTGTTCTGGCCCCTCGATCGGGCGATCTGCCAAAAACTCTGCTACCGCTCTTCCTTTCACTGACTTGCGGGTGACGTACTTGATTTCGAATTCAGCCAATAAGAGCAACCAACGTGCTAACTTACCGGTAAGTGCTGGCTTCTCGAATAGGTATTTGAGCGGGTCCATCCGAGAAATCAGTATCACCGAATAAGACAGCATGTAGTGTCTCAATTTCTTCGTGGCCCAAACGAGCGCCCAACATGTCTTCTCCAATGAAGTGTATCGCTCTTCGCTCCCCACCATCTTCTTGCTCAGGTAGTAGATCGCTCTTTCAACCCCATCATCTCCTTCTTGTGCGAGCATGCATCCCATTGACGAGGGCGTGACGGACAAGTATTGGATCAAAGGTTTTCCCGGAATGGGTGGCATCAAGATGGGCGGATTCTATAGGTAAGTTCTCACTGCTTCGAAAGCCTTTTGGCATTTGTCGTTCCATTCGAACTTTACGTTCTTCTTGAGCAGACGAAACAACGGCTCACAGGTCAAAGTCAACTTGGCGATGAACCGACTGATAATTTGAATTTTTCCCAAGAAACACCGGACTTCCTTCTCGGACTGAGGAGGCTCCATCTCAAGAATGGCTTTAATCTTAGAAGGATCCACCTCAATCCCCCTGGTCGTGATCATGAATCCAAGCATCTTTCCGGTCGTGACTCCGAAGGATTGAGTCGCATTCTGTACTTTCGAATCCTCTCAAAGAACTTTCAAAGCCCGGAGATGGTCTTTCCTTTCCTTTCCTTCACTATCATGTCATCAACGTAAACCTCGACCTCCTTGCGGAATCATGTCGCGCAACAAGATGGTGGCGCCTCCGATACGTTGGATCGGGCGTTCTTCAACCCAAATGGCATAACCCGATAACAATACGCCCCCATTCGGTGATGAATGTGGTCTTTTCCTGATCTTCCGGAGCTAAGAGAATCTGATTGTACCCCGAGAAGCCATCCATGAAAGAAAGTAGAGCGTGCCCTGCAGTGTTATCCACGAGTACGTCTATATGTGGCAATGGAAAATCGTCCTTAGGGCTTGCTTTGTTCAGATCTCTGAAATCGACGCACACTCTGATTTTTCTGTCCTTTTTGGGGACAGGAACAATGTTAGCTACCCAAGTGGGGTACTCCGTTACGATTAGAAAACCGGCGTCAATTTGTTTTGTAAGCTCTTCTTTTATCTTTAATACCCAATCGGGCCGCATTTTTCTTAGTTTTTGCTTCACGGGTTTGGCGTCAGGGTAGAGAGGGATTCTGTGCTCGACTATCTCCGGGTCGATTCCGGGCATGTCTGCGTGGGACCAAGCGAAAACCTCTTTGAATTCCTTCAGTAAATCAGTGAGCTCTTGAAGCTCAGTGGGAGACAGCCCGGAACCTACCTGAACGAATCGAGGGTTGCCCTCATCACCCAAGTTTATTGAGATTATTTCTTCTTTTAAAGGCTGAGCATGCCTTTCATTTTTGCGATCGATGAGGAAACGGATCTCCTTGGGAATGTCCCCATCGAGATCTATTCCTTCATCGTCGGGATCCAAACAGTTTATTTCAAAAATCGGCCAGTAAGCGAAAACGTCGTTCATTTCATTAACTAGTTCATGAGATGGGGGGAATACAGCGGTTGACTCAAATTCAAAGTAAAAGCTACGAAGTGGAGGGCCGATGGGCACAAACTCCGACTCTGTGCTAGACGACGAGTCAGTGTTGGACTCAGACTCAGACTCAGTCCAAGTGTTGTGCGTGCGAGTTACATGTGGAATGAAAGTGCAATTATCATAAACGCCTATGGCCTCCACAATGAGTTTGGAAGGGTCTTCAATTTCTTCTTCATCTTCAAGCATCAGCACAGCAAGATCTTGCATCATACCCTCTGGATCCTCACCCTAAAACAGGAGTTGGAGACTGCCCAAACCAAAAGCTTCCAGCCAGTCGAGTGCCTCAGACAGCTCTTCCACCTTTGCAACCTCTTCGTCACTCTCCCATGTATCATTGGCAAAGATTTCAAAGCCAGGATACTTCATTTTCGTCTCAAGGTCCACAAAGGGCTCAGGTTCTCCTTGGTATAGTGGCTCATTCTCCTTCAATTTCATCTCCATTGCACGGGCTCGGGCGCGATTGCGCCATTTCTTTGCTGGATCACCCTTCTTGGCCTCATATCCCATACCAAAACGCTCGTTACTTCCAGGGAAATCAGGGAACTCAGGGACTCCTTGAGCATAAAGTCCCAAGCCCATGCCCGGCAAATACTTCATTCATTTCATAATTTCCAATGCTGCAGAGCTCACCAAGAAACCGTCCTCGGCCCGAATGGTGCACACTTTTGAGGTCATAACTGCAAAGCCTCCCATGGCAACATCTTCCTCTCCATGCATAATCTCAAGCAGCGGGGAATTGTCCTCGGAGTGCGGACGAATACCAGAGTCCCCATGGATGATAAGGGTTCCAGATTCCAAACCCAGGATGAGTTTTTGATGTAGTGTTGAGGGCACACCCATAACATCCGGGCGATGTAGCCAAGGCCTTCCCAACAGGAGATTGAAAGATGAGGGTATTTCCAGCACACACAATTCGACGGTGGTCTTGAACTTACCAGTTGCCAACTCCAAGTTGATTGTCCCCAAAACATCACGACGCGTATTATCATAAACACGGACGCCCAAATTTGATGGTGTGAAGTCCTTGTTCTTAAGGCCCAAGCAATAAGCAGTGCAGAGTGGACATACGTTAATGGCGGAACCATTATCAACAAGGATCGCTAGGACACACTTTCCCAGGCACTTCATGGTAATGTGAAGGGGCTTGTTGTGGTCGGTTCCCTCGGGCGGCAGGTCTTTCTCGGTGAAGGACAAGGTATGCTGGGTGAGGTTCGGGGTTATAAGGGCAATGTGAGCTTCCGGGGCAATATCAGAGGGGACTTCGAGCCTGGAAAGGGTGTTGACCAACCTACGACGATGCTCGCGGGAGGCAGCTAACACTCCCCACATAGACATGCGAGCAGGGGTTTCCTGGAGTTGACGGATAATCGGATCAGCGGAGGCTTCAGGGTCAGATTCAGGGAGGGAATTGAGGTCGATGCACAATTTGGGTTGAGAAGGCGGGTTTGCCTTTGTGGAGTCAAGAGGGTTGTTTTGTGGAGCTTGAGGGGTGGGGATGTTCAGGCTTGTGGGGTTGACAGGGGTATTCTGCTGCGGCGGAGGGGCTCGAGATGAGCTACCCTGCTGGAGGTTGGCAGGCTGATAGACCCTTCCACTTCTGGTAAGGTTACTAACTGTTTTGGGGATTGGTTCCCACCAAGTACCTTCCCAGAAATCGGAGAAGTCAAAGTCACAGTCGTCTGCCTTACGCTTCCCTTTGTCAAGTGCTGTCTTCTCCAAAGTTTCGTTGAGAGTTTCCATTTCCAAGGCATGCCAGATGCTGTCTTCCTCCAAAGAATTCCAGAAGTTGACATTGTTGCTGCTGTTGTCATCATTAACCTACAGAGATCCTTCGTCTAGCATGGCCTTATTGACAGTCAGTTCCTCGCCATCCATCCATACATTTACCAATTCAGACTTTCCCCACAGATCTTCTGGATCCAACACGCAGATGCTGGGCTCATCAGGGATTTGAACTACGGGCTTGGAAAAGAACTCCTAGACGATGAATTCCTGTGGGAAGAAAAGATAATCCATGGAACGCTCTAGAGCGTCGGAGTCTCGAGTAAGGTTGACAATGGTCCTGGTGTTGAGCCCTGATAACATACGGGGATTCATCAGATCCATTTCCTCCACCACTTCCTCTTCTTGAAAAAGGTACGCTAATGACGTCTCGTCTAGGGGGTCGGAATCATCCATCCAGTGCCATCCGTTGGGTTCGGGCTCCCATTCCCATTCATCTTCGTTCTCGACAGGCTCAGGTTCAGTGAACAGTACAAACAGAGAATACCCATCCAAGGGATCAGCCATCCTCTCCTCCCAGTCTTGCCTCCATTCTCCTTGTTCTAATTTCTCAACTTGGCTAGGGTTAAGTGCCACGGGCCATGCTCCAGTAATAAAAGCCCTGTCTTCCACTGCCAAGAAATCTTGTACCAGATCTTCCTACCTTACTTGAAAGTCCCATTCCACAGTTTCAAGCACGCAGACCGTATCCTCAGCTGGCAACTCGATGGCTCGCTTAGGTTGGGTATCAGGAATAATGTAATGGCTAGGGTCAAAGGGTTGGCTTATGGAGATAAGGTTGGTGCGGGCATTGGAATGTTTTGGGAGTGGGTTTGAGACGGTGTTTGGTTTTTGTGGTGGCATGGGGAGGGTTTTGTTGTCTATCAGGTCTTGGATAGCATGGCGGAGACGGAAGCAGTTGTCGGTTAGGTGGCCCACATTCTGGTGATAGGCACAGTACACGTTAAGATTGTGGGATGCGGGTAGTTTTTGAGGTAAGGGAGTAGGGGTAAGTGGCTTGAGGGTGCCGCTTTGACCAATTTCTCGAGCACGGCAGAGAGTGGTGCTGAGAACTGAGCAAAAGTGCGGGGCTGGGTACGGGGTTGACTAGTTTGGGTGGCTATCTGGTTCACCGGCTCGGCTTGGGCTGTGTTTGTGGAGGTGTTGGGAAGGTTGGTGTAGTTCAAGTTGCCAAACAGAGCGTTGATGTTTCTGGAGTGAACCTTCTTTGGCTTGGGAGCAGGCTCGGGTTTGTCAAGGATCACCAATTGAACTGCTTCTTCGACGGCTAAGCCTGTATCGAATAATGTTTTAAAGTCTGAGCATGCTTGGGCCATCACCATGTGCCTTGCTAGAGTGGGTTGAAGGTTACGAACAATCATCCGGATTTGGTCCCTGTCGCTCGGTCTATCTTTCATCTGTGCTGCCTTAGCCCTCCATCTCTTCACGAAATCGGCGAAGGCCTCTTTTGCTTCCATCTTTGTTGACTCCAATTCACGGGTGGTCACCTCCAACTGGATGTTGTAATCGTATTGCGCCACAAAAGCTGCACATATATCCTCCCAAAAACGCTTCTTTCTCTCATCCAGTGAAGTGAACCAGTGCAGAGCATGTCCCACCAAAGTCTGTGAGAACATCTGTGCCCTAGCATCCTTCTCGACTCCCCACATGGACAGTGCTCCAATGTATCCTGTCAGGTGTGCTTTTGGATCTCCTGTTCCCTCAAACTTGGCGAAGTCGATTGGCCTGAACTTTTCCGGAAGCTTCGCGTTGGGAAACAGGCAAAGCTTATTAATGTCAAAACCAATTGATGCTATCTTCTCATTTCTAGCAACGGATTCCTCTAGCTGGGTGAGTTTTGCCAATACTGCTGCCATCTCGGGGTTTTGCGGAGTTTCCAAGTCGAAAACCAGCTGCTCCGGGTTTGGATTCGGGTTAGGGTTGAAGTTTAGGTTGGGATTCGGATTTGGGTTTGGGATAGGAATTGGGTTAGGAATGGGAATTGGATTTGGGCCTGGATTCGGGTTTTGTGGTGGAAGGCGTCGTGCAACCCCAATGATCATCATCATGAGTTGGGCAATTTGGTTATCAGTACGTTCGCCCAGGCGTTGAATATCTTCTCTAATCTGAGCCATTTCTCCATTTAAGTTTCCCGGGTTTGGGTTAGGGTTTGGACGGGGATTGGGAACGGGATTAGGGTTCGGATTTGGCTCACCTCCGCTCGGGTTTGGATTAGGGTTGCCTCCGTTTGGGTTAATGTTTGGATTGGGATTCGGATTTGGGTTGCCTCCGTTTGGGTTCGGGTTTGGGTTGCCTGCGTTCGGGTTCGGGCCTCCGATCAATAGATCCATTTCCACCCCCAAATTTGATACACTGACGGAGTCTGCTTGCAGTTGGAGCCGTTCCAATCTCTGTCCCAAGGGTCTGGTCCAGGAGGGTATGATGTTCTTCTTTTTCGGCCCAATTGCTCAGAACTGACAGCAAAGCAAAAACTTAAGCTCAGACGCGGTTCCTGCTTGCATTTTTGTGAAATTTGTGCATGATTTTAGAAAATGAGTGCCTCATCGTCACCGTCATCGACTCCGATTTTTCAAAAACGATTGACTTACGGGAGGTTGCCTCGATCCTCGGATTTTTAGGGTGTATCCTCATTTAGGAACAGTCGATTCCCAAAAGATGCTAAAATAAGCTAAGTATTTGGCTAATATTCCATCGGCAATTCGACAATTGATTCGGAATGACTCGAGGTGAACAATGTGATGTGATAACCGAGGTGGCGTAAGCGGTACACTTGCTTTTAGCCTGAATGGTGTTGGCATCGCAATGTTCTGCCCCCCTATCATTCCTTTTCTTCGGTTAAATTCCGATCAAATGCTTAGTCAAGGACTTAGCAGAATCTTAGTTTCCTCTAGGTTCGGGTTCGAGGACTAATGTGATTCATCAACACGCGTTAGGGTGCGTGACTTTTCATCGGGTCTTGGCAACCTTCCGAGGACCGCGAGCGAGTCTCGAGAACCGTGGCTGACAGCATGATGATGATGCAATGCAGCACTTAAACAGATTATAGCACATAGTCTTACCCTGCAGGCTCCTGTCCTAGTTTGGAAGGTTCTATGGTTTGCTACACATGTACCAAGGCCGGGTTTTGGCTTGAAGAGGGTTCCCCAGACTAGAGTCAAAGTATACCTCCCGTTATTGAGCGTACACCCAATAATGGTACAAACGGTAGGGATGACTCATCACGGTCGAGGGTTGCTGAGCATTCCGGGATTCCTTGTCACCGGCAAGCCGGGCAAGATTGCCGAAACACAACAGCGGGGCTACACAAGATATATATACAAGAAATTAAAGGTGAAATAAAATCCTTTGAAAATCCCACAAATGTTTTTCAAGCTTGGCTCACTAATTTAATTAATACTTAAGGAAATTGGGACATTTTATCAACATACCAACTTTTCTCAAGTATCAATTAAACAAATATCCCCAGCGGAGTCGCCAGTGTGGGCTACCACAGCTCCGGGTGGAATCAGGGCGGCCCGAAAAAGAGGTGCCACGCCGTTTCTTGGATTTTGAAAATTTTTGAAGAGTCGCCACCCGGATTTGTGGTTCGTCACCCGAGAAACCATTTTGATTGAAAATGATTGATTTGAATTGAAAACCAGAGATTTGTTTTGAGGGTTCGGAAGCCATGTTACGAGGGGGGAAGGGTTTTACGGCACCCCCCTCGCCCGATTTGAAATCGGTCTCTACTAAACATTTGTGGGATTTATCAAAAGATTTTATTTCATTTAGTCACTTAGCAAGTATTCACAGATATACATCAAGTACAGGAGGTGCATGCATGTGCAAGTGTATAGTGAGTAAATGAAGAATGGTGATGAAATGCAAAAATGCTAGAAGTTGGAAATCCCTGTCACTGATCCACTCTCGAGCGCTTGGGAGTATTGTATGCCCAATCCTGCAAATCACGTTAGCGCAACAGAATACAACAGAACGTAATACTGGAAATATAAACTAAAATAGCATTAGTCATGTCTCGGGCTCAACAGAGGATTTAGCAGAATGGGATGAGACTCCATTCTTCTAAACCATGCACCACTACCTTTCTGGAAAGCAGCTTTATATTCATAAGAGCAAAAAGGGATACATTCATGGACAAGCAAAGACAGCATATGGATCAAACTGGAAGGAAAAACAGATTAGAGCTACATGCAGACACTCTCAAGCGCTTGGGAGTGTTCCCGAGCGCTTGGGAGTCTTCCACACTCCAAGACTGCTTTCATTCCACTGATGCACTCTTTGTAGTACAGTGGTGTACTGGATCTTGTGTTTTTGAGGTATGAAAAAGATTTCTCTTTTCAAATCCAAGGCTTAAACCCTTTTGCATGTTCTTAAGTAAAATGGTTTTCCCTTATTCGTTCTTTTCAAAAGAAGATCATCTACACCAATGCACTTCAAATAAGTTGAAATGTTTAAAAATACACCCTACTCTTCATGCATGTCCATGTAAACGCTTGAAAGAAAGAAAATTGGTCTGGAGCCACTCTCGAGCGCTCCAGAGTAGTTCCGAGCGCTCGGGAGTGCTTCCAGTGAGCTGATACAGAGAAATGTATTTGCACCCCTTTGCTCTTGTTGTTACACCAAGGTCTCTCAACCAATACTCAGTATTAAAGACTGAGAGGGCTGAGGGACCTCCCTCAGAAAGGAGATACAGCCCTGTTCTTATTGGTTTTTGACACTAAGGTAGAAAACCTCTACCTTTGATTGAGGAGTTTGCTTCTTGAGAGACTTTGAGAGATGAAAGAGGATGAGAAACCAGGAAAATCAAAGCTTTAGGATACTCTAGACTCCTTGCATGTCTTTGATGCCTTGATTTTTTTTTGGTGGCTTTACCTTTAAAAAAAAAATTTTAAGGAGATGGAGAATGTGGTCTTGTTTGAACAGTCAAGGGGATTTTAGAGAGAGAGAGAGCATTTTCGTGGCTGTTCTGTGCTGGAATGGCCTTTATATAGGCAAAATAGTATATGGTCTCATTTTGGCAAATGAAATATGGCATCTTTGAAAATTTTCAGACCTGACTCCCCTCTGACTGAGGTGGAGTGCTGTCTGAGGTTTGCATCGGCTGAAAACGGCTGCAATGATGGCCTGCATGGGAAGTGGGGAAGCTCCATCATCCATTGGGTAGCGCTGAAGTCTCGAGCACTCGGGGGAATTCTCGAGCGCTTGGGAGTTAACTCTCGAGCGCTCGAGAGTTTGTTAAGTCCCAGGTTTTGCAAATAGTTTGGAGCGCTTGGGACTGCTCCTGAGCGCTTAAGATTGATTTTGACATTTTATTTTCCCTTTCAAAGTCTTCAAGAAGCAAAGTCTGACTGGTCTAAGGCTTGTTTCGATCCAAATTCATCATCGGGGAGCCTCCGGGCCACAAATTAAGGAAATTCGAAGTGTTCAAATTGGGGTGTCTACAACTGTGTTTTGGGCACCTTTTGTAGGTAGGACCGACATTTTGCCTCCATATGATTGCGCTCTACAAACATGTTTGGCCAGTTAAGTAAATCAACGGCTTCACCAACGAACGGAGTTTGGTTCCAATCTAATTTGAAATAAGTATCTTGAGCCAAATCGTACTGTAACATTGGCAAGATAAATTCTCATTTCCCTTGCCTGTTTAAAATACCAAGGCTGTAGTCCAACCTAGGGAGGGAGCGTTGGTCAGCACGTGGATCGACCCCAACCGTTGGTTGTGTACCAGTTTGCTGAACCACACAAAATGCGTTCTGCGACATCACCCCATAGTACCCTCTCATATATTGTATAGGCAAATCATGACGACGCATTTCTTTGTGCTTGGCAAGCCAAGAATCTAGAGGGGAAAGCCGGGCATGCGGTTCAACATCATTGTCCCCACCCTTAATATCTCTTCGCAGTCGAAGATGAGAGTTGTTAACTTGATCACCAGGTGGGGGTGCAGGTGCATCATCAACTAAGGGGGGGGGGGGGCAACGTATCCCCTGTTATATTCCACTGGTCGTTCAATAACTCCATTAGCTATGAGAACTCTCTCCACTCTTTGGGAGCCAAAAAAACGCATATCCCATTCATCAACATTGACACCTCTACGAGAACTCTCTCCATTTTCTTATTTTTTTTGTGAACGAAATCATCGATCCATTCCGTTACTTCAATGACTGTTGATATGGTCATATATATATATGCATGACGCATATGTAATATGCATCATGCATATCTAATATGCATAATGCATATTGGGTATGCGTGATACACATTGGATATCTAGCTGGCCCTATATGCTAGCGTAGATAACGCACATCCCATATGTGTGACGCACATGGAATGTGCGTTTCAAACTATTTCTAAAAATAGTTTGAGAAAACGTATATTTGGCAAATAGTTACGTGGAAACAAATAAATCGATAAAAAAACTCATAAACGATCAGGAGACGACAAAAGCTGAAAACCATGAAACCAGCATCATCCACCAACACCACCGCCGACCACCATCTCATTACCTACCGATCAGTTTTTGAAAAGGAGGAAAGATTGAAAAAAAAAAAACGAAAACAAGCGAGATCCAAAGAAGGAGAGAAGGGGTGAAGGAAAAGGGGGGAGGAAAGGGGTGGGGGAGGCAGCTAAAGGCGGGTGCCGGCCAAATGAATTCCAACTGGGGTAATTTTCAGTGACGAAACGAACCGAAACATGAAAAATACCCAAGATCACAAATCATGAGTTTTTGGTCGAAATGACCATAATTTGTAATCAAATTGAAGGAATACCCATCTTCTGAAACGTTTTGTAAAAATAGGTCATCATACCTTTTTAAAACGCGTTATAGTGGTTAGGCACCATGTGGCCATGGTAAGTGGTAGTGGGTTGCCATGTAGGTTTAAAATAATAGCGCCTTTTGAAAAAACGTTATAATTCTAACCCTAATAGAGCCTTTTGAAAATGCGTTATAATTCTATAGCGCCTTTACAAAAGGAGCTATAAGTTGTTATAGCGCCTTTACAAAAGGCACTATAAGTGTGCGCAAAGCCAGGCAGAAGCTTTGCCCAAACCATTACTTCCAGATTTTCCAAAAAAAGTTCGGAATAAGGTTTGATTCCTTTCTTGGTGCATCGTATTAGAATTGCATTGCATCTTGTCAATGGAGACCATTAGTTCAGGACCCACAATCTCACATTTCCAATAACGTTTTGAGGTAAATGTGAGATTGCTATTTTTATGACTGTGAACTCTTAGGGGGTTTTTGACCTTAGTTTTTTTTTGTTTTTTTTAACCTTAGTTTCTAGACATTCGGAACTCTAAGAATTTTATATTGCATTCAAGGTAAAAAAAAAAACCTTGGGAATTTTAGATTCAATACTCTTGATATATTCTATTGTGTCTTTAAATACAAACAATTTAAGCTTGGTAAAAAAGAGTGTTTCGAGCCATGACGATTTCTTGAATGCCAATATTCGAGCCAATCCCTAGTATACATATACACATACATATACACATGCATGACGCAAGGAGGATGGATGGATAGAGAGAGAGACTTACTATGAGTGATGATGGATGAGGAGAGCACGACGGAGATGAAGAGGGTGGTTGGAGGAGATCGCGCAGGTTTAGAAGTCGCAATCGACGTGGAGAGAGAAAGGGAAAGAGCAGATAGGAGGAGAAAAGGCGAGGGTTCGATTATGTCTACGTATGGATTTTAAACCTATAGCGCCTTTTGGAAAGGTGCTATAATAATCTACCTATAGCGCCTTTTGCAAAGGAGCTATAATAATCTGCCTATAGCACCTGTTGAAAAGGAACTATAATAATATGACTTGGACTTCTTTGCTACGTAGGAGTTGGCCTAATTGTTATAACGCGTTTTGAAAAGGTGTGATGGCCTATTTTTACAAAACATTTCAAAAGATGGGTATTCCTTCAATTTGATTACAAATTATGGCCATTTCGGCCAAAATCTCCACAAACCACCATGAAGGCTATAGAACAAGTGCCAAAGAAAATAGTACCATGACCTAATATAAGACAGATCAAAAACACTGAATAATGCAGAGGAGAAAGATTTGTCACAAACACCAGCATCATAAACTTGGACCCAAAAATCAAACTATCGCCAGGAAGATCAACCCAATGAAGTTTGTCTAAACCTTAGGTGCTGTTCCGCTTTCTTTTTAAACTTTCTTTTTTAAAAATAAGATAATTTGAAGCTTAAATATAATAACAATGAAAACTAATTTTTCAAAATTTTTTGCACCGTTTAAAAGATTTCAATGAAATCTATTAAACAAGATCCATATTGGTAGGAAAATTTTTTGCGTAAACCCATGACTTTTTAGTTTGAAATTACATTCCTTTTCAAAAAGTTCATTTTCCAAGAAACTGGAATGGAGCCTAATTTGTGACGACAAATAGGGTTGATAGCGAGCCGAGCAGTGGATTGTCCAAGCTTGGTTTGAAAACTAACGAGTTTCAAAAAAATGTTCAAATTTGACTAGTCTATTAGGCAGGCCAATCTTAAATGAGCTCCAATGGAGCCAAAAACTCGAGAAGCTTGAAATTTTAAAACATCATTGTTACCCAAAAATGGCAACCTAGAGTGGAGATGAATCGGGTTGCTAAGTAAAAATGCCAATAAAAATTATCTCTAACAATCTTTTAATCAAAACGATATGAGCAAATAAAAGAGCGAGAGTTAGAGAGATAGAACCCGATTATAGTGGTTCGGCCTGGATTTGTCCACGGTCCGACTTACTCCACTTCTCCTCAAGCAACTACTTGAAGGTTCCACTAATCTTCAAACGGGAAAAATTCAAAAAAACTCCCAACCTTTAGGCCCAAGTTCAATTAGACTCCCAACCTTTTAAAAACTTCAATTTTACTCCCAACGT
The DNA here is from genome assembly GCA_025413875.1 of Rhododendron molle. Classification (NCBI taxonomy): domain Eukaryota; kingdom Viridiplantae; phylum Streptophyta; class Magnoliopsida; order Ericales; family Ericaceae; genus Rhododendron; species Rhododendron molle. Next base: position 27,006,066 of record CM046388.1, on the reverse strand, counting down.
TATCTTCCGTTAATCAAAATGAGTCCTTCCGTCAGAATGACTAACGGATTCTGTTAAAGCCTCCGTTAAATATCGTCTCAATAAAATTTTGATGATCCGAGCCGCTCAATGTATTCAAAACGTGATTTTAAGAATACCTAAGAAAAATCAACAAAAAAAATGACCGGGAAGGGCTTCATCTGAATAGTTTTTTATTGAATAGTTCAATAAAAAACTATTTAGATGAAGCCCTTCCCGGTCATTTTTTTTGTTGTTTTTTCGCGGGTACCCTTAAAATCATGTTTTGAACACATTGAGCGGCTCAGATCATAAAAATTCGATCGGAAAAAGGGAGGTGCAGACCGAAGCAAAATCCGGACGTCCGGACTTGAACAAAATCTGGATCAATCCACACCTCCCCTTTCCCAATCGAATTTTGATGATCCGAGCCGCTCAATGTGTTCAAAACGTGATTTTAAGGATACCCGCGAAAAATCAACAAAAAAAATGACCGAGAAGGGCTTCATCTAAACAGTTTTTTATTGATATAGTTCAATAAAAAACTGTTCAGATGAAGCCCTTCCCGGTCATTTTTTTTGTTGATTTTTCGCGGGTATCCTTAAAATCACGTTTTGAACACATTGAGCGGCTCGGATCATCAAAATTCGATTGAGACGATATTTAACGGAGCCTTTAACAGAATCCGTTAGTCATTCTGACGGAAGGACTCATTTTGATTAACGGAAGATAACGTTGGGAGTAAAATTGAAGTTTTTAAAAGGTTGGGAGTCTAATTGAACTTGGGCCTAAAGGTTGGGAGTTTTTTTGAATTTTTCCCTCTTCAAAAAGATTACAACTTGTAAGACTTGCGGGTGCTTACAACGACCTTATCCCCTAGCTTTCCCGAGGAGCTTGTGCAACCGCAAGATTTTTCTCCGAAAGCCTCTTGAAAAACAATAACACCCAAATTCAACAAGAATTTGGTCTTTTAAGCTTTCAAGTTTTTGACTCAAACACTCACTTAGGAATTACAAGTATGTGGAGAAAGTATGAAAATTATCGCTCACGACTTGTACAAATTTTCTCTCAAGAAAAATATAAAAGTGGAAGAACAAGGAGAATTTTGGACTTGATCTTTGGAGAATTTGCTCTTGAATGATATGGAATGTTGTAGCTTGGATTGATACTCATCAATGAGTTCTTGAAGCCTTATATAGCCCTCCATATGCTTCCTAACCGTTGGAAAGTAAATAGAGCCGTTGAGGAGTGAATCAGGAAAATATAGCCATTGGAACTTTTACTGATCTGCAGAATAACACTACCGGACTTCCACCCGGACTTCCGGTCTGTCAACCGGCCTGTCAACAGGTGCACTCCGGTTGTCACAGCTCTCTGTAAAGACAGCCGGTTCGTCAACTTGTGGCTCAAAAATTCATCTAAATAATTCCGTTAAAGCATGAATTGAGCTCATTAAGTCTTTATAAATATTAAACATTGAATTTCAAGAGACTTATGCAATGTTTCAAGGCAAAGAGAATATTAGTCCGAAAAAAGACTTTGCGATAAAAGATTTTCTTTTGCCAAATAATAAAAACTTCATCAATATAATCATCAAAATAATAAATAGTAATGCATATAATTTTCAACAAATTATCATGCATATATTTGTCAACAATCATTAACTGAACGAGCCACGTAGTAGCTTGTTTGAAAACTTAACAAGCTTGAAAACATGTTTAAGCTTAATTTATTTTTAGACCAAACTCTAATGAATCTTTAACAAGTGAACATGAGCTTGAACTTGAGTAGCTCAGTTTGTTTGCAAGCCCTAACTACAAAAATATTTTAGCTAATTCTCAGTTTCTATGGATGGCAAATAGGGGCAATTTAGAGGAAAAAAAAATGAACCCAAAACATTAAAACCAACGATCATAAAAGCACCATACAAATAAAGGTAGGAATATTAACAGTAACAGAGATCAGAAACACCAAACATGCATAGTTCAAAATTACCACAACCGCCAGAGTTTCATAAACCTGGACCCTACAATATTGTCAATTCGTAACCCTAATCCTAACCGAGGGCAAAGATCATGCCCCCACATGCCCAATCATATAAATACTAAAACCCCTAAAACAAATTCAACCAAAAATATACCAGGAAATACTCAGAAAAAAAAACATCCATAATCCAAAATGTTGGACCAGATCCATTCCATTTGTCACCCACCTCACAGAGCAATTTTGTTCACCTTTACTTTGTTCATCCTCGTGAGGGTATGCTCATTTCATATCTCACTTTGATAATCACAATCATTCATTTGGTTCAGATTCATTTGTTAGGAGATCATGCAAAAATTGAGCCCAGTTAGATATGGTAAGAGCTTGATCTCAAAGTTCAAGTTTTTAGTTGAGAATTTTAGAGGAAAACAATGAACTTCTAGATGAATCACCTGTCATTGTTGTCAATATCCGATCAAGCTGAATGGTCTTCTTACAAATGAATCTAGACTAGATACATGTTTTTATCATCGGAGCGAGACACGGGATGTGCATACCCTGGCCAAGGGTGAAGCAAGCAAGGCTAAACAAAGTTGCTCTCTCATCATACCAAAATGGAAAATACACCATACACTTGAAATCTGATTTCAGGGTAAAATTTAGGGAAACGATTTTCACACTTCTTTTCTGATAAATGCAATCCACTTCCTCTTGTTTTTTAGCGGAAAAAGTACGCATAAAAGTTCCACTAACTGATAAAAAACAGGGTGCATTATCAAAAAAGGGAGTTTAAAGATCCACCACCCAGAACTTGGTGGCCAAAACATATGATTGATATGTGAATGTAGTATTCATTCTAGCTAACTGTAACAAGAGACCAACTTTTTGAAGGTTCAAAGCAATTTATTAGGGGAAAGGAGAGGGAGTCCAACCAAAAGTTAGCACCATACAGATAAGGGACAAAGCCCATTGCATCATGAGGGCCTAAAGTGTCCAAATAAAACATTGAAAATCAAATACAACCCAAAAGGCCTAAAAAACCCAGCTACATCAATAAAGTTTGGCCCAAAGAAACCCTAAACCTACTCAAACAACCACCATCATCCACCAATATAGACAGGGCTACCACCGCCACCAATCAAAGCTTTCGACGACCACCTAGCCACCACTAGCCACCCCACGGAAGAACAACTGGAACCCAGAAAACAAACACCTACCACAGATAATGCACCGAGCTGTTAGGCATTCGGGTCATCCAACAATGGCCATGGCGGGAGCCAATGCCGGCTGCTACACCCAAGCCTAAGAAACCCTAGCCGTTAAGCGCAATTAGAGGTTGAGCAACACTCCAACTGGGAAACTTGGGAGGGCTAAGGGTAGTGCATAGGGACGAATGGCGATGCACAAGGACAAACGACAAGAGCAGGGGTTGAAAAAAAAAGAGAGGAGAAAGAGAGGACAAGAGAATCAAGGACCATACCCGAAGCAATCTCGTCGGATGCTCGACCTCCTCTGTTGCGAGCTGCCGTGAAGCACAAGGATAAGAGTTCGGATTTATTTGTAATTGTTGAGTTGTTCAGGATCTAAAGTGTAAATGGTCATAGTTGGTTAGAGTTCGTTAGTTGGTTTTTCTGTTATAAGGAGTGAATGGAGCAGGGAAAGGGTATGCGAATTGTGACTTCTCTTTCTTCCCATTTCTGTAACTCTCTCTCTCTCTCCCCTATAATTCATTGTTGAATCTGTAATAAAATTTCCCAAGAATCCCTCTTCTTGGACTCATTTCTATAAGCAAGTCCTATCAGTGGTATCCGATCCTTTTCCTCTGAATGTGGGTAATTACAATCATGACTATGGGTGATATCAAATGTTTAGATGAATCTATTCGAAAACTAGCAGATACTACCAACGAATCCATTCAACGATTGAACGACATCACTAATTGTCAGGTGACATCTCTCGACGGGTTTAAGAATATGATGGATGGGATCAAGACTCTTATCACCACGTTGAATTCGAAGTACGGGTAGCCTTAAGAAAAGGTATCTTCGTCTTCTTCTTCCCCCATACTTCCAAACCGTAATCAAAATTAGGGCCATGTTCGTTTGTTCCAACCCAAATTAGTTTTCCTAAATTCTTTGGGGACGACCCTGAGGCTTGGATTTACAAATGTGAGAAATTTTTCGAGTTGAACATTATAGAAGAAACCCAGAAATTATGTCTAGCTTCGTTACACATGGAAGATAATGCTATGCACTGGTATCGTTGGTTTGAGAAGTCCCATACTATACGCACTTGGAGGGAATTTTCTAGGGTTTTGTTACTACGATTTGGGATAATGTCTTTGATGATGCTACGGGTTAATTAGCCAAACTTAAACAATGGACTTCTGTCAAATTGTACCAAGAAAAGTTTGAAGAGTTAGTAAACAAACCACTGGATTATCTGAAGAAATCTTCATTAGTTGTTTTGTCAATGGTTTGAAAGACGAAATAAAGGGCGGCGTTCAAATGTTTCAACTAAGAACCATCTCTCAAGCTATGGGTCTGGCTCGTCTTCAAGAAGACATAGTTGAGGCCGTGAGTAAGAAGAATAGGGTACCCATGAAGGCTGCTCCTCCCTATTCCACACTTCCATTCTGACCTCAAGATGTAACTCCATAACCTGCAGAATCAGGAGGGGTGGTGAAACAAATATCTCCCAAGGATTTTGGTGAGTAGAAGGCCAAAGGTTTATGTTTTGGATATGATGAAAAGTACTTCAGAGGCCATGTGTGTAAGAAAAAACAGTTATACATGATTGACGTTGAAGATGAGGAGGAGGAATTTCTGGAAGCCCAACAAGAGATAACTCCTGATGAAAGTCCAGAGGAAATCCACGTCTCAATCAATGCTCTATCAGGGGTCCAATCTTACAAAACCATGAGGATTAAATGGGTAATCAAGAAGACTGGGGGGAATATTCTTATTGACTCAGGGAGTACTCACAATTTTCTCGGACCCTGGTTTGGCTAAGAGGACTGGAGTCAGAATTCAACCCACCAACCCTTTGTCTGTTAGAGTGGTAGATGGCACTAAGATCATCAGCAAAGCTGTGGTGAGAGATCTACATTGGTCAGTGCAAGGTATGGAGTTTACGTTGAGGTCAGAACACTTCCTTTAAGGGGAGGTATATGGTGTTAGGGGTGCAATGGCTATCAACCTTGGGGCCAGTATTTTGGGATCAGATGCAATTCTCAGTTTCTGATAAGGAATTGGTACCGAAGGGAGATACATCCATAGCGGTTCAGGTGGTGGATGCTATGTAGAGCCCCATATTTTTTTTTATAGAAATATTATAACTAGTAAAGGCGAAAATAGTGGAATACAAAAAAAATGATATGGTTGTTTAATTTGGGGTTAACGAGATAGATTCGTTGGTAGAGGGGTGCAAGTGTTAAATGCATTGGGGTACATAGATATGTGTGGATGGGGACTAGGGAATAATTTTTTCCCCTCCCATATGTTTTCTTTTTCCACGCCAGACACACACACCCACCGAACCTTCTCTCTCTCTAACTCTCTGCTCTCTCTCGCCTCTCATCTCCCCCTCACCTTCTTTCCTCATTTTCACCTCCATGGAGTGCGAATTCGGACAAAGTCCAAGAATTAAAGTTGTTATGCGGAGCACGGACTTTCCGAATATCCAAGAAAAATCATGATCGGACCGCGTGGAAGCTCGGTTGACTTGGTCAAAGGGTCGGGTTTTGCTCAAAACCCTTGGGGTAGGGATTTCTTACCCTTGTTATGCGTTTATACGGTGTTTATGTATCTAGATCGTGCCTTATTTCGTTGTTTGATGTTGTTTCTTCCATTGCCGAGAATCTGCAGAATTGGGTCTTAGTTTTTGGGATTTTTCGTCTTCTTAAACTTGAAATTGAATTTGGTTCCTTCGTGTGAAATCGAGTAGACTTAAAGCTCGTTTTAATGCCGCAAGAATCACCCGAAACCGTTGAGAATTAAATTCATGGTGATTTTTAGAATATTGGTCTGCAGTCTGTCTCGTTTTCTGGGTTTCAGCCCACTTCGAACGACCATAACTTCCTCGTCCGACGTCCGTTTTATGCAAACTTTATATCAGTTCGAAGGTCTTGAAGTTAGCTTTCATTTGCCATGGGAATCGTCCTCAAACTCTCAGTACACAAAAAGTTATGATCATTGGAGTGGAGGTGTGTCAATCTGTCATGTTGCGTGACAGATTCGTGTAGCCTCAGTAAACCCCTGTTTAACCACCCTTGGAGTGCAGATTTGACTAGGGTTCCTTCGCGCCTTTCAAAGTTCATTCAATCGCGCAACTATGGGGACTAGAATCGTTCAAAAATATTAAGAACTCGAGTTATAGTGATTTTTAGAAGATTACTCTGTAATCTGAAAATCTGGGCAGCTTACAGAGTGGAATTTTTCATCGTTTAGGTATTGTTAAACGACCCTATTGGTTATGGGTCCTTGTAGGTTTTAAAGATTGGCAAGTTGGTGATGATTTGGCATTGGAATCACTGATAAATATTGAGTATGCAATTTTTGATGAGTTCTCGAACTTGGATCGCTCTGCTGAAAATCATTTATAAGTTTGAAAGATCGTATCGTACTACTCGTCGAACGTACCTGTGCTATTGGTTTTAGTTAGCATAGTTGGAATATCGATGTAAAGGCTATAGTAGCATAAAGGAGTCCGTGAACATCGTAGATTACAAGGAATATTGTGACGTGCGTAACTAGTAGAGAAGTACTTGTTTTGATTAAATTGAGAAATGACTGGACGGTTTGGTGCTTGTAAATTGGAAACGTGAATTGAAATGTGAATAACAAACGGACACAACGAGAACATTCAGGACTCATCGACGGGTGGGTGCCTGGCAGAGGACATCGGGGTCCTTTAACTGGCCCGGCAGGAGCTAAATGCTCATATTGGTTACTTCAGGACTCATTGACGGGTGAGTGCTTAGCAGAGGACATCGGGGTCCTTTAATTGGCCCGGCAGGAGCTTAGGCTCAGACACAAGACACGAAATTGGTTTATGAAGTTAATGAAAGAGATTTTGGTTTTTGGTTAAAGGATTTTGATAAAGATCCTCTGGCATTCTAAGCGAATCAACAGTTTCCGATATTTGGGCACAAATCAACGGATTTTGGTATTCTGGCTCGAATCAATAGAGTGAGTATTTTTTTCTACTTTGTTTTGATATAAAAAGGAATGACTGAATGAAATTGCGTGGTAATGAATGAGAACTAAACGTGGTATTATTAATTATGAATATTTGTGATAACAATTGAAATGTGATTAAAACTGTTAAGGAGGACTGAAACCCAAATTAATGGTATGTTTAGTCTAGAGGGAATATTAGCGGTTCTAGCTTAGAATGTGAATTGTTAGGATTGTCTGGAATCCCTTGGTTGTAATATGCTGCATGTTGAGGATCCTATAAACTTTGGGCTTATCTGTCGATATTCATTCACTCTAGAAGCATAACTCATCATATTTTCATATAACTTGAGTATAGATTTCTCTACTGGGCAAGTGTGTGCTCAACCCTATCATTTTCAGGTACAAAGCAAAGGAGGTTGGCATGGAGTGCTTATTGTGCATGGTTGATCATATATTTTTTAAAGGTATACTAGACGAAGTCTATTGCTTTTGATTCGAAAGCAGTTTTTTTGGGAAGATGTCTACTGTAAACTGTAAGGTTATTTCCATCGGATATTGGTGTTTTCATAACTTGGGGTCGTCGAGCTAAAATGTAATATTTGAGTTATATTTGAGAACAAGGAAAATGAAGGGCTTTTGGGTATTATTTGTATTACTGCGAGGACTTCATTTATCAAAAGTGTATAGCTAATTATGTTTAAAATCGAGGGCGTGACAACTTGGTATCAGAGCATAAGTTTGGAATACCTAGAGACCATGGGGAGACTTTTTTAGTCTCATGGGTTCAAAATTCGTTGCATATTTAAAAAAAAAAAACATGTGCTTGCATTAATGAGTTAGTACATCATTGAGGTGTCGCATTTTGTACTATGGCAGAGTAGCATGGAATTGTTGACCCATGTTGGGAAGTTGGAGGCTTGACCTCATTGTAGTGATCGTAAATTGGGGCGATAATGATGTGTAAAACGGAATATATGTTGGCATGTGATGAAAGAGATAGGATATTGATATGACTTACGTGATAAGTATTCGATATGTTTTCTATTTGAATAGTGTTGGTTATGTATAAAGTGTTACGTGCGTGAGGTAAGCTCTGTGTGATATGGGTTGTGTCAAGTATAAGTATAAGGAGTTGAGTTAGAAAGAGTCTTGAGGTGTTTGGAAAGGTAATGAGCCAATGAGGTAATTATTGCGGTTGGTTGTTGAAGTGATAGTTATGGAGGTAGTGACGGTGAGCGTGGGTGGGGCAAGTTGAGCCCACATAGGGAACTATATGTAGTTGAGGTTAACTTAGGAAAAAGAGGGTTATGGGTAGGGTGTCAGAATACGGTATGTGTCCTCTGGACACCCAAGCGATTACCGATGAGATCCACTTGGAAGAGGCGCTTGATCACCGCTCCTTCTAGATGGAAGTCTCGGAATGTCAATTGGACACTAGGATTGTGTATAAGGGTTAGATCTCTAGGCTTGAGATAGATGGCTCTACGTAGGAATTTCGTAGAAAAGGGAAGTGTTATGGTGTTGTAGTCTTCACTGTTGAGGTGAATGTCGTGGTGGTGTCATTATGATAGGATGGTAAAAAAAAGAACAAGAAAAAAAAAAAGAAGAAGAAGAGAAGACAAGACTTAAGGTGATAGATTTGAGAGGGACTAATGTTTAAATAGTGGTAGTGATAGCAGTGATGGTGCTGAGAATAGTGTGATTGATATTATTGAGGTTAAGTGCAACTGTGGTGAATATCTTTGAGGAATATTGATGTCATTATGATTATTTAGTGGAAAAAAAATGAGTGAGCTGTGAAATTTGTGGTGAGCGAGACCATTAGGAGTTATCGGTGCGAGTGAAATCGATTCTTGAGTGATGAAGTAGTTGGAATTTTAGAATGTGATGAGAAGTATAGACATGCTGTTTACAACCCCTAAGTCTTGTTGGTATTTAGGAAGGAGTCTGTCAATTTGTTTGTATTTGTATTGGTGTTTAAATTTTAGTATCGATATAATTAATAGTAGTGGAAGTTCGTTAGTGCAACTATTGCACATATTGTCTAGGTATTTGGATGATGAAGTGCCGTGTGATTGTAAGTTGATAGAAAAATGATTAATATTGTTGCTATGTATTTGTTATATGATATTTAAGGTTGTGGATGTGAGAGATACGTGATTTGATTTGACTGAATGAATGAGAAAACTCGAGATTGGTAAAGTGAGTAGACCTTGTATAAGGTATTATGAGAGTAAAAGGAATGAGATAACTGTTGGGCTTCCTAAAGCCATGAATTGTGAAGTAGTGGATACTTGGTGAGTCCGTTGAACACTCAGGAGTTCGTTGGATACCTTTTGAATCCGTTGGATACTGAGTGAGTCTGTTAATGTGTGAATATGTGGCTGATGTTGTGTAAGTCATTAAACTGTACAGTTGATTTTCTAGAGATATTTCATATAAGTGTTGATATTTCATTTAAGTGTTTGATCTATTGTGTAATCTGAGTGTGTTGAATTTGCCCTTAAAATGTAGTCCAAAATTGGTAAAAAGAGTAATGGGGATACATAGAGGTGTGAGTTAAAGATTGTGGTTAGCAGTTTTGATTTATGTGTATTGAGTATCTATGTTTGAAATTAATTATCGGTGTTCAGTTAATGGGAGTGTCCTATTGTTATGTCTGAAGATCGGGTTGAACTCAAAATTCCTTTTTCCTTTTCCTTATGGGAATGATGTTGTATGAAAGTTTCATTTTGAAAAATGATAACGATAGAAGTTTGAAGTCGGCTATATCATGATGATGTGAACCTTATTTTAAATTCATTACCATGTTGTCTAAATTGTCGTTACCCTTAAAGACTAGGTGAGGTGCATAAGATTAATTGGTGATGATACCTCTCAAAAAAAAAATGTAAATGAACTTTTCCTGTTAAATTCTATAAAATTTCGCCACAAGGTGGATGTGTTTCGATGATTTTTCAACTACAGGAACCAAAAATTTTCAATGGACTAAGTTTTTTTCGTCAAAACTGCTTGGAGGCGTGTGATATTACACTTTTACTATGAGAATGGTGAGTAGGAAACTTATATTGTTGTTTAATTTTGATCACATTGTGTCGGACACGTAGGCTTCGAGCTAGCGTATGCCTTTAAAAGGGAACTTGTCTTGAGTTAGTGTTGAGGATCATTAGAGTTTTGCTTATGTGAGTCTTGAGAGCGAGAGTAAGTCGGATAATAAGAAAAGAGGTGAAATAGAAATGTATGAGAGTTGTTCTCTTTGTCAGCATACGTGAAAAGTCTTATAAATCTCGAGGGAGAGAAAGTAATCCTGAACTTGTTGATTGTGCATTGCTTGGCAAAGTTGTCGAGTTACGATATTATGAAGTTCTCCTTTGAATTTACCCAAAAAAAAAAAAGGTTCTCCTTTGTATTTGGATACTATCCTTAGAACCGGAATTGATTAATCGGAAAGAGTGAGAATGGATACGGTTGGGGAGACCAAAATTGATTGCTAACACGAGTAAGCTTCATACGAATGCGGCAACTCCTTCATCTAATGTGTGTGAACCTTAGGATCTGACGATCGGTTTGGTAAGAGGTGATACAAATTGATTGTGGCATTGTAGAGTTCATTGCGTCTTGGACACGAGAGTAGTTGGGTACTGTAGACACCCCAATCCGGACCTCGGAGAGTCTTTGTCCACCCCGATGATGAAATAGAGGAAACGATACCTTCGCGAGCTTGAAAAAGGACTTCTCTCAGCCCATGTAAACCCAAAGACCCAAAAAACCTGAAAAGCCCAAACAAAAGCCCAAACAAAGCCCAAAAGAGTCCTGGACCGAAGGAAGAGGAACCGTGCGGAGCACGACTGGAGCGCACGGCACCTTGAAATTTAAGGGTGGCCGTGCGCGGCAGACCTTAACCGCACGGCACCTTGAGCAAAAAGCTGGCTGGCTCAGAAAGCTGTCGGCCACGCCAGTGTGAGCCACAGCTGATGACTGGCTCAGCCGAAAATGCACTTCTGGCCCGCCCAGAAAATACCTCCACCATTTGAATTCAAAATCCTTGGCCATTTGCCTATAAATTGACCCCTCCACTCAAGGGAAAGGGGTCCCTCTTAGCCCTTCTTTTGAGTCCCTTCTCTTGCCTTTCTCTTGACCCTCTCACTCTACTTTCTCTCTCTAAGTTCTCAAACCCCCTTTCCATTACCATTTCCATTTCCAAGCCTTAAAGGATGTCATTCCCAAAAGACATTTTTTAAGAGCTTTCACTCACTCCCTTCTCATCATTGAAGTTGATCACTCATTGACTTCAAGACCCCATCACCCAAAACACCTAACCCTCACTCACACCCATACTCCCTTTGTCTCATTTAACCTCCCCATCTACATCCGTGACGATCCATCCACATCCTTGCATCCACGGTCCTTGATCGAGCTCGAAACCAAAGGTATAAACTAGTTTCCTCGGACTAGACTCCGTTCTGGTCCTGAGGGGACCTTTCTGTCAGCAGATCTAACCCCCTTTTGGTTAGATCCTGACTCAAAACGTATTTTCATAAAATAAAACCAACACTGTGCTGAGGTTGGGAAACCGCGCGGTCTGTTGAACAGACGCGCGGCATCCTGACACTCAGCGCACGGCATGGTGCACATTGATGCTATTGTGAGCAAGCTGTTTGGATCCGAGTCTTCCTCTGTTGTGGTTATCTGTATCTGCTGTTTACTGTTTCTGCTGCTCTTAAAATAAGGCCACATCTACAAGCCATGTTCTAGCTCTTTTAAAAACTTTTTCAAGATCATCCCGAATGATTAAAAATGTTAAAAACTACTTTAAAACCCTATTTTGAGAAAGACAATGGTATTTTTGGGATGATCTAACTGTCGTGATGTTTCTGATAGGCTTTCCAAAAGATATGCAGAGAAAGCCGTGGGCCAAATAACGTTTTGAGAGACTGAAACAGTCTGACAGCAGAACAGTTGCCACGCGCGGCATGCTGAGACGCCTCGCGCGGTATCTCAGGGTGCCGCGAACGGCTTTCCGAGGTCCAAACAGTCTGTTGAACGTCATTTACTTCTATTTGTTCACATCATCTTATCACGACTGTACAGATAGCACCACCCGCACGCCAACGTGACATATTTCCCATGTCCCTTTCCCGCTACGTGTTTTATTAAAGAGCTTGATATTCCGAACGATACCGAAGATCTCCCCTTTTTGAAAACATCAAGTAGAGACCGGTCTTACCGGGCGAATGGGGTGCTTTTTAAAGAAAAACCTTCCTCATTCGTAATGTGGCTCCCGAACCCATCATCTCAACGTTTTCGCTAGACCTAAAGCCTTTTTCAAGCAAACTCTCGGTTTCTCGGATCATCCATCTCGAAAATCCGGGTGGCGACTCTTCGAGCGAAGCGCTCATCCACGGGCGCGGGAGCCCACAGTGGCGACTCTGCTGGGGACCAACTTTTATTCAATACCTTTTTTTAAAAAAAAAAAAAAAAAAAAAAAGAATGTACAAAAAGTATTGAATAAACAAGAGGGCCAAACTTGAAAGGTGTTTTCTAAAAGGGGATTCTCGAATATTTTCCGGAAGATCAAACTCTTTTACCCTGTACACTTTGCACTGCACAAGCCTCGCTATGCGTGTTTCGGCTATCTTGCCCGGTTTACCGGTGACAAGCTCTCCCGGAATGCCTAGCAACCCTCGACTATGATGAGCCATCGTGCTGTACGACCGTTGTCTTGCAATACACTCGACACGGGGTAGCACATCTTGGCTCTAGTCCAGGGAACCCTCTTGAGACGAAAACCAGCCTTTGCACTTGTACATAGCCATAGAACCTTCCCAACTAGGACAGGGACCCACGTCCAGGACTTATGTGCTATATTCTGCTTACGTGCTTTTATTCCTGTACACACGCATCATTTGCACACCATTGCATCTTGTGGGCTAGAGGAATAGGCCTCCTTAGAATTCTTTAGGACCCTCCGGTCAGTCCAGGAGACTTTAAATCCATGGAGTTTGAGATACCTCCGGTGTTTGCCGTGCCCGAACGGCTCCCTTGGTTTGGATCTAGCCTTAAGCATGTCTGTATCTGGATTCCGGTAGCCACATTGCTTTGTCTCGGATGGTCACGATAAGGAGATTGGCTCTGGTTCCGACCTGTTCGGAATTCAACCTGCCTGACGGTACCTACCCGGGCTATCAGAAATCTTCTGTACGGATGTCTTAAGTGAGGTTCGAGCCACGGTAGGTCTTAGGCCTTGTTTCTAGGAGATGGGTAGAAGTAGGGCGAGTATTCGGATTGGTTATGAGTTGCTCCCTTTTGAGTTGTTACCAGTGTTGCCAACATTGATCGCCTGTGGAGAAAAGAAGCTGTACCCAATTGGTTCCGTCTGTCCCAAAGACTAGTTCGCGTAGACACCCTAGAAGGACCCCCGCCGTTTGAGGTCCAAATTGAGGAAGAGGAAGAACCTGTGGTAGAAGAATCCGTGGTCTCGTTCCCGACCGAAAACCCCTTACCTATGGCTGACCAGGGAGACGGAATGGAGGAACTCAGGCAGAACGTGGCCAACATGGATGTTCAGTTTAAGCAGTCCCTCGCTGGTGTTGACGCGCAGCTCAAGGCTGCCGTAGTCTCTATGAAAAATGACATGAATATGATAATGGAAAGCATGCAGGAAATCACTGACAAGCTCCTAATCAAGACTTCCCTGCAATCTGAGCAACCACCTAAAGTTGAGGTACCAGTAATCGACCCTAACCTGGCCGCTATCATGGATAAGATTGGCAAATTGGAGGAATCTGTCCAGGAAACCAAACGGCTTGGAAAAGGAGAAATCGACATGAAGAAACTATGCCTCTTTCCAAACGCCAAGCTGCCAGAAAAATTCAAAGGAGTGGACTTTGCAAAATTCGATGGAACCGGTGACCCAAGAGCCCACCTTCAGGGGTATGTCGGATCCCTCACTATGCGTGGCATCGAAGGAGAAGCCATGGCCCAACTCTTCCATGAATCCTTGTCCGGTCCAGCCTGCAATGGTTCCTCTCACTCGAACCATCCAAGAAAAGGACTTGGGAAGACATCGGGACAGCTTTCGTGGCCCAATATGATTTCAATGTCGACCTGAAAGTGACCACGAGAGAGTTGGAAAGCACCAAGATGGGTGAGAAGGAAAGTTTTGCCGACTTTGTGAAACGTTGGAGGGCTAAGGCTGCCCAGATGCAAAATAAACCTGACTTAAAGGAACAAATACGGATAATAACCAAGAACTTGCCAAGCTCTTTCGCACCTTACATGGTTCTTTCTCAGGCTGCCCCAAATTTTGAAACTTTTATGATTCTGGATTGGTCGTAGAAGAGGCTCTGCGAGACGGAACTTTGGAGAAGAAAGAATGAGGTCCGGGTCCAAATCCAAACGGGCATATTCAGGAAACACAGCAATGTTCTCTTCGGGAATGCCAATCAGCAGAACCTCATCCACCAAACCTGTAGAAGTCAACCAAATTTTTGAAAAACAAAAACCCAGAACCGAACATTCACCCAATTCAAAGCACTCCAAGGTCCACTCTCCTTAAGAAGCTCACGGACATTCGGAGTGTTCAAACCTCTTCCGCCACCACAAACCATTCCGCCAAACTTAAACCAAAACGTCACCGTGACTTCCACCAAATGCCCGCCATACCACCGACAACTGCATCCGCCTCCGTCATGAAATCCAAAACCTCATCGACAACAAGGTTGTCGATGCACCACCCACAGATAAACCCAACACCATTTCAAACCCACTACCACAGCATAATGCCCCTTTCCGTATCAACCAAATCACCCTAGCCGAGGATCAAAACATCCCAGAGTTTGACCCTACCCTGCTCGATGTCGAACCAATGCCTGCTGGTGAAATTCCCGGGGGAACTGCCTTCCGTTCAATATGGGAATGGGAAGATACATGGGGAGAACTAATTGCTGACTGGGAAGAATTTGAGACTGCCAATTTCCAAGGAAGCGACGAACCATTATTCGAGGCTGGATGGGAGGTTGATTGGCAAATCATCCAGGCGGATCCTCTTGACGGATTCTCATTATATGCACTGTTTGAAAATCAAGGGGAAGAATACCAAGTTTTTCAGAATGAACCCGAATCGGAATGGGACCCGACCCCAGATGAGTATCAGCTCTTGGCCTGGAATGACCCGTTGGATACCTTCTCCTCGCCAGTGCTGTTCAGTGAAGAATATCAGCCAGGATATCCACCTGAGATGATGACGTACGACTGGCCAGAGCTCGCTCCGCTCCGGCCGGATTTCTCTCATTTTAATGACTTTGTCATCAACAATCTGTATGGCAACGTAAGCCTGACCCCGTACCCAAACCTTCCTGGATTCGAGGAGGAAGTCGCTAGCAACGGGTTTGACCCAATGGACTACCTCGTGGACGGAGCTGAATCTGAGCCGTCAGTCACTTTCCCGGAACACGCCGAAGTTGCCATGATAAACTTATGGGAAGATGAACCGGCAAACTTGTGGGCCAACACTGAAGTGGTTAACGTAAAAGTGGGAAACGAAGAATGGACTGTTAACAGAGCCATGATGGAGGCTGAAAAATGGACACCCGAAGATTTGTGGGATGATTTGGTTATCGCCGATCTGGCCGCCAATTTACAAGATACAACTATTGGAAACAAGCGTAAAGCCCTGGCCAACCTATGGAACGAGGAATCAAAGTACCGCCAGATTGATCATCTAACCAGAAGCGGCCGTATTTATCAACCTCCGAACCTCCAAGTTGGGGAACCTTCTAACCCTGCAGCCGCAGAACCATCTGATCCCTTCACCACCCCGGTCAAGAGCACCTTCCGACCCTTTGACCCGCCAGTTAAAGAGCCTTCCCGACCTGAAAAGAACCCCGAAGGAATGATTAAGCGTCAACTCGAGCAGACCAATGCCAAGATGTCTGTCTGGGATGTGCTGGTTCACTCCACACGCCATCGTGAAGGTCTCATCCAAGCGCTCTCCCGACTCAAAGTTCCTTCCGCTATAACTCCCGATGAGCTTGTGGCATTAATCAAGACCATACCCATCAAACATGCCATCACCTTTACTGATCGAGACTTACCCGCCGAGGGAACTGATCACAATCGTCCGCTGCACATCACCTTGAAGTGCCATGGCAAGTCGGTTCCCGCAATCTTGGTCGATAATGGATCAGCCATTAATGTCTGTCCACTCCGCGTTGCTTACTGTTTGGGATACAAGAATAAGGACTTCTCCCCATCAGAAGTCAAAGTCCGAGCATATGACAACACTCGGAGGGATGTGGTTGGAACTCTCATGATTCCTATGACCTTCGGACCATATCAGACGGACGTAGAATTCCACGTGGTGAATATCCCCGCCTCCTTCAATCTGCTTCTGGGTAGGCCCTGGCTGCATCGGCCAGACATCATGGCTGTGCCCTCCACACTCCATCAGAAAATTCAGCTGGGACTGGAAACAGGAATGCTTACTATCCACGGAGACTCGGGGATTCATGCCCCTGTTGAGGACAATGCCCCACTCTTGGAAATTCAACACGGGGAAGAAGACATCGCTTTGGGAGGCTTCTCTCTAGACACCTCTCGGTCGATCTACTCAGTTAGAATTGACGACGACTTTGTCATTAGCAACGTCGCCATCAAGATCATGAATAAGATGTCCTACATGCCAGGATTGGGACTGGGAAAGAACCTCCAAGGCCCTGCAAAGTTCGAAGCCCAGGGCACTCTGGTGCGTACAACAGGCCTTGGTTACTCACCCTCAAGTAGGTGAAAAGAGGAAACAGGCTAAAGGACTACTTTGTCAAAGAAGAAGCAAAGCAGATTTACCAAGGACAGCCGGAACCGTTTTGGGACAAGGAAACCAATACCTTCCTGCCAGGATTTGAGATATTCGCCAACGACGTCTGGTTGGATAGTGATGAAGAAACTGAGGTTGAGGAAAAGCAGAAAAAGCCCGCTGACTGGATTGAGGTTTTCAGCATGGGTAGTCTCGCAACTCTGTTTAGGGAAGACGAATCAATGGGTACAGCTATGGAAGCAGAAGTGCTGATGATGGAACAAGATGCCCCCGAGGATCCGGCTTTGTTTATCATGGATGCTGCTGAAGAGTACAAAAACTGGATCTTCATGCCAAATGCAACCTACCACGAATCGGAGTCCGAGTCTGAATCTGAGTCTGTCGAGTCTTCTGTGCCTTCTGAGTCTTCTGAGTCTGTCCAGTCCGAGTCGGGGCCTCTCGGCCCAAACTCTCAGAGTCTGTACTTCGAATTCGAATCCACCCGTGTGTATGGTGCCCCCGAGGCCACTGTTGATCATGAAATGAATGAATCTGATTCTGCTTACTTCCCTGACTTTGAAATAAATTGCGTCGCCCCTGGTGATGAAGAGATTGATTTCGATGGGGACATTCCCAAAGAAATTCGATCCCTAATCGACAGGGAAGATGAAAAGCGTGCTCAACCCGTAAAAGAAGAAATTGTTTTAATAACCGAGAGATGGAGAGAATCCTCGGATGACCCAGATCGTCCGCACTATCCGCTGAAGAACGCGAAGCTCTTGTAAACTTGCTCAAAGAATTTGAAGATGTGTTTGCATGGTCACATGCCGACATGCCCGGGATGATTCTGAAATCGTGGAGCATCGGATTCCCTTTATCCCGATGCAAAGCCGGTAAAATATAAACTAAGACGCATGAGGCCTGACCGGGTGCTTAAGATAAAGGAAGAGGTCACTAAACAGATTAACGCTGGTTCTTAATAGTAACTGAATACCCTCGGTGGGTTGCAAACATCGCCCCGTGCCGAAGAAGGACGATAAAATAAGGGGTCTGCGTCGATTTCATGGATCTTAACAAATCCAGCCCTAAAGATGATTTACCGTTAACACACAATTATTTGTTAGTTGACAACACTGCTGGTCATGCTCTACTCTCTTTCATGGATGGTTTCTCGGGATACAATCAAATCCTTATGGCTCCAGAGGATCGGGAAAAGACTACGTTCGTCACCGAGTGGGGGACATACTGTTATCGAGTCATGCCTTTCGGACTGAAGAATGCAGGGTCCACGTACCAACGGGCCGCCACGGCATTACTACACGACATGATTCACAAGGAAGTGGAAGTCTACGTTGATGATATGATTGTTAAGGCCAAGGAACGAGAGGGGCATCTCCCCGCGCTCAGGAAGTTCTTCAAAAGAATCAGGAAGTACAAGATGCGTCTCAACCCCGCCAAATGTACGTTCGGAGTCACTGCAGGAAAGATGCTTGGATTCATGATCACCTCCCGAGGCATTGAAGTCGACCCATCAAACATCAAAGCCGTCCTGGAAATGGAGCCACCGAGATCTGAAAAGGATGTAAGGAGCTTTCTCGGCAAGGTGCAATTCATCAGTAGGTTCATTGCGAGGCTGACTTCAACCTGTGAACCATTGTTCCGCTTACTCAAGAAAGGAGTGCCATTCGTGTGGGATGATAGGTGTCATAAAGCTTTCGAAGCCATTAAGGCTTACCTGCACAAGCCGCCGGTATTGACACCGCCTGTAACAGGAAAACCTTTGATCCTATACCTGTCAGTCACTCCATCCGCAATGGGATGCATGTTGGCGCAGGAAGGAGATGATGGGGTAGAAAGGGCCGTGTATTACCTCAAGAAAAGATGGTCGGACCAAGAGCGTTACACTCCTAGAAAAGACATGTCGGGCACTTGTATGGGCTTCTAAGAAGTTGAGGCACTACATGTTAGCCTACCCGGTCAGCTAATATCTCGAATGGATCCCTAAAGTATCTATTCGAAAACCGGCCCTCACGGGTAGAATGGCACCGTGGTTCCGATGTTGGTGAGTTTGAACTAAAGCACGTCACCCGAAAGTCGGTAAAAGGAAGATCGACGCAGAATTCCTAGCCGATTGCCCAGCAAAGGAGAGGAGGATGCCGAGTTCAATTTCGACGAAGACATAATGACCATAACCGAGGACATTTGGCAGCGTTGTACTTTGATGGAGCAGCCAACTGAAAGGATTTGGAATTGGTGTATTACTCATTTCGCAGATGGATCGCACATCCCATTGGCGTTCAAGCTTAACTTTGAAGTCACCAATAACCAGCCGAGTATGAGGCTTGCATCGTAGGCATGGAGGCAGCAATCGAAATTGGCGTAGAAAAATTGGAAGTTGTGGGGGATTCGAACTTAGTTGTGTCTCAAGCGAATGGTGACTGGAAGGTCAAAGAAGAAAAGCTGAAACCGTATCACCAGGATCTCGAAGATCTCATTCCCCACTTCACCAAAGTGACATTCACTCACGTCCCAAGGTTCAAAAATCAATTTGCAGACGCTTTGGCAACTTTGGCGTCAATGGTCGAGATCCCTGTTGGCGTAAAGTTAAGGCCAATTGTGATAGAACAAAGGGATGTTCCAGTACATCAACACGTCATGGCAGTCGACGAGCCTGATGATGGCCACCCATGGTATTATGACATTTGGAGGTACGTGGAAAGGGGAGAGTACCCCGTGGGAGCAAACAAGGGAGACCGAATCGCCCTCCAGAGAATGGCAACTCAGTACCTTCTGTGCGGAGGAAGCTTGTATCGAAGATCGCCCTGTGGCACACATAAGCTCTGCATCCATGGAGAAGATGCGAAAAGGGTAATGGAAGAAATCCACGAGGGTGTATGCGGTCCTCACATGAGCGGCATAATGCTTGCAAAGAAAATTCTCAGGCAATGATACTTCTGGTCCACCATGGAAACGGAATGTGTGGAGTACGTGCGAAGGTGTAAAAAGTGCCAAGTTCACGCTAACCTCATGCATGTCCCGCCGCACGAGCTGCAACAAATGACCTCGCCATGGCCTTTCTCAACATGGGGGATTGATGTTATCGGAAGGATAGTACCGGCAGCATCCAACGGTCACAAGTTCATTCTGGTAGCCGTCGATTATTTCACGAAATGGGTAGAAGCTGCTTCCTACACCACTTTGACTGCGGTTCAAGTCGCACATTTCATCAAGCAAAACGTCATTTACCTGCACGGGTCCCTCAAGCTTTCGTATCTGATAATGGGGTTCATTTCAAAGGACGGGCCCGGGAAGTTCTGGACGAATTTCAAATCCAGGTACACAAATCAACGACCTATCGGCCGCAGACCAATGGCGCTGTGGAAGCAGCAAACAAGACAATCTAGGCCATTTTGGAGAAAACTATTCAATCAGCAAGGGACTGGCATGAGCAACTACCCCTGGCTTTATGGGGGTACCGCACGTCGGTGCGGACACCAACAGGAGCAACCCCCTACTCTTTGGTTTACGGGATGGAGGCAGTACTTCCCATTGAGTTGGAAGTCCCATCTCTTCGGACAATGATTGAATGTGAAGTCCAAGAGGCTGAATGGCTGAGCAACCGATTTGAAGAACTTATGCTGTTTGATGAACGCCGGTTGAGGGCTCTTTACCATGTCCAAGGGTATCAACGAAGGATCGCACGGGCATTCAACAAAAAAGTGAAACCCAGGAATTTGATAGAAGGCGACATGGTTTTAAAGGAAATCCGGGCTCCAGTCTACGACCCACGAGGAAAGTTTCGACCGAAGTGGTCCGGGCCGTACATCATCAAGACCATCCTTTCCGGGGGAGCTACGCAACTCATCGACTTGGACGGAAATGAATTCTCAACCTTGGTTAACCTGGATCAACTCAAGCGCTATTACCCCTGAGAGAAGCTCGCTAGGCTGAAAAACCGCAAGGGCGAGCCCTAGGCAAAAGTTAGAGCAAAGCCTGCTAGGATGAAAACCCGTCAGGGCATCCTAGGCAAAAGTTAAGGCAAACAATAAATGAGCTCGCTAGACCGAAAACCCGAAAGGGCGGTTCTAGGCAAAAGTTAGAGCGCAAAAGGAGAGTGTTAAAACCCGAGCGAACCCTACCCTGAACTACGTCATGACCTGATTCCTTCACCAGAAGGATACGTAGGCAGTCTCACGCTGAGACCCGGTCACGATCCATCCAAATAAAAATCAGGCTGAGAAAACTTGAAGAACAAAAGTCAAGAAGGGGGAAACCCTCCAAGACTCGTTTTTATTAAATACGATTACTTCTACTACATAATGTTGAGCAAAGCTTTCATAACAAAAGAAGTGCAACATAATGAAAAAGGGGTCCTCAATTTATTCAACGGTCAGGGTGGTAGGATTGAGTCAGTTTCCTTGAGCTCCAGCTCTCGCCGCAATGTCCCTCCTAAGCCACTTTCGATAGCTCCCGCGCATCGCTACAGAAGGATAGGGATGTGCGTCGGTCACCTCGCGTGTCATCCAAAAGCGCTGGTAATGGCAAAGAACTGAATGACGAAAGGAGGCGGAACCACGCCCACTAACCTCAGGGGGCCTCCTGCTCTCAAACCAAGTCATTTGGATACGGTAAGGAATATAGAAGGTGAAAGCTCCCAAGCCGGCAAGAACAACCCACCGAGAGCCCATATAGTGCAATTGTCATGGGAGGAAGGTCCAGCCATCGACACCTCAAAGAAATAGCTCGCCGGCGTCTGAGAAAATCGACCCACTCGGCCTGCTCCTATCCTCAAACTCAAAGCATCGCCGAGAGAGTAACCTCGCCTCGTATGCGGTTGCCGGGAGGAATGGTCAGGCACGTTCACCTTATCACAAAGCCAAATCTGTGGGAAGAGAGAACACAAGTAAGAAGCCTTAGATAACCAAGCCGAGCGTGAGGTAAAAAGAGAACGTGGGGGAAACCCGAAAAAGGAGAGCTGAGTGAGAAACCAACCTGTAGGAGAAGTGGGCTACCCCCAAAAGTCTCAGTCTCTCCAGAGCGAACCTTGTCCAAACCAATCAGTGTCTCGGCCAGAACCATCGGAATCACATCCCTTCGAGCTTCGATCCGAACAGCGACGCTGGCCAACGCCGAGCTAGCATGACCGGCAGAAGGAACCAAGAGATAGGCTGCGAGCAAGCACATACAGAGAGCAATCATGAGTCTGGTAAGTCATGTCTCTAAGATCGCCAGGAGAAGAGAATAGCTCAATGAGACGCATGACATTGAGATGGCCATTCCTGACCAAGTAGCGGGCAGCACCCTC
This sequence comes from Rhododendron molle, assembly GCA_025413875.1. Lineage (NCBI taxonomy): Eukaryota > Viridiplantae > Streptophyta > Magnoliopsida > Ericales > Ericaceae > Rhododendron > Rhododendron molle. Next base: position 26,983,808 of record CM046388.1, on the reverse strand, counting down.
ACCCACCCCGAGGGCCGCGACCAAAACTCTATACGCACTCTCACGTATAGGGGGAATGATGACCTCCCCCGAACCAAGACCCCCGAGGTATGCACGGAACTCCTCGACAGTGGGACAGAGCTCCTGATCGCCAAATCGGAACACGTGAACCTCCGGATCCCAGAAACTCACGGCTGCCCTCAAAAGCTCGGGACAAAGGCGAATGTTGCGAAGGTACCTCAAGGAATAGAGACCGTGAGCTCGAAAGTTGAGCCAATCGACACCTTCCATAGAAGCCAACCATGGACGGAGGAAACCGGTAAGGGGGAGAGCCATTTCAAAGAGTAAAGGAAGAAGATGGGACTTGGACGAGATGAGGATGTGGTAAGAAGGCTTGAATTTATAGGAGGAGTAGAAGGGACAACTTCAACTTTCAAAGAGCCTCGGGTTTCAAAAGCGCAAGTTTTCCATGAGTCTAACATGGGGAAAAGCTTGGTCAAGTCCTAAAAGGTCCAAAGCAGACATGCACTGGTTCAGAAATGCCATTGCATGGGTCAAACCTGAACCCCCGAGCAATCTGCCTTGGAAATCAGCAAAAACTGCAATCTGTCAGGAAAAGAGCCTCGCACGGCACCTTGACAGATCGCACGGTATGTTGAAACCAGAGAAATACCACGGCCAGTCAATTAGGGTACCGTGCGAAGGGTTCTTAACCGCACGGCGCCCTGGGGTATACGCACGGCATGTTGACGCTGCATTTCTGCAGTTTTTAGCAGCAACTCCCCAAGAAAGAATGAAGGCCCTACGAAGCACCAACCAACACCTGAACAGACTCTAACAGGTATTTGGGACTTCGGGGATGTTTCGTTTCAAGATAACCCCCAGGATTCGTCATCGTGGCACAAAAACTCGATAATGTCCGTTTCTTAAGCCTTGTCAAAGCATCAAAGTCCGTTTCGGGTCGTTTCAAGGCGTCCTTCCAAGCCCTACAAGTCATAATGGTCAATAGTGACCTGGTCCAAGTTCCAGTTCGTGTCCAAAGTCAAAACTCGAGGAGGTCACGTGTTAAAGTCAACATTTCCTACTTTTTGAGTATATTCCAGAGGAAAAGTAGAACTCCCAAGTCGCATGCCAAGATTTAAAGGTCGTTATTGCCGTATGCTTGTGTCTGGAGTCAGTTGTGAAAATGTCTATATAAAGTCTGGTGTATAGAGTCAATTTTGCCAAGATTTATCTAGTCGCTTTCTTTGATTTCTCTTTCACTGTCAATATGTTTTGATTTCTCGTCACAAACCTCACATTCGGTTCAGTGGTTGGTTGCACACCCCGGTTAATGTTTTGGTTATTCAATTTCCTTCACACAAACTAAAGGAGATTGAATGGCATAAACAATGAAAGGAGAAAATCTCTGTATATATGTCCCAAAGGCATCCATGAATCAAAGTACAAAAAGGGGCACAGTGGCCCGATAATCAAAGTCCTATCTATCATAGGCAAACAGGCGCCCCACAAAAAAAAGAAGCACGCAGGCTCCGTCAAAAGTACAAGACAAAAGAGGAGCTCAACTCTCATCCTCGTCCTCGCCCTCGCTCTCCTCCTCGTCCTCTACGGAGATCTCCTCGTCCGCGGGAGAGCTGCTCGCCGCTGGAGTACCGGTCACCCTAGGCACAGTATCTCCTGAGGTGACCTCCAGGTCGACGTCTGTAGGCTCAGGTGTATCGTCCTCAGAGACGTCAATAGGCTCGTCCTCGGTCCCTACAGAGTGCCGTGTCCTCTTCGACGCCGGCTCCTCGAGAGCCGCAGAGGAGACTGTCGTACTATCAGGCGGACGGACTTCCGCCGCAACCCTCGAGTAGCCCCTCCTCGGCCTACAATGGTATAAGCATTCATAAAACATTTGCATCATAATCATAATCTAAGCAGCTAAGTAAAGCAATTGACTAAAGTTCGAGTGTACCATCGCCCCGCCAACACGAGGCAACACCTCCGGAGGGTGGCCCATGGCGTGTACTGCCTCACTAGCTGCTCCAGGCCCATCATGGCCTCCGCCATCTCCTTCACGTACCCTGGAGGAGCCTGCAATGAAGGAAGTTGATCAAAATGTGCAAACGGAGCGAATGTACAGAAAATTGAAAGCATGATATACCTGAGCAAGGAACCCCGGAGCCTCGACAGGAGGACGTGGCACCGCGACCAAACCAAGGACTCCCTGAGGGATCGTCACGTCCACTGTCCAAGAGAGGGCAAGGAGACTAGTGCCACTCGGGCCCGCACCCTCGCTGCGACCTCTGGCGCCCTGATCCTCGCTGCTCCGTCGCCTCTGCCTCTCTTCCGTCCCCTTCTTCCTCCGGCGCCCTCTCGTGCACTGTGCCGCCTCCCAGCGGACGTATCCCGGACTCGCCATCGTGCGAGAACAAGATTACTGCGTGGTCGCAGCAAGGTTAGCACCGCCTCAAAACGGCTCTAACTCGAGGTCCGGCCGTGTGAATCGCTCGACCTCCTCCGTGTGTCTCGGTGCATCCTTCCAGACTAAGCAGAAGCGACCAGGGACTCGGCGTCGGCCCGGCCGATTGGCGTGACACTCGGTCACCCAAGTACCATTGCCAACCGTAAGGGGACTCGAAGAGCACTCTCCCCCTGGTAACCTCCCTACTCTGTGCCACGTAGGGATCTCGGCGGTCCCACACCCGCCAAAGTGGACTCGCTATCAAGAATAAGTAACATCAAGGTGCTGATTGAATGAAAGTAAGCTGAAAACAGATACGCAAGCGCCTTAGTACCTGATCGGGACGCAGCTCGTCCAGGAAAAGACGGAAGGCATCCAGCTTGCCCCTCCCTCTCTTCACGCCCTTGTACTCCGTTGACCAGCGGCTCGAAGGAGTATCGTGTCGTCAGGACACGTAGTCTCGGGAAGGTACATCCCTATCACCTCGTATGTCCAAAGCTCTGCAATTCAAGACATTGAAAGTTAGCACAAGATGTACATTGAATAGATATGAATGGACACTAACTATTCGTGAGGAAGGAAACAGGATATACCTCCGGACCCTCCAATAGCCTCCTAGGCTCACTCCTGCTCCACGGGAAAGGGAGCCCATGAAGGCATAGCACGCCCCCAGCGCCGCGCCTCCCCAGTCGAGCGATCTCCCGACGCCCTCGTGGTGGGAGAAGTGAAAGGTGCACTCGGTTGCGCCTGTTGGGAAACAGGACGCACCAAGTAAGTACTGGAGAAGCACCTCGCCATCTCGCTTCCTCCTCCACCACTGTCGGTCGGGAGCCTCTGCGTCCAAAACCTCGGGAGCTGGGCATACCGCATCGTCCCCTGCGCCTCGGCTCGTGCCTCAAAGATCGCCCATTGAACGCCGCCGCCTCCCTGGCGGCGTCGAAAGGATAGGGTCACCTCCGACCATGAGACCGATGATCGCCGCAAAGTCCAGGGGCGTCACCGGTCAACTCACCAAAAGAGAAGTGGAGGGTGTTCGTCGTGTCCACCACCTCCAGCCAGAGCCCTCACCAATGGGCGGTCGTTGCACACGCCTCTCGCCAACACCCCTACAAACTCCCCGAAGCCCGCTTGCCTATATCTCGCGAGGCCTCGGGCAACCTCTCCCAAAACGTCGGCACCGCCGAACCCCCGTAACACGAGAGCGAAATCGCTGTTAACGACAAATGGACAAATATTCAGGAACAGGAATGGCATGCAATACAGAATGGTATACTTAGATGCAATGAAATGGAAATACGATGCATTGGAATTTGAAATACAGATATACCTCGTCTCGTCGCAAGGAAAGGTGCTGCCGAGGGTCCCTCAACACCAGAGCCTCGTCGTAAGTCGGTCTCCTCGGAGTGTAAGGGTCGAAAAGTGAGGGCACCACCACGTGCTGAAAGGGCACGTAGGCCGCCTCGTCGTAGGGCCCTCGCCCCTGCAACGCCAGAGTCGCCTCGGCCACCAGTGACGCGAAGAGCCGTCACCCCGGCCTCCTCAGCCCGTCTCTCCTCAACTCCCGGCTCCCTGGCACCCCCAGTCCTAGCCCCGACCTCCAGCTCCGCCTCGCGGGCCGCCAGTAAGGCGTCCGCCAACCCAGGAAACCCCCGCACCACCTCCAGTACGTCCTCCATGGACGCCGTCGCTAAGTAATCGCCCATGCCTATAGGGCGTGACGACCCTGCACCGGTACCACTGCCCACAAACAGGGGCGGTGTGTCCTCCACCACCAGCTCCACCACTGGCTCTACCGCCGGCTCGTCCGCGACAATGGGGGCCTTCCCCAGGTCAGTCCGAGGCTCCCTCACGGGAGAAGCCTCCGTCTCCTCTACCACCGGGTCTAAACCGCCACCACCGTGACCCTCCGTGGTCCTCTCCTCAGCGCTGGCCGCCGCCTCCGGCCGGCCTGAAACCCCAACGTCGCTCCCCGACTCCATTGCACCCGGGGTCTCGACCTCCTGACCATACCCGGCCACCACGACACTGCCCCCGTCACCTCCACCGCTGCCGACCACCATGGCAGCTTGGGCCGTGACCTCCTCGGCCAATGCCGCCTGGCCGAGACCCCCGAGATGTCCTCGGCTGTCATAACATCCCCCGGAGCAGTCGGAGGATGTATAGTCGCGACCCGCGACGAATGATCGTCACCCGGTACCTCGCCGCTATCCATGTATATGAGAGAGAGAAAGCATCCCACAGAGAGAGGGAGCAGCGAGAGAAAGAGGGAGCAGCGAGAGAGAGATGATCGAGAGGGAGAGAGATGATCGAGAGAGAGAGCGGTGAGAGAGGGAGAGATGATCGAGAGAGACTGAGAGAGAGAGGGAAATTTCGAAGTTGGGTGTACTGTGTACACCCCGCGTGTATATATATATACCCCTCGAACCGGTTCGCTTGGAAATCAATTCTGGACCGGGTCCGAAGCTAGCCTGGCCGCACGGCACCGTGGCCCAGTCGCACGGTACCCTGGGCGGATATGCAGTGTTCTCAGTTTACGTCATCGTGCGTCCTTAATTTGGTTGCGCACGGCGTGTTGGTTTGTTTCGACAGTTTGCTTCCTGGCAGCCGTTTGGCATTTCCGTGATTCGATTCGATTCGGAATTAGGTGTTTGGATGCAAAAGGATGGAAGAAGAAAGGGACTTTTCATTAAATAAAATCCGGGGTTTCCCCCGGGATCTTGCCATTACATTCAAAAAAAAAAAAAAAAAAAAAAAAGAAAACGAGCCTACTGCCCTCTTTTCTCCTTCCTTCTCCTTCCTCTTCCTCCTCTCCTCCTCCTCCTCAGTCGCTCACCCCGTCATCGGACCCATTGGGGTTGCCCTCGGAATCTTCTGCGGACTCCTCTGACTCGCGCCCGAGAACGGAATCCGGGTCATCTTTGTTGTCTAGTTGGTCAAAGGCGACGTCCTGCAGGTTGGACACGGCGCGGCGAAGGGTGCGGATGGTGGAAATCAATCGCGCAATTTGCTCATTGAGTTGTTCGATCTCCCCCCGAAAAAAGGCCATCTCGGCCTCCAAGGAGATCACCCGGGCTGCCAGGTCGTTGTTTGCCATGACGAGAGTATGCGTTGAGGGATGCGAAGAATTTGGAGATGTTTTGTTGGTGGTGCATGGAATGTGGCACCCCCACACTTATAAAGACGTCCCGGCCGACGAAAGGGCACGCCTGCATTAATGGGCACCCTCAAAGCTTTCAACTGTTCTCGGAAATCAAAGGGGTGTGGGGAAGATCGAGGTGCCGCGCGCCTTGAATTTGGACCGCACGGCACCCTGGTGCCAGAAGTTTAAATACTTTCTTGGAAGTTGATCCGGCCAGCCACCTAAACCCTCTTGGAATCTCAACCCTCAGCCGTTTTGCAAAAGAGGTCTCTTAGAATATCGTGCATTGGTTACAACACCATTTGATCCCTTGGGAATTCGCCGTATTCGCCTTTTTCTCGATACCCGGGACTCGCCGTGACCAGTCTCTGGATTTTTTTTTTTTAGACTAACGTCTCAAAAATTCAGAAGTCAATTTTCGCCCTCCGAGGGCTCGTCTCAAAAATTCCCAAGAATTCAAAGGTCAATTTTCGCCCTCCGAGGGTTTCTAACGTCTCGACGACTCTTCGTCTCCCGAGCCACGGCCCAACGGGCCTAACGCCTCTTCGTCTCCCGAGCCACGGCCCAGCGGGCCTAACGCCTCTTCGTCTCCCGAGCCACGGCCCAACGGGCCTAACGCCTCTTCGTCTCCCGAGCCACGGCCCAACGGGCCTAACGCCTCTTCGTCTCCCGAGCCACGGCCCAGCGGGCCTAACGCCTCTTCGTCTCCCGAGCCACGGCCCAACGGGCCTAACGCCTCTTCGTCTCGACGACTCTTCGTCCTAACGCGCCTCTTCGTCTCCCGAGCCACGGCCCAACGGACCTAACGTCTCTTTTCGCCTCGATTTCCGCCTCCCAAGGGCTCACCTCGGGTCTTTCAAACACTTTGCATGGCACACGGCACCGCAAGCACGCTTTTGCATGAGTTTGTTCTCCGAGACTTGTTTTCTTGCATTGCATTGTCCCGATCGAACTACGCTGGTCTGATCCCTACAACGGGGTACGTAGGCAGCTCCCCGAGCGCGACCACCATCGTTATTTACTTGCATTTTTGTTTTGTCCCCGGCCAAAGGCACTAGAGCAACGGATTGGGATGCCTATTCTTTAAGCGTCACTCGTACCAACTAATGGTATCCGAGTTACGTTAAAGAGGGACTACTGTAGACACCCCAATCCGGACCTCGGAGAGTCTTTGTCCACCCCGATGATGAAATAGAGGAAACGATACCTTCGCGAGCTTGAAAAAGGACTTCTCTCAGCCCATGTAAACCCAAAGACCCAAAAAACCTGAAAAGCCCAAACAAAAGCCCAAACAAAGCCCAAAAGAGTCCTGGACCGAAGGAAGAGGAACCGTGCGGAGCACGACTGGAGCGCACGGCACCTTGAAATTTAAGGGTGGCCGTGCGCGGCAAACCTTAACCGCACGGCACCTTGAGCAAAAAGCTGGCTGGCTCAGAAAGCTGTCGGCCACACCAGTGTGAGCCACAGCTGATGACTGGCTCAGCCGAAAATGCACTTCTGGCCCGCCCAGAAAATACCTCCACCATTTGAATTCAAAATCCTTGGCCATTTGCCTATAAATTGACCCCTCCACTCAAGGGAAAGGGGTCCCTCTTAGCCCTTCTTTTGAGTCCCTTCTCTTGCCTTTCTCTTGACCCTCTCACTCTACTTTCTCTCTCTAAGTTCTCAAACCCCCCCCTTTCCATTACCATTTCCATTTCCAAGCCTTAAAGGATGTCATTCCCAAAAGACATTTTTTAAGAGCTTTCACTCACTCCCTTCTCATCATTGAAGTTGATCACTCATTGACTTCAAGACCCCATCACCCAAAACACCTAACCCTCACTCACACCCATACTCCCTTTGTCTCATTTAACCTCCCCATCTACATCCGTGACGATCCATCCACATCCTTGCATCCACGGTCCTTGATCGAGCTCGAAACCAAAGGTATAAACTAGTTTCCTCGGACTAGACTCCGTTCTGGTCCTGAGGGGACCTTTCGGTCAGCAGATCTAACCCCCTTTTGGTTAGATCCTGACTCAAAACGTATTTTCATAAAATAAAACCAACACTGTGCTGAGGTTGGGAAACCGCGCGGTCTGTTGAACAGACGCGCGGCACCCTGACACTCAGCGCACGGCATGGTGCACATTGATGCTATTGTGAGCAGGCTGTTTGGATCCGAGTCTTCCTCTGTTGTGGTTATCTGTATCTGCTGTTTACTGTTTCTGCTGCTCTTAAAATAAGGCCACATCTACAAGCCATGTTCTAGCTCTTTTAAAAACTTTTTCAAGATCATACCGAATGATTAAAAATGTTAAAAACTACTTTAAAACCCTATTTTGAGAAAGACAATGGTATTTTTGGGATGATCTAACTGTCGTGATGTTTCTGATAGGCTTTCCAAAAGATATGCAGAGAAAGCCGTGGGCCAAATAACGTTTTGAGAGACTGAAACAGTCTGACAGCAGAGCCATTGCCACGCACGGCATGTTGAGATGCCTCGCACGGCATCTCAGGGTGCCGTGAATGGCTTTCTAAAGTCTATGCGGTCTGGATCTGAGTTTTCCTCTGTCGAGGTTATCTGGTCTTGCTGTTTACTGTTTCTGTAGCTCCCAAAATGAGATCGTATCTACAAGCCAAGTTCCAACTCTCCTAAAACCTTTTTCAAGATCATCCCAAATGATCAGAAATGAGCTAAATAATGTTTTCAAAAGATCTACAGAACAAGCGTTAGGCTAAATAACGTTTGAGAGATCAAACAGCCGACAAAGAGATTTGCCACGCGCTGCATGCCGAGACGCCGCGGGTATCTCAGGGTGCCGCGAACGGCTTTCCGAGGTCCAAACGGTCGTTGAACGTCATTTACTTCTATTTGTTCACATCATCTTATCACGATTCAGATAGCACCACCCGCACGCCAACGTGACATATTTCCCATGTCCTTTCCGCTACGTGTTTTATTAAAGAGCTTGATATTCGAGATACCGAAGATCTCCCCTTTTTGAAAACATCAAGTAGAGACCGGTCTTACCGGGCGAATGGGGTGCTTTTTAAAGAAAAACCTTCCTCATTCGTAATGTGGCTCCCGAACCCATCATCTCAACGTTTTCGCTAGACCTAAAGCCTTTTTCAAGCAAACTCTCGGTTTCTCGGATCATCCATCTCGAAAATCCGGGTGGCGACTCTTCGAGCGAAGCGCTCATCCACGGGCGCGGGAGCCCACAGGTACGAAACGTCGTGAGTGGACATAGTCTTGTGGATTAGAATTTCTTCGATGATGTGTTTTCGTAGGTTTGGTTTAAAATTTCGAGGACGAAATCTTTTTAAGGAGGGTAGGGTGTAGAGACCCGTATTTTTTTTTTATAGAAATATTATAACTAGTAAAGACGAAAATAGTGGAATACAAAAAAAAAATGACGTGGTTGTTTAATTTGGGGTTAACGAGATAGATTCGTTGGTAGAGAGGTGCAAGTGTTAAATGCATTGGGGTACATAGATATGTGTGTGGATGGGGACTAGGGAATAATTTTTTCCCCTCCCATATGTTTTCTTTTTCCACGCCAGACACACACACCCACCGAACCTTCTCTCTCTCTAACTCTCTGCTCTCTCTCGCCTCTCATCTCCCCCTCACCTTCTCTCCTCATTTTCACCTCCATGGAGTGCGAATTCGGACAAAGTCCAAGAATTAAAGTTGTTATGCGGAGCACGGGCTTTCCGAATATCTAAGAAAAATCATGATCGGACTGCGTGGAAGCTCGGTTGACTTGGTCAAAGGGTCGGGTTTTTCTCAAAACCCTTGGGGTAGGGATTTCTTACCCTTGTTATGCATTTATATGGTGTTTATGTATCTATATCGTGCCTTATTTCGTTGTTTGATGGTGTTTCTTCCATTGCCGAGAATCTGCAGAATTGAATTTGGTTCCTTTGTGTGAAATGGAGTAGACTTAAAGCTCGTTTTAATGCCGCAAGAATCAACCGAAACCGTTGAGAATTGAATTCATGGTGATTTTTAGAATATTGGTCTGCAGTCTGTCTCGATTTCTGGGTTTCAGCCCACTTCTAACGACCATAACTTCCTCGTCCGATGTCCGTTTTATGCAAACCTTATATCAGTTCGAAGGTCTTGAAGTTAGCTTTCATTTGCCACCAGAATCGTCCTCAAACTCTCAGTACACAAAAAGTTATGATCATTTGAGTGGAGGTGTGTCAATCTGTCAGGTTGCGTGACAGATTCGTGTAGCCTCGGTAAACCCCTGTTTAACCACCTTTGGAGTGCAGATTTGACAAGGGTTCCATCGCGCCTTTCAAAGTTCATTCAATCGCGCAACTATGGGGACTAGAATCGTTCAAAAATATTAAGAACTCGAGTTATAGTGATTTTTAGAAGATTACTCTGTAATCTTAAAATCTGGGCAGCTTACAGAGTGGAATTTTTCATCGTTTAGGTATGGTTAAACAACCCTATTGGTTATGGGTCCTTGTAGGTTTTAAAGATTGGCAACTTGGTGATGATTTGGCGTTGGAATCACTGATGAATATTGAGTATGCAATTTTTGATGAGTTCTCGAACTTGGATCGCTCTGCTAAAAATCATTTCTAAGTTTGAAAGATCGAATCGTACTACTCATCGAACGTACCTGTGCCATTGGTTTTCGTTAGCATAGTTGGAGTATCGATGTAAAGGCTATAGTAGCATAAAGGAGTCCGTGAACATCGTAGATTACAAGGAATATTGTGACGTGCGTAATTAGTAGAGAAGTACTTGTTTTCATTAAATTGAGAAATGACTGGACGGTTTGGTGCTTGTAAATTGGAAACGTGAATTGAAATGTGAATAACAAACGGACACAACGAGAACATTCAGGACTCATCGACGGGTGGGTGCCTGGCAAAGGACATCGGGGTCCTTAACTGGCCCGGCAGGAGCTAAATGCTCATATTGGTTACTTTAGGACTCATCGACAGGTGAGTGCTTGGCAGAAGACATCGGGGTCCTTTAATTGGCCCGGCGGAGCTTAGGCTCAGACACATGACACGAAATTGGTTTATGAAGTTAATGAAAGAGATTTTGGTTTTTGGTTAAAGGATTTTGATAAAGATCCTCTGGCATTCTAAGCGAATCAACAGTTTCCGGTATTTGGGCACAAATCAACGGATTTTGGTATTCTGGCTCGAATCAACAGAGTGAGTATTTTTTTCTACTTTGTTTTGATATAAAAAGGAATGACTGAATGAAATTGCGTGGTAATGAATGAGAACTAAACGTGGTATTATTAATTATGAAGATTTGTGATAACAATTGAAATGTGACTAAAACTGTTAAGGAGGACTGAAACCCAAATTAATGGTATGTTTAGTCTAGAGGGAATATTAGCGATTCTAGCTTAGAATGTGAATTGTTAGGATTGTCTGGAATCCCTTGGTTGTAATATGCTGCATGTTGAGGATCTCGTAAACTTTGGGCTTATCTGTCGATATTCATTCACTCTAGAAGCATAACTCATCATATTTTCATATAACTTGAGTATAGATTTCTCTACTGGGCAAGTGTGTGCTCAACCCTATCATTTTCAGGTACAAAGCAAAGGAGGTTGGCATGGAGTGCTTATTGTGCATGGTTGATCATATTTTTTTTAAAGGTATACTAGACGAAGTCTATTGCTTTTGATTCGAAAGGAGTATTTTTGGAAAGATGTCTATTGTAAACTGTAAGGTTATTTCCATCGGATATTGGTGTTTTCATAACTTGGGGTCGTCGAGCTAAAATGTAATATTTGAGTTATATTTGAGAACAAGGAAAATGAAGGGCTTTTGGGTATTATTTGTATTACTGCGAGGACTTCATTTATCAAAAGTGTATAGCTAATTATGTTTAAAATCGAGGGCGTGACATGCTAAGAAGATGCAACACTTGCTCAACAAGAAGTTCTCAGGTTTGGATGCTAAGAACATGCAACACTTGCTCAACAAGAAGTCTTCAGGTGTATTAGCTCAACTGTGCAGCTTACAAATTGCCCCTTCTATAGAGGTAACCTTGGTTTTACTTCAGCTTTTGCAAGACTTTCATGATGTCTTTAGGGAACCTAAGGGCTTACCCCCATTTAGAGCTCATGACCACCAGATCCCATTCAAGCCTGGTACTCAATCCCCTAGCATTAGACCCTATAGATATCCTTATATTCAAAAAAGTGAAATTGAGAAGATAGTGAAAGAAATGATGGCGACTGGGGTGATACAACATAGTGTTTCTCCATTTTCTTCACCTGCTTTGTTGGTTAAGAAAAAAGATAATACTTGACAAATGTGTATTGATTATAGGGTTCTGAACAAGGACACTATCAAGACAAATTTCCCATTCCGATAATAGATGAATTGTTGGATGAATTACATGGAGCAATGTGGGCAACATGCCCTTAGAAATTCTGGTTTCTAAAATAAGGGCCTGAATCGAGGGAGCGCTAGCGGGACGAGCGCTCGAAATTTAGAGTCGCCATTTCGGTTTAAAGGTCCGATACCCAAGGAAACGAATTTGAAACGCCTTACACGCTATTTGATTTGAAAAAGTGAAAGCACCAGTCCGTCATGGGAGCCAGGTTACGAGAGGGGAAGAGTTTTAAGGCACCCCTCTCGCCTTATCTGGAGATTTGTCTCTACTTAGGCATTTTGTGAAAATATTGCGATTCTTATTTTATTAATCAATTTTTAGCCAATTAAGGCAGGGAACGGTTAAAATGGGGATTAAAACTGTAACAATTGCAGGATGTGATTGAATAGCATGAACAGATGTTTGAATAAGCAATAAGTGAGATAAAAATCAAATATTGAGGTATTGATAACAAATCAAATACTGAGGTATCACTTTTGTATCATACTCCATTGTGATTCCTTCCTGATGGATAGTACAACAGAGTATGATAACAAATCATAGTGCACTTTGTTATTTACTTTAATCTACATTACTCTGCATGCGGGTTGTGCATGGTTTATCGCACTTTTTCACTTTTTTTTCTTTCCTTTTATTTTCCTCCTGGGGTATGCCCATTGTAGACTGTACATTCGGTGAACCTCTTTAATTTTAAGCTAATTTACCCAAAAAAAAAATCAAATACTGATGAAACAAACCTAAATAGTGCATTAATTTAGAAGTTTGCATGAACAGGGACCACCTTGCATGCAATGATCTACGTGCATGCAAGGTGATCTACGCACGCCAAACTCCAATCCATGCGTGCGAGTCAGCTTATTCTAACTTTCCTAATTTTTATCCCTTTCTGGGCTCTGGAAGGACCAGTGCACACCCAGAACCAAAACAAGCAGTTTATATGCATAGTTAATGGGTATAATTTACAAACAGAATGAATATTAATTAAATACACCCCATAAACAGTGTGGGGAATTAAAATAGAGACCAAAGGCCTAGCTACCCATGCAAAGCCAGCCACTGCAAATAAGTTCACATGTGCTTGCAGGTCAAGGATAGGCGCACACCTATTCTGACTGGACTTTCAGTAATTGGTGTTGCACACCTGGTCTCTGAGACATGTTCAGAAGCCAACCATTGGTATTCCAAAGAAGTACAAAAGCAAGCTAAACAAAAATTAACAATTTTACATGGAAAACAGTAAACAAGTTTTAACATGCAATATGGTGATTTATAAAGCTATTTAAGACTGTAAAAGCCAACACCCTTGTCCCCACGCAGATCTACACGCGCTGTAACGCCCCGATTTTCCACAAAATTTCGAAAGCATTAACCTTGAAATACACTGAATTTTACAAACTATTAGGCCCCTATTTATCGTTATACAAAAATTACAATTTCAAAATAATACAAAAAAAAATCTATCTACATTTATTTAACAAAAACAACTCCAGAGCGACTCTAGTTTGACACGAATTCCAAGCAACGTTGGCCCAGACTCCATTCCAGGATTTCACCTGTATCAACTGCTTCCCTATGGAATCCTGCACACTCTGGCAAATTGATCGCCGAAGCAAACGATTTGCCAGGATACAAACGTATCCTGAGTGATAATTCACAAAGTAGAAATCCTAAAACCCAATACCACAATATGCAGATCAACAATATAATAATTCATAATACACAGAAGGTACAGAATAATAGCACATTGTCTTTTTCTTTACTATTCATTAACTTACATGAAATCTAAGGATCGTCTCCACGAGATCCTTTCCTCCCACATCCACTAACTACAACCGTCTCATGGGTCCACCCTTCCTCTTGCTTATCCTACACCGGGGTCCTAGGTGAGCGCATCTAAGTTATGTACCGAGTATGTTCTCACTTAAGACCATAACAGGAGGATCGAGTCATCCCATGACGTATCGTACATTAGGGTCGGACATCCACTACCCCACGCTAACTATAACCGTCTCATGGGACCCATTCTCGTCCTCGGGAGAAACTTCCCATGACGTATCATACATTAACGTCTCACTAACTATAACCGTCTCATGGAACCCATTCTCATCCTCGGGAGAAACTTTCCATGACGTATTCATACGTTAGCGTCACAACAAATCTCAACACAGGGCCCCGCTGGTCACCCTTGCCATCACCATGGCTCAAATCACAATCCACACACTCACACTTCCAACACTTACAAATTTCCATTTACTTAACATCGTCTACGTGAGTCACTACTCGTAACCACCCAGTGAGCCTAATTGTCCATTCTAACACGTACAACATGATACAATTAATAACAGCTCAACTCATAACATGATATATTTCAAGGAGATAAAAAGCACATATCAAATAATATTGTGCAAGTAATTAAACACAAAATATTTTCTGATTGGACTGATGCCCTTAAGGTTCGTTGAACAAGTAAACTACTTATAGTTTTTATTACTTTCAAAGGTGCCGTTAGCGATTTCGTAGTCGTATCTTTGATAACATACTGGGTTAACTTCTTAAGAACTAAAGTATAATTATTGAATCAAAAGGTTAATCCACTACGGCATCTTACGGTATCAAAATCTAAGGTGTAATTCATAAATTTACATTTAGAAATTTTATTTATAAAACATTTCTACTAATTAAACATTATCTTTACCTCTCTTATTATTCATAGATTTTTCAAACTAATTTTTATTGTTAAATACTTATTGCTAAATTTAGTATTTACTAACTCTAATAAATATTAACACGATATTTTCGTAACAATTAATATTATGCGAGGTTATTCTAATCAATATTTATTAGGGTTAAATATTAACCAATATATAATCTAAAATATTTCTTGTTTACAATCTAAATAAATTTTTACTAGTAAAATATTCTTGTTAATATTTCATAAACATTTATCAATCTCAATAATTTATTAAACACGTAAACGTCCACTCAAATACAAATCAACAATGCATCATCAACAGTAATTTCGCAATCAAACACTTGCTAAAAGATCATAAATTTTCACAGGGTATAACGCTAATTATTCCAGCAAACCGGACTGAATTTTAATATAAACAGGACTAAAAATAAATTAACAATTTAACAGCAGGTCATCATCTTCAATAAACTTTAAGTATAAGTCCTAACTCCATTAAAATGCAGATTAAGGTTTCGGGTTTCCGGAAAACTACCTCAAATGCAATTCTAAGCTCGTGTAAATGTTGTACGGGGTCCAGAGATCGCCATGGTGGTTTTGAAATCTAGAGGCGGCGTCCGGCGGCACTCCGTCGGGGCCCGCGGCGGCGCGCCCATGAACACCCACGGCTCACACACTCAGGGCAGAAACGGTGGGCCACGGAGGGGGTGGTGGTGGGTACAGGCTGGAGGAGGTGGAGATGGTGAGGCCGAGGGGAATGAGTGGGCCGGAGGTGGCAGCAGGCTCAGTCGAAAGGTGGTAGTGTACGGTAGTGGAGGACCCGGCTGGTGGTGATGATGGCAACCGAGGGAGGTGGTACGGGGTGCGGGTGGTGTGGCAGGAGGGTGGTGTGGTGACGGCTGTAGGAGATGGTGGTTAGGAGGCCGAGAGGTGGGGCTGGCCGGTTGATGGTGGAGCGCAGCGGGGGAGGGGATCGAGAGGGTGGAGTGTGGGAAGTAAGTATGGGTTTTATTTGGATAGAACTTTAGTTAGAATTTTTAGGGTGTACTCAGGAAGGATAAAGGATGGGTATGGATCCATGTATATCGAAAGTATAATATATATCCATATCCTATACAAGTTTGTTAGTAATAGTAATTATACACATGATAATGCATTTAAATTAATTAATCTAACTAATTATTGAATTAGTATTTTAACATTACAAATTTGTATTTAAAAAAAATAGGGCAAAAATTTGGGTCGTTACACGCGCAGCTAAGGATTGGTGCGCGCTTGCTGATTACCGACACGCGTAGGTGTGAAGGTTGCATGGTTCTTGTAACCCTCCAGCTTTAGGACCAGGACGAGTATAAATTACTAGCCTTGGCCCTGTCAGCCCCCCTCAGGGATTAAAACAGAAAACAGTAAAGGTTATACCTTTTCTTGAGGTTTTTAAAATGGGTTTGGACTAGGTGTTTAGTGGCTGGAAGATGGATGTATGGGAGTTGATTGAGTGATAATGAGGATTGTATGCTTGAGTGCAAGATAATTAGGGTTTGATTGTATGGTCTTTTGCTTGAAAATTGGTAAACCATTAAATGAAAGAGTAAATGGGGTATTTATAAGAGGTTGAGTTGGTGACAATGGGGTGTTATAACCAACCAACAAGGCCTGGTTTTGGATGCTTGGTGGCTGAACCTTCCCAAAGTGATGGGAGGGTTGTGAGCGAGGGGGAACTCCCACCTACAGAACACTATTTAGACGAAAACATAGGCTTTACAGGTGTAATAGACCTCTGATGGTGATAAAATTCCAGCTGGAAAAAGGTGATGGGACAGTTATTGACCGGTGTACGCATGTCAAACCAACCACCGCACTGGTCAACAGTCAAAGTTTGACCTTTGACCAACACCTCACAAGTTGACCGACGTGCGCAGGTTCCAGATCAATGCGTGCTGGTCAAACGTTCAGCTAGGGTTTAGGGTTTAAGGTTCAAAATGGGCTCCAAGCACTCCAAGTTCAAATCCTTTTTCATTCTCAAGACTGTTTTCGATCCAATTTAACCATCAGGGAAACAAGAAATCGAAAAACAGAGTAAATCAATTGGGAGACTCAGATTGGGGTGTCTACAGTAGTCCCTCTTTGATGGCACGCGGAGCACCATTGAACTGGTACGGGAAACGTCAAAGATTTCTAGACACCTATTGAGTCTGTCCAAGAGAAATTAAAATAGAAAATGCAAATGTGTATGTAAAAATACCGTGCACCAAGGGATTGAAGATGGGCAGACCATCACAAGCGCAATGGTAAGAGAGTTTGAACTCCGCTTGGGAGATAGATAATCCTGGACGAGTTGATCAACATCCAATGCCGAGGCGGACTCTCCTGGGGAACAAAAGGCTTTGATGGATAGATCATCGCTGAGTGAAAATCGGATGGATAGATCGTCGTTTGATTGTAAATAGACGGATATATCGTAGTTGATTGATTGAATTTGACAAAAAGATCGTCGTTGATTTTGAAATTGGACGGATATATCATCGCTGATTTGAAATTGGACGGATGGATCGTCACTAATTTGAAATTGGACGGATGGATCGTCGCTGATTTGATTTGATGACTAATAGATCATCGTTGATTTGAAATTGGACGAATGGATCGTCGTTGATTTGAAATTGGACGGATAGATCATCGCTGATTTGATTTGATGATGGATAGATCGTCATTGATTTGAAATCGAACAGATGGATCGTCGCTGATTTGATTTGATGACAAATAGATCGTCGTCGAATGAAATTAGACGGATGGATCATTGTTGATTTAAAATTGGATAGATAGATCATCGCTGATTTGAAATTGGACGGATGGATCGTCGCTGATTTGATTTGATGACTAATAGATCATCGTTGATTTGAAATTGGACGAATGGATCGTCGTTTATTTGAAATTGGACGGATAGATCATCGCTGATTTGATTTGATGATGGATAGATCGTCATTGATTTGAAATCGAACAGATGGATCGTCGCTGATTTGATTTGATGACAGATAGATCGTCGTTGAATGAAATTAGACGGATGGATCATTGTTGATTTAAAATTGGATAGATAGATCATCGCTGATTTGAAATTGGACGGATGGATCGTCGCTGATTTGAAATTGGACGGATGGATCGTCGCTGATTTGAAATTGGACGGATGGATCATCGCTAATTTGATTTGACGATGGACAAATCGTCGTTGATTTGAAATTGCACGAATGGATCGTCGTTGATTTGAAATCGGACGGATAGATCGTTGTTGATTTTAAATTGGACGGATAGATCGTTGCTGATTTGATTTGATGACGGATAGATCGTCGTTGATTTTAAATTGGATGAATGGATCGTTGCTGATTTGATTTGATGACGGATAGATCGTCGTTGATTGAAATTGGAAGGATGGATCGTCGATGATTTGAAATTGGATGGATAGATCGTCGTTGATTTAAAATTGGATGGATGGATTGTTGCTGATTTGAAATTGGACGGATAGGTCGTCACTGATTTGATTTGATGACGGATAGATCGTCGTTGATTTGAAATCAGACAGATGGATAATCGCTGATTTGATTTGATGACGGATAGATCATCGTTGATTGAAATTGGATGGATGGATCGTCGTTGATTTGAAATTGGGCGGATAGATCGTCGCTTATTTGATTTGATGACAGATATAGATTGTTGTTGATTTGAAATTGAACAGATGGATTGTCGCTGATTTGATTTAATGACGGATAGATCGTCGTTAATTGAAATTGGACAGATGGATCGTCGTTGATTTGAAATTGGACAGATAGATCGTCGTTGTTTTGATTTGATGACGGATAGATCGACGTTGATTGAAATTGGATGGATGGATCGTCGTTGATTTGAAATTTGACGGATAGATCGTTGCTGATTTGATTTGATGGTGAATAGATTGTCGTTGATTTGAAATTTGACGGATAAATCGTCGCTGATTTGATTTGATGATGAATAGATCGTCGTTGATTTGAAATCAGACGGATGGATCATTGCTTTTTTTTTTTTTGGGTAAATCAGCTTGAAATAAAAAGAGGATAACCGAATATACGGCCTATAAAAGGCATATCCCAGGAGGAAACAAAATGAACCAAACCAAACCAAACCGAACCTTATGTCCTAATGACTTGGGGTCGGCTACATGAATCCTTTTCCTCCATTGATATCTGTCAAGGGCCACTTGTTCACACAAATCTAATATACTCATATCTTTGCACACCATAGCATCTAATGTCAATTTAGGTCTACCTCTTCCCGTAGCATTGCTATCCAAAGCTATCCCATCCGCTCTCTTAATTACCGCATCTTCTGGTCTACGGTACACATGCCCAAACCACCTTAGCCTATTTTCCCTCAACTTCTCTTCTATAGGTGCTACGCCTACCATCTCACGAACCATTTTATTCTAATCATGTCTTGTCTAGTCTTACGACACCTCCACCTCAACATTCTCATTTTTGCTACACTCATCTTGTTCATCTGTTGTTTCTTAATAAGCCAACATTCTGTCTTGTAAAGTATCGCCGGTTTGATGACAGTTCCATAAAAATTTTCCCTTCAATTTTATGGGTACCCTTTTGTCACACAGTACACCCATAGCACTCCTCCACTTCAGCCACCCCACTTGGATCCTATGGGTTGCTTCATCGGCAATCTCCCCATCACTACTGATAATTGAGCCTAAGTACTTAAAATAATCACTCTTAGGTATCTCCTGGTCTTGGATCATCGCTCTTTCTTCATGCTCACTACAGGTACCACTAAACTTGCACACCATATACTCAGTTTTACTCCTACTTATTCGAAAACCCTTTGACTCTAATGCTTCCCTCCAAATTTCCAGTTTCGTATTAACACCTCTAGCAGTTTCATCTACGAGGACAACGTCATCTGCAAACATGATACACCATGGGATATCTTCCTGAAAATTTCTAGTCAATTCATCCATAACTAAGGCAAGAGATACGGGCTTAAGGATGACCCTTGGTGCAATCCTACAGTGATTGGAAATTCACTCGTTTCCCATACTGGTGATCGAATGGTAGTGACGGTACCTTCATACATGTCTCTAATCACCTCGTTATACCCTTTGGTCCACCCTTTCTCTCCAGAACCCACCATATAATGTCTCCAGGCACCCCATCATAAGCCTTTTCTAAATCTATGAAAACCATATGAAGATTGCAGACACCCCAATTTGGCCTAACGATTATTTCAAGTCCCACCTTGCGACCATCCCGATGATGAAATGGATTCGATGATTGCTGATCGCCTTCTTGTGAAACCCATGGACTTATGGTAAGAACTTTGAGCCACGTAGAGGACCCAATCCAGAGCCAAATAGCCTTTCAGACAGAAACACAGTATTCTAGCAAAATCCATCGGTCGGCCGTAACATCGATCTCACGGCCTTAACATCCATTCTTCACCCGAGCAACCTGTTGCACCAAAAATCTCCCTGAGAGATCAAAACCTCGGCCGCAAGATCTATCCTTCGGCCGCTCAATCCATTTCTCGACCGCCAGATCCTTTCTACGGCCGCCAGATTGACCTTTTCCCAGACTCTCGAATGTTCTGTCAGTTGTTTGATCCAACCACGATACCTATCCGATGCGTTCGGGACACGTTCAGAGATTGCGACGAAGAGTTCGAATTGCATTGCAATTGCAATTGCACTCGTGCGATTTGATTGGACCAAGTAAGTCATCAAAATTGCCTATATATAGAGGCCTTGGCACCACGAAATTGATATACTTTCACACCCTCTCAAGCCACGAAACTTTGCAAAAATACACACACAAACCCTCTCTACAAAAGCCCTAACCTCCCGAAGGCGGCCATCAATCCGACGATCAAACCCCGGAGTTCAAACCCTAACCCTAGGGTTTCATTCAAGAAGCAATCAATCAGTCAATCCACATCGATCCGAAGCAATCAAGCAACTAAGGGCTCAAGGTGGTGAGGCCCAACGGCCTTTGGTTTGGTTTATTTACTGCTTATTTTACTAATCGTAGTGTTTTAGTCGTCTGTTAACCTTTTTGTCTGGTGTGAGGAAGAACACCAGCTGGGGCTTCAATGCCTCGTCCGGTACATCAAATCAGCGTGATTACTCGGCCATGACATCCATTCACCGGCTGAGTAATCGATCTGCTGGCACAGTCCTGTTTTGTTCTGCTTTCGGATGCATGTTCATTTATTGTCTCGGCTCGCCTTATTTACTGTTTAAAGCCATAAAAACAGATTATGTGTTAGGATTAAATAAAGCATCTACATGTCTTATGTTGAATGATTATCGGCTAGCCTCACGGCTAGGCAGAGAGGGGTGCCTAACACCTTCCCCTTACTGTACCTTTGGCTTCCGTATCCAAAATCTCTATCTATTTTCCTAGTTTTAACAAACTGGGTGGCGACTCTTTTTTGATGATAACCGCTATCATGTGGCGATGTTCCTAGCCATGTGAATATCTATGATTTTGGTTTATGAAGCAAGAAACCAATCGAGCAAAACAAACGTGATCAAACTGTATGGCGATGCCCCGTTTGGGAGGTGTCTATAGTTTTCGGGCGACTCTGCTGGGGACATGAGAGCCATAACCAAAAAGTTCAACATAAGACTAATACATGCCTTATTTAATTCATTTATCATATGCATCGAGCAAGCAAGCCTCGTTGAGTTCACCTAATACCTCGGCATGACACGGGCTATGTTAGGGGTTCCAGCAAACTCCACAGTCACTTGTACCTATTGGCATATCAAAAAGGGAATCACCCAGTCGCCACCTATAATGGGTTGGTGAAAGGACTGATGCCCTTTGACAACGGAGCACCTCGAGACTACCTATAATGAGTTGGTGAAAGGACTGGTGCCCTTTGACAACGGAGCACCCCGAGACTACCTAAACCTTACATGTTTTAGAAAGCCATAGAACCTATCAAACTAAGGCAGGAACCTGCAGGTTAAGGAAATTTCCTGCATTTTTTTAAGTTCTTCCTCACACCATGTATCATTCACTGTTGTGACAATCTCTTTCTGTGCAGAAGGGTTGGGATTTTCAGCCCAAATCCTAACCCTATACAGCCAAGTATTGACTTGCAGGTATTTTTACTTTTAAAGCAGGCACAATAGGTAGGCCAAGAAAGCAACCACAGCCAATTTTATACTCTTACAACACCCGAAGCCACGCCAAACAGAGGCCGTTGCAGCCATCTTACCTGTCGTCTTCACCTATCAAAACTCCTTCACCGCAACGGTCCCAATCATTTCTTGGGACTTCACGGTCATCTTCTCAGCAACACCGATCGTCTACCAAATCCCAAGCTTCGCCAAGCAATCCTCCTGTTCCCATGGCAGACAATGACGCCACTATCATTGAACTACAAGCTCAAATCGCCACTTTGCTAGATGAAATAGTAGCAAGAGATGCTGAAGATGAAGAAAGATCAATGGCAAACGAGAATAGACCCGAAAACCCTGAGTTAGCCACGCAAGTCAAAGAAATCAAGCACGCCTTGGCCCATTCGCAAGGAAATCAAATTCTGGACTTTGAAGGACTTTGTCTCTTCCCTGATTCTCAACTGCCCGAGAATTTCAAAATGCCAAACATCGAGAAGTTCAATGGAACTGGAAACCCTGCCAGCCATGTCCCCATGTTATCAACACCCTGAAACTGATGGGTCTAAATGATGAGCTCATCGCTCAACTGTTTCAAAGAACTCTCACTAGAAGTGCTCTCGACTAGTTCCTCACCTTGGAATTTGAATACTACCACACTTGCCTGAGATCGCCAACGATTTCATCAAGCAGTATGCGTACAACGTCCAAGTTGAGCTAACCACCCGAGATTTGGAAATGACTAAGCAAGAGTCGAACGAAGACTTCGTTACTTTCGTGGCTAGATGGAGGGAGAAAGTTGCCAAGATGAAGAATCGCCCCTCTGAAGAAGATAATGTGACGATAGTCGCCAAAAATTTGCAATCTAAGTATCTTAAGCATATCTACACACAGGCTATCACTGATTTCAAGCGCTTGCATGCTACTGGGCTACAGATTGAAGAAGGGCTCAAACTAGGACTCATTGGGAAAGAGGAAGCTCCTCCACCGAAGAAAACTTTTTCAACTCGTACACCTCATGCCTCTGTCAACACCTTTAACTTGGCCTCACCACATGACCCTTTCCAAGCTAGCTCATCCCGAAACCCAAACCGGCCCCGCCGTAATTTTAACCCTCTTTACATGACTCTCTCCCAAGCCTTAACCATTCTAAGCCATCAGGGACATCTCAAACCCTTAAACAAACCACTTCCTCCGCCACCCTATGGCCCAAACCATGATCCACACAAAAAGTGCACCTACCATCAACATTCTGGGCACGAAACAGACAATTGCATACGTCTTCGCCACGACATTCAAGATCTCATTGATAGTCGAACCATAAAACCTCCACAACCTGATACCAAAACACCCAATACTGAACCACCTCAGAATGTCAACCTCATAAACCTATCTCACAATCCCACATATAACCCAGGCCAATATATTGTCCAAAACAACCAAACCAAACCAACCCTAACCTTCCCAGAGGCGGATGAGTGCTTCATGATGGAGGAAGAAGAGGAAGTTGAATCTGATCAATCCGAAGTAATTGATCCCGATATGAGCGAGGAGAAGAGCGAGCAAAGGAGCAAAAACTAAGGAAATGGAAGGAGCATCCTTGGGCGAAACACAATTTAGAGGATCCTGACATTCCATTTGTAGAAGATGACGAATGGCTACATATCTGGTCTGAGAACAGGAATAAGGAAAGAAAAGGGTCATTATGATGAGAAGGCACGCCCGCTTCGAGCCCGCCCAAAAAGTGGTACCCATTAACCGCCATAAAATTCCGATGCCTTCCATTGTTTGGGAGACAATCAATCTCATAGAAAAGGTGGAGGAATTCCAAATGCAGCCATTGATCAATCCCTATGATGACTGCGATTATAGCCAGTGGATAGAGGAAAGAGAAGATCTGGATTTCATATGCCTTGATCCATACAAAGCAGGGGAGAACAACTTTGATGAAATGGAAGAGGAATACGATGATCCGCTCGATGGGATCTCCTTAGCATCACTATTCAACAAAGAGGAGATAACTGATTTCCTTCATAACCACACAGTCACCAAAGAAGACAAAGAGGTGAAAATCCAAGCTGACATTTCCATTTGGGGACTGCTTATGTCTCAAAGAAGTAGCTACCGCGCAAGTATCACAGATGGATCCAATTCAAAGGCTCTGTTTGACAAAGAAGAGGGTGAAAAAGAGTATAAAATTGAGGAAGTCAAAGCAAAGGAAGGTGACCCCTGAACGCTGCAGTCACAACATGGCAAAGAACATTAAAACACTGCTTTTATTTTCCGAACCGCTAGGACATATTTTGGGCCCCTGTTTGGGCATTTTATTTCCGCTAAGTGAATTTCTGTTTTATCTTCTAAACTATGCTTATTCAATGGTTTGAAATGCTAAATTACAATTGCCAGTACACTATAGTCTCTTTGCCAAGCAAGGGGAATCTCAAGGAATCAAGTTCCTTGTATCAATGTCAAAGAAAAAGAAGGGATGAACTTTAGTTACTTAAGAAACTAGGTTTTTGTCAAAACTTAGAAAGAAGATGCTATCTCCGTGAGAACACTTAGGGTTAGCTTGCCCATTACAAAGGTACAAATACAGGGGAGATTCAGAAAAACATCCCCATCAAATTCCTTTCCTAAACAAGATTCATGAAGACATCTCCGTCAAAAACAAGAACTTCTTGTGAGAAAAATGCTCGTTGGGTGACCAAGCAGCCCAAGCAAAAGTAAAAGCAAAGCCTGTTAGGGCAAGAAAATGCAAAAATGGCAGCCTAGGCAAAGGCGTTCAAAGAAAAGCTCGCTAGGGACTCAACCTCCATCAGGTAACCTAGGCAAAACTTAGAGCATGTGAGGAGAAAAACCAAGAGCGAAAACCTAGCCTTAAAGGTTATAATCTTGGAACTACGTTTATGGCCTGATTCCCTGATCGGGATACGTAGGCAATCTCTCCTTGAGATGCGGCCCAAACATTAGGAAAGGAGGAAAAACATCAAAACAATTTGTACTCAATGATAGGCACAGCTAACCCTACGTATTGAGCTCACAAAAGATGAGTATGCTTTTCTCAAAGAATTGACAACAACAAAGGACACGAGAATTGTTGTTCATCCCCTCCAACTTAAAGGTCATTGATACAATGAGCAAGAAACCTCGAAAAACTTTCGAGTTTGGCAAACAGACTATAGAATATGGCAAAAGCAAAAGACAGAAAATCAAAGACTAAGCATAAGAAGGAATGTGAAACAGAATGCCACTTAGCTAAAGCAAAACCTAGCTTCCTCGAGAAAATAGACATAACGGCCGAATAATCAAAACCACGGCCGAATAATCAAAACCTCAGCCGCAACAACGATTCTTCAGCCGAGTAAGCGATTCTTCGGCCAGTATTTCATTTTACACAAACTACTGTCTATCAGTAAATACTTGTTCAAAGCCATGCTCTGACTTCTGAATGCATAACTCAAAGCATTCGGGGGCACAAAAAGCATTTCTCATTTCATAGACAAAAGCTTGTTTATAAAATCATTGCTGTGGTTGCTTTCACTGTACACACATAGTTTCTGCCTATCTTCCACTAACTATGAACAGGAAAAAGGAAAGTCCTAAAAACTAGGCGATCTCTGGGAAGAAGGCAAGGACTGTCCGTGTAACGCCCCCAAAATTGGGTTCGTTCAATATTCATTTTATTAGATAAACAAGGGAGAGTCTAGGTCATTATTACATCAAACTCCTCATAGAGTACTTATATTACACAAAAGGGATGGACATCTTGTAACGACCCTGATTTTTTGTCAATAAAAATTTCGCTAAAAAATTGAATTTTATTTTAATACTTGGATTTCATTTTAACATCCAAAAATCGGTCGTTATCGACTTATAAAATTTTGTTATTATATTTGAAAATTCTTTATTTATTTTATAAATCCCTTTTTGCGATTAATAATCCGTCATAATTAGGTTTATGACTTAGGAGATTGGAATTCATCGCCCGGGCATTAAGGTCATTTTCTAAACACAAGTATGCCTATTAACACATTGGTATAGTTACTTGGTAATTGTAGTAAAATCCTAGAATTTATTTTCTCGGCTGGAAATCCTACATGGCAACCGATTAGCTAGCAACCCTAACTACCGTTTGGCTTAGTTACATTTTCCTAACCTAGAGCGTTGCATCGATGCCAAAGTGGTTAATTTTTAGTCTTCGCCTTAACCGTTGACTTGACTGCCTTGCTTTGGCTTGGCTAGGCTGCCTTAGCGTAGGCTCGTTGTCAAGCCTTCCTCGCCTAGCGTCGGGTCCTTTATCGCTGCCTCGCCTAGCGTCGGCTCATTGTCGCGCTTTGCCTTGCTCGCCTTGCCACCGGCAGCGCTTTGGCAGCTGCCTTGGCCTTTGTTTGGCCAGGCCTTGGCCACCGCCGCTGCTAGCAGCTCTGCTGCCTTGGCCTTTGTTTGCTACCATGCTTAGCCGCTGGCAGCCTTTGCAGCTCTGGTGCCTTGGCCCCTGTTTGTACACTGGCTACTGGCCACCAACAGCGCAGCTCTGCTGGCCTTTGTTGTACCGTCGCTGGCCACCGCTGGCAGCTCTGCTGCCTTGGCCTTGTCGCCGGGCTGCTGGCCACCGCTGGCAGCTACGGCGCCGCCTTGTTTGGCCGGTGCTTTGGCCACCGCTGCTGCAGCTACTGGTGCCTTGGCCATTGTTTGTACCGAGTGCTTTGGCCACCAGGCTGCCTTGGCCACGCTCACGCCTTGCCTTGGCGTTTGGCACCGTCGGGCTTTAATATTCCGTTATTAGGCGATTTTCTACTAAATAAAACCAAAATACCACTCGAGCAATGAAAGCCTAGATTAAGTATCGCTAGTCTTTAACCAATTAGTTAGATTCCTAATAGGCTGTTAACCTAATCACTTGGATCCCAAATCTAATTAGGTTACCCTAACCCTAGATGGACCACTTTAACCTTTTTGTCTTTATCCATTGGACGATAAAGGCTAGGGTAATAATTATCCGTTCGACAATAGCGTTAGGGTTTCCTTTACCCATTGGTCAATAGGTAAACCTTGGTTAATCTTCCTAAGTGCGAGATTAGATTAGTTTAGTGCTTAATTGCAAAGTATTATACTTTTTGGTATTAACCGTTGGATAATAACCATTAGGAGATTCTTTACCCATTGGGCGATAGACTAGAATCCTAGCCATCATTACCCATTGGTTATTGACCGCTAGGGAAACCATTATCCAATGGATAATAGTTAGTCTTGACAATCATTTACTAGGTAGATTAAAATATTAGATTTGGCATGTGTTAAAATCTATTATAGTATAATTAGTACATTAGGTTATTCATTTAGGACTTTGTACTTTGAAAGTAGTATAATTGTTTATTAGATATTGTACTAGGTCATATCTAGGCTAGATTTTGTGGTACGTGGCTTGTATATTATATATATGTACTTGTATGTATATATATATGTATATATATATGTATATATATATAATATTGTATTGTGCATGTGTGTATTACAATATAATATTTGGAAAATCTAAGTTACTTGAAAATATGGATTTTCTTAAAGACCCATAGTACATATATATATAATAGTATATTAGTATACTTTCTAGGGTGTACAAGTGGGAGGGAGAGAGAGAGAGAGAGATTGAGAGAGAGAGAGCCGAGAGAGATTGGGAGAGAGAGAGAGATGGGATGAGAGAGGGAGAGAGAGTGATGTGTATGTCATTTGATTGACCATGCTTTGGTCACCATATCTAGGGTTTTTCTTGTTCTTCCAATCCAAGGACAACCAAATCTTGTCCTTTGTACCAAAACCCTAATTGTTTACTTGATTCAAATCCAATTCCTTGGCCAATCTTCCAAACCCTTGTCCTTTCTCTTATAGATTAGTATACATATACATTGTACTTGTACCAAAGACTTAAAATATTAGATTTTCTAAGTACTTCTTATCTAGTATTTTAATAAAAGAACATGTGACCATTTGAATTATTTATTTAGGAAATCTTGTAAAGTACTTTAATTCTTTTATCCATTGGATAACAAATGTTAGGAGGTTTATTAACCAATGGACAATAGCTTAGTCTTGCCAAAAGTACAAGGTTTATTATTTAATTTTTCCATGGGATTCTCTTATTATTAAAGACTAGATTGCCCATGTGTTAAAATCCATTAAAATAGATTTAGTTCATTAGGTTAATAATTTAGTACCTAGTACTTTGAAAGAAGTAGATTAGTTTATTAGATCTTGGAAAGTGACATATCTAGTCTAGATATTGTAGTACTTGCTTGTATATATAATATGTGTACTTGTATGTATATATATGTATATATATATTATATTGTAATACACATGTGTGTATATAGATTTTTATAATAAGAAAATCTAATTTTCGTTTAAAATACAAGATTTCAAAGTACCCATAGTACCCATATCTATAATATATTATGTGTATTCTTCCTAGTGCATATATATATATATATATATATATATATAGTACTTGAGAGAGAGAGAGAGAGAGAATCCGGGAGAGAGAGAGAGAGATTTGGAGAGAGAGAGCCGAGAGAGATGGGAGAGTGAGCCGAGGGAGATTTGGGGAGGGAGAGAGAGAGAATGATGTGTACATGTGTACTCTTCCAATCTAGACCAAATCCTTGGCCAATCTTCATACCTCACCATGTACCATCATATCTAGGGTTTTATCCTTCTCTAGCCTAAATCTCCTAAAGTACTAACGCTAGCATTTCTTATTTGTTCAGAGGACTAGACAAGACCAAAACCCCAATAGAATAACATAGTTTTGTCCTAGTTCTTGGAGTGAAAGCAAAGCAATATCTTGGTAGCCATGCAAGCCTAGTTTTAGGCCTTGAGCTTTCAAGCAAACTTGACATAAAATGATTTAAAAAATGAGATATGGAGAGAGAGAGAGAGTGGGCCGGCCAAGGGGAGAGAGAGAGGGCCAATCCTTGCCTATAAATAGCAAGCCATTCCTCCATTTCATTCACACCTCTCCATTCTCCAACTTCTCTCCTTGAAAGCATAAGAGTTCTTAGTGTTCTTGAGTAGTTCTAGCTTGTTCTTGAGCTTTATTTCTAGTTTTTCAAGAAGCTTTCTATCTCCGCCACTCGACCACCACCTCGATCCAAAAGTAAAAGTAGTTGTAGTTAGGATCTAGTTCGAGAGAAACCTTTCTCTTTCGAAGCTATCGGAAGCTTATCGTAAGCCGTTACGCCGTTTGAGTGCCGACTTTCTTTCCGTCTTACTTTCGTAGTCTTTTTCTACCGCCGAGAAGAAAGGTAGAGTGTCCTTACTCTCTACCCCTAAGTATAATTGTGTACATGTTTGAATTAAATGTAGTTAATCCCTAACTACTTCCTCTAAGTATATTGTATTGTATGAGCATGAAGCCATATGTGTGGTATGATTTGTTTTACGTAGTTTACTTTGATCTTATGACTACTTGATTGCTCGATCTTGTAATAGTTGCCTGTTCATGTATGAACTCGTCAATAAACATATGTTGTTTTGAAAATTCCACAAAGGAAGAAAGAACGGATTTTTGTAATATATTATTGTCTTGAGGATGATTATGAGCATGTATGTATATTTGCTTGCATTACTTGTTGTTGATAAAGCATAAGTGGCTTTCCACTCCAAGGGCGTCCGTACATGTGGCGTTATGCTTTAAGTAATAATTTGAGTACGATTAGGTAATATAGAATTGGATGATCTTGCTAGTTTGGTTTCAAGATTACTTTAAAGTGATTCGTCCCGCCGCGGAGTCTATGCATGCTTACGAGACACGAGAACCGAAAAGTAGAAACATGACACTTAGGGAGTGGTTGATATGGATAAAAAGGATTTTTGAAACTACATAATGGCCGGACTTGGTAGCCTTATGTGAGTTGTGAAAACCCGCAAGGTGGCCGGACTTGGTAGCCCTTTGTGTGGACTTGCGAAAACCGCAATGAGGCCGGACTTGGTAGCCCATTGTGTAGATTGCTAACGGAGCCAGACGTGGTAGCTTCATTGGTAATTGAGCTTGGTTATCCGCGGAGAGGAGCCAATGCAAGATTTGATAACGTGGCCGGACTTGGTAGCCCGTTGGTAACAAAGAATGAGAAATGATTTTCGAAATGAAATGGTGACACGGTTTACGATGAGTCGCGTAGGAGAGACAAAGAAAGGTATGACACCAACGTAGGCAAGATAATGAATGCGGATGTGTCATTGTAAGTTTATGTTGTTAAATGAGCATGTGTAATTATTTATATGACTTTTCGTTGTAAGTTAAGGGTTAGTGGGTTTTGGATTATTCTACTGAGCCCGTAGCTCACGGTGTTTCCTTTGGTGACCCTGACATATTATACTGGGGGCGACGCTGGTATAATGTGTCAGATTTCATAGATGAACAGAATGAACAGTACACACTGGAGGCCTTTGGAGCCGAAGAGCTTGCAAGGCTGGAGGAAGAGGCGGAGCAGTAGTTAACCCTAGATTATCCTTTCTTCTATTGAATAAAAGTACTCTTGTGAGAATTATGTGTAATAATGAGCTAGACTCTCCTTAATTTATTCAATAAAAATGTTTATTTAACGTACCCAAAATTCGGGGCGTTACACATCTAAGGTTATCTACAGCTCCTTCTCTTCTTCCATCCTAGCAAGTTCCTCAGCTCCATAGGCTTCCAAGGTGTACAGCTCTCCTTGCTCATCTAAGAAGTCTGACACATTATACCAGCGTCGCCACCAGCATAATATGTCAGGGTCACATAAAGCAACAGCGTGAGCTTGAAAGCTCAATAGAGTAACCCAAAACCCACTAACCCTTAACATACAAGTCAAAGATAGTATACATACGGATTTTCAAACTTGACATGCTTAATCAAGAACACATAACAATTACACATGCGCATTCCTAGCTAGCGTTGGTGTCATGTTTTCCGTGTGTTTCTCCTACGCGACTCATCGTTTTATGTCTCATCTTTTATAATCATTTCCAAAAACATGCACGCACACACCAATGAGATACCAAGTCCGGCCCATTGGCCACAATGGCTACCAAGTCCGGCACATTGTGAATTCACACACCAATAACTACCAAGCTTTAGTACCTTGTGTCGCACAACAATGAGCTACCAAGTCCGGCTCATTGCCACAAGGCTACTAATGATGGCACATTGGGTCACATCTTGGCTCCTCTCTGCGGATAACCAAGTCACACCTCCAATGAAGCTACCAAGTTCGGCTCCATTGGCAACACACCCAACATAATGGCTACCGGCACCTTATGTCGCACAACAATGAGCTACCAAGTCCGGCTCATTGCCACAAAGGCTACCGAGATCGGCCATTATGTAATTTCGAAAAAATACTTTTTATCCATATCAACCACACCCTAGGTGTCATGTCTCTACTTTCTCATTTCATGTGTCTCGTAGCATACATTGACTCCGCGGTAGGACTTCGTATGACTCATGCAAGATCATCCAACTCTATCATGCAAGTAATGCAAGCTAGTCCAATCAAACTCATATCCGTCTAAAGGTCAAATACGAATACTTTCCTTTTTGAAACAACACTTTATCTTTAAAACGCTAGTCCTTGAGATGTTCAAAACAACACATGTTTATTGACGAGTTCATACATTCACAAGGTCAAGCAATCATGCGATCAAGCAATCAAGTAGCCATAAGATCAAAGTAAACTACATACTTTCTTGAAAAAAACATAACATGAAGACTATAAGCATACTATTAACATAACAAGCAATATACTTAGGAAGAGTGGTTAGGTCACACTACTAGAGTATACTACATATACTTACAGATAGCGGGGTGGGAGTAATCTACCGTTCTTCTTGACGGTAGAGGAGATGATGGAAAGAAAGTCGGCGGTTGGACGGAGTAACGGCTTACGGTAAGCTTCCAATAGCTTCGAAAGAGAACGACTTCTCTCGAAACTCGATCCTAACTACAACTATGACTAACTTTGGATCGAGGTGGTGGTCGTATGGTGGTTGAGTGGCGGCAAAGGAAAGTTTCTTGAAGAAACTCAAGAACCTAGAAGAAACCAAGCAAGAACAACAAGAACACTAACTTTTCTAGAGAGAAGTTGGAGCATGAAGAGGTGTGAGTTCAAATGAAGCATGGGGTGAGTATTTATAGGCAAAGCCTCTCCTCTCTCCTCTCTTGGCCGGCCCTCTCTCTCTCTCCCAATGTCTCTTTTTTTATTCCAAGCAAATCTTGCTTCCTTCCAAGAATCATCCTAAAACCCTAGGCTTGCACGGCTAAGATGTGTCCTTTGGATTTGATTTTGGAAGATTGGTCAAGAAAATGGATTTGATTCAAGTAAAGAAATGGGGTTTGTACATGGAAGGACTAGATTTGGCTAGGGAAAATCCATAGGCTTGTATGTCATTAGGTCAAGTAGAAATCCAATGGAGATTTGAAAGCACAACCAAAATCAACAAGGTACAACCCTATCTCTCTCTCTCCTTCCTTCTCTCTCTCTCTCCCTCTCGGGTTCTCTCTCTCTCTCTCGGGTCTCTCTCTCTCTCTCCCTCTCTCTCTCTCTCTCTCCCACTTGTTTGTACTATGGAAGACTATATATATACTAATATATATATATATATATATATATATATATATAATATTGTATATGACATGTGTGTATTGCAATATTATATTTAGAAAATCCAATTTTTGTTTTAAATACTAGATTTTTAAAGACCCATAGTACTTATATATATATATATATATATACAAGTACACCTATAGATACACATAGCTAGTACATCAAATCTAGCTTAGATTTCCATAATCCTAATATCTTATAAACTAATCAAAGTACAAGCAATTAAATAATAACCCTAATGTACTAATCTTATTTTAATCCAATAACACACATGGCTAATCCTATTATTTTAATACACTAGTACTTGGTGGCCAAGTAATGCTATTATCCAATGGATAATAGTTTCCCTAGCGGTTATTAACCAACGGGTAAAGATGGCTAGGATTCTATTCAATCGTCCAATGGGTAAAGAATCTCCTAACGGTTATTAACCAATGGGTAATGCTAGGAAGTATAATACCTTGTAATTAAGCACTAAACTAACCTAATCTCGTACTTAGGAAAGTTAACTAAGATTATCCTACTAATTAATGGATAAAGGAAACCCTAACGCTATTGTCCAATGGTCAATACCTAAAAGGTTTAAACGGTTCAAAGGATTAATCTAGGGTTACCAAACTCAAGGGTTTCAAAAGTTTCACGAGTCAAGGTTTCATAAGGTTCACGGAGGTTTAGGAACGATTGGTATTTAGGTTAAACGATTGCTAGGTCGAAACGGCGGTTAAAAGCTAGCTAGGGTTGTTAGATAGGATTTCTAGTCAAGATGGAAGGTTTACGGCTTAACTCTAGGAACGATGGGAAAACGACGGTTAAAACCTAATTAAGATTTTTCAAATAGTAACAACGAAATTTTTATTTAGTAAAAATTAGGGTTGTTACAACCTATCCCCCTTAAACAATTTCGTCCCCGAAATTCGCCGAACATTCGGTTTCGAATAGGTGAGGGTAGTTAGCTCTCATGGTCTCTTCTCTTTCCCACGTGGTTTCACCGGCTCCGCAGTTTTTCCACAAGACTCGCACTAACTTAATCGTCTTATTCCGAATGATCTTCTCACTTCGGTCCTGAATCTCAATCGGCTCCTCCTCGTAGGTCGCATCTTCTTCGATGACGATGTCCTCCCAGTTGAGTACGTGCGTCGGCAACGCGTGATACTTGCGAAGCATCGAAATGTGAAATACGTTATGTACTCGATCCAACTGCGGTGGTAGGGCTAAGCGATATGCTACCTTCCCAATCTTCTCCACGATATCGAAACCTAATTACACCTTTCTTTAGTCGGATCTTTAGGAATACGTGGTCTCCTACTTCAAAGCTTAGGGGTCGGTTTCTCTTGTCCGCGTAACTCTTCTGTCGGCTTTAAGCGGTTTGGATCCTTTGTCTAATAATCTTAACCTTCTCCGTGGTATCTCGTACCAAATCAGGTCCAATCAATTCTGCTTCTCTAACGTCGGTCCAACAGACGGGAGATCGGCAGGGTCGGCCGTATAAGGCTTCGTATGGTGCCATTTCGATACTAGCCTGATAACCATTGTTATAGGCGAACTCCACCAAAGGTAGATGTTGCTCCCAGTTCCCGGTAAAATCTAAGGCACAAGCCCTTAGCATGTCTTCCAACGTCTGGATGGTCCTCTCCGTTTGTCCATCTGTTTGAGGGTGGAAGGCGGTACTAAGTCTAACGTCCGTTCCCAAAGCCTTCTGCAATCCCTTTTAGAAATGTGAGACAAAATGTGGATCTCTGTCAGACATTATGGAGACAGGTACTCCGTGCAGTCGTACAATTTCTCTGATGTACAACAGACTCAACTACTCCACATTCTCTGTCATCGGTTTGGCAAGGGTAGAGAAGTCGGGTATGAATCTACGGTAATATCCAGCTAATCCTAGGAAACTTCTGATCTCGAACACAGATGTTAGCTGTTTCCATTTCAGCACGGCCTCAACCTTCTCTTCATCCACGGCGATTCCATCCTTAGATACTACGTGACCCGAGAACTTAACCATCTCTAGCCAGAACATGCATTTACTAGCCTTGGCATAGAGTTGGCTATCTCGGAGTACTTGTAGTACTATCTGTAGATGTCCTTCATGCTCCTCCTTACTGGCAGAGTATACCAATATGTCGTCAATGAACACCACTACAAACTTGTCTAAGTAGGGTTGAAAGATTTTGTTCATGAGACACATGAATACTGCCGGAGCATTTGTCAGCCCAAATGGCATCACTACAAACTCGTAGTGTCCGTATCGGGTACGGAAGGCTGTCATGGCGATGTCTTCGTCTCGGATTCTAAGTTGGTGATAGCCTGATCGGAGATCGATTTTTGAGAAACAGGTTGCTCCTCTTAATTGATCAAACAGGTCATCAATCCTAGGCAAGGGATATCTGCTCTTAATGGTGACTTGGTTTAGCTTCCTATAGTCGATACATGGACGAAGCGTCCCTTCCTTCTTCTTCACGAATAGTGCAGGTGCTCCCCATGGTGACGTGCTCGGCTTGATGAATCCTTTGTCTAGCAGTTCCTTCAATTGGGTCTTGAGCTCCGCTAGTTCTGTGGGGGCCATTCGATATGGGGCCATCGAAATCGGCGCTGTCCCCGGTTGGAGTTCTATAGAGAAGTCTATCTCTCTATGAGGTGGTAGACCAGGAAGTTCCTCAGGAAATACATCGGCATATTTGCACACAATGTGTGGTAATCCCAGTTCCATCCGGTCAGTTTCTTCCATTTGGAGACTAGCTAGCCATCCAAATAGTCGATTCTGCCACCTTGACCTCTTAGTCAAAGAACTCGCGGTCTGCCTATCCCCCTTAAAACGGAAACGAGTTCCCTCTGGGGTGAAGGCCGTCACAGTCTTCTGATGACAGTCTATGACCACTCGGTGTGTTGATAGCCAGTTCATTCCCACGATCATGTCAAAGTCCGCCATGTCGATCACTCGAAGATCGCAGGTCAGTCGCAGGTTATCTACTTCTAACTCGCACCCTCTACACACTAGACTGACAGTTATACTTCCCCCGAAAGGCGATGCTACTTTTGTACTCGAACCTAGGGGTTCTATTTCTAGTGCTAGGGCTTTTACGCAAGCGGTAGATACGAAAGAATGCGATGCACCAGAGTCAAACAAGGCTTGTACGCATGTACTATACAATAGCAGCGTACCTTGGATCACAGAGGGATCCGGCTCTTGTTCCTCAGTCTGTAGTGCAAAAATGCGCCCCCCAGTGCCTTGCTGGGTTCCTACAGGTTGCTTCCCTCTTTCTTGTCCATTTCGCTGCGAAGATGGACCTCCAGGGTTCTGCTTTCCAAATCCAGCTTGTCCAGCCTGTTGAGCCTTCTGGTTCCCGAAACTTCCATTCCTCTCCTTCTGAGGTTGCGGGCATTGACGGCTGTAATGACCCATTAGCTGACAGTTGTAACACCTTACTGTCGCTACGTCTCTATTGCCTCTTTGCAATTGGTCACGTCCAGAGGTAGCAGTTTTCCAAGCTTGGTTGTTTTGGGTCGGGGTAAAGGGTTTCGCAAGGTAGGGTCCACGGTGGTTATTGGGTGACTAGGTACGGATCGGTCCACCGGTATTACCCGTTGCCTTCCTCCAGCGAGTCTTAAAATCAGCTTCCTCGCTCTCTAGCCGGAGCGCACATTTCACCACCCTAGCGTAACTGGGGAATGTTTGAGCTACGACGGCCCTTTGAGCGGTGGTTAGCCCCCACTCGAATCTCCTCGCTTTCTTATCCTCCGTGGCCATAGCCTCCGGGGCATAACGAGATAGTTCCTCGAACTTAGCCGCGTATTGGGTAACGGTCATGGTACCTTGCTTCAGGTTCGTAAATTCTCGTTCCTTGGCTAGGCGAAGGGGTGTGGGGAAGTATTTATCAAGGAAC
This sequence comes from Rhododendron molle, assembly GCA_025413875.1. Taxonomy (NCBI): domain Eukaryota; kingdom Viridiplantae; phylum Streptophyta; class Magnoliopsida; order Ericales; family Ericaceae; genus Rhododendron; species Rhododendron molle. The sequence goes on along the minus strand of CM046388.1, from coordinate 26,947,508 downwards.
AGGGTTTCAAATTGGGCAAAGGTCATCGTGGCTATGGCATGGGTTGCCTCCATCAGATCCCACCAATAGCGGGCTTCTCCCTTAAATTGGTAAGTAGCTAAGGCTACGCGGTCTCCATCGCGAGTGATCTCCAAGGTGTCCAGGATCACCTTGACTTCCTTCAGCCAGGTTTCCGCTACCGTAGGATTAGGGTCTCCGTGGAAAGTCGGGGGTCGACGCTTACAAAACTTGTTCATCGCTCGGGTTCGGGTCATAGTTTCATCGTCACAGTTAGGGTTTCGGCGGTTGGCATTCAAAGCAGCCACAAATGCTTGCATAATTTGGGTTAGGTTAGGGTTAGCGTTAGGATCAGGGTTAGAGGATTCGCCACGCTCGTATCCTAGTCCGCTTCGTCGGTTCACCATCTATGTGTTGGAAATCGTAAAGGGGGAGGTTTAGTCTACATTATACTATCGTTTTCCGCAACAGAGTTTCAACTAATTTCTCAAAATAGTACCCAACAGTATTCTTATAAAGCAAAGTAGATTTTTCATAAATAAGCAAAGGATTACATCATGAGCATAGAGTTCTACTACAAAAGATAACAAGGATGAAATCCTACTAACGCAAGTCGGGATGATCCTACATACTCCTAATACATGGTCTAAGTTTGTAATATACCACAAGTGCAACTACAACTTTCGGGACCTTATTCTAATACTACAACTCTACTACTGAGGCTCTTATCGATCTATTCTTCCTTGCTACTTCAGTTTAGGGAAAGACGATTCCAAACATCTCCCTCAGCCACTTCTTATAGTTCCTTTCGGCTTCAGATTCAGCTTTCAGGAAATACTCTCGCTCTTGCTTAAGTATTTCCTCCCAGGTCAGGATAGGTGGTTCCTCCAATGGTTTGGGGTAGCACTGGGAGAATTCCTGCATAGCTCTTCCCAACTCTAGGTCAGTCTCCAAGCCAAAGATAGAAAAGCTAAACGGTGGGTCGGAGTTTTCGATAGGAGGTTCGGGGATTTGGATAAGCGGAAGGTGCTCATGGATTTCCATGGGTGAAGGTTCCTCCCAAGTGATTGGGACTTCATACAGTTCCATGTCCTCCACAAGTGGAAGTGTTGGCTCGGTATACTCAAGTGCTAGTAGGGATCGATAATTGGCTCGGGTTTGCGGGGAAAAAGGTGGGCACCTTTCTTGGCGGAAAGTCGACATCTAAATCAGCAAAAGTTATAAGTTAGACTTATTGGTGTGAAAGGGTAGTCTCCTAAAGACACAAATGTACACATAACAGTGATCATGCTCAAAAGAAACACATAGTTTTTCATTACGTAGCAAAACAAGTACATCATAGGCGGCTTATATTAGCCTTAACTATACACTAAGAGTCCTACCACTTCCTATTTTACATCAAAAGCCTAACATCTTAGGAACAGCGATCCTAGTTTAACGATCCTACATCCCAAAGGATTACAGCTATTGCTAGGTTTATTTAGGTACTCCTAGAAGATACTCGGAAGTTGGGCCTTATATGGGCCGATGTCGTCCTCGACAGGTGGTGGGGGTACATTGTCGGAATCAAAGTCTAAGTCCATGATGTCGGGCACAACCACCACTGGATCCTCTTCCAGAATCTCCTCGTCATCAGACTCCCAATCCTCATTGACATCATCTAAATGTGGCATTTTCATGAGGTGTTGCCAATCAGCCTCATTTTGTGGCGGGTCATGAAATCCATCCTTATCCTCGGAACCCTCTTCAGGTTCCTCGGGATCTTCTTCCTCAGAATCTTCCTCTTCTTCCTCAACTACAAACTCCATGTTATTTGGGGGTGCTATTTGGACCAATACGGGTGCTACGGCTACATCACCATCCTCTTCGTCCTTGGGAAGCAAAAGTTCACCATGTTCTTGATAATAATCATAGACATAGGGAAAGGCATAGGGAAAGTAGGGGTCCGCCACAAGCAGGTTTGTCATTGACCTCAGGGTCCCTCTAAGTTGACGGGTCTCGACTAGAAGGTTGGCTTGGTAGGTGCTCATCTACAAGAGAAAGTTAAGCCTCAATTAGTAATGGTTAACGACAGGGTTTTAATTATACTAAGGAAACTTGAGATTTTCTACGTTCCACATTCGATCCTTGATTTAAGTCATCATCCAATTGTTCAAGAATTCCCAGTTCGGCGGTACTGCCAATTTCCACCTTACTTCAATCCGAAGATTGTTTTGTCAGGATTCCACCCAATTTGGGACGGTAAACTTAAAAATCTATTCACGTTTGTGCAACGGTCAAACTTATCATAGAGGCTATTCAAACCTATCTTAAAGGCTACCCATTCTACCCATGGCCGAGGTTTTGAACCTAAAGCTTTGATACCAAGTTGTAATGCCCCCAACATTGGGTTCGTTAAATATTCATTTTATTAGATAAACAAGGAAGAGTCTAGCTCATTCTTACATCAAACTCCTCATAGAGTACTTACATTACACTAAAGGGATGGACATCTAAGGTTATCTACAGCTCCTTCTCTTCTTCCATCCTAGCAAGTTCCTCAGCTCCATAGGCTTCCAAGGTGTACAGCTCTCCTTGCTCATCTAAGAAGTCTGACACATTATACCAGCGTCGCCACCAGCATAATATGTCAGGGTCACATAAAGCAACACCGTGAGCTTGAAAGCTCAATAGAGTAACCCAAAACCCACCAACCCTTAACATACAAGTCAAAGATAGTATACATACGGGTTTTCAAACTTGACATGCTTAATCAAGAACACATAACAATTACGCATGCGCATTCCTAGCTAGCGTTGGTGTCATGTTTTCTGTAACGCCCCAAATTTTGGGTACGTTAAATAAACATTTTTACTGAATAATTTAAGGAGAGTCTAGCTCATTATTACAACATAATTCTCACAAGAGTACTTTTATTCAACAAAAGAGGGGATAATCTAAGGTTAACTACTGCTCCGCCTCTTCCTCCATCCTTACAAGCTCCTCGGCTCTGAAGGCCTCCAAGGTGTACTGTTCATGCTGCTCATCTATAAAATCTGACACATTATACCAAATCACCCCAAAGATAATATGTCGGGTCACCAAAAGGTAACACCGTGAGCTACAAAAGCTCAATAGAATAATCCAAAACCCACTAACCCTTAACTTACAACGAAGAGTCATATAAATAATTACACATGCTCATTCAACAATCATAATTAACAATGACACATCCGCATTCATTATCTTGCTTACGTTGGTGTCATGCCTTTCTTTGTTTCTCCTACGCGACTCATCGTAAACCGTGTCACCATTTCATTTCAAAAATCATTTCTCATTCCTTGTTACCAACGGGCTACCAAGTCTGGCCACGTTATCAAATCTTGCATTGGCTCCTCTCCGCGGATAACCAAGCCCAATTACCAATGAAGTTACCACGTCCGGCTCCGTTAGCAATCTACACAATGGGCTACCAAGTCCGGCCTCATTGCGGTTTTCGCAAGTCCACACAAAGGGCTACCAAGTCCGGCCACCTTGCGGGTTTTCACAACTCACATAAGGCTACCAAGTCCGGCCATTATGTAGTTTCAAAAATCCTTTTTATCCATATCAACCACTCCATAAGTGTCATGTTTCTACTTTTCGGTTCTCGTGTCTCGTAATCATGCATAGACTCCGCGGCGGGACGAATCACTTTAAAGTAATCTAGCAAGATCATCCAACTCTATTTAATCATGCTTGTTTACAACCACAAGTAAGGTAAGCAATCATGCGATCAAGTTTACAATCCTTGAAAAGGTCAAAATACGAATACTTCGTTTTGAAACAACACTTTATTTTTAAACGAAGTCGTAACAACATATGTTTATTGACGAGTTAATCAAGTTGGGAAGATTCTATAAACCATGCATTCAATTATTCTCAAGATCAAAGTAAACTACGTACTTTTAGTAAGAAAGTTCTACAAGCTAATTCATACAACTAACTTTATTTCCTTTAGCGAAAATAGTTCGAAAAACTCAACACACATCTTATCTATATTTTAGGAAGAGTAGATCGGGAAAATCTACCTTTCTTCTTGGCGGTAGAAAAAGACTACGGAAATACGACGGAAAGAATGTCGGCACTCGAACGGTGTAACGGCTTACGATAAGCTTCCGATAGCTTCGAAATAGAAAGGTTTCTCTCGAAACTAGATCCTAACTACAACTACTTTTACTTTTGGATCGAGGTGGTGGTCGAGTGGTGGTTTAGTGGCGGAGATGGAAAGGAAACTCAAGAACAAGCCAAGAACATCAAGAACAAGTTATGCTTTCAAGAAAGAAGTTGGAGAATGGAAAGGTGTGAGTTCAAATGAAGAAGTGGCTAGCTATTTATAGGCAAGAGCTCTCCTCTCTCCTCTCTTTGGCCGGCCCTCTCTCTCCCTCTTTCTCCCAATTTTTTTATCCCACCAAATCTTGGTTTCTTGTAAGAATCAACCTAAACCTAGGCATGCATGGCTATGGATATGTCCTTTGGATTGGATTTTGGAAGTTATGGCAAGGAAGGAGATTTGATTCAAGTATTCTAATGGGGTTTGTACAAGGAAGGACAAGATTGGATGGCATTGGTTATGCTTTCACTTGAAGCATACACAAACTAGGACAAGGATGGCCAAGCAAGGTCAAACAACTTGCACATACATCACATTCTCTCTCTCTCTCTCCATCCGATCTCTCTCTCTCTCTCTCAATCTCTCTCTCGGCCTCTCTCTCCTCCTCCTCTCTCTCTCTCTCTCTCTCTCTCTCCTCCTTGGTACATTGGTACACAATATATAAATATAACTATATATATAATAGATATGGAAGGACAAGGATTTGGATTGAAAGAGTAAGGATTTTGGCTAGCAAGGGTTTGTACAAGATTTCCCCAATAAGAAATGAATTTAGGACAACTAGGTCATAGATTGCTAGGAAGGTAATCACCAAGAAATCAAGTAATGGTACATGAAGAAGGTCAAGGAGATCAAGGTACAATTTTCTCTCCCTGTTTCCTTCTCTTTCTCTCTCTCCCTCCTTCTCTCTCTCTCGGATTTCTCTCCTCTCTTTCTCTCGGCAATCTCTCTCCTCTCTCCTTCTCTCTCTCTCTCTCTCTCCCACTTGTACTTGCATGGAAGACATACAATATACTAATATATGTATATGTACTTTGGGTCTTTAATAAAATCCACATTTTCAAGTAAATTAGATTTTCTAATTAAAATATTCTAATGCACACATGCACAATTCAATATTATATATATATACATATATATATACATACAAGTACACATATAATATATATACAAGTAAGTACACACAATCTAGGCTAGATATACCACATGCCAATATCTAATAAAGTATTCTACTACTTTTAAAGTACTATGTACGGAACTAATAAACTAATTATAATTAATTCAATTACCACACATGACAAATCTAATATTTTAATCTACCTAGTACATGATTGTCAAGACTAACTATTATCCATTGGATAATGGTTTCCCTAGCGGTCAATAACCAACGGGTAATGATGGCTAGGATTCTAGTCTATCGCCCAATGGGTAAAGAATCTCCTAACGGTTATTATCCAACGGTTAATACCAAAAAGTATAATACTTTGCAATTAAGCACTAAACTAATCTAATCTCGCAATTAGGAAGATTAACCAGGGTTTACCTATTGACCAATGGGTAAAGGAAACTCTAACGCTATTGTCTAATGGATAAGGACAAAAAGGGTAAAATGGTCCATCTAGGGTTAGGGTAACCTAATTAGATTTGGGACCCAAGTGATTAGGTTAACAGCCTATTAGGAATCTAACTAATTGGTCAAAGACTAGCGATACTTAATCTGGTCTTTCATTGCTCGAGTGGTATTTTGGTTTTATTTAGTAGGAAATCGCCTAATAACGGAATATTAAAGCCCGACGGTGCCAAATGCCAAGGCAGCCTGGTGCCAAAGCGGTAGCCAAAGCAGCCCGGTGGCCAAAACAGTGGCCAAGCGGTGGCCAAAGCAGCCCGGTGGCCAAACAGTGGCCAAGGCAGCTCGGTAGCCAAGCATTGGCCAAGCGGTGGCCAAAGCAGCCCGGTGGCCAAGGCAGTCCGGTAGCCAAGCAGTGGCCAAGCGGTGGCCAAAGCAGGGTGTGAGCAAAGCAGCCCAGCAACGCCAAGGCAAAAGGAAGGTGCGACCCGATGCCAAGGCAGAACCCGATGGCAGCCAAGGCAGAGCAAGGCAGCCCAGCAACGCCAAGGCAAAAGCAAGGCGCGACCCGACGCCAAGGCAGAACCCGACAGCGAGCCGACGCCAAGGCAAGGCAGGCTTGTCAGCGAGCCGACGCCAAGGCAAGGCAGTCAAGTTAACGGTCAAGGCAAAGACTATACATTAATCATTTTGGCATCGATGCAACGCTCTAGGTTAGGGGAAATGCAACTAAGCCAAATGGTGGTTAGGGTTTGCTAACTAATCGGTTGCCATGTAGGATTTCCAGCCAAGGAATGTAATTTAAGGCTTACTACAATTACTAAGTAAATATATATAACTGCTTATACAGGTACACTTGTCTTTGGAAAATGATCTTATCGACCAGAGCGATAGAATCTAATTTTATGGTTTAGAATCTAATTATGACCAATTATTAGAATTAAAAGAGAATTATTAAGACAACAAGATCAATTAAAGAATTTCCAATATAACAACGAAATTTTTATTCAGTAAAAATCCGAGTTGTTACATTTTCCGTGTGTTTCTCCTACGCGACTCGTTGTTTTGTGTCTCATCTTTTATAATCATTTCCAAAAACACGCACGCACACACCAATGAGCTACCAAGTCCGGCTCATTGGCCATAACGGCTACCAAGTCCGGCACATTGTGAATTCACACACCAATAACTACCAAGCTTTAGTACCTTGTGTCGCACAACAATGAGCTACCAAGTCCGGCTCATTGCCACAAGGCTACCAAGGATGGCACATTGGGTCACATCTTGGCTCCTCTCCGCGGATAACCAAGTCACACCTCCAATGAAGCTACCAAGTCCAGCTCCATTGGCAACACACCCAACATAATGGCTACCGGCACCTTGTGTCGCACAACAATGAGCTACCAAGTCCGGCTCATTGCCACAGAGGCTACCGAGATCAGCCATTATGTAATTTCGAAAAAATACTTTTTATCCATATCAACCACACCCTAGGTGTCATGTCTCTACTTTCTCATTTCATGTGTCTCGTAGCATACATTGACTCCACGGTAGGACTTCGTATGACTCATGCAAGATCATCCAACTCTATCATGCAAGTAATTTAAGCTAGTCCAATCAAACTCATATCCGTCTAAAGGTCAAAATACGAATAGTTTCCTTTTTGAAACAACACTTTATCTTTAAAACGCTAGTCCTTGAGATGTTCAAAACAACACATGTTTATTGACGAGTTCATACATTCACAAGGTCAAGCAATCATGCGATCAAGCAATCAAGTAGCCATAAGATCAAAGTAAACTACGTACTTTCTTGAAAATAACATAACATGAAGACTATAAGCATACTATTAACATAACAAGCAATATACTTAGGAAGAGTGGTTAGGTCACACTACTAGAGTATACTACATATACTTACAGATAGCGGGCTTGGAGTAATCTACCGTTCTTCTTGACGGTAGAGGAGATGATGGAAAGAAAGTCGGCGATTGGACGGAGGAACGGCTTACGGTAAGCTTCCAATAGCTTCGAAAGAGAACGACTTCTCTCGAAACTCGATCCTAACGACAACTATGACTAACTTTGGATCGAGGTGGTGGTCGTATGGTGGTTGAGTGGCGGCAAAGGAAAGTTTCTTGAAGAAACTCAAGAACCAAGAAGAAAACAAGCAAGAACGACAAGAACACTAACTTTTCTAGAGAGAAGTTGGAGCATGAAGAGGTGTGAGTTCAAATGAAGCATGGGGTGAGTATTTATAGGCAAAGCCTCTCCTCTCTCCTCTCTTGGCCGGCCCTCTCTCTCTCTCCCAATGTCTCTTTTTTTATTCCAAGCAAATCTTGCTTCCTTGCAAGAATCATCCTAAAACCCTAGGCTCGCATGGCTAAGATGTGTCCTTTGGATTTGATTTTGGAAGATTGGTCAAGAAAATGGATTTAATTGAAGTAAAGAAATGGGGTTTGTACATGAAAGGACTAGATTTGGCTAGGGAAAATCCATAGGCTTGTATGTCATTAGGTCAAGTAGAAATCCAATGGAGATTTGAAAGCACAACCAAAATCAACAAGTTACAACCCTATCTCTCTCTCTCCTTCCTTCTCTTTCTCTCTCTCCCTCTCTCTCCCTCTCGGGTTCTCTCTCTCTCTCTCTCTCTCTCTCTCAGGTCTCTCTCTCTCTCTCCCTCTCTCTCTCTCTCTCTCTCTCTCCCACTTGTTTGTACTATGGAAGACTATATATATACTAATATATATATATATATATAAGTACTATGGGTCTTTAAAAATCTAGTATTTAAAACAAAAATTGGATTTTCTAAATATAATATTGCAATACACACATGTCATATACAATATTATATATATATATATACAAGTACACCTATAGATACACATAGCTAGTACATCAAATCTTGCTTAGATTTCCATATCCTAAGATCTAATAAACTAATCAAAGTACAAGCAATTAAATAATAACCCTAATGTACTAATCTTATTTTAATCCAATAACACACATGGCTAATCCTATTATTTTAATACACTAGTACTTGGTGGCCAAGTAATGCTATTATCCAACGGATAATAGTTTTCCTAGCGGTTATTAACCAACGGGTAAAGATGGATAGGATTCTATTCTATCGTCCAATGGGTAAAGAATCTTCTAATGGTTATTAACCAACGGGTAATGCTAGGAAGTATAATACCTTGTAATTAAGCACTAAACTAACCTAATCTCGTACTTAGGAAAGTTAACTAAGATTATCCTACTAACTAATGGATAAAGGAAACCCTAACGCTATTTTCCAATGGTCAATAGCTAAAAGGTTCAAACGGTTCAAAGGATTAATCTAGGGTTACCAAACTCAAGGGTTTCAAAACGTTCACGAGTCAAGGTTTCATAAGGTCCACGGAGGTTTAGGAACGATTGGTATTTTGGTTAAACGATTGCTAGGTTGAAACAGCGGTTAAAAGCTAGCTAAGGTTGCTAGATAAGATTTCCAGTCAAGATGGAAGGTTTACGACTTAACTCTAGGAACGATGGGAAAATGACGGTAAAATGGCAGTTAAATCCTAATTAAGATTTTTCAAGTAGTAACAACGAAATTTTTATTTAGTAAAAATTAGGGTTGTTACAGTCCGCTAGCCTCCACGTCCTCTCTATTAGCAACCGGTACTCGCTCAGCCTCAAGCTGCATCAGAAAGAAGATACGAATGCTCAAAATCAAGGGGATATGCAAAACAAATGGAAAACATGGAAAAATCATACCTCAAGGATCTGACGACGCTGTCTCCGGACCAAAGCCTTAGCACTCTAATAAGCATCTAGCCATCCTTGTGCTACCTCAGCAGGCACCTATGGAAGCACACCGTGAACTCAAACACCGGAATGCGGAATACAATAGTAAAATAGAGAAACAAGTTCAGACTAATACCTGGGAAACCCCAGCTGGCAACGTATAAAGCTGGGTCGTGCAAGGAGTAAGGGCCAGGCGCTCCTCCTCCCCATCATCAGAATGGAAGGAGACAAAAGATGGGGCCCGCGGCCAAACAGGAACAACAAGAGGAGCTGCAACAGCTGGAGCCATGAACAAAATGCAGTACTCCATGTAGTCACCTTCCTGGAGAAGCAAGCCTGCCCAATCTCTGATCCGGGCATTCTTCAAATCTTCCTTAAACATCAAGGAAGTAGACGTCATCGATACTGGAGGAGGAGGAGGAATGAACTGGAGTGCCTCAGCACGCGGGCGCCACTGGCTAGCTACTCGGTCACCTAAGTACCAAGCTCGGTAGAAAGGGCCCTCGAGCAAGCTACGAGTCCGATCTAGGATCCTCGAACGTGTAAGAGGAGTGTCCTCAGGAACACCATCCCAAGGGTCGAATCGTATCTACAAGCGAGGTCAAAATCAGCTACAACATAAAGATACGGAAATCTAAAGAACAAGGAAGGGAGAAGAGAAGTACTTAATCAACCGTCAATCGGTCTAAGAATCGTCGCCACTCAGGAAGGCTCAAAACAGGTGACCGTGGCTTCCGACACTCTGCCAGCCATCGCTGGTAGCGAGGAATGCAATTCGTATTCCCATGTCTAGTATCGGTGGGAAATGGAAGAAGATGCTCGAAAGCCCAGAACTGAAAAGTAGAATTAACCAGGACAAGTTCAGTACTTGGAAAAGTCAAAACAGGAATAGAAGTGAAAGAAAAAGAGAAAGGTATGTACCTCAAGTACCCGATAGTGACTGCCAAGGATGGGACTCTTGTCCCGAGAACAGGCTCCGAGATTGCCGTACAAGGTAGCCAGGGCAGATGCTCCCAATCAAAATCCCTAACACTCCCCAAATGCTGTAAAAGGACCAAAAACTGTGTATGCACCGAACTATCCTTGTTGGCAAACAATGTTTGGCCAAGGACATAGAGGAGAAAGGCCCGTACTAGCTGCTCCACACTCACCTAAGTCAGAATGTCAGTCTTCATGAATGTCTTACTTAGCCAAGCAAGATCAATATGACCTCGAGAATGAAGAGGAGGCACCTTGCCCAAGAGCCACTCCAAAGCCCCTGCTCGCTCCCAAATCCGGGGATCGACTTGAAGAGGAATCCCGCCTACCCGTAAATCGGTCAGCAAAGAAAAGTCACCCGGAGTGATAGTCATCTCACCAGTAAAAGGGAAGTGGAATGTGTAGGTGGTATCCCACCATCTCTCCACCAGCGAGGTCATCAATGACCAATCAACCTTCGTAAGGTTGAGGCCCAAAACGAATGCCTCAAAACCAGCAGCACGTCCTAACTCCCGAGCCTGCTCTGGCAGCGTCAGGAACCACTTATACGCCTCTCTGCCTCCACCACGAGCCTCCAACCTCCTATTCCTCTGCAAAAATTCATCAAAAAAACAAAAAGGGAGTCAATCTCATGATTGCATACAACGAACGAAAGCTAGGGGCATCAAATGAAAAATATTTAAAAGCATGCATTGCCTAAATAGGGGGCACGTTTATTTTAGTCTTTGTAAAAGCAATATCGACCTAAACATAGGTCTCCCTCATCTTTGCCCCTGGCTGAAAGGGATTTTATCCCGAGAATGGGATTTATCTTCAAGTAACGCAAAAATGTTGAACTAAAGTAAACTTTTTGCTTTTCAGGAAAAACGTACCGAAACGTTGAGGACACTCAAGTGCTGCTCAGGCTCCCGGTGAACCACCTCGGCCTCTAGGCCACTAGCAGGAGGACGGTACTACAAGAAACCGCCGAAACCCAACCTACGCGAAGGAAGAATGTAGGTAGCAGCATTAAACACACCAGGCTCCTCAATCGCTTCCTCGTCGGAAGACGGATACTCGCACCTACATGGAGGATGCGAGGACGAACCTACAGCATCTGTAAAAGATGACGTAGCCATCACGGCTCAAAGCAAGAGAGAGGGAAGGCGTAGCAACGACACAGCAGTCAGAGGCAACAGCGACCGGCGATGAACAGTAATGACGGCGGCCGGTCGACAGGGGCCGAAGGAATGGTGGTGGTCGTCGGAGGAGGAGAAGAACGGAGAAGGGGAATGGAAAAGGGAAAAGGAAAAATGAGCCATGAGATCGATTGAACGGAACTTAAAATTGATCTTCTGACTTTTGGCGTTCCCACGGCCGAGACTTCGATTCCACGGCTGGGACATCATTCCTTCGGCCGCTGGATTGATCTCCTGGCCCCCCAATCAATCTCCCACAGCAGCATCATATCCTACTCAAATACACTAACTCAAGTCATTATGGAGTTTCGGGTCCATGACCAACAAAACTAGTGATTAAATCAGCCTTGGGGCATCCTCAAGCAATCAGAATTAGCCTTGGGGGCATGCCCGAGCATGAAGAAATCGTCTTTTTATAAACAGCAGGCTCACGACTACTCTGAAGACTCTCAAACTCATTATCACCATCCAGCAAGCTCTGAGCTCATCAGGCTCCATGCCTATCACTTCAGCGGCTCCAAGTCCATCACTTCAACTAACTCTACCATGGACAGCAAATCCACAGTTGCTGATCGCTCGACCACCTGGGATCATCAAAATCCAAGCTCCGGCCTCATATTTAATTCAGCGGCTCCACGCCCATACCAATCATCTCAGCAGCCCTGCATCCATATCTATCGTCTCCACGGCTCCAAGCCTGTATATGTCAATTCAGCCGCATCAATTGCCCATTTATCAAACAGGCTCCTCGCCTATCTTCTCAACGGCTCTACGCCCGTACCAATCATCTCAGCGGCTCCGCACCCATATTTATCATCTCAGCAACTCCAAGCTCATAACTACTCAACAGCTCCTATTATCTCGATGGCTCCAAGCCGATCATTTCAGCGGCTCTAAGCCCATTACTCAGCGGCTGTACGCCTATTATCGATGCAGCGGCTCGAAGCCCATTATCATAGCAGCTCTATGCTCGCTCAACTGGCTCTATGCCGTAATTATCCCCACAGGCTCTACACTGCCCCAATCAAACAATCGTCAACTCACCGGCTCTGAGTCCGCCCCTCAGCGGCTCCAAGCCCACTATCTCAACTGGCTCGAAGTCGTAACCCACTCAACTGGCTCAAAGCCGTAACAACTCTCAACAGGCTCTACGCCGTCCCAATCAACAAGATATCATCTGTTCTCGGGCTCTACACCTGAATGCTCAAAATCCAACATTTTGAATGCTCAAAGCTCTTCGAATGCCCAACCACTGTGTATCGGATGCTCAAGTTCTACACTTGAATGCTCAAGCTCTATGCTTGGATGCCCAACCACTGCGTACTGGATGCTCAAAGCCTGTACTTTGAATGCTCAGATTCTACCATCCGAATGCTTGAGCTCTACGCTCCGAATGCTCAAGTCCAGAACTTAAAAGAAGCTCTAAGCTTATATCAAACACGCACGCACGTGCCCGTGCGCATTTGCATCAAATGCATCACCATTATCACATCGAGTCTGCATCATCATATCTATTCACATCTAACCACCATCATCATATACACATGCTATGTTTTGCATCTATCTCATATTCGCAGGTCAACCCTACAATCAACCGGCTCCGCGCCTCGGTTTTTATTGATCGGTCCAGAACCTCGATCCTTTGGCTCCGCGCCAAAATTTATGATGAGAAAGCTCCGTGCATAGACCATCAAAATACAACGCTTCGGTTCCATCTCTCCAGGCTCTCGCCTTATGATCAACACCAGCTCTGCGCTTCGGTTCAATCTCTCCTGGCTCTTGCCTTATGATTAAAACTAGCTCCGCACTTCGGTTCTATCTCTCTAGGCACTCGCCTTATGATCAACACCTGCTCTGCTCTTCAATTTCATCAAAAGCTTTACTGGCTCCATGCCTCGGTTCCTTCATTTCAGTGCTCCGTGCTTAAGTATTGGCCCTGCGCATCCTCATATTTCAAGAAGCGGCATCCAACTCATCTCCGAAAGATGGCTTGGGTCCCACCGTATATCTCAAAATCGGCGTCCAATTCATCCCCAACAGATGGCTTGGATTCCACCCCACTTACATCAATTCCTTCCAACTCATTCGCAAGGATATGCTATTCTACCGAGCTTCTCTCAGTTAAAGTAAGAATGATCAGGAAAAGCAAACACACCTGCCATGTACTGATCTACCCCAAAAATGCTTAGGTAACTCTTTGCAAAAAACTTCCCCGGCAGCCCCGCGCTCCCTCAACTACTTTCCGCCAAAATCCTGGCTTCGCCTAGGTACGTCACACTACGGCTTTTAAAGCCCGAAGGTACGTCTTCTGTCTCTAACCCTCCAAACTTTTTCTTTTAATTACCCCTCCGAACTACGGTTGGTCTCATGTGGAATACGTAGGCAGCCTCCCGGCCTGACCATAACAAAACTGTTTTTCAAAAACCCTTGGAATAGTGATTGGACCAAATTGAGTGGCTTTTACCGCTTTGACTTTTACTCAATCATGTCTCGCGATCAGTATGAGCTCAGTCAAAGAGGGCATCTGTAGACACCCCAATTTGGCCTAACGATTATTTCAAGTCCCACCTTGGGACCATCCCGATGATGAAATGGATTCGATGATTGCTGATTGCCTTCTTGTGAAACCCATGGACTTATGGTAAGAACTTTTAGCCACGTAAAGGACCCAATCCAGAGCCAAATAGCCTTTCAGACAGAAACACAGTATTCTAGGAAAATCCATCGGTCAGCCGTAACATCGATCTCACGGCCTTAACATCCATTCTTCACCCGAGCAACCTGTTGCACAAAAATCTCCCTGAGAGATCAAAGCCTCGGCCACAAGATCTATCCTTCGGCAGCTCAATCCATTCCTTGGACGCTAGATCCTTTCTACGGCCGCCAGATCGACCTTTTCCCAAACTCTCGAATGTTCTGTCAGTTGTTTGATCCAACCACGATACCTATCCGATGCGTTCGGGCCACATTCAGAGATTGCGACGAAGAGTTCGAATTGCGTTGCAATTGCAATTGCACTCGTACGATTTAATTGGACCGAGTAAGTCATCAGAATTGCCTATAAGGCCTTTGCACCACGAAATTGATATACTTTCACACCCTCTCAAGCCACGAAACTCTGCAGAAATAGACACACAAACCCTCTCTACAAAAGCCCTAACCTCGCGAAGGCGGCCATCAATCCGACGATCAAACCCCGGAGTTCAAACCCTAACCCTAGGGTTTCATTCAAGAAGCAATCAATCAGTCAATCCCCATCGATCCGAAGCAATCAAGCAACTAAGGGATCAAGGTGGTGAGGCCCAACGGCCTCTGGTTTGGTTTATTTACTGCTTATTATACTAATCATAGTGTTTTAGTCGTCTGTTAACCTTTTTGTCTGGTGTGAGGAAGAACATCAGCCGGGGCTTCAATGCCTCGGCCGGTACATCAAATCAACGTGATTACTCGGCCATGACATCCATTCACCGGTCGAGTAATCGATCTGCTGGCACAGTCCTGTTTTGTTCTGCTTTCTGACGCATGTTCATTTATTGTCTCGGCTCGCCTTATTTACTATTAAAGCCATAAAAACAGATTACGTGTTAGGATTAAATAAAGCATGTACATGTCTTATGTTGAATGATTATGGGCTAGCCTCACGACTAGGCAGAGAGGGGTGCCTAACACCTTCCCCTTACTGTACCTTTAGCTTCCGTATCCAGAATCTCTATCTATTTTCTTAGTTTTAACAAACTGAGTGGCGACTCTAATTTGATGATAACCGCTATCATGTGGCGATGTTCCTAGCCATGGGAATATCTATGATTTTGGTTTATGAAGCAAGAAACCAATCGAGCAAAACAAACGTGATCAAACAATATGGCGATGCCCCATTTGGGAGGTGTCTACAAAGATCCTTTTTCTTTGTTTTGTGTTTTTCTACCATTCTCCTTAATAGGTAGATAGCTTCCATGGTTGATCTTCTAGGCATAAACCTGAACTATTTCTCTGACACCGTAGTCACCATCCTCAAGCAATACTCAATAACTCTTTCCCACAACTTTAGGTGGAAACAAAATGAAAAGAAGAAAAATAAAGAAAAATGACTCTTAAGCCAAATGGCTAAAAGATATTAAAGTAAAGGGGACCAGTTGTTTCCATACCATCTAAAGAAAAGGGAATGGAAACAACGAAACATATAGCGAAACATAAGAACCTAGAGATTTGAGCTCGATACTATTACGTAATCCTTGTGTAGACACCTCCCGGAGCGGGGCATCACTATACAGATTGATCATTGTTGTTTGATTTGTTGTTTGCTTCATAAACTAAAATCGCTGATATTCCCATGGCTAGAAACATCACCACTCGATAACGGTTATTAGCAAAACAGAGTCACCACCTAATTTAAGAAAACTAAGAAAAAAAGATAAAGGTTCTGGGCACGGGAGCCAAAGGTACAATGAGGGGAAGGTGTTAGGTACACCTCTCTGCCCAGTTATGAGACTGGCCCATAATTGTTTGATATTAGATTACCACATGCTTTTTTTAATTCTAAACAAATAATCTATTTAATTAGCCTTAATGGTGAGCAGAGACTATAATTGAAAGCATGCATCAGTAAGCAGAAAATGAAATAACTGTCTCAGAGAATGGATCTCTCAGTCGGTGAATGGATGTCACGACCGTGGGATCCTTCTAGTTTTATGTAACGGCCGAGGGATAGATTCCCCAGCTGATGTTCTTCCTCACACCAGACCAGACAATTAACAAAATATTAGAATACCATAATTAGTGTGCATAAAATGTAAATAAGACGAACCACAGGCCCCTGGGCCTCACCACCTTAATTGAAAGCATGCATCAGTAAGCAGAAAATGAAATAACTGTCCTAGAGAATGGATCTCTTGGCCGGTGAATGGATGTCACGACCGAGGATCCTTCTGGTTTTATGTATCAGCCGAGGGATAGATTCCCCAGCTGATGCTCTTCCTCACACCAGACCAGACGATTAACAGAATATTAGAATACGATAATTAGTGTGCATAAAATGTAAATAAGACGAACCAAAGGCCCCTGGGCCTCACCACCTTGATCCCTCAGTTTTTTGATTGCTTCAGATTTAAATGGGATTGACTGATTTGCTTTTTGAAACCCTAGGGTTAGGGTTTGAACTTCGGGGTTTGATCATCGGATTAATGACTGCCTTCGGGAGATTGGGGCTTTTGTAGAGGGAATATGAGAATGTATATTGGCAGAGTTTCGTGGCTAGAGAGGGTGTATTCTCTTCTTAATTTCGGAACCCAAGGGCTCCTTTATATAGGCAATTGGTGACTCACCTCAACTAATCAAACGCATGATTGAATTGGAATTACAAACTCCTCATGGTGATCTCCTTACGTAGCCTGAACGCATCGGGATTTGGCTGCTAGGATTTTGTGAGCAGATCAAATGATTGACAGAACATTCCAGAATCTGGAAAATAGACAATCTAGCGGTCGAATAATTGATGTTGCGGCTGCGGAATGGACCTGGCGGCCGGCTAATCGATCTCTCAGGCAGATTTTCAAGCAACAAGTTTCACGGGTGAAAGAATGATGTTGAGGCTGTGAGATCAACGTTACAGCCCACAGATGGATTTTCCTGAGATACTGTATTTATGTTTGAAAGGCTATTTGGCTCTGGATTGGGTCCTCTAAGTGGCTAAAAGTCCTTACCGAAAGTCCTAAGGTTCAAGAGAAGTCAATCAGCAATCACTGTATCCATATAATCATCGGGATGGTCCCCAAGGTGGGACTTGAAATAATCGTTAGGCCAAATTGGGGTGTCTACAGATTCCCCTCTTTGACTGAACTTAGACGGATCGCGAGACATGTTTAAGTAAGAGTCCAAGCTGTAAAAGCAACTCAATTTGGTCCAACCACTATTCCAAGCGGTTTTTAGAAAAATGTTTTAGTTATGGTTGGGCCGGGAGGCTGCCTACGTATTCCTCTAGGAAAATTCAGACCAACCATAGTTCGGGAGGGCAATAAAGAAAAACCAAAAGTTTGGAGGGTTAGAAACAGAAGACGTACCTTCGGGCTTTAAAAGCTGTAGTGCAACGTACCTAGGCTATGCCAGGATTTTGGTGGAGGGTAGTTGTAGGAGCGCGAGGCTGCCGGGGGAATTTTTGCAGAGAGCATCCGTAGTATTTTGGGGTAGATCAATACACAGTAGGTGAGTCGTTTGCTTTTCTTGATCATCCTTACTTTGACTGAGGGGAGCTCAGTAGAGTAGCCTATCCTTGCGAATGAGCTAGAAGGAATTGAAGTAATAGGGTAGAATCCAAACCATCTTCTGGAGACAAATCGGATGACGATTTTTGAGATATGGGGTGGAATCCAAGCCATCTTCTGGAGAGAAATTGGACGCCTGTTTTGAGATTTAGGGTGCGCAAGGCCAGTAACTAGAGCACGGAGCGTTGAGATGAGGGATTCAAGGTACGGAATCGGTTACAGTCATGAGGCAAGAGCCTGAAGTGACAGAACCGAGGCGTAGAGCTTGTTGCAGTCATGAGGCATAAGCCAGAGGAGTCAGAGCTTAGAGCTTGACGTGAAATGAATCGAGGCATAGATTCGGTTGCATTCTGAAGGTCTGTGCATAGAGCTTTCCCATCATAAATTTTGGCATAGAGCCAAAGGATCGAGGCGCTAGACCGATCAATAAAACCGAGACATAAAGCCAGTTGATTGCAGGATTGACCTGTTTCATGAGTGAGAGAGATGCAGAATATATGTATATGATG
Organism: Rhododendron molle; assembly: GCA_025413875.1. Lineage (NCBI taxonomy): Eukaryota > Viridiplantae > Streptophyta > Magnoliopsida > Ericales > Ericaceae > Rhododendron > Rhododendron molle. Next base: position 26,929,099 of record CM046388.1, on the reverse strand, counting down.
ATGATAGTCAGATGTGAGTAGATATGATGATGATGTAGACTCGATGTGATAATGGTGATGCAATTGATGCCTATGTGCACAGGCCCATGCGTGTATGTTTAATTTAAGCGTAGAGCTTCTTTCAAGTTTTGGACTCGAGCATTCAGAGAGTAGAGCTCGAGCATTTGGAGGGTAAATCCAACCATTCAAAGTACAGGCTTTGAGCATCTAGTATGCAGTGGTTAGGCATCCAAGCATAGAGCTTGAGCATTCAAGTGTAGAACTTGAGCATCTAGTACACACAGTGGTTGGGCATTCGAAGAGCTTCGAGCATTCAAAATGTTGGATATTGAGCATTCAAGCGTAGAGCTTGAGAACAGATGATATCTTGGTGATTGGTACGGTGTAGAGCCAGTTGAGATAGTGGGCGTAGAGCCGTTGAGTTGACGGGCGTAGAGCCTGTTAAGAATTGTTATGGCGTAGAACCATTTGAGAGAGTGGGCGTAGAGCCGCTGAATTGGTGAATAAGGGCATAGAGCCGCTAAGATGGTGAATATGCGGGCGTAGAGCTGCTGAGATGGTGAATGCGGGCGTAAAACCGCTGAGATGGTGAGCACGGGCGTAGAGCCGCTGAGATGGTGAATATGGGCGTAGAGCCGCTGAGATGGTGAGTGTGGGCTCCCGCACCCGAAAGCGCGCTCAAAGAGTCGCCTCCTGGATTTTTGAGATGGATGATCCGAGAAATCGAGAGCTTGATTTGAAAAAGAAAGGCTTTTGATCTAGCGAAAATGTTGAGATTATGGATCCGGGTGCCACGTTGCGAACGGGGAAGGTTTTGTTGAAAAAGCACCCCGCTCGCCCGGTAAAATCAGTCTCTACTAAGAATTTTAAATGGGGGATTCAATATCATTTGAAAAACTTAACTTTAAAACATGTACGGGAAAGGGACACGGGATTAAATATAACACATTGGCGTGTTTGTGGTGCAAACTATACAGAAATGATAAAGATGATGCAGTATACAGAAAGTGAAATTACAACAATACAGTAGACTGCCAATATCACGTGAAGTGCTGCACGATACACCGGATGTATCGCATGGTACAACCAACACACCGTGCGGTACACCTGTCTGCACATTTCAGAATCAGTTCACTTTTACATGATATAACCAACCATAGGTTCGCAAAATAGCCTTTTATATTTTCCGAATATCTAAAAAAAAAAATTATTTACGGGACCCTTTTGTTCATCTTATCATGTAAAATAATGTTAAAAGCTTTTTGAAATGTTGAAAGATCTCCTAAAGTAAAAAAAAAGGCTTTTAACATGAAACTTGAATCTAGAATGTACCCGTACGATCTTTAAGCAATATTAGCCGAAATATGAAAAGAAAAAGAAAAAATTTGAATGTAAAGCTCGTTTGAGACCCAAACTCGGTATATAAAGACTGAGAAGGGCCTCGATCGGCTCCCCTCAAAGCTAAATGTAGTTTAGCTCAAGAAAACTTGATTTATACCTTTTGATCAAAGCTTGGATGTGCTTGAAGATGGAGGATTGAAGGTTGATTTAGATTGAGTTTTGAGAGACTTGAAAGCAAATGGGTGTAGAGAGAGAGAGAATCAAGAGAGAGTATTTTTAGAGAGAGAGAGTGAGAGCCAAAAATATGGCAGAGTAACTTTACTTTGAGTTGAAGGGGTGCTTCTCAACTAGAGGGGGGTGTATTTATAGGCAAGAGAGCCAATGATGATCACTAAAAGAGGGGAGGTGGCTTCTGGGCCGAATTAAACTCATTTTCTGGCAAAGACGCTCCTCCTGCAGGTGTGGCCGACAGCTTTCTGCGACTGTCAGAACTTTTCCCAGAAGTGCCGTGCGACATATTGAAGTCCCGTGCGGCAGAGTGATTTTTGAATTTTCTAAAGTGTCGTGCGCCCTTTTGAAGTGTCGCGTGGTATGTGAGTCAGCACAGCACACCAAACTTCGCGAGGGCACCCCGAACACTCCCGAACTCGGATTGGACACGGTTCGAAGCGTTGGAAAGTTTGTCGAGTCCTCTTTCTAACCCAATTGGTTTCACACAAAGCCATTTTATACATTGAAATATTTGCCCATTTTACCATCAGTGTGTCATGAAAAAAGTTGTTTTTGACTAAGAAAACGCATTTTTCTCTTTGCCATTGAACCGGGGGCCACCCTACATGGATAGAAAGGGGTTTTCTTGAGGTTAGAGAAGGAGTAGCAATGGAGCAACAATCCAAGCCTCGAAGGTATATTTTTCCTTATGTGGGCTACCACAGCCCCGGGTGGAATCGGGCCGGCCCGAAAAGAAACGCCTCGCTTTTGAATCGATTTTGAAAATAATTTTGAAGAGTCGCCACCCGGATTTGTGGTTCGCCACCCGAGAAACCGCTTTATTTGAAAAATGATTGATTTGAATTGAAAACCAAAGATTCGAAATGGATTCGGGAGCCACGTTACGAGGGGGGAAGTGTTTTACGGCACCCCTCTCCCCCGATGTGAGATCGGTCTCTACTAAACATTTGTGGGATTTTTCAAAAGATTTTATTTCGTTGAACAGCTAGCATTTATTTACAGATATATCAGGTAGGGAAGTGCATGCATGTGCATGTGTACAGGAAGTGATGAAGATAATGATGAAATGCGAAATGGAAGGAAGCTGAAATCCTGTCACTGACTCCACTCTCGAGCGCTCGGGAGCACTCCCGAGCGCTTGGGAGTATTGCATGCCCGACCTGCAAGCTCATTAGTACAATAGGATAGAATAGAGTACAATACTGAAAATGTAAACTAGAATAACATTAAACACATTATAGGCTTGACGGATGACTCAGTAGACTGGGATTAGGCCCCGTTCTTCTAAGTCATGCAACCTTGCCTTTCTGGAAAATGGTTTTACAGTTCTAAAAGGAGTAAGGGGACACATGCATGGACATGCAAGGACAGTAAGAGGATCAAATTGAGAGAAAGATGGACTGGAGTTGCATGCAACCACTCTCGAGCGCTCGGGAGTGGTCCCGAGCGCTTGGGAGTGGTCTGTACCTCAGAGCTGGTTTCAACCACCTGATGCATTCATTGTAGTACAGTGGTGTACTGGATCTTATGTTTTTGAGGTATGAAAAAGGTTTCCCTTTTCAAATCCAGAGCAAAACCCTTTTGCATGTTCTTAAGTAAAACAGTTTTTCCTTTATTCGTTCCTTTTAAAAGAAGATCACCTACGCCAATGCCCTTCAAAGGAGTTGAAATGTTTGAAAACACTGTCTACTCTTCATGCATGTCCATATAAACGCTTGAAAGAAGAAAAACTGGACTGGAACCACTCTCGAGCGCTCAAGAGTAGTCCCGAGCGCTTGAGAGTGCTTCCAGTAAGCTGGTACAGAAAATGTGTATGCACCCCCTTTGCTCTTGCTTTTACACAAAAGTCTCCCAACCCATGCTCAGTATTGGAGACTGAGAGGGTTGAGAGACTTCCCTCAGAGAGGAAAACAGCCCTGTTTTGCTTGACATTAAGGTAAAAAGCTTCTACCTTTTTGGTTTGAACCTTGCTCCTTGGAAATCCTTGGAAAGATGGATGAGGGGAAGGAGATCAGGAGGATCAGAACTTGGAGGTGATCTGAACTCCTTGCATGTTTTTGAGTACCTTGTATTTTTGGTTACTTTGTTTTTTAGAATGAAATTTTGAGAGAGATGGAGAGCAGCTCTTGTTTGAACAATCAAAGAGGTGTCTAGAGAGAGAGCATTTCATGTCTGGTTTGGACTGGGATCAGGCCTTATATGGGCAAAATAACCTATCGTCCCATTTTAGACAATGCAATTTAGAATCTTTGAAAATCCTCAGGCCTGACTCCCCTCTGACTGAGGTGGACTATTGTCTGAGGTTTGAACCGGCCAGAACGGCTACAATGAAGGCCTACATGGGAAGTGGGGAAGCTCCATTACCCATTGGGCAGCACAAAAGTCTCGAGCGCTCGGGTTCATTCTCGAGCGCTTGGGAGTTTACTCTCGAGCGCTCGAGAGTCTGTCAATTCCCAGGTTTTGAAAATAGTTTGGAGCGCTTGGGATTGATCCAGAGCACTTGGGACTGATTTTTAACATTTTATTTTCCCTTTAAAGTCTTCCAAGGAGCACTGTTCCAATTGGTCTAAGGCTTGTTTTGATCCAAATTCATCATCGGGGAGCCTCCGGGCCACAAATTAAGGAAATTCAAAATGTTCAAATTGGGGTGTCTACAGTTGCCCCTCTTTGGATGGCGCTTAGCATCATGTCTGGATATGAGTGTCATCCAAAGATTGAGACAGCCCAATTCGAGCAACGTCGAATCCTTAATCTCAAGCACAAATGCAAATAAAAGTGCTGTATGTATGTGGTCGCGTCCTTTCCAGACTGCCTACGTACCCTTTTCTGTAGGGATCAGACCAGCGTAGTTCTTCGGGGCAGGTGCAAACACGTGTAATGCATGCACGAAAAAGGTTGACAAGACCTTGACAAGATAGAAGTGGGCAAGGAGAAATCCGCCTGTTGCTCTGTTTGGCGAACGGAAAGTGCAAGCACGTGTGATGCATGCATGAGAAATGGTCGACACGGAGAGTCCACCTGTTGCTCTGTTCGGCAGACGGAAGATGCAAGCACGCGTGATGCATGCACGAGAAACGATCGACACAAAATTGATAAAATGCATGAAGGGCCCACCTGTTGCTCTGTTTGGCGGACGGAGAACGTAGGCACGTGTGATGCATGCACGAGAAACGATCGACAGAATTTTGATAAAATGCATGAAGGGCCCACTTGTTGCTCTGTCAGGGGGACAAAACAAGGATAAGATAGCACCTGTAGGGTAGAAATACCTGCAAACCTATTGAAATTAGTATAAATAGACAAATTTTCAATCGACTATCAAGTAAAATGCCACGTTGAGGAGCGTGAGCTCAAAATCATAACATCGACTAGAGTCTGCTTCTTGCAGTCTCGTTCGACGCGGTTGAAGTCAGGACCGAGATTGATTTTGTAAGAGGAAGGGGGGAGCTAAGGAAGCCTTGGAAGCAGGAAAATGCACGAGACGACGGAGGATTGGCAGGGGGCCGAGGACAGAGCTGAGCGCTCAGAACCACTCCCAAGCACTCGGGAGTGGTCTCGAGCGCTCGAGACCACGGCTGGGTCCACTACCCTATTCATCTTCCTCAACTGATCTGGGGTTCAAAATCAAACCTGAGCGCTCGAGAACCAGAGTACGGCACGCTCTGAACTCGATCGTTCTCACTTTCCTCTCAGGCGAAATCTCTGTCACTCGGCTGATCTCTCTCCACTCTCAGTCGATCTCTTTTCACTGAGACAACACCCATCTCCCTTAAAACGGATCGAGCCCGAGATCTCGAGCTCTCTACGATCCTCTAGTGGGTGGTGGTGTGCCAGGAAGTGCGGATCAAGCGAAGAAAGAAAGCTTGGGGAAGAGAAGGGCAAGCTATGGCCAAAGACGGCGAGGAGACGACGCCCAGCCACGAGGCGGCGGCGGTGGAGGTTGTGGTGGCGACGGAGGAGGCCAGCAGGGCCAGGAGTGAGGACGTGGCAAGGATGGAGGAGACTGGTGAAGTTCCAGAAGCGAGGGATGACGTTGGCGGAGGTGCGGTGGCAGTAGAGGGTGAGGACAGCAGGGTCGGGGGTGAGGACGCAGCGGCGATGGAGGCGGACAGTAGCAGTGCTGTCACACCAGCTGAGGAGGGGGTGGTTGGTGAGGATCTGATGGCAGTGAGGGGTGCTGGCGAGGGTCTAGCGGCGGCAAAGAGTACTAGTGGGGGTTTGGCGGCGGTAGGAGACATTAGTGATGGTGGGGTTTTGTGAGGGGGCGACGGAGGAGATGGTACAAGTAGCGGGGGAGGTGCCACGAGCACTCCCCATACTCCTACAGTGGAGGATTTGCTTGTGGCTGCGGAGCGGGCCGGCGATGAGGTGGTGGTAGCCGAGCGCGTCGTTGCGACGCCAATACTGAGGGCGACGGTTGCTGAGCCGAGGGTCGGAGACAGTGGGATTAGTGCTTCGCACCCGTTCCCATTCACGGAGGGGGACTTCTTGGACACGGCGAGGCCGCGGGACATACTGGACGCCCTTGGTCTCGACGCCGGAATTAGAGAGGTTCTGAGAGGTGCGAGGACTCCGGAGGATCAGACCTCAGCACTGTTGCTAGGAGCGTTGCTCAGCACCACGGAGACGGCGGCGGATACAGGATCGCCGGAGATGGACGATTTGGGGATGGAGGAGCAGGAGGAGGATGTGGTTGTTGAGGAGCGGGTTACCGCGGCCGACGAGGCGAAGGCCTACTTGGCCAACGCACGTCCTGGGTTCGTGTCGGAGACTTATGCTCCACAGCTACACCTCTTCGAGCCGACGGGGATGACTGGCTACGTTCCAGCTTGGGATGACTATCCTGAGGACTCGCTTCTTCGAGATCGGGCTACACACATTTCCTCTGGATGGACGACGGTACGAGCTTAATAGTTTTCATTCTCGCATTAGACTTGCTTCCTTGAATTATTGCGTTGCTTACTGATGCTATTTCTTTGCTCTATTGAAACAGCGTACCAAAGATATCTACGGCCATGGAGGCTCGGCCAACTCACTGAAGTATTTCAAGGAGTTGCCCCGGGGAGTACGAGAGTTGGTGGAGGAGGCGGGTTTCGGGCCGTTCATCCAGCTGCTGACGGCGGTGAGAGTGGATCGTGCAGTTATGACGGCGCTGGCGGAGCGGTGGTGGGATACCACCAACACGTTCCACCTCCGCTTCGGGGAGATGACGGTGACTCCTCTCGACTTCGCAGCCATCACTGGACTCCGAGTCGGAGGTGAGCCGATCCCGTACGATCTGAGCATAGTGCTTGACGACGCAGCCTTGAGATGGTTCCTCGGACGGGTCCAGCGCCACAGTGGAGGGGTAGCGGAGTACGGCCAATTCACGAAGTACTGGGACCTCGAGCCAGGAGACGACGCTGAGGTGACCCAGATGGCCAGGGCCTACTTGCTATACCTGTTTGGGGCTTCTCTGTTTTCGCTCAGGCGATCTCAGGTTCACTTGAGCAACTTGGCGGGCCTGGTTGATCTGAGGCAGGCAAGGCGGTTCGACTGGGGCGGTGCTGCTCTGTGCACACTCTATTGCTTCCTAAGAGCCGCCTCACGCGGAGTGGGGTATACCATAGGCGGATACTAGAGGGTGATTGAGGTATGATCCAAATTACCGCTTTGGTTAATGTTCTGATTGATTGATTGATCGATTGATTTGAAAAAAAAATGCACTGATTTGAGTTGAATTGATCTCGATGACTTGCAGCTTTGGGCTTACGAGGTCTTGGGCATGTTCCCGCCCAAGAACACTCATACAAATCCACACTTGCTTCCTCGCGGGCTTGCTTGGGGTAAGGAGTACCGGAGAGCAAAAGAGCGGCGGGGACAAGTGATGACCTTCCGCCGTTGGCTGGATAACATTATTGGGGTTACGGTACAAACATCAACCCTTCTTTCCTTCCTTTTCTTGCTTGTGCTTTCCTTTATGAAATTTGATCATTAATGTACAACAACCGCATGCAGGTTCACTGGGACCAATGGGCGAGGCTGGAGGCTGATTTCCTTCCGCGGAGCCGGGAGGTCACGCGGAGCGGCGTCTTGCTGGAGTGCCTGCTGGGCTGGCAGTGGTACCTGGGGGATCGGGTGACACGGCAGTCACTCGGTCTTTCGAAGTTCGTCGTGCCGGGGACACTTCCTCTAAGAGTGCAGAGGACCAAGACCTATACACGGGCCGAGCTGGAGCGGTTCACGGTGCCAGATACCGACTTGGAGAAGCATCTGCGGCGCACGTTGGACTACGCGACGTACAGGGATAGGTACTTGGCCACGAGCCTGGGAGTGGAGAGGGAGCTGGAGAGGCGGATAGCAGAGTCCGAGGCCAGGAGGGCCAGGGGTGAGGCTGTTGATGAGGCTGGAGACGAGACCGAGGGTGAGATTGGAGGTGAGACAGGAGGACGAGGCCGAGGTGGTCGCTCTTCACGCGGTAGGGGGTGAGGTGCTAGACCTCCTACTGCTGCGAGAGGTGCTAGTTCTTCAGGTCGAGGCGAGGGCAGCTCGCAGGTTCCGAAGACAGCTGAGGCATCCGCTCCAGTCAAGTTGCCGACATTGGATTGGACGATTGGGGTGAGAGATCCTTCTGGGGCCCGGGCGTTGCTAGATATCCCACGCCTCCCATAGCCGTTGATGCGGCTTCCCGCTCAGGTATAACACAATTTCGCTTCTTTCATGCTTCAAATGTTTCTTGCTCATGTACGTATGGTCTTGACCTTTGAATCATTACGCAGGTGCGACGAGAATGGGCGGAAAAGGCTATCATGCTGATGGTGGGGATGCGCCAGTTGCTAAAGGATTGTGCCAAAGGGAGGACCCTCCAGACTAGACCTGTTCTAGCACCCGTTTTACCCGTTGCTCCTCAGGTATGAAAAATGCATGCATACACATTTTATTAGATTTAAAATATACATGGAATGAATGAATGTTCATGATATGCAGGTGCAGCCACGACGCTCGACCAGGACACAACTGCAGGACACCACGAGCCTGCCCGCTTCTGCCAGCATGAGAGGCCGGGGCACACAGAGGGTGTCACGGTCCACTACAGGGGTGAGACAGTTCGAGATCATTCCTAGGGCAGCGTCCTAGCGGAGACCCGCTCCTGAGGAGTCAGAGGAGGAGACGGAGGAGTCGCTCGAGTCACGAGCTTTAGGGTCTATGGACTCGAGTACCGCCTAAGGCCCTTCCGACGACGACGACGACGACGGGGATGACGTTGAGAGCTTTGAGTCCCAGGGACGCCAGCAGAAGAGGATCCGCTTGGGCTGAGCTTTAGGCTTTTTGCTTTGCTAACTTTTCTTTTGCATGGGCCTGCGTGCCAGAGTAGTCGTAGCTCCTGGGCCTGCGTGCCTTGGTTTTGTTTGGGCCTGCGTGCCCCGGTAGATAGGATTGGGCGTGTGTTTGCCCCAGCTTCTGTACTTCCTTCCTTACTCATTGTAAATGCCGCATTTATTTATGAAAATTTGCGCTTTTCTCGATTTGCGTTCGTTTGCACTCCCCTTAAGAATTGTATTTTATGAAATATGTTCGTCTAGCTTTGAAGAAGGGCAAAGAGCACGCGAATTTCAACCGCTACTCTTAAAACAGAATAAAGCTTAACACAACTGAATTGATTCACAAAATTCGACTTGAAATGACAGGAACACCCTTAATGTGGAATCTGCGATCATTAAGGAGAGTAGCGACTAAACTTGACCAGGATCGGACACGAAAATGGGACACTAGAGCATTTGATTGAGGTATATGCCTCTAACGTGACCATGAACAATGAAATTGGGGCGTTTGAAGGTGAGAATTGATTCCGTAAGCTTTGGTGTGTGTTTGACCACTTCACGTAGTCACCAACACACGTTAAGACTTGCGTACACCTTTTAACTTGACCAAACGCTCTCGACATGAATTTTGACACATTGACGGGGAAGAAATCATTGAGATTTTGAGGTTTTCCAAGGAATATACACGAATTCTCTGACAAACAGATAACCGAAACCGCTGTATTTCCATAAGAACATGTTGCAACTGCTGAACTTGGTATTTTGAGGTCACGATGCTATGTTGAGGCTAAAATCTGGAAACCAGAATCTGCTGCAAAGCTGCAAAACTCTCGAGCGCTCGAGAGTATTGTGGAGCGCTTGGGAATTCACTCCCGAGCGCTCGGGACTGCTGTCACTGGCAGATCAGTGTTCATTTCCAAGGCCATTTCCCAGCTTTACCATGTTGTTCTCTTCTGCATGCTTACTTCCCAACCGTCTTGTAACTCTCCTTAAGCTGTTTTCCAAGGGTCCATGGCTTCCCAAAGCAAGACTAGTGTTTTTCCAAGGTTTTTTTGGATTTCCAAGGTTTGAATCTTGATAAAGGTTTTGAAAATGTGGATCTTGATGAGCTCCAAGGCTGGTGGGGAAGAGATGCTGTCTCCCCTAGGCCTCTATAAATACCAAGAGTTGCCTTGGTACGTCACTCACATCCCATTCCATCATTCTTCTCCCCAAAACTTCCTTTTCTCATGGCTTTGTTGAACCAAGCTTTGCTCCGGCCTTGGTTGGATAGCCTTGAAGGCATCGATTGGCTGAACTTCCGAGGGCATCGCCTTCATGCCTTGAAGTACCCCCGCGAAATCACCATCCGTCCTGTCTTGCTGCACGCAGCTGTACGCTTTTGGGATCCCGAAGTGCATGTCTTTCGCTTTGGTTCTCAAGAGCTAAGTCCCACCGTCGAGGAATTCCATGCATACCTGGGGAGCCACGACTCTACCGAGCCAATTGTTCCAATGCTTAGGGAGAGCCTGAAGAACACCCTAAAAACTAAGCTGGGTGTGAGTGGTAATGTTGATGAGTTTTTGACCCGGGGTAATGCCATCAGCATCATGCAGCTGTACGAGAGATTCAGTCCTCTTGGAGACTTGATGGACTTTGAGTATCAAGGTCGCCGGACGATGGCCTGCTGCATTTGTCTCTTGGCGGCCTTCCTGCTGGTTCCTTCTGTTGGCCAGCCCAGTTCTCTATTGGTTGGAGTCGCTACTCAGATCGAGGCTCGCAAGGACGTTGCTCCCTTGGTTCTTGCGGAAACCTTGATGGGGTTAGATGCCGCCCATGCAGGTCGCACGAGGGTTTTTGGTGGTAGCCCGCTGTTGCTGCAGGTTAAGGACCTCACTCAGCTCTCCTTTTTCTATTTCTCACATTCTTTTTACCTCGACGCTCAGTTAAGGCTTTATCTGGCTCCTTACTTGTTTTCCCTCTTTTTGGATAGATGTGGCTCTGCGACAAGTTGAGTTTGCTAATACCTCCGGCGAATGACTGGTGGTATCGGGCAAGCGGATGGAACCGTGCTTTCCAGGTGATGTACGGCAGTGAAGATGACTGGGCTGATTTCCTCGCATCTGTGGAGGAAGATGACATCGTTTGGCGGTGCCATTGGCTGAGACTTCCTGCGATGACCGTGAATAACATGGGCTCAACGCACGTGTTTGTGGCTGGCTTGACAGGCTTCACTTTCTATTCACCCTTCCGCATCCTTCGTCAGCTTGGGCTCAGCCAGGAAGTGCCGCCGCAAGGATCCGAAGTGCTTCGTCTCCCTCCCTTCACCATTTCGGGCCTTCGGAACAATGTTCAAACGTGGGAGGCCCACAGGACTGAGCCAAGCGATCCACTTTTCTCAATTGCTTCAACCGGAAGGTACCGCAAATGGCTAAGGAGAGATGTGGAAGCAAGGAGGGGTTAAAAGCTTACTTTGCCAGTTTTTGAAATAAAAGTTAGGTCACGTTGTGTGTTTTTCCTTTTTCATGCTCAGCCTGTAATAAAGAAGTAATCTGAATAAAATCGACTGATTAAGGGTTTCCCCCTTTCGGTTCGTTAATCACATGCGCCTTGAAAGAAAGTATCTTGATTTGTCAATTTGGATTTGATTTTGGAATTTAGGACCGAACCTCAGAGTGAGATTGCCTACGTATCCCTTAAGAAAAGGAATCAGGCCCATACGTAGTTCGGGCTAGGGTTCGCTCGGGTATTATCGCTCTCCTTTTTGCGCTCTAAATTTTGCCTAGTACCGCCCTTTCGGGTTTTCGGCCTAGCGAGCTCTCTTTGACTTTTTGCCTTAACTTTTGCCTAGGCCGCCCTCGCGGGTTTTCGACCTAGCAGGCTTGCTCTAATTTTTGCCTGGGACCGCCCGCCCTTGCGGTTTTCGGCCCAGCAAGCTCTCTCAAGGGTAATATCGTTTAAGCTGATCCAAATTGACATGGTTCGAAAATTCGTTGCCGTCGAGGTCAATGATTGATGCCACTCCTCCGGAAAGGATAGTCTTGATGATGTACGGTCCCGCCCACTTTGGTCGGAACTTCCTTCGCAAATCGAAAACCGGAGCACAGATCTCCTTGACCACCATATCCCCCTCTTACAGGTCCCTCGACTTCACCTTCTTGTTGAATGCTCGGGCGATTCTCCGCTGATAACCCTGAATGTGGTACAATGCTCGTAGCCTCCTTTCGTCAAACAACATGAGCTCTTCGAACCTTCCACTGATCCATTCGGCCTCGTTTATTCCTTGTTCAGCCATGACTCTGAGCGATGGAACTTCCAGCTCAATGGGGAGAACGGCTTCCATACCGTACACTAAGGAATAGGGTGTTGCCCCTGTCGGTGTGCGGATAGACGTCCGGTATCCCCACAAAGCTAGTGGCAGCTGCTCGTGCCAATTCCTGGCTGATTCGACAGTCCTTTCGAGGATCGACTTGATGGTCTTATTGGCTGCTTCAACTGCCCCATTCGTTTGCGGCCGATAAGTGGTCGAGTGATGCACTTGAATCTTGAATTCGTTAAAGAGCTCTAGGACTTTTCCTTTGAAGTGAACACCGTTATCAGATACAGGCTTGAGGGACTCCATACCGATAAATGATGTTTTGCCTGATGAAGTGAGCCACTTGAACTGCCGTTAGAGTCTTGTACGAAGCTGCTTCAACCCACTTGGTGAAATAATCGACCGCTACCAAGATGAACCTGTGACCATTAGAAGCCGCGGGCGTGATCCTTCCGATGACATCGATGCCCCAGGCGGAGAACGGCCATGGTGTCGCCATTGAGTGTAACTCCGAGGGCGGGACGTGGATAAGATTGGCGTGAGTCTGGCATTTATGACATCGGCGCACATACTCAATGCAATTTGTCTCCATAGTCGACCAATAGTAACCCAACCTCAGAACTTTCATTGCCAGCATCATTCCATTCATGTGGGGTCCACAAACACCTTCATGAACTTCTTCCATTGCAGCTCTCGTGTCGTCACCGTGAATACACAATTTATGGACTCCGCACGGAGATCGTCGGTACATTTGTCCACCACAGATGATGTACTGAGACGCCAGTCGTTGTAAAGCGATCTGATCCTTCTTGGTTGAATCTGCAGGGAACTCTCCCTTTTCGACGAAATTCCAAATGTCGTGAAACCATGGGAGGCCATCATTTGGCTCATCGATGTTCATGACGTAGTCGTACACATGCTTTCCTCTCTGCTCAATCATAACTGGCCTCAGCTTCACCCCGATTGGGAGTTCCAGCATGGATGCCAAAGTTGCTAGTGCGTCGGCGAAGCGATTCTTCATCCTCGGTACGTGCGTGAAGGTCACCTTTTGAAAACTCGGGATGAGCTCATCGAGCTGCTGATGATACGGTTTCATCTTTTCGTCCCTAACTCTCCATTCTCCGTTTGCTTGTGACACAACCAGATTAGAATCCCCAACAACTTCTAGTACTTTGACTCCAATTTCCAATGCGCCTTCCATCCCCACAATGCATGCTTCGTACTCCGCCTCGTTGTTCGTGACTTCGAAGTTCAACTTGAAAGCAAGGGGAATGTGCGACCCTTCAAGCGAGACCAACAGTATGCCAATCCCAAAACCCTTCTGGTTCGCAGCTCCATCGAAGTACAATGTCCAAGTTTCGTTGACGGCAGTCATTACGTCTTCATCGGGAAATCGAAACTCCGTGTGTTCTGGCCCCTCGATCGGGCGATCTGCCAAAAACTCCGCCACTGCTCTTCCTTTCACTGACTTGTGGGTGACGTACTTGATTTCGAACTCGGCCAATAAGAGCAACCAACGTGCTAACTTACCGGTAAGTGCTGGCTTCTCGAATAGATATTTGAGAGGGTCCATCCGAGAAATCAGTATCACCGAGTAAGACAGCATGTAGTGTCTCAATTTCTTCGTGGCCCATACCAGTGCCCAACATGTCTTCTCCAATGAAGTGTAACGCTTTTCGCTTCCGACCATCTTCTTGCTCAGGTAGTAGATTGCCCTTTCAACCCCATCATCTCCCTCTTGTGCCAGCATGCATCCCATTGATGAGGGCGTGACAGACAAGTATAGGATCAAAGGTTTTCCCGGAATGGGTGGCATCAAGATCGGCGGATTCTGAAGATAAGCTCGTACTGCTTCGAAAGCCTTTTGACACTTGTCATTCCACTCGAATTTCACATCCTTCTTGAGCAGACAAAACAACGGTTCACAGGTCAGAGTCAGCTTGGCGATGAATCGACTGATAAACTGAATCTTTCCTAAGAAACACCGGACTTCCTTCTCGGATTGAGGTGGCTCCATCTCGAGAATGGCTTTAATCTTCGTAGGATCCACCCCGATCCCCCTGGTTGTGATCATGAACCCGAGCATTTTGCCAGCGGTGACCCCGAAAGTGCACTTTTGTGGATTGAGCCGCATCTTGTACTTCCGAATTCTTTCAAACAACTTTCTCAATGCTGGGAGATGGTCTTTCCATTCCTTTCCCTTTACTATCATGTCATCGACGTATACCTCGACCTCCTTGTGAATCATGTCATGCAACAGAGTGGTAGCACCCCTCTGATACGTAGGACCGGCATTTTTCAACCCAAATGGCATAACCCGATAGCAATATGTCCCCACTCAGTGATGAATGTGGTCGTTTCCCTATCCTTCGGAGCTAGGAGAATCTAATTGTACCCCGAGAAGCCGTCCATGAAGGATAGTAGGGCGTGCCCTGCAATGTTATCAACAAGCATGTCTATATGCGGCAATGGGAAATCGTCCTTAGGGCTCGCTTTGTTCAGATCTCTGAATTCGACACACACTCTGATTTTTCCGTCCTTTTTGGGGACAGGAACGATGTTGGCTACCCAAGTGGGGTACTCCGTTACGATTAGAAAGCCGGCGTCGATTTGTTTTGTGAGCTCTTCTTTTATCTTCAATACCCAATCGGGCCGCATTCTTCTTAGTTTTTACTTAACGGGTTTCGCGTCAGGGTAGAGAGGGATTCTGTGCTCGACTATTTCCGGGTCGATTCCGGGCATGTCCGCATGGGACCAAGCGAAAACTTCTTTGAGTTCTTTTAGTAAATCTGTGAGCTCTTGAAGCTCAACGGGGGACAGCCCGAAACTGACCTGAACCAATCGAGGGTTCCCTTCATCACCCAAGTTTATGGAGATTACTTCTTCTTTTAAAGGCTGAGCATGCCTTTCGTTTTCGCGATCGATGAGGGAACGGATCTCCTTGGGGATGTCCCCATCGAGATCTATTCCTTCATCGTCGGGGTCCAAACAGTTTATTTCAAAAATCGGCAAGTAAGCGAAAACGTCATCCATTTCATTAACCAGTTCAGCAGACGGGGGGAATACAGCGGTTGACTCGAATTCAAAGTAAAAGCTACGATGTGGAGGGCCGATGGGCACAAACTCCGACTCTGTGCTAGACGACGAGTCAGTGTCGGACTCGGACTCAGACTCAGACTCAGACTCAGTGCAGGTGCTGTGAGTGCGAGTTACATGTGGTACAAAACTGCAATTATCATAAACGCCTACAGCCTCCACAATGAGTTTGGAAGGGTCTTCAACTTCTTCCTCATCTCCGAGCATCGGCACAGCAGGATCTTGCATCATACCCCTGATTCCTCGCCCTCGAACAGGAATTGGAGACTGCCCAAACGAAAAGCCCCCAGCCAGTCAAATGCCTCAGATAGCTCCTCTACCTTCGTAGCCTCTTCATCACTCTCCCATGTATCATTGCCAAAGATCTCGAAGCTAGGATACTTCATTTTTATTTCGAGGTCCATGAAGGGCTCAGGTTCTCCTTGGTACAGCGCCTCCTTCTCCTTCAATTTCATCTCCGTTGCACGGCCCCGGGCGCGATTGCGCCACTTCTTTGCTGGATCGCTTTTCTTGGCCTCATATCCTAGACCAAAACGCTCGTTACTTCCAGGGAATTCAAGGAACTCGGGGACTCCTTGAGCATAAAGTTTCAAACCCATGCCGGGCAGATATTTCATCCGTTTCATAATTTCCAACGCTGCGGAACTCACCAAGAAGCCGTCCTCGACCCGGATGCTACACACTTTCGAGGTCATAACTGCAAAGCCCCCCATGGCAATATCTTCCTCCCCACGCATAATCTCTAGCAGCGGGGAATTGTCCTCGGAGTGCGGACGAATACCTGAGTCCCCATGGATGATCAGGGTTCCAGAATCCAAACCCAAGATGAGTTTCTGATGCAACGTTGAGGGCACACCCATGACATCCGAGCGATGAAGCTGTAGACACCCAGATCTGAACATCCAGATTAGTTTACTTACGGTTTTTGTTTCCCCGATGATGAAATAGATCAAGAACACCCCGCGAGTGATGGCTTGCTTGAGCTTTGAGTGTTTGCAAAACTCTTTAAAATTCCCGGAACCCTACTGGAACGCGTCGATTTTTGATCCGCGCGCGCTGGTTAAATTTGTAACTTTCCATTTCTGGAAACTTTCTATTATTAGAAAGATTCTAGAATGTTCTAGAATGTTTCCATTAATGGAAGGTTTCTAGAATCCTTCCAATAATGGAATAGTTTCCATTAATGGGATGTTTTCCATTAATGGATGGTTTCCATTAATGGAATAGTTTCTTTTAAAGGAATAAATTCCATTAATGGGGGGTTTCCATTAATGGAATAGTTTCTTTTAATGGAATAAATTCCATTAATGGAGGGTTTCCATTAATGGAGGGTTTCCATTAATGGAAGGGCCTTGCCCTATAAATACCCCCATGGGTCTTTCATAAAAAGGGTTCAAAAAAATCAAAGACAAAGGTTTAGAAATCCTTACGCCTTGGGTTGGAAAAAAGGTTACAAAATTTTACACCTATTTTCACACCGTGTTTCTACCACTCAAAAGCATTCAACCTCAACTCAATTCAAAGCTCAAGCACTCTTTCAACTCAAGTTCAAGCGCTCTTTCAAACTCAACCAAAGGTATAGCATACCTACTATTTTCCTCTTCTGATCTCTGAGGGGGGCTGGCAGGGCCAAGGCTGGTAATCAATACCAGTCCTGGCCCTAAACCAGCAAAGTTACAAGAAGCAGTGGAGCAAGAACCCTCACGCGACGGTTCTCAACACTCGCGCGACACTTTGTGTCAGTGTGATGATGAACTTCGTGGGGAAGGGTATCCTGTTCTTTGTGTTTCATAAATAGCTTTTACTGTTTGGGAGCATGTTTTAGGTTTTAGATCACTGTTGATGCATGTTAAAACTTGTTTACTGCTTTTTCTTAGCTTAAATTGCAAATTCAAAATGTCAAAATGCATTGCATTGGAACATCCACAGGATCGTCGACTGTCCCGAGAACCAGGGATGAGCAAAACCAAACACTTTGGAAGGTTGACCCGAACCCTCGCGCGATGGTTCTAAACCCTCGCGCAATGCTTTCTAAACCAGCGCAACTTGATTCTAAACCCTCGCAATGATTTGAAACCATCGCGCGACGGTTCGTCCCGACCTGGGAGCTTGCCATGCATGTTTAACTAGGTTTTAGGCTTCGCTTTTGTCCCTCACTGCTTAAGGGGTGTTTTAGTAATTTTGTGGCTCTATAGCCTTTTAGAATTGTTTTAAATTGTATATTTATAATTGCTATAAACCGCTTGGTTTGTCACTGGTGTGCAGTCCTTCCAGAGCACGTAAGGTTTGAGAATAAGAGCGTGGGTTGTGGGCTCACTGTAAAACCCACAGCAGTTTGTTCTCATCCTATACTAACTGCTCATCCATGCTATCTATCACATCTTGCAAATTGTTACAGCTTTAATCCCCATTAAACTGTTCCCCCGCTCTAATTGGCTAAAAATTGATTAATAAGAAGAAGAATCACAACATTTTCAAAATGCCTAAGTAAAGACCGATCTCCGAATTGGGCGAGAGGGGTGCCTTAAAACCCTTCCCTTCTCGTAACCTGGCTCCCGAACCCAGATATGGTTATGACGGACTGGTTCCTTCACTTTTTCAAATCAAATAGTGCGGCAGGTGCTTCGAAATTAGGTGTCGGACCTTCAAACCCAGGTGGCGACTCTGTGTTTTGCGAGCGCCTGCTTCTCCGCTCGCGCTCCCTCGATTTCTGGGCCCTCGCGCTTTGGAATCCGGAAATTCCAGGGCATGCTGCCCACAGTGGCGACTCTGCTGGGGATAATCGAACCAATATTAATCCATACTTAGAGTTTAATACGTTTGTGAACAATCCCTAAAAAGTCTGTCAAAACGGTGAGTTTCGCGCTGCCGAAGGTTGGAATGGTGATTTAACAGGACCTTGTGTCCGGCCAATCTAATCTGGGACTTTTTTGATTGTTCACTTGCGTAGTTTCCTCTAAAGCTGGACTAAATAAAGTGAGCCAAATTTGAAAAGGCATTTTGCAAAATTGTGATTCTTCTTCTTTTTGATCAATTTCTAGCATTTCATTTGCATCGATGTGGGATAAGTCTCGTTGGATCGGTTTGGCAATCCGGCACGGTTTACCGGAGCCCGGGGACCCCGAATGACCAACAACCTTCGACGATGATGGGTCATGCTACCGCTTGATTGTTGCTCTGTGAATCGCGGGCAACGGGAGTATATCTGTGGCCCTAGTCCGAGGAACCCGTTACGAACCAAAACCGGCCTTTGCATATACAAAGCATTAGAACTTTCCAAACTAAGACAGGTACCTGCAGGGTAGGATCTATCTGCATCTAACCCCATATACTGTCTACGTGTTACTGCTTTCCCTATCGCATGCACTGTACATGTTGTTTTGCGTAGGAGCATGCTTAGGGCAGTTCTTTATTTCGAGTTTGTCTTACGCTGTCTAAGACGTTGTTGGACCCGATGAGGAGTCATTCATTCTGTCGAATGTTCGTTATCAATCGCAAAGTCCTTAGTTCAATGAGACTTTGAGAAATCAAAATTTGCTAAATCCTCAGCTCATGCCTAATTGAGGATTCAACCGACAATTAGGAACAACAAAGTATTGATGCTGTGTCACTGGCGCCACCCAGGTTGAAATGCATTGTCACTATACACCACGTTGTTCAAGGTTAAGGTGCCATGTCATCAATGCCGAGTTGTTTCTAATTCAAAGTTAAATTTTCAAAAGGGATTAGACGAAGATTTAGTCTATTTTGACATCTCTTAGGATCTGTCGATCTACATGGGGACACATCGCCGAAAAGAATTCTGAGGATTCTGGCAACGTCTGAAATTCGTGAGGCAAACTCATCTCTGGAACTGTACATACATACATGTTGTTTTGCATAGGAGCATGTTTAGGGCGGCTTCTAGGTTGTCTCTCGCTTTCGAGTTTGTCTTATGCTAATTTGGACGCTGCTAGACCCGATGAAGAGTCGTGCATCTCGATGGTGCATGTTGTTAATTTTTCAAGTCCTTAGGTCAGCGAGACTTCGAGAAATCAAATCTAATTAAATCCTTGGCTTATGCCCGGTTGAGGATTCAACCGAAAACAAGAAACCACAAAGTATTGATGTCGTGATATTGATGTCATTTTGGTTATCGTGCTAAGCATGTTCACCGCCCGACTAACGCGCGTTGTCGCTGAAGCCACCCCGGTAAAGGTGTCACGCCATCAATACTGAGTTGTTCCAAATTCAAAGTCGAATCTTTAAAAGGGACTAGTCGAAGACTTAGTCTGTTTTGACATCTCTTAGGATCAGTTTGATCTATTCAAAGGATACACCCTCGAAAAGAAATTTGAGGATTTTGGCAGCGTCTGAACATCATGAGACAGAATCGTCTCTAGTTTTAGAGTCTAGGGTTGACACCGACAACAACGTGTACATTGCATTTTCCTTGTAAATGAACTGCTATAGGAGCGTCACTGAGCTTTCACTTACTTTATTGTCTAGTTCATAACCATTGCACCGAGCAAGAGAGTACCGAAAGGAAGAGCCAAACCTACTTGGGAACGTCTTCAGAATCCGAGTCAAAGGTTGGTCAGGTTACAATCCCAATTAGTCACAACAGAAGACTCTCCACGTTCTTTGTCGGCTGCTCTACAGTCAGGGTCAGCATCCCCATCTTCTGCATCGAGCACTTCTGAATCACCTACCATGTCAGGTCAGCCAGAGGTTCAACCACTTTCTCTGGAAGACATGCTCATGAACCTCCAGAACAGTATCACTGCGATGCAGCAAAAGGCCATCCAAAGCGATGCTAACATCACCCGTCTCAATGACCTTATCAACACTCGTCTTCCACCTCCACTCAAAGAGGAAGGCGAGGACGATGAGGATGACCAGGAGCAGCCTGTCATGGTCCCAGATCCGAATCACGAGGGGCGTCTCATTGTTCAGCTCAACCCTAGGGAGGTTCACGCACCTGTTGCAAAGCCAAATTCGACAGGTGGTAGGCCTATTTTGAATCCTGATATGGTAGCTCTTATGGCTAAGATGGCTAAGCTAGAAGAGGCTGTCTCAAAATCCGGGAAGATCAGTGCAGGAGGGATTAATTTGGATCGTCTCTGCCTGTATCCTAATGCTAAACTGCCAGACAAATTCAAAATGCCTGACTTGGTCAAGTTCGATGGGAGTGGCGATCCCAAGACTCATCTCTATGGCTATCATGCTGCCATGAAGCTACTCAAAGTAGAAAGTGAGGCCATGTCTCAGCTTTTCCCTCAAACTCTCTCTGGGCCTGCCTTCCATTGGTTTTTGTCGCTCGACATCTCCAAGAGAAAGACTTGGGAAGATATAGGGGCTGCCTTCATTGCTCAATACAACTACAACTACAACTCTCAGCTCAAGATGACTACTCGGGAGTTGGAATCCACGAAGATGGAAGCTAAGGAGTCTTTTGCGGACTTTGTCAAGCGGTGGAGAGCCAAAGCCGCTCTAATGACTGAGCGCCCCAGCGAGAGAGACCAACTCCGCATTATCTCCCGCAATCTCCAGCCGGACTATGCCAGGCATCTCGTGCTTGCTCAAGCGTCCGCCAACTTTGAAACCTTCTTCGACACTGGCCTGGCCATCGAGGATGCGCTGTAAAGTGGAATCTTGCCAAGGGGGGAGTCCTCTTCTTCCAATCCTCAGAAATCAAAGTCGAGGGCTTACTCTGGAAACAGTAGTGCACTGTTTGGCTATAGCAATTACGCCAACACAGCTACAAGTGGGGACAACGCTGCTGCTTCCCCTAATCCTACAGCCGACATCAATCAGGTTCAAAACGCCCAAAGCTACCGGGCCTGAACCCAACCTCGAAGTTTCTCTGTCTTCGAGGCACCTCTGTCCGCAGCGATGGAAAAACTTGTCAAGTCTGGGCATCTCAAACCTTTGACCCCTACTTCCCCTCCCAAGGTCTTACCTGCTGGTTACAATCCTAACCTCTTCTGTGCCTTCCACCAAATGCCTGGCCACCACACTGATAAGTGCTATCATCTTCGACATGAGATTCAAGATCTTATTGATGATGGCACGGTCCAAGTTCCGCCAAAGCCCAACATCATTTCCAACTCCTTGCCTCAACACAGGTCTGACCCTCTGGTTGGTCAGGTATCTATCACCTCAACTCAAATTAACCTGAGCTCCACCATATTCAATCCTAGCCACTATATCATCCCAGCAAATCAACCCAAACCCATCGTATCCATCCCGTCTGAACCAAAGGTTAACATGATGGCTGTAGGTTGGGCAATCGAGGTTTTCACTGCTAACATCTGGCTTGACAGTGATGAGGGGCTTACACAGAAGAAGACTGACTGGCTAAGGTCCGTTGATCAAACGAGCATCGAGTAGGTTTGGTCAAAGAAGCTATGGAAGCCGAAGTGCTGTTGCTTGGGCCTGACATTTGCTGAATCGTACCTCTTTTTTTGGAAGCTATGGGTAGCTTTTTAAATATTGCGTTTTAAAAACCGCGTCTAGTTTGCATTGGCGTTATGTCTGAGTCTGACACAGAGTCTTTTGCATTTGTCTAAAGTCTAGCTCTGAGTCGGAGTTCGTGCTTCTTGGCCCTCCACGTCGTAGTTTTTGTTTCAAGTTTTGAGTCTGCTGTACTTAGCAAACCCTGTGGGTTTTTATAATATGCTCTATCTTGCTTCTAAGTACTTCGCTGGCTTTTATATAAACTGTGTCGACTCTGACGGCGAAGGGATAGATTTCGATGGGATCATCCCCAAGGAAATGTGTTCCCTCGCCGAAAGGAAAGACAAAAGGCATGCTCAGCCTATTAAAAGAAGAAGTAATTTTCAATAAACTTGAAAGACAAGGATAACCTCCCGAAAGGTTCAAAGTTGGTCCAAACACTGCCCCAAAGGAGCATTGCACCCGGTCAGGCAGGCTCGAAGAATTCATCGACGTCTTGGCGTGGTTTCATCAAGTCACGCCTTGTGTTGATCCTGAGATAAAGAAGCATCATACCCCCTGCTACCGGGTACCAATCCAAAAAATAGAAGCTCAAGAGGGCACCAGGCCTCATACCATGTTCAAAAGCAACAACAGTGGCGTTCCGTCAAGCACAAATGAGGAAGTGCACGAAACGGCCTGGAGCAGGGCATTTCCAACCGAAACACTTTTGACTCTGCGTCATCAAAGCCATAGTATCTGGGGCTGTGGTTGAAGATCGTCGACCTCGACGGCAACAAATTCAATAACTTGGTCAACCTGGATCAATTCAAAAGCAACTTTTGCCTGAGAGAAGCTCGTTGGGCTGAAAACCCCAAGGGTGGGTAGTTCCAAGCAAAAGTTAGAGTAGCCTGCTAGCCCGAAAACCTATGAAGGGGGTCTAGGCAAAAGTAATAGGCAATATTCGAAAGCTCGCTAGACCGAAGACCCGACTGGGCGGTACTAGGCAAAAGTTAGAGCGCAAAAGGAGAGGTAAACACACGAGTGAACCTTAGCCTGAACTACGTTTTGACCTGATTCCCTAGCTTGGGATACGTAGGCAGTCTCTCTTCGAGACTCGGTCACAAATCTATCAATTGGGTCCATGGTTGACATTTTGGTACACATCAAAGGTCGAAGAGGATCGAAGATCAGATCAAGCTGAATTGGAGGAACCAGAAGGGGGAATACCTTTGTCTTTCAATTTTATTGCAAACTGCTATTTCTATTACAGGCTGAGCATAAGCCTTAAAAATATTTGAAGCATCAAAAACAGAACGAAATGCTAGAAGCCTAATGGCTCACAGTTTATTCTAAGTTCAATGAGCAGTTGCAGCCTCGTGTGCTAGCTTATAGTCATGCGCATTCGTTCAAAGTGATTCACGTTGGTTTCAGTCCTGTGCATGCTCTTTCAATTCCAGCAGTAGCCTGCTACTGCCCTCAGATGTCGTTTCAGGGGCTTTTGCCAAGTCTTGTCATTCCATGCAAGTCATGTGGACTTAATGTGACTGCACGGGGGTGTCGGTTTCAGTCCGGGCCTATTGAGTCATCATTTGTGTCTTATGTCCATCTTTGCGGCATTTTTCTAGTTTTTCAATCAATTGTCATGTCGAGATGCTTTTCTCAATTCTGTTTGTACAGGTTTTTGTACCTTTTGCACTTTCGTAAGTGTCAGTTTCATCTGTTCAGGAATGTTGTGAGTTTTGGCACATTAATGCCCAAATTTCATTATGTTCTGTGTGCCTAAGGGTTCGCTTTGTACCCTGGGGATCTCTTTCTCCCTTTCCATTTGAGCTAGGCGAGTCTGTCCATGTGCGCATGTCTGTGTGTCAATTTAGGTCACTTGTTAATGCAAATTAGATATTAGCGGCTAGAAAGTGCAATTTTTACATGTGCTACCCTAGCTCCTGTAATCCACAAGCTGTGGAAATCTCATAAGCAGCAAGGGCACGTCAGCCCAAGGCCAAGCAAAGCATATGTGTCTGGCACATTTGCCCAAGCATCAAAGAATGGGCACACGGGCCCAATGCCGTTACTATGTCAACTGGGGCATGTCAGCCCGTTCAATGTCTCTCTATCTGGGTGCGCATCTCAGAAGTAACAGACAGTACAATAATGAGGCTCGGTGGTACTCTTTAGGCGTCGTTGTCCTCCTAGGAGCCGCCCTTAGCTTGCATATGCATTTTCAATTTCGTATACATCATCGCATATTGTGTATATTAAATGTTGAAAGCAGGAAGATGGCCAGCATGGTTGCCGTCATATGATTTGTTTGCCGAAGGATGCGATGCAATCTCCTGCGATTTTGTTATCATTGGTCAGCGGATGCGATGGAAATCTCTCCTATCCAATTCTCGGTTCGTAAACCAAAGGATGCTATCCTGCGGAACCGTTTCAACGACAGCCGATCCTGTCAAAAAATCCCTAAGCGACTTGATCATTCAACACATTGATCTTTCCGTCCGCCTTCACAACAGCCAGTCCTGTCAAATCCATCAACGACGATCAGCCATATCGTCCGCTCCTTCAATCCACGACGATCAGCCATGTCATCGCCGACGATCAGCCATGTCGTCTCTTTAAAAGAATCAACGATGATCAGACATGTCATCGCCGACGATCAGCCATGTCGCCTCTTTAAAAGAATCAAAGATGATTAGCCATGTCATTGCCGACGATCATCCATGTCGTCTCTTTCAAAGAATCAACGATGATCAGCCATGTCATCACCGACGATCAGCCATGTCGTCTCTTTAAAAGGATCAACGATGATCAGCCATGTCATCGCCGACGATCAGCCATGTCGTCTCTTTCAATGAATCAACGATGATCAGCCATGTCATTGCCGACGATCAGCCATGTCGTCTCTTTCAAAGAATCAACGATGATCAGCCATGTCATCGCCGACGATCAGCCATGTCGTCTCTTTCAAAGAATCAACGATGATCAGCCATGTCATCCCCGACGATCAGCCATGTCGTCTCTTTAAAAGAATCAACGATGATCAGCCACGTCATCGCCGACGATCAGCCATGTCGTCTCTTTAAAAGAATCAACGATGATCAGGCATGTCATCGCCGACGATCAGCCATGTCGTCTCTTTCAAAGAATCAACAATGATCAGCCATGTCATCGCCGACGATCAGCCATGTCGTCTCTTTCAAAGAATCGCCGATGATCAGCCATGTCATCGCTAACGATCAGCCATGTCGTCTCTTTCAATCCATCCACGACGATCAGCCATATCATTCCATTCAATCCACGACGACGATCAGAATATCGTCCAATGGTCTGTTCATCCGCAACTGATTGTTCTCCAGGAGAGTCCGTCTCGGCCTGTCCCGAACGACAATCACCCTCAGTCTAGCCGCAAGTGCATCTTCCAGCAGGCTTATTGCTTTGTCTCGGATGGTCTTTGATAAGGAGATTGGCTCTGATTCCCAACAGATGGAATTTAACCTGCCTGACACGACCTACCCGTGTTTGTTGGAATACTTTGTGCCGAGGATAGCTTGATCCCCAGCAACGACGGCCGTCCCGTCCACATCTATAGCGACAGCTTGTCCTGTCTAAATTCGATCAACAAGCCGCGATGCAATCGTCCACTTCTACTTCCATCCCTGGCAATGGATCGCACGTCCATTCAACCAATCAGGTTCTGTAAGTATGCTTGTCTACTTTACCATGTTCCGCTCTGGATTGCCTTGAGGGGTGTCTGGAATTCTTTGACGTTACTTGTACCAAGTCAATGGTGCTCCAAGTGCCGTCAAAGAGGGGCTACTGTAGACACCCAGATCTGAACATCCAGATTAGTTTACTTACGGTTTTTGTTTCCCCGATGATGAAATAGATCAAGAACACCCCGCGAGTGATGGCTTGCTTGAGCTTTGAGTGTTTGCAAAACTCTTTAAAATTCCCGGAACCCTACTAGAACGCGTCGATTTTCGATCCGCGCGCGCTGGTTAAATTTGCAACTTTCCATTTCTGGAAACTTTCTATTATTAGAAAGATTCTAGAATGTTCTAGAATGTTTCCATTAATGGAAGGTTTCTAGAATCCTTCCAATAATGGAATAGTTTCCATTAATGGAATGTTTTCCATTAATGGATGGTTTCCATTAATGGAATAGTTTCTTTTAATGGAATAAATTCCATTAATGGAGGGTTTCCATTAATGGAAGGGCCTTGCCCTATAAATACCCCCATGGGTCTTTCATAAAAAAGGTTCAAAAAAATCAAAGACAAAGGTTTAGAAATCCTTACGCCTTGGGTTGGAAAAAAAGTTACAAAATTTTACACCTATTTTCACACCGTGTTTCTACCACTCAAAAGCATTCAACATCAACTCAATTCAAAGCTCAAGCACTCTTTCAACTCAAGTTCAAGCGCTCTTTCAAACTCAACCAAAGGTATAGCATACCTACTATTTTCCTGTTCTGATCTCTGAGGGGGGCTGGCAGGGCCAAGGCTGGTAATCAATACCAGGCCTGGCCCTAAAACCAGCAAAATTACAAGAAGCAGTGGAGCAAGAACCCTCGCGCGACACTTTGTGTCAGTGTGATAATGAACTTCGTGGGGAAGGGTATCCTGTTCTTTGTGTTTCATAAATAGTTCTTACTGTTTTGGAGGATGTTTAAGCTTTTAGATCACTGTTGATGCATGTTAAAACTTGTTTACTGCTTTTTCTTAGTTTAAATTGCAAATTCAAAATGTCAAAATGCATTTCTGTTCTGTTGGAACATCCCTGGGATCATTCTGGACCTGTCCCAGAACCCAGGATGAGCAAAACCAAACACTGGAAGGTTGACCCGAACCCTCGCGCGATGGTTCTAAACCCTCGTGCAACAGTTCTAAACCCGCGCGCAAGAGTTCTAAACCCTCGCGCAACAGTTTGAAACCATCGCGCAACGGTTCGTCCCCGACCAGTAGCTTGCCATGCATGTTTAACTAGGTTTTAGGCTTCTGTTTTGTCCCCTCACTGTTTAAGGGGTGTTTTAGTAATTTTGTGGCTCTATAGCCTTTTAGAATTGTTTTAAACTGTATATTTAAACTGCTATAAATTGCTTGGTTTGTCCTGGGTGTGCACTGGTCCTTCCAGAGCACAGAAGGTTTGAGAATAAGAGCTGTGGGTTGTGGGCTCAGCCTGTAAAACCCACAGCAGTCTGTTCTCATCCTATACTAACTGCTCATCCATGCTATCTATCACATCTTGCAAATTGTTACTGCTTTAATACCCATTAAACTGTTCCCCCGCCCTAATTGGCTAAAAATTGATTAATAAGAAGAAGAATCACAACATTTTCAAAATGCCTAAGTAAAGACCGATCTCCGAATTGGGCGAAAGGGGTGCCTTAAAACCCTTCCCCTCTCGTAACCTGGCTCCCGAACCCAGATATGGTTATGACGGACTGGTTCCTTCACTTTTTCAAATCAAATAGCGCGGCAGGTGCTTCGAAATACGGTTCCTTGGGTGTCGGACCTTCAAACCCAGGTGGCGACTCTGTATTTTTCCGAGCACCTGCTTCTCCGCTCGCGCTCCCTCGATTATGGGCCCTCGCTTTGGAATCCGAAAATTCCAGGGCATGCTGCCCACAGAAGCCAAGGCCTTCCTAACAGGAGATTGAACGATGCAGGTATTTCCAATACACAGAAATCAACAGTGGTTTTAAACTTGCTAGTTGTAAGTTCTAAGTTGACTGTCCCTAAAACATCACGGCGCGTATTATCGTAGGCACGGACACCCAGATTCGATGGCACAAAGTCCTTGTTTTTGAGGCCCAGGCAATAAGCAGTGCGAAGTGGACACACGTTAATAGCTGAACCATTGTCTATAAGAATCGTAAGGACCCATTTTCCGAGACACTTCATCGTCACATGCAGTGGCTTGTTATGGTCAGCCCCTTCAGGCGGAAGATCCTTTTTTGTGAACGACAGGGTGTGCTGGGTGAGGTTCGGGGCTATAAGGGCGATGAGAGCTTCTAAGGCAATATCAGAGGGCACCTCAAACCTGGAAAGAGTGTTTACGAGCCTGAGGCAGTGCTCACGGGAGGCAGCTAATACACCCCACATAGACATGCGAGCGGGGGTTTCTTGGAGTTGTCGGATAATGGGATCGGCGGAAGCTTCAGGATCAGGTTCAGGGAGTGAGTTGAGGTCGATGGACAGTTTGGGCTGGGTAGGCGGGTTAGATTTAGTGGAGCTTGAAGGGATATTTGGTAGAGCTTACGGGATGGGAGTGTTCAGGTTTATGGGGTTGACAGGGGCATTTTGCTGCGGCGGAGGGGCTCGGGATGAGCTACCCTGCTGGAGGTTGGTAGGTTGGTAGACTCTTCCACTCCTGGTAAGATTGCTAACTATTTTGGGAATAGGCTCCCACCAAGTACCTTCCCAAAAATCAGAGAAGTCAAAGTCACAAGCATCAGCTTTACGTTTCCCTTTGTCAAGTGCTGTCTTCTCCAAAGTCTCATTGAGGGTTTCCATTTCCAAAGCGTGCCATATGCTGTCCTCTTCCAGAGAATTCCAAAAGTTGACATTGTTGCTGCTGTTGTCATTGCTGCTGTTGCCAGTCTGCAGAGATCCTTCATCCAACATGGCCTTATTGACTGTCAGTTCCTCACCATCAATCCACACATTCACCAATTCAGACTTTCCCCACAGGTCTTCTGGATCCAATACGCAGATGCTGGGCTCATCAGGGATTTCAACTACAGGCTTGGGGAAGAACTCCTCGATAATGTATTCCTGCGGGAGGAAGAGATAGTCCATGGCGCGTTCTAGAGCATCGGAATCTCGACTAAGGTTAACAATGGTTCTGACGTTGAGTCCTGAGAACATACGAGGATTCATCAGATCCATTTCTTCTGCCACTTCTTCTTCTTGAAAAAGGTACGCCAATGATGTTTCATCCAGAGGATCAGAATCGTCCATCCAGTGCCACCCGTTGGGTTCAGGCTCCCATTCCCATTCGTCTTCCTTCTCGACAGGTTCAGGTTCCATGAACAGAGCAAATAGAGAATACCCATCCAACGGGTCAGCCATCATCTCTTCCCAGTCCTACCTCCATTCTCCATGTTCCAATTCCTCAACTTGGCTGGGGTTAAGTGCCACGGGCCAGACTCCAGTGATAAGAGCCCTGTCTTCTACCGCCAAGAAATCTTGCACTAGGTCTTCCCACCTGCTCTGAAAGTCCCATTCCACGGTTTCCAATGCACATACGGCATCCTCAACTGGCAGCTCGACGGTTGGCTTGGGTTGGGTATCAGGAATGATGTAATGGCTGGGGTTAAAGGGTTGGCTTATGGAGATAGGGTTGGTGCGGGCGTTGGAGTGCTTTGGGAGCGGGTTTGAGACGGTGTTGGGTTTTTGCGGTGGCATAGGGAGAGTTTTGTTATCGATCAGATCCTGAATAGCGTGGCGAAGGCGGAAGTAGTTGTCGGTTAGGTGGCCTACATTCTGATGATAGGTGCAGTATGCATTAGGGTTGTGGGAAGCAGGGAGTTTTTGAGGTAAGGGAGTAGGGGTAAGTGGTTTGAGGGTGCCGCTTTCGACCAACTTCTCAAGCACGGTGGAAAAAGGTGCTGAGAACTGAGCAAAAGTGCGGGGCTGGGTACGCGGTTGACTGATTTGGGTGGCTATTTGGTTCACCGGCTCGGCTTGGGTTGTGTTTGTGGAGGTGTTGGGAAGGTTGGTGTAGTTTGAGTTGCCAAACAGAGCGTTGCTGTTTTCGGAGTAAACCTTCTTGGGCTTGGGAGTAGGCTTGGGCTTGTCCAGGATCCCCAACTGAACTGCTTCTTCGACGGCTAAGCCTGTATCGAAGAATGTTTTAAAGTCTGAGCATGCTTGGGCCATAACCATGTGCCTCGCAAGAGTGGGTTGAAGGTTACGGACAATCATCCGGATTTGGTCGCTGTCGCTCGGTCTATCTTTCATCTGCGCCGCCTTTGCCCTCCACTTTTTCGCGAAATCGGCGAAGGCCTCCTTTGCTTCCATCTTTGTTGATTCTAATTCACGAGTGGTCACCTCCAACTGAATGTTATAGTCGTACTGCGCCACAAAAGCCGCGCATATATCCTCCCAAGAACGCTTCTTTCTCTCATCCATTGAAGTGAACCAGTGCAAAGCATGTCCTAGCAAAGTCTGTGAGAACATCTGTGCCATAGCATCCTTCTCAACACCCCACATGGAAAGTGCTCCAATGTATCCCGCCAGGTGTGCCTTCGGATCTCCTGTTCCGTCAAACTTAGCGAAGTCGATTGGCCTGAACTTATCCGGAAGCTTTGCGTTAGGAAACAGGCAAAGCTTATTGATTACAAAACCAGTCGACGCTATCTTCTCACTTCTTGCAACGGATTCCTCTAGTTGGGTGAGCTTTGCCAATACCGCTGTCATCTCGGGGTTTTGCGGAGTTTCCAAATCAAAGACCAGCTGCACTTGGTTCGGATTCGGGTTAGGGTTAGGATTGAAGTTTAAGTTGGGAATTGGGTTTGGATTTGGAATTGGATTCGGGTTAGGAACTGGAATTGGATTAGGAATTGGGTTAGGGTTAGGGTTAGGGATTGGATTTGGGTTTTGAGGTGAAAGGCGTCTTGCAACTCCAGTAATCATCATCATGAGTTGGGCGATTTGGTTATCGGTGCGTTCGCCCAGGCGTTGGATACCCTCTCTGATCTATCCCATTTCTTCGTACAGATTTCCCGGGTTTGGGTTAGGATTTGGATGATGATTGGGGACGGGATTTGGATTTGGATTTGGCTCGCCTCCGTTTGGGTTTGGGTTTGGGTTGCCTCCGTTTGGGTTGACACTTGGATTAGGATTAAGGTTCGGATTGCCAGCATTCGGGTTTAGGTTACCTCCATTTGGGTTTAGCGTGGGGTTCGGGTTTGGGTTTAAGCCTCCGATCAATAGATCCATTTCCACCCCCAAATCTGATGCACTGATGGAGTCTGCTTGCAGTTAGAGCCGTTCCAATCTCTGTCCCAAGGGTCTGGTCCAGGGGGTATGATGTTCTTCTTTTTCGGCCCAATTGCTCAGAACTGACAGCAAAGCAAAAACTTGTGCTCAGACGCGGTTCCTGCTTGCATTTTTATGAAATTTGTGCATGATTTTTGGAAAATGAGTGCCTCATCGTCACCGTCATCGACTCCGATTTTTCAAAAACGATTGACTTACGGGAGGTTGCCTTGATCCTCGGATTTTTGAGGTGTTTCCTCATTTAGGAACGGCCGATTCCCAAAAGATGCTAAAGTAAGCAAAGTATTTGGCTAATATTCCATCGACAATTTGACCGTTGGTTCGGAATGGCTCGGGGTGAACGATGTGATACGATAACCGAAGTGGCGTAAGCGGTACACTTGGTTTTAGCCTGGATGGTGTTGGCATCACAATGTTCTGCTCCCCTATCATTCCTTTCTTTTGGTTAAATCTCTGTTAAACACTAGTCAAGGACTTAGCAAGATTTTAGTTTCCTCTAGGTTCGAGTTCGAGGACTCATGTGATTTAGCAACACGCATTAGGGTGCGTGACTCTTCATCGGGCCTTGGCAACCTTCCGAAGACCGCGCGAGCGAGTCCCGAGAATCGTGGCTGACAGCATGATGATGATGCAAGATGCAATGTAGCACTTATACAGATTATAACACGTAGTCCTACCCTGCAGGCCCCTGTCCTAGTTTGGAAGGTTCTACGGCTTGCTAAACATGTACAAAGGCCGGGTTTTGGCTTGAAGAGGGTTCCCCGGACTAGAGTCAAAGTATACCTCCCGTTATTGAGTGTACACCCAATAACGGTACAAATGATAGGGATGACTCATCACGGTCGAGGGTTGCTAAGCATTCCGGGATTCCCTATCACCGGTAAGCCGAGTAGGATTGCCGAAACACAACAGCGGGGCTGCACAAGATATATATACAAGAAATAAAAAATGAAATAAAATCCTTTGAAAATCCAACAAATATTTTTCAAGCTTGGCTCACTAATTTAATCAATGCTTAAGGAAATCAGGCTATTTTGTCAATATACTGATTTTTCTCAGGTATTAATTAAACTTTATCCCCAGCAGAGTCGCCACTGTGGGCTACCACAGCCCCGGGTGGAATCGGGGCGGCCCGAAAATAAACGCGTCGCTTTTGAATCGATTTTGAAAATAATTTTGAAGAGTCGCCACCCGGATTTGTGGTTCGCCACTCGAGAAATCGCTTTGTTTGAAAAATGATTGATTTGAATTGAAAACCAGAGATTCGAAATGGATTCAGGAGCCACGTTACGAGGGGGAAGGGTTTTATGGCACCCCTCTCGCCCGATGCGAGATCGGTCTCTACTAAACATTTGTGGGATTTTTCAAAAGATTTTATTTCGTTGAACAGCTAGCATTTATTTGCAGATATATCAAGTAGGGAAGTGTATGCATGTGCATGTGTACAGGAAGTGATGAAGATAATGATGAAATGCGAAATGGAAGGAAGCTGAAATCCTGTCAATGATTCCACTCTCGAGCGCTCGGGAGCACTTCCGAGCGCTTGGGGGTATTGCATGCCCGACCTGCAAGCTCGTTAGTACAAAAGGATACAATAGAGTACAATACTAAAAATGTAAACTGGAATAACATTAAACACATTATAGGCTTGACGGATGACTCGGTAGACTGGGATTAGGCCCCGTTCTTCTAAGTCATGCAACCTTGCCTTTCTGGAAAATGGTTTTACAGTTCTAAAAGGAGTAAGGGGACACATGCAAGGACAGTAAGAGGATCAAACTGAGAGAAAGATGGACTGGATTTGCATGCAACCACTCTCGAGCGCTCGGGAGCGGTCCCGAGCGCTTGGGAGTGGTCTGTACCTCAGAGCTGGTTTCAACCTCCTGATGCACTCATTGTAGTACAGTGGTGTACTGGATCTTATGTTTTTGAGGTATGAAAAAGGTTTCCCTTTTCAAATCCAGAGCAAAACCCTTTTGCATGTTCTTAAGTAAAATAGTTTTTCCCTTATTCGTTCCTTTTAAAAGAAGATCACCTACGCCAATGCCCTTCAAAGGAGTTGAAATGTTTGAAAACACAGTCTACTCTTCATGCATGTCCATATAAACGCTTGAAAGAAGAAAAACTATACTAGAACCACTCTCGAGCGCTCAAGAGTAGCCCCGAGCGCTCGGGAGTGCTTCCAGTAAGCTGGTACAGAAAATGTGTATGCACCCCCTTTGCTCTTGCTTTTACACTAAAGTCTCCCAACCCATGCTCAGTATTGGAGACTGAGAGGGTTGAGAGACTTCTCTCAGAGAGGAAAACAGCCCTGTTTTGCTTGACATTATGGTAAAAAGCTTCTACCTTTTTGGTTTGAACCTTGCTCCTTGGAAAACCTTGGAAAGATGGATGAGGGGAAGGAGATCAGGAGGATCAGAACTTGGGGGTGATCTGAACTCCTTGCATGTTTTTGAGTACCTCGTATTTTTGGTTACTTTGTTTTTTAGAATGAAATTTTGAGAGAGATGGAGAGCAGCTCTTGTTTGAACAGTCAAAGAGGTGTCTAGAGAGAGAGCATTTCGTGTCTAGCTTGGACTGGGATCACGCTTTATATAGGCAAAATAACCTATGGTCCCATTTTAGACAATGCAATTTAGAATCTTTGAAAATCCTCAGGCCTGACTCCCCTCTGACTGAGGTGGAGTGTTGTCTGAGGTTTGAACCGGCTAGAACGGCTGCAATGATGGCCTGCATGGGAAGTGGGGAAGCTCCATTACCCATTGGACAGCACAAAAGTCTCGAGCGCTTGGGAGTTTACTCTCGAGCGCTCGAGAGTCTATCAAATCCCAGGTTTTGAAAATGGTTTGGAGCGCTTGGGATTGATCCAGAGCACTTAGGACTAATTTTTGACATTTTATTTTCCCTTTAAAGTCTTCCAAGGAGCATTGTTCCAATTGGTCTAAGGCTTGTTTTGATCCAAATTCATCATCGAGGAGCCTCCGAGCCACAAATTAAGGAAATTCGAAATGTTCAAATTGGGGTGTCTACACCTTATTTCATCACTGATATCAACCGTGCACTTGTTTTCAACGGGCAGGGTACGTGCCTGATATCAACCATGCACTTGCTTTCAACGAGCAGGGTACGTGCCTGGCTGGCCATGCAAGAGCAGCACAGGTTCTTTTGAGTTACCGGGCTTCATATGGGGGGTTTATTGATTGGCGCATTCGAGCAGCCGACGCCCCTATTAACCCAGATCCTCCTGCTCAACAACCCGAGCAACAAGAAGAGAGGCGTTCTCGGACTCCTCCATTGCCCAACGAGCCCATTCAGCTTGCCGAAGAGGCCTCAACATCCTCAAGCGGATATTCCCCGTCTCCCCCTCCTCAGGAAATGGATCAACCCATCAACCTCAGCAATCTGCTCACCATCTCTGCAGCTGGCCGTGGAAGAGGCCGCGGCACGGCTCGTGGCCGTGGACGCTCTCAGAGCCCGGCACCATCCCATGGCCACCGTGGCCTAGCTCGATTGGACGTTCCTCCAGGCTTCTCCCCCGAGGAGATTGAAGCTAGCCACAGGGACAAACGCCAGCGGCTGGAAGCCTCCTCAGACGAACAGCCTCCTTCTCAGCTCACAGCACCTCCAACCCCTCTCTGGACTCCTCAATTCACACACGGCGAGCGGCCAGTCACCGTCCGTGATAGTGTGGAGTCCGAAGGCACTGCACTTGCATTGTCCCAAGCTTTCATGCTTCCTGGGGACATGCAGAAAGAAATTGCCAGCTCCCCAGACAATCTTTTTGGCTCCTTCATGAGCCATAATGCTAAGGTAAAACCATCGTATTCACTTTCATGTGCCAATGGCTTTAAACTGCTGTCCCTGTTGTCTGTCTAACCATTCGCTTATCTAGGCGATGCAAAAAATGGTGGCCATGGCCCAGAGATTCGGTCAATCTGAGCCCCAGCGTGCCAGATTGGCAAGTGAAAATGCCAAGCTGCAGAACACCATTGTTAGGCTGGAGAGAGAGAGGAATCAAGCTTGTGGGGCCTTGGACGAGCTAAAAAGCAAGTTGGAGGGAGCTGAAGACAGCCTAAACCAGACCCTCACGGAGCTGGAGACGAGCAAGAACGAGGCCAAGACCTCCTATCAACTGGGCTACAACGAGGGAATCCGTGTGGCCACTGAGAGCTACACGGACCAAATGCCCGGGATCCAGGACTAGGTCTTTGAGGCTGGCTGGTTGGCCTGCTTTAAAAAGATTGGCACAGCGGAGTCTTCTCCTCTATGGATAGAGATCGACCTTCCTAGCACCCAGGTGGCTGCTGACGAACAGGAAGAAGTTGTAGAGGAAGAAGACAGCTTGGACAGGGAGCTCAATGCCAACGTCCCCGAACAGCAGAGTGCTAGTGTTGAACAGACTGGAGAAGTGACCAGCCTTGGCCAAAAAGAAGCCAATGGTGGTCCACCTGAGCCAAGCACTGCTGCGGACAACTCAACTGCTCCGGCCTCTGCTGCTGCTCCAGCCTCCACGACTGCTCCAGCCTCTCCAACTACTCCAGCCTCTCCGCCTATCATCCAAGACCTGACGAACGAAGAGTAAGTTGTGCTCTTTGTAGTGATAACAACTGGAACTTTTAATCAGTTTTGACTGGCCCTGCGTGGCCATTGGTATTGCCCTGCGTGGCACTAATACATTTCCACACATTTTAACTCTGCTGGTTCTGGCTCTTCATGGCCTTTTATGTTTTTTGGTGGTCTTGTTTGGCCTAAACTTTTGTTTTGCCTGGCCCTTCGTGGCCTCTATCAATGCAGGTGGCCATCTCTTGGCCAATTTGTTATGTGCTGAGAGTCTTCGTACTCTTGTATCTGCACACGCTCATGTGCTCCCCGGGTTTCATTGCGCCTATTATTCTCATTTGCAGGTTTCTCGTACCTTAGGATAGTGCTAGTCGCATTCGTAGCTTATCATGTACACTTGTTTGTGCTCAGGGTCTGTTCGTGCCCGAGCAGGCTTTTAAACACATTCGTTTAATGTGTAGGTGCTCAAGGTTTGTTCGTACCTGAGCAACCCTCAAGTTTTTTCATACTTTAGATATTGCTATATGTTTACGTATGAAGCCCATATGCTTTGTGCTTGGAAACTTTCCCCAGTATATTCGTACTTAGGTTACCCAAATGTGCTCGTATTTGGATTAGGTAATCTTGAGCTTATTCATACCCAGATTATGTTACAAGTTCATGTGGGCATGCACCTGCACAAGTAAACAAATCTATTTGTACTTGAAATTATCCCAAACATATTCGTGTTTGAGAATAGTGTGCATAATCTCGTATGCACTCTGGGCGTATTCGTACCCGAGCAATCAGTCAAGTGTATTCGTACTTGGTAAAATCTCGGGTGTATTCGTACCCGAGCAGACAGTCAAGTATATTCGTACTTGGTAAAATTTTGGGTGTATTCGTACCCGAGCAAGCAGTCAAGTATATTCGTACTTGGTAAAATTTTTGGGTGTATTCGTACCCGAGCAGACAGTCAAGTATATTCGTACTTGGTAAAATTTTGGGTGTATTCATACCCGAGCAAGCAGTCAAGTATATTCGTACCTGGTAAAATTTTTGGGTGTATTCGTACCCGAGCAAGCAGTCAAGTATATTCGTACTTGGTAAAATTTTTGGGTGTATTCGTACCCGAGCAGACAGTCAAGTATATTCGTACTTGATAAAATTTTGGGTGTATTCATACCCGAGCAAGCCGTCAAGTATATTCGTACTTGGTAAAATTTTTGGGTGTATTCGTACCCGAGCAAGCAGTCAAGTATATTCGTACTTGGTAAAATTTTTGGGTGTATTCGTACCCGAGCAAGCAGTCAAGTATACTCGTACTTGGCAGAATTTGAAACGTTTGAAATTTCATTTAGTCACCCTATACCTCTGCTCCCCAATACGAAGTGAGGACTAAGGAGATAGTTTGACTTCGTATTTTAAGCATAGAAAAACAGCGACTGTGTTATCAAAATCCGTGAATTTTATTCATAATTCGAAAACTCAAGGGGGCGTTACGCTTACCCCTTGCAACTAATAAAAGCAAATACAAGGGAATTTTAATCGTAATTCCCACACAATCACGATGTGCATCTAAAACAGAAGTAAAAACGAAATCGAAGTTCTTTACACGTAGAACTTTCTCAAGTTGTGAACATTCCAGGGCCTTGGTACCGGGTTCCCGTCCAGTTCTGCCAATCGATATGCCCCAATGCCCACAACCTCTGTGACTCGATATGGGCCCTCCCAATTGGCCCCCAACTTGCCCTCGTTGGCCACCTTGGTGTTGCCGAGCACCTTTCGTAGCACAAGGTCTCCAACACCGAACTCTCGTGGGTGGACGTTCTTGTTGTAGCTTTTCATCAGCTGCTCCTGGTACGATGCCAGGTGCACCAGAGCTCGTTCTCTCCTCTCCTCGGCAAGGTCCAGCTCAATTTCCAGGGCTCTGTCATTGCCCCCACTTTCCACCAATGTGGTCCTGTTGGTCAGCATTCCAACCTCCAGTGGAATCACAGTCTCTGTTCCATATGCTAGTGAATAGGGGGTCTCTCCCGTAGACCTCCTAGGAGTTGTTAGGTGTGCCCACAGGACCAGTGGCAATTCGTCGGGCCACTTGCCTTTTGCTTTGTCTAGCCTCTTCTTGATCCCGTCAAGTATAGTCATGTTGGACGCCTCTGCGTGCCCCTTGCTCTGAGGGTAGGCTGGGATGGAATAGTAGTTCCTTATTCCATACTGGGCACAAAAGGCCTTGAACTTTTTCTGGAACTGCGACCCCTTATCAGTGATCAAAAAGTAAGGAACCCCAAATCTAGTGATGATGTTCTTCCACACGAACCTTTCTATCATAGGTCTGTGATTTTTGCCAGTGGTTCTGCTTCAATCCACTTGGTAAAGTAGTCCGTTGCTACCAACAGAAACTTCCTGTTCCCAGTAGCCTTATGGAGCGGACCCACGATGTCCATTCCCCACAAAGCAAACGGCCAAGGACTTGTCAAAGGCACCAGATTTTCGGCTGGTGTCCGGATCATGGGTGAGAATTTCTGACACTTCTCACAGATTTTCACATACACTTTTGCATCTTCTTGCATGTGCGGCCACCAGTAACCCTGGGTGATTGCACGGTGTGCAATGGATCTCCCACCTGCATGACTTCCACATGTTCCCTCGTGTATCTCGTGGAGGAATTTCTGCACCATCTCGGGAAGCACGCAAAGCAGGTATGGTCCAGTGAAGGACTTCCTATACAATTTCCCTTCTGGCGATAGCCAAAACCTTGCAGATTTTGTCTTTATCTTGTGAGCTTCTTTTTTATCTGTGGGGAGTGTCCCGTCTCGTAGGAACTCCACTATTGGATCCATCCAACTTGGTCCTTGGTTCACGTCCAGGACCAATTCCACACTTTTCCCAATGCTCGGCTCAGCAAGACAATCCACTGCCACCTTCCTCTTGAACTCTGTTGGCACGGCCGCTGCTAACCAAGCCAATGAGTCAGCGTGGGCATTCTGCCCAGAGCTTATCTGCTCAATGTGTACCTTTTCGAAGGTGTCAAGCAAATCCTTAGCTGCCTCCACGTAGGCTGCCATTTTTTCATTCCGGGCCTCATACTCCCCGGACAGCTGATTCACCACGAGTTGTGAATCACAGAATACTCGAATTCTCTTAACTTTCAGGGTCTTTGCGCTTCGTAATCCTGCCAAGAGTGCCTCGTACTCCGCCACGTTGTTTGACGCGCTGAAACCCAGGCGCAGGGACAACTCGATCATAACTCCTTCAGGAGGGAAAAGCACAACCCCAATTCCAGATTCGGTGTTGCATGCGGATCCATCAACAAAAAGCTTCCATTCCAAAGGGTCCTGCTCGGCAGGTGCCCTTCGCTTCTCGGCTGCTGGCTCAACCAACTGCTCCTTTCTCGTAGGAGGCAATGGAGCCACTGTGGGAGAGAACTCTGCCACGAAGTCTGCCAGGACTTGCCCTTTGACTGTCGTGCGCGGCTGATAATCAATATCATACTGGCTCAATTCCACCGACCACGTTGATGTTCGTCTCGAGAAATCGGCCTTTCGAAGCAACGATTTCAACGGGAACTCTGTGTAGACGACAATTTTGTGACTTTGGAAGTAATGGGGTAACTTCCTAGCCGCCGTCCTCAGTGCCAGGACCAATTTCTCAAGGGGCAGATATCTCGTCTCTGCGTCTAGTAGCATCTTGCTCACATAGTAGACAGGGATTTGTTCGGATCCCTTGTTCCTCAGTAAGACTGCACTTACAGTATGCTCAGATACTGCTAAGTACAAAGTCAAGATCTCACCAGGCTCGAGAGTATGAGCGGGGCTGCCGCCAAGTATTTCTTCAGGTCTTGGAACGCTTGCTCACACTCTGCTCCCCACTCGTAACCTTCTCTTTTCTTTAACAACTGAAAGAAAGGTCTACACTTGTCGCTCGAACGACTAATGAACCTGTTAAGGGCTGCCGCCATCCCCGTCAACCGCTGGACCTCCTTCGTGGTCCTTGGACTCTGTAGTTTCTGCAAAGTTATTATTTGATCGGGATTCGCCTCTATCCCTCTAATGGTCACCAGGTGACCCAAGAACTTCCCAGAACTTACTCCCAATGCACACTTCGAGGCGTTGAGTTTCAGCTTGTACTCCTTTAGTATCTCAAAAGCTTCTTTCAGATCAGCGATATGGTCCCGTTTCTCCTTGCTTTTGACCACCATGTCGTCTATGTATACCTCCATGGTCCTACCGAGCAACTTTTTTAGCATAATCGTTGCTAGTCTCTGGTAAGTTGCTCCAGCATTCCTCAGACCAAAGGGCATAACACTGTAACAGTACAACCCTCGTGGTGTGATAAAGGACGTCTTCTCTTGATCGAGGCCGTACATGGCTATCTGGTGATATCCTCGATAAGCGTCGAGGAAACTCATATGCCCATACCCAGCTGTTGCATCCACCAACTGATCTATCCTGGGCAGGGGAAAACTATCCTTTGGACAAGCCTTGTTTAGATCTGTGAAATCGACGCATACCCGCCATTTCCCATTCTTCTTTTTCACCACCACTGTGTTGGATAACCATTCGGGGTAGTATACCTCTCGGATCTCCTTTGCCTCGAGCAAACGGTCGACCTCCTCGATAACAGCGTCCACATGCTGTACGGCAGATCTTCTTTTCTTCTGCATCACAGGTTTGTGCTGTGGGCCCACATTCAGGTGGTGGCAAATCACGTTTGCATCCACCCCAGGCATCTCCTCGGGCACCCAAACAAACACATCAACGTGCTCTTTGAGAAACTCCACCAACTTTTCCTCCTCTTTTTTGCACAGGTTTTCCCCAATCAGGAAATACCTTTCAGGATCATTCTCGTTGACCTGGACTTTCTTCAATCCTTCCACCACTTTCTCGGTTGGATTCCCTCCGACATCCTCGATGGTCGGCTGGTTGGTAACCTCAACTGTTTGCACCAACTGTGCCTTGGGTGCTTTTTTGATTATGGAAACTAAACACTGTTGGGCTGTCTTCTGGTTCCTCCTTATTCTCTCGATCCCATTGGACCCTGGAAACCTCACCATCTGATGGTAGGTGGATGAAATTGCCCTCATCTTATGCAACCAAGTCCTTCCTATAATCGCGTTATAGGAAGATGGCACGTCCACCACCAAAAAGTCGGTTCTCAGCACCACTGTTCCTGCCTGAACAGGAAGGGTCACCTTGCCCAATGGCCAGACTGCCCCTACACTGAACCCAACCAATGGAGTTACTGACTGTACCAAGTCTGCTTGTGCCAATCCCAGCTTCTTGAACGCGTCGTAATAAAGCACCTCGGTGCAGCTTCCTGAATCCACCAGGATCCTCTCCATGTCATATTCCCCAATTCGTAGGGTTATCACAAGAGCATCATTATGCGGCACCTGGACTCCTCTCAGGTCCTCATCCGTGAAGACTATGCCCTCGTTGCATCTTTCCGCTTCACATCCTCGTTTCTTTCCCAACCGCATCACGTGCTGGTCGTGTTTTACCTACCTTTGGAGCAACCTCACCTCATTTCTCGTATAAGGTGTGGCTAATCCATGTATCATATGGATCACGCCCCTCGGATTCTGCTCGTAATCCAGCTCCATTGCTCTGTCGGCAACCTTGTGCTCCTCTTGGATGAATTCCTTCAAATACCCACGTGAGACCAGGTCATCAAGGTGCTGCTTGAACATCTCGCAGTCTTCCGTCATGTGACCCCAGTCCTTGTGGTAACTGCA
Organism: Rhododendron molle; assembly: GCA_025413875.1. Lineage (NCBI taxonomy): Eukaryota > Viridiplantae > Streptophyta > Magnoliopsida > Ericales > Ericaceae > Rhododendron > Rhododendron molle. The sequence goes on along the minus strand of CM046388.1, from coordinate 26,888,134 downwards.
ATGCTGACTCGTAGCCCTTCTTGCATCTTTATTACCCTCCAGCCGTGGAGGCCACTTAAAATATGGACGGTTCTTTATTCGATAAAGAACCCGATAAATCGGTTCTTTCCAAACCGTCGTTACTAAGAAGAACAACTTCGGGTCAGGGGCATGCTTCTCCCGGTACGACTCTTTCTTAGTCTGCCCGTACTCTTTCCTCTCGTTGTAAGTCTTGGGCTCAGGTTTATCCGCCTTCTTTGCGGGGCCCTTGACTTGCTCGGCACTCAACTTGCCATCCTCCCGTAATATGTCATCTTCGTTCCTGGCATGCTGCTTAATTCATTCCATCAGCTTTGCCAGCGTGTTCACTGGACTCATGTTTAGGGACTTTCGTAGCTCCCCCCGAACAGGCAGCCCAGTCTTGAACGTTGCTATTGCATACTCCTCACTGCAACTTTCAATCTCGTTGAAAGTCTCCCAATACTTCTTGGCGTAGTCCTTGATCGGCTCATTCTCTCCTTGCTTCATAACTGAGAGACTCTCAAAAGTCTTGGGTGGTTTCCTGCTTATCAGAAACCGAGTAGTGAACTCCTCGGCCAACTGCCTCCACCCTCGTATGGTGTTCGGCCCTAACTTGTGGAACCAGGATAGGGCCACTTTTCCCAAACTAGATGGGAACATCTTGTACATGATCGCGTCATCACCATCGTGTATAAACAGCGCCTGCTGGTAATGCTGTATGTGTGCCACCAGGTCTGCATTGGTCTCGTACAGGATAAACGTCCTGTGCTTAACCCTGCTCGGCAACCTTGCCTCCTGCAATCTCTTTGCAAAAGGAGAAGTTGGTATGTTGCTAAGGGCTCTCCGTGCCGCCTCTCGTGCAGACACGGTCCCCTCCTCTGACACCTTCGCAGCCCTGGCATTATTTTTGTCCCAGTCGGAATCAGGTCTCTCGTACCTATCCCTATGGTGCTTCCTGCTCCCCCCTTCCTCGGAGGTGGAACTCTTGCTTCTGCTTCTCCTCTTTCGTGAAGAAGCTCTCTGTCGTTTCGGAGTGAGACTCCTGCTCCTTCCTTTTCGTGAAGAAGCTCTTTTGTATTCTGCCATATCTAGCCTTTCCTTACTGGACTTTCTTCGTGAAAGTCAAGAATCCTTCGGATGTTTTCGTATCCGCTGCAGTTGTTGAATCTCATATTCTCGCCTCTTAATCAGACGAGCGTATTCCTCTATTTCCTGTCTCTTCTTGTCCAGGATATCTTCCCTGCTGTGCACGCTTTTCGAACGTGCCACTGACTCCCTCCCACGGTGGGACTTACTCCTTCTCATGGATCTTTTGGCCGTCCTTCCGTCCTTGTTTCTGGAATCGCCACGGATTGTCAGGGGGCGGTCCTTGCTCGTGGTCCTCCCTACATGCCCGCCGTCGGGTTTTCTTGGAGGATCCGCCGGGGACTTGTCACCTCCCCTACCCAGTTGATTATTCGGGTCAACTGGGGTCTTTGGATCCTCCTCCACCATGGTCGTTTTGTCAAAGGGATCTCTTTCGTTTCCCACAGACGACGCCAATTGTAACTGCAAGAAAACGCAAGAGACTTTGAACCGCACCAAATCGTAACGGCTACCTTGAACCCCTCGCCGAAGCCCTAGCACACTACTGGAGTTGAACCTATAAAACAGACAAAGGGTGAGCGCACCTTTGCCTTCTCGTGGCAAAGCCCTCCGATGCCAAAGTTAGTATCTCGTACTAGTAAAAACCCTAATTCTCAGTAGGTAATGAGCAAAAAACCAAGAATTGCGTGTCTTTACCTCTATGTTTACCTCATATTTATAGATCCACATATGCTTGCTGTCCAAGCTATCTCGTTGCCCTAAATTTCCTTTCTCGTAAAGGGAACCCTGAATATCAGGGATTTTCATTCCCTTAACTGCATGTTACCTTATAGACCATTATAGGAATTCTTCCCATAACTGGCCATTCTTCCCATTCTCGATGGGTATCTCCTCCAGAATGCTGCTCCTGTTTGGCTATCTCGTTGCCGAACAGACTATCTGGACCAGTGATCTCTCGTATCATTGGTCCCCTTATCATGAGACTGGTCCAACAATTCCCCTTGCTCTTTGGACCATACCCTGCTCAGGTATCTTGGACCTGGGACCTCTCATGTCCCCGGTCCTTACTGCCGTTCACCGTACTACACGGCGGATGTTCCGATTATATTTATCCTGGGCCCCACGCACCACGTGTTTGGGCCATCTTTTGTACCTGTTCGGGACTACCTCCCTACAAAAGGACCCCGATGTCCTCTCCCAGGCACCTTACCCATTTGGAGGTCATGAAGTATCAAATACGAGCTTATAGCTCCTGCCGGGCCAACTCAAGAACCCCGATGTTCTCTGCCAAGCACTCACCCGTCGATGAGGTCTAAATGTTCTCGTTGTGTTCGTAAAGTTTCAAAATCCTTTCTCCATCATGATCATACCATTCAAATGCAACTTTCGTGTATGAATTCCTGCATGCTGATGTATTTTCTTGTTGTTTGTCTCTATTCTTGAAACAGAAGAGAGCGAAGCAACGGGATATTCAAGGCCACGGAGGGGTGAGTGACTCCCTTGCACTGTATGATGGGTTACCGGCGAGGGTGAGGCAATTGGTGCACGAGGCAGGCTTCGGCCAGTTCATACGGATCTTGACATAGGTCAAGAACGACCATGTTGTTCTTGTTGCACTTGCTGAGAGATGGAGGGATACAACCAACACCTTCCACCTACCGCCCGGGGACATGACGGTGATGCCCATAGACTTCGCAGCGACCACTGGGCTAAGAGTTGGAGGATATCCTATCTCGTTTCATAGAGGCATACACAGAGACGAGGCGGCCATGTAATGGTTTCTGGGACAGGTACCACTCCTAGATGAGGGGATGGCAAAGTGCGTGCAGTTCAAAGCGTACTTGAAGAAGGAGCCAACAACGGAGCAGGAGGTGGAGCAGATGGCAAGGGCATACCTATTGTACCTCTTTGGGGCTTCCGTGTACCCAAGCAGGTGCAACAGGGTATACTTATCGTACCTAACGGTGTTGAGGGACCCGAGGAAAGCCTCGCGCTTTGACTGGGGCAGAGCAGCGCTTGGCACAGTCTATGGCTTCTTGGGAGATGCGTCAAGAACCGAGCAAGTAGCAGCTGGGTACTGGAGGATATGGGAGGTATGATTTCAATTGCGTAAATTCAATTTCAATTCATACTTGTACCATTTTGATTGCATAGCCTGCTTGACTGTATAACTATGAAACCATATATCCTATGACTGATGCCTTGAATGTTTGAAAATCGTGTAGCTCTGGGCCTACGAGGTCCTGAATATGTACTGTCTACAGACCAGGTGTCCAGACCTGAGTACTCTCCCCTACGTGCTCATTTTGAGCAAAGACAACATGGGAGAGAAGAAGGGGAGGGGGGACCTCAACGTATACCGGTTGTACTTGGACGAACTCAAAGCCTCGTAGGTATAACACAAACCCCCAATCATGCATCCTTGTATTGTCTTTAATGCTGTCGTAGATCAATATTTGCACTACTTGCTTGTTTTGATTACAAGTCGAGTGGGATCCCTGGAAAGGGATAGAGCCAGAGCCATAGCACTTGGCCAGGAGCAGGGCTGTCACGGCGAGCAGAGTGCTGCTGGAGTTGGCCTTTGGCTAGCAGTGGTACTTGGGCGATCGAGTGGCACGACTGTCACTTGGTTTGCCTGAGTTCCAGGTGCCTAGGCTATTTCCTCCCCATGCTTCACACAAAGGTGAGTACACACGGGCTGAGCTGAAGGTGTTCACGAGGCCAGACACTGACTTGACGAGTTTCATGCGTCCTGAGCGCGACTACGCCACCTATCAGAGGGAATACTTGGCGGGGCCATTTGGAGTTCAACCTTTCACGGGGTTCAGAGTCAGGCTCGAGAAGCTGCTGAGTAGAGAAGGGTGGCCACAGAGAGGCAGAGGGGAGTAGAGACCCATGTCAGACGGGGACTTGGTGTAGACACCCCAATCTGGGCTTCCAGGTTAGTTTACTTACGGTTTTTGTTTCCCCGATGATGAAACGGATCAAGAACACTTCGGGAATGTCGAGTGTTTGAGGTTTGAGTGTTTGAAGAACTCTTGAACCTAACCTAGCCAAAAACCACATCAAAAAGCCAAAAACCGACTGTCGCGCGAGGGTTTAGAACCATCGCGCGAGGGTCAAGTTGCCAGGTGTGGTCAACAGTCAAACTCTTGACCGTTGACCATCGCGTGCTAGGGAGAACCCTCGCGCAACAATTCCAAACCATCGCGCGACGGTTCTCTCCTGTCCTTTTCACCTTTTTCAGCTGGGTAGCTTAATCACCAAGTAATCTTCAGCCAGACTTCGTGGACTGGCTGGGCTTCTCTCCTTGCAAGCTTTCCATAAAAGGCAATTTGGCCACCAAGCCAAGTTAACCTTCACTTGGTTGGTTCTTTCTCCTCCATACACCATTTCTACCACTTTCCCTATAAATACCCCCCCATATGCTTCCATTTAAAGGGTTCAAAAAAAAGAAAGAAGGTTACAAGAATTCCACTTTCAAAGGGGCATTACTTTGTACTCTTTTAAGCTAATAAAAGAGATACAAAGTCAATCCAAGAACATAGCTTGTTCTTTCTCCTTCATTACTCAAAGCAACATAAACACCTCAAGCAACCTCAATTCAACTCAAAGCTCAAACGCATTTCAAACCCCAAGAACCAAAGGTATAGCTTACCTTTGTTCTGCTCTCTGTTCTGATCTCTGAGGGGGGCTGGCAGGGCCAAGGCTGGTAATCAATACCAGTCCTGGCCCTAAAGTCAGCGAAGTTACAAGAAGCAGTGGCTAAGGAATCCTCGCGCGATGGTTCCCCATACTCGCGCGACACTTTGTGTCAGTGTGAGAATGAACCTCGTGGGGAAGGGTATCCTGATTTTTATGTCTTTTTTCATATAGATCACTCTGCAAGTATGATAAAAACCAATTTACTGCTTTTTCTTAGCTTAAATTGCAAATTCAAAATGTCAAAATGCATTTCTGTTCTGTTGGAACATCCCTGGGATCATTCTGGACCTGTCCCAGAACCCAGGATGAGCAAAACCAAACACTGGAAGGTTGACCCGAACCCTCGCGCAACAATTCTAAACCCTCGCGCAAAAGTTCTAAACCCTCGCGCAACAGTTTGAAACCATCGCACGACGATTTGTCCCCGATCAGATCAGTAGCTAGCCATGCATGGTTAACTAGGTTTTAGGCTTCTGTTTTGTCCCCTCACTATTTAAGGGGTGTTTTAATAATTTTGTGGCTCTATAGCCTTTTAGAATTGTTTTAAACTGTATATTTAAACTGCTATAAACTGCTTGGTTTGTCCTGGGTGTGCACTGGTCCTTCCAGAGCCCAGAAGGTTTGAGAATAAGAGCTGTGGGTTGTGGCCTCAAGCTGAAAACCCACAGCAGTCTATTCTCATCCTATACTAATCGCTCATCCATGCTATCTATCACATCTTGCAAACTTGTTACGGTTTTAATCCCCGATTAACTGTTCCCCGCTCTAATTGGCTAAATTTGGTTAATAAAGAAGAATCACAATGTTTTCAAAATGCCTAAGTAGAGACCGATCTCCGGATTGGGCGAGAGGGTGCCTTAAAACCCTTCCTCTCTGTAACCTGGCTCTCGAACCCAGATATGGTTATGACGGATCGGTTCCCTTCACTTTTCAAATCAAACAACGCGCAGGTGCTTCAAATACGGTTCCTTGGGTGTCGGACCTTCAAACCCAGTGGCGACTCAGTATGCTTCCACGGCTTCTCCGCCGCGCTCCCTTCCTCTCCCTCGCTTTGGAATCTGGAAATTCCAGGGCATGCTGCCCACAGTGGCGACTCTGCTGGGGATCAGTCGAACCAATATTAATCCATACTTAGAGTTTAATATACTTGTGAACAATTCCTTAAAAGTCTGTCAAAACGGTGAGTTTCGCGCTGCCGAGGGTTGGAATGGTGATTTAACAGGACCTCGTGTCCGGCCAATCTAATCTGGGACTTTTTCAATTGTTCACTTGTGTAGTTTCCTCTAAAGATGGACTAAATAAAGTGAGCCAAATTTGAAAGGGCATTTTGTGATTTTGTGATTCTTTTTCTTCTTAATCAATTTCTAGCATTTCATTTGCATCGATGTGGGATAAGCCTCGTTGGATCGTTTTGGCAATCCGGCACGGTTTACCGGAGACCGGTGTAACGACCCTGATTTTTGGTCAATAAAAATTTCGTTAAAAATTTGAATTTTATTTTATCACTTGGATTTTTATTTCCATAACCAAAAATCGGTCGTTACTGACTAATAAAAATCTCATTTTTATTCAAAAATCTTTAAATTATATTTCTTGACTAGAAATCCTACTTAGCAAGTATAGTAAGTTAGCGAACCTTAACTACCGTTGTCTTGACTGCCTTGCCTTGGCGTCGACTCACTGACGCGCCTGCCTTGCCTTGGCATCGACTCGCTGACGCGTCTGCCTCGCCTAGGCGTCGGGTCACTATCGGGTTGCTCTGCCCTGGCTCGGGTTACGCTTGGCATCGAGTCACGCTTGCTTTTGCCTTGGCGTTGCTGGGCTGCCTTACTCTGGCCCTACCTTGGCTACGCCTTGGCCATGCTCACGCCGCCTTGGCCATGCTCACGCTGCCTTGGCCATGCTCACGCCGCCTTGGCCATGCTCACGCCACCTTGGCCATGCTCACGCCGCCTTGGCCACCGCTTGCTCACGCCGCTTTGGCCATGCTCACGCCGCTTGCCACCGATTGGCATAGCGGTCGCTTGGCCATACTACGCCGCTTGCCACCGCTGCCAGGGTCGCTGGCTACCGCTGGCCACCGCACGCTTGGTCGCTTGCCATCGTTTGTCGCCGCTGGCATCACCGGGTCGCTTTGGCCATCGTTGGCCACTGGTCGCTGGCCGCTGCCATCGCTATTAACGGCCGCTTTTGGCTACTATTTGGCCACGGTCGCTGGCCACCGCTACATCGCTTGGCCACCAGTCGCTGGCCACCGCTGACCACCGCTTGCCACCAGTCGCTTGGCCATCGCTTGGCTACCAGTCGCTTTGGCCGCGCCACCGCTTTGCCACCAGGTTGCCTTGACCACGCTCACGCTTTGCCTTGGCGTTTGTCCTAGAATAATATTTATCCATTGGACAATAGCGTCAGGGTTTCCTTTACCCATTGGTCAATAGGTAAATCTTGATTAACCTTCCTAAGTATGAGATTCGGATCGTTTAGTGCTTAATTGCAAGTATTATCCTTCCTAGTATTATCCGTTGGATAATAACTATTAGGAGTTTTATTGACCATTGGACGATAGACTAGAATCCTAGCTATTATTACCCATTGGTTATTAACCATTAGAGAAACTATTATCCATTGGATAATAGTTAGTCTTGACAATCATGTGCTAGAATGATTTAATTAATAGATTTGGCGTGTGTGAAATCCAATAAAATAAGATTTGTTCATTAGATTATTAGGTTAGTACATAGTACTTTGGATGATGTAGATTAGTTAATTGGATATTGGATTTTGACATATCTAGTAGGATTTCAAAATACATACTATATATATATTTATGTGTACTTGTATATATATATGAATATAGATATATATATATAATAATTATAAAGTACCATGTGCATGTTTCCTTATTTTAATTAGAAAATCTTGTAAAGGATTTTATTTCTTTTACCCATTGGACAACAAATGTTAGGAGATTTATTAACCAATGGACAATAGCTTAGTCTTGCCAAAAGTACAAGGTTTATTATTTAAATTCCCATGGGATTCTCTTATTATTATATAAAAAGACTAGATTTCCCATGTGTGATATTTGGGTTATTATTATACATAGTACTTTGAAAGAAGTAGAATACTTTATTAGATATTGGCATGTGGCATATCTAGGCTACATTGTGTGTACTAGCTTGTATATATATTATATATGTACTTGTATGTATATATATATATATATGTATATATATATAATATTGTATATGTGCATGTGTGTAATTGCATATTTTAATTGGAAAATCAAATTACTAGAAAAACCCTAGATCTTGTAGTACCCAAAGTACCCATATCTATATTATTATATATGTATTCATCCTAGTGTATATATATATACATATAGTACAAAGAGATTGAGAGGGAGAGAGCCGAGAGAGATAAGAGAGAGAGAGGGATGGTACCTTGAATAGACCTAGCTCTTCCATTGTACCTTAGTGATCTTTTTCCTCCAAAATCTATGTACTAAATGTCCTAAATGCATTTTCTAATCTTGTACAATTCTTCCAAGCCTAAATCTTCACTCTTTCCTTTGTCATCCCAATCTTGTCCTTTTATTATATATATATGGTTATATATATATATATATGTACATAGTACAATGTACCAAGGAGAGAGAGAGAGAGAGAGAGGAGGAGGAGAGAGGCCGAGAGAGAGAGAGAGAGAGAGAGAGAATTCGGATGGGAAGGAAGAGAGAGTGAGTGATGTGTGTGCCATTTGATTGACCTAGCTTAGATCACCCTTGTCATTCTCCAATCTTTGAAAGCATGGCCAAGGACAATCAAATCTATGTACCTAATTGTCCTAAATACATTTTCAAAAGGGAAAATCTTGTACCAACCCTAGCATGCCAAGTCTTCACTCTTTCAATCCCACCACCCTTGTCCTTTCGAGTCTATATAGGTCTATATATATATATACATATGTAGTACTTTGTACCAAGAGAAGAGAGAGAGAGAGAGAAAGAGGAGAGAGGCCGAGAGAGAGATGGGAGAGAGAGAGAGAAATTCGGATGGAGAGGGAGAGGGAGAGTGTGATGTGTGTGCAAGTGGATTGACATTGCTTTGGTCATCTTGTCCTTCTTTGATAGGCTTTCAAAGTGAAAGCATGACCATGGCAATCAAATCTTGTCCTCCATTGTACCAAAACCCCATTAGTTTACTTGATTCAAATCACCTTCCTTGCCTTGTCTTCCAAAAATCCAATCCAAGGACACATCATAGCCTTGCATGCCTAGTTCTAGGATGAAACTTGCAAGCAAGCAAGATTTGGCTAGAATAAAAATGAGATATAGGAGAGAGAGAGAGAGAATTGCTAGAGAGAGAGAAGGGAGGTGCTTGCCTATAAATACTCACCTCATTCTTCATTCAACTCACACCTCAATCCATTCTCCAACTTCTCTCTAAAACCAATTTCTGTTTTCGCCCAGGCAGCCTACTGCCCTCTGAAAAACTCCATTTTTCTCCGGGCAAAAGTCATTTCTAGGAACAACGTCCTCCACGAAAGTCGTAGAACACCTCGAGAGCTTCAGTTTAGACCCAAGAACCACCCCAAACGGTCAAGAGATGACCAAGATATCGACCTCCAAAGTTCAGTGAAAAATCTGGAAATCCCATTCCAGACAGCTCACTGTCCACTTGCTTATCCCCATTTTTCTCCGGGCGAAAGTCGTTTCTAGGAATAACGTCCTTCACAGAAGTTGTAGAAAATTTCGAGATCTTCGTTTTAGACTCAAGAACGATCCTATTCGGCCCAGTTTTGACCAAGTTACTGCCCTCCAAAGTTTGGTCCAGATTGTGAGCATTCGACGCCCGTAGCACTTTCCAACTAGCTTATTCGGCCCCGACTAGTTTCGGATCAAGGTAGATTAATCCTTACCCTCTTCCTAAGTATATTGTATTGTATGAGCATGAAGCCAAACGTATCGTATGCTAGTTTTACGTAGTTTACTTTGATCTGTTAACTTAAGCTTATATACCATTGCTTGTATTACTTGTGGTATTATAACAAAGCATATGGTGGATTACCACCCCAAGGGCGTCCGCACATGTGGCGTTATGCTTTAAGTAATGGTTATGGACATACTATGTACTTGCTTGGATTATACTTACCTTGAGTATGCAAACATGCGTTAAACGTGGTAGATACTTTTTTATGTATGAACTCGTCAATAAACACGTGTTGTTTTGAACGTCCAAAAAGATGGCTATACGTTGTCGTTTTAAAAGATAAAGTGTTGTTGGAAACGAAGTATTCGTATTTTGACCTTTTAAACAATTGTAAGCATGATAGCAAGTTGCTTGCCTTACTTGTGGTTGTAAACAAGCATGTTTAAATAGAGTTGGGTGATCTTGCTAGATTACTTTAAAATGATTCGTCCCACCGCGGAGTCGATGCATGTTACGAGACACATGGAATTGGAAAAGTAAAGATATGACACCTAAGATGTGGTTGATATGGATAAAAAGTATTTTGGAAAGAACATAATGACCGGACGTGGTAGTCATTATGGCCTTGAGTCAGACTTGGTAGCCTTTGTGGCAATGAGCCGGACTTGGTAGCTCATTGTTGTGCGACACAAGGTGCCGGTCTTGGATGCTCATGGTTGTGTGTGTGTGACACAATGTGCCGGACTTGGTAGCCATTGTGGCCATGCGTTGGTAACCTTGTGGCAATGAGCCGGACTTGGTAGCTCATTGTTGTGCGACACAAGGTACTTGTAACCAATGGTTGCGTGCGTGCGTGTTTTCGGAATTGATGATAAAAGATGAGACACATTCTACGATACGCTGCGTAGGAGAAACTCTGACGATACGGACACCAACGATAGATAGCGAATGCGGATGTGTCATTGTATGAGTTTATTTGAAAGCATGTTAAGTTGGAAAATCGTATACTATCTTTGACGTGTATGTTAAGGGTTAGTGGCTTTGGATTACTCTATTGAGCTTTCAAGCTCACGGTGTTGCTTTATGTGACCACGACATATTATACTGGTGGCGACGCTGGTATAATGTGTCTTCTAGATGAACAAGGAGAGTTGTATACCTTGGAGGCTTTCGAAGCTGAGGAACTCGCTAGGATGAAAGAAGAGAAGGAGCTGTAGATAACCTTAGATATCCATCCCTTTTGTGTAATGTAAGAACCCTTTGGGAGTTTATGATGTAATAAAGAGCCAGACTCTCTTGATTTATTCAATAAAAATGTTTATTTAACGCACCCGAATTCGGGGCGTTACAATAATAGACCAAAGTTTGGCTATAAATAGCACCCCTTGACTGTTGCTCAGCGATATCGCGGGCAACGGGAGGTATATCTGTGGCCCTAGTCCGAGGAACCCGTTACGAACCAAACCGGCCTTTGCATATACAAAGCATTAGAACTTTCCAAACTAAGACAGAAACCTGCAGGGTAGGATCTAAATGCATCTAACCCCATATACTGTCTACGTGTTATTGCTTTCCCTATCGCATGCACTGTACATACATGTCATTTTGCATAGGAGCATGCTTAGGGGGTTCTTTCTTTCGAGTTTTTCTTACGCTTATCTAAGACGTTGTTGGACCCAATGAGGAGTCGTTCATTCTGTCGAATGTTCATTATCAATTGCAAAGTCCTTAGTTCAATGAGACTTTGAGAAATCAAAATTTGCTAAATCCTCAGCTCATGCCTAATTGAGGATTCAACCGACAATTAGGAACAACAAAGTATTGATGCTGTGTCACTGGCGCCACCCAGGTTGAAGTGCGTTGTCACTATACACCACGTTGTTCAAGGTTAAGGTGCCATGTCATCAATGCCGAGTTGTTTCTAATTCAAAGTTAAATCTTCAAAAGGGACTAGACGAAGATTTAGTCTATTTTGACATCTTTTAGGATCTGTCGATCTACATGGGGACACATCGCCAAAAAGAATTCTGAGGATTCCGGCAACGTCTGAAATTCGTGAGTCAAACTTGTCTCTAGAACTGTTAATACATACATGTCATTTTGCGTAGGAGCATGTTTAGGGCGGCTTCTAGGTTGTCTCTCGCTATCAAGTCTGTCTTATGCTTATTTGGACGCTGCTAGACCCGATGAAGAGTCGTGCATCTCGATGGTGCATGTTGTAAATTTTCAAAGTCCTTAGGTCAGCGAGACTTCGAGAAATCAAATCTTATTAAATCATTGGCTCATGCCTGGTTGAGGATTCAACCGAAAACAAGGAACCACAAAGTGTTGATGTCATGATATTGATGTCATTTTGGTTATCGTGCGCAGCACGTACACCGCCCCGGCTAACGCGCGTTGTCGCTGAAGCCACCCCGGTAAAGGTGTCACGCCATCAATACCGAGTTGTTCCAAGTTCAAAGTCGAATCTTCAAAAAGGGACTAGTCGAAGACTTAGTCTATTTTGTCATCTCTTAGGATCAGCTTGATCTATTCAAAGGATACACCCTTGAAAAGAAATCTGAGGATTTTGGCAGCATCTAAACATCATGAGACAGACTCGTCTCTAGTTCTAGAATCTAGGGTTGACACCGATAGCGATGTGTGCATTGCATTCCAATTGCTGTAGGAACACCACTGAGCTTTCACTTATTTTACTGTCTAGTTCATAGCCATTGCGCCGAGCAAGAGAGTACCGAAAGGAAGAGCCAAACCTACTTGGGAACGCCTCCAGAACCCGATTCAAAGGCTTGTCAGGCTAAAATCCCAATTAGTCACAACGGAAGACTCTCCATGTTCTTTGTTGGCTGCTCTACAGTCAGGGTCACCACCGGTTATACAGGAAGGGCAACTAGCATCCCCATCTTCTGCATCGAGCACTTCTGAATCACCTACCATGTCAGGTTAGCCAGAGGTTCAACCACTTTCTCTGGAAGACATGCTCATGAACCTCCAGAACAGTATCACTGCGATGCAGCAAAAGGCCATCCAAACCGATGCTAACATCACCCGTCTCAATGACCTTATCAACACTCGTCTTCCACCTCCACTCAAAGAGGAAGGCGTGGACGATGAGGACGACCAGGAGCAGCCTGTCATGGTCCCAGATCCGAATCACGAGGGGCGTCTCATTGTTCAGCCCAACCCTAGGAAGGTTCACGCACCTGTTGCAAACCCAAATCCGAAAGATGGCAGGCCTACTTTGAATCCTGATATGGCAGCTCTTATGGCCAAGATGGTTAAGCTGGAGGAAGTAGTCTCCAAAACTGAAAAGATCAACGCAGGAGGAATTGACTTGGATCGTCTCTGCCTGTATCCTAATGCTAAATTGCCAGACAAATTCAAAATGCTGACTTGGTCAAGTTCGATGGGAGCGGTGATCCCAAGACTCATCTCTATGGCTATCATGCTGCCATGAAGCTACTCAGAGTAGAAAGTGAGGCCATGTCTCAGCTCTTCCCTCAAACTCTCTCTGGGCCTGCCTTTCATTGGTTTCTGTGGCTCGACATCTCCAAAAGAAGAACTTGGGAGGATATTGGGGCTGCGTTTATTTCGCAGTACAACTACAACTCTCAGCTCAAGATGACTACTCGGGAGTTAGAATCCACGAAGATGGAAGCTAAGGAGTCTTTTACGGACTTTGTCAAGCGGTGGAGAGCCAAAGCCACTCTAATGACTGAGCACCCCAGCAAGAGAGACCAACTCCGCATCATTTCCCGCAATCTCTAGTCAGACTATGCTAGGCACCTGGTGCTTGCTCAAGCGTCCGCCAACTTTGAAACCTTCTTTGACGCTGGCCTGGCCATCGAGGATGCGCTGCAAAGTGGGATTTTGCCAAGAGGGGAATCCTCTTCTTCCAATCCCCAGAAATCAAAGTCGAGGGCTTACTTTGGAAATAATAGTGCACTGTTTGGCACTAGCAACTACGCCAGTACGGCTACAAGTGGGGATAACGCTGCTGCTTCCCCTAACATACAGCCGACATTAATCAGGTTCAAAATGCCCAAAGCTACCGGGCCCGAACCCAACCTCGGAGTTTCTCTGCATTTGAGGCATCTCTGTCCGTAGTGATGGAGAAACTTGTCAAGTCTGGGCATCTCAAACCGTTGACCCCAACTTCCCCACCCAAAGTCTTACCTGCTGGTTATAATCCTAACCTCTTCTGTGCCTTCCACCAAATGCCTGGCCATCACACTGACAAGTGCTATCGTCTCCGACATGAGATTCAAGATCTTATTGATGATGGCACGGTTCAAGTTCTGCCAAAGCCCAACATTGTTACCAACTCTTTGCCTCAACACGGGTCTGACCCTCTGGTTGGTCAGGTATCTATCACCTCTACTCAAATCACTCGAATCAACCCAAGCTCTACCATATTCAACCCTAGCCACTACATCGTCTCAGCACATCAACCCAAACCCATCGTACCCATCCCGTCTGAGCCGGAGGTTAACATGATGGCAGTAGGTTGGGCAATTAAGGATTTCACTGCCGGCATCTGGTTTGATAGTGATGAGGGGCTTACACAGGAGAAGACTGACTAGCTAAGGTCCCTTGATCAAAGGAGCATCGAGTAGGTTTGGTCGAGAAGCCAAAGGAGGCCGAAGTGCTGTCGCTTGGGCCTGACACCCGCTGAATCCTACCTCTTTTTGTGGAAGCTATGGGTAGCTTCTTAACAGTTGCATTTTCAAAACCGCGTCTAGTTTGCATTGGCGATATGTCTGAGTCTGACACAGAGTCTTTTGCGTTTGTCTAAAGTCTAGCTCTGAGTCGGAGTTCGTGCTTCTTGGCCCTCCACGTCATAGCTTTCATTTCAAGTCTTGAGTCTGCTGTACTTGGCAAACCCCGTGGGTTTTTATGATATGCTTTATCTTGCTTCTAAGTACTTCGCTGGCTTTTATATAAACTGTGTCGACCCTGACGACGAAGGGATAGATTTCGATGGGATCATTCCCAAGGAAATGTGTTCACTCGCCAAAAGGGAAGACAAAAGGCATGCTCAGCCTATTAAAAGAAGAAGTAATTTTAACAAACTTGAAAGACAAGGATAACCTCCCAATGGTTCCATTGGTTCAAAGCTATTCCCAGAGGAGCATTGCGCCCGATCAAACAGCCTCAAGAATTCATCGACGTCTTGGCGTGGTCTCACAAAAGACGCACCTGGGGTTAATCCTGAGTTAATCCTGAGAAAAAGAAGTATCAAATCCCCCTGCTACCGGGTGCCAAGCCAGAAAATAGAGGCTCAGAAGGCTTCAAGCCTCATTCCATGTTCAAAAACAGCAACGGTGACGTTCTGTCAAGTACAAATGAGAAAGTATAAACATGGACCGGAGCGAGGCATTTCCAACCGAAGTGCGTTGGACCTTGCATTATCAAAGCCATTTTATCTGGGGCTGCGACCAACGATTTTCGACCTCAATGGCAACAAATTCAATACCTTGGTCAACCTGGATCAATTCAAAAGCTACTTTTCCCTGAGAGAAGCTCGTTGGGCTGAAAACCCCAAGGGTGGGCAGTTTCAAGCAAAAGTTAGAGCAGCCTGCTAGCCCGAAAACCTATGAAGGGGGTCTAGGCAAAAGTAATAGGCAATATTCGAAAGCTCGCTAGACCGAAGACCCGACTGGGCGATACTAGGCAAAAGTTAGAGCGCAAAATGAGAGGTAAACACACGAGTGAACCTTAGCCTGAACTACGTTTTGACCTGATTCCCTAGCTTGGGATACGTAGGCAGTCTCTTTTCGACACTCGGTCACAAATCTATCAATGGGATCCATGGTTGACATTTTGGTACATATCAAAGGTCGAAGAAGATCGAAGATCAAGCTGCATTGGAGGAATCAGAAGGGGGGAAACCTTTATCTTTCAATTTTATTGCAAACTACCTCTTCAATTTACAAGCTGAGCATAAAGTCTTAAAAATATTTGAAGCATCAAAAACAGAACGAAATGCTAGAAGCCTAAATGGCTCACAGTTTATTCTAAGTTCAGCGAGGTCTGGTATGAGCAGCTGCAGCCTCGCGTGCGTGCTTTTTCAACTCCAGCGGTAGCCTGCTACTGCCCTCGAATGTTGTTCCAGGGGCTTTTGCCAAGTCTTGTCATACCATGCAAGTCATATGAAGTTAATGTGACTGCACGGGGGTGTCGGTTTCAGTCCGGGCATATATGAGTCATCTTTGCGTCTTATGTCCATCTTTGTGACATTTTTCCAGTTTTTCAATCAATTGTCATGTCGAGATGCTTTTCTCAATTCTGTTTGTACAGGTCTTTGTACCTTTTGCACTTTCGTAAGTGTCAGTTTCATCTGTTCAGGAATGTTGTGAGTTTTGGCACATTAATGCCCAAATTTCATTATGTTCTGTGTGCCTAAGGGTTCGCATTGTACCCTGGGGCTCTTTCCTCCTTTTTCGTTCGAGCTAGGCGAGTCTGTATATATGTGCGCGCATCTGTGTGTCAATCCAAAGCACTTGTCAATGCAAATTAGATATTAGTGGTTAGTTTTTGCATTCTCTTCAACACTTGCAAAAGAGAGTCAACAAACTGGAAAATGCGATTGTTTCATTGCTACCCTAGCTCCTGTAATCCACAAGCTGTGGAATCTCATGATCAGCAAGGGCACGTCAGTCCAAGGCCAAGCAAAGCATATCTGTTTGGCACGTCTGCCTAAGCATCAAAGAGAGGGCACACAAGCCCAAATCTGTCAACTGGGGCATGTCAGCCCGTTCAATGTCTCTCTATCTGGGTGCGCATCTCAGAAGTAACAGACAGTACAATAATGAGGCTCAGTGGTAGTCCTTAGGCGTCGTTGTCCTTCTAGGAGCCGCCTTTAGTTTGCATCTGCATTTTCAATTTCGTATACATCATTGCATATTGTGTATATTAAATGTTGAAGCAGGAAGATGGCCAGCATGGTTGCCGTCATATGATTTGTTTGCCGAAGGATGCGATGCAATCTCCTGCGGTTTTGTTTATCGTTGGTCAGTGGATGCGATGGAAAGCTCCCTAACTCTCGATTTGGTTTGTCGAAGGATGCGATGCAATCTCCTGCAGTTTTGTTATCGTTGGTTAGAGGATGCGATGGAAATCTCCCTAACTCTCGATTTGGTCTGCCGAAGGATGCGATGCGATCTCCTGCGGTTTTGTTATCATTGGTCAGCGGATGCGATGGAAATCTCTCCTGTCCAATTCTCGGTTCGTAAACCAAAGGATGCTATCCTGCGGAGCCGTTTCAACGACAGCCGGTCCTGTCAAAGTTCCCCAGCGGTTTGATCAATTAGCACATTGATCTTCCCGTCCGCATTCACGACAACCGATCCTATCAAAGTTCCCCAGCGGTTTGATCAATCAGCACATTGATCTTCCCGTCTGCATTCACGATACCGATCTTGTCAAAGTTCCTCAGCCAGCTTTGATCAATCAAAGCACATTGATCTTCCTCTCGCATTCACGATAAACCGATCCTCAAAGTTCCTCAATGGTTTGATCAATCAAAGACATTGATCTTCCCGTCCGCATTCACGGCAGCCAGTCAAAGTTTCCCGGCGGTTTGATCAATCAGCACATTGATCTTCCCGTCCGCATTCACGCATACCGATCCTGTCAAAGTTCCCCAGCGGTTTGATCAATCAGCACATTGATCTTCCCGTCCGCATTCACGACAGCCGATCCTGTCAAAGTTCCCCAGCGGTTTGTTCAATCAGCACATTGATCTTCCCGTCCGCATTCACGACAGCCGGTCCTGTCAAAGTTCCCCGGCGGTTTGATCAATCAGCACATTGATCTTCCCGTCCGCCTTCATGGTAGCCAGTCCTGTCAAATCCATCGATGGCGATCATTGTATCGTCCGCATTCAGCCACAACAACGATCAGATTATCGTCCAATGGTCTGTTCATCCGTAATTGATTGTTCCCCAGGAGAGTCCGTCTTGGCCTGTCCCGAACGACTACCACTTTCAGTCAAGCCGCAAGTGCATCTTCCAGCAGGCTTATTGCTCTGTCTCGGATGGTCTTTGATAAGGAGATTGGCTTTGATTCCCAACAGATGGAATTCAACTTGCCTGACACGACCTACCCGTGTTTGTTGGAATACTTTGTGCTGAGGATAGTTTGATCCCCAGCAATGACGGCCTGTCCCGTCCAAATCTGTAGCGACAGCCTGCCCTGTCCAAATTCGATCTACAAGCGGCGATGCAATCGTCCACTTCTACTTCCATCCCTAGCGACGGTCCGTTCGTCCATTCAACCGATCAGGTTCTGTAAGTATGCTTGTCTACTTTGCTCGTATGCTTTGCTCTGGGTTGCCTTGAGGGGTGTCTAGAATTCTTTGACGTTACTTGAACCAAGTCAATGGTGCTCTAAGTGCCGTCAAAGAGGGGCTACTGTAGACACCCCAATTTGGGCTTCCAGGTTAGTTTACTTACGGTTTTTGTTTCCCCGATGATGAAACGGATCAAGAACACTTCGGGAATGTCGAGTGTTTGAGGTTGAAGAACCCTTGAACCTAACCTAGCCAAAAACCACATCAAAAAGCCAAAAACCGACTGTCGCGCGAGGGTTTAGAACCATCGCGCGAGGGTCAAGCTGCCAGGTGTGGTCAACAGTCAAACTGTTGACCGTTGACCATCGCGTGCCAGGGAGAACCCCCGCGCAACAATTCCAAACCATCGCGCGACGGTTCTCTCCTGTCCTTTTCACCTTTTTCAGCTGGGCAGCTTAATCACCAGTAATCTTCACTGCACTCGTGGACTGGCTGGGCTTCTCTCTTGCAAGCTTTCCATAAAAGGCAATTTGGCCACCAAGCCAAGTTAACCTTCACTTGGTTGGTTCTTTCTCCTCCATACACCATTTCTACCACTTTCCCTATAAATACCCCCATGGTGCTTCCATTTAAAGGGTTCTTTTAGAGTGTACAAGAATTCCACTTTCAAAGGGGCATTACTTTGTACTCTTTTAAGCTAATAAAAGAGATACAAAGTCAATCCAAGAACATAGCTTGTTCTTTCTCCTTCATTACTCAAAGCAACATAAACACCTCAAGCAACCTCAATTCAACTCAAAACTCAAACCCATTTCAAACCCCAAGAACCAAAGGTATAGCTTACCTTTGTTCTGCTCTCTGTTCTGATCTCTGAGGGGGGCTGGCAGGGCTAAGGCTGGTAATCAATACCAGTCCTGGCCCTAAAGTCAGTGAAGTTACAAGAAGCAGTGGCTAAGGAATCCTCGCGCGATAGTTCCCCATACTCGCGCGACACTTTGTGTCAGTGCGAGAATGAACCTCGTAGGGAAGGGTATCCTGATTTTTATGTCTTTTTTTCATATAGATCACTCTGCAAGTATGATAAAAACCAATTTACTGCTTTTTCTTAGCTTAAATTGCAAATTCAAAATGTCAAAATGCATTTCTGTTCTGTTGGAACATCCCTGGGATCATTCTGGACCTGTCCCAGAACCCAGGATGAGCAAAACCAAACACTGGAAGGTTGACCCGAACCCTCGCGCAACAGTTCTAAACCCTCGCGCAACAGTTTGAAACCATCGCGCGACGAATTGTCCCCGATCAGATCAGTAGCTAGCCATGCATGGTTAACTAGGTTTTAGGCTTCTGTTTTGTCCCCTCACTATTTAAGGGGTGTTTTAATAATTTTGTGGCTCTATAGCCTTTTAGAATTGTTTTAAACTGTATATTTAAACTGCTATAAACTGCTTGGTTTGTCCTGGGTGTGCACTGGTCCTTCCAGAGCCCAGAAGGTTTGAGAATAAGAGCTGTGGGTTGTGGGCTCAGCCTGTAAAACCCACAGCAGTCTGTTCTCATCCTATACTAACTGCTCATCCATGCTATCTATCACATCTTGCAAACTTGTTACAGTTTTAATCCCCGATTAACTGTTCCCACGCCCTAATTGGCTAAATTTGGTTAATAAAAGAAGAATCACAATGTTTTCAAAATGCCTAAGTAGAGACCGATCTCCGGATTGGGCGAGAGGGGTGCCTTAAAACCCTTCCCCTCTCGTAACCTGGCTCCCGAACCCAGATATGGTTATGACGGACTGGTTTCCTTCACTTTTTCAAATCAAACAGCGCGGCAGGTGCTTCAAAATACGGTTCCTTGGGTGTCGGACCTTCAAACCCGAGTGGCGACTCTGTATTTTTCCGAGCGCCTGCTTCTCCGCTCGCGCTCCCTTGATTACGGGCCCTCGCTTTGGAATCTGGAAATTCCAGGGCATGCTGCCCACACTTGGCGATCCAATAGTGGGAGGTGCACCTGAGTTGTAGTGGAAGCTAGAGGTGATGGATGCTCAGGGTGATCCAGCAGAGATTCACTTCGAACCGGCCAGAGTAGAGCCGACACTTGTGACTGTCCATATAAGATGTAGCTTCAATATATGCCTTTCGATAGACGTGTATTGCTTTTGAACTGCTTGATAACCTTAAATTGTATGTGCGGGTGCCGACTGAGAGGGTGAACGAGGCGCTTCGCCTCATGCTTGCTATGGATAAGACAATCTGTAGAGCGACGAGTGGCCTTCCACTAAACTTGCATTATTCAGCACCAGTTCCACTACTGGTTCAACCGCCAATTGTATCGAGGCCTCAGGTATACATTCAAAAAAACCATTCATTTCTGCTTTCGATACTTGTAATATGCACCTGCTTCCGAAATATAATATGCTAGATAGCCTCTAAATTGATAGTGGATAGATTGTACCTACTTTTAGCATTGAAATATACAAAATGCACAATGCATACTAATGTTTAAATGTTTTGAGATGCAGGCACAGAGCAGGGCAGCTTTTAGGATGAAGAGCGCATGGGCTTCTCCTCAGGAGAAGATAGCAACAAGGACTCCTACGACTCCGGTCACCACTCAGCGACAGACAAGTGTTGCACGATAAGCGGCCGAAGACTTGCAGACAGCCAGGGAGAACATGGCCCCCGCAGAGAGGCAATACAAGATAAAAATGTGCGAGAGACCGTCCCAGGATGAGCCGGTTCACAAGAAGAGGCAAAAGATAGCGCCTGAGGTCTCGGAGGAAGAGGAACAAGAATGAGAAGAAGAAGCAGGAGAAGAGGGAGAGGAGGAAAAGGATGGGGAGCGCTTGTCCACCAGCAGCGGCTCTGACGACTCCACCGACGATCCCGGATACAAGAGGGATCCCAGAGAGGGGGAGGACAACAACCACACGGAGTGGTTTGAGTGAGGGCTACCACTGAGCCTCATTTACTTTCTTGCATTCGATTTTGCTTTGGGCTTTCGTGCCCACGTAGATAGACTTTGAGTGGGCCAGCGCACCCTAGTTGACATTTGGTAGCATTAGTAGCATCGGGCTTGTGTGCCCCTTTTGATTTGTGGGCGGATGTGCCCCGGTAGACACGATACTTTTGATTGGCCGAAATGCCGCATGTACATGATATTCCACTGTTAGCTATGGCTATTGCATAGCAATTATAAAATTTGCATTTTATGGTTTATTAATTCTAAGGAAAATTGATAAAAGAAAATTTAAACTAACCACTAATACCTCACTTGCATTGACAACGTGTCCTGAATCGACACATAAACTCACGCATATGTACAAACATGACTAGCTCCAAAGGAAAAGGAAAATGTGTCGTCAGATACGATGGACACGGATACCTAGAGAATAATGAAATTTTGGGTATTAAGGGGCCAAAACTCAAAATATACCAATTCAGATGAAACTGACACTTCTGTAAGGTCAAATAGGTGCATGATGACCTGTACAAATTGACGGAATAGAGAAAAACATCCCGGTTCGAGAAATAGACCAAAAAATGCTAAAAATGTCGCAAAAATAGACATAGGACGCAAAAGATGACTCGAATATGTCCCGAACTGAAATCGACACTCCCGTACAATCACATTATGCTCATGCAACATGTACGGTATGACAAAACTTGGCAAAAACCCTTAACGAATTTTGAGTCTCAGAAACCTCGATTTGAACTTGAAACGAGCCACCGAGGGTCCAAAAATCTTTGTTGAGCGTGACATTTTGAATCCGCTACCTGGACATAGTCACGTATGCCCATAGTGACTTATCGGAACCATTAAAAGTGCAAAAAGACCCCTAGAATCAAAAATGACAAAACAGAGGCAGTAGCTGTCATCTGTTGTATTGCATTAGCGCGTGTGTTTTTTAGATCAATGCGGGGGAGAAAGCACAAGTGCGCGTGGATCTGACATCGACGCACGCAGGTCAAGCCTTGCTTAGGTGCCTTTGTTTGACCAGACCTCCTTTTGA
Organism: Rhododendron molle; assembly: GCA_025413875.1. Classification (NCBI taxonomy): domain Eukaryota; kingdom Viridiplantae; phylum Streptophyta; class Magnoliopsida; order Ericales; family Ericaceae; genus Rhododendron; species Rhododendron molle. The sequence goes on along the minus strand of CM046388.1, from coordinate 26,866,116 downwards.
GGGGTACTAAGCTTTGTCACTCTTCTAAACGGCTTACAGACAATTTTTGTAACAACTCTAATTTTTACTAAATAAAAATTTCGTTGTTAAGATTCGAAAATTCTTTTATTACTCTTGGTTGGTTTTTAATCAATTTCCAATTGCTTATTATCCGCCATGGTGTGGGCTACCACAGCCCCGGGTGGATCGGGGCGGCCCGAAAAATGCACGCCTTGTTGAATTTTAAAAATTTGATGAGTCGCCACACGGATTTGTGGTTCGCCACCCGAGAAACCGTTTTGATTTGAAAATGATGGATTGAATTGAAAACCAGAGATTTGAAAAGGGTTCGGAAGCCATGTTACGAGGGGGGAAGGGTTTTGCGGCACCCCCCTCGCCCGATTTGAAATCGGTCTCTACTAAACATTTGTGGGATTTTTCAAAAGATCTTGTTTCATCAAATCACTTAGCAGGTATCCACAGGTATATCAAGTACAGAGGGGTGCATGCATGTGCATATATATAGTGAATGAATGAAAAATGATGAAGAAATGCAAAATGACATGAAGCTGGGAACCCTGTTACTGATCTCACTCTCGAGCGCTCGGGAGCACTCCCGAGCGCTTGGGAGTGTTGCATGCTCAATCCCGCAAGTTTTGTTAGTACGACAGAATACAATGCTGAAAATATAAACTGAAATAATCTTGAACACATTATAGGCTCAACAGAGGACATAATAGACTGAGATCGGATCCCATTCTCCCAAGCCATGCATCCTTGCCTTTATGAAAAGTGTTTTAACAGTTATAAGAGACAAGAAGGGATGCATGCATGGACATCCAGAGACAGTAGAATGGCCAAACTGGAAGAAAGATGGACTGAGGTTGCAAGCAGACACTCCCGAGCGCTTGGAAGCGATCCCGAGCGCTTGGGAGTGATCTACACCCCAGAAGTGATTTCAACCAAATAATACCCTCATTGTAGTATGTTGGTACACTGGATCTTATGTCTTTGAAATATGAACGAGGTTTCTCTTTTTAGATCCAGACCAAAACTCTTTTGCATGCCCTTAAATGAAGACCATCTTCTTTATTTTTCACTAAAAAGGCAGATCGTATGTACCCACACACCTCAAAAGAGTTAAACTATTTTAAAACACACTCCACTCCCCATGCATGTCCATTTAAACGCTTAAAAGAGGGAAAAATGGACTGGAGCCACTCTCGAGCGATCTAGAGTAGCCCCGAGTGCTCGGGAATGCTTCCAGTAAGCTTAGTACAGAAAACACATTCATGCCCATTTGCTCTTGTAGTTAAACTAAGATCAAATGAGCTCACAACCAGTATGAGGAACTGGCATGAGCCCTTGATCCCCCTCAGAAGTAGAAAAATGGTAGACTTTAGGTATAAAATGAGATTTTATACCTTTGTGCTTGACTTGAACTTCTTGGACTGACTTGAATGCTTGAGAATGGGTAGAAAACAGTAGGAAAATGGAGTAGATGAACTAGAGATTTGAGACTTTTGAAGTACTTGAAGATTGTTTGAAAACTTCCTTTGAAAACACAAGTTTTGGAAAATATTTGAGAGAAGTTTGAAAGCTGAAATTCTCAGAAAACAGGGGAGAGGGTGAGAAGAATTTCGTGCCCCTTGTGTGGTAGAACGTGAGGGTATATATAGGGGAGTGGAAAATGAGTTTGAAACTTGAAAAATAAAAGAAAATAAAATGGAAAATGGTTTTGGGGGGGAGAAATGACATGATGAGATTCCTGCTGGCTCAGGCATGCTTCTGTTTCGTGCAGGTTTGAATGGAAGGTTTGAAAAGTTTGATAAAAGGTGGTCAAAGGCCAAGCTCAACATGCAATGGTCTGTCAGCACTCCCAAGCGCTCTAGAGTGGTAGTCCCGAGCGCTTGGGAGTGTTCCCGAGCGCTCTAGAGTGGCAGCCCAACTTCAGAAGGGCACCACGGACACTCCCGAACTCGGTTTTAGGTGTTTTTTGAAGCGTTGGAAAGCTCGTTAAGTCCTCTTTCTAACCCAATTGGTTTCATTCAAAGTTATTTTATAGGCTGAAATTTGTGTCAATTTTACCCTCAGGGTGTCAGGAAAAAGGAATGTTTTGGTTTAAAAAAAAAGTCCAAGAAGCGTCGTCCAAGTTTTCCAAGGCCTGTTTTGATTCAATTTCATCATCGGAGAGCCTCAAGGCCACAAATTAAAGATGATTAATAGGTCCAAATTGGGGTGTCTACAGTTGCCCCTCTTTGGAAGGCGCTCGGCATCATGCCTGGATGCGAGTGACGCCCAAAGATTGAGACAGCCCAATTCAAGCCCTACTAAATCCTTAATTTAAAATCAAATGCAAGTAAAGATGTACAAGCATTAGAAACATGAGGTCGTGCTCTTTCGAGCTGCCTACGTACCCCGTTTGCAGGGATCAGACCAGTGTAGTTCTTTGGGGCAAATGCAAACATGCAGACACGCATGCAAATGATCGACAAAACACCAAATCTATGGCAGAAGTCGAGAGAATGATGTCCCTCAGGACAATGCCAAATCTATGGCAAAAGAGGATTGAAAGATGTCCCTCAAGACAATGCCAAATCTATGGCAGAAGTCGAGATAAAGATGTCCCTAAGGACAATGCCAAATCTATGGCAAAAGAGGATTGAAAGATGTCCCTCAGGACGGTGCCAAATCTATGGCAGAAGATGATTGAAATGGTGTCCCTCGGGACGATGCCAAATCTATGGCAGAGGTTGATTGCAATGATGTCCCTCAGGACGGTGCCAAATCTATGGCAGAAGATGATTGAAATGGTGTCCCTCGGGACGATGCCAAATCTATGGCAGAGGTTGATTGCAATAATGTCCCTCAGGACGGTGCCAAATCTATGGCAGAAGATGGTTGGAATGGTGTCCCTCGGGACGATGCCAAATCTATGGCAGAGGTTGATTGGAATGATGTCCCTCAGGACAATGCCAAATCTATGGCAGAAGTTGATTGAAGGATGCCAAATCTATGGTAGAAGATGATTGAAATGGTGTCCCTCGGGACGATGCCAAATCTATGGCAGAGGTTGATTGCAATGATGTCCCTCAGGACAATGCCAAATCTATGGCAGAAGTTGATTGAAGGATGCCAAATCTATGGCAGAAGATGATTGAAATGGTGTCCCTTGGGACGATGCCAAATCTTTGGCGGAAGATGATTGAAAAGGTGTCCCTCAGGACGAAGCCAAATCTATGGCGGAATGGTGAACGAAAGAAGCCAAATCTATGGCAGAAATTGATTGAAATGATGTCCATCAGGACAATGCCAAATCTATGGCGGAATGTCAAGCAGTCGTGTTGACAAATATGATAGATGAATGCGACCATAAGAGGTTGAGGCTAGAAAGTGAGACCCGTGTTTCAACATCTGACAACAATGATGATATTTTTTTTATTTTTTTGAACAACAAAGAGGACATGTCCGAGTACCCTTTCTGCTTTATTGTTTTTGACCAGCGGGCTGGTATTTTCAGGATCTTTGGACTTGGAATGGAGTTTGTCTTTGGATGGAAATTGGGTTTGAGCTGGATCCAGGGCTTGAGCTGGAGTTGGTTTGACTTTGATCAAGGCTTGAGTTTTAAGCATTCATGCCCAATCTTGATATTAGCTGTATGCTTTCTATGATTGATGACATTGGCCTGATGTGCATGCCCCAGTGACAGATCTCAGTTCTGATTCTTTTCCTTGATTCCATTGATAGTTTTGGCAACCAGTTTTATCATGAGTGCAAGCGCGAATTCTTCCATGTATTGGAATTTCTCTCACAAGCTAGGACCTTAAGATCAAAGTGACTTCACTAAATGATGACCGGGAATGACCTTGCGTGAATTTAGGCAAGGCCTAGATAACTCAAAAGACAAGAAAGACCATTTATGAGAGGACTGAATCTCCATGACGATCTTGACTGGACGAGGAGTTTGATTTGACTCGACGGGAAACTTGATTATTTGAGGGTTCGAAAAAATGGCAAGCATGCCCCACAATTGACGTTTGAAATTGTCATGATAAAATCAAGTTATATGATTTTTCCCAATTGGGGTTTTGAAATTGTTTTAGCTCCATCAAGTGATGCTCATTCAGGATTTTTCTTGATCTTGTCTTGCCAAAACACGAGGATTTTTACTACAAACCATGCCCCAGATTGCTGATGGCAACCCATGGATTTTGAAAGATGCCCCAGCTTGGATTTTGCAGGATTCACAAAATGCCTTGCCCCTCCTTCTTGTTTTCTCCCAGTGCCTAGGATTTTTGTTATCAAGTTGCGTTTTTTAATCTGAAAGGGCTTTTTTCGGGTTTTAACGTGGCCGAGGTTTGGCTTAACAAAGAAAGGATAATAGGCTCAAGAATTTTCATTTTCTTTGGGTTTCGAGAGCTAGCAGCTATCTTGAATATTTTTGTCCCCTTTTTGCTCTTGATGGGCGCCTTCTTTCATTTGATTTGCTTCGCACTTTGTTGTGCCGATGTATTTGGCACTTTCATTCTTGAGATGCTTTGAATTTTGAGTTATCTTTGATTTTTCTTCGAAGTTTTGCATCTCATTGTGCCCCTGTATTTGGCACTTTCTTTGAATTTTGACGCGCCGATGATAACCATGTGTTTGACACATTTGTCCTCCTCATTTCATCCCGATGTGGGGGATAGCTACCTAGCTGGGTTCTTTCAAAGAAATCAAATTAAGCTCAAAGGGGTTATCAATGGATATATATCTTTAAGCATTTGATAAAAGAAAAGAATGCCTTTCTTCATTTTGAATTGCACAACTTGATAACTGGATCCTAGACACAAGCTAAGAGATTTGTGTGCTCTAACTTTTGCCTAGATCACATTTTGAGGTTTTGATCTAGCGATCTTTTTCTCGGGCCATGACGTTTCTTCTCGACGGTGTCAGGGAGTGGTCCCATGAAATTCTTCTCCTTGCAAGGCCGAAGGTTCAATAGACTACTGTATCATGTTTTGACTTCTCAATTGATGGTGCAAAACAATTCCAAGTAATGGGATTATCACAAAACGCGAGTTTATTATCACAATTTCGACCCAAAAAGCTTGAGATTGATTTCAAAAGACGGGACAGACCGACAACGGATTGACTCGAAAGATCGTGACTGAATTTTGGGATCGACTCGAATGAACATGACCGGGCCACAGGATGAGGCTGCCTACGTATCTTTCTTACGAAGGAATCAGGTTATAACGTAGTTCGGGACTACAAAACTGACTCTCTTTTGGATTTTCTTTTTTGACTACAAACTTGAATTTAAAAGCATACAGACACGAAAGCATGAAAGACTTGAGGCACAAACTGACTCGAAATCTGCTTGAAAAAGACTCAACTTGAAACTCAGAAACTTCCCCAACTCGTGACAGATTCCATTCATGGATTGACTTTACTGCAATCAAAATTCTCCTTCAGACCTGAGGTTCAGCATTGGGATGCTTTCATCATCAATTAGACGGTGACAGTCATTGGTTGTAACGACCCTGATTTTTGGTCAATAAAAAATTTCGCTAAAAATTTGAATTTTAGTTTAATACTTGGATTTTGTGTGGCCCGAGATCTCCGGTTCGAGTCCTTCCTCTGCTGGTTCAAGGTTGTCTAGCTTCTTCCACCTAACCTACACCACGAAGCACGACTAAGACCACACCGGAGGAGCCCCGGTATGGCCCTCCGGCACAAGGATGAGAATGGTGCAGAGAAAGAGAAAGAGAGCTAGGGTTTTGAGTCTGGAATATTGTGTACCTCTTAGGGCTGCATCACTTGGTATTTATAGAGTCTCCTTAGCTTGCTCTCCAAGCACAAACACGTGCTCTGCACGAGCTGAGTGACGTCATTGCGAGGTCACTGGATTAGATATTTGTAACCGTTTTGAGCGTGAGCTGTCCTTTCCCATGTGCTTCCATTATTATCTTTATAACTGTTTCAGCACGTGGGAAACAGACACGGACCGTGGATGGCCGAGCCTGCATAAGGCCGAGCCCATCAAGAGGCCGAGCCCAGCGTGAGCCAGGTGCAGGTACCATTTGCTGAGAGCCGTCGGCAAGGTCCGCCGTGCGTGTTCAACACCGGCTGGGGCCGACTCTGATATAGCAGTGTGGGGTCGTCGACCTTCGGCTGATTGTCGAGCGTTTTGTGTTCGGCCCACTACAGTTTTCATTTTTAACACCCAAAAAAAAAAAAAATTGGTCGTTATCGACTCATAAAATTTTGTTATTTTATTTGAAAATTCTTTATTTATTTTATAAATCCCTTTTTGCGATTTATAATCCGTCATAATTAGGTTGATGACTTAGGAGATTGGAATTCATCGCCCGAGCATTAAGGTCATTTTCTAGTAGACGAGTATGCCTATTTAGACCTTGGTATAATTACTTAGGTTGTGTTTGGTTGGGAGTTTAGTTTAGTTTAGTTTTGGTAGTAGGTGGAGAGAGAAATAGAGTAATGATTGAAAATAGGGGTAATGATTGGAGAGAGATAGAGAGAGAAATGAAATTAATAATTAAAAATATAGGATAATGATTGGAGAAATATATAGGGTAATGATTGGAAACAAAACTAAAACTAAAACTAAGTTAAGAACCGAACAAAGCCTTAGTATTTGTAGAAAATCCTAGAATTTATTTTCTCAGCTGGAAATCCTGCATGGCATCCGATTAGTTAGCAAACCCTAACTATCATATGGCTTAGTTGCGTTTCCCCTAACCTAGAGCGTTGCATCGATGCCAAAATGGTTAATATTTAGTCGTTGCCTTGACCGTTAACTTAACTGCCTTGCCTTGGAGCCGGCTCACTGACAAGCCTGCCTTGCCTTGGCATCGGCTCGCTGTCACGCCTGCCTCGCCTAGATGTCGGTCACTGCCAGGTTGCTCTGCCTTGGCCATACTCACGCCGCCTCGGCCGTCACATTGCTTGCAGGCCGCTTGCCATCGGGCGCTTGGCCATCGTTTGGCCATCGGGTCGCTGGCCACCGCTTTAACGCTGCCCATCGGGTCGCTTTTGCCACCGCTTGCTCGTGGGTCGCCTTGGCCATGCTCACACCGCCGCTGCCGCTTGCTTGGTAGTCGCCTTGGCCATCGCTATTATTAGGTCGCTTTGACAACGCTTGTCCACTAGGTCGCTGGCCACCGCTGGCACCGCTTGGCCACTAGGTCGCTTTGGCCACCGCTGCAGCTTGGCTACCAGTCGCTGGCCGCTGGCCACATCGCCATCGGGTCGCTGGCCACCGCAGCCATCGCTATTACCAGTCGCTTGGCCATGCTCGAAAGCCGCTCGGGCCATCGCTTGGTCACCAGTCGCTTTTACGCCGCCACATCGCTACACCGGTCGCTGGTCGCCACATCGCCACATCGGGTCGCTGGCCACCGCTGCACATCGCTATTGTGCTACCTTCGCCATGCTCAGGCCGCTTGGCCACCGCTTTGGCCACCGGTCGCTGCCACCGCTGGCACATCGCTATTACCAGTCGCTTGGCCATGCTCAGCCGCTTGGCCACCGCTTGGCCACCGGGTCGCTGGCCACCGTTGGCCACCGGGTCGCTTTGGCCACCGCTATTACCACTTTGCCCCTAGGTCGCCTTTGGCCACGCCACGCCTTGTCTTGGCGTTTGACCTAGGGTAATATTTATCCGTTGGACGATAGATGCTAGGGTAATCTTTACCCATTGGTCAATAGGTAAACCTTGGTTAATCTTCCTAAGTACGAGATTAGATTAGTTTAGTGCTTAATTGCAAAGTATTATACTTTTGGGTATTAACCGTTGGATAATAACCGTTAGGAGTTTTATTAACCATTGGATGATAGACTAGAATCCTAGCCATTATTACCCATTGGTTATTAACCATTAGAGAAACTATTATCCATTGGATAATAGTTAGTCTTGACAATCATGTACTTGTTTGATTTAAATATTGGACTTGGCCATGTGTGTTATTGATTAAAATACAATTGGTACATTAGGTTAGTATTATTGTACATAGTACTTTGAAAGTAATAGAATACTATATTAGATATTAGCCCTAGTTCATATCTAGTAGTGTAGTACATGTATATATATATATATATATATGTATGTACTTGTTGTATATATATATTATATTGTATATAGCATGTGTGTTATTAAATATTATATTAAGAAAATCTACACTTGGTTTAAAATACAAGATTTCAAAAGACCTAAAGTACATGTACATATAATAGTATATTGTATCTCTTTCTTGGTACAAACAAGTGGGAGAGAGAGAGAGAGGGAGAGAGAGAGAGTTAGCCGAGAGAGAGGGAGGAGAGAGATCCGAGAGAGAGAGAAGGAGGGAGAGAGAGAAAGAGAAGGAAAGAGAGGGAGAGATTGTACCTTAGATTTCCCTTGGACTTTCTTTGACCTTTGCTTGATTTCTTGGTAGTCTTCCTCCTACAAAATCTATGACCTAAATGTCCTAAATGCATTTTTTAATTGGGTGAAACTTGTACAAACCCTAGCTTGCCAAATCCTTACTCTTCCAATCCACCAAATTTTGTCCTTATATATATATATATATGGTTATCTATATATATATGTACATAGTACAATGTACCAAGATGAGAGAAAGGCCGAGAGAGAGAGAGGTGGGAGAGAGAGTGGGAGGCCGGATTGAGGGAGAGAGAGAGCGTGTGATGTATGTGACTTGTGTACTTCCATTCTAGCCTAGATCACATTGCATCATCCAAAGTACAACCAAATCTAACCTTTCTTGTGCTTTCACTCCAAAGGACTACCAAATCCAATATTCTAACCTTTCAAAGGACTTGATTGGACTAAAACCCTAATAGAATAGCATTGACCTTGTCCTTGGTTGGAAGAAAGAACAAGGAAGACCTTTGGATAGTCTTTCAAGGCATGACATCACTTGGATAAAAGCTTTATCCAATGGATAAAGGAGGGAGAGGGCAGCCGGCCATGAGAGGGAGAGAGAGCCATCCAATTGCCTATAAATAGGCCTCACACTTCTCATTCAACTCACACCATTCCAATCTCCAACTTCTCTCTCTAGAAAGCTTAGTGTTCTTGTTGTTCTTGAGTAGTTCTAGCTTGTTCTTGAACTTTCTTTCCACCTCCGCCACTAAACCACCATACGACCACCACCTCGATCCTAAAGTAGTAGTAATATAAGTCACGATCTAGTTTCGAGAGAAACCTTTCTCTTTCGAAGCTATCGGAAGCTTATCGTACGCCGACTTTCTTTCCGTCGATCTTTTCGTAGTCCTTTTCTACCGCCAAGAAGAAAGGTAGTGTAATCAACCCATAATCCTAAGTATATATTAGACACTACTCCTTGTCTTAGTTTTAACCTTAGCTAAGTTGTTATAATGAAAGCATGATAATGATAGTTTATTTCTTAAAACGTTGGATGCATGATAGCTAGTGAACTTAATATTGCTATTGGATGATTAAGCATGATTAGAATCGACTTAAGATATAACTTCGTGTAGAAGTAATCGCATGTTGATCTTTTAACTTAACTATAAGCTTATATTCCATTGCTTGTATTACTTGTGGTATTATAACAAAGCATATGGTGGATTAACACCCCAAGGGCGTCCGCACATGTGGCGTTATGCTTTAAGTAATGGTTATGGACATGCTATGTACTTGCTTGGATCATACTTACCTTAAGTATGCGTAGTAAATTTCTAAACATGAGTTAAACGGTTAAGGTATCAAAGCTAGTTAGCAAAACTTGTTTTACTAAAGTACTAAAGAAGAATGAGCATGTCAAATAATGAATTTCTACGTCAATAACCATATGTTGTTTTGAAAATCCCACAAAGGAAGAAAGAACAGATTTTTCGTAATATATTATTGTCTTGAGGATGATTATGAACATGTATGTATATTTGTTTGCATTACTTGTTGCTGATAAAACATAAGTGGCTTTCCACTCCAAGGGCGTCCGTACGTGTGGCGTTATGCTTTAAGTAATAATTTGAGTACGATTAGGTAATATAGAGTTGGATGATCTTGCTAGTTTAGTTTCAAGATTACTTTAAAGTGATTTGTCCCACCGCGGAGTCTATGCATGATTACGGGACACGAGAACCGAAAAGTAGAAACATGACACTTAAGGAGTGGTTGATATGGATAAAAAGGATTTTTGAGACTACATAATGGCCGGACTTGGTAGCCCTTTGTGCGGACTTGCGAAAATCGCAATGAGGCCGGACTTGGTAGCCCTTTGTGCGGACTTGCGAAAATCGCAATGAGGCCGGACTTGGTAGCCCATTGTGTAGATTGCTAATGGAGCCGGACGTGATAGCGTCATTGGTAATTGGGCTTGGTTATTCGCGGAGAGGAGCCAATGCAAGATTTTGTAACGTGGCCGGACTTGGTAGCCCGTTGAATCAGAAATGATTTTTGAAATGAAATGGTGACACAATACGATGAGTCGCATAGGAGAAACCAAGAAAGGCATGACACCAACGTAAGCAAGATAGTGAATGCGGATGTATCATTGTTAATTATGTTGTTTAATGAGTATGTGTAATTATTTATATGACTCTTTGTTGTAAGTTATGGGTTAGCGGGTTGGATTATTCTATTGAGCTTCTGTAGCTCACGGTGTTACCTTTTTGGTGACCCTGACATATTATACTGGGGGCGACGCTGGTATAATGTGTCAGATTTCATAGATGAGCAGCAGGAACAGTACACCTTGGAGGCCTTTGGAGCCGAGGAGCTTGCAAGGATGGAGGAAGAGGCGGAGCAGTAGTTAACCTTAGATTATCCTCTCTTTTGAATAAAAGTACTCTTGTGAGACTTATGTTGTAATAATGAGCTAGACTCTCCTTAATTTATTCAATAAAAATGTTTATTTAACGTACCCAAAATTCGGGGCGTTACATTGGTAGCGTGACCGGGCATTTGGTGGAAGGCGCAGAAGTCCTTGGGGTTGTCAGTATTTTCGAGGATGCCCAACTAAACGGCTTCTTCTACTGCCAAGCCTGTTTCGAAGAACGTCTTGAAGTCAGAAGAGGCTTGAGCTAGGATCATGTGCTTGGCAAGTGCGGGCTGGAGATTTCGGACAATCATCCGAATTTGATCTTTCTCAAAGGGTTTGTCCTTCATCTGAACAGCCTTTGCTCTCCATCTTCAGACAAAATCCATAAAAGACTCCTCCAGTTCCATCTTTGTTGATTCCAACTCTCGGATGGTGACCTCAAGTTAGATGTTGTAGTCGAACTGGGCCACGAAAGCTTCACAGATGTCCTCCCAAGATCTCTTCTTTGTTATTTCCAAGGCAGTGAACCAGTGCAAAGCATGTCCAACCAGTGTTTGAGTGAACATTTGGGCCATGGCGTCTTTCTCCACACCCCACATGGAAAGTGCCCCAATGTAACCGATCAGGTGTGCTTTCGGGTCACCGGTTCCGTCAAATTTAGCAAAGTCGATTGGCTTGAATTTCTTGGGTAGTCTGGCATTTGGGAAGAGGCAGAGTTCGTTGATGTCGAAACCAATTGAGGTTATTCTTTCGCTTCTGGCTAAGGACTGCTCAAGTTGGGCCAATTTGGCTTTGATGGCGGCCATTTTTGGGCTTTGGGGGTTTGGTTCAAGGGGTGGTTCATGGTTATTTTCAAGGGGTGTTTCTAGATTTTGAGGAGGTGGAAGTCGTCTGGCAACCCCGATTATCATGAGCATCAACTGGGTAATCTGGTTGTCTGTTCGCTCACCCATCTGTCGGATGGAAGTTCGGATTTGATCCAATTCATTCAGATTCCCTGTTGACTGTTCCCCGTTCGAATACTCCCCATTCAAATTTTCCACCGTTTGTTCCATATCTTCCCCGCAAATTCTGAGTTTATGAGGGTATGGCTTTGTTGTAGGATGGATGGCCCAGTGCTGACAGTAAAGTAAGAAGCAAACTCAGAATGTGCCCCTGTTGTGATTTATTGAAAAAAACGTGTATGAATAAAAGATTTGTTATTCACGTGTTGTCATCGTCGACTCAAGGGATCAAACTTTACTGATAGTTCCAACAGTCACGGGTAGGTCGATGTCAGGCAGGTTAAATTCCGCACGTTGGGAATCAGAGCCAATCTCCTTATCTAAGACCATCCGAGACAGAGCAATAAGACTGCTGGACGATGCACTGAATTAGAGGGAGCCGTTCGGGCACGACGAACACCGGAGTTATCCCAAACTCCATGGATTTATGGTCTCCTGGACCCTGACTCAAGAAATAACGACCTGCGAAGGATTACCTTAGTCCTCAGAGATTCTTTTGAATGTGTATCCTTTGATTAGGAATAACAAGACTTGGGAGATATCAAGACAAATTAAGTCTTCAACATTTTTCACCAGAAATTTCTGTTTTTGGTTTCAAAAACCGTTTGGCGTAAATGACCTGATACCGTAACCGGAGTGGCGTCAGTGGCATGGTGCCATTAGCCTAAGCGGTGTAAGTGACTTCGCACTATAACCTGAGTGGTGTAGGTATCACGGCATTGTAGCCTAATTGTTTCGTTAATCTTCATTGAATCCATGATTGAAAAATGTATTAAAGACTTAATGAATTTCGATATCTCTAAAACCTCATTGTTCCAAGGACTAAATAATTCCGACAACGTGCCTTTAAAAAGCACGACTCTTCATCGGTCCAGGCAATCCTAAACAAGCCGCGCAAGCGAGTCTAAGAGTTCTACCAGAAAGCAAATGGACAGCATAAGATGCAAGGTGAGATGTGCAAGCGGGATAAGATTATGATCTTTCGAAGGTTGCCTCAATCCTCAGAATTTCTTTTAGGGTGTATCCTTTGTTTAGAATAACAAGTTCTAAGAGATGTCAAAATGAACTAAGTATTCAACTAGTCCTTATTCGAAACTTCAATTTTGAACTTAGAATAGACTAGTATAGACGACGTGAAACCACAACCAGAGTGGTGTCAGTGGCATGGTGCCATTAGCCAAAGTGATGTAAGTAAAGTGACATCACGGCGTCGTTTCCTGTTATTCCTTATTCTCTGTTGAATTTTCGATTAGGCATTAGTCAAGGACTTAGCATATTTTGATTTCCCAAAGTCTCAATGTTCTAAGGACTTATGTAGTTTAGACAACGTACACTGGGGTGCATGACTCTTCATCGAGTCTCAGCAACCTTCTATAGACCGCGCGAGCAAGCTTTAAAAGACACAACACTTGAAACAGACAGCATGATGGCATAGCATGGATGAGATGCATGGTGAGATGCAGAAAGCAGTAACATGTTAGCAGGATATAGCACATAGTCCTACTTTATGGGTCCTTGTCCGAATTTGGATGGTTCTATTGCTTTCTACACATGTACAGAGGCCAGGTTTTGGTTTAGAAAAGGGTTCCCCAGACTGGAGTCAAGGTATGCCTCCCGATTATCGAGCGTACACCCAACAACGATACAAACGGCAGGTATGACTCATCATAGTCGAGGGTTGCCGAGCATTCTGGGATTCCCAGTCATCAGCAAGCCGAGCAGAATTGCCAGAACACAACAGCGAGGCTGAACAAGATATATATACAAAAGATAGAAAATGAAACAAAATGTTTTTTCAAAAATCCCACAAATATCTTTCAAGTTTGGCTCACTAATTTAATTAATGCTTAAGAAAATCGGGCCATTTTATCAACGTACTGATTTTTCTCAAGTATTAATTAAATCATGTCCCCAGCAGAGTCGCCACTGTGGGCTACCACAGCCCCGGGTGGATCGGGGCGGCCCGAAAAACGCACGCCTTGTTGAATTTTAAAAATTTGATGAGTCGCCACCCAGATTTGCGGTTCGCCACCTGAGAAACCGTTTTGATTTGAAAATGATGGATTGAATTGAAAACCAGAGATTTGAAAAGGGTTCGAAAGCCATGTTACGAGGGGGGAAGGGTTTTACGGCACCCCCCTCACCCGATTTGAAATCGGTCTCTACTAAACATTTGTGGGATTTTTCAAAAGATCTTGTTTCATCAAATCACTTAGCAGGTATCCACAGGTATATCAAGTACAGAGGGGTGCATGCATGTGCATATATATAGTGAATTAATGAAAAATGATGAAGAAATGCAAAATGACATGAAGCTGGGAACCCTGTTACTGATCTCACTCTCGAGCGCTCGGGAGCACTCCCGAGCGCTTGGGAGTGTTGCATGCCCAATCCCGCAAGTTTTGTTAGTACGACAGAATACAATGCTGAAAATATATACTGAAATAATCTTAAACACATTATAGGCTCAACAGAGGACATGATAGACTGAGATCGGATCCCATTCTCCCAAGCCATGCATCCTTGCCTTTATGAAAAGTGATTTAACAGTTATAAGAGACAAGAAGGGATGCATGCATGGACATCCAGAGACAGTAGAATGGCCAAACTGGAAGAAAGATGGACTGAGGTTGCAAGCAGACACTCCCGAGCGCTTGGAAGCGATCCCGAGCGCTTGGGAGTGATCTACACCCCAGAAGTGATTTCAACCAAATAATACCCTCATTGTACTATGTTGGTACACTGGATCTTATGTCTTTGAAATATGAACGAGGTTTCTCTTTTTAGATCCAGACCAAAACTCTTTTGCATGCCCTTAAATGAAGACCATCTTCTTTATTTTTCTCTAAAAAGGCAGATCGTATGTACCCACACACCTCAAAAGAGTTAAACTGTTTTAAAACACACTCCACTCCCCATGCATGTCCATTTAAATGCTTAAAAGAGGGAAAAATGGACTGGAGCCACTCTCGAGCGATCTAGAGTAGTCCCGAGCGCTCGGGAATGCTTCCAGTAAGCTTAGTACAGAAAACACATTCATACCCATTTGCTCTTGTAGTTAAACTAAGATCAAATGAGTTCACAACCAGTATGAGGAGCTGGCATGAGGCCTTGATCCCCCTCAGAAGTAGAAAAATGGTAGACTTTAGGTATAAAATGAGATTTTGTACCTTTGTGCTTGACTTGAACTTCTTGGACTGACTTGAATGCTTGAGAATGGGTAGAAAACAGTAGGAAAATGGAGTAGATGAACTAGAGATTTGAGGCTTTTGAAGTACTTGAAGATTGTTTGAAAACTTCCTTTGAAAACACAAGTTTTGGAAAATATTTGAGAGAAGTTTGAAAGCTGAAATTCTCAGAAAACAGGGGAGAGGGTGAGAAGAATTTCGTGCCCCTTGTGTGGTTGAACATGAGGGTATATATGGGGGAGTGGAAAATGAGTTTGAAACTTGAAAAATAAAAGAAAATCAAATGGAAAATGGTTTTGGGGGGGGGAGAAATGACATGATGAGATTCCTGCTGGCTCAGGCATGCTTCTATTTCGTGCAGGTTTGAATGGAAGGTTTGAAAAGTTTGATAAAAAGTGGTCAAAGGCCGAGCTCAACATGCACTGGTCTGTCAGCACTCCCAAGTGCTCTAGAGTGGTAGTCCCGAGCGCTTGGGAGTGTTCCCGAGCGCTCTAGAGTGGCAGCCCAACTTCAGAAGGGCACCACGGACACTCCCGAACTCGGTTTTGGGTGTTTTTCAAAGCGTTGGAAAGCTCGTTAAGTCCTCTTTCTAACCCAATTGGTTTCATTCAAAGTTATTTTATAGGCTGAAATTTGTGCCAATTTTACCCTCAGGGTGTCAGGAAAAAGGAATGTTTTGGTTTTAAAAAAAATGTCCAAGAAGCGTCGTCCAAGTTTTCCAAGGCCTGTTTTGATTCAATTTCATCATTGGGGGGCCTAAAGGCCACAAATTAAAGATGATTAATAGGTCCAAATTGGGGTGACTACACATGGTTATATTAAAACCTTGTAATTATGATTCTTGGCTGGAAATCCTACTAAACTAATATAGTTAGTTCTTAACCAACTCGTTAGAATAACTTAACTACCGTTTAATCTAGTCAATGCCTCCTAACCCTTGGCCAACATATTGAATCCTTGAACCTTATGAACCTCTCAACCGTAGATGAACTTTTTGAACCTTTTAGCTTTTAACCATTGGTCGATAAATGTTAGGGTAATCTTTACCCATTGGAGAATAGGAAAACTTAGATTATTCTACCAAAAGTACATTACTAGATTTGTTAAGGTACACTTATATAGTTATATATAGACTTATATACATATGATCAAAAGTACATATATACTTTATTCAAGTATAATACTTTCTATCTTTACCCATTGGTTAATAACCGCTAGGAGAATTATTACCCAATGGATAATAGGTTAAGTCTTGCCAAAGTACTAGGAATTATTAATTTAGTCTTTCATTAGATTTTCCATGTGATTGAAAGACTAAAATAAATATAAGTACCTTAATTATTTAATGGGTGTACTTAGTACCATGGTTTATTTAATATATGTATTAGTATTATTATATTGGAAACATGTGCCTAATTGGACTATTTTAATAAGGAGACTTGATTTGGAAAATCTACTTAGATTATGTAGTACTCTAGGTACATACTTATATATATATATATATATATATATATATATATATATATCTATATGTACTTGAATGTTATATATATATAGTACACATGTGCATATTAGAATTGTTTATTAGGAAATCCTATTAGATTATATGGTAGTACTAATATATGTATATATATATATATATAGTATTTTGATACGAACAGTAACAAAGCAGGGAATTGACTGGTGTGATTGGAGACCTTATACATAGTGGAGAAGTAGTTTACTTGATCCATTAATTCATCAGGTAAAATGTCTGGAATGGCTCCATTCTGGTGCCACCATCTATTGAACCATGAAGGGATTACTGAGTTGAATTTGTGGTCATACTGGATGAACCACGAGTGAGTGAAAGCTTCATTTTCATGAAGGAGTATTCTGAACCAGGAATCAATGTAATCATAATAGTTGTATTCAATAGGATGATTAGGGAGTTTCCTGTGAACAGAGGGATGTCCCCATTCATCAAGGCTGACTATGTTATGGATATAAAGAGAGTGGTAAATCACTTTATTGGGATTATTCTTATCAGTGATTGGTTTAATCAAAATGGATTTATGGAGCTGGAGAATATCTCTGTAAAAAGATAGGGTTTTATTAGGATGTGCAGGAACAAAATGCCATCCTGGCGGGAAGAATATATATATATATATATATACACATATGTATATATATTACAAGCGAGAGAGAGAGAGGAAGAGAAGGAGAGAGAGAGAGAGAGAGGGAGATTGGGTAGTACCTAGCCTGGATCTTCTTGCATGCTACTTTGGTTGAATACAATCCAAGATTGTATACTTCTTCAAGCCAAATCTTTGTACAATTGTCCTTAAATGTGCAAAGTATTAGCCAAATCTTGTACAACCCTCATTTCCTTCACCAAAATCTTCTATAATCCCATCCAAGTACCAAATCTATAGCCATGCAAGCCTAGAACTAGGTCTTGATCTTCCAAGAAAGCATGACAAGGTGAATAAAAAATGAGATATGAAGAGGGAGAAAGAGAATCGGTTAGAGAGAGAGAGGGGAGACGCTTGGCCTATAAATAGCAAGCTCATTCCAGCCTCAACCTCACACCTTCACTCCTTGCTCCAACTTCTCTCTAGAAAGCTTAGTGTTCTTGCTTGTTCTTTGCCTATTCTTGCTTGTTCTTGAAGTTCTTTCCAAGTTCTCCAAGAAACTCATCGTAAGCCGCCACTCCACCACCCTCTCGATCCAAAAGTTCTAGTAGTGTTAGTCAAGACTTAGTTTCGAGAGAAACCTTTCTCTTTCGAAGCTATCGGAAGCTACCGTAGGAAGTTACTCCGCCCGACGTACCATCTTTCTCCATAGCTGTCACTACCGCCAAGAAGAACGGTAGAGTTTTCCGAACCTACTTCTTCTAAGTATAGAAAACTATATGTATATTGTATGATAAGCTTATGTTGAAATGAATGTAGATTATCCCTATCTACTTCTCCTAAGTATACGTAGAATATTCTTTACTCATTAGTCCTAAGTATAGATAAATGCATGATCATATTGTATGTTATGAGCGTGATTGAAAAGTATGTAGAATTCTCCGTCCCCACTATCTCTAAGTATATGTAGACTATTCCTAACCACTTTCTCTAAGTGTAGAGTTTAATGATATGTAGATAACCTTATCTCGCTTACCCTAAGTATATGTTAAAAGATAAAATGTTACCACTTGATTTGAAGTATTCGTATTTTGATCTTCAAGATGAGCATGAAATTGTTTATGTGTTGCTTGCATTACTTGTGGTTGTAGAGAAAGCATAAGTGATTATCACTACAAAGGGGTCCGTACATGTGGCGTTATGCTTTTAGTGATTAGATGAGCATGATTTAGTGATATAGAGTTGGATGATCTTGCTAGTTTAGATTTCAATGAATGATTTATGATTATTTGCGTAAAAAGTCCTACTGCGGAGTCTATTCATGAAAACGAGACACGGAAATCAAGAAAGTAGAAACATGACATCTAGGGTGTATTAATGACAAGGTGTGTTTTGAAATCGCAATGTGGCCGGACTTGCCCATTGTGGGGTCATGTTTGCAAAGGATAAAATATTTTTTTGAAACTACATAATGACCGAGTGAGATAATCATTATGTGGTGTGTGTGTGTGCGCCAATGGGAACCCAGTGCGGCGGAACCATTGTGAGGATACTCGGGAGACCGGAACAGCGGAACCGAGGTTGGGGGTGTGGCTTGGTTATCCGCGGAGAGGAGCCAATGCTAATGTGTGCCAATGGGAACCCGGTGTGGCGGAACCATTGTGAGGATACTTGGGAACCCGGAACGGCGGAACCGAGGTTGGGTGTGTTAAAAGTGAATTTTTGAAATGTTATTCGAAAATGTTGTTTTATAAAGTGGAAAAATGTAGACATGGTCTACGATGAGTCGCGTAGGAGAAACACGGACAACATGGACACCAACGATAGATAGCAAATGTGGATGTGTAATTGTTATCTGTTCATTAAGAAGCATATTAAGTTTGGAAATCGTCAACTGTATTATCTCTTGCTTGTAAGGTAAGGGTTAGTGGGTTTGGATTATTCCATTGAGCTTTGTAGCTCTCTGCGGATAACCAAGCCATACATCACCATGGTTCCGCCACCACGGATTCCCATTGGAACACACACAGCCTCAAAATGGTTCCGCCACCACGGATTCCCATTGGAACACACGCAGCCTCACAATGGTTCCGCCACCACGGATTCCCATTGGAACACATCCAGCCTCACAATGGTTCCGCCACTCCAGATTCCCATTGGAACACACACAGCCTCACAATGGTTCCGCCACCACGGATTCCCATTGGAACACACACAGCCTCACAATGGTTTCGTCGCTCCGGATTCCCATTGGAACACACACACCCATCACATAATGATTATCACACTTGATCATTATGTAGTTTCAAAAATATTTTATCCATGTTACCCACCACGAATTCCCATTGGAACACACACAGCCTCGCAATGGTTCTGCCACCACGAATTCCCATTGGAACACACACAGCCTCACAATGTGTGGGCAGCATGCCTTTGGTAAAAGGATTTTGTTCCTTTTGTGCCAAAGCGGCCCGAAAATCGAGGGAGCACGAGCAGAGAAGCAAGCGCTCGTAAATACAGAGTCGCCACTCGGGTTTGAAGGTCTGACACCCAAGGAACCGTATTTCGAAGCACCTGCCGCGCTATTTGATTTGAAAAAGTGAAGGAACCAGTCCGTCATAACCATATCTGAGTTCGGGAGCCAGGTTACGAGAGGGGAAGGGTTTTAAGGCACCCCTCTCGCCCAATCCGGAGATCGGTCTCTACTTAGGCATTTTGTGAAAACTTTTGTAATTCTTCATATATTAACCAATTTTTAGCCAATTAGGGCGGGGGAACAGTTAATCGGGGATTAAAATTGTAACACGATTTGCAAGATGTGTTTGTGTTGAGCATGGATGGACGGAATACTATGAAAATGGGATAAAACTTAACCCTCTGATTAGATCATCAAAACTGCGCAAGGCATTATCATGCCATACACAATGGCCAACTTTGCATGCATGGATCTACGTACATGCAAAGAACCATCACGCGACACTCTTAAGCCATCGCGCGAGTATTTGTATCCCACCACAGGTTGAATTTTATCCCCTTCTGGTCTTTGGAAGGACCAGTGCTCACCCAGGGGGCAAACCAAGCAGTTTTATATGTACTGGAGTGTAAACAATATTACAAACAGGAAGAACTAAATTAGAAACACAACCCCTAAACAGTGGGGGTGAATAAACAAGGGCTTAAACCCTAGCTGCCATGCAAGGGGCAACTACTGGAAATCAGAGAACCATCGTGCGAGACAATAGAACTGTCTCGCGAGGGTTCTGACTGAACTTCCAGGAATTGCTTTGCATGTTTGGGGCTTTGATACATATTCAGAAGAAACCCAAGGACAGTCCAAACCAATCAAAATAGCAAACTAAGCTAAACTATGTATTTTAGCATACAACATAGTGAACTTACACTTAAACATGCTTCAAAACAGTAAAAACAACATATGAAACTCAAAGGCCAGCATCCCCTTCCCCACGTGGTCCATTCTCACACTGACAGAAGTGTCGCACGAGTATGCAGAACCATCGCGTGAGGGTTACTTGGTCCACAGTTTCTTGTAACCCTACTGACTTTAGGGCCAGGACTGGTATTGATTACCAGCCTTGGCCCTGCCAGCCCCCCTCAAGGATCAAAACAAAAAGCAGGTAAATGTTTATACCTTTGCTTGAGTTGTTTTTTGAAGTGGTGAAGTGGTTTGAACAAGGTGGTGTAGCTTGAGGAATGAGTGTATGTAGAGCACAAGAGTGAGAGAATAACAAGTGTGGTTGAGGGTTTGTAAGCTTTTTTGCTTGATTTTTGGTAACCCTTTAGCTTTAGAAGCATGGGGGGTATTTATACGCCAAAGGGAAGGCAAGGGGTGGTGAAGGACTAAGCCTAAACACCAGCCAACAAGGCTGGCCAGCCAAGCTTGGTGGAGAAGGTGGCCAACAAGGTGGGAGGTGGTTACATTGGAAAGTGCCATCCATGCAGTCCACAACAGCTGTTCTGGTGGAAAACGGGATTCTACAGCCCCATAGACCCCCTGATGATCACAAAATTCAGCTAGAAAAAGGTGATGGGGATAGGATAGAACCATCGCGCGAGGGTCAACAGTCAACAGTTTGATTTTGACCCACACCTGGCAAACTGTCCATCGCGAGTGTTCCAAAGGCACGCGCGATGGTCAAACCTCGACTAGGGTTTTGACCTAGGGCTTTGAGGTTCAAAAGGTTTAAGAAGGGCTCTGAACACTCCAAGGTCAAACCATTGCAAACTCAATGGTTCCGCCACCATGAATTCCCATTGGAACACACACAGCCTCGCAATGGTTCCGCCACCACAGATTCCCATTGGAACACACATAGCCTCACAATGGTTCCGCCACCACGGATTCCCATTGCAACACACGCACACACCACATAATAACTACCACATCTAGCCATTATGTAGTTTCAAAAATATTTTATCGTTTGCAACGCACAACCCCACAATGGGCAAGTTCGGCCACATTGCGATTTCAAAACACACCTTGTCATTAACACACCCTAGGTGTCATGTTTCTACTTTCTCGATTTTTGTGTCTCGTTTTCATGCATAAACTCCGCGGTAGGACTTTCCATATAACATAAATCATTTAATAAAATCTTGAAACTGAACTAGTAAGATCATCCAACTCTATATTACCAATCATGTTCACTCATTGCTTAACACAACCACAATAATGGAAGCAACATGTAAGTAATTTATAACCATCTTAAAGATCAAATACAAATACTTCAAGTCAAGTGTTAAATTTACTTTTCGAAATTCGTTCTTACTTTCTTTATGAGAAGTTCAAAACAACACATGTTTGTTGAAGTACGAGCCATTTATTCAATCATTAGCCGAGCAAGTACACTAATCATCATGCTTTCCAAACATTATAATAAATGACTAACTTCGAGTTATACTCTGAGATAGTAAGTAGAGATATCCTTCATGTATTACAAATGATACACATTTCTATTTATACTTAGAGTAGGGCTAAGATTACTCTACCTTGATCAAAAACTAGTCAGGGCCGAATAAGCTAGTTAGAAAATTCTACGGGCGGTGAAACTCGTAAATTCGGACCAAACTTTGGATGGCTGTAACTCGGTCAATATTTGGCCGAATAAGATCGTTCTTGGGTCAAAATCGAAGTTCTAGAAGTGATCTACAACTTTTGTGAAGGAAGTTGATTCTAGAAATTACTTTAGGTAGGAGAAAAATGGTGATAAAGGAAGTGACAGTTTGTTGTCTGGAACTGGAAATCCGAGATTTTTACTGAACTTTGGATGTCAATAGCTTGGTCATTTCTTGACCGATTGGGGTGGTTCTTGGATCTAACTTGAAGGTCTTGAAGTGCTCTACAACTTCCCCGAAGAGAGTTGGTTCTAAAAACTATTTTAAGTAGGAGAAAAATGAGGATTTGCGAAGGGCAGTAGGCTGACTGGAAAACAGAAATGGTTTCTAGAGAGAAGTGAGAGCAAAGGAGTGAAGGTGTGAGTTGAATGGTGAGAATGGGCATGCTATTTATACGCCAAGGTTTGGCTTATTATCCAATGGATAAATTTTCCCCTACAATTATTGTCCAATGGATAAAGGTTTGCTTGAACAACTTCTACCTAGTTTTAGGCAGGTAAGGCTAGGTTTTGGTACTTGGATTTGATTATGGAAGATTTTGGTGGAAAAAAGGAGGATTGTACAAGATTTGGCTAGTAATTTATGCATATAAGGACTAGTGTACATAGATTTGCTTGAAAGAAGTAAATCACCATAGATTGTAATCTAGTCAAAGTACAATGGAAGATCAAGGACAAGGTACAACACAATCTCTCTCCCTCTTCCTTTCTCTTTCTCTCTCTCTCTCTCCCTCACCCTCTTTCGGCCACTCCCTCTCTCTCTCTCTCCCTCTTGTACTTTGTATAGTATATATATATATATATATGTACATCTATATACAAGTAAACACACACACACACATATATATATATATATATATATATATATATATATATAATAGAACTTATGGTACTATGTGATCTATTAGATTTTCAAGTATAAAGATTTTCAAAATAAACTAATCAAATGTGCATATGTTTGCTTGCAATATTATATATATATATATATACACACACATATATATACGCAATCTAGGTAGATTTCCAAATCAAAATTCCTATTAAAATAGTCCGATTAGGCACATGTTTCCATTATAATATTACTAGTACATATATTAAATAACACAAGGTACTAAGTACATATATTTATAATTGTACTTAGAAGATCTAAGCTGATAAATTTATAAGCTTTCAAGCACATGGAAAATCCAATGAATGACTAGTTTAATGGATCCTAGTACTTGTTGGCAAAATTAAGCTATTATCCAATGGGTAATAATTCTCCTAACGGTTATTGACTAATGGGTAAAGAATGGAGTACTTTCTACACTTAAATAATACTTATAAGCACTACAAGAAAAATGAGAATATGTGACGAAATGGTGGTGAGGAAAGTAGTTTTCGTCTCCAAATATACCTATTTTGTGAGGAAAATATTTTTTCGTCACCAATTAAGAGTGTAGAAAAATTTAAGGTGAGGAAATTTTATTTTGTCGCAAAAAACAGTTAATCAGTGACGAAAAAATAAATTTTGTCAACAAAAGAGTGGACAAAAAAATATAAGGTGACGAAAAAATAAATTTCGTCACTAATCCGTTTCCTCCACATATACTTGCAACCATTTTGTGACGAAATAATTCCTCACAAAAGGAAATACTTTGGGTGACGAATTCTTTTTGTCTTCCATTTTAAAGAGGGGATTTAGGGGTGTCAAACGGGCCGGGTTAGCATGGGCATGGCACGAGCACGACACATTTGAAGGCGACATGGCATGGCACAAGCACGGTTTAATCCTAGCATGGCACAACATGACACGGTCTTAGTGGGCACGCAGCAGACACAAGCATGAAAGTGAGCGGAACGACACAGTTTTAGACGAGCACGACACGAAAGCGGGATGGGGCATGAGTTACCACATGGCACGACTCAGCACGAGCACGAAAGTAGGACGGACATGGCACGACACAACATGGTCCTAGTCGGGCACAACACGGTTCTCGTCGGACATGGCACGACACGGCACAAGGCATGGAAAAACAAAAAAAAATACATGTTAATAAATAAACAAGGGATTTCAGATTATACTTTACTTTATTTCTATGTATTTTTTGATAAACCAATAATTTATTAATATTTCCTTTTTATTTAACTAAAATAAGCTTTTAAAATATTATATATGATTAGGAAAATTTGAATCAAAATACATTGTGTTTTATCTAATAAAGATTTTTAAAAAAATATCAATCTTTTTTTGGTGAAAATTAATTATTTTTTGTTTTTGTTAGTGAATTATATCAAGTTAAAAAAAACTTTTCAAAATAAGGGGAGAAAATGTTTCAAACACTGGTCTTGGGAAAAAGAAGCCAAAAACTTAACCACTCCACGTCTCCACCAACCAAATGGCTTGTGATCGTAACACAATCACGATGACAATGATCGATATCGTTCATTTTGTCTTTCTTGGTGTTTTAATCATTCTCATTAATATTTTGGTCTATCGGATTTTGAAAACTCTTTCATCGGGACGCGGAATCATTGTTTGCCTTGGGAAAAAAGAAAGAACAAAAAATGAAAGGGAAAAAAAAAGAACAAAGATTGCTGCCATTGCGAATGGCCAAGATGAGTCCGGTGACTCGAACCGATGTGGTCTGAATTGGGGCCTCAATGCTTTACCACCATACCCAAGCCTGAGTTCGTGTCTACTTGTTTGCATATGTTATATATACAACCTTTAGTAAAGTTTTATATAAGTAACTTTTTAATGTCTGATTAAGTATGTAAGGATGAGTAATTTACTTCATTCTTGACAAGAATAACCTAATCTCTCCCACGTAAAAGTTATACGATTCTAATTTTTTAAAAATAACTCAGGCGGCCATCAAGTGGTGCATTATAAGACTCTAATGTCTTTGGAAGCACCAAATATGTTTCAATCATATGGTTTTCGACATCCGATTATCATCTATTCGGGGGAGAATGATAGATTTGATAAGACGTTAAATCGTAACGGTTTAGATCGAACATTTGAAAAAATGAGTCTGCAGCTACCTTTCAAATTTATACATTAAACTTACTTGGTTCTAAACCAAGGTATTCTGCTATAGTTTAATGGACTCTAGCCACACGATCACGAAAAATTATGATGATCCATACCGTTAATTTTGTTATTCTTAGTGTTTTAATCATTTTCACAATTTTTTTAGGTCCATCGGGTTTTGGAAACCCCTTTATCGGGACGTAGATTTATTAATAGAAAAATGTTATTATGTACGATCAAGTATATAACGATGACCAATTTACTTCAATTTTGGCACAATTGATAGAATCTCTCTCACATAAAAGATAGACAAAACTGATTTTCAAAAAACAGCTCAGACGGCCCTCGAGTGATGCTTATAGGACTCTACGAGAATTTTTCGTTATTTGGTGCATGGATCATGGTGTGACTTATGCACATGATCAAAACTTGGTTGGTATATATTGAAAGAGAGATGAGAAACGACAAGCCCACAACTCTCTCTCTCTCGCTCTCTCTCTCTTTCTCTCATCCGTAACAAGAGAGATGAGTTCTGGTGCCCTATTTCGAAGGAGCTCATGAGGGACCCCGTTAGTGTCGCCACCAGTCAGGTTAGGGCTCATCTAGCAATTTGGATTTTCCTTTGATACATCACAGAATTTATTCTTCCTTTTTCTTGTTTCTTCAAAGAGGTATTACAAGTTGTGTCAGTTCTTTCCTCATGGTATGCGTATAGATGTATTTATACATATGGATCTCCAAGCCTCCCTCTGTTTGGTAGCCACGAATAACTTATGATATTGTTTTTTCTAATAGATCTAGTTCATATTCCCTTTACGAGGATTTAAGGCCTTGGGATTCGGACTAGAACGATATGATCGAGCAAGCGATGAAGATGGGATCTGTGCTCCTCGAAGCCGTTAAGATGGCTGTACTCCTCGTACCAAAGCTGGTAAGATGGGACAAAGCCCTTCTCTTCTGTATGTTTCTTTTTCTCCTTCTTTTTTTTTTATTACCGCATTGCTGGTTTGATCTGTTTTAACAGTTGGGTTTTTGTGTGGGTGTGATTGTAGTATTCGGTGGATGAAGCAGCTACGGGCTGAAACAAATATGTTGCGGTTGTTGTGTGCGTATGGGCACCAAGTGTTTGATGTTATTCCTCAAAGAAACTGGTACTTAATTTCTTTTTTTGTTCATTTTTCCCATTGTGGTTTCATATATAATGCATAGCTTTCAATCTTTATTTTGATTGCCGAGGAGGAATCATCATACGAAAGAGATAGAATGGTCCACACATGTTTTGGTTCTCACATGTTTGCAATTGTTTGCTTTTACGGTACTGGCTTTTATCCTCAATATCGGATCAAATATGTTTGATGTTTTGGAATCTGAATTCTGATTGATAGTCTATTTTAAGGAATTGGTTGGCCGCCTGGGGTGCCTACCTGTAAACCAAACCATTCACCATTGAAAAATCCTTCGGTGTCACTGCTACACCAATTTCCGATGACCATCCGAAAAACAACTCTACCACCACCACCTTCTCCACCGATCTCAGCTCCACTCTGTTCTCTAGGCTCTCAATGAATGTAGTTGCGCTCACGGCACAACACGGCAGGACATGATTTAAAAAGGCACGACACGACACACGATTAAGTAAACGGGCTGGCATGGCACGACATGACACGATAAAAAAGGCTTTCAATGTCCTTAACCAAACAACTTGGATAGCGGGATTTCATGCTCTGTAACTGGAGCAATCAATTGATCTCTAAAGTGAACTGGAACTGGAACCTTAGATTGAATGGCTAGATTACGAGTAGGCATGGCATCCACTTTTCCATCGAAAGCAGTCCTTAATAACCCAACATAGTAACCCAAAATCTCCTGCTTCACTGCCTTAGGATCACCAATCAAACAACCACTAGAATCAATAAGACTTAGAATGGTATTTCTAGCTCTATGGGAACACATTTTCTGGTGAAAGTACTTAGTTTTGGTCTCCTAAAGCCAACCATTTCACTCTAGACTTATCTTTCCAAAAAGATTCTTCAGCCATCCTTAGCTCCACATTTATTCAACTGGACCTCCAGAACTGTTAAGAACATTCTGCCACTGAGCAGGAAACATAAGACCTACTATTAGGTTTAAGAAGCAGGTGGTGAGGCTTGAACCCTCACTAGTCACTTATGGTTACAGAAGAATGCTCCTTCGTTTGGACTTCAGGACTCTCCTTCGTTCGGACTTCAGAGTTCAGACATTTGATGGGTGTGACGTTATTGTAAACTGCAATGATAATGATAAATGACCAATGAAGTATGTTGCATATGTTTTAGAGTAAAAGATGGTCTTATGTAATCACCTATTGGACCATGTTTTGGCATTCTGCTTTTGCACATTTTCTGCTCTTGGTGAGGGTGGGTTGGGTAGATAAGAGTCACATTTGGCATCATCTATTGGTACAAGTCTGATGCATCTTGAAATGATTGTTGATTGTCTCAAGGAGAATTCTACCCATTCATGCGAAATTTCCTCCACAACAATGTTGTAGCAATGCGTTTATGAAATTGTAAATATCCACTTTGATCGGTTGTTTGCTTTTACAATGAGAGGACCAAATCAGTATAGTATTTTCGTATAGAAATTTCACATTGTTTCTGCTTGTGTATGTTGATTTTCTCATTCTCAAGGATTAAGGGAACCATGTAGTTAAGCCTCGTAATACTCTTAATTCCTTCGTCGGTTATGCAGAGATGGAGCATGTATGAGGTTTATAATTGAGAAAATTTTGTTTGGGATTCAAAAAAGGAGGAACCTAAGAAGCACGTGTTTGACACTTGCTAAGATGTGTCGGACACGCGAAAATATGTCTTATTTGTATTTGTTCAATAGTTTTTTAGAACCGGATACTCATTGCCTCGTTGGATCTTGGGGGACGCATATGTCCATCACTTAGACATGGATGAAACATGTTACAAGTTTGTTGAAAGGAGCGTTGGATTCAATGGTAAAATGAGAACAATGTAGATTTGTACCTATTAATATCTCATTCTCTTCACTTATTAGTCTTCGAATGATTGTGTTATATAATTGATGTATATTTATGCTTGGAATACTTTTCTCCTTGTGATGGCAGTTATATTGGTGCCCACTGTATGGTATATATTCACATACTATGTACCCATTTGTAATATGCATGTAGGCATCTTAAAATTGCTAATGTCTTCAAGGCAATTTTTTATTTGGCATTTTGGCATTTCAACATGTCCATATCCTGTCCATGTCTGGGCTACTTAGGTTCCATGCAAATTGGGGAGTAACTAATGTAGTACTGTTACTTAATCTAACTTTAGTTTCTACCACTCCCATTATAGACAACTTATGATACAAGATAAGGGCTTTAACCACTTGCTGTTTAAGGGGATTATTAAGCCCCCTTATATTTCAAGCTCCGACTTTGAATGTTTAAGAGGAAGACGCTGTATCACCCCTTCCCTTACCAAGAGGACCAACAGAACCTTTAACCACTGCTTGCACAAGTTTCTAAACACCGTTAGTGTGACCTTTCCCTTCTTTTTAGGGGGAGAAACTTGAAGGCAAACTCCTCATCAGTAGGCAAAGTAATTGGCTCAGCCCCTGAGTCTGGCTTATCCTCACCACTATCTAAATTCTACAAAACAGAGAAACTATTCACAACTTTGGTACCAGAAGAAGACACCAAAGAATCCAGCACCTTAAGATAAGCGGCCCCATCAATCCCAGCCTTCTTCTTGATGTCCACAATTGTAGGAATCCTCTCAACCGCCCCGTCAGCAAGTATGGAAATAGAAACAGGAGAGGCTGATGCAACAACACCAACCACATCATTCACTATAGGTGACACAACTTTAGCAACAATAGGAGCAACATGAGTTGGTTTTACAACCCACACCTATGGTTTAGATTTCATAGGAACAGCCTTAGACTGACAAGTCATATGCCTAAACACCTTACAGGACTCACATTGTAACAGTCTCCAGGGATACCACACTCTGATATTAAAAACAGCCCCGTAAGGTAATGTCAAATCAAAACTATCAGGCAGAGTAGAAGATGTGTCTATTTCCACACAAATTTTAGCATAACTAATCCGTTTGCATGACTCTGTGAAATGATTTGCATACAATGGTCTACCAATGGCACTAACCAATGGTTACACAAAAATAGTCTAGTTACACAATGCCGTCTTGAGTTAATAGTAATGGACACCTAAATAGTGGTCTAACGGCTGCACTTCCAGGTTGCTGGTTCAACTTCCACATCCCCTCTCTCTCTCCCCAATTGTTTTTGATTTGTTTTCTCTGTATAAGGGTACCAAACAGCTTTCGTGTACCAAAATAGAGGGGTTTCCACCTCGTTACGGCGGGGACACAACATGGACACGCGGGGGGCACAACATATATGGGGACAGCTCCTTAGGTGTATAAAACCTTGGCATCCACACAACACACCAGTAATGAAATCCACACACACGCACACCAACACACACACCACACCACACCTTTAGAGGACACAACACACCTTTTTTTTTTTTTGATAAGACGACACAACACACCTTTAACGGACACAACTCACACCAACACACATCTTTAGTGGACACAATGCAGCCAACACACAACCAAAATACTGTGTGTAGATTGAATACACATAAGGTGTGTGCAGATTGTTAAGTTTCCATAATGTTTTGTGTTCTATTAACATCATAACCAAAATACTTTATCCTACTTTTTATTTGTGCAGATTGAATACGCATAAGGTTGGTAGCGGAGAAGATGGTATATATACACTCTTCTATGTAGACTTTTTGTTTGGATATATGTTTCTATGAAGACTCCTTTTTTGGATGAAGGTCCGAGTCTTCTTTTTTGGACATATGCTTCTATGAAGAGTCCTTTTTTGGATGAAGTTCCGAGTCTTCTTTTCTAGATACACGCTTCTATGAGACTCCTTTTTTGGTTGAAGTTCCAAAGTCTTCCTTTTTCATTTTAACGATGCTATCGAACTATAATGAACATATATGGTATTGTCTACCTTTCATGTTTTTGTCATGGGAACATTGATGCTTTAAATCTTATGGTTGAATGGACATTTGGTGTAGAATACATAGTTCTTGAGGTTAATGGATGTCTAGTTTGACTCATGATTATATTGGTTATGAAGATGTGTTGGCTATTATGGTGTAACTTATAATTCATTTGTTTGGCTGAGTATTGAATTCCAAAATGAATAGGATAATATTGTCATGTAAGAAGAGTGTTAGTGGCAATTTATTTTGTCATTTTTACTTCCTATACACATACTTAAGGTGGCAAATTTTTATCACCAAAGATGTTTCTCTGATCAACTTTTCAATGACTATATCTTTCATCACTAATTGGCTTTAATTGAAGATTTTAGGTGACAAAATATTTTGTCACAATTATTATTTTTAATTAATTTCTTCGGTGACGAAACTTTTTTTGTCACCTATGTACTCACATTGTTCAGTCACATGCCATAATTAGTGACGAAATTGAAAATGGGTGACAAATAAATATTACAATGGTGACGAAATATTTTGTCGTCAAAAAGAATAATAGGTGACAAAAAAATTTCGTCACCAAGTGATTTTTTTGTGACGAAATTTTTCATCGTCAAAAGACACCATAGGTGACGAAAAACAAATTTCGTCACGAGGTAGGAATCCTCAACAACATTTAGTCGACAAATTTCTTTTCGTCACGCATACTATTTGTCACAAAAAACTTGCAATTTGTGACAATTTTCATTTGTCACCCAATGCAATTTTTCTTGTAGTGCAGTCCTTTAAAACTTGTGTATATAAAATCTAGTAAAGTACTATTGGTAAAAAAACTAGGTTTCCTATTGTCCAATGGGTAAAGATTTTCCTAGCATTTATCGTCCAAAGGGTAAAAGCTAAAAGGTTCAAAAGGTTCATCTAGGGTTGAGAAGTTCATAAGGTTCGAAGGGTTCAAGAAGTTCACCAAGGGTTTGGAGGAAGTAACTAGATGAAATGGTAGTTAGGTTACTCCAACTAATTGGTTAAAAACTAACTATATTAGTCTAGTAGGATTTCCAGCCAGGAATCGTAATTATAAAGCTTCAATCTAATTATGACGGATCGTTAGCAAATAGAAAGGATTTATAAACCGTCGAAGACTTCAAACGAGATTTTTATAAGTCAATAACGACGGATTTTTGGATATAAAAATGAAATCCAAGTAATTAAATAAAATTTAAATTTTTAACGAAATTTTTATTGACCAAACATCAGGGTCGTTACAGATATGCAGTCCGAGGAGATCATCGGGAGGTGCCCCTGGCTAGACTTGCCCAACATGGCTATCAACTCATCGGGTTTTGAAAGGATGGTAATCGCCAGCTGGCGAGCATCACCTTCTATATTCCAGGCTGTACACTCCGTTAATTTGGCATGAGCCAGGGTCTGCACAAGGCCGAGTGTGGGCAGCATGCCCTGGAATTTTTGGATTCCAAAGTGCAAGCCTTCGGGAATTTCGTTTCCCGAAGCAAGGGCCCATAATCGAGGGAGCGCGAGCGGAGAAGCAAGCGCTCGCAAAAACACAGAGTCGCCACTCGGGTTTGAAGGTCCGACACCCAAGGAACCGTATTTCGAAGCACCTGCCGTGCTGTTTGATTTGAAAATATGAAGGAACCAGTCCGTCATAACCATATCTGGGTTCGGGAGCCAGGTTACGAGAGGGGAAGGGTTTTAAGGCACCCCTCCCGCCCAATCCGGAGATCGGTCTCTACTAAGCCATTTTGAAAACATTGTGATTCTTCTTCTTCTTAACCAATTTTAGCCAGTTAGGGCGGGGGAACAGTTAATCGGGGATTAAAACTGTAACAATTTGCAAGATGTGATAGATGGCATGGATGAGCAGTTAGTATAGGATGAGAACAGACTGCTGTGGGTTTTTACAGGCTGAGCCCATAACCCACAACTCTTATCCTCAGACCTTCTGGGCTCTGGAAGGACCAGTACACACCCAAAACAAACCAAGCAGTTTATAGTAGTTATAATATACAGTTTAAAACAATTCTAAAAGGCTATAGTGTAAGGACCCGTAATTTTGGAGATTATTAAAAGGATTTATTCGATATTATAAATGAGGAAAAATGCGAAATTTATTGAGTTTATTTGATTTGGGGGTAATGTGTTAGGATTGTTATTTGAAGGAGTGTTTGTGCAATTTACATATAAGCTAGTATATAAGGTGTGTGTGTGTGTTGTAGGAGATAATTCTCCATCTCATTCTCTCTCTACCTCCCGACCTCTCTCTTTTCTCTCGGCTCTCTCTATCTCGGCTCTCTCTCACTCTCTTCCTCTCTCACTCAAAAATCGACCAAAACCCATACAAACCCACCTCCATTTGACCTTCCATCGACGTTGTTGAGCTTGAATTTCGTGGGTTTCGCTCGGAGGAGAGTATTCGACGGATCTTGAAGTTTTCGAAATCTAGGGCTTGCTCAAATCGCGTGGGTTTCGATCCTTGACTTGAGGTAGGGATTTCTTGCTCTTGTTATGTGTTTATAAGTTGATTGTATGCTTAGATCGTGCCTTAGTTCGTTGTTTGTTGTTGGATCGATGCCTTTCGAAAATCTGAAAATCGTCCTGCAATTTCCAGCTAGTACATGTACCTCGGTTTGTATTGGTACATGTACTGTTGAAGAAATTTCAGTTCTGTTCAGCTAGTACATGTACCTCGGTTTGTACTGGTACATGTACTAGCCGATAATTTCCAGGAAATGTTCCTTCTTTCGTGTTTTGAATCTCTATCACTTTTAACACACTCTAAACATTGTTAAACCATCCCGAAACTTGATTACTTGGGTTCCAATGATTCGTTAATCGTTTTAATCCCTTCGATATACGTTGAACGCAATCTTAGTGTCGTTATAAGTGGAATACGTGTCGTAAGGTTGTTTAAGAGTACGGTAAGCTATGTGGGGCTTTGAGATGAGTATAATAGGTAGATATGAGTTTGTCTAGTGATCCGAAGGGTATCGTAGAAGTTCGTATCCTCATGATTCGTCTTGTTGATTCTTCTAGATTCCATTGGTGATCGTTCTATAAGATTCTAGTTTAAAACCTAGTGTGTGGTGTGTCGTAGAGTTATTTTGTGGGTTCGATACGTAACGAAGGGCATCGTGTTACACTTAGAGGAATAAGTGATTTTAGGGTATTTATCAATGTACGATGTGACATGCTTATGAGTTGTATTCCATAGTGAATTTGGAAAACGTTATCCGCCTATATAATGAACGATGCTATGTGTGCATGATTGAATTGAGAATTTGAATGGAGGGTCCCGCAACGCAAGGTGTGGTAATGCGAGGACTCTAGAGGGCCCGCAACGCAAGGTGTGGTAATGCGGAAACCCAGGTGGAGAGAATTCACTGTAACGCAAGGTGTGGTAATACAGGTGAATGTCTCATTTAATGAATGGAAGTATGGTTGAATTTAGAAGTTTATGTCATTGTTTGGATTGTTTACTGGTTGAGATTGTGACCGTTAAAGAAAGAGATAAACGATTGATTTTATCGAAGTTTTTGAAAAGAAAGAAACTTGGTTTTTGGAAAAAGGATTTTATTGAAAATCCTCCTGTATTCTTGAGTGAATCAACGGTTCCGGTATTTGGGCGCAAATCAACGGATTCCGGCTATTCAAAACTCGAATCAACGGAGTTTGATCATTGAAGGTCATGTATTACTCTACACTACATCTATTTGAAAATAAAGGAATTTTTTTTCTGAAGAAGGATCAAAATGATGAATGAAGTAGATTTTGGTGATGAGTGACATGGAAAATGAGAAATGAGATTTGGGTGATGATTTGGAAAATGGGAAAGATTGTGGATTAAGACGAGATGTGGTAAATGGTTGAAGAACCTCTTATTGGTTTGTTATAATTGATGCGAGAGATAAGTGTGGAATCGTATGTGATGTTGTAAAACGGTTGTGAACTCGTGATTTGGTTTATAATGATTGATGTGGGAAACCTAATGGTTCGAGTTAGACGTGTGAGTTGATGAGTATTGCACATAGGATTTCTCGAGTCTTTTGGTCATAGCATGTTGTTCTTTGATTGTCATACGTACCTTGGGCATATCTGTCTATACTCGTTCTCTCTAAGGCATACTCAACATATTTTCTTATAACCTGTGTATAGATTTCTCTACTGGGCTAGTGTAGTTCAACAAAATCCTTCTTTTCAGGTTCTAAGCGCCGGACAATAGATTTCATGCCATGATGTGCTTGGACACGAAGATTTTGGAAGCCAACTTGACTTAGTTACTCACTCATCTTTTATTAGACTTGCTTTTGATTAAAGATGGTCTTGTAACTAATTCACATTTGAATTATCTTTTGACTCAAGTTGAAATGTTCTAAGTACTTTGCACTTGTATTTGACTCAATTTGGGCCATGGAGCCAAGGAGGTATTTCTTTAACCTTGGGGACTTGATTTGTAATTAAATAGGAGGGAAAGCTCATTTTGGTCGTTATTAGCCGTATGTGAGGATTAGTTATCGAAATGATCTATTTATTTATGTAAAAATCGAGGGCGTGACAAATTGGTATCAGAGCAATAGGTTTAGAACACCTCGAGACCGTGGGGAGACTTTTAGTCTCATGGGTTCAAAAGTCGTTGCATCTTTTTACAAAATCACATGTGTGCTTGCGTGAATGATATTAGTCCATCGATGTGTTAGTGCATTGGTACGACGGTAGATTGGCGTGGTGTTGTTATCCATGCTGGAAGGTCAGAGACTTGCATTATATAGCAGTATGATTAATGTTGATGACTTTTTTGTTATGCTTCGTAGTAAGATGTTTTCGAGACGTGGAGTTAGGTGGGGTGAAACCGGGGATCGTGATCACCAGGGTCGTAGTCCATATGGGGAGAATGAGGTGAATCAACGTGCTAGAGAAGAGGTAATGTTTCCTGAGATCGTTGAGTGTGCAAAGGGTGTTGAGACTCTGGAGGGTACGCAGGGCGGTGTGAATGTGGGAGAAGCTAGGCATCGAGTCGTTAGTGCAAGATCATCTTCTGAGAGTGTTGAGAGTTTAGGAGGCAAGAAATCGAAGGAACCAGATCAGTCTATGCAAGGCCAGCAAGGCCTCACACTACCATCTCGTTCAGAGACTCCAGGAGATTTCCTCGAATGCTAGATTGTGTGTCATCGTTGTGGTCAACCTGGTCATCTTCGTGCCCAATGTCCGTGGCGTCAAAGATCTTGTTTTACTTGCGGGAGGCTTGACCATTTCATGAGAAACTGTCCACATAATGTGAGCCAGCTGCAAACCCCGACTACACAAAGGCAACCGACTGTTAGAATGAGTGCATCGCCAGGGGATTTTCGAAGCCAAGAGAGGAAAAGACGGAGAGAACCAAATCATTCATCGCAAAACCAGATTGATCTTAGGCCACCTACTCTAACTAGGAATCAAGGAGTCTCCCAGCTTGATAAGCTTTGCTATGTCTGTCACAAACCTGGCCACTTCGCGAGAAATTGTTCTTTGGGATTGGGAGTACACAGTGAGTTGAGCTCAGTGCAGCAGGTTAAACGTACACCGAAATAGCAACAAATGCAGTTCAGCAGCTAAAGCACTACCTCCTTCAATTCTCTAGCTTTCAGAAAATGATAGTTGTGTGAGGTATCTTCTTTCTCTTATGGTCCAATACATTCGTGAGTCATTCTAAATTAATATGTCGTCTTGGGCCTCATTAGTTCCGATATCGATGATTTAACGGTTTTGGCAAAGGATTGGTAGTAACCATGATAGTTGGTGATATTCCGAACGCTATCTCATGAGAGTTGTTCCTTTATTTATCCTCTTTCATTGGCCTAATTGAATCTTGTTAGAATTGTATCGTAAGCTATTCCCGTGAAGTCTGTTGTATTGTTGACTTGTCATGATTCTTGATATTCGAGTTAGTTGTTACACAATCCATTCTTAGCTTTTCTTGGGTATATTCGAATTCTTGTGGTGAAGTATCCTATGACACATTAACTGTTGATGTTAACAAGTGTTTCTTGTTCCCTATTCGAGGTCTTGTTTCAGACACTATCATATTTGGGATAAGCTTTCGTTGGTCATTTTAGGTCCCTTTATCGTGATTGTAAACTTCGTCGTTTGCTTGAAACTATTATTCTACGCAAGTTTTTATGTTGCAAATTCAACCTATTAAACTCTATCTATGTTCACATATTTTATGAGGTACAAGTTCGTTGGTGCCATTAAATTCGGACTTTGATGCTATTATTGCCTACTTTGGTGCCACCATTTACTATGATTCCTTAACTATGAAATCGCGTGATTTGAACTTGTATCCGTTTTGTATCCATTGCCTTCCAAGACCTGTTCGATCATGTTGGACTTTGTTGTTACAGCTGCTAGTTTAAATTTTGTTGGAAATTATTGCCAGGCTCAAGCTCTCATGCTCGTAAGTGGAGTTAAATCTTGTGACGGCATATTTATTAATACCCATTTGTTGGTGCCGTTCACTTAGAATTCACTTGTTATAGTTCCGCTCAAAGTTACTCAACTTTGTTATGGTTCCTCAACTCTGGAGGCATATGATTTGTTTTGTAGCACTCAACCTCAATTTGTTAGAAGTCTTACTCATTTCTGGTATTATATAATTCTTTCTATTGTGGATCAGTTGGTTTACGAGAGATCTATCTCATTATTTTGTGCTTGTCTTTAGTATTGAAAATCTTTCATTTGACAAAACGTTATCCGTTGTCTCCTTTGACATGTAGAGCAATAGGAAGGTTATGATCGATCATTTCAAGATTTCTTGGGTTATCATAGAATGGTACTTTGAGTTTGTTGCCTAACCACCTTAAGGGATTCCATGGATTCTTTGAATTTCGGATACCTCATCACCGTTCTTGGATTCTTGATTGGCGTTGTTCGAGTTTCAGAACTTGCTCACTTCGTTTAAGATAACAATCGAATCCTTCTCATAACCTAGAGTTACCCGATCTGTAGCTAGAATTTGGTGCGATTTTTAGAAGAATTGACTTGTGTTCTGGATTCGCTAGACTTAGTATTAAGGCGTGTGATGAAATCTATTCACCAACGACTTTGGAAATTCGAGAGAGAATGATCGAACAGAGCAAGGTGAATTTGTTAAAGATTGCTACCCGCACGAGGCCGACCAAAGGATTACGCCGACTGTCATCGTCGTCCATAGTCACTCAGAAAAGAAATCGTATGTTCTATAAAGCATTACCACGTTGGAGTTTGTTTCGTTTCGGGCAGAAAAGGAAGCGTTCACCGCTAGAAAGATAGGTTATGTGTTGGATATGGTGTGTGTTTTTCGGATACCCAGGCGACAACCGATGAAATCCAGTTAGAAGAGGCGCTTGATCACCGCTCCTTCTAGATGGAGGTCTCGGGAAGTCAATTGGACTATCGGATTGCATTTAGAGGTAAGATCGTTATGCGTTGATAGATAATTGTATATGGCAATTTCGCAATAAAGAGGAAGCTTCAAAATTGCATACCGTTTGACATTGCCGCCGAAACTTTCAAGTATTTATGATTCGCTCTATGGGTAGAAATTAAGGAAGTACGAATCGAACCCATTGCATGTGTTAGAATGGGCTGAATTTGAGTTACAAGCCGACGTGTCCTATATTGAGAAAACGATACGTGTCCTAATTTGCGTGGTCAAATGTTGAGAGGTGAGCCGATGCCGTTAGCACAAGTTCACATGAGAAAAAAGAGGGAACGAAGTTAGAAAGATATGCTCGTGTTTGTTGTGGTTGATTGATATGAACATTTGACATGGATTTTGATAGTTATTGAATTGTTGCATGAAAAAAAAAATAGTGTTACGGTTGAGGCGTATCTATATGTTGCATGTTTGGTTGGACTTGGTTCAGTAAATTTCGAGGACGAAATTTCTTTAAAGAGGGAAGAGTGTAAGGACCCGTAATTTTGGAGATTATTAAAAGGATTTATTACATATTATAAATGAGGAAAAATGCGAAATTTATTGAGTTTATTTGATTTGGGGGTAATGTGTTAGGATTGTTATTTGAAGGAGTATTTGTGCAATTTACATATAAGCTAGTATATAAGGTGTGTGTGTGTGTTGTAGGAGATAATTCTCCATCTCATTCTCTCTCTACCTCCCGACCTCTCTCTTTTCTCTCGGCTCTCTCTCTATCTCGGCTCTCTCTCACTCTCTTCCATTTGACCTTCCATCGACGTTGTTGAGCTTGAATTTCGTGGGTTTCCCTCGGAGGAGAGTATTCGACGGATCTTGAAGTTTTCGGAGTCTAGGGCTTGCTCAAATCGCGTGGGTTTCGATCCTTGACTTGAGGTAGGGATTTCTTGCTCTTGTTATGTGTTTATAAGTTGATTGTATGCTTAGATCGTGCCTTAGTTCGTTGTTTGTTGTTGGATCGATGCCTTTCGAAAATCTGAAAATCGTCCTGCAATTTCCAGCTAGTACATGTACCTCGGTTTGTATTGGTACATGTACTGTCGAAGAAATTTCAGTTCTGTTCAGCTAGTACATGTACCTCGGTTTGTACTGGTACATGTACTAGCCGATAATTTCCAGGAAACGTTCCTTCTTTCGTGTTTTGAATCTCTATCACTTTTAACACACTCCAAACATTGTTAAACCATCCCGAAACTTGATTACTTGGGTTCCAATGATTCGTTAATCGTTTCAATCCCTTCGATATACGTTGAACGCAATCTTAGTGTCGTTATAAGTGGAATACGTGTCGTAAGGTTGTTTAAGAGTACGGTAAGCTATGTGGGGCTTTGAGATGAGTATAATAGGTAGATATGAGTTTGTCTAGTGATCCGAAGGGTATCGTAGAAGTTCGTATCCTCATGATTCGTCTTGTTGATTCTTCTAGATTCCATTGGTGATCGTTCTATAAGATTCTAGTTTAAAACCTAGTGCGTGGTGTGTCGTAGAGTTATTTTGTGGGTTCGATACGTAACGAAGGGCATCGTGTTACACTTAGAGGAATAAGTGATTTTAGGGTATTTATCAATGTACGATGTGACATGCTTATGAGTTGTATTCCATAGTGAATTTGGAAAACGTTATCCGCCTATATATTGAACGATGCTATGTGTGCATGATTGAATTGAGAATTTGAATGGAGGGTCCCGCAACGCAAGGTGTGGTAATGCGAGGACTCTAGAGGGCCCGCAACGCAAGGTGTGGTAATGCGGAAACCCAGGTGGAGAGAATTCACTGTAACGCAAAGTGTGGTAATACAGGTGAATGTCTCATTTAATGAATGGAAGTATGGTTGAATTTAGAAGTTTATGTCATTGTTTGGATTGTTTACTGGTTGAGATTGTGACCGTTAAAGAAAGAGATAAACGATTGATTTTATTCAAGTTTTTGAAAAGAAAGAAACTTGGTTTTTGGAAAAAGGATTTTATTGAAAATCCTCCGGTATTCTTGAGTGAATCAACGGTTCCGGTATTTGGGCACAAATCAACGGATTCCGGCTATTCAAAACTCGAATCAACGGAGTTTGACCATTGAAGGTCATGTATTACTCTACACTACATCTATTTGAAAATAAAGGAATTTTTTTTCTGAAGAAGGATCAAAATGATGAATGAAGAAGATTTTGGTGATGAGTGACATGGAAAATGAGAAATGAGATTTGGGTGACGATTTGGAAAATGCGAAAGATTGTGGAATAAGACGAGATGTGGTAAATGGTTGAAGAACCTCTTATTGGTTTGTTATAATTGATGCGAGAGATGAGTGTGGAATCGTATGTGATGTTGTAAAACGGTTGTGAACTCGTGATTTGGTTTATAATGATTGATGTGGGAAACCTAATAGTTCGAGTTAGACGTGTGAGTTGATGAGTATTGCACATAGGATTTCTCGAGTCTTTTGGTCATAGCATGTTGTTCTTTGATAGTCATACGTACCTTGGGCATATCTGTCTATACTTGTTCTCTCTAAGGCATACTCAACATATTTTCTTATAACCTGTGCATAGATTTCTCTACTGGGCTAGTGTAGCTCAACAAAATCCTTCTTTTCAGGTTCTAAGCGCCGGACAATAGATTTCATGCCATGATGTGCTTGGACACGAAGATTTTGGAAGCCAACTTGACTTAGTTACTCACTCATCTTTTATTAGACTTGCTTTTGATTAAAGATGGTCGTGTAACTAATTCACATTTGAATTATCTTTTGACTCAAGTTGAAATGTTCTAAGTACTTTGCACTTGTATTTGACTCAATTTGGGCCATGGAGCCAAAGAGGTATTTCTTTAAACTCGGGGACTTGATTTGTAATTAAACAGGAGGGAAAGCTCATTTTGGTCGTTATTAGCCGTATGTGAGGATTAGTTATCGAAATGATCTATTTATTTATGTTAAAAATCGAGGGCGTGACATATAGAGCCACAAAATTACTAAAACACCCCTTAAACAGTGAGGGGACAAAACAGAAGCCTAAAAACCAAGTTAAACATGCATGGCAAGCTACTGGTCGGGGACGAACCGTCGCGCGAGGGTTCTCAGTGGACCGCGAGGGTTTGCGCCCTGGCGCACGACGGTTCCGCCCTGGCGCAATGGTCAACGCCCCATTTGACCATCGCGCGATGGTTCCAGTATGACGCGCGAGGGTTCAGATCACCTTCCAGTGTTTGGTTTTACTCATCCTGGGTTCTGGGATAGGTCCAGAATGATCCCAAGGGTGCTCCAAAATAACAGATTGAAATACAGCTAGCAGTTTAAGCTAAGGAAAACAGTAAACTGGTTGTTTAGCATGCAGCACAGTGATCTACACCTAAAACATGCTTCAAAACAGTAAGAACTATTTATGGAACACAAAGAACAGGATACCCTTCCCCACGAGGTTCATCATCACACTGACACAAAGTGTCGCGCGAGTGTTAGGAACCGTCGCGCGAGGGTCCTTGCTCCACTGCTTCTTGTAACTTTGTTGACTTTAGGGCCAAGACTGGTAATCACTTGGCCCTGCCAGCCCCCCTCAGGGATCAGAACAGAGAGCAGAACAAAGGTAAGCTATACCTTCGGTTCTTTTGAGTTTGAAAGGTGTTTGAGCTTTGAATTGAATTGAGATTGAACAAGGTGATAGAGCTTGTAAAATGAGGGAGTATCAAGGGTATTCAAAGTTGTATAGCCCTTTTTGCACTTGAACTTTGGTAGCTTTCTTTCTTCTTCTCTTCTTTTGAACCATAAATTGTTAACCCTTTTTTTTGGAACCCTTGATAATGAAGCACCATGGGGGTATTTATAGGAGGAGTGGTAGAAATGGTGTATGGAGGAGGGATAACCAACAAACAAGGGTTTGTTTGGCTTTGGTGGCCTAATTTCATCCTTTTGAAAGATTGGTGGGAGATAGATGATGCAAGGAGAGATGCCCAGCCAGTCCACGAGGTCTGGCTGAAGATACTTGGTGATTAAGCTGCTCAGCTAAAAAAGGTGATAGGGACAGACTTAGAACTGTCGCGTGAGGGTTCCAAATTGTTGCGCGAGGGTTCTCCCTGGAACCATCGCGCGATGGTTTCAAACGCTCACGCGAGGATGCGCCCTGGGGCGCAACGGTTGCGCCCTAGCGCGAGACGAATACGCCCTGGCGCGGGTCAGTAGGGTTTTTGGCTTTTGGAAGTAGCTTAGGTTAGGTTAGGTTCAAGGGTTTTTCAAACATTCAAAGCTCAAACACCTAGCATACTCGGGGTGTTCTTGATCCGTTTCATCATCGGAGAATCAAATACCCTAAGTAAACTAATCTGGAAGCCCAGATTGGGGTGTCTACAGTAGCCCCTCTTTGACGGCACTTGGAGCACCATCGACTTGGTACAAGTAACGTCAAAGAATTTTAGATACCCCTCAAGGCAATCTACAGCAAAGCAGACTAGCAAAGTAGACAAGTAAAGTTAAGGAACCTGATTGGTGGAATGGACGTGCGATCCATTGCCGGGGATGGAAGTAGAAATGGACGATTGCGTCGCCGCTTATTGATCGAATTTGGACAGGACAGGCTGTCGCTGCAGATTTGGACGGGACAGGCCGTCGTTGCTGGGGATCAAGCTATCCTCGGCACAAAGTATTCCAACAAACTCGGGTAGGTCGTGTCAGGCAGGTTGAATTCCATCCGTTGGGAATCAGAGCCAATCTCCTTATCAAAGACCATCCGAGACAGAGCAATAAGCCTGCTGGAAGATGCACTTGCGGCTAGACTGAAAGTGGTTGTTCAGGACAAGCCAAGGCGAACTCTCCTGAGGAACAATCAGTTGCGGATGAACGGACCATTGGACGATATTCTGATCGTCATTGTGGATTGAATTGAATAGGGACGATATGGCTGATCGCCGTTGATGAATTTGACAGGACTGGCTGCCATGAAGGCGGACGGAAAGATCAATGTGCTGATTGATCAAACCGCTGGGGAACTTTGAAAGGATCGGCTGTCGTGAATGCGGACGGAAAGATCAATGTGCTGATTGATCAAACCGCTGGGGAACTTTGATAGGACCGGCTGTCGTTGAAATGGCTCCGCAGGATAGCATCCTTTGGTTTACGAACCGAGAATTGGACAGGAGAGATTTCCATCGCATCCGCTGACCAATGATAACAAAACCGCAGGAGATCGCATCACATCCTTCGGCAAACCAAATCGAGAGTTAGGGAGATTTCCATCGCATCCACTAACCAACGATAACAAAACCGCAAGAGATTGCATCGCATCCTTCGGCAAACCAAATCGAGAGTTAGGGAGATTTCCATCGCATCCACTAACCAACGATAACAAAACCGCAGGAGATTGCATCGCATCCTTCGGCAAACCAAATTGAGAGTTAGGGAGATTTCCATCGCATCCACTAACCAACGATAACAAAACCGCAGGAGATTGTATCGCATCCTTCGGCAAACAAATCATATGACGACAACCATGCTGGCCATCTTCCTGCTTTCAACATTTAATGTACACAATATGCAATGATGTATACGAAATTGAAAATGTAGATGCAAGCTAAGGGCGGCACCTAGGAGGACAACGACGCCTAAGGACTACCACTGAGCCTCATTATTGTACTGTCTGTTACTTCTGAGATGCGCACCCAGATAGAGAGACATTAAACAGGCTAACATGCCCCAGTTGACGTAGTAACGGCATTGGGCCCGTGTGCCCATTCTTTGATGCTTGGGCAGATGTGCCAGACACATATGCTTTGCTTGGCCTTGGGCTGACGTGCCCTTGCTGCTTATGAGATTTCCACAGCTTGTGGATTACAGGAGCTAGCGTAGCACATGTAAAAATTGCACTTTCTAGCCGCTAATATCTAATTTGCATTAACAAGTGACCTGAATTGACACAGACATGCGCACATGTACAGACTCGCCTAGCTCAAACGAAAAGGGGGAAAGAGTCCCAGGGTACAATGCGAACCCTTAGACACACAGAACACAATGAAATTTTGGGCATTAAGCGGCCAAAACTCACAACATTCCTTAGATAGGTGAAACTGACACTTACGAAAGCGCAAAAAGTACAAAGACCTGTACAAAAAAAAGTGAGAAAAGTATCTCGACATGACAATTGATTGAAAAACTAGAAAAATGCCACAAAGATGGACATAAGACACAAATGATGACTCATATAGGCCTGGACTGAAACCGACACCCCCGTGCAGTCACATTAACTCCATATGACTTGCATGGTATGACAAGACTTGGCAAAAGCCCCTGGAACAACATTCGAGGGCAGTAGCAGGCTACCGCTGGAGTTGAAAAAGCACGCACGCG
This sequence comes from Rhododendron molle, assembly GCA_025413875.1. Taxonomy (NCBI): domain Eukaryota; kingdom Viridiplantae; phylum Streptophyta; class Magnoliopsida; order Ericales; family Ericaceae; genus Rhododendron; species Rhododendron molle. Next base: position 26,822,063 of record CM046388.1, on the reverse strand, counting down.
AGGCTGCAGCTGCTCATACCAGACCTCGCTGAACTTAGACCAGACTTCGCCGAACTTAGAATAAACTGTGAGCCATTAGGCTTCTAGCATTTCGTTCTGTTTTTGATGCTTCAAATATTTTAAGACTTATGCTCAGCTCGTAATAGAAATAGCAGCTTGCAATAAAATTGAAAGACAAAGGTTTTCCCCCTTCTAATTCCTCCATCGCAGCTTGACGTGATCTTTGATCTTCTTCGACCTTTGATTTGTACCAAAACGTCAACCATGGATCCACTTTGATAGAGTGTGACCGAGTCTCGAAGAGAGACTGCCTACGTATCCCAAGCTAGGGAATCAGGTCAAAACGTAGTTTAGGCTAAGGTTCTCTCGTGCGTTTACCTCTCCTTTTGCGCTCTAACTTTTGCCTAGTACCGCCCAGTCCGGTCTTCGGTCTAGCGAGCTTTGAATATTGCCTATTACTTTTGCCTAAACCGCCTTTATAGGTTTTCGGTCTAGCAGACTGCTCTAACTTTTGCTTGGAACTGCCCACCCTTCGGGTTTTCAGCCCAACGAGCTTCTCTAAGGGAAAAGTAGCTTTTGAATTGATCCAGGTTGACCAGGGTATTGAATTTGTTGCCATTGAGGTCGAAAATCGTTGGTCGCAGCCCCAGATAAAATGGCTTTGATGACGTAGGGTCAGGAGTGCTTCGGTTGGAAATGCCTTGCTCCGGGCCATGTTTACACTTTCTCATTTGTGCTTGGCGGAATGCCACTGTTGTTGCTTTTGAACATGTTATGAGACCCGGAACCTTCTGAGCTTTTGCTTTCTGACTTAGCACCCGGTACCAGGGGATTTGACTCTTCTTTATTTCAGGATCAACGCTAGGCGTGACTTGATGAGAACACGCCAAGACGTCGATGAATTCTTCGAGCCTGTCTGACCGGGCACAATGCTTTTCTAGGGGCGGCGCTTGGATCAACTTTGAACCTTTCGGGAGGTCATACTTGTCTTTCAAGTTTATTGAAACTACTTTTTCTTTTAACAGGCTGAGCACGCCTTTCATCTTCCCTTTTGGCGATGGAACACATTTCCTTGGGAATGATCCCATCGAAATCTATCCCTTCGTCATCAGGGTCGACACAGTTTATATAAAAGCCAACGAAGTACTTAGAAGCAGAATAATGCAAATCATAAAAACCCTCGGGGTTTGCGAAGTACAGCAGACTCAAAACTTGAAATGAAAGCTACGACGTTGAGGGCCAAGAGGCACGAACTCCGACTCAGAGCTAGACTTTAGACAAACGCAAAAGACTCTGTGTTAGACTCAGACATAATGCCAATGCAAACTAGACGCAGTTTTTAAAATGCAGTATTTAAAAAGCTACCCATAGCTTTTACAAAAGAGGTAGGATCTAGCGGGCGTCAGGCCCAAGCAACAACACTTCGGCTCCCTCAGCTTCTTCAACCAAACCTACTCGGTGCTCCTTCGATCAATGGACCTCAGCCAGTCAGTCTTCTTCTGTGTAAGCCCCTCATCATTGTCAAACCAGATGTCGGCAGTGGAAACCTCGATTGCCCAACCTACAGCCATCATGTTAACCTCCGGTTCAGACGGGATGGATACAATGGGTTTGGGTTGATTTGTTGGGACGATATAGTGGCTAGGATTGAATATGGTGGAGCTCAGGTTGATTTGAGTGGACGTGATAGATACCTGACCAACCAGAGGGTCAGACCTGTGTTGAGGCAAGGAGTTGGAAATGATGTTGGGATTTGGTGGAACTTGAACCGTGCCATCATCAATAAGATCTTGAATCTCATGTCGGAGACGATAGCACTTGTCAGTGTGATGGCCAGGCATTTGGTGGATGGCACAGAAGAAGTTAGGATTGTAACCAGCAGGTAAGACTTTGGATGGGGAAGTTGGGGTCAAAGGTTTGAGATGCGCAGACTTGACAAGTTTCTCCATCACTGCGGACAGAGATGCCTCAAATGCAGAGAAACTCCGAGGTTGGGTTCGGGCCCGGTGGCTTTGGGCGTTTTGAACCTGATTAATGTCGGTTGTATGATTAGGGGAAGCAGCAGCGTTATCCCTACTTGTAGCCTGGCGTAGTTGCTAGTGCCAAACAGTGTGCTACTGTTTCCGGAGTAAGCCTTCAGCTTTGATTTCTAAGGATTGGAAGAAGAGGACTCCCCTCTTGGCAGAATCCCGCTTTGCAGCACATCCTTGATGGCCAGGCCAGCGTCAAAGAAGGTTTCAAAGTTGGCGGACGCTTGAGCAAGCACCAGGTGCCTAGCATAGCCTGGCTGGAGATTGCGGGAAATGATGCGGAGTTGGTCTCTCTCGCTGGGGCGCTCAGTCATTAGAGCGGCTTTGGCTCTCCACCGCTTGACAAAGTCCGCAAAAGACTCCTTAGCTTCCATCTTATTGGATTCTAACTCCCGAGTAGTCATCTTGAGCTGAGAGTTGTAGTTGTATTGAGCAATGAAGGCAGCCCCTATATCTTCCCAAGTCTTTCTCTTGGAGATGTCGAGCGACAGAAACCAGTGGAAGGCAGGCCCTGAGAGAGTTTGAGGGAAAAGCTGAGACATGGCATCACTTTCTACTTTGAGCAACTTCATGGCGGCATGATAGCCATAGAGATGAGTCACTCCCGTCAAACTTGACCAAGTCTGGCATTTTGAATTTGTCTGGCAGTTTAGCATTAGGATACAGGCAAAGACGATCCAAGTCTATTCCGCTTGTGCTGATCTTTTCAGATTTGGTGACTGATTCCTCTAGCTTTGCCATCTTGGCCATAAGAGCAGCTATGTCAGGGTTTTGAACAAGTTCTCTACCCGCAAGATTCGGGTTTGCAGCAGGCGCACGAGCCTTCCTAGGGTTGGGCTGAACAATGAGACGCCCCTCGTGATTCAGATCTGGGACCATGACAGGCTGCTCCTAGCCGTCCTCACGAGGTTCATCATCACACTGACACAAAGTGTCGCGCGAGTGTTAGGAACCGTCGCGCGAGGGTTCTTGCTCCACTACTTCTTGTAACTTTGCTGACTTTAGGGCCAAGACTGGTATTGATTACCAGGCTTGGCCCTGCCAGCCCCCCTCAGGGATCAGAACAGAGAGCCGAACAAAGGTAAGCTATACCTTCGATTCTTTTGAGTTTGAAAGGTGTTTGAGATTTGAATTGAATTGAGATTGAACAAGGTGATAGAGCTTGTAAAATGAGGGAGTATCAAGGGTATTCAAAGTTGTATAGCCCTTTTTGCACTTGAACTTTGGTAGCTTTCTTTCTTCTTCTCTTCTTTTGAACCATAAATTGTTAACCCTTTTTTTTGGAACCCTTGATAATGAAGCGCCATGGGGGTATTTATAGGAGGAGTGGTAGAAATGGTGTATGGAGGAGGGATAACCAACAAACAAGGGTTGGTTTGGCTTTGGTGGCCTAATTTCATCCTTTTGAAAGATTGGTGGGAGATAGATGATGCAAGGAGAGATGCCCAGCCAGTCCACGAGGTCTGGCTGAAGATACTTGGTGATTAAGCTGCCCAGCTGAAAAAGGTGATAGGGATAGGCTTAGAACCGTCGCGCGAGGGTTCCAAATTGTTGCGCGAGGGTTCTCCCTAAAACTATCGCACGATGGTTTCAAACGCTCGCGCGAGGATGCGCCCTGGCGCGCAACGGTTGCGCCCTAGCGCGAGACAAATGCGCCTTGGCGCGGGTCAGTAAGGTTTTTGGCTTTTGGAAGTGGCTTAGGTTAGGTTAGGTTCAAGGGTTTTTCAAACATTCAAAGCTCAAACACCTATCATACTCGGGGTGTTCTTGATCCGTTTCATCATCGGGGAATCAAATACCGTAAGTAAACTAATCTGGAAGCTCAGATTGGGGTGTCTACACCGAGATTAAGAATTTCCAACTTCCCAATTTCGACGCTCAAAACCTCCTCAGGTATGAACTCAACTGGGGCCAAGACAACTTGGCGGAGCGGATCCAGATTTCAGCACAAAGCTCCAACGTCGATATAAGGCATGGCTGAGAAAGGAAATTGCAAACAGCCAAAATATGGACTAACTCCTGACAGGACTCCGCTGATCTAGAATAAACTGTGAGCCCATTAGGGCCTCTAGCATTTCATTCTGCTTTTATGCTTACCTATTTTTTAAACTTTGCTCAGCTTATGTAATAGAAGTAGTAGTTTGCAATAAAATTGAAAGATAAAGGGTTTTCCCCTTTTGGTTCAAATGACAAACACTACCTTGTTTCAACCACCGAGATGCACCCCAGAACAAAAAATCATGGATCAAGTTGATTGATTGTGACCGAATCTCACAAAGAGATTGCCTACGTATCCCTTTTCAAGGAATTAGGTCACATGTAGTTCAGGCAATGGTTCACTCGTGTGTTTTACCTTTCCTTTTTGCGCTCTAACTTATGCCTAATGCCGCCTTTTTAGGTTTTTGGCCTAGCGAGCTTTGATTATTGCCTATTTATTTTTGCCTAGACTGCCTCCTTAGGTTTTCGGTCTAGCAGGCTTGCTCTAACTTTTGCTTGGAACCGCCCACCCTTGTGGTTTTCGGCCCAACGAGCTCCTCTTAGGGATATTAACGCTTGAGTTGATCCAGGTTGACCAGTGTAGTGAATTCATTGTCGTTGAGGTCAACGAGCTGAGTTGCTCCCCCAGATAGAATAGTCTTGATAATGTAAGGTCCTGAATGCTTTGGACGGAACTTGCTGCCATGAGGATCGAACACAAGTGCCCGGATCTCCTTCGTAGCCATATCCCCTTCAGCCAAGTCTCGAGGCTTCACTTTCTTGTTGAACGCACAGGCGATCCTTCACTGATACCCCTGAACGGGATACAAGGCGTGGAGCCTTCTCTCATAAAAAAGCATGAGTTCAACAAATATTGTCAATTACTTGGCAACGGGGTTACTTCCGACACATTGGACTTCTCAAGAGCGGAAGCGGTTTCTCTCAAGGGTGAAAAGGTTTTCTTTTGATGATCCCTACTTGTTTAAGTATTGCCCGGATCAAATCATTCGGAGATGCATTCCCAATTCCGAGCATCGGAGCATTATGAACTTTTGCCACACGGAGGCTTGTGGCGGCCATTTCTCCTTCAAGAAAACCGCAGCTAAAATTCTACAATGCGGTTTCTATTGGCCATCTTTGTTCAAAGACACGTTCGAGTATACAAGGACTTGTGAACGGTGTCAAGCCTTGGGCAAGATCACCCGACGTAACGAGATGCCCCAAAATCCCATCTTAATCATTGAAGTCTTTGATTGTTGGGGCATAGATTTCATGGGGCCTTTTCCTACATCATTTGGCTATCTCTATATCTTGCTTGCTGTTGATTATGTGAGTAAGTGGGTGGAGGCAATCCCCACACGCACCAATGATGCTCATGTTGTGGTGGAGTGGAGGCAATCCCCACACGCACCAATGATGCTCATGTTGTGGTGGAGTTCCTCCGAGAATTCATTTTGGCAAGGTTTGGCATGCCAAGGGCGATAATCAGCGATCAAGGCACGCATTTCTGCAATCGGTCTTTTGCGGCTTTGATGAATAAATATGCCATTGTGCACAAGGTATCGACAGCCTATCACCCCCAAACGAATGGCCAAGCTGAACTCACTAATCGGGAGATCAAAGGCATTCTCGAGAAGACGGTTAATCCAACCCGCAAAGATTGGTCACTTCGGTTGACGGACGCTCTGTGGGCTTACCGTACTGCTTATGAAACAGTGTTGGGAATGTCACCCTATCGGCTTGTTTATGGAAAGCCGTGCCATCTTCCAGTGGAGTTGGAGCACAAAGCTTATTGGGCAATAAAGAAGATGAACGCCTCCATGCCGCTTGCCGGTGCTAAGAGGAAGCTTCAACTCAACGAGCTCGAGGAAATCCGGTCTGATGCTTATGATCATTCTAGTGCTTATAAAACCAAAGTCAAAGCTATGCATGATAAAACCATTCTTAGAAAAGACTTTGAAATAGGCCAAAAGGTGCTTTTGTATAATTCTAAATTGCATCTATTTCCGGGCAAGTTAAGGTCTCGTTGGGCCGGTCCATATATTGTTAAATCTGTCGCCCCTCATGGAGCCATAGAAATTGAGAATGAGTCCAATGGGAATGTTTTTAAAGTGAACGGCCAACGGCTTAAGCCGTTTCTAGGCCATTTTGAAGTTGGGGAGCCTGATGAGGACTTGAGCAATCCTGTTTATTCGGATGCTCTTGTTTCTTAGTTGTTTAGCACTATTTTTGCACGGGGAGCGAAAGCGTAACCACTGAACTTCACTGTTTGTCGGACCCGGCCCCTTGACTTCATTGTAAGGCGTACCCTCCATTGACTTGGGTATTTGTAGCTTCGCACGCCGCTACTAAAATAAGGATCGTGTGCCCAGCTCCGGTTAGTAAGGGCAATGTTTAGCTTATTGTACATATCTGCATGTGTTTCTTTAGTTTCGGGATTCTCTCACTATGAGATTTCACTAATGCATCATTGTATCGGGTTTTAATTAGCTCTCTTTGTATTAGTTTACCGTGAATGATCCATGCTTTCAGATATGTCCCTCTCGGGAGCAGTTTAGGTCTTTGGGTGTGACTTGATATTCCCGTGCTTTGGCGCAAGGCTCTGTCTAGTCTCACTTTGTTTCGATCATAGGGAACGCTGGGCTTCATTGCTTGGTGAGGTCAAGCGATAAATTTTACTTCGGGCATGATTTAACAAATTTGACGGTCTAGTATAGCCACCCGTGTCTTATCTCGCCGGTGAGACATGGGAAGAAAAGTATGACTCATGAGATTGCGTGAAAATCGGGTCGTGTTTCGGATGTGTTTATTTGTATTTATTTTTGTTGGCCCGGATAACACAAGTCAGGCGGTTCTAATGTCATTTGGCTCTTAGTAGGTAGTTCGAGCTTAAGTCTTTTGCAGGGTGAACGCGCTACCACACCAGCCTTGGTGGATTGGGTCTAAAGTCAGAGTGAATGCGGCATTCAGGAGCCCTAAGCATGGGTGCGATTGCGTGTCACGGTTGTCAGTCCAATAAAGCTTTGATCATGATCTTGTGTGACTAGCTGTGGTTCTGTGGAAGAGCCGAAGGAGTCGACCTTGAAAGCTGTTTGAATGATGAACGGAGCCGGTGACGACAAAGCCTCTAACTTGGTCGAGGTATTCGGGGGTTGACATTCCCCCGTAGGTACAATCTTTTGTTCTTTCCCCTCTCATTACTGTTGTTCTCCATGCTATGAGGGCATAGCATATTTCAAGTTGGGGGGAGGGATATATATGGTTATATATATGTTTTTCGTTTTTAGCATCAATTTTTCAAATTTTTAGTTAAACAATCCTTCCGTTATACATATCTTTGGTGTAACACAATTTGGCACATGCTCACGACGTTCTGAATTGGCAAGAGATTAATGTTATCTTGAGTGTTTATCTACATCTCAACTCGTTTGCATGACTTAAAGATGAGTGATCTAGTTGTTGAGTGTGTTTTAAGTAAGTTTGACCCATATCCCGTCCATTTTTATCCAAATTCTTAGTTTAGGCGTTTCATCTCATGTTCATGCCTAATTGTGTTGGATATCTATGTTGAATCGTTACGGAATCTATGGCGTACGTAGGAAATGATACTAGGCATTCTTTGATTGATTAAACCACCAAAGTGTCCCATCGTCCTATTTTGTATCCTAGTCCGTGTCCTACAGTTTTCTCTTTAACCTAGGGATCCAGATGTTCAGAGGGTGTGATGGAAGGTATGTTACTATGTTGCAAATGGTTTAGAGGTGTTTCGGGTGAGTAAAAGTGGTCGGAGCATGAAACGGCCAAGGAAGTAGTATCTGCAAAAAACCAGCAAATGGTATGGATACCTGAAAAACTTGGTATGGATACCATTTTGATCCAGTGGCAGACAGTTGGTTTGGTATGGATACCTTATTTTTTTGGTATGGCTACAAAAAGAAATTTCAACAGTTCCAGGAGATTAAAAACCCGACCCTCCTTCTTATTTTCATAAACCCACGGCTCTCTCTCTCTTTACCTCCATATCTCTCACCTCCACAAACCCTTACCCACCGAAATCACTCAAAATCCCTCTCAATCTCCTACAAGACCTTCAACCTCACCATCAATTTCAAGGATTCCAATGGGTTTCCAAAGATTCAAGCCCTATTCTGAGAATTTCAAGGTAAATTCGAAATTCTCTCTCTTTTCTCCATAGATTTCTAATTTTTCTCCTTTCTCTCTACCAATCTCCATATTCTCCACCTCTCTTACATAAACCCACCATCAATCCCTTGCGACAAGTCCAAAAAAAATCACCCCCACCTGTTAGAGATCCGAATTTCTCAAAAACCTTAGCCAAATCCGAAAATTTTCTCTCTCCTCCATAGCTTTGAAAATGACTCGTGCTAACGGTAAGGGAAAGGCTGGGGAGGGTTCTCTTGCCCCTGCCACTGAAATTGAGGAACAACAGCAGGCTGATTCGGATTCTAAGGAGCAGGCGGCTGGAACTTCGAGCCGTAAGTCTCGGAAAAGGCCTCGCAGAACGGGCAAGCAAGTTAAGGCTGATAAGTGGGTGGAATGGAAGGAAGGTATGCTGAAAAGGAGGTTCAAGAATGAGAGGCAGGTTAAGGCCAAGTCCATTGGGACCGATCACTTGGTAATCCAGCGCATACGGACCAAAGGTATGAACTTCTGGACTCGTAGATTGGAGTGGTATAACATTGTCTGTGTCACTGAGTTTTTTCAATACATGAAAACCCCTCCGGCTGGGTTTGAAACTAGTAACACCGCTAGGATTACCTCTAAGGTAGGGGGCAAGGACATTAAGATTGACCCTACGGTGATTGTGAAGTACTTGGGATATGAGAGGCCTCCTCCGGAGGCGGTGAATTACCCCCGAGATGAAAAAATTGATGATGGGTTGATTAACAATGTGTTGTACACGAACCCAAAGAATTCAACAATTCCTCACTTTGTGGGGGGATTCAGGGATGATATTCAGGTGCTGAATACGGCTTTTCACCATAATCTTTATCCGAGGGGCTTGGAGTACAAGCCGAGTCGGAAGAGTGGGGAGTTAATGTATGTTTTCATGAACTCAAAGCTAGTGGTGGATTGGGCGAAGTTCATTTTCAATCAATTGATCGATTTCAAGAACGACACAATTTCATCGGCCCGGATGCCTTTCCCTTGTATGATAACTACCATTTGCAAGCAACAAGGTGTTAAGGGAAATGACTACAAGAAGATGGAACTTCTCGACCCCGGGCCTATCACTAGTACCTTTTTAAAGAAGAGTAAGTCTCGCTCAAGCGTTTCTAAAGAAAGCTCAAAAGCCTTTTTAACTATGAAGTCGGGCCCAAAAGAGAAAAAAGATAGCATGTTGAATAAGCTCTTCAGTCAGAATGTGGCCATCTTGAAATTCTTGTGGAGGAGTTGTAGACACCCCAATCTGGGCTCCCAGATTAGTTTACTTACGGTTTTTAATTCCCCGATGATGAAACGGATCAAGAACACCTCGGGAATGTTGAGTGTTTGAGCTTTGAGTGTTTGAAACCCTTGAACCTAACCTAACCTAACCTAACCTAAGCCACTTCCAAAAGCCAAAAACCTTACTGACCCGCGCTAGGGCGCATTCGTCTCGCGCCAGGGCGCAATCGTTGCGCGCCAGGGCGCACCGTCGCGCGACGGTCCGACTCCATCGCGCGATGGTTGACCATCGCACGCCAGACCCACTCCATCGCGCGCCAGGGTGCACCATCGCGCAATGCATTGACTCTCTGGCGCGAGAGTCCGCCTGGGTCAAAGTCAAAGATTTGACTGTTGACCCATGCGCGACAGCTATCACACTCGCGCGATGGTCCCATTCCATCGCGTGATGGTCCTAACCAATCACTTTCACCTTTTGCCAGCCAGTTGGTTGCTTGCCTGGGGGTCTACAGGGCTATTTGAACCCCGTTTTTCTCCACAGGACAGTGGCAGTACAGGTCAACCTCTCCCATCACCTTTTGGCAAGCCTTCTCCACTAAGTTTTGGCCTTGGGCCTTGTTTGCCACCCTCCTACACCTTCCAAACCTCCTATAAATACCCCTTGGTCTTTCATTAAAAAGGTAGAAAAAGTTACAAAGTTTCATTTTTGAAGGGTCTTTGCTTTGTACTCTTTTAAGCTAATAAAAGAGATACAAAGACACCCCAAGAACATAGCTTATTCTTCTTCTTCCACTCAAATACCTCAAACAATCTCAACCTCAACTCAAAGTTCAAACAGTTTTCAAACCTCAAAAAGCCAAAGGTATAGCTTACTTTTGCTCTGTTCTCTGTTCTGATCTCTGAGGGGGGCTGGCAGGGCCAAGGCTGGTAATCAATACCAGTCCTGGCTCAAAAGCTAGCAAGGTTTCAAAAACCATCATGGCTTGAACCAATGCGCGATGGACTCACTATATCGCGCGACGGTCCTCCGTTGCTCGTGACAGTCCACGTGGGGATTGGTGTCTTGCTGGTTTATGTTTTTCTGTTGTATAGATCACTGTTAAGCATATAAATAAGTAGTTTATTGCTTTACTTTGTTAGAAATGCTAGTTTTACACTTCAATACTTCGTTCTGTTCTGTCGGAGTACCCCTGGGACCTTTCTAAATATGTCTCAGAACCCATAAACATGTAAACCAAGCACAAGTCTGGTCCAGTCCCTCGCGCGACAGACTGACACCATCGCGCGATGATGTGCCAGGGCGCACCATCGCGCGCCTGAGGAGCACCCTCGTGCGCCAGGGTGCACTCTCGCGCGACAGAGTTACTGTCTTGCGCGACTGTTTGTCCTCGACCAGTGAGTGGTCTTGCACGGGTAACTTGGTTTTAGGCCATTGTTTTGTCCCCACACTGTTTATGGGGTGTTTTAGTCATTTTGTGGCTTTGTAGCCCCTTTCAAACTGTCTTAAACTGTATATTTAACTGCCTATAAACTGCTTGGTTTGTCCTGGGTGTGCACTGGTCCTTCCAGAGCTCAGAAGGGGATTAAATTCAACCTGTGGTTAAAATCCAACCCTCGCGCGAGTGTATGGCTTTGTCGCACGATGGACTGCTTGCATGCACGAAGATCCATGCATGCAAGTTGGCCATTGTTTGTGCCAAATGCATACAAGGCACTGTTTTGGTGTTTAATCATGGTGCTGGACTTTATCCCATTTCGTTTTCCAGCGTTCCATCCATCCATGCTATATCGATCACATCTTGCAAACATGTTACAGTTTTAATCCCCGATTAGTTGTTCCCCTGCCCTAACTGGCTTAAAATTGGTTAAAGAAGAAAAAGAATCACAAATACTTTCACAAAATGTCTAAATAGAGACCGATCTCCGGATTGGGCAAGATGAGTGCCTTAAAAACCTTCCCCTCTCGTAACCTGGCTCCCGAACCCAGATATGGTTATGACGGACTGGTTCCTTCACTTTTTCAAATCAAATAGCGCGGCAGGTGCTTCGAAATACGGTTCCTTGGGTGTCGGACCTTCAAACCTGAGTGGCGACTCTGTATTCCGAGCGCTTGCCTGCTTCTCCGCTCGCGCTCCCTCGATTCTGGGCCCGTGCGCTTTGGAATCCGGAAATTCCAGGGTATGCTGCCCACAGTGGCGACTCTGCTTGGGATAATCGAACCAATATTAATCCATGCTTAGAGTTTAATACGTTTGTGAACAATTCCTTAAAAGTCTGTCAAAACGGTGAGTTTCGCGCTGCCGAAGGTTGGAATGGTGATTTAACAGGACTCCGTGTCCGGGCAATCTAATCTGGGACTTTTTCGAACTTGCGTATTTTCCTCTAAAGATGGACTAAATAAAGTGAGCCGAGCTTGAAAAGGCATTTTGCGATTTTGTGATTCTTCTTCTTCTTAATCAATTTCTAGCATATCATTTGCATCGATGTGGGATAAGCCTCGTTGGATCGTTTTGGCAATCCAGCACGGTTTACCGGAGCCTGGGGACCCCGAATGACCAACAACCTTCGACGATGATGGGTCATGCTACCGTTTGACTGCTGCTCAGCGATATCGCGGGCAACGGGAGGTATATCTGTGGCCTTAGTCCGAGGAACCTGTTACGAACCAAAACCGGCCTTTGCATATACAAAGCACTAGAACTCTCCAAACTAGGACAGGTACCTACAGGGTAGGATCTACTTGCATCTAACCCCATATACTGTCTACGTGTTACTGCTTTCCCTATCGCATGCACCGCATATACAATCGCTTTTGCATAGGAGCATGCTTAGGGCAGTTCTTTCTTTCGAGTTTGTCTTACGCTGTCTAAGACATTGTTGGACCCGATGAGGAGTCGTTCATTCTGTCGAATGTTCGTTATCAATCGCAAAGTCCTTAGTTCAATGAGACTTTGAGAAATCAAAAATTGCTAAATCCTCAGCTCATGCCTGATTGAGGATTCAACCGACAATAAGGAACAACAAAGTATTGACGCTGTGTCACTGGCGCCGCCTAGGTTGAAGTGCGTTGTCACTATACACCACGTTGTTCGAGGTTAAGGTGCCATGTCATCAATGCCGAGTTGTTTCTAATTCAAAGTTGAATCTTCAAAAGGGACTAGATGAAGATTTAGTCTATTTTGACATCTTTTAGGATCTGTCGATCTACTCAAAGACACATCACCGAAAAGAATTCTGAAGATTCTGACAACGTCTGAAATTCATGAGGCAAACTCGTCTCTTGGACTGTACATACATACATGTCATTTTGCATAGGAGCATGTTTAGGGCGGCTTCTAGGTTGTCTCTCGCTTTCGAGTCTGTCTTATGCTAATTTGGACGCTGCTAGACCCGATGAAGAGTCGTGCATCTCGATGGTGCACGTTGTCAATTCTTAAAGTCCTTAGGTCAGCGAGACTTCGAGAAATCAAATCTTATTAAATCCTTGGCTCTTACCAGGTTGAGGATTCAACCGAAAACAAGGAACCACAAAGTATTGATGTCGTGATATTGATGTCATTTTGGTTATCGTGCGCAGCACGTACACCGCCCCGGCTAACGCGCGTTGTGGTTGAAGCCACCCCGGTAAAGGTGTCACGCCATCAATACCGAGTTGTTCCAAGTTCAAAGTCGAATCTTCAAAAGGGACAAGTCGAAGACTTAGTCTATTTTGACATCTCTTAGGATCAGCTTGATCTATTCAAAGGATACACCCTCGAAAAGAAATCTGAGGATTTTGGCAGCGTCTGAACATCATGAGATAAACTCGTCTCTAGTTCTAGAGTCTAGGGTTGACACCGACGACAATGTGTACATTGCATTCTAATTGCTGCAAGAACACAACTGAGCTTTCACTTATTTTATTGTCTAGTTCATAGCCATTGCACCAAGCAAGAGAGTACCGAAAGGAAGAGCCAAACCTACTTGGGAACGTCTTCAGAATCTGAGTCAAAGGTTGGTCAGGTTACAATCCCAATCAGTAATAACGGAAGGCTCTCTGCGCTCTTTGTTGGCTGCTCTACAGTCAGGGTCACCACCGGTTGTACAAGAAGGGCAACCAGCATCCCCATCTTCTGCATCGAGTGCTACGAATGGAGATTTGACACCAGAGGTTCAACCACTTTCTTTGGGAGACATGCTCATGAACCTCCAGAACAATATCACCGCTATTGCAGCAGAGAGCCATCCACACCGATGCTAACATCACCCGTCTCAATGACCTTATCAACACTCGTCTTCCACCTCCACTCGAAGAGGAAGGTGAGGACGATGAGGACGACCAGGAGCAGCCTGTCATGGTCCCAGATTCGAATCATGAGGGGCGTCTCATTGTTCAGCCCAACCCTAGGGAGGTTCACGCACCTGTTGCAAACCCAAATCCGAAAGATGGCATGCCTATTTTGAATCCTGATATGGTAGCTCTTATGGCTAAGATGGAAAAGCTGGAGGAGGCTGTCTCAAAATCTGAAAAGATCAGCGTAGGGGGAATTGACTTGGATCGTCTCTGCCTATATCCTAATGCTAAACTGCCAGACAAATTCAAAATGCCTGACTTGGTCAAATTTGATGGGAGCGGTGATCCCAAGACTCATCTCTACGGCTACCATGCCGCCATGAAGTTACTCAAAGTAGAAAGTGAGGCCATGTCTCAGCTTTTCCCTTAAACTCTCTCTGGGCCTGCCTTCCATTGGTTTTTGTCGCTCGACATTGCCAAAAGAGGTACTTGGGAAGACATAGGGGCTGCCTTCATCGCTCAGTCTGATGCTAACATCACCCGTCTCAATGACCTTATCAACACTCGTCTTCCACCTCCACTCGAAGAGGAAGGTGAGGACGATGAGGATGACCAGGAGCAGCCTGTCATGGTCCCAGATCCGAATCATGAGGGGCGTCTCATTGTTCAGCCCAACCCTAGGGAGGTTCACGCACCTGTTGCAAACCCAAATCCGAAAGATGGCATGCCTATTTTGAATCCTGATATGGTAGCTCTTATGGCTAAGATGGAAAAGCTGGAGGAGGCTGTCTCAAAATCAGAGAACGCAAGGGGAATTGACTTGGATCGTCTCTGCCTATATCCTAATGCTAAACTGCCAGACAAATTCAAAATGCCTGACTTGGTCAAATTTGATGGGAGCGGTGATCCCAAGACTCATCTCTACGGCTACCATGCCGCCATGAAGTTACTCAAAGTAGAAAGTGAGGCCATGTCTCAGCTTTTCCCTTAAACTCTCTCTGGGCCTGCCTTCCATTGGTTTTTGTCGCTCGACATTGCCAAAAGAGGTACTTGGGAAGACATAGGGGCTGCCTTCATCGCTCAATACAATTACAACTCTCAACTCAAGATGACTACTCAGGAGTTGGAATCTACGAAGATGGAGGCCAAAGAGTCCTTTGCGGATTTTGTTAAAAGGTGGAGAGCCAAAGCCGCTCTAATGGTTGAGCATCTGAGCGAGAGAGATCAACTCCGCATTATCTCTCGTAACATGCATCTCGACTATGCCAAGCATCTCGTGCTGGTTCAAGCATCTGCCAACTTTGAGACTTTCTTTGAATCTGGCTTGGTCATCGAGGATGCGCTGCAAAGTGGGATTCTGCCAAGAGGGGAGTCCTCTTCTACCAACTCCTTGCCTCAGCACAGGTCTGACCCTCTGGTTGGTCAGGTATCTATCACCTCCACTCAAATCAACCCGAGCTCCACCATAGTCAACCCTAGCCACTATATCGTCCCAGCAAATCAACCCAAACCCATCGTATTCATCCCATCCGAGCCGGAGGTTAACATGATGGCAGTTGGTTGGGCAATTGAGGTTTTCACTGCCAACATCTGGTTTGACAGTGATGAGGGACTTACAAAGGAGAAGACTGACTGGTTGAGGTCCATTGATCAAAGGAGGACCGAGTAGGTTTGGTTGAAGAAGCTGAGGGAGTTGAAGTGTAACAACTCTGATTTTCACTAAATAAAAATCTCGTTGTTTATTCGTAAATATTTCGAATTTTCTTGATTTATTAAAAATTTCCTTTTAATCGCTTATAATCCGTTATAATTAGATTCATTAAGGTCAAAACCTATTTTTCTTCACAATGGTCAGCAAGACCATTTTCATTAGGCAAGAACATTGGCATATTGTTTCCCTAATCGCTAAGGTTAAGCCCCTAATTACTCGACTAGTTTAATAATCCTGCTTAGCAAGCCCCATTTCATCGTAATTAGGTCATTTGGAAACCCTAACTAAAACCTTGATCAAAGTCAACCTTGGATCTTTGTCCATTGGACAATAAATGCTATGATAACCTTTACCCATTGGTCCATAGTACAATTCCATTAATTTATTATATAAGCCATGTGACGATTACATATATATATTTAAACTAAGCCTTGTACTTTCTATCCTTAACCTTTGGTTAATAAGAGTTAGGGGGATTATCGCCCATTGGACGATAATCGTTAGGGAAATAGTAGACCTTTGGTCAATAACCATTAGTAAAACCATTATCCCTTGGACCATAGCATTATAAAAGAATCCCATGGGATTCCTTGGTGTAAGAATATGATATATATATATCCTAAGATTCTATATTAGGTGAAGGTACAACCACTCCCCATTATTTTATTGGAAAGCACACATGTGCTAATTCATTAGTTTATTAAGATATCTCTCCTCTTTTAAAAACCCTATAGTTTAATATAAACCTTGTCCTATCTAGTAGATATATATATATATATATATATATATATATATATATGTATACGTTAGGAAGACAAGAGAGAGAGGGAGAGAGAGAGGGAATTCAGATAGAGAGAGGAGAGAGAGGCCGAGAGTGGGAGAGAGATAGGAGAGAGAAAGAGAAAGAGATATGGTTTGTAGTCTTCCTCCACCAACCCAATTCCTTATCATACAAAGTACTTGTACTTTGGAAGTAGAAAGATAGGATGACATAGGTTGAGTAAGGAGTACAAAGATTGTCTTATAATGTCATACCCCAAATCTATTAGTTTAATAGAGAATCCCATACTTTCAAAGAAACCCCATAGTTTATTCTTTACCTTGTCCTTTCCAAATCTATTATGTAGATAAGTATATATATATGTATTGTACTTGGACTAAGGAGAGAGAGAGACAAGGAGAGGGAGGAGTGAGAGCCGAGAGATAGAGAGAAGGGAGAGAGAGATAGGGCCGGATGAGAGGAGAGAGGGAGGGTGAGTGATGTGGCCATGTACCTCTTTGACCTATCCCTACCAAATCTAAGTCATATACACCTATAAGTACATGTACCATAAAAGAAGGAAGATGGAATGACATGAAGTAGATTGCTTACAAGATTGTCTTACACAATCTTACACACTACCCTTGGTCAAACAACCACCCCTTGTCCTTTCTCATATAACACATGCATATATATATATATATATATATATGTAAACAAGTACCAAGAGAGATAGAGAGAGAATGAGAGAGGCCGAGAGAGAGATGGGATTGGGAGAGAGAGAGGGCCGGATTGAGGGAGAGAGAGATAGGGTGATGTGTGTGACATTGTACTCCCAATCTTGACCAAATCTAGCCTATCTCCCATCGAATTACATCACCATTGTACCACCAACCTTACCTTGCTTACACTTGGACACCTAAGGACAACCTAACCTATTTTTCTATGCTTTCAAAGTACTAAAACCCCATAGAATAACATTTACTTTGTACTAGCTTGGAAGAAGAAGATCTTGGCATGCTTCCAATGCATGACAAGACAAGATTTTAGCTAAAACCCATTGGATAATGGGAGAGGGGCAGCCGGCCATATGGGAGGGAGGGAGCCCTTCATTTGCCTATAAATAGGCCTCTCATTCTTCATTCAAGGCACACCATTCCAACCTCCAACTTCTCCCTCTAAAAAGCGTAAGTATTCTTGTAGTTTTAGCTTTGTTCTTGAGTGTTCTTGAGGTTCTTCCCTAGGCTTCAAGAAACACCTCTAGTGCCGCCACTAAACTGCCCTACGACCACCCTTTCGATCCAAAAGTAGTAGTCTAGTAGTCAAGATCAAGTTTCGAGAGAAACCTTTCTCTTTCGAAGCTAACGAAGGCCACCTCCTAAGCCGTTACTCCGTCCGTAGGAATTTCCAACCTAGCTTATTCGGCCCCGACTAGTTTCGGATCAAGGTAGAATCCTCCGTACTCATTTCTCTGAAGTATATGTACTTATGTTAGTTAGTATGCATGATAAACGAACGATAAGTTTTAGTTAAATCGTATGTAAAAAGGCATGCTAGGAGTAATTGTAACTTAATCGTTAAAATGGTTATGGACATGCTATGTACTTGCTTGGATTATACTTACCTTAAGTATGCGTAGTAAATTTCTAAACATGAGTTAAACGGTTAAGGTATCAAAGCTAGTTAGCAAAACTTGTTTTACTAAAGTACTAAAGAAGAATGAGCATGTCAAATAATGAATTTCTACGTCAATAACCATATGTTGTTTTAAAAATCCCACAAAGGAAGAAAGAACGGATTTTTCGTAATACATTATTGTCTTGAGGATGATTATGAACATGTATGTATATTTGTTTACATTACTTGTTACTGATAAAACATAAGTGGCTTTAAGTAATAATTTGAGTACGATTAGGTAATATAGAGTTGGATGATCTTGCTAGTTTAGTTTCAAGATTACTTTAAAGTGATTAGTCCCGCCACGGAGTCTATGCATGATTACGAGACACGAGAACCGAAAAGTAGAAACATGACACTTAAGGAGTGGTTGATATGGATAAAAAGAATTTTTGAGACTACATAATGGCCGGACTTGGTAGCCTTATGTGAGTTGTGAAAACCCGCAAGGTGGCCGGACTTGGTAGCCCTTTGTGCGGACTTGCAAAAACCGCAATGAGGCCGGACTTGGTAGCCCATTGTGTAGATTGCTAATGGAGCCGGACGTGGTAGCTTCATTGGTAATTGGGCTTGGTTATCCGCGGAGAGGAGCCAATGCAAGATTTTGTAACGTGGCCGGACTTGGTAGCCCGTTGAATGAGAAATGATTTTTGAAATGAAATGGTGACACAATACGATGAGTCGCGTAGGAGAAACCAAGAAAGGCATGACACCAACGTAAGCAAGATAGTGAATGCGGATGTATCATTGTTAATTATGTTGTTTAATGAGTATGCGTAATTATTTATATGACTCTTGTTGTAAGTTATGGGTTAGCGGGTTGGATTATTCTATTGAGCTTCTGTAGCTCACCGTGTTACCTTTTGGTGACCCCGACATATTATATCGGGGCGACGCCGGTATAATGTGTCGATTTCATAGATGAGCAGCAGAAAAGGACACCTTGGAGGCCTTTGGAGTCGAGGAGCTTGCAAGGATGGAGGAAGAGGCGAAGGGAGTTAACCTTAGATTATCCCCTCTTTTGAATAAAAGTACTCTTGTGAGACTTATGTTGTAATAATGAGCTAGACTCTCCTTAATTTATTCAATAAAAATGTTTATTTAATGTACCCAAAATTCGGGGCGTTACAACTTGGTATCAGAGCTTTAGGTTCAAAACCTCGGCCATGGGTAGAATGGGTAGCCTTTAAGATTAGTTTTAAGATAAGTTGACCGTTGCACAAACGTGACTTGATTTTTAAGTTTACCGTCCCAAATTGGGTGGAATTCTGACAAAACAATCTTCGGATTGAAGTAATGTGGAAACTGGCAGTACCGCCGAACTGGGAATTCCCGAACAATTGGATGATGACTTGAATCAAGAATCGAATGTGGAACGTAGTTAAATCCAAGTTTTCTTTAGTGTTAATTGAACCCTTGTCTTTAAACCATTACTAATTGAAGTTAAAACTTCTCCTTGTAGATGAGTAACTATCGAGACAACCTACTAGCCGAAGCCCGTCAACTTAGAGGTATCCTGAGGACAATGACCAACCTACTAGCAGGAGACCCCTACTTCCCTTACGCCATTCCCTACATTCATGACTTCTATCAAGAGCATGGTGCCTTGCCACTCCCTGATGAGGAGGAGGAGGGAGACGAAGAAGCAATACCTGTCCTCGTCCAAATAGCACCCCTTTTCCATGAAGAACTTGTAGTGGTGGGGAACGAAGCTGAAGCCATTCCCGCTCCAGTAGCACCTCCCGAGAATGAGGATCCCGAAGAACATCCCGAAGAAGAAGAACCAATGGAGATTTGGGGAAATGAGGGATCTGACGGAGAGAGTGAATCTGATGACGAAGAAGAGCTTGGATGGCTAATGGTTATGCCCGACATCATGGACATAGCCTTTGACACTGGCGATGTACCTCCGCCACCCGTTGAGACTGACATAGGCCCATATAAGGCCCAATTCCCGAACACCTTTTAGGCTCATTAAGAAGCTTGTGATGCAAATGTAATAAGAAGGTTGGTAATAGTTGAACTTGTAAGGTAGTAGAAAGCCTAGGCTAATATTAGCCCTTTATGTTGTACTTGATCCGATTAAGTAATAAAAATATGTATTTCTTTCCTACGTGAAATCACTGTTTATGTACATGCTTGTAATTACCCCTCACACCGTTAAGACTTATCTTTTGTTTTGTAATAGAACTCGATACTTCTACTTGTAGCCCTTTGCTTAGCTATGGAGAACTTATTTCGTGTACTATTTCACCTTAGTAAATGAAATCCTTATTACAAAGGACAATTATTTTAGTTGACGTAAGTTGCTAAATGATAGTAATATTTTTGCTTATCCATAAAATCTTCTCTGTTATGGATACTGTAGCACACTACCATTAGACATTTTATTTTGATGAGAGCGCCGAGTGGCGGCCATAACCCACAAGGGGAGGGCCCGGTAATCGCGCGTCGGCCGTACCCAAAAAGGGGGCCCCGGTAAACCACCCTCAACCTCCCCCCAAAAATTCAAATTTAAACATTTCCCTCCTCCACACCCCTCACCCGGCCCTATAAATACCCCCTCCTCTTCCCATTTTATTCACCCCATCTCTTCATCTCTTCATCTCTCTTTCACCATCCTAACCCCTCCAAACTACTATCAAACCGAGCCATGGCAATCTACCGACGAGGATTCCCGGAGGACGCCCAGTTCCGAGAGATGGAGCGAATCGAGCTCACCTCGATGATCCGAGCAATACAGTTACTGCCTTTCACCTTCGTTCTCTTCTGTGCCGTGGTCACCATAGCCATGCCACGGTGGTTCGACAGGAACGACCGCCTTACTACCTTCTGGTACTGGATTCCTACGGTGGCCGTCGCACTCGCGGCGTTCGGAAAAGAATACGAACGTCGTGCACTCCAAGCCTTCAACAATCGATGGCGGTTCGAGGCGTAGTAACGGCACCATAGTCGTTATTATCTGTTTTACTGTATCTGATAATGCCGTTAGGCATGTAATCTAATGATATTTGTAATCACAAATCTAGCTGTCTTGTTCATTGCGTGCTAAATTCTAGTAACTTAACCTCCGTTAAAAATTTCTACTCGTAGATGGTGAACCGACGCAGTGGACTGGGATTTGAGAATGGAGAAACCTCTAACACTAACCCTTGCATAGCCCAAATCATGCAAGCTTTCGTGACCGCTTTGAATGCCAACCGCCGAAACCAAAACCGCGATGATGAACCTATGACCCGAACCCTAGCGATGAACGAATTTTGCAAATGCCGACCCCCAACCTTCGGTGGAGACCCTAACCCCACTGTGGCCGAATCATGGCTGAAGGAAACCAAGGTGATCCTGGACACCTTGGAGATCACCCGGAATGGGGATCGCGTGGCCTTGGCCACGTACCAACTAAAGGGAGAAGCCTGTTATTGGTGGGAGATGATGGAAACAACTCATACCATAGCCACCATGACATTCGACGAGTTTGAAACCCTGTTCCTTGACAAGTACTTTCCCACACCCCTTCGCTTGGCCAAGGAGCAAGAATTCATGAACCTGAAGCAGGGAAGCATGACTGTCACTCAATATGCAGCAAAGTTCGAGGAGCTGTCTCGCTATGCCCCAGACGCTGTAGCAACTGAGGATAAGAAAGCAAGAAGATTCGAGTGGGGACTGACAACGGCTCGAAGGACCGTGGTAGCACAAGCCTTTCCTACCTATTCCGGCATCGTCCAGTGTGCTCTTCGATTGGAGAGTGAAGAAGTAGACTTCAAAACCCGCTGGAGGAAGGCAACAGGCAATACCGGGGGACCAATCCATACCCAAACATCCAATAACAATCGAGGACCCTACCCCGCTAAGACCTTTACCCCGACCCAAAACAACCAAGCGTGGAAAACTGCTACCCCAGGACTCAACCAACCGCAGGGAGGCACTCGAGATCTGTCAACAATAAGGTGCTACAACTGTCAGCAGATGGGGCACTACACTCGTCAATGCCCACAACCACAGAAGGAGAGGAATGGGAACTTCGGAAATCAGAGGGTGCTACAGAATGGGCAAGCTGGATTTGGGAAGCAGAACCATGGAGGACCATCCTCGCAATCAAATGGGCTAAACAAAGGGAAGCAGGCCATGAACACTCAAAGCAGAGACTAGAGGCGATCTTTGCACTACAACCGAGGAATGTGAGCCGGATCCCTCTGTGATCCAAGGTACGCTACTACTATATAGTACCTGCGTACAAGCCTTGTTTGACTCTGGTGCATCACATTCATTCATATCTACTGCCTGCATAACTGCTTTAGCACTAGAAACAGAACCCCTGAGCTTGAGTACGAAGGTAGCATCACCATTGGGGGGGAGTATAACCGTTAGTCTAGTGTGTAGAGGGTGCGAGCTAGAAGTAACCAACTTGCGACTAACCTGCGACCTCCGGGTAATCGAAATGGCGGATTTCGATATAATCCTAGGAATGGATTGGTTATCTGCACACAGAGCAATCATAGACTGTCATCAAAAGACAGTAACAGCTTACACCCCAGAGGGAACTCGTTTCCGTTTTAAGGGGGATAGGTAAACAACAAGCTCGATGACGAAAAGATCTAGGTGGCAGAATCAACTACTTGGGTGGCTAGCTAGTCTCCAAATGGAAGAAACCGATAGGGAGGAACTGGGATTGCCCCACATCGTTTGCGAATACGCCGATGTGTTTCCGGAGGAACTTCCTGGCTTACCTCCTCAGAGAGAGGTAGATTTCTCTATAGAGCTCCAACCAGGGACAGCACCAATCTCGATGGCACCATACCGTATGGCCCCAGCAGAGCTAAAGGAACTGAAGACCCAATTGCAAGAGCTATTGGACAAAGGGTATATCAGGCCAAGAACGTCACCATGGGGAGCGCCTGCATTATTTGTGAAGAAGAAAGAGGGAACACTTCGTTTATGTATCGACTATAGGAAGCTGAACCAGGTCACAATTAAGAACCGATACCCCTTGCCCAGGATCGATGACCTGTTTGACCAATTAAGAGGAGCAACTTGCTTCTCTAAAATCGATCTCAGATCAGGTTACCATCAACTGAGAATCCAAAATGAGGACATTGACAAGACAGCCTTCCGCACCAAATACGGACACTACGAGTTTGTGGTGATGCCGTTTGGATTGACCAACGCTCCGGCAGTATTCATGTGTCTCATGAACAAAGTTTTCCAACCCTACTTGGACAGGTTTGTAGTGGTGTTCATTGATGACATCTTGATATACTCTGCTAATAAGGAGGAGCACGAAGAACATCTCCGAATAGTACTACAAGTACTCCGAGATAACCAACTCTACTCCAAGGCAAGTAAATGCGAATTTTGGCTAGAGGTGGTTAAGTTTTTGGGACATGTGGTATCTAAAGACGGAATCGCGGTGGATGAAGGAAAGGTGGAGGCCGTGTTGAACTGGAAATAGCCAACCTCCGTATTCAAAATCCGGAGTTTTCTAGGATTGGCTGGGTATTACCGAAGATTCATACCCGACTTCTCCACACTGGCTAAACCAATGACGAGACTGACTCAGAAAGGAGTAAAGTTGGATTGGAATGAGGTTTGCGAAAAATCCTTTCAGGAATTGAAGAAAAGGCTGACCAGTGCACTGATACTCATCATCCCTGAGCGGGGTGTTGATTATACAGTTTACTGCGACGCGTCAAGAGACGGTCTAGGATGCGTGCTGATGCAGAATGGGAAAGTTGTACCTTACGGATCCCGACAACTCCGACCGCATGAGAAGAACTACCCTACCCATGACTTAGAACTGGCTGCTGTAGTATTCGCCCTTAAAACCTGGCGCTACTATCTGTGGGGGGAACAATTCGTAGTCTTTACCGACCATAAAAGGCTCAAGTATCTTTTCACTCAGAAAGAGTTGAATCTGAGACAGCGCCGCTGGATGGAATATCTAGAGGATTACAAGTTTACACTTCAGTACCACCCCGGTAAGGCCAATGTGGTGGTTGACGCCCTTAGTCGGAAGGACAGAGCACAGAAGGTCAAGACCGCCATTAAGGAATGGGAGATGGTGGACACTCTCAACGAGTTCAATCTGCGACCATCCTCAAGGGATGGGAACACACGTTTGTACGCTCTCGTTGCAGAACCAGCACTTCACAGAGAAATTTTGCTCGCCCAAACCTCCGAGCAAAACTGCGAATTCATCCGGTATCGAATCCGAGAAGGAAAGGCATTACCGGGATGGATGATCGAGAAGGACAACAGCCTGAGATTCAAGGGGAAGGTGTTTGTGCCTAACATTGGAACCCTGCGAGAAGCAGTGCTCCGAGAAGCTCACCATTCGAACTTCGCGGTACACCCTGGTGGTACAAAGATGTATCATGACCTGCGAAGGACGTACTGGTGGGAAGGAATGAAGAAAGACGTGGCTCAATTTATATCTACGTGCCTGGTATGTCAACAAGTCAAAGCTGAACATCAGAAACCTGGAGGAGATCTTCAACCCTTGCCGATTCCGACATGGAAGTGGGAGCACGTCTCTATGGATTATGTGACCGGACTACCGAGATCTGCTAAGTCTAACACCGCTATCTGGGTGATCGTGGACCGACTCACCAAATCTGCACATTTCTTGCCTGTCAAGATGACCGAGAATGTAGAACAGCTAAGTTTGCTGTATATTCGAGAGATTGTACGCCTGCATGGAGTACCTGTCTCGATAGTATCTGACAGAGACCCCCGTTTCGTGTCACACTTTTGGAAAGGATTGCAGAAGGCAATGGGGACTAACGTAAGGCTTAGTATGGCCTTTCACCCGCAAACGGATGGACAAACTGAGCGGACAATACAGACACTGGAAGACATGCTAAGGGCCTGTGCCTTGGATTTTTCTGGAAATTGGGAGCAGCACTTGCCATTAGTAGAGTTTGCCTACAACAATAGCTATCAAGCAAGTATTGGGATGGCACCCTATGAAGCTCTGTACGGTCGACCCTGTCGATCTCCCGTCTGTTGGACAGATGTTGGGGAAACTGGATTGATTGGACCTGACATAGTACGGGATACCACAGAAAAGGTCAAGCTCATCAGGCAAAGAATTCAAACCGTACAAAGCCGACAGAAGAGTTATACAGATAAGAGGAACCGACCGTTAACCTTTGCAGTAGGAGACCACGTGTTCCTAAAGATCAGACCAAAGAAAGGAGTTATCAGATTTGGGAAAAAGGGAAAGTTATCCCCACGCTACATTGGACCATTCGACATTGTGGAAAAGATCGGGAAGGTTGCGTATCGCCTAGCACTGCCACCGCAGTTAGACAGAGTGCATAACGTATTTCACGTTTCAATGCTCTGCAAGTATCTCGCATTACCCACACATATCCTCAACTGGGAAGACATCAATATTGAGGAAGACGCGACGTATGAAGAAGAACCGATAGAGATACAAGACCGAAGTGAGAAGACAATCCGGAACAAGACCATCAAACTAGTTCGAGTCTTGTGGAAAAACCCTGGAACTAGAGAGACCACCTGGGAGAGAGAAGAGACCACGAAGGCCAACTACCCTCACCTGTTCGAAACTGAGCGTGCATCGAATTTCGAGGACGAAATTGTTTAAGGGGGATAGGTTGTAACAACTCTGATTTTCACTAAATAAAAATCTCGTTGTTTATTCATAAATATTTCGAATTTTCTTGATTTATTAAAAATTTCCTTTTAATCGCTTATAATCCGTTATAATTAGATTCATTAAGGTCAAAACCTATTTTTCTTCACAACGGTCAGCAAGACCATTTTCATTAGGCAAGAACATTGGCATATTGTTTCCCTAATCGCTAACGTTAAGCCCCTAATTACTCGACTTGTTTAATAATCCTGCTTAGCAAGCCCCATTCGATCGTAATTAGGTCATTTGGAAACCCTAACTAAAACCTTGACCAAAGTCAACCTTGGATCTTTGTCCATTGGACAATAAATGCTAGGATAACTTTACCCATTGGTCCATAGTACAATTCCATTAGTTTATTATATAAGCCATGTGACAATTACATATATATATTTAAACTAAGCCTTGTACTTTCTATCCTTAACCTTTGGTTAATAAGAGTTAGGGGGATTATCGCCCATTGGACGATAATCGTTAGGGAAATAGTAGACCTTTAGTCAATAACCATTAGTAAAACCATTATCCCATGGACCATAGCATTATACAAGAATCCCATGGGATTCCTTGGTGTAAGAATATGATATATATATATATATATATATATATATATATATATATCCTAAGATTCTATATTAGGTGAAGGTACAACCACTCCCCATTATTTTATTGGAAAGCACACATGTGCTAATTCATTAGTTTATTAAGATATCTTTCCTCTTTCAAAAACCCTATAGTTTAATATAAACCTTGTCCTATCTAGTAGATATATATATATATATGTATACGTTAGGAAGACAAGAGAGAGAGGGAGAGAGAGAGAGAGGGAATTCAGATAGAGAGAGGAGAGAGAGGCCGAGAGTGGGAGAGAGATAGGAGAGAGAAAGAGAAAGAGATATGGTTTGTAGTCTTCCTCCACCAACCCAATTCCTTATCATACAAAGTACTTGTACTTTGGAAGTAGAAAGATAGGATGACATAGGTTGAGTAAGGAGTACAAAGATTGTCTTATAATGTCATACCCCAAATCTATTAGTTTAATAGAGAATCCCATACTTTCAAAGAAACCCCATAGTTTATTCTTTACCTTGTCCTTTCCAAATCTATTATGTAGATAAGTATATATATATGTATTGTACTTGGACTAAGGAGAGAGAGAGAGACAAGGAGAGGGAGGAGTGAGAGCCGAGAGATAGAGAGAAAGGAGAGAGATATAGGGCCGGATGAGAGGAGAGAGGGAGGGTGAGTGATGTGGCCATGTACCTCTTTGACCTATCCCTACCAAATCTAAGTCATATACACCTATAAGTACATGTACCATAAAAGAAGGAAGATGGAATGACATGAAGTAGATTACTTACAAGATTGTCTTACACAATCTTACACACTACCCTTGGTCAAACAACCACCCCTTGTCCTTTCTCATATAACACATGCATATATATATATATATATATATATATATATATATATATATATATATATATATATATATATGTAAACAAGTACCAAGAGAGATAGAGAGCGAATGAGAGAGGCCGAGAGAGAGATGAGATTGGGAGAGAGAGAGGGCCGGATTGAGGGAGAGAGAGATAGGGTGATGTGTGTGACATTGTACTCCCAATCTTGACCAAATCTAGCCTATCTCCCATCCAATTACATCACCATTGTACCACCAAGAGTACAAGGATCGTAAAGAAAACTAACCTTATTATTGAATAGGCCGAAGCCACTTACAATTGGAGGGAGGAGAATACAGCAGCGGAGAGAGAGGATTTTAGAGAGGGAGAAAGGGTAATCAAAAACCTGCCTAAAACTAGGGAAGAATGGGTTTATATAGACCCAAGAAGGAAAACAAATGAAATCCAAATTCTAAGTAAATTGCATCCAAATTAAATGAAGATTCCTGCCGGGAACACATGGGGCCCCATCGTCACATTAGTCTTCACCGAAAGTAGGATGTCAGCATAATTGATCCATAATTGAATCTGAAAGATCCATAAAGGTCCATAATTGAACCTTTACCACCGAAAGCTGATTTGGCAGTATGCTAAATTATTGATGCTTTTCTTTTCCTTTATTGGAGGACAGCCTTTCAGCCATAATTTCTGTCATGCTGTCCCAAAAGTCTCCCAAAGTTGGAGTGTTCTGCTCGTCCTCGTAGGGATCCTGAGATTCTCCAGCAAGGCATGTGAATGGATTATTATCCTCGTCATTGCTTTTTGCTGATGTCATGGATTTGTCATCAGCCTCTTGATGCACAGTTTGGAGGAATTGTTCCTTCATGAAGTCCATGATTTTTAGAACGACTTCATTATCTGTCATGGCTGGATTTTTTGCCCTGATTTGAGCTGAGATTTCCAAGAATGGATTTTTAATGGACAACTTCTCCTTTTGTTTTAATTGTTGTCCCAATTCTTGAGTTTTGGCCTTGATGTCATCCAGTGTCTTCTGGCCATCAATATTTTTCCACCATCGGTATTGGAAAGTTCTTTGAAGGACTGGCAAATTTAAACCATTAATGCCAACTTGAAGGTCCCATTTCCAACCATGGGATACCAAAAATTGTAAAAATGTCAAGAAATAATTTTCTTTCTGGGATAACTCCCCTCAATTGAGAGTATTTGGTAGAGAAGGCCTCTATTTCTTTCTCAAAATCTTTTGGCAAAATGTCTGGCATAGGTCCAAATTTAGACCACCATTCATAAAACCAATTTGGAAATTCATTTTGTCCAACCAGCAGAGGACATAATTTGAGAAACCAAGAATGTTTTCTTCGCTGGTTTTGGTAATAAAAAGCTTTGGTCCAGGTTTCAATATAATCCCAGTAATTATATTGAATTTGAACACCATTTTCTGTCTTAATTGACAGAGTTTTGGATTTGGATGGGTGAATTCCCCACTTTTGTATTGGAATGACTGTCTTAATTACAGCCTTGCTCTAACTGATAGGACTTTTCTGTCCAATCTTGCTATCATAAGTATGAGTGAAAATTACTGACCCTGATTCAGTCAGTATTGCTTCATAGACATATCTGTATTTCCCTTCAGGGACTGGATAACTCATTGTATCCAAGTATCTGGATTTAATTTCCCATGGATCATTTTTCCATTGCTCATCAATTTTTTCCAAGACCATAATTGTCTCGGTGGTTTTCAGTGATTTGAAAACTTCTTCATTTTGAATTACTTCCGCCATTGAAAGTGATGACGATGATGAAGATCCAGCTTCCTGTAGTGAGGGAAATTGTAACTTGTGGGCCTTTAAGTAGGCCTCCACCTGAGCTTGGGTAATCATATCTTTGGGCTTACCCCTGCCCCTAGAATTATTGCCTCTACCACGTCCCCGGTCTGGAGGTCTATTCATCTGCAAAAATTCAAGCACGAGATAAAACATTCAGTCTATTCTGAATTTGTTTTTTCCTTTTATTATTGTGACTATTAGTCACTTGATACTCCTCCTCATCATCGGAATAGCCATATTCTTCATAAAATTGATCCATTGCTGATAAGGCTCCCATCCATCTTTTTAGATAGAATCTATTTGGAAGGTAGCCATTCCAATATTGCTCCCGATTAGCTTGGATCTGCTTATTAGTGGCTTTTCTGAATTTTTTTATCTTTTTCAATAATAAATTTAAGCCTGGATTGGGCAATAGATGGACAGGCTTTTTTGACAAATGATTCGTCCATATTACTAAAAGAAGCGTATTGTTCCTCAGCCCTTTCCCGGTTGAGAGTTGGCATAGAGGACATCAGCCCTGCAAGAATTCACGGGTGAGAAAATCATGGAGAGAATTATTTTCTCCTTTTATGTATTCTATATCAAAGTCAAAGGCAGATAATTCTGACTGCCACCTAGCAAAAATTTGCTTAGAAGCAAGATTCTTTATATCTTGTTTTAAAACTTGTTTTGCAGCACTACAGTCAATTTTTAAAAGAAACTGCTGATTTAACAAGTCATCCTGAAATTTATTAATACATTTAATAATAGAAAGAATTTCTTTCTTAATGGTGCTGTAATTAGCCTGAGCATTCTTGAAAAGTCCAGAAGTAAAACGGACTAATTCTTCCTTAGAAGCATTCGGGTTATATTGCTTCAAAATGCCACCATAACCAATATTAGAGGCATCAATCTCAACTATTTTCTTCCAATCCGGATTAGCAATTGCTAAGCAAGGTAATTCTTTTGCTTTCAATTTGATTTTCCTAACTGCCATAGTATGACTTTCAGTCCAAGGAGGGGGATTCTTCTTAAGTCTCTCATAGAGAGGAGCAGAATCCTGAGCTAATTCCCTGTAGTAGTCACCTATATAATTGAGGCTTCCAAGAAACCTTTGCAATTGGGTTTTCTCCCTTAATTCATCAGGGAATTTAGAAGCAAATTCTATACTTCTGTCAATGGGGATAATTTTCCCTGGTGAATGTTGTGTCCTAAGAACCTGATCTTAGTTTGGAATAATTTCATCTTAGGAGCCGAAACAACAAGACCATTTCTTTTAATAACATCTTTAAAAATTCTAAGATGCTTAATATGCTGATCAATGTTTTGTGAGAAAATTAAAACATCATCAATATAACAAATAGCAAATTCAGCATGAGGATAAAAAATATCATTCATGATATTCTGAAATTCTGAAGGTGCATTCTTCAGACAACTAGGGTAGAAAACCAGGTTGCCCAATTAGAAGAAACCATCAGGGAATCCCATAAGGATCCTGAGGAGGAGAAGATTTCACCTTCTAATATAAGACCTCCTATCCCAATAGCAGGATTTAATTTGACAAATCCTAATTAAACCTCTGACTTAGTCAAGGAGCTTCAGAAAAGACTTAAAGGTCTTTCGATCAATATGATCTCGGAGGAATTAGATCCTAATATGAGTGATCAAGAGATTCGGGAGCTAGAAAGTTCTTTTACCCAGATTGACACTCTTAATAAGCTTAAATATCCCTCTAAAGGCTTTCCTTATGCGGGAGCCGATAGATATTACTATCCTAGACATAGCCCTCAGGACATGTTGTACGAGGAAGCTGGTTACCAAAAACAAATGTCCTACAGTGGTAGAACCATCTATGAATGGAACATAGATGGGATGACAGAATACCAAATCTTTGGTGTAGTACATCAAATGCTGATGTATTGTACTATTTGTTCCCAGAATAATGATAGTGGAAGGTTAATTGCTACTTGGATCACTGCTGGTTTTACTGGCATGATCAAAGGATTGTGGGATAACATCCTCACGGCTATTCAGAGAGCAGAAATTTTAACTGCTGTTAAAATAGAGAATAATGAACAGAAAGAAGATGCTGTGTATACTCTTGTACAAGCAATCATTCTTCACTTTATTGGTCACTGGGATAACCAACGAGAGCGTAGCAGGGAACTTTTACAAAATTTGAAATGTCCAACGTTAACTCATTTCCGTTGGTACAAAGATGTTTTCCTTGCTAAGGTTATGCAGAGAACCGATGCTAATAGTGAGCATTGGAAATCAAAATTTGTGGATGGTCTTCCTCATTTCTTTGCTGAGAAAATTAGGAAGAAATTAAGAGATCAAAATAATGGTACTACCATTATTTATGATAATTATACCTATGG
Source organism: Rhododendron molle (assembly GCA_025413875.1). Lineage (NCBI taxonomy): Eukaryota > Viridiplantae > Streptophyta > Magnoliopsida > Ericales > Ericaceae > Rhododendron > Rhododendron molle. The sequence continues at coordinate 26,790,968 of CM046388.1, read as the reverse complement.
ACAATTAGTATCCATTTTCCAATGCATGACAAGACAAGATTTTAGCTAAAACCCATTGGATAATGGGAGAGGGGCAGCCGGCCATATGGGAGGGAGGGAGCCCTTCATTTGCCTATAAATAGGCCTCTCATTCTTCATTCAAGGCACACCATTCCAACCTCCAACTTCTCTCTCTAGAAAGCATAAGTATTCTTGTAGTTTTAGCTTTGTTCTTGAGTGTTCTTGAGTGTTCTTGAGGTTCTTCCCTAGGCTTCAAGAAACACCTCTAGTGCCTCCACTAAACCGCCCTACGACCACCCTTTCGATCCAAAAGTAGTAGTCTAGTAGTCAAGATCAAGTTTCGAGAGAAACCTTTCTCTTTCGAAGCTAACGAAGGCCACCTCCTAAGCCGTTACTCCGTCCGTAGGAATTTCCAACCTAGCTTTTTCGGCCCCGACTAGTTTCGGATCAAGGTAGAATCCTCCGTACTCATTTCTCCGAAGTATATGTACTTATGTTAGTTAGTATGCATGATAAACGAACGATAAGTTTTAGTTAAATCGTACGTAAAAAGGCATGCTAGGAGTAATTGTAACTTAATCATTAAAATGGTTATGGACATGCTATGTACTTGCTTGGATTATACTTACCTTAAGTATGCGTAGTAAATTTCTAAACATGAGTTAAACGGTTAAGGTATCAAAGCTAGTTAGCGAAACTTGTTTTACTAAAGTACTAAAGAAGAATGAGCATGTCAAATAATGAATTTCTACGTCAATAACCATATGTTGTTTTGAAAATCCCACAAAGGAAGAAAGAACGGATTTTTCGTAATACATTATTGTCTTGAGGATGATTATGAACATGTATGTATATTTGTTTACATTACTTGTTACTGATAAAACATAAGTGGCTTTAAGTAATAATTTGAGTACGATTAGATAATATAGAGTTGGATGATCTTGCTAGTTTAGTTTCAAGATTACTTTAAAGTGATTAGTCCCGCCACGGAGTCTACGCATGATTACGAGACACGAGAACCGAAAAGTAGAAACATGACACTTAAGGAGTGGTTGATATGGATAAAAAGAATTTTTGAGACTACATAATGGCCGGACTTGGTAGCCTTATGTGAGTTGTGAAAACCCGCAAGGTGGCCGGACTTGGTAGCCCTTTGTGCGGACTTGCGAAAACCGCAATGAGGCCGGACTTGGTAGCCCATTGTGTAGATTGCTAATGGAGCCGGACGTGGTAGCTTCATTGGTAATTGGGCTTGGTTATCCGTGGAGAGGAGCCAATGCAAGATTTTGTAACGTGGCCGGACTTGGTAGCCCGTTGAATGAGAAATGATTTTTGAAATGAAATGGTGACACAATACGATGAGTCGCGTAGGAGAAACTGAAATTCCTTTTTTTTTTAATTACTCAAAAGCAACGTAATAAAGGAACGAAAAGCAATAACATGCGAACACAAGAATATACGTGGAAAACCCCTTAAAAAGGGTAAAAACCACGGGAGGAAATCGAACCACTGAAAGTAATCATTGTGCAGTTACAAATGATCTTAATAAAACAATCGTGAATCCTCACCGACTGACCAAAGACCGATTTGTCGAATCCACGTATACCGCACCAAGTGGTTTATTGCCGCACGCCTTGAATCCACAAGTCCTCCGATATACTTCCAGAATCCACCGGAAGAATGGTTCAACTAGTTGGAACAATTGGTTGAAAAGCACTTGAAGTTTATGCAGAAAGATTCATGATCGCCAAGCCTTGTGTAACTTCAAGAGATAGGAGCCGGGTCATCGTTAGACATTACTTGATATTGGACATATGGTCAAGAGTTCTGAATTCTTTCCGTGTGTTTTGAATGGCCAACAAAACCGCATATAAATAGACCGGAAGGATCATTGCCGAAAGGAATATTGCTCGAGCACGGAATGTACCCTATCTTGAGTTGCTCGAGCACTATGACAAACAATCATTTCCTTATATTGTCACCCACGATTTCTGCATCTCCTTTTCTAATACAGCATGTGCACAAAATCTTTATCAAAAGTGATTCCCTTCCGAAACTTCTTTCCTTTTGACAAACTTTCTTTATCAAAACTGATTCCCGTCCGAAACTTCTTTCCTTTTGACAAACTTTCATTATACCTTTCTTTATCAATGATAGAATACAATTGATAGCCTTTCCTAAAAACAATTTCTCTAAAACAATATATTTCAACATAATTAACGGGATACAAATCAAAAGAGATTTTGTCATGGAATTTGCCAAAATATGGACTTTACAATCTCCCCCTTTGGCACTTCCATGACAAAACAATCAAAGTACGATTAACCTATCACAATTGGGAAGAGCTGCAGACACAAATCTGGGAAGAGCTGCAGACACAAATATGGAAAAGATAAGTTAATCAATAATCCATAAATTTCTCCCCCTTTTTGTCATGGAATGACAAAGGTAGAGTATAGAGAAATAAGCACAAGAATTATAGCCATTGAAATATGAAACCATTGAAGGCAGACTAAAGAAGTCGATAAAGTAACACCAATAAAACATAAGTCGGGAACAGCACCATAAAAACAGAAGTTTTAGAGCAACACCATAAAAACATAAGTTTAGAGCACATCCACAAAAGGCCACATCGGGCAAGAAACATAACATAAGAGAACGGAGTTGCAAAGTGGGAGCTACTGAGGAGAACGGGTGGAAGTGAGGAGACTCCTCATCTCGCCCATGAATGTGGCAAACTGAGCCGCATGTTTGGTTTGGGCCTCTTGAAGCTCGAAAATCTGAACACCTTGGCGCATTTGTTCTTTGCGCATCACCGCAAGCAATTTCCCTTGGTCAGCCAACTCCTTGCGTAAACGCCAATTGTCAACGTGCAGATCAACCAGCATATCCGTGGTGGTAAAGTTTTCCCCCTCAGCCGTATCATTGTCAGGGACACTAGTGTCATCCTCACTAAGTTCTGAAGCATGGGCAGCACTAATCGAGATAGAGTGGAGAGTAAACGGCTTACGTTTTTCAGTAGACAACTTATATTGATCTCCGGCGATACCAGGACAGTGACTAATGGTGGTAAGAAAGATAGACAAGACAACGCCATACGGGAGCTTTCCTGTTGGAGGATTACGAGAAGAGCCAAACTTGGCAATCTCAGAAAAGGCAATACGGCACCAATCAACGTTACGACCCAACCCAATAAACTGAAGAGCTAGACCCCTATAAGCATGGATAGAGGATGTGTGACTACAGGGTTCGACAGTTGCACAGAAAAACAGATTGAGAAGACGATAAGAACTATAGAGAACACCCTGTGAAATAGCATTCTTCTCCCAATTACGAGATGTCCCGGTCAAGGTATAAGCAATCGAGTCCCGAACAGCGGGAGACACAGTGCGCGAGTCACGAGGGTAGAAATACTCAAAAAGGGGAGTCAAATTGACAATATTACCAAGTGCTAACGGAGTAACGGTAATCGGCTTGCCACGCACAAAAGAAGTGATCGTTTCAGTGCTGTAATCAACAGATGTGATATTGCAGAAAAATTCCCGGACCATGGTTAAATTAACATTGGCCTCTAACATAGCTAAGTTTTCCCAACCCTGTTTTCTAAGCCAACCTACAACTTCGTGATTACCTAAGGAGACAACATCTAACTGACGCTCGAGGGCAACAGGGCGATCGCAAAAGGACTCAAACTTCTCTTCAAGCTCGGAGGAGGGAAACCGACGGACGGGGTTACGGCGAGAGGCAAGAGGTGCCATTGTAGCGCTGCAAGAAAGTAACCCGGTATAAATGACAGTAAAAAAATTGAAAGAAATTCCGAAGGAATGAAAACAGATACCCTTCTCGTTGAAACCAAACTAGTAGAGGACAAAATAAATGTGAGAGATAAACAAGAAGAAATAGAAACACAGAGCAAGCGTACGAACCGTTCGCGAACAGAATGGAGCGTGAGGAAAGAAAGATCGGTCTGGAGTGTGGTGAAAACGGAAAGGAGTGAGAGATTCTTAAAGAGAGAGAGCGTGGGATTTAATTTGGAAACAATGGAAAGGATGGATCAAGAAAGATGTGGGTTTCCATACAAGCCAGGAAGGATTGGTAGAAACTAGGAAAGGTAGTAAAGAGAGAGAGAGAGTTTCCCAAATCCCCAAACCAGAGGAGATATGCACGTGGAAAGGAAAAGAGAAGATTATAGCACGTGGTAGAGGTATGGAAGATGTGCAAATAGAGATATGCACATGAGAGATTTTTTTTTAAAAAAAATGGGTGCCATGTACGAGCACTTCTTAGAACCCAAAACAAAAACAGAAGATTTTTTGAAGAAATAACAATATATAGTTTCGTTTTGGATTTTAAAAAAAAATATCTGGGGAAGACAAAAAGGGAAAAAAAAACACATGGATCCAGAATTGAATACTCAACCATGGGAATCAATAAATGTCACTACAAAGTTTAGAAATGCATGAGAGAACTTGTATGTATCCCAACATGGAGAAATCTGGAATTAAATGCAACATGCAATATAAGACCATGACAATAGTGGGTGTGTGACACGTCAGAAATATTAAGACCACCATCTTCAGACATAAGATTTCTCGTGTTCCATTAGAATGGCAACCACCCTTTCTCCCACAAAGTCAAACCAGGCATGAGAACACGAATGACATCCCAAGGCTTAGAAATAACTTCCCCTCAACAAGTAAATACTCCCCCTCAACCAATATACGGGCATATCAATTTTTTTATTGAATCTTCCAAACAATTACGCGTGTTTTTGTATTTTTACCCCACTGCCTTTTGACACGAATATTGGAAATAAGAGTACCTCATACCCAATCCCCGGTTACTAAGCGAGTGGTCCAACACGAATGCCTTCACAAGGTCTATCCATTTTGTGACACGAACGCTCAGAGGGAGAGTACCTCACCCCAAGTGTCCGGTACTCGATGAACGCCCGGATAAGCAAGAAGATCTCACACATACACTATGGACTTTCTTATACGCTTTTGTTTTTAACTAAAACCAAGAGCACACTGTATCCAACCAAAATGCCAAAAGGTCAATCGCCGAAGAAACAGAATGAGACATTCCAAAGGACACGAGAACCAATTATCCAATATGAAAAATCTCGCTAATCCTGACGTGTATATGTGGCGATCATAGAGTCATAAAGCATGATGCAATTAATGTCCGAATATTGCGCATGAGTTGAGAACAACAAGAAGAATGCATGCATTTGAAAAGAATGTGCACATAGTTGAAACCCATGGATGTAGTACTCACAGAAAAGCTACGTCCAAACCAGAAATTTTTGTTTTTGAATTAAGAACGGTAAAACAAGGAAACGAACAAAATCAAAATAAAAAAAAAATCAAAACTAAACTATTTAACGGAGAGAAAAATAAATAGCAATAATAGAGAGGAAGGGAAACACTCAATCAGGGAGACATACCCCAACCGATTTGCGGAGATAATCAAAGCGATGGAAATCAAGGGGTTTGGTGAAAAGATCAGCTTTTTGATGAGTAGTGTCAAGGTATTCAAGTGTGACAGTACCATCTTCGACGAGATCACGGATGAAATGGTGACGAATATCAATGTGCTTAGTGCGAGAGTGTTGCACAGGATTTTTTGAGATGTTAATAGCACTTGTGTTGTCACAATAAAGAGTAATGCATTCTTGAGGAAACCCATAGTCATCTAGCATTTGTTTCATCCAGAGAAGTTGGGTACACGCACTACCTGCCGCGATGTACTCCGCTTCGGCGGTAGATAAGGAAATTGAGTTTTGTTTCTTATTTAGCCACGCTACAAGGTTATTCCCAATGTAAAAACATCTCCCAGAAGTACTTTTACGGTCATCAGCGCATCCAGCCCAGTCAGCATCAGAATATCCAGCTAAGTTCGAATTAGTATCTTTAGACAACCAAATACCATAACCCATGGTTCCGCTAATGTATTTAATAACACGCTTAACTGCTGTAAGATGAGACTCTTTAGGATTGGCTTGGTAACGAGCACAAACTCCAACGCTAAATGCAATATCAAGCCTACTTGCAGTCAAATAGAGGAGACTACCAATCATGCTACGATAAAGAGTCTGATCTATAGAGACTCCATCTAAGTCTTTTGACAATTTTGTAGTAGTGCTCATCGGTGTGCGAGAGTGTTTAGCAGACTCAAGACCAAACTTCTTAACTAAGTTTGAGGCATACTTAGTTTGAGAAACAAAAATCCCATGTTCAAATTGACGTACCTGTAACCCAAGAAAAAATGTAAGCTCGCCCATCATGTTCATCTCGAACTCGCTTTGCATAAAATCAGAAAATTCATTTACAAGAGTAGGAGATGTGGACCCAAAAATAATGTCATCCACGTAAATTTGAACTACAAGTAAATGTTTTCCCTTATGCTGGACAAAAAGCGTTTTATCGACACTTCCTCTAACAAAGTCTTTACTTAATAGAAAAGTTGTTAACCTCTCATACCAAGCTCGGGGTGCTTGTTTTAGGCCATAAAGGGCTTTGTTTAAACGATACACATGATCAGTCTTGTGTGGGTCTTCGAACCCTTTTGGTTGGGAAACATAGACTTCTTCTTTTATGACACCATTGAGAAAAGCACTCTTAACATCCATTTGAAATAATTTAAAGCCCAAAAAACATGCAACAGCTAGCATAATACGAATAGACTCTAGCCTAGCTACAGGAGCGAATGTTTCATCAAAATCAATTCCCTCAACCTGTGTGTATCCCTGAGCTACGAGACGAGCTTTATTTCTAACAACAATACCCTGTTCGTTGGATTTGTTTTTAAAAATCCATTTTTTACCAATAATATTAGTGTGCGGGGGTCTTGGTACTAACTCCCAAACATTATTACGCTCAAATTGATTCAACTCTTCATGCATAGCATTGACCCAGCACTCATCAATTAAGGCTTCTTTAATATTTTTTGGCTCAACTAATGAAACATAACAAACATACGATACCTCATCCCTGAGCTGTTTGCGAGTTTTCATTGGGTCGGCAACATTTCCGATTACCTGACTCGTGGGATGATTGAGCTTTACTCGAGCTGTTGGGTTCAATGGCTCGACGTGACTCTCACACTCTTGCTCATCATCTTTGCTCTCTTCTTCTTTTGAAATATTTGTATCTTCATCACTTGAATTTTCCTCAACTGCATCACCTGTGTTCTGATCACTTAAAGTCTCATATACATCATTAGAGATAAGATCTGCTTCATTTAATGGACTCTCATCAACAACTACATTTATGGACTCCATAATACTACGAGTACGGTTATTATAAACTCTAAATGCTCTGCTATCTGTGCTCTAGCCTAGGAAGATTCCTTCATCACTTCTAGAATCGAACTTTCCTAAGTTCTCCCTGTCTCTCATGATAAAACACTTACTACCAAAAGTTTTAAAGTACTTAACATTTGGTTTTCTACCTTTCCACAGCTCATAAGGAGTGTTCATAGTACCTGGTCTAAGATAAACACGATTGATCACATAGCAAGCAGTATGAACTGCTTCGGCCCAAAACCTACGAGCAATTTTCTTAGCATGTAGCATAACACGTGCCATTTCCTGTATCACACGATTTTTCCTCTCGACCACACCATTTTGTTGTGGAGTTTTAGGAGCAGAAAACTCATGACGGATACCGAGTTCATCACAAAAGTTAGCATATTCTGAATTTTCAAACTCTTTTCCATGATCTGAACGAATACGAGAGATACAACCAATTTTCATTCCTTTCTCATTCTGGATATGTTTAACTAGAACTTTAAACATAGATATCGTCTCAGATTTTTCACGAAGAAACCTTACCCAAGTAAAACGTGAAAAATCATCTACGACAACAAAAATATATTTTTTACCTGCAATGCTTTCAACTCTGGAAGGACCCATCAAGTCCATGTGAAGAAGTTCAAGGGGCCTCTTAGTAGCTATCCCAGTGGTCTTTTTGTGAGCTGCCTTGATTTGTTTACCGAGTTGGCAAGGACCACAGACATGATTTTTCGGTTTGCTGAGTTTCGGCACACCTCTAATCAATTCACGTTTAGTCAACATAGATAAATCCTTATAATTAATGTGACCAAGACGTTGGTGCCAAAGTTCAGTGTCGCTTAATGTAGTAGAGGGACATGTTATCTCACTAGAAGGGAGTATACCATAACAATTATCATCAGTACGAGTACCATGCATGACACTATTTCCTTGTTTATCCAAAATATAACAGTCATTTTTGGAAAATCGAACTTCATGATGAGAATCACATATTTGGCTTATACTAAGTAAATTAGCTTTTAAACCGTCCACATATAGTACATTCTCAAGACGAGTTATTCCAGGAGCTTGTATGGTTCCTTTACCAACAACTCTCGAAGTGTTCCCATCACCAAAAGTCAATATACCACCGTTATAATTTTCAAAACTAATGAACGCGGACTTGTCTCCAGACATATGACGAGAACAACCACTATCAAGATACCACACATGAGAGTTACGAGCTTTAAACGCAGTGTGAACAAACCTACAGCTCAAATCTCTTTTTCTAACCCAAATCTGTCTAGTTGGAATTTTACTCAAATTTTTTTGATTTTCAAACAATGGTTTTAATTGCAAACTCTTTACCCTTTTATATTTATCATGACTAGACAAATTTCCATTCTTGGTAACATTTTTGTAGCGACGAGAACCTTGTGGATACCCATACAATTGAAAACATTTTGGTCTAATGTGACCCTTAACCTGGCAGAAATGACAAGTGGGAATGAATCTAGTAAAAATACCCTTTTCAACATCATGAGTCTTTCCAATCATATTATTTGTAGTGTCTGTACTATGGGGTTTGAGCTTTACCTTCTTAGATCCCAACTCATTCGCAATACCTCCAAATGTTTTTGAGGACGAAGCTTCAAAAAAACCAAGCCCTGTTTTGTTACTTGCTGGTCTTTGTAAGCTCAGAATCTCACCCAATGTCTTTGACCCTGTATTCAAACGCTCAAACAAAATATTAGCTTTATCAAGCTCAGCTTTTAGCATAGTTATTTTTCCTTCTGAGGCGGTATTTAACTCAGCCAATACTCTATTCTTATCTTGAAGACTCTTAACCTCCTGACACAACTCATTCTTTTCATACGTGACATTACTCAACAATCTTTTTAGTTCTTCCATTTGTGTTTTAACAGTCACTAACTCCATGTTAGACTTATTGAAATTCTCTGCCATTTTCAAATTTGACTCATTAATTTTAATACTCTCCTTGAACAACAAATTGTAGGATTGTTTTAACTCATTGAAACTAAATTCCTCATCACTTCCATCATTCTCACTATCGTCTGAAGATTCATGATCACTAAGATTTGACTTTAAAGAAGCCCCAAATGCCATAAAGTTCGTGTGATCAACTTGTTCTTCTTCGGAGTTATCAGACTCACTATCGTCATCCCATGTTATGTTGGCCTTGAAGTTAGTCTTTTTCTTTAGTTTATTAATGCATTCATGAGCAACATGACCATAGCCTTGACACTCATAACATTTAGGACCTGCGGGAGTACTCTTTATCCCTTTCTTTTCTTTACCAGTCGAAGACTCACTTTTTCTTCTATTTCCCAATTTCTTATTCCCATCACTATCTGTCATTTTCTTCTTGAAAAATTGTTTAAAGTTTTTGGTAAACAACGCTATAGCTTCAAGATCATATTCACCATCACAATCAGAATCCCTAGACTCGCTTTGACAGCTTGAAAAAGCAATCGACTTAGCGGAAGTTTTAACTTTAGATTTCTGAGACTCGGGTTGTAACATATCAGCTTCATAAGTTTGAAGGATGCCTACCACTTCTTCAACAGATTTTTCATTCAGTTTACGCTTACCTTCAAGCATCGTGACCTTCATCTTAAATCTTTCTGGCAAAGATCTCAAAATCTTCTTAATCACCCTAAATGGAGGAATAGGTTCACTAAGGGTTTCGCAACTATTGACAATGCTAATCAATTTAGAGTAGAATTGATTAAATGTCTCATCCTCTTGCATCCTAATTATCTCAAATTCAGTAGTGAGTCTTTGCAGCTTAGATTGTTTAACAACATGCGTTCCTTCATGACAAGTTACCAAGATGTCCCATGCCTCTTTAGCAATCTCACAGTTGGCTATCTTACGATGTTCATTAACATCAACAGCACTAAATAAGATGTCTAAAGCACGATTATTAGCCTGTAAAGGTACTTTCTCTGTGGCACTTAGTTCAGAAGAGAGTTTAGGAACCTGTTTACCATCTACTGTTTTCATAGGACAACTATTATCCGTTAATGCAAGAATTCCAAATTTCCTCATCCACAGACCTCATGATAGCCTTTATTCTAGATTTCCAGTAATCAAAATTTTCACTATCCAAAATAGGTGTGCGGCTCGACAGATGATTCATGTTAGTGTTCATATTCATCATTGCTACAGATCCGCTCTAGGACAAACTTCCAAAAAAAAATGAGCGACCCGCTTTGATACCAAATGAAATTCCTTTTTTTTTAATTACTCAAAAGCAACGTAATAAAGGAACGAAAAGCAATAACATGCGAACACAAGAATATACGTGGAAAACCCCTTAAAAAGGGTAAAAACCACGGGAGGAAATCGAACCACTAAAAGTAATCATTGTGCAGTTACAAATGATCTTAATAAAACAATCGTGAATCCTCACCGACTGACCAAAGACCGATTTGTCGAATCCACGTATACCGCACCAAGTGGTTTATTGCCGCACGCCTTGAATCCACAAGTCCTCCGATATACTTCCAGAATCCACCGGAAGAATGGTTCAACTAGTTGGAACAATTGGTTGAAAAAGCACTTGAAGTTTATGCAGAAAGATTCATGATCGCCAAGCCTTGTGTAACTTCAAGAGATAGGAGCCGGGTCATCGTTAGACATTACTTGATATTGGACATATGGTGAAGAGTTCTGAATTCTTTCCGTGTGTTTTGAATGGCCAACAAAACCGCATATAAATAGACCGGAAGGAACATTGCCGAAAGGAACATTGCTCGAGCATGGAATGTACCCTATCTTGAGTTGCTCGAGCACTATGACAAACAATCATTTCCTTATATTGTCACCCACGATTTCTGCATCTCCTTTTCTAATACAGCATGTGCACAAAATCTTTATCAAAAGTGATTCCCTTCCGAAACTTCTTTCCTTTTGACAAACTTTCTTTATCAAAACTGATTCCCGTCCGAAACTTCTTTCCTTTTGACAAACTTTCATTATACCTTTCTTTATCAATGATAGAATACAATTGATAGCCTTTCCTAAAAACAATTTCTCTAAAACAATATATTTCAACATAATTAACGGGATACAAATCAAAAGAGATTTTGTCATGGAATTTGCCAAAATATGGACTTTACAGAAACCAAGAAAGGCATGACACCAACGTAAGCAAGATAGTGAATGCGGATGTATCATTGTTAATTATGTTGTTTAATGAGTATGGGTAATTATTTATATGACTCTTGTTGTAAGTTATGGGTTAGCGGGTTGGATTATTCTATTGAGCTTCTGTAGCTCACGGTGTTTCCTTTTTGGTGACCCTGACATATTATACTGGGGGCGACGCCGGTATAATGTGTCAGATTTCATAGATGAGCAACAGGAACAGTACACCTTGGAGGCCTTTGGAGCCGAGGAGCTTGCAAGGATGGAGGAAGAGGCGGAGCAGTAGTTAACCTTAGATTATCCCCTCTTTTGAATAAAAGTACTCTTGTGAGACTTATGTTGTAATAATGAGCTAGACTCTCCTTAATTTATTCAATAAAAATGTTTATTTAACGTACCCAAAATTCGGGGCGTTACAAGATCCATAGTGATAGGAAAATTATTTGCGTAGGCATATGATTTTTGAGTTTGAAATTACCTTTTTAAAAAAATAAGTACTTATTTTGCATTGGTGATATGTCTGAATCTGACGTAGAGTCTTTTGCGTTTGTCTAAGTCTAGCTCTGAATCGGAGTTCGTGCCTCTTGGCCCTCCATGTCGTAGCTTTTGTTTCAAGTTTTGAGTCTGCTATACTTGGCAGACGCCATGGGTTTTTATGATATGCATTATTTTGCTTCCAAGTACTTCGCTGGCTTTTATATAAACTGTGTCAACCCTGACGACGAAGGGGTAGATTTCGATGGGATCATCCCCAAGGAAATGTGTTCCCTCGCCGAAAGGGGAGACAAAAGGCATGCTCAGCCTGTTAAAAGAAGAAGTAATTTTCAATAAACTTGAAAGACAAGTATAACCTCTTGAAAGGTTCAAATTTGGTCCAAGCACCGCCCCCAAAGGAGCATTGTGCCCGGTCAGACAGGCTCGAAGAATTCCTCGATGACGTCTTGGCGTGGTCTCATCAAGTCACGCCTTGCGTTGATCCTGAGATAAAGAAGTGTCAAATCCCCTGCTACCGGGGGCCAGGCCAGAAAGTAGTGGCTCAGAAGGCTTTAAACCTCGTACTATGTTCAAAAACAACAGCAGTGGCGTTCCGCCAAATACAAATGAGAAAGTATACGAGATGGCCCGGAACAAGGCATTTCCAACCGAAGCACTCTTGACTCTTCGTCATCAAAGCCATTGTATTTGGGGTTGCGGCCAAAGATCGTCGACCTCGACGACACCAAATTCAATACCTTGGTCAACCTGGATCAATTCAAAAGCTACTTTTCCCTGAGAGAAGCTCGTTGGGCTGAAAACCCCAAGGGTGGGCAGTTCCAAGCAAAAGTTAGAGCAGCCTGCTAGACCAAAAACCTATGAAGGCGGTTTAGGCAAAAAGTAATAGGCAATATTCAAAGCTCGCTACACCGAAAATCCAAATGGGCAGTACTAGGCAAAAGTTAGAGCGCAAAAGGAGAGGTGAAATACTCGAGTGAACCTTAGCCTGAACTACGTTTTGACCTGATTCCCTAGCTTGGGATACGTAGGCAGTCTTTCTTTGAGACTCGGTCACACTCTATCAAAATGGATCCATGGTTGACGTTTTGGTACACATCAAAGGTCGGAGAGGATCAAAGATCAAGCTACATTGGGGGAACCAGAGGAGGGAAAACCTTTGTCTTTCAATATTATTGCAAAACTTCTATTTCTATTACGGGTTGAGCATAAAGCCTTAAAAATATTTGAAGCATTAAAAATAGAACGAAATGCTAGAAGCCTAATGGCTCACAGTTTATTCTAAGTTCAGCGAGGTCTGGTATGAGCAGGTGCATCCTCGCGTGCTTATAGTCACGCGCGTTTGTTCAAAAGTGATTCGCGTTGGTTTCAGTCCTGTGCGTGCTTTTTCAATTCCAGCGGTAGCCTGCTACTGCCCTCGAATGTCGTTCCAGGGGCTTTTGCCAAGTCTTGTCATACCATGCAAGTCATGTGGACCTTATGTGACTGCATGGGGGTGTCGGTTTCAGTCCGGGCCTATATGAGTCATCGTCTGTGTCTTATGTCCATATTTGCGACATTTTTCTAGTTTTTCTATCAATTGTCATGTCGAGATGCTTTTCTTGATGTTGTTTGTACAGGTCTTTGTACCTTTTGCACTTTCATAAGTGTCAGTTTCACCTGTTTAGGAATGTCGTGAGTTTTGGCCCTTAATGCCCAAAATTTCATTGTGTTCTGTGTGTCTAAGGGTTCGCATTTGTACCCTGGGACTCTTTCTCCCTTTTTGTTTGAGCTAGGCTAGTCTGTACATGTGCGCATGTCTGTGTGTCAATTCAGGTCACTTATCAATGCAAATTAGATATTAGCGGCTAGAAAGTGCAATTTTTACATTTGCTACCCTAGCTCCTGTAATCCACAAGCTATGGAAATCTCATGAACAGCAAGGGCTCGTCAACCCAAGGCCAAGCAGAGCATCTCTGGGGCTCATCTGCCCAAGAATCGAAGAAAGGGGGCATGCAAGCCCAATCTCATTGCTAAACATCAACTGGGGCACGCTTGCCCGCTCAATGTCTATCTATCTAGGTGCGCATCGCAGAAGTAACTGACAGTATAGTAATAAGGCTCAGTGGTAGTCCTTAGGCATCGTTGTCCTCTTAGGAGCCGCCCTTAGCTTGCATCTGCATTTTCAAATTGTGCATTTGTTTACAGATTATTGCATATTGTATATCAAATGTTGAAAGCAGGAAAATTCTATCAAGTGTCAAAGCACGCTTGTCCAGTATCAAAGGTAGAAAGTAAACAGGATTTTGGGGATCATGCCTGTTGCCTAGTCACTTTTGTAACTGCGGCCAGAACTGCTACTTTGGGATAATGCAGCTGTAAGAGGGGTGTCACACGCTGCTTTCCTTATCTCGTTTTCCATGGCAACCGTCAAAGCCTGCGACCTGTACTAGCGCGCGCAGGTAAATTCGGGCCTGAGGCCCAATCAGCAGTTATCACCAATTTCTCCCCAGCTGCAGTTCGCCTTGCCTCTGTCCATGCTATTATCAAGGATAACCACTGCTTGTGTTACTTGGGTCAAATCAACGACAGCCGGTCCTGTCCAATTTCTCAACAGTTCGATCATTCTGCACATTGATCTACCTGTTTCAAGTCAACGATAGCAGGTCTTGTCCAATTTCTCAACGGCTTGATCATTCTGCACATTGATCTACCCGTCTCCTATCAACGATAGCCGGTCTTGTTCATTCCATGACGGCACATTCATCTTGAAGAATGGTCCGCCAGTCCATATCATCCGTGACGGTCAGGCATATCAGTCATTCAACGATGGTCAGCCATATCATCCATGACGGTCAGCCATATCAGTCATTCAACAATGCTCAGCCATATCATCCATGACGGTCAGCCATATCAGTCATTCAACGATGGTCAGCCATATCATCCATGACGGTCTGCCATATCAGTCATTCAACGATGGTCAGCCATATCATCCAAGACGGTCTGCCATATCAGTCATTCAACGATGATTAGCCATATCATCCATGACGGTCGGCCATATCAGTCATTCAACGATGGTCAGCCATATCATACATGACGGTCGGCCATATCAGTCATTCAACGATGGTCAGCCATATCATCCATGACGGTCAGCCATATCAGTCATTCAACGATGGTCAGCCATATCATCCATGACGGTCAGCCATATCAGTCATTCAACGATGGTCAGCCATATCATCCATGACGGTCAGCCATATCAGTCATTCAACGATGGTCAGCCATATCATCAATGACGGTCAGCCATATCAGTCATTCAACGATGGTCAGCCATATCATCCATGACGGTCAGCCATATCAGTCATTCAACGATGGTCAGCCATATCATCAATGACGGTCAGCCATATCAGTCATTCAACGATGGTCAGCCATATCATCAATGACGGTCAGCCATATCAGTCATTCAACGATGGTCAGCCATATCATCCATGACGGTCAGCCATATCAGTCATTCAACAATGATCAGCCATATCATCGCCGACGATCAGCCATGTCGTCTCTTTCAATCAACCAACGATGATCAGCCATGTCATCGCCGACGACCAGCCATATCGTCTATTTTCATCCATCAAAGACGATCAGCCATATCTCCTTGTTCCCCCAGGAGAGTCCGTCTTGGCCTGTCCCGAACGACAATCACCCTCAATCTAGCCGCAAGTGCATCTTCCAGCAGGCTTATTGCTCTGTCTCGGATGGTCTTTGATAAGGAGATTGGCTCTGATTCCCAACTGATGGAATTCAACCTGCCTGACACGACCTACCCGTGTTTGTTGGAATACTTTGTGCCGAGGATAGCTTGATCCCCAGCAACGACGGCCTGTCCCGTCCAAATCTGCAACGATAGCCTGTCCTGTCCAAATTCGATCAACAAGCGGCGATGCAATCATCCACTTCTACTTCCATCCCCAGCGACGGTCCGTCCGTCCATTCAACCAATCAGGTTCTGTAAGTATGCTTGTCTACTTTACTATGCTCTGCTCTGGATTGCCTTGAGGGGTGTCTAGAATTCTTTGACGTTATTTGTACCAAGTCAATGGTGCTCCAAGTGCCGTCAAAGAGGGGCTACTGTAGACACCCCAATCTGGGCTCCCAGATTAGTTTACTTACGGTTTTTAATTCCCCGATGATAAAACGGATCAAGAACACCTCGGAAATGTCGAGTGTTTGAGCTTTGAGTGTTTGAAACCCTTGAACCTAACCTAACCTAAGCCACTTCCAAAAGCCAAAAACCTTACTGACCCGCGCCAGGGCGCATTCGTCTCGCGCCATGGCGCAACCGTTGCGCGCCAGGGCGCACCGTCGCACGACGGTCTGACTCCATCGCGCGATGGTTGACCATTGCGTGCCAGACCCACTCCATCGCGCATCAGGGTGCACCATCGCGCGATGCACTGACTCTCTCGCGCGAGAGTCTGCCTGGGTCAAAGTCAAAGATTTGACTGTTGACCCACGCGCGACAGCTGTCACACTCGCGCGATGGTCCCATTCCATCGCGCGATGGTCCTAACCAGTCACTTTCACCTTTTGCCAGCCAGTTGGTTGCTTGCCTGGGGGTCTACAGGGCTATTTGAACCCCGTTTTTCTCCACAGGACAGTGGCAGTACAGGTTAACCTCTCCCATCACCTTATGGCAAGCCTTCTCCACTAAGTTTTGGCCTTGGGCCTTATTTGCCACCCTCCTACACGTTCCAAACCTCCTATAAATACCCCCCTTGGACTTTCATTAAAAAGGTAGAAAAAGTTACAAAGTTTCATTTTCAAAGGGTCTTTGCTTTGTACTCTTTTAAGCTAATAAAAGAGATACAAAGACACCCCAAGAACATAGCTTGTTCTTCTTCTTCCACTCAAATACCTCAAACAATCTCAACTTCAACTCAAAGTTCAAACACTTTTCAAACCTCAAAAAGCCAAAGGTATAGCTTACTTTTGCTTTGTTCTCTGTTCTGATCTCTGAGGGTTTGGGCAGGGCCAAGGCCGGGTAATCAATACCACCCCTGGCTCAAAGCTAGCAAGGTTTCAAAACCGTCATGGCTTGAACCAACGCGCGATGGACTCATTGGATCGCGCGACGGTCCTCCGTTGATTGTGACAATCCACGTGGGGATTGGTGTCTTGGTGTTTGATGTCTTTCTTTCCATATAGATCATCATTAAGCATATAAATAACCAGTTTATTGCTTTACTTTGTTAGAAATGCTAGTTTTACACTTCAATACTTCGTTCTGTTCTGTTGGAGTACCCCTGGGACCTTTCTGAATATGTCTCAGAACCCATAAACATGTAAACCAAGCACTAGTCTGGTCCAGTCCCTCGCGCGACAGACTGACACCATCTCGCGATGATGCGCCAGGGCGCACCATCGCGCGCCAGGGCGCAACTGTTTGTCCTCGACCAGTGAGTGGTCTTGCACGGGTAACTTGGTTTTAGGCCATTATTTTGTCCCCACACTGTTTATGGGGTGTTTTTAGTCTTTTTGTGGCTTTGTAGCCCCTTTCAAACTATCTTAAACTGTATATTTAACTGCCTATAAATTGCTTGGTTTGCCCTAGGTGTGCACTGGTCCTTCCAGAGCCCAGAAGGGGATTAAATTCAACCTGTGGTTAAAATCCAACCCTCGCGCGAGTGTATGGCTTTGTCGCGCGATGGACTGTTTGCATGCACGAAGATCCATGCGTGCAAGTTGGCCATTGTTTGTGCCAAATCCATACAAGGCACTGTTTTGGTGTTTAATCATGGTGCTGGACTTTATCCCATTTCATTTTCCAGCGCTCCATCCATCCGTGCTATATCGATCACATCTTGCAAACATGTTCCAGTTTTAATCCCCGATTAGCTGTTCCCCTGCCCTAACTGGCCTAAAATTAGTTAAAGAAGAAAAAGAATCACAAATACTTTCACAAAATGTCTAAATAGAGACCGATCTCCGGATTGGGCGACAGGGGTGCCTTAAAAACCTTCCCCTTTCGTAACCTGGCTCCCGAACCCAGATATGGTTATGACGGACTGGTTCCTTCACTTTTTCAAATCAAATAGCGCGGCAGGTGCTTCGAAATACGGTTCCTTGGGTGTCAGACCTTCAAACCCGAGTGGCGACTCTGTATTCCGAGTGCTTGCCTGCTTCTCCGCTCGCGCTCCCTCGATTCTGGGCCCGTGCGCTTTGGAATCCAGAACTTCCAGGGCATGCTGCCCACAGGAGTGAGGAGAAAAGGAAGAAAGAAAAGATGGAGAGGAAGAAGCTCTCTAGAGAGGTCAGTCAGCTCAAACACGAGCTCCTATGGCACACCTAGTGCCTTGAAAGTGAGGATGAGGATGCAAAAAAATATGTGCCACCCCCGGTTGAGGAATTGGTTGATAGTAGTGTTGGAGAAGATGAGGATGAGTCCGATGAAGATGATGAGGAGAGTGATGGAGTTGGTGATGGTGACAACATTGAGGACTAGTGTCGGTGGTTTAGAATTAGAAAATCCCTCTACTTGGTCGGGGTGTATGGTGGTTGACATCCCACCTCTTTGTCACGTACTTGTTTTCATTTAACTTTGTTTAGTTAATGATGCAAGTTTTTTGTGGGCCGGCATGTGGCCTTGACTTGGTGTTTTGTGTCGGTGCCGGCCAAGGGTAGATAACCAAGCTAGATATGGCCGCCACCCCATTTTGTCAACCGTTCTTGTTAACCAAGGTCATTATATGCTAATGAAGTCCTTCGTTGATCCTTAGTACGCCTTGATTCCATTTTGATTCAATATATGTGATGTTTAGCATAGTTAGTTCGTGGCTTGTTTTTGTTCCGTGATTATAGCTCTCTTAGTTCTAGTCTTTTCTGTTATTGGTGCTCTCCACATATAAGGCATAGCATTTTTGTTCACTATTGCCTAGTTTTCGAGCACTATTTTTGGGATATGGTTGCTAGTGGGTGCGTGCGTTGCATTGATGGCGTATCCTCTCTTTTGGATGTAAATTCTAGTTTTTTGTGCTCGTTTGAATATGCTTCATACTTGGTCATTCATTTGGTATCTAGCTGCGAGTTGTGTTATAGACAGACTATGGTTTTTGAACTCTTGCTATTTGGGATATGGAATGAGCATGTTTGTAAGTTGTGTTTATCGGAAGGATTGTTGAGTTTTTAAATTGGTTAATTGTTAATTCTTATATTATGTTTGCTTGGGACTAGCAAAGTTCAAGTTGGGGGGTGTGATTAGCACCCAAGATCGTATGATCTTGGGGCTTTAATCCTCTAATTTGTGGCTTTTATATGTTTAAGTTGTCGTTCTTATTTAATATTGCACGTAAGGTACCTTTTGTAAGCTTTTTAGGTCAAACGTGCCAAGAAAAAGGTTTTGGACGCCAAGCAATGTTCCGGGATGAAACCAAGTGTCCAAATGCCCGCCGGTTCTCATTTCATTGTCACCGAAGCCTAATGGTGCCACAAGAAGCCTCGGAGATTGGCCTGAGGTCAAGGTTGGCGAGAAGCGTGCTAAAGTGATCCAAGCTAAGGAAGTGAAATGCTAATGCATTGAGGATGGCCCCCGAGGATATCCAAGAGACCAATATCACATGGCATACCTCCGCAAAGTCCCGTTGATCAAGAAATCAAGTTTCAAAGGGCCATTGGGACACCACAAGGCTTGAAGAACCCAGCTGACCCTGTTTTGCAGTTTTTGCACAGAGGTATGGATACCTAAAAAATTAGGTATCCATACCATCATGTCGAATTGCAAGACAATTGAATTGGTATGGATACCTCAAAAATAAGGTATCCATACCAATGCCCTTCGACCAACACCTTTTGCTAGATATTTCAACTTTCCTTTTATGGAAAGTTTCCACTTTTGGCATGTTTTTGGGATATTTTGGGGGGCCTTTTGGTCCATTTTATGGCTGATTGTAAGGCATATAAATAGGCTCTTTGGCCATTAATAGCCATTATGTACATCTATACAACTTTAAGTCTTTTTATGTTTAAGAACTCTTAGATATTGCTCTCAACTTCTTGTTCTTAATTCCTCCATAATTCAAGTAAGTGTTGTTTCAATTAAATCTCAAGTATTAAAGTTGTTCGTGTGGTTTGGATCCCTAGTAAAATCAAGTTTATTTACGTTTCTATCGGTAAAGCATGTTTTCATTTTCTAGCCTAATTTCTAGTCTTTTTCCAATGAGTGAGTAGTTAATCGGTTCGGTCTCGGGGTGAGGTTTACTCTATGAATTAGTCGTTCAAATGGTTTCCCTTAAACTTTAGCTCGATTTCAATGTGTTGAATGAATTAAACCCATGATTTCTTGTATTGATCATTGGAGTGGTGGCTTCTTTGATCAATGAAGCCTATCGCCCCATGCTACGTGCTTGATAATCATATGCGTGCGAACGATCCATTTTCATCTCTCACTTGCGTTAAATGAGTTCAGTTTGAATTAATGCATTGAATCGAGTTACAAGTAGTCTTCGGCTTTTAATGCTTCCAGTGGAATCCGGACGGTTTCGGTCCACTCCTTAGTTAGATGAAGAAATCATTTGAACGGCTAAGCCGTGGGTAAACCAATCCCTCTTGACTCGACCATCTTAACCTAGTTCATTTCCAAGTTAATTATCGTCATTTCAAAGCAAAACTCCAAGTTGGCTGCTTGAAAGCTATGCTACGTACTTACCATCTATTCCGAATTCGCTTAAGAAGACTTCTCTGTGGGAACGATCCCGGTCTTACCGGATTTATATGCTATCAACGACCTAGCCCTTTGCGGATATTTGAAGGGTAGGTTGCGGAGTTAAGCAGTAAGTATTACCAATATTCCGATTCTTATACAATTTTTATATCTTTGTTTTTGAAGTTCCATTTGATAGTATTAGTTTTGTTCCCTTTTTTGATTTTGAAGGGTTCGTGGTAGTAGATTGATGCCGTGAAAGGACCAGAGGTAAATCTTAGAAATTGTAGTCCACTAAGTCCAGGGTATGGATTATTTCAATTTCTAACATTTTATTTTTACCTAATGCAAGTCATTTAACTTATGGGTTTACCGATAAATCAAAGTACATGATATTCCACCAACGCCACTACTTCAACCCATTCCAGGTTAGTTGGTTATTCACACTACTGCTTCTGATTCTATTCTTCTTTGTTTGTTTGTTTGTTTCTGACAAATATCTTCGTTTTATTGTGTCTCATTTACTGGATGAATAGTGAGAATATTAATCCTAACATTGCTCGACGCAATCGAAAGTTTAAAATCATGAGTATATATAACCCATGCTATATATGCACGGAGAGTGTGAAAGTATGAAGAACAATAAAAAAAAAATTAAATACAAATTAGCTTCTTTTTTTTTCTTCAGTGTATGAGTAATAACAATGATATGGAAACTACATATTTGTTCTTTTTGTTACCAATCTTATTCCCTTTGTTTCCCTTTTCCTTTTATCATGATTTATGCTTCATTCCAGGTTTCTTGACATGAGTTTGTAAGATTGGTGGGTTTTGTTTATTGCATTGTAGGGTCAATGCCTTTGGTGGTTTAGTGAGTTTCGTGTATTTTGATGGTTTAATCTAGCTGATTTTTTTTCCCATTAAGAATGGCTAAGTTTTTCTTATGTTCCTTTTCTACTATTTTTGCTTTATCAATTGCTACACTTTAATCATGTTATACATATTATCGAGTGCACACCATTTCTCTCAAGATTGACTGTGCATATCATATCCTTGAAAGACACACAAACAACAAGATATATGCATGGTTCCTTTAAACTTCATTTTTTTTTCTTTTTCAGATCCTTAAGGAATTGGTAGAGTATTAATTAGGGAAAAACAGTTTCCAATGTCCAAATTTCTCATTGTTCAGTTGCAGGTACCTCTCCTAAAATCTCATTATATCGTCTCTTATATGCATAACCCTATGGAAAAAGAACAAAAGTTGAGAAGATGGGGCATTTATTGAGTCTATAATCTATATACGGGTAGTAAGAAATGGAGCAAGAAATGGTGTGGACACCACTAAATAGGTAAGTCATTCAATTAATTTGTTTGAGAGGTTTTAGATGTGAATTTTACTTTTAATTTTTGATATTTTGCTTTGATTTCTTTTACCTTATGCTATTACCATTGGTTTTACTCTTAGATATCTATTTGTCTAAAAAACGTAAACATGAGTTTGACCTTATTACCCAAAAAGTATAGAAATTATCATGAAATCAACTGATGAAGAATTGAAAAATCTTTGGACACTATCGAACGTAATTCTTGAAGTTGTGGATGGGAAAGCTATGGACGCCTGTAGACACCCCAATCCGGATCTTGGACAGTCTTTGTCCACCCCGATGATGAAACAGAGGAAACGGTACCTTTTGCGAGCTTGAAAAGGGATTTCTAAACCCAAAACCCAAAACCCAAAAACCTCGACAGCCCAGATAAAGCCTGCATAAAGCCCAAAAGACTCGGACCGAAGGAAGAGGTACCGTGCGGATTGGCCTTTGGAGCGCACGGCACCTTGAAATTGAAGGGACCGTGCGCGGCAAAACCGTAACAGCACGGCACCTTGAGCAAAAGTCCGACCGCTCGTAAAGTCAGGCCACGCCATTTGAGCCATACCGATGACTGCTCACCGAAATGCACTTTTGGCCCGCCCAGAAAATACCTCCACCACTTGAAATTCAAAATCCTTGGCCTTTGCCTATAAATTGACCCCTCCACTCAAGAGAAAGGGCCCTTCTTTTGAGTCCCTCTTGGCCTTTCTTTTGGCTTCCTTTGCTTTGGGCATTCTCACTCCATAAGCTTTCTCTCTCTAGTTTTCATACCGACTTTCTTTATTTCCATGTCCATTTCCAAGTCTTGAAGAATGCCATTCCCAAAAGACATTCTTTAAGTGCTTCCACTCATTCCCTCCTCATCATTGAAGTTGATCTCTCATCAACTTCAAAGCCCCCACCATCCAAAATACCTAACCTTCACTCACACCCATACCCCTTTTGTCTCATACAACCTTCTCCATTTCCATCCTCATTCTTGCATCAATAACCCTTGATCAAGCTCAACATTAAAGGTAAAAACTAGTTTCCTTGGACTAGGCTCCGTTCTGGTCCTGAGGGGACTCTCCTGTCAGCAGATCTAACCCCTTTTGGTTAGATCCTGACTTAAAATCCATTTTCACAAAATAAAAACCAGTACTGTGCTGAGGTCAGGGAACCGCGCGGCCTGTGTATCAGGCACGCCGCACCCTGACCCCCATCGCACGACACCTTACATGTTGGTATTATCTTAGACAGGCTGTCTGCATTTGAGTTTTCCTCTGTTGTGGCTATCTGTATCCTCTGTTCACTATTTCTGTTGCTTTTAAAATAAGACCATATCTACAAACCATGTTTTGGCTATTCAAAAGCTTTCCTAGATCATCCCAAATGATCAAATATGTCAAAAACCATTTTAAAACCTTGTTTTGCGAAAGATAACAACATCTTTGGGATGATCTGACTATTACGAGGCTTCTGATGAGTTTTCCAAGAGACATCCAGAGATAGAAATAAGCTAGATGATGTATTGAAAGTCCGCAAGAGTCTGACAGCAGAGCAGCTACCCCGCACGGCGTGTTGAGGTGCCGCGCCCGGCAGCTCAAGGTGCCATGAACAATACGGCTGAGGTCCAGACAGTTTGATAATTGTTTATTTCTTTTGTTCACTACTGCACAAATAGCACCACATGCACGCCAACGTGATATATTCCCCATGTCCCTTCCCCACTATGTGCTCTTATTAAAGAACTTAATCTTTCAAATGATACTTGAAGATTTCCCCTTTTGAAAACACTAACTAGTGACCGGTTTTACCGGGCGAGTGAGGTGCTTTTTAAAGAAAAACCTTCCCTATTCGTTTATGGCTCCCGAACCCGAAATCTCAACGTTTTCGCTAGACCAAAAACCTTTTTCAAACGACTCCTCGGTTTCTCGGATGATCCATCTCAAAAATCCGGGTGGCGACTCTTTCGAACGAGGGCTTGGGAGCCCACAGTGGCGACTCCGCTGGGGACTTTTATTCAATACTTTACTTTTTTTTTAAAAAAAAAGAAGAATAAAAAGTGTTGGATGATCAAGAGGGCCAAGCTTGAAAGGTGTTTTCAAAAGGGGGATTTTCAAATATTTTTCGGAAGATTAAGATCTTTTATCCTGTACACTTTGCACCGCACAAGCCTCGCTAGCGTGTTTCGGCTATATTGCCCGGTTTACAGGTGACAAGCTCTCCTGGAATGCCTAGCAACACTCGACTATGATGAGCCATCGTGCTGTTCGACCATTGTCTTGCAATACACTCGACATGGGGTAGTACATCTTGGCTCTAGTCCGGGGAACCCTTCTGAGACCAAAACCAGCCTTTGCACTTGTACATAATCGTACAACCTTCCCAACTAGGACAGGAACCCATGGCTAGGACTTATGTGTTATATACTGCTTATGTGCTTTTTTTTTTTTGTACACACTCATCATTCACACACCATTGCATCTTGTGGGCTAGAGGAATAGGCTCCCTTAGAATCCTTTAGGGCCCTCCGGTCGGTCTAGGAGACCTTAAATCCATGGAGTTTGTGATCCCTCCGGTGTTTGCCGTGCCCGAACGGCTCCCCTAGTTTGGGTCTAGCCTTAAGTGCGCGCGTATCTGGATTCTGGTAGTCACATTGCTCTGTCTCGGATGGTCACGATAAGGAGATTGG
Source organism: Rhododendron molle (assembly GCA_025413875.1). Lineage (NCBI taxonomy): Eukaryota > Viridiplantae > Streptophyta > Magnoliopsida > Ericales > Ericaceae > Rhododendron > Rhododendron molle. The sequence goes on along the minus strand of CM046388.1, from coordinate 26,766,312 downwards.
CTCTGGTTCCGACCCGTTCGGAATTTAACCTACCTGACGGCACCTACCCGGACTATCGAAAATCTTCTGTACAAACGTCTTAAGTGAGATTCAAGCCACGGTAGGTCCTAGGCCTTGTTTCTAGGAGATGGGTAGAAGAAGGGCGAGCATTCGGATCGGTTTTGAGTTGCTCCCTTTTGACTTGTTGTCAGTGCTGCCAACATTGATCGCCTGCGGAGAAATGAAGCTGTACCCAATTGGTTTTATCTGTCCCAAAGACTAGTTCGCGTAGACACACTGGAAGGAACCCCGCTGTTTGAAGTCCAAGTTGCGCAGGAAGAACAACCGTTGCTAGAAGAACCCGTGGTAGAAGAACCCATAGCCTCAATCCTGTCCGAAAACCCTTTACCCATGGCCGATCAGGGAGACGGAATAGAAGAACTCAGGCAGAACATGGCTAACATGGATGTTCAGTTTAAGCAGTCCCTCACCGGTGTTGATGCACAACTCAAGGCCACTGTGGTTTCCATGAAGAACGACATGAACATGCTAATGGAAAGCATGCAGGAAATCACTGATAAGCTCCTGACTAAGACTCCTCCGCAGTTCGAGCGACCCAAAGTTGAGATACCAGCAACTGACCCTAACCTAGCTGTTCTTACGGATAAGATTGGCAAATTGGAGGAATCTATCCAAGAAACCAAGCGACTTGGAAAAGGAGAAATTGACATGAGCAAGCTATGCCTCGTCCCGAGTGCCAAGCTGCCAGAGAAGTTCAAAGGAGTGGATTTTGCGAAGTTTGATGGTACCGGCGATCCCAGAACCCATCTTCAAGGATATGTGGGATCCCTCACTATGCGCGGCATTGAAAAAGAAGCTATGGCCCAACTCTTCCATGAGTCCGTGTCTGGTCCAGCCCTGCAATGGTTCCTCTCTCTCGAACCATCCAAAAAAAGGACTTGGGAAGACATCGGGGCGGCTTTTGTGGCTCAGTATGACTTCAACGTTGACCTGACGATGACCACGAGGGAGTTGGAAAGCACTAAGATGAACGAGAAGGAGAGTTTTGCCGACTTTGTGAAGCATTGGAAGGCAAAGGCCGCCCAGATGCAGAATAAGCCTGACCTGAAAGAACAGATACGGATAATAACCAAGAATTTACCAAGCTCCTTCGCTCCGCACATGGTTCTTTCCCAGGCTACCCCAAATTTTGAAACCTTTTATGACTCTGGACTGGCGGTGGAGGAAGCTCTGCGAGATGGAACTCTGGAGAAGAAGGAATCAGGATCCAGATCGAAAACTAAAAGGGCATATTCGGGGAACAGCAACGTCCTCTTCGGAAATGCCAACCAGGCAGAAACCTCATCCACTAAACCAGTAGAAGTCAACCAGATCTCTGAAAAACCCAAATCCCAGAGCCGAACCTTCACCCAATTCAACACTCCCAGGTCCACTATTCTCAAGAAACTCACAGAAATCAGAGTATTGAAACTTCTTCCACCATCGCAAACCATTCCACCAAACCTAAACCAAAATGTCTACTGTGACTTCCATCAAATGCCTGGCCATACCACCGATAACTGCATCTGCCTCCGCCATGAAATTCAAAACGTCATTGATAACAAAATTGTCAACGCTCCACCCTCAGATAAACCAAATACCGTTTCCAACCCTCTACCTCAGCACAATGCTCCCTTCCGTATTAACCAAATCACTCTAGCCGAAAATCAAAATCTTTCAGAAATTGACCCTACCCTGTTCATTACCTCTAATACCGAACCAATGCCTGCTGATGAAATTCCCGGAGAGACTGCCTTTCGTTCCATGTGGGAGTGGGAGGATACATGGGGAGAACTGATTGCTGACTGGAAAGAGTTCGAAGCCGCCCACTTCCAAGGAAATGATGAACTTTTATTCGAAGCCGGATGGGAGGTTGACTGGCAAAACGTCTATGCAGATCCCCTCGACGGATTCTCTCTGCATACACTATTCGAAAATTAAGGGGGAGAGTACCAAGTCTTTCAAGAGATGCCTGAATGGGAATGGGACCCAACCCCAGATGAATATCAGCTGTTAGCTTGGAATGATCCTTTGGATGCCTTTTCCTTGCCAACACTATTTAGTGGAGAATACCAGCCAGAATACCAGCTAGGGGTAATGACACATGATTGGCCGGAACTTGCCCCGCTCCGCCCGGATTTCTCTCATTTTAACAATTTCGTCATCAATAATTTGTACGGCAATGTGGGACTCACCCCGTACCCGAATCTCCCTGGAATTGAAGAAGAGGTCGCCAGTAACGAGTGTGACCCAATGGACTGCCTTGTCGATGGAGCTGAATCCGAACCTTCGGCTACTTTTCTAAAAGACGTCGATGTCGCCATGATGAACCTGTGGGAGGATGAACCAGGAGCTGGAACAAACCTGTGGGCTAGCACCGAGGTAGTCAATATAAAAGTGGGAAACGAAGAATGGACCGTCAACAAGACCGTAATGAAGGCCGAAAAATGGAAGCCCGAAGATCTGTGGGATGACTTGGTTATTGCTGATTTGGCTGTCAATATGCGGGATACGACTATTGGAAACAAGTGTAAAGCCCTGGCCGATTTATGGAATGAAGAATCAAAGTACCGTCAGATTGATCACCTAACCAGAAGTGGCCGTGTGTACCAACCTCCAAACCTTCAAGTTGGAGAACCTTCCAACCCTGCAGCCGCAGAGCCCTCTGACCCCTTTACCACCCCGGTCAAAAACACCTTCCGACCCTTTGATCCACTAGCCAAAGAGCCTTCTCGACCAGAAAAGAACTCCGAGGGAATGATTAAGCGACAACTCGAGCAAACCCATGCCAAGATGTCCGTCTGGGATGTGCTAGTCCATTCCACGCGTCACCGTGAAGGTCTCATCCAAGCACTCTCTCAGCTGAAAGTGCCTTCTGCTATAACCCCCGATGAGCTTGTGGCACTGATCAAAACCATACCTGTCAAACATGCTATCACTTTTACTGATCGAGACTTGCCTGCAGAAGGAACTGATCACAATCGGCCGCTGCACGTCACACTAAAATGCCACGGTAAATCGGTTCCAGTAATCTTGGTCGACAATGGTTCAGCAATTAATATATGTCCACTCCGTGTTGCTTACTGCTTGGGGTACAAAAATAAGGACTTCTCCCCATCAGAAGTCAAGGTCCGAGCATATGACAACATTCGGAGGGATGTGGTTGGGACTCTCATGATTCCTATGACCTTCGGACCATATCAGACGGAGGTAGAGTTTTAGGTGGTGAATATCCCCGCCTCTTTCAACCTGCTCCGGGGGAGACCCTAGTTGCACCGGCCCGACATCATGGTTGTGCCCTCCACACTCCATCAGAAAATTCGGTTGGGACTGGAAACGGGAATGCTTACTATTCACAGGGACTCTGGGATCCATGCCCCTATTGAAGATAATGCCCCACTCTTGGAAATTCAACACGGAGAAGAAGATATCGCCTTGGGAGGATTTTCCCTAGATACCTCCAAATCTGTCTATTTAGTTAGAATTGATGACGACTTCGTCGTGAGCAATGTTGCCATCAAGATAATGAAGAAAATGTCTTACATGCCAGGATTGGGGTTGGGAAAAAATCTCCAGGGACCTGCAAAGTTTGAAGCTCAGGGCACTCTAATGCGTACGACCGGTCTTGGTTACTCACCTTCGAGTAACAGCAAGGTGAAAAGGGGGAACAGGCTAGAAGATTACTTTGTCAAAGAAAAGGCAAAACAGATCAATCAAGGGCAGCCAGAATCTTTTTGGGATGCAGAAAACAATACCATCTTACCGGGGTTTGAGATATTCGCCAACGATGTCTGGCCAGATAGTGATGAAGAAGCTGAGATTGTGGAAAAGCAGAAAAAGCTCCCCGACTGGATTGAGGTTTTTGCCATGGGTAGTCTCACAACTCTGTTCAAAGAGGACGAACCAATGGGTACAGTTGTGGAAGTGCAAGTGCTAATGATGGGACAAGATACTCCTGAGGATCCGACTTCGCTCATCATGGATGCTGCTGGAGAATACAAGAACTGGACCTTCATACCAAGTGCAACTTACCATGGATCCGAGTCCGAGTCTGAGTCCGAAACTAGTCTGTTAAGTCCTCTGAGTCTGTCGAGTTCGAGTTGGTGCCTCTTGGCCCAAACTCTCAGAGTCTGTACTTTGAGTTTGAATCCACCCGTGTGTATGGTGCCCTCGAGGCCTCCATTGATCATGAAATGAATGAATCTGATTCCGCTTACTCCCCTGACTTTGAAATAAATTGCGTCGACCCTGGTGATGAAGAGATCGATTTCGATGGGGACATCCCCAAAGAAATTCGATCCCTAATCGACAGGGAAGATGAAAGGCATGCTCAGCCTGTAAAAGAAGAAATCGTTTTAATAAATTTGAGAGATGAAGGGAATCCTCGGATGACCCAGATCGGTTCCACGCTATCCGCCGAAGAGCGTGAAGCCCTTGTAAACTTGCTTAAGGAGTTCGAAGATGTGTTTGCATGGTCACACGCAGATATGCCCGGAATCGATCCTAAAATCGTGGAGCACCGGATTCCCCTTTATCCCGATGCAAAACCAGTAAAACAGAAGCTAAGACGCATGAGACCAGACTGGGTGCTCAAGATAAAAGAGGAAGTTACTAAACAGATTAACGCTGGATTTTTAATCGTAACCGAGTACCTTCAGTGGGTCGCAAACATCGTCCCCGTACCAAAGAAGGATGGTAAAATAAGGGTCTGTGTCGATTTCAGGGACCTTAACAAAGCCAGCCTTAAAGATGACTTCCCGTTACCGCACATTGATGTGTTAGTTGATAATACCGCCGGCCATGCCCTGCTCTCTTTTATGGATGGTTTTTCGGGGTACAACCAAATCCTTATGGCTCCTGAGGATCGGGAAAAGACTACGTTTGTCACTGAATGGAGGACGTATTGTTATCGAGTCATGCCCTTCGGATTAAAAAATGCAGGATCCACTTACCAACGGGCCGCCATGGCATTACTGCATGACATGATTCATAAAGAAGTGGAAGTTTACGTTGACGATATGATTGTCAAAGCCAAGGAGCGAGAAGGGCATTTGCCCACCCTCAGGAAATTCTTCGAAAGGATCAGAAAGTACAAGATGCGTCTCAATCCCGCCAAATGCACATTTGGAGTCACTGCGGGGAAGATGCTCGGGTTCATGATCACCGCCCGTGGCATCGAAGTCGACCCATCAAAGATTAAAGCCATCTTAGAAATGGAGCCGCCGCGATCTGAGAAAGATATAAGGAGTTTCCTTGGCAAGGTACAATTCATCAGTAGATTCATTGCAAAGCTGACCCCGACCTGCGAACCCCTGTTCCGTTTGCTCAAGAAAGGAGTGCCATTCACTTGGGACGATCGGTGCCAGAAAGCCTTCGAAGCCATCAAAGCCTACCTGAACAAGCCGCCAGTGTTAACACCGCCCGTAACAGGAAAACCTTTGATCCTATACCTGTCGGTCACTCCGTTTTCGATGGGGTGTGTGTTGGCGCAGGAAGGAGACGATGGGGTTGAAAGGGCGGTTTACTACCTCAGTAAAAAGATGGTTGGGCCCGAGGAGCGTTACACTCCCCTAGAAAAAACATGCTGGGCACTCGTATGGGCTTCCAGGAAGTTAAGGCATTACATGCTCGCCTACCCGGTGAGGCTGATATCTCGGATGGATCCCTTAAAATACCTATTTGAGAAACCAGCTCTCACAGGTAGGATGGCCCGATGGTTGCTAATGCTAGCCGAATTCGAGTTAAAATATGTCACCCGGAGGTCAATAAAAGGAAGAGCCGTCGCGGAATTCCTAGCTGACTGCCCAGTTGAGGGAGGGAAGATGCCGAATTCAATTTCCCCGACGAAGACATAATGTCGATGGCTGAGGATGTTTGGCAGTTGTATTTTGATGGAGCAGCCAATCAGAAAGGGTTCGGAATCGGTGTGTTGCTAATATCACCCAATGGGTCGCACATCCCATTGGTGTTCAAACTTAACTTTGAGGTCACCAATAATCAGGCAGAATACGAAGCTTGCATCGTGGGCATGGAGGCAGCCATCGAGATCGGTATAGAAAAACTGGAAGTTGTGGGAGATTCGAATTTGGTTGTGTCCCAGGCGAATGGCGACTGAAAGGTTAGGGAAGAAAAGCTGAAACCGTATCATCAGGACCTTGAAGATCTTATCCCCCACTTTAGCAAGGTGACATTCACTCATGTACCGAGGCTCAAAAATCAATTTGCAGATGCTTTAGCAACGTTGGCGTCAATGGTCGAGATCCCCGTTGGCGTAAAGCTAAGGCCGATTGTGATTGGACAAAGGGATACACCAGTACACCAGCACGTCATGGCAATTGACGAGCCCGATGATGGCCATCCATGGTATTATGACATCTGGAGATATGTGGAAAGAGGAGAATACCCCATGGGAGCGAGCAAGAAGGACCGGATTGCTCTTCAAAGGATGGCTGCTCAATACATCATCTGCGGAGGAAACCTATACCGAAGATCGCACTGCGGTACACATAAGCTCTGCATCCATGGAGAAGATGCAAAAAGGGTGATGGAAGAAGTTCATGAAGGTGTATGCGGTCCCCACATGAATGGCATAATGCTCGCCAAGAAAATACTCAGGCAGGGATACTTCTGGACCACTATGGAAACGGAATGTGTAGAGTATGTGCGAAAGTGCCGAAAATGTCAAATTCACGCCAATCTCACGCATGTCCCGCCACATGAGCTGCAACAAATGACCTCACCATGGCCTTTCTCGACATGGGGAATTGACGTCACCGGGAGAATAGTGCCGGCAGTGTCCAATGGTCACAAGTTCATTTTGGTGGCCGTCGATTATTTCACGAAATGGGTAGAAGCTGCTTCCTACACCACTCTGACCGCAGTTCAGGTCGCACACTTTATCAAGCAAAATGTCGTTTATCGGTACGGGGTCCCCCAAGCTTTCGTATCTGACAATGGAGTCCATTTCAAAGGACGAGCCCGGGAAGTTCTGGATGAATTCCAAATTCAAGTGCTCAAATCAACGACCTATCGGCCGCAGACCAATGGCGCTATGGAAGCGGCAAACAAAACGATCAAAGCCATTCTGGAAAAAACTATTCAATCCGCAAGGGACTGGCATGAACAACTACCCCTGGCTTTGTGGGGGTATCGCACATCTGTGCGAACACCAACAGGAGTGACCCCCTACTCTTTGGTTTATGGAATGGAAGCAGTGCTTCCCATCGAGTTAGAAGTCCCATCTCTTCGCACAATGATCGAGTGTGAAGTCCAAGAGGCAGAATGGTTGAGTAATCGATTTGAAGAACTCATGTTGTTTGATGAACGCCGATTAAGGGCTCTTTATCACATCCAAGGATACCAACGAAGGATTGCACGGGCATTCAAGAAGAAGGTAAAACCCAGGAACTTGGTAGAAGGTGACATGGTTCTAAAAGAAATCCGGGCTCCGGTTTACGACCCGCGAGGAAAGTTTCGACCAAAGTGGTCCGGGCCTTACATTATCAAGACCATCCTTTCTGGGGGAGCTATGCAACTCATCGACTTGGACGGAAATGAATTCTCAACCTTGGTTAACCTGGATCAACTCAAGCGCTATTACCCCTGAGAGAAGCTCGCTAGGCTGAAAACCGCAAGGGCGGGCAGTCCTAAGCAAAAATTAGAGCAAAGCCTGCTATGATGAAAACCTGTCAGGGCATCCTAGGCAAAAGTTAAGGCATGCAATAAATGAGCTCGCTAGACCGAAAACCCGAAAGGGCAGTTCTAGGCAAAAGTTAGAGCGCAAAAGGAGAGTGTTAAAACCAGAGCGAACCCTACCCTGAACTACGTCATGACCTGATTCCTTCGCTAGGAGGATACGTAGGCAGTCTCACACTGAGACCCGGTCACAATCCATCAAAATAAAAAACCAGGTTGGGAAGATTTAAAGAACAAAAGTCGAGAAGGGGGAAACCCTCCAAGACTCGTTTTTATTAACACGATTACTTCTACTACATAAGGCTGAGCAAAGCTTTCAAAACAAAAGAAGCACTACATAATAATAAAGGGTCCTCAATTTATTCAACGGTCAGGGTGGTAGGATTGAGTCAGTTTCCTTGAACTCCAGCCATTGCAGCAATATCCCTCCTAAACCACCTTCGATAACTCCAGCGTATCGCTACAGAAGGGTAGGGATGTGCGTCGGTCACCTCGCGTGTCCTCCAGAAGCGCTGGTAATGTCAAAGAACTAATGGCTAAAGAGAGGCAGAACCACGTCCACGAGAACCTCAGCAGGGGCCTCCTGCCTCAAACCGAGCTGACGTTGGATGCGGTAAGGGATATAGAAGGTGAAAGCTCCCAAACCAGCAAGAACAACCCACTGAGGGCCCATGTAGTGCACTGTCATGGGAGGGAGATCTAGCCATCGACACCTCCAAGCAATAGTCTCCGCTCGCCGGTGCCTGAGGAAGTCAACCCACTCGGCCCTGCTCCTATCCTCAAACTCAAAACATCACTGAGAAAGTAACCTCGCCTCATATGACCAGTTGCCGGGTGGAATGGTCAGCACATTAACCTTGTCGCAAAGCCAAATCTGTGGGAAGAAAACAAGTAAGAAGCCATAGAAAGCCAAGTCGAGTGTCGAGGTAAAATGAGAACGTGGGAAAAACCCGAAAAAGGAGGGCTGAGGGAGAAGCCAACCTATAGGAGGAGAGGACTACCCCCGAAAGTCTCGACCTCTCCAAAACGAACCTTGTCCAAACCTATAAGTGTCTCGGCCAAAACCATCGGAACCACATCCTTCCGGGCTTCCACCTGAACAGCGATGCTAACCAGTGCCGAGCTAGCATGACCGGCAGAAGGAACTAGGAGGTAAGCTGCAAGTAAGCACATGCAGAGTACAGTCATGCGTCGAGTCTGATAAGCCATATCCGCGAGCTCACCAGGAGGAGAAAACAGCTCGATGACGCGCATAACATTGAGATGACCATCTCTGACCAAGTAGCGAGCAGCACCATCGCTTAGTCCAAGGGCCGCGGCCAAGACTCTGTAAGCGCTCTCGAGTACAGGGGGAATGATGACCTCCCCTGAACCGATGCCCCTGAGGTACGCACGGAACTCCTCGATAGTAGGACAGAGCTCCTGGTCGCCAAACCGGAACACATGAACCTCCGGATCCCAAAAACTTATGGCCGCCCTCAAAAGCTCGGGGCGAAGGCAAATGTTACGAAAGTACCGCATGGAGTAAAGCCCATGGGCCCGGAAGTTCAACCAATCAACGCCATCCATGGAAGCCAACCATGGACGGAGTGAACCGGTGAGAGAAAGGGCCATTGCAAGGGGTAGGAAGTAGAACGGGGCTCCAGTGAGATGAGGAGAATGTAGCATGAGGGAACTTGAATATATAGGAAGAGTGGAGAAGACAACTTCAACTTTCAAAGAGCCTTGGGTTTCAAAAGGTGCATGTTTACCATGAGTCCTACATAGGGAAAGGCTTGGTCAAGTCCTAAAAGGTTCAAAGCAGACATGCACTGGCTCAGAAATGCCATTGCATGGGTCAAACCCCAACCCCCGAGCAATCTGCCTTGGAAAACAGCAAAACTGGAATCTGTCAGCAAAGATGCCTCGCGCGGCACCTTGCCGCGTCGCACGGCATGTTGAAACCAAGGAGATCCCACGGTAAAGTGATTAAGGTACCGTGTGACAGGTTTTGACCCGCACGGCACCTTGGGCGATCCGCAGGGTAGGTTGAATCTGTATTTTTGCAGTTTTTAGCAGCAACATGCCAAAATGGAATCGGGGCACTATGAAGCACCAGCAAGCACCAGAACACACTTTAACGGGTATTTGGGACTTCAGGGATGTTTCGTTTCAAGACAACTCCCAGGATTCGTCGTCGTGGCACAAAAACTCTATAAAATCCGTTTCTTAGGCCGTGTCAAGGTGTCAAAGTCCGTTTCAGGTCATTCCAAGCCATTCTTTCAAGTCCTACAGGTCATAATGGTCAAAAGTGACTTAGTCCAGGTTCCGGTTCGTGTCCAGGGTCAAAACTCGAAAATGTCACATATCAAAGTCAACGTCTTCCTACTTCTGAGTATATTTCAAAGGCAAGGTTGAGTTCTCGAGTCTCATGTCAAGATTCAAAGGTCGTCATTGCCCCATAATCGTGCTCTAGGATTGGATACAAAAGTGCCAATTCTCGTGTGTAGAATCAATCTCGCGAAAGGTTCATCTAGTTGCTTTCTTTGATTTCTATTCCATTGTCAATATGCTCTAATTATTAGTGTGTCGCTCATCCTCAACCTCACGTTCAGCTCAATCCCGTTGCACTACCTGGTCAATGTTTTAGTTATTCAGTTTTCTTCACAAACAAAAGAAGATTGAATGGCGTAAACAATGAAAGGACAAGATCTCTGTATATAAATCTGAAAGCATTCATGAGTCGAAGTACAAAAGAAGTATGATCAAGATGCTATCTATCAAAGGGCAAACAGGCACCCTAACAAAAAGGAGCACGCAGGCCCTATCAAAAGCACAAAACAACAGAGGAGCTTAACTCTCATCCTCGTCCTCGTCCTCCTCGGAGACCTCCATGACCGCCGGAGAGCTGCTCGCCTCTGGAGTGCCAGTCGCTCTAGGCACGGTGCCTCATGAGGTGGCCTCCAGGTCGACGTCCGTAGGCTCAGGAGTCTCGTCCTCAGAAACGTCGATGGGCTCGTCCTCGGTCCCCGCTGAGTGTCGTGCCCTCTTCGATGGCGGCTCCTCCCGAGAGCCAGCAGAAGAGACCTGTGGCGCTGGGAAGCGGACGAACTTTTGCCGCAATCCTCGTGAAGCCCTCCTCTAGCCTGCAATGGTATAGCATCCATATGTCATTTGCATCATGATCATTGTATAAGCAAAGTAAGTAGCTAAGGTTCAAGAATTTACCATCGTCCCGCCAGCGCGAGGTAGCACCTCAGGAGAGCGACCCATGGCGTCCTACCGCACCAGCTGCTCCAGGCCCATCATGGCCTCCGCCATCTCTTTTACGTACCCTGGAGGAGCCTACAATGGAAGAAGTTGATTAGAACATGCGAGCGAGCGAATTTACGAAAGAAAGGAAGTACGTTGTACCTAAGCAAGGAACTCCGGAGCCTCAGCTGCAGGCCGTGGCACCACGACCAAGCCCGGGACTCCCTGAGCGGTCGTCACGTCCACTGTCCAAGAGAGGACAGGGAAGCTAGTCCCACTCGGGCCCGCACCGTCACTGCGACCTCCGCCCCCGCGGCCTCCGCTGCCGCTGCCTCTGTCATCCCTACCTCGTCTCCGCTCCCTTCTTCCTCCGACGCTGCCTCAAGCCGCTTGTGCTGCCTCCCTAGTGGCGCGTATCCCCAGACTTCGGCATCAATGCGGAGCACGATGCCGCATAGTCGGCTGACCAAACTAGCACCGCCTGGAAGAAACGGCTCCAACCTGGGTGCGGCGAATCGCTCGATCTCCCTCCGCGTGTACTGGCCCGTCCTCTGCACCAGAGCAGGAAGTGGCCCAGGGACTCGGAAGGCGTCCAACCTCAGCGACTGACGTGACACTCGATCACCCAAGTACCACTGCCAACCGTAAGGGGACTCAAGAAGCACCCGTCCCCTGGAGACCACCCTACTCTGAGCAACGTAAGGGATCCCGAAGCGGTCCCACACCTGCCAGTGAACCTGTCATCAAAGAGGAGTGATATCAAGACGTTGTTTAAATGAAAAAGGAAAGCTATGGAGCAGATATGGAAGTGCATTAGTACCTGGTCAGGCCGCAGCTCGTCCAGGTAAAGCCGGAAGGCATCCAGCTTGCCTCTTCCCCTCTTCACTCCCTTGAACTCCGTCGACCAGCGTAAAGCTCGAGGGAGTATCGTGTCGTTAGGACACGTGGTCTCGGGAGGGTACATCCCTAGCACCTCGTACGTCCAAAGCTGCAAATCAGAGACATTGAAAGTTAGCACAAGATATTCATCGAATAGATATGAATGGAAAGCTAACTATTCATAAGAAAGGAAATGAAATATACCTCCCAGACCCTCCAGTAGCCCCTGAGGCTCACCCCTGCCCCGCGAGAAAGAGAGCCTATGAAGGCGTAGCACGTCCCCAGTGCTGCACTTCCCCAGTCAAAGCGGGCGATCTCCCCGACGTCCCTCAAGGCCGGGAGAAGTGAAAGGTGTACTTGGTTGCGCCTGTTGGGAAACAAGGATGCACCAAGCAGGTCAACAAGAAACACCTCGCCATCCGCTTCCTCTTCCACCCTGTCGGTCCGGGAGCCTCTCTGTCCCAAAACTCGAAGCCGAGCATACTGCATTGTCTCCCTCGCCTCGGCTCGTACCCCAGGGATCGCCCGGTGAACACCGCCTCCCGTGGCACATCAAAGGGATAGGGTCACCTCCAACCATGAGACCGGTGATCGCCGTGAAGTCCAACGGCGTCACGGTCACCGCCAAAGGAGAAGTGGAGGGTGTTCGCCGTGTCCCACCACCTCTCGGCCAGAGCCCTCACCACCGGGCGGTCATTGCACAGAAGTGATATTCCCAACAAACTCCACAAGCCCGCCCGCCTCACTATCTCCCGCACGAGGCCTCGGGCAACCTCTCCTAGAATGTCGGCACAGCCGCCGAGCCTCCGTAACACGAGAGCGAGATTGCCTATTTCAACAAAACAGCAAATATTCAATAAACAGACATGGCCTGCAATACAGTGGTATATTTGGATACAAAGGAATGGAAATACGATGTATTGGAATTATACCTCGTCCCGCCGCAAAGAAAGGTGCTGCTAAGGGTCCCTCAGAACAAGAGCCTCGTCGTACATCGGCCTCCTCGGTGTGTAAGGGTCAAAAAGCGAGGGCACCACCACGTGCTTGTGGGCAGCATGCCCTGGAATTTCCGGATTCCAAGATGCAAGCCTTCGGGAATTTCGTTCCCGGAAGCACGGGCCCGTAATCGAGGGAGCGCGAGCGGAGGAAGCAGGCGCTCGCAAAAATACAGAGTCGCCACCTGGGTTTGAAGGTCTGTCACCCAAGGAACCGTGCCAAGCACTGCTTGCTTTGTTTGAAAAAGTGAAGGAACCATCCGTCATAACCATATCTCGGGTTCGGGAGCCAGGTTACGAGAGGAAGGGTTTTAAGGCACCCTCTCACCCAATCCGGAGATCGATCTTTACTTAGGCATTTTGAAAATGTTGTGATTCTTCTTCTTATTAATCAATTTTTAGCCAATTAGTGCGGGGAACAATTTAATGGGGATTAAAGTCAGAACAATTTGCAAGATGTGATAGATAGCATGGATGAGCGGTTTAGTATAGGATGAGAACATCGCTGTGGGTTTTACAGGCTGAGCCCACAACCCACAACTCTTATTCTCAAACCTTCTGGCTCTGGAAGGACCAGTGCACCAGGAGACAAACCAAGCAGCTTTATATGTACTGGAAATATACAATTTAAAACAATTCTAAAAGGCTATAGAGCCACAAAATTACTAAAACACCCCTTAAACAGTGAGGGGACAAAACCGAAGCCTAAAAACCAAGTTAAACATGCATGGCTAGCTACTGATCTGATCGGGGACAAATCGTCGCGCGATGGTTTCAAACTATTGCGCGAGGGTTTAGAACTTTTGCGCGAGGGTTTAGAACCATCGCGCGAGGGTTCGGGTCAACCTTCCAGTGTTTGGTTTTGCTCATCCTGGGTTCTGGGACAGGTCCAGAATGATCCCAGGGATGTTCCAACAGAACAGAAATGGATTTTGACATTTTGAATTTGCAATTTAAGCTAAGAAAAAGCAGTAAATAAGTTTTAACATGCATCAACACTGATCTAAAACCTAAAACATGCTCCAAAATAGTAAGAACTATTTATGAAACACAAAGAACAGGATACCCTTCCCCACGAAGTTCATCATCACACTGACACAAAGTGTCGCGCGAGCATCGAGAACCGTCGCGCGAGGGTTCTTGCTCCACTGCTTCTTGTAATGCCCCTTTGAAAGTGGAATTCTTGTAACCCTTTAAAAGAGAGACAATGGGGGAGTATTTATAGGAAAATGGTGGAAATGGTGTATGGAGGAGAAAGAACCAACCAAGTGAAGGTTAACTTGGCTTGGTGGCCAAATTACCTTTTATGGAAAGCTTGCAAGGAGAGAAGCCCAGCCAGTCCACGAGGTCTGGCTGAAAATTACTTGGTGATTAAGCTGCCTAGCTGAAAAGGTGAAAGGGACAGGAGAGAACCGTCGCGCGATGGTTTGGAATTGTTGCGCGAGGGTTCTCCCTGGCACGCGATGGTCAACGGTCAACAGTTTGACTGTTGACCACACCTGGCAGCTTGACCCTCGCGCGATGGTTCTAAACCCTCGCACGACAATTGGTTTTTGGCTTTTTGATGTGGTTTTTGGCTAGGTTAGGTTCAAAGGTTCTTCAAACACTCAAAGCTCAAACACTCGACATTCCCGAAGTGTTCTTGATCCGTTTCATCATCGGGGAATCAAAAACCGTAAATAAGCTAATCTGAAAGCCAGATTGGGGTGTCTACAGTAGCCCCTCTTTGACGGCACTTGGAGCACCATTGACTTGGTACAAGTAACGTCAAAGAATTCTGGACACCCCTCAAGGCAATCCAGAGCGGAACATGGTAAAGTAGACAAGCATACTTACAGAACCTGATCGATTGAATGGACGGGTGGACCGTCGCTAGGGATGGAAGTAGAAGTGGACGAGGGTATCGCCCATTTGGTTGATCAAATTTGGACGTAACAGCCGTCGTTGCAGATGTGGACGGACAGCCGTCGTTGCCGGAGATCAAGCTACCCTCGCACAAAGTATTCCAACAAACACGGGTAGGTCGTGGTCGCAAAGTTGAATTCCAACCGCTGGGGAATCGAGCCAATCTCCTTATCAAAGACCATCCGAGACAGCAATAAGTCTTCTGCTGGAAGATGCACTTGCGGCTAGATCGAGGGTAATTGTCGTTCGGGACAGGCCAAGACGGACTTTCCGGGAACAAACAATTGCGGATGAACAGACCATTGGACGATAATCTGATCGTCGTTGTGGTTGAATGCGGACGATACAATGATCGCCATCGATGGATTTGACAGATCGGCCGCCATGAAGGCGACGGCAAGATCAATGTGCTTTGATTGATCAAACCGGGGGGAACTTTGACAGATCGGATGTCGTGGAATGCGGACGGGAAGATCAATGTGCCGAATGATCAAACCGTTGGGAATTTGACAGGACTGGCTGCCGTGAATGCGGACGGGAAGATCAATGTGCCGATTGATCAAACCGCCGGGGAACTTTGACAGGACCGCTGCCGTGAATGCGGACGGGAAGATCAATGTGCCGATTGATCAAGCTGGGGGAACGTTGACAGATCGGGTCGTCGTGAATGCGACGGAAAGATCAATGTGCTGATTGATCAAACCGGTGGGGAACTTTGACAGGCGGCCGCCGTGAATGCGACGGAAAGATCAATGTGCTGATTGATCAAACCGCTGGGGAACTTTGACAGGACCGGCTGTCGTGAATGCGGACGGGAAGATCAATGTGCTGATTGATCAAACCGCTGGGGAACTTTGACAGGACCGGCTGTCGTGAATGCGGACGGGAAGATCAATGTGCTGATTGATCAAACCGCTGGAGAACTTTGACAGGACCGGCTGTCGTTGAAACGGCTCCGCAGGATAGCATCCTTTGGTTTACGAACCGAGAATTGAACAGGGGAGATTTCCATCGCATCTGCTGACCAATGATAACAAAACCGCAGGAGATTGCATCGCATCCAACGGCAAACCAAATCGAGAGTTAGGGAGATTTCCATCGCATCCACTAACCAACGATAACAAAACCGCAGGAGATTGCATCGCATCCTTCGGCAAACCAAATCGAAAGTTAGGGAGATTTCCATCGCATCCACTAACCAACGATAACAAAACCGCAGGAGATTGCATCGCATCCTTCGGCAAACCAAATCGAGAGTTAGGGAGATTTCCATCGCATCCACTAACCAATGATAACAAGACCGCAGGAGATTGCATCGCATCCTTCGGCAAACAAATCATATGACGGCAACCATGCTGGCCATCTTCCTGCTTTCAACATTTAATGTACACAATATGCAATGATGTATATGAAATTGAAAATGCAGATGCAAGCTAAGGGCGGCACCTAGGAGGACAACGACGCCTAAGGACTACCACTGAGCCTCATTATTGTACTGTCTGTTACTTCTGAGATGCGCACCCAGATAGAGAGACATTGAACGGGCTGGCATGCCCCAGTTGACGAATTTGGGCTTGTGTGCCCTCTCTTCGATGCTTGGGCGGACGTGCCCCAGAGATGCTTTGCTTGGCCTTGGGCTGACGAGCCCTTGGTGTTCATGAGATTCCATAGCTTGTGGATTACAGGAGCTAGGGGTAGCAATGTAAAAGTTGCATTTTCTAGCCGCTAATATCTAACTTGCATTGACAAGTGACCTGAAATGACACACAGACATGCGCTCATGTACAGACTCGCCTAGCTCAAACGAAAAGGGAGAAAGAGTCCCAGGGTACAATGCGAACCCTTAGACACACAGAACACAATGAAATTTTGGGCATTAAGCGGCCAAAACTCACAACATTCCTTAGACAGGTGAAACTGACACTTACGAAAGTGCAAAAGGTACAAAGACTGTACAAACAAAATTGAGAAAAGCATCTCAACATGACAATTGATTGAAAACTGGAAAAATATCGCAAAGATGGACATAAGACGCATATGATGACTCATATAGGCCCGGACTGAAACTGACACCCCCATGCGGTCACATTAAGTCCATATGACTTGCATGGTATGACAAGACTAGGCAAAAGCCCTTGAACGTCATTCGAGGGCGAGTAGCAGGCTACATTGGAATTGAAAGAGCACGACGGATGAAGTCAATGCGAATCACCGAACAAACGCATCGCGTTGCTTACATCGAACTTACGCTAAACTTAGAATAAATCGTGAGCCATTAGGCTTCTAGCATTTCGCTCGCTTTTGATGCTTCAAATATTTTTAAGACTTTATGCATAGCCTGTAAATTGAAGAAGCAGTTTGCAATAAAATTGAAAGACAAAGGGTTTCCCCCTTCTGGTTCCTCCAATGCAGCTTGATCTGATCTTCGATCCTCTCCAACCTTTGATGTGTACCAAGATGTCAACCATAGATCTAATTGATAGATTTGTGACCGAGTCTCAAAGAGAGACTGCCTACGTATCCCAAGCTAGGGAATCAGGTCAAAACGTAGTTCAGGCTAAGGTTCACTCGTGTGTTTACCTCTCCTTTTGCGCTCTAACTTTTGCCTAGTACCGCCCATTCGGGTCTTCGGTCTAGCGAGCTTTCAAATATTGCCTATTTACTTTTGCCTAGACCCCCTTCATAGGTTTTCGGGCTAGCAGGCTGCTCTAACTTTTGCTTGGAACTGCCCACCCTCGGGGTTTTCAGCCCAACGAGCTTCTCTCAGGGAAAAGTTGCGTTTGAATTGATCCAGGTTGACCATGGTATTGAATTGGTTGCCGTCGAGGTCATCGATCTTTGGCCGCAGCCCCAGATACAACGGCTTTGATGACGCAGGGTCAGGAGTGCTTTGGTTGGAAATGCCTTGCTCCGGGCCATTTTGTACACTATCTCATTGGTACTCGGCGGAACGCCACTGTTGTTGCTTTTGAACATGGTATGAGGCCCGGAGCCCTCTTGAGCTTCTGTTTTTTTTTTTATTGGTACCCGGTAGCAGGGGATCTGATGCTTCTTTATCTCAGAATCAATGCGATGCGTGACTTGATGAGACCACGCCACGATGTCGATGAATTCTTCGAGCTTGTCTGACCGGGTGCAATGCTCCTTTGGGAATAGCTTTGAACCAATGGAACCATTGGGAGGTTATCCTTGTCTTTCAAGTTTATAAAAACTACTTTTTCTTTTAATAGGCTGAGCACGCCTTTTGTCTTCCCTTTCGGCGAGGGAACACATTTCCTTGGGATGATCCCATCGAAATCTATCCCTTCGTCGTCAGGGTCGACACAGTTTATATAAAAGCCAGCGAAGTACTTAGAAGCAGAATAATGCATATAAAAACCCTCAGGGTTTGCCAAGTACAGCAGACTCGAAATTTGAAACAAAAGCTACGACGTGGAGGGCCAAGAGGCACAACCTCCGACTCAGAGCTAGACTTTAGACAAACGCAAAAGACTCTGTGTCAGACTCAGACATATCGCCAATGCAAACTAGACGCGGTTTTGAAAACGCAATGTTGAAAAAGCTACCCATAGCTTCCAAAAAAAAGAGGTAGGATTCAGCAAGTGTCAGGCCCAAGCAACAGCACTTCGGCTTCCACAGCTTCTTTGACCAAACCTACTCGATGCTCCTTCGATCAATGGACCTCAGCCAAACAGTCTTCTTCTGTGTAAGCCCCTCATTACTGTCAATCCAGATGTCAGCAGTGAAAACCTCGATTGCCCAACCTACAGCCATCATGTTAACCTCCGATTCAGACGGGATGGATACGATGGGTTTGGGTTGATTTGCTGAGACGATATAGTGGCTAGGATTGAATATGGTGGAGTTAGGATTGATTTGAGTGGAGGTGATAGATACCTGACCAACCAGAGGGTCAGACCCGTGTTGAGGCAAGGAGTTGGAAATGATATTGGGCTTTGGTGGAACTTGAACCGTGCCATCATCAATAAGATCTTGAATCTCATGTCGAAGACGATAGCACTTGTCAGTGTGATGGCCAGGCATTTGGTGGAAGGCACAGAAGAGGTTTGGATTATAACCAGCAGGTAAGACCTTGGGAGGGGAAGTAGGGGTCAAAGGTTTGAGATGCCCAGACTTGACGAGTTTCTCCATCACTGCGGACAGAGATGCCTCAAAGGCAGAGAAACTCCGAGGTTGGGTTCGGGCCCCGGTAGCTTTGAGCGTTTTGAACCTGATTGATGTCGGCGGTAGGATTAGGGGAAGCAACAGCGTTGTCCCCACTTGTAGCCGTATTGGCGTAGTTGCTAATGCCAAACAGTGTGCTACTGTTTCCAGAGTAAGCCCTCGACTTTGATTTCTGGGGATTGGAAGAAGAGGATTCCCCTCTTGGCAGAATCCCACTTTGCAGCGCATCCTCGATGGCCAGGCCAGTGTCAAAAAAGGTTTTAAAGTTGGCGGACGCTTGAGCAAGCACCAGGTGCCTGGCATAGTCCGGCTGGAGATTGCGGGAAATGATGCGGAGTTGGTCTCTCTCGCTGGGGCGCTCAGTCATTAGAGCGGCTTTGGCTCTCCACCGCTTGACATAGTCCGCAAAAGACTCCTTAGCTTCCATCTTCGTGGATTCTAACTCCCGAGTAGTCATCTTGAGCTGAGAGTTGTAGTGGTATTGAGCGATGAAGGCAGCCCCAATGTCTTCCCAAGTTCTTCTTTTGGAGATGTCGAGCGACAGAAACCAATGGAAGGCAGGCCCTAAGAGAGTTTGAGGGAAAAGCTGAGACATGGCCTCACTTTCTACTTTGAGTAGCTTCATGGCGGCATGGTAGCCGTAAAGATGAGTCTTGGGATCACCGCTACCGTCGAACTTGACCAAGTCGGGCATTTTGAACTTGTCAAGCAGCTTAGCATTAGGATACAGGCAAAGACGATCCAAGTCTATTCCGCATGTGCTGATCTTTTCAGATTTTGTGACGGATTCTTCTAGCTTTGCCATCTTGGCCATAAGAGCAGCTATGTCAGGGTTTTGAACAAGTTCCCTACCCGCAAGATTCAGGTTTGCAGCAGGCGCATGAGCCTTCCTAGGGTTGGGCTGAACAATGAGACGCCCCTCGTGATTCGGATCTGGGACCATGATAGGCTGCTCCTGGTCGTCCTCATCGTCCTCGCCTTCCTCTTCGAGTGGAGGTGGAAGACGAGTGTTGATAAGGTCATTGAGACGGGTGATGTTAGCATCGGTCTGGATGGCCTTTTGCTGCATCGCAGTGATACTGTTCTGGAGGTTCATGAGCATGTCTTCCAGAGAAAGTGGTTGAACCTCTGGCTGACCTGACATGGTAGGTGATTCAGAAGTGCTCGATGCAGAAGATGAGGATGCTGGTTGCCCTTCCTGTACAACCGGTGGTGACCCTGACTGTAGAGCAGCCAACAAAGAGCGCGGAGAGCCTTCCGTTGTGACTGATTGGGATTGTAACCTGACCAACCTTTGACTCGGATTCTGAAGACGTTCCCAAGTAGGTTTGGCTCTTCCTTTCGGTACTCTCTTGCTCGGTGCAATGGCTCAGAACTAGACAATAAAATAAGTGAAAGCTCAGTGGCACTCCTACAGCAATTAGAATGCAATGTACACGTCGCTATCGGTGTCAACCCTAGACTCTAAGACTAGAGACAAGTCTGTCTCTTGATGTTCGGACACTGCCAAAATCCTCAGATTTCTTTTCGAGGGTGTATCCTTTGAATAGATCAAACTGATCCTAAGAGATGCCAAAACAGACTAAATCTTTGGTTAGTCCCTTTTGAAGATTCGACTTTGAACTTGGAACAACTCGGTATTGATGGCGTGACACCTTTACCGCGTGGCTTCAGCGACAAAGCACGTTAGCCGGAGCGGTGTACGTGCTGCACACGATAACCAAAATGACATCAATATCACGACATCAACACTTTGTGGTTCCTTATCTTTGGTTGAATCTTCAACCGGGCATGAGCCAAGGATTTAATAAGGTTTGATTTCCCAAAGTCTCACTGATCTAGGGACTTGAAAAATTAACAACATGCACCATCGAGATGCACGACTCTTCATCGGGTCTAGCAGCGTCCAAATTAGCATAAGACAGACTCGAAAGCGAGAGACAACCTAGAAGCCGCCCTAAACATGCTCCTATGCAAAATGACATGTATGTATGTAGAGTTCCAGAGACAAGTTTGCCTCACAAGTTTCAGACGTTGCCGGAATCCTCGTAATTCTTTCGGCGATATGTCCCCTGTAGATCGACAGATCTAAGAGATGTCAAAATAGACTAAATCTTCGTCTAGTCCCTTTTGAAGATTTAACTTTGAATTAGAAACAACTCGGCATTGATGACATGGCACCTTAACCTTGAACAACGTGGTGTATAGTGACAACGCACTTCAACCCGGGTGGCGCCAGTGACACAACATCAATACTTTGTTGTTCCTTATTGTCGGTTGAATCCTCAATCGGGCATGAGCCGAGGATTTAGCAAATTTTGATTTCTCAAAGTCTCATTGAACTAAGGACTTTGCGATTGATAACTAACATTCAACGATAATGAACGACTCCTCATCAGGTCCAACAATGTCTCAGACAACAGCATAAGACAAACTTGAAAGAAAGAATTGCCCCTAAGCATGCTCCTATGCAAAATGACGTGTATGTACAGTGCATGCGATAGGGAAAGCAGTAACACATAAACAGTTAAGGGTTAGATGCATTTAGATCCTACCCTGCAGGTTCCTGTCTTAGTTTGGAAAGTTCTAATGCTTTGTATATGCAAAGGCCAGTTTTGGTTCGTAACGGGTTCCTCGGACTAGGGCCATAGATATACCTCCCGTTGCCCGCGATTCGCAGAGCAACAGTCAAACGGTAGCATGACCCATCATCGTCGAAGGTTGTTGGTCATTCGGGGTCCCCGGGCTCCGGTAAACCGTGCCGGATTGCCAAAACGATCCAACGAGGCTTATCCCACATCGATGCAAATGAAATGCTAGAAATTGATAAAAAAGAAGAAGAATCACAATTTTGCAAAATGCCTTTTCAAATTTGGCTCACTTTATTTAGTCCATCTTTAAAGGAAACTACGCAAGTGAACAATCGAAAAAGTCCCAGATTAGATTGGCCGGACACGAGGTCCTGTTAAATCACCATTCCAACCTTCGGCAGCGCGAAACTCACTGTTTTGACAGACTTTTTAGGGATTGTTCACAAACATATTAAACTCTAAGTATGGATTAATATTGGTTCGATTATCCCCAGCAGAGTCCTTTGCAGGCAGCATGCCCTGGAATTTCGGATTCCAAGATGCAAGCCTTTGGGAATTCCCGGAAGCAAGGGCCCGTAATCGAGGGAGCGAGAGCGGAAGCGCTCGCCAAAAATACAGAGTCGCCACTGGGTCAAGGTCCGTCACCCAAGGAACAGTATTTCGAAGCACCCGCTATTTGGTTTGAAAAGTGAAGGAACCAAATCCGTCATAACCATATCCGGTTCGGGAGCCAGGTTACGAGAGGGGAAGGGTTTTAAGGCACCCTCTCGCCCAATCCGAGATCGGTCTTTACTTAGGCATTTTGAAAATGTTGTGATTCTTCTTCTTATTAATCAATTTTTAGCCAATTAGGGGCGAGGGAACGCTTTAATGGGGATTAAAGTCAGAATAATTTGCAAGATGTGGCAAGATTAGTATAGGATGAGAACAGACTATTGTGGGTTTTACAGGGTGAGCCCACAACCCACAGCTCTTATTCTCAAACCTTACAGGCTGGAAGGACCAAAGGCACACCTGGACAAACCAAGCAGTTTATAGCAGTTTAAATATACAGTTTAAAACAATTCTAAAAGGCTATAGAGCCACAAAATTACTAAAACACCCCTTAAACAGTGAGGGGACAAAACCGAAGCCTAAAAACCAAGTTAAACATGCATGGCTAGCTACTGATCTGATCGGGGACAAATCGTTGCGCGATGGTTTCAAACTATTGCGCGAGGGTTTAGAACTTTTGCGCGAGGGTTTAGAACCATCGCGCGAGGGTTCGGGTCAACCTTCCAGTGTTTGGTTTTGCTCATTCTGGGTTCTGGGACAGGTCCAGAATGATCCCAGGGATGTTCCAACAGAATAGAAATGCATTTTGACATTTTGAATTTGCAATTTAAGCTAAGAAAAAGCAGTAAATAAGTTTTAACATGCATCAACAGTGATCTAAAACCTAAAACATGCTCCAAAACAGTAAGAACTATTTATGAAACACAAAGAACAGGATACCCTTCCCCACGAAATTCATCATCACACTGACACAAAGTGTCGCGCGAGCATCGAGAACCGTCGCGCGAGGGTTCTCGCTCCACTGCTTCTTGTAACTTTGCTGGTTTTAGGGCCAGGACTGGTATTGATTAGCAGCCTTGGCCCTGCCAGCCCCCTCAGGGATCAGAACAGATAGCAGAACAAAGATAAGCTATACCTTTGGTTCTTGGGGTTTGAAATGCGTTTGAGCTTTGAGTTGAATTGAGGTTGCTTGAGGTGTTTATGTTGCTTTGAGTAATGAAGGAGAAAGAACAAGCTATGTTCTTGGATTGACTTTGTATCTCTTTTATTAGCTTAAAAGAGTACAAAGTAATGCCCCTTTGAAAGTGGAATTCTTGTAACCCTTTAAAAGAGAGACAATGGGGGAGTATTTATAGGAAAATGGTGGAAATGGTGTATGGAGGAGAAAGAACCAACCAAGTGAAGGTTAACTTGGCTTGGTGGCCAAATTACCTTTTATGGAAAGCTTGCAAGGAGAGAAGCCCAGCCAGCACGAGGTCTGGCTGAAAATTACTTGGTGATTAAGCTGCCCAGCTAAAAGGTGAAAGGACAGGAGAGAACCGTCGCGCGATGGTTTGGAATTATTCGCGTGAGGTTCTTTCTCGGCACGCTGATGGTCAACGTCAACGGTTTGATATTGACCACACTGGCACTTGACCCTCGTAGCGACAATTGGTTTTTGGCTTTTGATGTGGTTTTGGCTAGGTTAGGTTCAAGGGTTCTTCAAACACTCAAAGCTCAAACACTCGACATTCCCGAAGTGTTCTTGATCCGTTTCATCATCGGGGAATCAAAAACCGTAAATAAGCTAATCTGAAAGCCAGATTGGGGTGTCTACAGTGCTGAAAAGGCACATAAGTCGCCCCGTCATAGGCTCCTCGCCCCTCCAAGGCTAGCGTCGCCTCAGCCACCACAGCAGTGCGAGGAGCCATCACCCCTCCAGCCTCCTCGCCGCCGCCTCCTTAGCCCCAGGCTCTCGGCACCCAGCCCTAACCTCGGCCTCGGCCGCCTCGCGGCCGCAAGTAAAGCGCCCGCTAACCCAGAAACCTCGCGACTATCTCCAAAGACGTCCTCCATGGACGCTGCCGCTAAGTAGTCGCCCACGCCTATATGGCGTGACGACCTCGCACCGCTGCTGCCCACAAACATGGGCGAGTGTCCTCCACCACCGGCTCGCCCTCGACGATAGGGGCCTTCCCAAGTCAGTCCGAGGCTCTCTCACATGAGAGGCCTCTGCCTCTCTATCGCCTGGCCCAAATCGCCACCACTGGGACCCTCTGTGGTCCTCTCCCCCACGCCCGCCATCACCTCGAACCGGCTCGAAGCCTCAGTGTCGCCCCTCGACTCCACCGCACCCGGAGTCTCCGTCTCTTGACCATACCAAACCAGCACTACACCATCACTATCACTACCGACCACTGTAGCGGCCGGGGCCGTGACTCCCTCGGCCAATGCCGCCTGGTCCAAGGTCCCCATGGCCTCCGGAATGCCCTCGGCCGTCGTAACACTCTTCGGGACGATCGGAGGTGGTGTAGTCTCGACCTGGGATGGTGTACCGTCACCGGGCATGTCACTCCGCTCCATGATCACAATATGTGAGAGGGAGAGAGTAACTGAGAGAGAGAGAGCAGACGAGAGAGGGAGAGCAGACGAGAGAGAGAGAGAGTGACCAAGAGAGAGAGATGATCGAGAGAGAGAGAGAGAGACGTTGGGAGAGAGAGAGGGATAGCAAAGAACAGAGAGAGAGGGAAATTCGAACTTGCGAAGTGTACTGTGTACACCTCGCGTATTTATATATCCCCCGAACCGGTTCGCTTGAAGATCAACTCTGGACCGGGTTCACAGCTAGAATAGCCGCACGGCACCTTAGCATAGGCGCACGGCACGTCGAATGAACAGGCAGTACTTTTAGTCCGAGGTCCCGTGTGTCCCAAAAACATCTGCGCACGGCGTGTTATTTCGGCTGTTTTGCTTTCTGAAGACAGTTTGTGGCAGACTGTGTTTGATTCGTTTAGATTCGTATGAGATAAGAAGTTTGAATGCGGAAGAATGGAAGAAGAAAGGGACTTTTTCATTAAATAAAAACCCGGGGTTTCCCCCGGGGATCTTGGCATTACATTTTTTAAAAAAAAAAGAAAAACAAACAAAAGAAAAACAAGATAGTGGGCCACTGCCCTTCTTCCTCCTCTCCTCTAGTCCCCGTCTCAATCGCTCTCCCCGTCCGAACGGTCGTCCGAACCGTTCGGATTCCCCTCGAAATCCTCCACAGTGTCGTCAGACCCGCGCTCCGGTGCATACTCGGGGTCATGCTTGTCATCCAGTTGGTCAAATGCAAAGTCCTGTAGGTTGGAGACGGCATGGCGAAGGGTACGGATGGTGGTAATCAATCACGTGATTTGCTCGTTGAGCTGTTCGATTTCCCCCCGGAAAAAGGCCATTTCGGCCTCGAGAGACGCCACCCGTTCGGACAAGTTGTTGCCTGCCATGTCGAAAGCAGTTTGCTCGAAGTGTATAAGAAGAATTCCAAGAGGCTTGAGGAGTTTTGATTGTAGTGCATAGATTAAGGCACCCCCTCCCCTTTTAAAGAGACCCCGGCCGACGAAAGGGCACGCCTGAATTAATGGCGCCCTTAAGCCTGTCAACTGTTCTCGAAAATCGAAAGGGTGCTTAGAAGAACGAGGTGCCGCGTGCCCTTGAACTGGCCCGCACGGCACCCTGGCTTCAGGAGGTTTAATGCTTTTCTCAAAAATTGATCCAACCAGCCACCAAAATCCTCTTGGAAACTCAATCCCCAGCCGTTTTAACCCCTAGAATGTTGTGCATCAGTTAGAGCGCTGTTTAATCCTCTGGGAATTGGCCGTATTTTTCTTTTCCTCGGTATCCGTCCTCCGGGACTTGCCGTGACCGGTCTCCGAATTTTTAGTCTGACGTTTTTAGCTCGACATATTTTCCCCAGTAGGTCAAAAATTCAATTTTCGCCTTCTGAGGGTTCGTCTCAAAAATTCAAAAATTCAATTTTCGCCTCCCGAGGGCTCGTCTCAAAAATTCAAAATTCAATTTTCGCCTTCCGAGGGCTCGTCTCAAAAATTCAAAATTCAATTTTCGCCTCCCGATGGCTCGTCTCAAAAATTCGATTTTCGCCTCCAGAGGGCTCGTTTCGCTTTTTCGTCTCTGGAGCCACGGTCTAACGGACCTAACATCTCTTCGTCTCTCGAGCCACGGTCTAATGGACCTAACGTCTCTTCTCTCCTCGATTTTTCGCCTTCCGAAGGCTCGTCTCGATTTTCGCCTCCCGAGGGCTCGTCTCAAGTTTTTCGCGATATTTGCATAACACCCGACACTATAAGCACTTCATTGTTGCCTCTGCACAATTTTGTCCTCCGGGACTTGTTTTCTCGTATTGCATTGTCCCAATTGAACTACGCTGGTCTAATCCCTATAAGGGGGTACGTAGGCAGCTCCCCGAGCACGACCACCATCGTTACTTACTTGCATTTTTCACTTTGTCTCTGTTCAAAGGCACTAGAGCAACGGATTGGGATGCCTATTCTTTAAGCGTCACTCGTACCAACTAATGGTATCCGAGTTACGTTAAAGAGGGACTACTGTAGACACCCCAATCCGGATCTTGGAGAGTCTTTGTCCACCCCGATGATGAAACAGAGGAAACGGTACCTTTTGCGAGCTTGAAAAGGGATCTCCCTAAGCCCAAAAACCCAAAAACCCAAAAAAACCTGACAGGCCCAGATAAAGCCCAGACAAAGCCCAAAAGACTCTGGACCAAAGGAAGAGGTACCGTGTGGATTGGCACTGGAGCGCACGGCACCTAGGAAATTGAAGGGACCGTGCGCGGCAAAACTGAGCCGCACGGCACCTTGAGCAAAAAGGCTGACTGGCTCAGAAAGCTGTCGACCACGCCAGTTTGAGCCACAGTTGATGACTGGCTCAGCCGAAAATGCACTTCTGGCCCGCCCAGAAAATACCTCCACCACTTGAAATTCAAAATCCTTGGCCTTTGCCTATAAATTGACCCTTCCACTCAAGGAAAAAGGGCCCTTCTGTTGAGTCCCTCTTGGCCTTTCTTTTGGCTTCCTTTGCTTTGGGCATTCTCACTCCATAAGCTTTCTCTCGCTTGTTTTCATACCCACTTTCTTTATTTCCATGTCCATTTCCAAGTCTTGAAGAATGCCATTCCCAAAAGATTCTTTAAGTGCTTCCACTCATTCCCTCCTCATCATTGAAGTTGATCTCTCATCAACTTCAAAGCCCCCACCATCCAAAATACCTAACCTTCACTCACACCCATACCCCTTTTTGTCTCATACAACCTTCTCCATTTCCATCCTCATTCTTGCATCAACAACCCTTGATCAAGCTCAACATTAAAGGAAAAAACTAGTTTCCTTGGACTAGGCCCCGTTCTGGTCCTGAGGAGACTCTCCTGTCAGCAGATCTAACCCCTTTTGGTTAGATCCTGACTTAAAACCCATTTTCACAAAATAAAAACCAGTACTGTGCTGAGGTCAGGGAACCGCGCGGCATGTGTATCAGGCGGGCGGCAGCCTGACCCCCATCGCACGGCACCTTACATGTTGGTATTATCTTAGACAGGCTATCTGGATTCGAGTTTTCCTCTATTGTGGCTATCTGTATCCTCTGTTCACTGTTTCTGTTGCTTTTAAAATAAGACTATATCTACAAACCATGTTTTGGCTATTCAAAAGCTTTCCTAAATCATCCCAAATGATCAAATATGTCAAAAACCGTTTTAAAACCTTGTTTTGCGAAAGATAACAACATCTTTGAGATGATCTGACTATTATGAGCCTTCTGATGAGTTTTCCAAGAGACATCCAGAGATAGAAATAAGCTAGATGATGTATTGAAAGTCCACAATAGTCTGACAGCAGAGCAGCTACCCCGCACAGCGTGTTGATGTGCCGCGCGCGGCAGCTCAAGGTGCCCTGAACAGTACGGCTGAGGTCCAGACAGTTTGATAATTGTTTATTTCTTTTGTTCATATCATTTTACCACTACTGCACAGATAGCACCATCTTTGGGATGATCTGACTATTATGAGGCTTCTGATGAGTTTTCCAAGAGACATCCAGAGATAGAAATAAGCTAGATGATGTATTGAAAGTCCACAACATTCTGACAGCAGAGCAGCTACCCCGCACGGTGTGTTGATGTGCCGCGCGCGGCAGCTCAAGGTGCCGTGAACAGTATGGCTGAGGTCCAGACAGTTTGATAATTGTTTATTTCTTTTGTTCATATCATTTTACCACTACTGCACAGATAGCACCACATGCACGTCAACGTGATATATTCCCCATGTCCCTTCCTCGTATGTGCTCTTATTAAAGAACTTAATCTTTCAAATAATACTTGAATATTTCCCCTTTTGAAAACACTAACTAGAGACCCGTTTTACCAGGCGAGTGGGGTGCTTTTTAAAGAAAAACCTTCCCCATTCGAAATGTGGCTCTCGAACCCGAAATCTCAACGTTTTCGCTAGACCAAGAGCCTTTTTCAAATGACTCCTCGGTTTCTCGGATGATCCATCTCAAAAATCCAGGTGGCGTCTCTTTCGAACGAGGGCACGAGAGCCCACAACTCCATTGAAATTGAATGCCATACTGACTTTTATATGGCATTGATCATTAGTTTATTGTTTTAGCTTTGAGTGCATTTGGTTTTTAGCTTTAAGTACACCTTAATAAATGATTCTATTCTCTACTCTCTTTTGGATGCAGTTTGAGGAAAATTTAGCTTTAGAGTTTTGTGGCTTGAAAATATAAAAGTATAGAGTTTTTTTTTTCTTTTTATCCCCCAAACTATGCACATTCTCTCTACTTAGTCCCTAAACTATCAATTTAACGATTTCATCCCCTCAACTATCATACCGTTACCTACTTAGTCTAATAGATAACGGAAGTTATGAATTTGGACGAAAATGCCATGTAAGGCCTATTTGGGACCCTGCAGAGCAGATACTTGATTATGAGAGTCTTAGAGATAAAAATTAATTGTGACCATTTAAGATAAAATGATCAGAAAAATAAGACATTTGCACCGGTTTCAACAGATTGAAAATTAGAACGCTTAATTTTGTAACCATATTTTTTAGTATATGAACCTTCTAAAAAAATTAAGTGTTCGAATTTTCAATCCGTTTGGAATGGTGCGAAAATCTTATTTTTCTGATCATATCATTCTAAAGTGTCATGATTAATTTTATCTCTAGGGCTATCCTAATTAAATATCTATTTTTTATTTGGGACCCTTTAGAGCAAATATTTGATTATGAGAGCTCTAGAAAGAAAAATTCATTATAACATTTTAGCATAAAATGATCAGAAGAGTAAGATTTTCACACCAGTTCACGCGGAATATAAAGAACTCAGTCTTTTTTATAAAAAAAAATGTATGTGTTAGTCTCTATAAAATGCTGCGTAAGATTCTAATATATGAACCTTGTAAAAAAACTAAGTGCTCCAATTTTCAATCTGTTTGAATTGATGCGAATGACTTATTTTTCTGATCATTTTATCCCAAAGAGTCATAATTATTTTTTATCTCTAAGGCTCTCATAATCAAGTATCTACTTTACAAGGTCTCAAATAGGGCCTTATGTGACATTTTCCGTCCATATTTGTAATTTCCGTTATCTATTGGACTAAGTAGGTAACGGTATGATAATTGAGGGGATGAAATCATCAAATTGATAGTTTAGAGACTAAATAGAGAAAAGCTGCATAGTTTAGGGGATAAAAAGGAAAAAAACTCAAAAGTATAAAATTCAGCTTTAGAGGTTTACATGTTCTTGATTAAATCAATGTGCCTCGGTGTCTATTGCTTGTAGGTGTAACCGAATTCTCTTTTAATGGTGAGATTTGATTTCAAGTTCTAGGAATTCATGTTAATTTGAGTTCTCTCATAATTTTATTTGAATTACTTTCAGGCATGATTAAGTGGTAGAGGTGTGGCCTTGAATACTTTTCGAGGATATGCTTCCACTTCTATTTTTTAAAAATTGGTTGTACTATCTACTCTAATGAGATGCTATTTGCGTTGGAAGCTAATATCTTACAAAGCTACTTTGGTTTGACGTACTATGATAGGATGAAATTTTCACGGATGAAAGGTTGGAGTTATTTAACCGTTGAAAGCAGCTTTGTTGGAGCTTTGAAGATAGACAAAGCTTCATAGTGAATGTGGGTGTTTGTTAAAAAAATGTAACTGTTATTATGCGGTTGGAAATCTACAACTTAAGGATTCAACTACAGTACTACGTAGTACAATTGGTTAGTTCTCCATTCAACTTAGGTAAGTTTGTTAGTTCTTCATGTTGTGTTACTCTAATGGGTGGATGATTTATATGGTTGACCAATTTTTATTTTTCTTCTTTTGTTCTTAAACTGAAGTACTTAAGTTCTAGCAAAAGGGATTAGAAAATTGTTTGTTCTTTATTTGTTGATTCAAGTTAAACAGGTCAATGAATACGCTTAAACAGATCAATGAATATGCTTAGGTTATTGTTTTTCGCATAATTTGATTCATTGAGCAGGAGTTGATATATTGCACACGAGTCGATAATTTATTTGCATGTGTTGATCATTTGAGCCGTGCCTTCAGGCACTGGCATTCGCTAGAATATATATATATATTATGAGAAGGTGGTTTTTGAATCCCTAAATTTCCTCCTATATTTTAGACCCTAGGATCAGTGCATATTTTTTCAACGGTTGAGATTACATGTGTCACGCCCATCATTTTTAAATTAAAATAAAATACAACCTTAAAACCAAATGGTGTCATGAAAGTACTCAAGTACGGTCCACTGTCAATTTCACAATAGTCCCCAATTTAGCAAAACTAACCAATAAGTCCCATTACATCATAAAGTCCAAAATAAGTTACAAGTCCAAAGTTTAGTACAACTTTACAAAAAAATTTACGGTTACAGAGCCATCTATCGACCCAAAAAGATAACGCGAAGAGGGCTAAGTAACCTCCAATGAAGCTCTAGCTATGCCCTGATGCACAATTCACACACAAAACATCATGTCGCTGGGTTCGTACCTGAAAAAGATTTAGAAATAACAGTTTGAGCTTACACGTGCTCAGTAGAAACCCTTTGATAGATTTTACAAGTGTATGAGACGTGTCTCAATTAAGTATGCAAGGGTTCACTAACAATTAAACACATTGTATCTAAGAGAATTGTACAAGCCTATCCGCCACCAAGAATACCCTTTTCATTTCATGTTTCCACCATGCCTTGACACGCCATGCTAATGTTCCATGCCTATCCTAACCGGCGAGTGTCGGGCCCTGACACCCCCGCCAGCGACACGCCCATAAGGTGGCCCTGAATAACCGGCGAACCCACCATTTGGTGGCCCCAAAAAAAAATAACCAGCGATCTACCATTTAGGTAGCCCTGAAACAAACCGGCGAATCACCATAAAGGTGCCCCGAAAATGACCAGCGATCCATCATAAAGATGGCCCTGAACATAACCAGCGATTTACCATTTAGGTAGCCCTGAAAATCTGTCAAATCAGACAAATGCATAGTGTCATGATTCCTTATCCATTCAATGTAATTCGTGCTCTGCCTTACAAAAATTTCATCCAAGTCTAGCCAATAGCCCCAAAAAGAAAATATCATTTCAGTGCAATCACCATGCATATGTTCCACAATAATCAATTTAACACCACCACGCTTAAGGTATACTGTTAAAAAAATTCAAACCCTTTCAATTTTTGGCAGTAGAAATCTCATAGAATAAAACAAAAAGCGTTTGACTGGACCCGAAACCAAAATGATTTTCTGAAAATTTTGCAAGTTCTACCGCTGGGAAGTGAAGCCCCAGCGGTAGGAGAAGGATCAGTGAGACCACCGGAAAAAATGCAAACTAGTCCCACCGGTAGGAGGAACAAATCCCCAGCGGTAGGAGCTGGGTTTTTCGACAGGAATTCGCAGCTCAAGCAAAAATGCGAAAATGGTGCAAGCAGTCAACAAACCACCTCAAACATAACGAAATTAAGCTCACAAATCATAAACAAGTAAAATGGATCAAAGAATTTCTACCTCAAGTGGATTTTGAAGAAAAATTTCGGATTCAAGCCCTAGCTTTGTAATACCTCCAACTGGACTTCAATGAGTGCAATCCCAAACAAAGCTTTGATCCTCACAACAGATTGAAGTATGGGACTGCAGATTTTTAGCCATTTCTTCAATGGGTTTGGAGATTTTTGATGAAAGTGGTGGAGGAGGTGGGTTGGTGGAGGAGGGGGAAAGAGAGAGAGTATATGGGGAGAGAGAGAACAAGGGGGAGTGAAAGAGTAAAGTAAAAAAAAACAACTTTACTAAATTTAGTTTTTGTTCTCTTTACCCCACACCCACACATGTGCACTTCAGTCCTTCCTTTCCCCTTTTTTTTTGGTTCTAATTAGAAAAGTTATATCAATTTACCAAGATTTTAGAATTATTGCACTCCGACCCATCCATACGTGTCCCGTGACGTCATAAACACATTTTGAAATATCCAAAACGAAAATTTAAAAGTCCGGGACGTTACATTCTACCCCCCTTAGGAAATTTCGTCCCCGAAATTTAACTACATACCCAAGCACCAAACTAACAATCAACTTGACCTACTTAACAAAAATTTTAACATTTTAAACTTAAAGCAAGTACTCACATCGATTCAAGTCGAAAACAATTCGGGATACTTCTCTTTCATCTCATCCGCACGCTCCCATGTAGATTCCTCGCATCCAAAATTATTCCATAAGACCCGCACTAACGGTATCACCTTTCCCCGCAACACTTGCTCACGCGAGTCAACGATACAAATAGGTTTCTCCTCACTAGAACCATTGGATTCCCACTCAAGATCGACCCACTCCAACACATGAGACGGATCCGGTTCATACTTGCGTAGCATAGACACGTGAAAGACATCATGAATATTGGACAATTTAGGCGGTAAGGCCAAGCGATACGCGACTTCCCCAATCTTTTCTATGATATCAAACGGCCCAATATAGCGCGGTGAAAGTTTTCCGCCCCTCCCAAAACGAGTTAACCCCCGACGTGGCGATACTTTGAGGAAAACATGCTCTCCCACTTCAAAAGATAACGGGCGTCGTCAGCGATCGGCATAACTCTTTTTCCGGCTTTGTGCGGTAAACAACCTCTTGCGAATTTGTTTGATCGTTTCGGTTGTCGCGAGTTGAGCAGCCTTAAGCCTCTTATGAATAGCCTCCATGGATTCGGAAGTTTCTTTGATCAATGCCGGTCCCACAAGTGTCGCCTCGCCCAATTCGGTCCAACACACCGGAGATCTACAAGGCATACCGTAAAGCGCCTCATATGGTGCCATCTCGATGCTAGATTGGTAGCTATTATTATACGCAAATTCCACTAGTGGCAAATGATCCTCCCAACTACCCCGGAAATCTAACACGCAAGCCCGAAGCATATCTTCCAAAATTTGAATTGTTCTCTCGGATTGCCCGTCCGTTTGCGGATGGTACGCGGTACTAAACAAGAGATCGGTGCCAAGAGTGCCTTGTAAACCTTGCTGTGGGCAGCATGCCCTTGGGGAAAGAGGACTTCGTTCCTCTTTGCGCCAAAGTGGCCCGATAGATTGAGGGAGCGCGAGCGGAGCAGCAGGTGCTCGCAAAACACAGAGTCGCCACCTGGGTTTGAAGGTCCGACACCCAAGGAACCGTATTTCGAAGCACTTGCCACGCTATTTGATTTGAAAAAGTGAAGGAACCAGTCCGTCATAACCATATCTAGGTTCGGGAGCCAGGTTACGAGAGGGGAAGGTTTTTAAGGCACCCCTCTCGCCCAATCCGGAGATCGGTCTCTACTTAGACATTTTGTGAAAATATTTGTTATTCATTTTCTTCTTTAACCAATTTTAAGCCAGTTAAGGCAGGGGAACAGTTAATCGGGGATTTAAACTGTAACACGATTTGCAAGATGTGATATAAACATGGCATGGATGGATGGAATAATTAAACTAGGACAAAATCCAGCCTCCTGATGAGAAATGAACCAGGCTGCACCTGAAATGGATGTGCCATACACCATGGCCACCTTTGCATGCATGGATCAACATGCATGCAAAGCAGACCATCGCGCGACACACTCACTCCCTCGCGCGAAGGTCCTGTCTCACCACAGGTTGAATTTTAATCCTCTTCTGGGCTTTGGAAGGACCAGTGCACACCCAGGAGGCAAACCAAGCAGTTTATATGTACTGGAAGTAAATAAATATTACTAATTATTACAAACAGGAGCTAAATTAATTGAAATGCAACCCCTAAACAGTGGGGGTGTTAAAACAGAGGCCAAGGGCCAAGCTGCTCATGCAAGGGCCCATCGGAATCGTGGAAACCTCGCGAGACAAAGGAGACCCCGCGTGAGATACATCGGACTTCTAGGAATTGCTTTGCATGCTCGGGCTCTGGTACATGTCATCAAATCATATTTGTCCAAAGAGAAGAAATAAGCAGGAAAGCTAAGCCATACGTTTTATCATGCACCACAGTGAGCTAAAAGCCTAAAATACTGTAAAACCAATAATAACATGGTAAAACAAGGAAAAGCAAGATCCCCAAACCCCCACGAGGATCTGCCGCGCGAGACAAGAACCGCCGCGCGTGAGTCCGAGTCACTCGCGCGGTATGCTTTAACCAATTTCTTGTAACTCACGACCTTAGGACCGTAATCGTATTGAGTACCAACTCGCCCCGACACCTCAGGATCAAAACAAGAAGCGTAAAATGGTGTTTATACCTTTGCTTGGAAGGTTTTGGAAAGGATTGAACAAGGTTGCGAAGCTTGTGATGGAAAATGGAGTAAGGAAATGTATGGGAAATGAGCTAGGGTTGAGAGCCTTTGTGCTTGCAAGAGTTCTCAATTTCCCTAAACTTTCAAAGTTAGTTAATTTTTGTGGCCCTTGTAATGGAAGAACAAGGGGGGTATTTATAGGAGATGCCAAGGGCCAAAGGTGGTGGCAAACACCCCCTTAGGACCAAACTTGGTGGCTAAGCTTGGTGGAAAGGTGATGGGAAGGGTTGTGTGAGGGTATGTTCCCAAAGCCTACACTCCACGTCCTGTGGAGAAAAATGGGGTTCAAGCACTCGTAGCTGCCTCGGCAAGCAACCAAGCTGGGTGAAAAAGGTGAAAAGGGACAGCTCGGGACCATCGCTACGAGACAGTGAGACTCTCGCGCGTGTAGCCACTGTCGCGCGTGGGTCAACAGTCAAATGTTTGACTTTGACCACACCTGGCAAAGTAGACCCTCGCGCGAGGTAGTGACTTCCTCGCGCGATGGTCAACTCCAGAACCAGGGTTGACTGATTTCTATTTTCTTGGTTTAAGGGTTCAAAAGGGTTCAAAAAGGGGTTCTCCACACACCGAGCTCAAACCTTTCCAACCTGAAGACTGCCTTTCGATCAAGTTCATCATCGGGGAAACAAGAAACCGTAAAACGATCGAGAGATTCGGATTGGGGTGTCTACAGTAGTCCCCCTTTGATGGCAC
The DNA here is from genome assembly GCA_025413875.1 of Rhododendron molle. Classification (NCBI taxonomy): domain Eukaryota; kingdom Viridiplantae; phylum Streptophyta; class Magnoliopsida; order Ericales; family Ericaceae; genus Rhododendron; species Rhododendron molle. The sequence continues at coordinate 26,730,686 of CM046388.1, read as the reverse complement.
GCGGAGCACCATTGACTGGTACGGGTAACGTCAAAGGTTTCTAGACACCCACCAAATCCACCCAAAAGCCGATTTAATGGAAAAATGTGCAAGTATACAAGAATACCGTGCACCGAAGAACGAGTGGACGGATAGATCGTCGTTTGATTGATAAGTGGACCGATAGATCGTCGCTGATTGACGGTGGTTTGAATGTGGACGGATAGATCGTCGCTGATTGACGATTAGATCGTCGTTGATTTGAATGTGGACGGATAGATCGTTGCTGATTGACGGTTAGATCGTCGTTGATTTGAATGTGGACGGATAGATCGTCGCTGATTCGGAGTTGGACGGATAGATCGTCGCTGATTGACGATTAGATCGTCGTCAATTTGAATGTGGACGGATAGATCGTCGCTGATTCGGAGTTGGACAGATAGATCGTCGCTGATTGACGGTTAGATCGTCGTTGATTTGAATGTGGACGGATAGATTGTCGCTGATTCGGAGTTGGACGGATAGATCGTCGCTGATTGACGGTTAGATCGTCGTTGATTTGAATGTGGACGGATAGATCGTCGCCGATTGACGGTTGGATCGTCATTCATTTGAATGTGGACGGATAGATCGTCGCTGATTGACGATTAGATCGTCGTTGATTTGAGTGTGGACGGATAGATCGTCGCTGATTCGGAGTTGGACGGATAGATTGTCGCTGATTACTGCTGGGGATGTAAAAGTGCTCCGGATTGCAACATTATTTCAATATGATACCAAAAGTGATTTAGGACCAAAATTAAAACCTGGGATTTTATTTAACACCAAGAATAATCGAATTGGGCCTGCCTGCTGGGGAAATGGGCCTGGAGCCCAAAATGAGTGTCGCACGAGGCACTCACTCCCTCGCGCGATGGAGTGTTTTCTGGGCCTGGATTCTGAAGCGGCCCAGACCCGACCCACTGCTGTGCCACACTCTTATACCGACGAGCACGGTTCTGAAACCGCTCAAAGGCAGTTCTAAGAGTTTCAAAACTCTTGTTACACAAAAACTCTTCCAAAACCCTCCTCCAATCTGTGATTCTCTTCCAAAAACCGAAAATCCCACCTTCATACAAGCACCCATGGCGAACCGTGGTGATGGAGGCGACAAAGGAGAAGTTATTGATCAAACGGAGGATCGAGGAGGGCCAATGACGATCCAAACAGAGGATCTGACGACAGTCGGGGAAGGTATGAGCATCGGTGCAGAGGGCATTAGAGACGGCGACGGCGTTCAGGGCCGTTCAGAGAAGGTTGGCGACGACGAGGATCGTCGCGCGAGTAAGACGGAGCCTCGCGCGACAGATCAAGCCAGCGTCGTGGGGTCCAGAGTTGATCGAGTGGGTTTTGTTTTGACAGTAGAGGGCTCGTCCGTGATCGGGGTTTCCAGTGATGTTGCTGGCAGTAGTGGTGTCGGTGGTGATGATACCGAGCCGGTTGAATCCCCGCCGAGGGATTCGGTGAAGGGCAAGAGTGCTGTTATTGAAGAAGTGCAAGTCGAGGACGTGCATATTGAAGAAGTGCAGACCATAGAGGCTGCCCCCGTTGAGATTCGGGCGGAGGATGTTGCGTTCAGACCACCGGCGGGTGCGGCTACATCGTCACGGCACGTTCAAATTACTTATGATGACATTGCCGAGCACGCGCCCGACGAGCTAGTAGCGAGACTCTTGGCGGAACGCCCCGATATTGGTGAGGCTGAGGCTGCAGCACGGGCCGAGAGGGAGAGAGCCGGGGAGGGGCTGGCGGTTGACGTAGAGGCCGAGGAGAGAGAGGCCGAGGAGGCTCTAGGGCCGAGAGTGAGTGCAGTAGCTGAGGCGGGTGCTATGGAGCGCCCAGAGTTTTCAGAGGAGACGTACATGCCTCCGCGACCACACCTATTCGTACCATCAGGGTTTGCGGGCTACAGGCCGCCACAGCAGACCGACTACGACCCGGAGCTAGTGCTGAGAGATCCTGGGGTTCACATTGCGAACACTTGGGCTGAGGTATGTCCCTTTGCTTTTACTTGACATTCGTATGCTTTGAAATTCACAGAATACTTCACAATTTAAACCGTGCAATACTGATATAAACTGTACCATGAAAGCCATGCATGCAATACCTCGAACCAACCAACTGTTGTAGACTGAACGCTAACACGCTAGGACAAGAGAAAGCTCGTAAAACATGCCATGCATATGATAACTTCTATCAATATCCATTGCTAAGCTGCTCCATGAACACACCGTGTCAAAAGCAGAACTTGAACCAACCATCTCATGGTAGCCTGTGTAGATACCAAAACATGACGACGTAGCTCTTGAAACTAACACCACGTACGCAAAAGTCTTGAACCAACCAACTGTTGAAAATGGCACTGAGTTCCAAGCAATGATAAGATAACTCGAATGCTATAATCCATGCATGCTATCACTTGAACAAGAACTTGAATCAATATCCTAAACCATCCATCTGTGGTCACACCGATACATTGATTACCTAGAACTTGAAAAATGAAAGCACTGCATGCTAACATTATCCTGTTGCTTGTCTTTGCTGTCTGAAACGGGCAGAGCAGAGGGATATCCGCGGCTTTGGAGGGCCATGCAGTTCTCTGGCACTGTACCTAGGGCTGCCAGCGAGGGTGAGGGAGCTGGTGGATGCAGCAGGTTTTAGAGAGTTCATCCTGACCCTGACAGTACCGGTCAGGAATGACCACGCTGTCCTCGTTGCACTAGCTGAGAGGTGGAGGGATACATCCAATACCTTCCACCTGCCCCCGGGAGAGATGACGGTGACGCCATCAGACTTTGTTGCGATCACGGGTTTGAGGGTTGGGGGCGATCCCATCCCGTTTGACTCAGGGATACACGCCGATCCAGCAGCTCTGGAGTGGTTCTTGGGGGAGGTGCCCCAGGTGGAGAGAGGAGCAGTGAGATACGCTCAGTTCATACGGTACTTGAAGAAGAAACCGACCAATGAGCATGAGGAGGCACAGATGGCCCGAGCATACCTGCTGTACATGTTCGGAGCTTCTTTATTCCCAGGCAGGGGAAGCACCGTACACTTGTCATACCTGCCTGCACTGAGGGATCCGAGGACAGCCTCCCATTTTGATTGGGGCGGAGCAGCACTCGGCACCGCCTACCAATTTTTTGGCGACGCCTCGAGGAACGGGCAGAGCATGGCTGGCTATTGGCGTGTCTGGGAGGTATGACTTCCATTATTGTAGCATGATTTCCTTTCGTACGAATTGATTGCATAGATTGCTTACTAGCTTTAACTGCATAACTGTACAACTTGTGACTGACGCACTTCTATGTTTGATAACACTGCAGCTTTGGGCATACGAGGTATTGAGGATGTACCCGCCGGAGTGCAAGCATCCTGATTTGAGCATTCTCCCTCGCGCGTTGAAATGGAGTAAGGAGTACAGAGGCACCAAAGAAGGAAGAGGTAGCCTCAATGCCTACAGGCTATATCTGGATGAGCTGAGAGCTTCGCAGGTATAACATTAGAACTCAAATAAACAATCATGCCTGCTTTCCATGGTTTTAATGCTGTCGCTGATCAATTGTATATATTGCTTGTCTCCCACTTTTATACAGGTTGAGTGGTATCCCTGGAGGACGAGCGGACCAGAGCCAGAGTACTTGGCACAGAGCAGAGCGGTCACAGCCAGCAGGGTGTTGCTGGAGTCAGCCTTTGGTTGGCAGTAGTATTTAGGGGATCGAGTGGTCCGCCAGTCACTCGGTTACCCTGAGTTTCAGGTGCCAGGCCAACTCCCACCACAAGCTTCCCACACAGGAGACTACACGCTGGCTGAGTTGGAGAGGTACACGAGACCGGACACAGAGCTGACACGCCACCTGCGTCCGATGATGGACTATGCAGCCTACCAGAGAGATCTATTGGCAAGGCCACTTGGCGTCAGGGCTCGCAGAGAGATCCAGGAGCAGGCACGCGAAGCTGGTGCAGAGAGGAGGGCCGCTGCTGAGGCACCGAGGGGAGGAGAGCGCCGCATGAGACGTAGAGAGAGCAGGCCAGTAGTTGGTGGGCCTCCGGAGTTGGTTTGGAAGGTAGACGTGGTGGACCATCAGGGGAATACAGTTGAGGTGGAGCTTGTGCCTGCACTTAGAGAGCCCCCGGCAGTGACTGTACAGGTAAACCAACTTCCATTTCTATAATTTCAATATCTTTGAACTGTGTCTGAAATATTTGCTGATTGAATAACATGCACAGGTGCCTGTTGAATGGGTGAACAAAGCTGTTCGTCGCATGCTTGCATTGGAGAATCTAGTGAGGCGAGCAGCTCAAGGCGTGCCATTGCAGTTACGTTATCCAGCACCCGCAGCTCAGCCAGCTCAGGCGGCCGCTCCTCAGAGGACTCAGGTATACAACGATACGCTCCTTTTGCTTTCCAACACGTGCCATACATATATGCTTTCGATATACACATGACTGCCTTAAAAATCCCCGAATACCAAATGTAGCTGATAGATAGCTTCCCAATTGAAAGAACATACCTGCCAATTAAACATTTGATAGACAAGTATATCGCAAGATGTATACTAATGCAACATATAAATATGCAGGCACAGGGACGGGCGGCTTCTAGGAAAAGAGCTCGATCTCCGCCACGAGCACAGACTACTACGCCTCCAGCCGCTGCCCGACGTACCAGGAGCTCACAGCCTGCTGCAGTAGGTCAAGAAGCAGCTAAGAAAGTGGCGGCGTGCGTAGAGGAGCAGTACCGGATCGAGAGGCGGGACAGGTCAGACCAAGGCGAGCCGGCCCGCAAGAGGCAGCTCGTCCTAGCCCAGCCTCTCGGGAGGAAGAGGAAAGAGGAGACGAGGAGGATGAGGAGGACGAGGAGCACAGGAACGACTCCGACGATACTGCTGACGACCCCCGGTACCTGCAGAATCCGCACGAGCTTGCCGCTGACGACGACGAGGATGACGACGATGATGACGACGATGGTGATGCTGCGGAGGACCTGGGAGACACCGATTGGCTGGGATGAGATGAGGACCGCTGAGGAGCCTTTCTACTTTCCATGATTTGCTTTTGATTTCGGGCCTTTGTGCCCAAGTAGTTTGGATATAGAGGCCGACGTGCCTTAGATACTCTGATACTTGTTTTTGGGAGGCCTGCGTGCCTTTTTGATGGTGGGCGAGTGTGCCCTGTTACTTTGATGGTTTTGATTGGCCGGAGCGCCGCAGATACAGTACTTTCCTTTGGTTTGGTTTGATACAGCATGGTTTAGTTATAAAACTTGCATTTTCATGGTTTCTTCGCCTTTTATATGTATAAAAGAGGTAAAACGCCGACCACTAATACCAAACTTGCATTGATAATACACCGAGACCGACCACAGACGCACACACGTGTATAGGGATGACTAGCTCGAAAGAAAACGGAAAATGTACCCTAGGACACGGCCAGGATACGAGGAAACGGCAAATTTAATGAAATTTTGGGCATTAAAAGGCCAAAACTCAAAATACTTGACTTTGATCCAAACCGACGCTTCCGTGAGGTTAAGTACGCATAACATGACTTGCACAAATTGACGGAATCGAGAAAAACATCCCAAAGCGAGAAATATGCGAAAAAGTGTCCAAAGTACACAACAGGGACACGAAACAGCGAAACAAGACTCAATTATGTCCCGGACTGAAACCGACACCTCCGTATAGTCACATACGCTCTATATGACCTGTGCGGCATGAGAGAACTTGGCAAAACCCTTCAGAACGGATTTCGAACCTCCAAAACCTCGATTTTAGCTTGAAACGGGCCGCCGAGGGTCCAAAATCTTCGTTAAGCGCAAATTTCCGTAACCGATGCTCGGGTACAGTCACATATGCCCAACATGACTTGTAGAAACCAAAAGAAGTGCCAAAATACCCCTGGAACTTAAAATGACCAAGCCAAACCAGTAGCTGTTGCACACTGTCAAAAATGCAGTTTGGACCATCGCGCGAGCAAATGGGACACTCGCGCGAGTGATTGCTGTCGCGAGGGAGTACTGTCGCGCGAGATAGTGAGACTCTCGCGCGAGGGTCATCCTTTGCCAGGCTGTCTTTAATTGACCAAATCAAACTTTTAAAGCTTTATGGGATTCAGGAGACTACCCCACGACCTGCACACAGTGTAACATCATAATTGGGGAGCCCTTCTTTTGCCAAGTGTAAATTATGCGATCCTTTCAACTTCTTCCTTTAGCACAATCAAACAAAGACCAACACGCTCAACCAAATTCCTAGAAAGGGAACCCACTGGCAGTGATGTAACACATTATCAGTCATTTGAAATGGAGAGCCCGCTAGCTGCAATGCTTGATCCTTGGTTGGCGAGGACCGAAACCATTGAATGGGTGAGTACTCGGACTCGAGGGCTGGCCTCAATCAGAGATCTTCGATACGTGGGGCCACGTCCTGAGCTTCTTGAAGCTGCCATGATCCAATGGGATCCGGCGATGCACGTCTTTCGTAATTATGACAACGAAATGTGCCCAACAGTGGAAGAGTTCCAAGCCTACCTACCCGGCTTTGCAAATCCCAACATCCTTGCCGTTCCTACGGTGCAGGAGAACATGAGCCATTTACTGATGATGAAACTGAACATTTCCGGAGAGCTGACGACCAGCATTATCCATGATGATGAATTGGACATTGCGCGTTTGATTTAGTTGTACGGGCCTGGTGGCATTCTGACGGATCATGTTGAAGAGGCTCACAAACGCTTTGCCTTCTTGATTTGCACGCTGGCGGCTTACGTATTGGTTCCCGCTAACGGAAGGGTTAGTCCCAGTGTGGTGAGCATGGCTTCTCAAATGGGAGCTCGCAAAAATATCATCCCGACAGTCCTGGCCGAAACATTGATGGGCTTGGATCTGTTCAAAAGCGGACAGAGCAATGTCTTCAGTGGCAGTCCACGGTTGCTCCAGGTAAATACTCACTCAACTCACCTTTTTCCGGTTTCCGCACTTTCGCATTTTACCTCAACACTCAGCTAAGGATCACTCTAGAACCTTACTTGTCTTTTCGCTCAGGCTGTATCTAGCTCCTTACTTGTCTTTTCGCTCGTAGGTATGGCTTTCTGACAAGGCTGGCCTACTCGAAGCTCCACAAGCAGGATGGGAAAATTTCCCGAGGCGGTTGCTCGAACGACCCCTGCTGTATCCTGAACAGGACGTAACAGGATGGAGTATGATCCTGCATGACATGCAGTCTGATGATTTTGTCTGGAGATGTCCATGGCTGGTCATGCCCGAAATGGCTGTCAATACAACAGGCCTTGAAAGGGTGATAATTGCTGGCTTGACAAGCTTCACCTTCTATATCCCGGGTCGCATCCTACGCCAACTAGGCATAAGCCAAGGGCTGCACAAAGCCGGAATTGAGGAATTCCACTTGCCTGACTTCAATGTGCCCTCACTGCGCGAGTATCGAAGACTTTGGAGGCAGGGGGTGCTTGAGAGCCCCAGCTCAGATTTTGTGGAGTGGATAGACACTCGTTACGTGGCATGGCTTCGCGCAGAAATCCAAGCGAGACCAGGAGGACACTACTGAACTCAAAAGGATCCCGTCTGTTTTTGAGAATAAGTTCGAGAGCCGTTAGGTATCCGAACAGTTTTTCTTTACTTTTGTTTGATCATCAGACCTGTTGTATTTACTCGGCAGATAAAATAAAAGGAAATCCATGATTCCCCAAAATAATCCAGTAGACAGTTCTCAAAAACGTGAAAAGAAACAACCCACGCGTGAGTAAATGACAATCTCGCGCGAGACGATTCACTCGCGCGACTGTACCGGTGTATCGCGCGACAGTCCTGTCCAGTACAGATGCCAAGTTTGACCTCTTTTCAGAAAGTTGCTGTGCTTGCAGGCTTTGTCTCCACGTGAGGACGTCCAACAAAGGTCTGGGATAATTCAAAAGTGTGCCCCTGAAAGAACTCATACCAACCTCTTTAGATATTTTCTTTGACAAAGATGAAAATCCTGCTATGCTTAGGCTATAAAATGCTACACCTCTGTAAACGCAAAGCACTTATCTCCAGAAAGCAAATTCAGATAACATCTAAAAGATGGCAAACCATCTCCCCACCCTAATTGGCCTATGGCTTGAAACAATTGTAGCGGGTGATTGGTTGTCATTCCGGACTCATGGGTTGGCCGCGTTTCGTTATCTCCGAAGCGTAAGATTGCGCCCTGAAATCCTATGGGCTGCAGCGTGGTTCTGGGATCCAGACGTCCACGTGTTCCGATTTGGAGATGACGAGTTATGTCCAACAGTGGAGGAATTCCAGGCATACCTCCAAGGTTTTGCGTCCAACGTGATCATCGTGCCTCCTTATAGAGAAAGCATGTCTAAACTCCTGAAATCTGCGCTGAAAATCTCAAAAGGTGCAGCAGAGGGTTTGCTAAGCGGAGGGAAGATAAACATAATGCGCCTGATGGAGTGGTATGGGCCCGAAGGTGACCTTACAGACACAGCCGTGCAGGCCAGGCGACGATTTGCTCTAACGATCTGCGTGTTAGCTGCATATCTGTTGGTGTCGCCAGATGGCCGCGTCAATCCCTCATTGGTTTATGTTGCCACCCAGCTGGCCGTTCGAAAGAACATCGTGCCACTTGTTCTTGCAGAAACACTCATGGGGTTGGACTTGGTAGTTACTGGCCAGGCAGAAGTATTTGGCGGCAGTCCACTCCTATTGCAGGTAAACTCACTCAGCTCACCTTTTTCTGGCTTTCACACATTCTGTTTTTACCTCAACACTCAGCTAAGGCCAATATCAGAGTTTCTGACTTGTTTTTCCACTCAAGTTTTATATAGCTTCTTACTTGTCTTTTTCACTCTCGTAGCTGTGGTTATCAGACAAGCTGGGATTGATTGAAGCTCCGAAGGCGAATTGGCCACACCTGCCTGGGCGGATGCATCAACGTGGGATGCTGTATCCAGAAATGTCCACAGAGGAATGGTATATATTCATGAATAACCCGCCGCCACAGGAAATTGTTTGGAGGCACCGGGCGCTAGACATTCCCGACATGGCCCTACACTCTGCGGGTTATGAAAGAATGGTGATTGCTGGGCTATCCAGCTTCACTTTCTATATTCCAGGCCGTATCCTTCGGCAATTAGGCATGAGCCAGGGGCTGCACCGAGCTGGGGTGGAAGCCTTCCATGCTCCTGTATTCACTGCCCAGAACCTGATTGGCTATGTGCACAACTGGGGCTTGAGGCAACTTGGAGGAGCGGATCCAGATTTCAGCACCAACCTGCAACATCGCTACAAAGCATGGCTACGGAAAGAAGTTGCAGAAAGACAAAACGCAGACTGACTCCTGGGAAAGCTCACATGATCTAAAATAAACTGTGAGCCTGTTAAGGCCTTTAGCATTTCGTTCTATTTTTGATGCTTCTGTTTTAAAGGCTTCGCTCAGTTATGTAATAGAGATAATAGTTTGAATAAAATCGAAAGATCAAGAATTCTCCCCTTGTGGTCCAAGTGTTGAACACCAAGCCGGTCTTGAATGTCAGCGCATATATTGGAACGAAAAACCACAGATCGAGTTGATTGATTGTGACCGAATCTCATAGAAAGATTGCCTATGTATCCCTTTTCAAGGAATCAGGTCAAAACATAGTTTAGGGTTCACTCGTGTGTTTACCTCTCCTTTTGCGCTCTAAATTTTGCCTAGAACTGCCTTTTTCAGGTTTTCAGCCTAGCGAGTTTTTGATATTTGCCTATTTATTTTTGCCTAAATTGCCTTTACAGGTTTTCAGTCTAGCAGGCTTGCTCTAATTTTTGCCTGGAACTGCCCACCCTTGTGGTTTTCGGTCCAGCGAGCTTCTCTCAGGGATAGTAACGCTTGAGTTGATCCAGGTTAACCAGAGTGTTGAACTCGTTGCCGTCCAGGTCAATGAGCTGAGCTGCTCCACCCGAGAGGATGGTCTTGATGATGTAAGGCCCCGCGCGCTTTGGCTGGAACTTTCCGCGGAGATCAAAGATGGGAGCACGGATTTCCTTTGTAACCATGTCGCCTTCAAGCAAGTCACGAGACTTAACTTTTTTGTTGAACGCCCGAGTACCCCTGAACATGGTACAAGGCACGAAGCCTCCTCTCATCAAAAAGCATAAGTTCAACGAACCTCCCACTGAGCCACTCAGATTCCGTGAGTTCGCACTCTGTCATGATCCTCAATGACGGTACCTCAAGTTCAATAGGGAGCACTGCCTCCATCCCGTAGACCAAGGAGTAAGGCGTTGCCCCGGTTGATGTTCGAATTGACGTGCGATACCCCCCACAGAGCCAGAGGTAGCTTCTCGTGCCAGTCCCTGGCGGACTCTGTAGACTTCTTGATAATTGTTTCAATGTTCTTATTGGCTGCTTCGACTGCCCCATTCATCTGAGGGCGATACGTCGTTGAATGATGAATCTGGATTTTAAACTCGTCAAAGAGTTCCAAAACCCTGCCTTTGAAGTGAACCCCATTATCGGACACAAATGCTTGTGGGACACTGTATCGATAGATAATGTTTTTCCTGATGAACTGAGCAACCTGAACTGCAGTCAGAGTTTTGTAGGATTCAGCCTCAACCCACTTGGTAAAGTAGTCGATTGCCACCAGAATGAACCGATGACCATTGGAAGCAGACGGCCTGATCATGCCGATAACATCAATGCCCTAGACAGAGAAGGGCCAAGGTGAGGTCATACCGAATAACTTAGAAGGAGGAACATGCATAAGATTGGCGTGAATCTGACACCTGTGACAGCGACGGACATAATCCACGCACTGCGATTCCATAGTGGACCAGAAGTAACCTTGACGAAGTATTTTCCTGGCAAGCATGATACCGATCATGTGAGGACCGCAGATTCCTTCATGAATCTCCTCCATTATCGTGGTGGCCTCAGCACCGTTAACACAGAGCTTGTGCATCCCACAATGGGATCTCCTGTAAAGCTTTCCTCCACAGATGATGTAATGAGCAGCCATCCTCCGCAGTGCGAGTTGATCTTTCTTAGAGGCCTCAGCCGGATATTCACCCCTTTCTACAAAGTTCCATATGTCATGATACCAAGGTAAACCATCATTGACATCATCAATGGTGCTAACATATTGGTAAGCAGGGCAGTCCCACTGTTCAATTAGGATAGGACGAAGCTTGACACCTAACGGAAGTTCAACCATGGAGGCCAAAGTTGCCAAGGCATCGGCGAATTGATTTTTCAAACGGGGAATGTGGGTAAAGGTCACCTTGTTGAAACAAGGAATAAGGTCCTCCAAGTCTTGATGGTAAGGTTTCAACCTTTCTTCCCGAACTTTCCAGTCCCCGTTGGCCTGAGATACAACAAGATTAGAATCGCCAATGACCTCGAGCTTTTCAACGCCAAGTGTTAATGCGGCCTCCATGCCAACAATACAGGCCTCATATTCGGCTTGGTTATTCGTGACGTCAAAATTGAGTTTGAACGCCAGAGGAATAAGAGAGCCGTCGGGCGTTATCAACAAGACCCCAATCCCATATCCTTTCTGGTTGGCTGCCCCATCAAAGTAGAGAGTCCATACATCGTCAACTACTGCTAGCACCTCTTCGTCTGGAAACGTAAAGTCTGAGTCCTCCGGCCCATCGACAGGTTGATCAGCCAAGAATTCTGCCACAGCATGGCCTTTAATAGACTTCCTTGTGACATACTCGAGATCGAACTCGGCTAGCATGAGCAACCAACGTGCTAACTTGTCAGTAAGTGTTGGCTTCTCGAATAGATACTTGAGAGGATGCATCCAAGAAATCAACTTCACTGGGTAAGCTAGCATGTAGTGTCTCAACTTTTTGGAAGCCTAAACAAGAGCCCAACACGTCTTCTCCAGCGCAGTGTAGCGTTCTTCGCATCCAATCCTCTTCTTACTTAAGTAGTAAATGGCCTTTTCGACTCCCTTATCTCCTTCTTGAGCTAGCAAGCATCCCATAGAAGATGGATTCACAGATAAGTAGAGTATCAAGGGCTTCCCAGGTACTAGTGGCATCAAAACCGGAGGATTTTGAAGATAGTTCTGAATGGAAGTAAATGCCGCTTGACACTTATCTGACCACACAAACGGGATATCCTTCTTGAGTAGATGAAACATCGGCTCGCAAGTTAAAGTCAACTTGGCGATGAATCTACTGATGAACTGAACCTTTCCCAAAAAGCTCCGCACTCCCTTTTTAGACACTGGTGGCTTCATCTCAAGCACTGCCTTGATCTTTGACGGGTCAACCTCTATCCCACGGGAAGTGATCATAAAACCGAGCATCTTGCGGTAGTGACTCGAAGGTGCATTTCTGTGGATTGAGACGCATACGGAACTTACGGAGTCTCTCGAAGAATTTCCTTAGTACAGGAATGTGTCCCTCTCGAGTTTTTGATTTGGCAATCATGTCATCCACATAGACCTCGACCTCTTTGTGGATCATATCATGCAGGATGGTTGTAGCAGCCCGCTGATAGGTAGGTCCAGCGTTCTTCAGCCCAAAAGGCATGACCAGATAGCAGTAAGTTCCCCATTCAGTGATGAATGTTGTCTTCTCACGGTCCTCGGGTGCCATAAGAATTTGGTTATAGCCTGAAAAACCATCCATGAACGAAAGCAAAGCATGCCCCTCCGTATTATCCACAAGCACATCGATGTGTGGCAAGGGGAAATCATCTTTGGGGCTTGCTTTGTTCAAGTCCCTGAAATCGACACAGACTCGTATCTGCCCATTCTTCTTGGGAACGGGAACGATGTTAGCCACCCAAGTGGGATACTAAGAAACCATGAGGAATCCGGCATCGATCTGTTTCGTAACCTCATCCTTGATCTTCTGAACCCAATCTGGCCTCATCCGTCTGAGTTTCTATTTCACAGGCTTAGCATCTGGTAACAAAGGGATTCGATACTTCACTATCTCAGGGTCGATGCCCGACATGTCTTGATGAGACCATGCAAAGACATCACTGTATTCGGTGAGCAACTCCTTGAAATCACGATGCTCCTCTGGTGAAAGCGTGGAGCCCACTTGAACCATTCGGGGATCATTCTCATCTTTCAAGTTTATAGAAACTATTTCCTCTTTTAATGCCTGAGCATGCCTTTCATCTTCCCTCTCGATGAGGGCACGGATTTCCTTGGGAATATCCCCATCGAAATCTATCCCTTGATCGTCGGGGTCGACACAGTTTATATAAAGATCATGCAAGTACTCAGAAGATGTCTCATTCATTTCATAAGACCCCAACGGGTCGCCAAGTACAAGAGAGTCAAACTCGAAATAAAAGCTATGACGTGGAGGGCAAAGAGGCACAAACTCCAACTCAGAGCTAGATTTAGAAGACTCACTGGACTCAGACTCTGACTCAGACGCAGACTCTGACTCAGAAGTGTCATCAATGCAAGTTAGGCGCGGTTTGAAAATGCAATTTTTAACACTACCCTTGGCTTCAGTGATAAGAGCAGTGGGGTCCTCTAGGGCGTCGGGCCCGAGCATGAGCACTTCAGCTTCTTCAGCTTCCTTGGCCAAACCCACCTAAGAGAACTCTTTGAAGCACAACTCTAAGGTCCCCAGATCAAAAGTCCCCAGCCAGTCAGTCTTCGTTTTTGGCTGATTAAGCCTCCTCTTGAATTCCAGCTTGGCTAGCTTGTCGTCACTTTCAGACCAGGTGTCGTCGGCGAAGACCTTAAACCTAGGCAGCAGCTCCCCAGTTTCTGGATTGACGAAGGGCTCATACTGTCCAGTGTAAGTAGCATTCCCTGCTTCACGCACAAAGTAGCTGTCAGGATCACCATAGAGAGTTCGAGGTTTTCCCGTATATTTCCTCCTTTTGGCATTTTCGGCAGAGGCAGAGTACCCCAAACCGAAACGGCCCTCAGAAGAAGGAAAGACAGGGAACTCCAGAACTCCCTGATGGTGGATTCCCAAACCCAGACCAGGAAAGTAAGACATCCGGCGCATGATGTCCATAGCGACAGAGCTGATGAGGAAGTCCCTGTCCACATTGATTGCTGAAACAGAGCCAGATATATCAAAAGAGAAACCTCCAAGGTCAACATCCTCTTCACTGTGCATGATTCCCAGCACCGGTGTTCCATCTTCTTTGAGCGGGCGAATTCCAGAGTCCCCGCAAATGGTTAGTGTACCAGTTGGCAGTCCCAGCATGACTTTTTGGTGAAGAGTTGATGGCACAGCCATGATATCTGATCGATGGAGCCATGGCCTGCCTAGCAGCAGGTTGAAGGTTGCAGGTATGTCGACGACATGGAACTCAACGTCCATTTCGAAACCCTCAGCATCGAGCTTGAGCATCAGAGTGCCCTCGACCACACAACGGGTGCCGTCATACGCCTTGACAGCCAGGTTGGAAGGTGCAAAGTCTTTTTTGGCCAGTCCCAGACGATAGGCCACCCTCATCGGGCAAACGTTGATGGCTGAACCGTTGTCAATGAGGACAGTCGGGACCCAGAGTCTGCGACACTTGACGGTAATATGCAGAGGGCGGTTATGATCAGTTCCTTCAACAGGAAGATCCTTGTCGGTGAAGACCACGGTGTGCTTAGCAGTAGGAGGCAAAATGAGAGAAACCATAGCCTCAGGAGTGACATCGGATTGAACTTCCAGACGGGCAAGAGTGTGGCAAAGCTGCTGACGATGCTCACGGGAAGAACAAATTAGGCCCCAGAGAGATATTGCAGCAGGAACCCGCTCAAGCTGCCTTCGAATGAGATCCGTGCTTGGTAACTCAAGCGGTGCAGATCCTGGGAAAGCAACAGGTTCATTCCTTTGATTAGAAGGGTTGGACAAAGTCCCAGCTTGCAGATTAGCCGGCTGAAAGACTCGTCCACTCCTCGTAACGTTAAGAACGTTTCCCAAGGAAGGCACAGCTTGAGGGTCTTGATTCACATCCCAAAGATCAGAAGGGACTTCACCCAGTTTATGCTTTCCTTTGTCGGTGGCCAGTGCAGCTACCGGTGCTTCCGTTTTCAACCCCAGGTCTTCAGCGAGATCCTTCATCAGTAGTGAGTCCCAGAAATGCAGATCTTGGACCGCTGCAACTTCGTGTTCTGGCTCCGGATTTGCGGTGAAAGGAACATCCCAGAGGCCACCATCAGCTAGAGAACGGCTGACGGCCCAAACTTCGGCTCCAACCTGGACATCGACTAGCTCATCCACATCCCAAAGATTAGCTGGCGGAACCAGACCTGTAACCATGACGCTGAAGTCTTCTGGAGGAGAAACCACAGGGCGTGGTTGATCTTCATCTATGATATTGACCACAGGGTCGTACGCAGGGCCAGCTACCGAGTCAACAAGCCTGTTGAGGGTAGAAGGGAAGAAACACTCTCCCAAGACACGGGTCTCCTCTTGAACCAGATTGTCTTCAACAAGGTGCGTCATGTACTCAGGAGTAGTATAACCTTGGAGAGGCCCAGGAAAAGTGACCGAAAACTGCCAAGCGGGCTCAGGATCCCAAAAGTACTCTTCCTCAGGAATCTGAGGCTGAGGTTCCTGAAAGAGCATGTACAATGAGATGCCATCCAGAGGGTCAAGTGCTATTTGTTCATGCTGAGCGATCCATTCTGCTTCCCATGCCGGGTCGGGTGGAGCCTGTTAGAGGTGCAGAGGAAAACCCTCCAACTCGAGTTGGAACCATTCTTGGATAAGAGGGGCATGATAATCCTCACTATCAGCTATTGCCCAGCCTACAGCCTGCATATCAAGTTCCGACTTCGGCTCAGGTAAGGCTGGCATCATAGCTCTGAATTGACTTGCAAAGTCCTGCACAGAAACAGGAGAATCTACACCAAAGATGGGAAGATTACGAGTTGACGTAGGATCAAGTTGGATTTGTGGAAAAGGACCGTCGTGCAGATCACCGATATTGTCATTGAGGAAGTTCAAGCCTGCTTGCACCAAATGGGTGGGCGGATTATAGGTTTGCCCTATAAACATGAGTTCGGCATCGGATTTTGCAGGTATGAGCACAATGGGTTTTGGTTGATCGACGGGGATTATATGGTCGGTGGGGTCAAATATAGTGCAGGTACGGTTGATTTGAGTGGAGCTGAGAGAGATTTGGCTGATATGTGGAACAGCCTTGTGATGGGGTAAGGAATTGGAAAGGATATTTGGTTTTTGGGCTGGCGGAGGTGGTGCCGAGAGAGTCCCTTTGTCTATAAGATCCTGAATTGCATGCCGAAGACGAAAGCAGGAGTCTGTGAGGTGGCCGGCACCCTGATGGTAGGCACAATAGAGATTGGCCTTGAAGCCAGGCGAAGGGTTCTTGGTTAAAGGCATTGGATCCAGGGGCTTGAGATGCCCTGACTTTACCAACTTCTCCAAAGCGAGGGCGAGAGGTGCCTCAATTGCGCAGAAGTTACGCGTTCGCCCACGGGGCCGGTTGTTCTGCGGCGACTGAACCTAATTGACATCGGCGATGTGGTTTGTGGTGTTGGAAGCAGAGGCGTTGGTACCACTGGTTGCTGTATTGGAGTAAGTCCCTGTCCCAAACAGAGCATTGGTGTTCCCAGAGTAAGCACGGGGTTTTGCCTTCGGGGGATTAGAAGATTCCCCTTTTGTCAGAATTCCGCTTTGGAGTGCATCCTCGATGGCCAGGCCAGAATCGTAGAAGGTATCGAAGTACGCAGATGCCTGAGCAAGAACCAGATGCTTAGCATAGTCTGGCTGGAGATTTCGAGAGATGATGCAGAGTTGGTCCTTCTCGCTGGGGTGATCAATCATCAGAGCAGCCTTAGCTCTCCATCTCCTGACGAAATCGGCAAAGGACTCCTTTGCTTCCATTTTTGTAGATTCCAGCTCCCATGTGGTCATTTTCAGTTGAGAGTTGTAACTGTACTGCGAAATAAACGCAGTCCCAATATCCTCCCAAGTTCTCCTTTTGGCGATGTCGAGCTACAGAAACCATTGGAAGGCAGGGCCCGAGAGGGTCTGAGGAAATAACTGTGACATGGCCTCAGGCTCAACTGAAAGCAGCTTCATTGCAGCATGGTAACTGTAAAGATGAGTCCGAGGAACACCACTTCCATCAAATTTTGCCAAGTCTGGCATTTTAAACTTCTCAGGAAGCTTGGCATTAGGATACAGGCAGAGATGATCTAAGTCAATGCCTCCAGCTTTGACTTTTTCTGCCTTGGTAATGGATTCCTCAAGCTGGGCCATTTTGGACATGAGAGCAGTAATGTCTGGATTTTCAGCCCGGATGTTGCCTGCAGGGTTACCAGCGGGTGCATGAACAATTCGGGGGTTGTGCTGAACAATGACACGCTCGGGATTGTTGGGATCTTTAACCATAACTCGCTGCATGTGCGGATCATCTTCGGCCTCGCTTTCCACCTCAAGAGGTGGTGGAATGCGAGTGTCGAAGAGTTCATTCAAACGGGTGACATTAGCATTAGTTTGGGCGGCCCTCTGCTGCATGGCAGTGATGCTAGTTTGAAGGTTCATGAGCATTTGTTCCACAGTAAGCAGCTGGACCTCGGGATTTCCGGCCATGTTGGAAGTAACCATTGGAAGGCAGGGCCCGAGAGGGTCTGAGGAAATAACTGTGACATGGCCTCAGGCTCAACTGAAAGCAGCTTCATTGCAGCATGGTAACTGTAAAGATGAGTCCGAGGAACACCACTTCCATCAAATTTTGCCAAGTCTGGCATTTTAAACTTCTCAGGAAGCTTGGCATTAGGATACAGGCAGAGATGATCTAAGTCAATGCCTCCAGCTTTGACTTTTTCTGCCTTGGTAATGGATTCCTCAAGATGGGCCATTTTGGACATGAGAGCAGTAATGTCTGGATTTTCAGACAGGATGTTACTGCAGAGGTTACCGGTAGTGCATGAACAATTCGGGGGTTGTGCTGAACAATGACACGCTCGGGATTGTTGGGATCTTTAACCATAACTCGCTGCATGTGCGGATCATCTTCGGCCTCGCTTTCCACCTCAAGAGGTGGTGGAATGCGAGTGTCGAAGAGTTCATTCAAACGGGTGACATTAGCATCAGTTTGGGCGGCCCTCTGCTGCATGGCAGTGATGCTAGTTTGAAGGTTCATGAGCATTTGTTCCACAGTAAGCGGCTGGACCTCGGGATTTCCGGCCATGTTGGAAGTTTCAGATGCTGAAGAGAGAACAAGAGATGTTGGCTGCACAACTTCTTCCAAAATTGGTGACGAGCTTGATCGTAAGGTAGCCAACGAAGAGAGCGGAGAGTCTTCTGTTGTGACTGACTGGGATTGTAACCTGACAAGCCTCTGACTCGGATTCTGTTGCAGACGTTCCCAAGTGGGTTTGCCAACTTTCCTCGATACTTTCCTTGGCGGTGCAATGGCTCAGAACTTTGCTTGACAATAAAACAGAAGGCTCAGTAGGGATCCTGCAGCAACTTTAATCTAAATAAAAGACTAAAGTAATGCAGCCAGCATCGTCAGTGTCGCCCTTAGACTCTAAGACTAGAAAACAAGTCTGTCTCAAGCTGTTTTAGGCACTGCCAAAATCCTCAGAATTCCTTTCAGAGATGTATCCTTGTTTGAGCCAATATGAGACGAAAGGATGTCGAAAGAACCCTAAACATTAAGCCATTCCGCTGATTAGGGTTTCAACTTTGGGATTGGAACAACTTGGTGTGCATGTTATGATACTATAACCAGAAATGGAATGAGCGGCACTGCGCTGCTAGCCGGGCGGTGTAAGTGACGAGGCACTTGTTACCTGACTGGTGTAAGCATCATGGCATGTTCTTTGTTGTTCCTAGTTTTCTGTTTGAAACCCTAATCAGGGGTATAGACAAAGGTGTAGGAAATTTTCGATTTCCTAAAGTCTCTTACTGTTCTAAGGATTTGGAAAAAGCTGAAAACATGCACCGTCTGGATGCATGACTCCTCATCGGGCTATAACAATGCCCAACACAGCTCAAAACATGCTTGCAAGAATGAGATCCTAAAAGCCGCCCTAAACATGCTCCTACGCAAGACGGTATGATGTACAGTGCATGTGATAGGGAAAGCAGTAACACATAGACAGTATGGGGGTTAGATGCAAATAAATCTTACCCTGTAGGTACCTGTCTTAGTTTGGAACGTGCTAGAGCTTTGTATATGCAAAAGGCTGGTTTTGGTTTGTAACAGGTTCCTCGGAGTAGGGCCACAGATATACCTCCCGTCGCTCGCGATATCGCTGAGCAACAGTCAAACGGTAGCATGACCCATCATCGTCGAAGGTTGTTGGTCATTCGAGGTCCCCGATCTCCGGTAAACCGTGTCAGATTGCCAAAACGATCCAACGAGGCTTATCCCACATCGATGCAAATGGGATGCTATGTAACGACCCTGATTTTTGGTCAATAAAAATTTCGCTAAAAATTTGAATTTTATTTTAATACTTGGATTTCATTTTAACATCCAAAAATCAGTCGTTATCGACTTATAAAATTTTGTTATTATATTTGAAAATTCTTTATTTATTTTATAAATCCCTTTTTGCGATTAATAATCCGTCATAACTAGGTTTATGACTTAGGAGATTGGAATTCATCGCCCGGGCATTAAGGTCATTTTCTAAAGACAAGTATGCCTATTAAGACCTTGGTATAGTTACTTGGTAATTGTAGTAAAATCCTAGAACTTATTTTCTCGGCTGGAAATCCTACATGGCAACCGATTAGCTAGCAACCCTAATTACCGTTTGGCTTAGTTACATTTCCCTAACCTAGAGTGTTGCATCGATGCCATAGTAGTTAGTAGAAATTTTTGGTCTTTGCCTTAACCGTCGGATTGACCGCCTTGCTTTGGCTTGGCTAGGCTGCCTAGGCATCGGGTCGCTGTTAGGCCTACCTCGCCTTGGCATCAGCTCGCTGAAGGGCCTGCCTTGCCTTGGCGTCGACTCGCTGTCGCACCTGCCTTGCCTTGGCGTCGGCTCGCCGTCGCGCCTGCCTTGCCTTGGCGTCGGCTCGCCGTCGCGCCTGCCTCGCCTAGGCGTCGGGTCGCTGTCGGGTCTGCCTCGCCTAGGCGTCGGGTCACGCCTTGCTTTTGCTTTGGCGTTGCTGGGCTGCCTTGCTCTGGCCTTGCCTGGGATACGCCTTGGCCACTGTTTGGCCACCAGGCTGCTTTGGCCGCCGCTTGGCCACTGCTTGGCCATGCCTTACCAGGTCGCTTTTGTCGCTTTTGCCATCAAGCACCGGGCTTTGCCATCGCTTTGGCCACCAGTCGCTGGCGCCAGCCGCCACCAGTCGCTTTGGCCACTGTTTGACCACCGGGCTGCTTTGGCCACCGCTTTGCCACCAGGCTGCCTTGGCGACACTCACGCCTTGCCTTGGCATTTGACACCGTCGGGCTTTAATATTCCGTTATTAGGCGATTTCCTACTAAATAAAACCAAAATACCACTCGAGCAATGAAAGCCTAGATTAAGTATCGCTAGTCTTTAACCAATTAGTTAGAATAGCCTAATGTCCATTTAGCCTAATCACTTCTCCCTAACCCTAGATGGACCATTTTACCCTTTTTGTCTTTATACATTGGACGATAAAAGCTAGAGTAATATTTAGCCATTGGACAATAGCGTTAGAGGTTCCTTTACCCATTAGGTAAACCTTGGTTAATCTTCCTAAGTACGAGATTAGATTAGTTTAGTGCTTAATTGTAAAGTATTATACTTTTTGGTATTAACCATTGGATAATAACCATTAGGAGATTCTTTACCCATTGGGCGATAGACTAGAATCCTAGCCATCATTACCCATTGGTTATTGACTGCTAGGGAAACCATTATCCAATGGATAATAGTTAGTCTTGACAATCATGTACTAGGTAGATTAAAATATTAGATTTGGCATGTGTTAAAATCTATTATAGTATAATTAGTACATTAGGTTGTTCATTTAGGACCTTGTACTTTGAAAGTAGTATAATTGTTTATTAGATATTGTACTAGGTCATATCTAGGCTAGATTTGTGGTACATGGCTTGTATATCATATGTATGTACTTGTATGTATATATATATATATGTGTATATATATATATCTAATATTGTATTGTGCATGTGTGCATTACAATTTTTAATTGGAAAATCCTTTTGCTTGTAAATCTATTAGATATTCTAGTACACTAATACATTATTATATATGTTTGCTTTCTAGTATATATATATATATATATATTGTACATGAGAGAGAAAGAGAGAGAGAAAGCCGAGAGAGAGGAGAGAGAGATTGGGCCGAGAGAGAGAGAGAGAGAGAGAGAGAGAAAGAAAGGAGGAGAGAGAGATAGTGCCTTAGATTGACTTCTTGTGCTTCCATTGTACTTTGAAAGCATTAGGTTAGTTATTAGACTATGGAACCCTAGACTAGATTGTGTAAGTACTAGCTTGTATATTATATATATGTACTTGTATATATATATATATATATATAGATATATATTATAGAATTTATAATAAGAAAAATCTATATTTAGTTTTAAATACAAGATTTTGAAAGACCCATAGTACATATATATATATATATATATATATATATATATATATATATATATATATATATATATATTAGTATATATGTAGTCTTTCATAGTACAAACAAGTGGGAGAGAGAGAGAGAGAGAGAGAGAGAGGCCGAGAGAGAGAGATTGAGAGAGAGAGAGATTCGGATGGAGAGAGAAAGGGAGAGTGTGATGTGTTGCTTCCTTGAATGGCCTTGCTTGGTCATCCTTGTCCTAGTTTGTGTATACTTTCAAGTGAAAGCATAACCAATGCCATCCAATCTTGTCCTTCATTGTACAAACCCCATTTCTTTACTTGAATCAAATCCACCTTCCTTGATCAATCTTCCAAAATCCAATCCAAAGGACACATCCATAGCCTTGCATGCCTAGTTCTAGGTTAAACTTGCAAGCAAACAAGATTTGCTTGAATAAAAAAAAAAAGAGATATAGGAGAGAGAGAGAGAGAGGCCGGCTAGGGAGAGAGAGAGAGGGTGCCTTGCCTATAAATACCAAGCTCTTGGTGCTTTGAACTCACACCTTCACCTCATTCTCCAACTTCTCTCTAAAAAACCCATTCTGTTTTGCCCAGGCAGCCTACTGTCCTCTGAAAAACTCCATTTTTTCTCCGGGCGAAAGTCGTTTCTAGGAACAACGACCTCCACGAAAGTCGTAGAACACTTCGAGAGCTTCAGTTTAGACCCAAGAACCACCCCAAACGGTCAAGAAATGACCAAGATATTGCCATCCGAAGTTCAGTGAAATTTTCGGATTTCCAGTCCAGACAGCTCACTGTCCACTTTCTTATCCCCATTTTTCTCCGGGCGAAAGTCGTTTCTAGGAATAACGTCCTTCACGGAAGTTGTAGAAAATTTCGAGATCTTCGTTTTAGACTCAAGAACGATCCTATTCGGCCCAGTTTTGACCGAGTTACTGCCATCCAAAGTTCGGTCCAGATTTGAGAGTTTCACAGCCCGTAGAATTTTTCAACTAGCTTATTCGGCCCCGACTAGTTTCGGATTAAGGTAGAATCTTCTTATACCTCTAACTCTACGTAGATTAGCCCTTACCCTCTTCCTAAGTATATTGTATTGTATGAGCATGAAGCCATATGTGTAGTATGATTTGTTTTACGTAGTTTACTTTGATCTTATGACTACTTGATTGCTCGATCTCGTGATAGTTGCTTGTTTATGTATGAACTCGTCAATAAACATGTGTTGTTTTGAACGTCCGAAAAGATGACTATACGTAGTCATTTTAAAAGATAAAGTGTTGTTTTAACGAAGTATTCGTATTTTGAACCTTTTAAACGATTGTAAGCATGATAGCATGTTGCTTGCCTTACTTGTGGTTGTAAACAAGCATGATTAAATAGAGTTGGATGATCTTACTAGATTACTTTAAAGTGATTCGTTCCGCCGCGGAGTCTATGCATGATTACGAGACATGAAAATCGAGAAAGTAGAAACATGACACCTAGGGTGTGGATAAGGGAAATAATTGGACTTGGTAAAAGATTTTTGAAGCTACATTGTGGCCGGACTTGGTAGCCCAATGGTAGTTATGAAAACCCGCAAGGTGGCCGGACTTGGTAGCCCATTGTGCAGATTGCTAACTGAGCCGGACGTGGTAGCTTCATTGGTAATTGGGCTTGGTTATCCGCGGAGAGGAGCCAATGCAAGATTTGATAACGTGGCCGGACTTGGTAGCCCGTTGGTAGATTGTTAATAGAGCCGGACGTGGTAGCTTCATTTGGAAAGTGAAATGGTGACACGGTCTACGAAACGCTGCGTAGGAGAAACTCTGATGACACGGACACTTACGCCGATTGAGTAATGAATGTGCATGTGTTATTGTACATCTCTAAATGTGAAGTTATTGAATGCACATGTGTTAGTTTGGCTAATATCATGTATCTATGACCTGCTACGTGTAAGTTATGGGTTAGCGGGTGTGGGTTTGTTCTATTGAGCTTTTGTAGCTCACGGTGTTACCTTTGGTGACCTTGACAAATTATATCGGTGGCGACACTGGTATAATGTGTCAGACTTTGTAGATGATCAACATGGACAGTATCCCTTGGAGGCTTTTGGAACTGAGGAGCTGGCTAGGATGAAGCTGTAGGCGGAGCTGTAGTTAGGAACCCTAAAACCCCTTCATTTGTATAAATATTGAACCCTAGTGGGAGTTATGATGTAATAAAGAGCCAGACTCTCTTTTGTTGTTCAATAAAATGTTTATTTAATGTACCCAAAATTCGGGGAGTTACATGCTAGAAATTGATTTAAGAAGAAGAAGAATCACAAAATCACAAAATGCCTTTTCAAGCTCGGCTCACTTTATTTAGTCCATTTTTAGAGGAAACTACGCAAGTGAACATTTGAAAAAGTCCCAGATTAGATTGGCCGGACACGAGGTCCTGTTAAATCACCATTCTAACCTTCGGCAGCGCGAAGCTCACCGTTTTGACAGACTTTTAAGGAATTGTTCACAAACGCATTAAACTCTAAGTATGGATTAATATTGGTTCGATTTATCCCCAGCAGAGTCGCCACTGTGGGCAGCATGCCCTTGGGGAAAGAGGACTTCGTTCCTCTTTGCGCCAAAGCGGCACGATAGATCGAGGGAGCGCGAGCAGCAAAGGCCGCAAACATGAGAGTTGCCACCTGGGTTTCAAGGTCCGACACCCAAGGAACCGTATTTCGAAGCACTTGCCGCGCTATTTGATTTGAAAAAGTGAAGGAACCAGTCCGTCATAACCATATCTGGGTTCGGGAGCCAGGTTACGAGAGGGGAAGGTTTTTAAGGCTCCCCTCTCGCCCAATCCGGAGATCGGTCTCTACTTAGACATTTTGTGAAAATATTTGTTATTCATTTTCTTCTTTAACCAATTTTAAGCCAGTTAGGGCGGGGGAACAGTTAATCGGGAATTTAAAACTGTAACATGATTTGCAAGATGTGATATAAACATGGCATGGATGGATGGAATAATTAAACTAGGACAAAATCCAGCCTCCTGATGAGAAATGAACCAGGCTGCGCCTGAAATGGATGTGCCATGCACCATGGCCACCTTTGCATGCATGGATCAACGTGCATGCAAAGCATTCATCGCGCGACACTCACTCCTCGCGAGGTCTGTCTCACCACAGTTCAATTTTAATCCTCTTACGGGCTCTGGAAGGACTGTGCACACCAGTGAGGCAAACCAAGCGGTTTATATGTATGAAGTAAATAAATATTACTAATTATTACAAGCAGAGCTAAATTAATTGAAATGCAACCCTAAACAGTGGGGGTGTTAAAGCAGAGGCCAAGGGCTGCTCATGCAAGGCGACTCTTGGACTCGGAAACCCTCGCGAGGCAGTGAGACCATGACGTGAGATACTTGCTGGACTTCAGGAATTGCTTTGCATGCTGGGGGTTCTGAAACATACTCAGAAGCAACCCAGAAGCATTCCAGTAGAAGAAATAAGCACAGAAAGCTAATCTATACGTTTTATCATGCACCACAGTGAGCTAAAAGGCCTAAAATACTGTAAAACCAATAATAACATGATAAAACAAGGAAAAGCAGCATCCCTAAACCCCACGAGGACTGTCGCGCGAGACAGTGAACTGTCGCGCGTGAGTCTGAGTCACTCGCGCGAGGGTATGCTTTAACCAATTTCTTGTAACTCTGCTGACCTTAGGACCAGAACTGGTATTGATTACCAATCCTGGCCCTGACAGCCCCCCTCAGGGATCAAAACAGTAAGCAGAAATGGTGTTTATACCTTTGCTTGGATGGTTTTGGAAAGGATTGAACAAGGTTGCGAAGCTTGTGATGGAAAATGGAGTAAGGAAATGTATGGGAAATGAGCTAGGGTTGAGAGCCTTTGTGCTTGCAAGAGTTCTCAATTTCCCTAAACTTTCAAAGTTAGTTAATTTTTGTGGCCCTTGTAATGGAAGAACAAGGGGGGTATTTATAGGAGATGCCAAGGGCCAAAGGTGGTGGCAAACACCCCCTTAGGACCAAACTTGGTGGCTAAGCTTGGTGGAAAGGTGATGGGAAGGGTTGTGTGAGGGTATGTTCCCAAAGCCTGCACTGTACAGTACTCTGTGGAGAAAAACGGGGTTCAGCAGCCCTGTAGCTCCCCTGGCAAGCAACCAACTGGCTGAAAAAAGGTGAAAGGGACAGCTCAGGACCATCGCGCGAGACAGTGAGACTCTCGCGCGCGTGTTCCACCTGTCGCGCGTGGGTTAACAGTTAAATGTTTGACTTTGACCACACCAGGCAAAGCAGACCCTCGCGCGAGGTAGTGACTTCCTCGCGCGATGGTCAACTCCAGAACCAGGGTTGACTGATTTCTATTTTCTTGACACACCGAGCTCAAACCTTTCCAACCTGAAGACTGCCTTTCAATCTAGTTCATCATCGGGGAAACAAGAAACCGTAAAACGATCGAGAGATTCGGATTGGGGTGTCTACACTTGCCAAAAATGCGCCGTGAACCGAGGATCTCTATCGGACACAATAGATATAGGTATACCGTGAAGGCGGACAATCTCGCGGATATACAATCGGCTAAGAGACTCAATCGAATCGGTAACTTGCATTGATAGAAAATGAGCAGATTTGGTCAAACGGTCAACGATAACCCATATAGTGTCGTGCCCTTTCGGTGATCTCGGTAAACCCATTACGAAGTCCATTGTCACATGTTCCCATTTCCATTCGGCTACCGGCAATGATTGAAGTTCTCCCGCAGGGCGTTGGTGTTCGGCTTTGACTTGTTGACAAGTTAAGCACTTGGACACAAAAGTAGCAACATCCCTCTTCATTCCTGGCCACCAAAATTGCCGACGCAAATCGTGGTACATTTTCGTTCCTCCCGGATGCACGGCTAACGGAGAATGGTGGTATTCGTGCAAGACTTCATCCCGACACGAAACGGGTACGAAAAGATTTCTTTCAAAGCGTAAGCTCTTATCGGTAAGGGCTACCCACCCTTCAAGTGCGGTTCCATTTTGGACCTTTTTGCGCAACTCCTTTGCTTCCTCATCATCTTGTTGAGCATCGATTATGCGGATCGGTAAGGCGGATTGAACGGTTAGGTTGCACAAGGTAACCCCCTCACGGACGTCCTTAAAATGCATAGCATAGAACCCCAAGTCTTTCATCATTTTCCATTCATGGATTGCGAGGCTAGCCAGGTGCGTAGATTTTCTACTTAACGCGTCCGCTACCACATTCGCCTTTCCCGAATGATATTGCAACTCGAAGTCATAGTCTTCCATGTGTTCCATCCAACGGCGTTGTCGAAGATTCAACTCCTTTTGCGAAAACAAGTACTTCAAACTCTTGTGATCGGAGAAGACCTTGAAACGTTCACCGTAGAGATAGTACCGCCAACTCTTTAGCGCAAAGACTACGGCCGCTAGTTCTAAATCATGCGTCGGGTAATTTCGTTCGTGAGTCTTCAATTGGCGTGAACCGTATGCTACAACCCTTCCGGCTTGCATCAAAACGCAACCAAGTCCTTCCTTCAAAGCATCGCAATACACGGAGTAGCCAGTTCCACGTTCGGGCACAATTAAAACAGGTGCGGTGGTCAAACGCTTTTTCAACTCATTAAAAGCGGCCTCACACGCATCAGTCCAAACAAATCGAGTCCCCTTACGAGTCAAGCGATTCAACGGCACCGCCAAACGTGAAAAATCAAGAACGAAGCATCAATAATACCCCGCCAAGCCCAAAAAGCTACGGATCTCGAAGACATTTTTCGGTCGCTCCCAATTCAACACGGCTTCTATTTTGCTTGGGTCGACGGACACCCCATCCTTAGAAACAACGTGACCTAAGAACTTGACTTCGGGAAGCCAAAACTCACATTTGCTCAACTTAGCATATAATTGATGTTGCCTCAAAGTTTCAAGGACGATAGCAAGATGGGTACGATGCTCCTCTTCGGACTTGGAATAAATGAGAATGTCATCAACAAAGACAACGACAAATTGATCAAGATACGGCCGGAAGATACGATTCATTAAATCCATGAAAACAGCTGGAGCATTCGTCAATCCAAAAGGCATGACCACGAACTCATAATGGCCATAACGAGTGCGGAAGGCAGTTTTTGGGATGTCCTCTTTACGAACTCTCAGTTGATGATAACTGGACCGTAGATCGATTTTTGAGAAACAAGTAGCACCACGGAGTTGATCGAACAAGTCATCAATACGGGGCATAGGATACTTGTTTTTTATGGTGACACGATTGAGTTTACGATAGTCAATACATAGGCGAAAAGAACCATCCTTCTTTTTAGCAAATAGGGCCGAAGCTCCCCACGGAGAAGTACTAGGACGAATAAAACCTAAGTCTTGCAACTCTTGTAATTGTACCTTGAGCTCTCTCAATTCGGCCGGAGCGAAACGATACGGAGGCATAGAATTAGGAGCGGTACCGGGAATCAAATCGATAACGAAATCAATCTCACGCTCGGGAGGTAAACCAGGTAACTCTTTCGGAAAAACATCCGGAAAGTCACGAACAACCGGAGGCAATTCCCCACGCACCGATAAATCTTCATCGAGAGTAAGACTAGCCAAAAGACAATAGAGAAATTCCTGGTCACGCGGCCCACACAAGTACGGCTCTAACGGTTCCCGGCGTTCCCCGAAAAATTCAAAACACTCACCCCCAGGCGGACAGACACGGACTCGACGCTTGAAACAATCGATAGTAGCATGATAAGCTGACAACCAATCCATACCAAGAATCACATCAAACCCCGACATATCAAGAACTATGAAGTCGAAGACGAACCGACAATCACGAATAGCCAAGTCACAATCCCGACATATACGATTCAAAGCTGATTTACTACCAAGGGGCGTCTCAACAAATAATGGAGAAGTTAGTTCCTCAGTTTCCAATTCCAATGCACGAACAAACGATAATGCAATAAAGGAATGCGATGCTCCGGAATCAAATAATACTTTGCTAAGGAATTGAAAAGTGAGAATGTACCCCGTACAACAGCAGTGTCTGGGGCCTGAGAAGTAGAGGGCCGTGGTATAGCAGTGTTGATAGCGAAAGCATGACCCTGAGTGTGGTGGGTAAAACCACCCCGACTAGCAGAACTCTGACCCGGTGCAGAAGATGAAGAAGCACCCCGACCAACATGAGAGCCCTGAACAGAAGAAGACGAACGGAACTGAGACTACTGTGGCCGCTGAGAACCCCTATACTGCTGACTAACCCCTCGCCCAAACCTTGGTTGCTAAACCGAACCAGACTCACTCCTCACTCCTCCTTCCTGTGGACAATCTTTTGCGATATGACCCACTTGGCCACATACATAGCACGCACCTTGAGGACAATGAGCTCGAGTGTGACCCGGCTAGCCACATCTAAAGCAAGTACCATAAATTCTTGGAGGACCTCCCGGAACTCCAAAAGCAGAAGGATTCCTACCCGATAGGCTCGAAGCAGGCTGAAATGAATCCCTAGTTCGTTTCCTTCCCACGTTTCCCGAAGAACCCGAAGATGACCCCAAGCTCAAAACCGGTTGCCTAGGTTGCCACACCTTTACCCCTTTATTCCCTTTGATGAGTTCCACACTCCTCGCACACTCCACAAGTTTATTGTAGTCGGTAAATCGATGTCCCACCACATGCATCTGGATTTCCTCCCTTAATCCCTGCTCAACGCGCCTACACCTCCTATCTTCTCTATCCACCAATTCTGGAGCAAAGCACAATAAGGCATAGAATTTGGATGCATATTCAGAAACAGTCATGTTGTCCTGGTTTAAACCCTCAAATTCGTTTCGAACGGTCTCACGATACGATTCGGGGAAATATTGATTCTCGAAAGTCTCCTCAAATTCAGCCCATGTCATATTCTCCACATCCGGCTCATTAGGCTGATTTGCCGCTATTCTCGCGGTTCGCCTCGCATCCCTCCGACTTGCTAGAATCGAATCCCACCATTTGCTTGCCGCGCCAATAAGCTAACAAGTAATTAAACGGATCTTCAGGTCGTCCTCTGTGACATCCAGAGTAAGAAAGATCTTTCGGATTTCATTTAGCCAATAGTCGGCTTTCAAGAAATCTCCACCCTCCCCATCGAATTTGGGCGGGTCCATGCGACGGAATTCCCTAACCATGTCCAAAGTTCGATTTGTAGCGGTGGTTCTCAGCACTTGATTCAAGGATGCAGCGATTGCTACCGCGATATCCCTAGCAAACTGCGTTTTTGGCCCAACATTCCCCGGATTCCCACCTGCTGGCCCTTCTCTATTCGCATGCGGAGACTCGGCATGAACACTACCTTCTTCCTCTAACCCGGTTGCCCGACGATTTCGACCCCTACCACCCCTCGGAGCCCTAGCATTTCGTCTATTCGCATCTCTCCGAGCCATTCTATTAAGAATAAACAATAACAACTATCAGCATCACAATATTCCAGCTCAAGCAAAACCCAACCTTGTTGGGACTCCTCACTACAATAAGATCACATAAACCACCGATCCTACTTTACCACAATTCACAATAACGAAAGATTTAACCAACTTCATACACAATACACACATATGCCATGCAAATGGATGCAATGCTCCTCAACCCTTCTCACTGTACCTAGGTATTCTAAACCCTGCTCTGATACCAAGTTGTCACGCCCATCATTTTTAAATCAAATAAAATACAACCTTAAAACCAAATGGTGTCATGAAAGTACTCAAGTACGGTCCACTGTCAATTTCACAATAGTCCCCAATTTAGCAAAACTAACCAATAAGTCCCATTACACTTAAAGTCCAAAATAAGTTACAAGTCCAAAGTTTAGTACAACTTTACAAAAAAATATACGGTTACAGAGCCATCTATCGACCTAAAAAGATAACGCGAAGAGGGCTAAGTAACCTCCAATGAAGCTCTAGCTATGCCCTGGTGCACAATTCACACACAAAACATCATGTCGCTGGGTTCGTACCTGAAAAAGATTTAGAAATAACAGTTTGAGCTTACACATGCTCGGTAGAAACCCTTTGATAGATTTTACAAGTGTATGAGACGTGTCTCAATTAAGTATGCAAGGGTTCACTAACAATTAAACACATTGTATCCGAGAGAATTGTACAAGCCTATCCGCCACCAAGAATACCCTTTTCATTTCATCTTTCCACCATGCCTTGACACGCCATGCTAATGTTCCATGCCTATCCTAACCGGCGAGTGTCAGGCCCTGACACCCCCGCCAGCGACACGCCCATAAGGCGGCCCTAAATAACCGGCGAACCCACCATTTGGTGGCCCCCCAAAAAAAATAACCAGCGATCTACCATTTAGGTAGCCCTGAAACAAACCGGCGAATCACCATAAAGGTGCCCCGAAAATAACCAGCGATCCATCATAAAGATGGCCCTGAACATAACCAGTGATCTACCATTTAGGTAGCCCTGAAAATCTGTCAAATCAGATAAATGCATAGTGCCATGATTCCTTATCCATTCAATGTAATTCGTGCTCTGCCTTACAAAAATTTCATCCAAGTCTAGCTAATAGCCCCAAAAAGAAAATACCATTTCAGTGCAATCACCATGCATATGTTCCACAATAATCAATTTAACACCACCATGCTTAAGGTATACTGTTAAAAAAATTCAAACCCTTTCAATTTGTGGCAGTAGAAATCTCATAGAATAAAACAAAAAGCATTTAACTGGACCCTAAACCAAAATGATTTTCTGAAAATTTTGCAGGTTCTACTGCAGGGAAGTGAAGCCCCAGCGGTAGGAGAAGGATCAGTGAGACCACCGGAAAAAATGCAAACCAGTCCCACCGGTAGGAGGAACAAATCCCCAGCGGTAGGAGCTGGGTTTTTCGACAGGAATTCGCAGCTCAAGCAAAAATGCGAAAATGGTGCAACCAGTCAACAAACCACCTCAAGCATAACGAAATTAAGCTCACAAATCATAAACAAGTAAAATGGATCAAAGAATTTCTACCTCAAGTGGATTTTGTAGAAAAATTTCAGATTCAAGCCCTAGCTTTGTAATACCTCCAACCGGACTTCAATGAGTGCAATCCCAAACAAAGCTTTGATCCTCACAGCAGATTGAAGTATGGGACTGCAAATTTTTAGCCATTTCTTCAATGGGTTTGCAGATTTTTGATGAAAATGGTGGAGGAGGTGGGTCGGTGGAGGAGGGGGAAAGAGAGAGAGTATACGGGGAGAGAGAGAACAAGGGGGAGTGAAAGAGTAAAGTAAAAAAAACAACTTTACTAAATTTAGTTTTTGTTCTCTTTACCCCACACCCACACACGTGCACTTCAGTCCTTC
Organism: Rhododendron molle; assembly: GCA_025413875.1. Classification (NCBI taxonomy): domain Eukaryota; kingdom Viridiplantae; phylum Streptophyta; class Magnoliopsida; order Ericales; family Ericaceae; genus Rhododendron; species Rhododendron molle. The sequence goes on along the minus strand of CM046388.1, from coordinate 26,698,821 downwards.
CTTTCTCCCCCCCCCCCCCCCCTTTTTTTTTGGTTCTAATTAGAAAAGGTATGTCAATTTACCAAGATTTTAGAATTATTACACTCCGACCCATCCATACGTGTCCCGTGACGTCATAAACACATTTTGAAATATCCAAAATGAAAATTTAAAAGTCCGGGACGTTACAACATGGTAGAAAACTGAGGGATAAATTGAACTTTTACCAAATCCTGATATCCTGATTTGTTGCAAGGGTAAAAAAAATAAAAAACCTTGATTGTAATGAATCCATATTGGCTGATTGCCAATTGTAATTATTTCCGAAATTGCTGATTGTAGTTGATTGGTTGGACATTATTCAATTATGAGAATTAAAGACTTGATTGTAAAGACTTGCTGTTGATTGGGTGAGTATTTCCGAAATACAAATGGGTGGTTTATGAATTTGCCATTGATTGGGTGAGTGCTACAATAGAAATACAAATTGGGTAAGGCAAATTTGCTGTCCATATTTATCGATTCCCAATTGTTAAGAGATGAGGATCAAAAAAAATTGTTACGAGATTCCCAAATGGGATAATCAGTACCAATGGATAAAAATCCGAGCGATAATCAGTACCAATCTATATAATATGACAGGGAAGTTTTTGAATCCCTAAATTTTCTCTTATATTTTGGACCCTTGGATCGGTACACATTTTTCCAACAGCTGAGATCTATGGGCAGTATAGCCAGCCATATATTTGGAAATGATTGCACAAATATTTATCACACCTCTAATTTTCTGAAATGACAGGAAAGATTTAAATGATATATTTGGAAAGGATGGTACAATCATACCTTCTATTTTTCCAAAATAACGAGGAAGATCTATATTTTGGCTAGCTAAAAGGCATACGTTTTGATTAAACCTTTTATTTCCGAATAAACACATTTTTTCCAAATCTTCTGCTGACTCAAAAACCATTATGGTAAACTTATCAAAGTTGGAACTCAAAAAAAGGTAATAAAACCATTTCCCAAACATAAAACTGTCTCTCTCACTCTCTCCCTTAAGCAATGTGTTACGTGTTCAAAAGAAACCCTATTCGATTCAAGGTGCCAATCGAAGGTATAAAAAAAATCCCTATGGAAAATCCGACGGAAGAACCAATAGAGAAATTGTGATGCATTACGGGGGAAGCCATGGAGAAATGCCAATCGGTGTGTTGAAAATTCAAAAAAAGAAAGATTTCGTGATTTTTTTTTTAATCTTATCAGACTTTATTGTATTTACAGGTTTGTGTTCAATGACTCTGATTTTGAATGTGAGTTCTCCCTCTTTCTTTCTCTCACACACACATTCATACCAACGTACAAACTCATTGACACTTTTTTTTTTTTTTTTGATAGGCAAAATTTTATTAAAAACGGGGAGAGGGGAAAGGAAAATTCAATAAAAAGTTGCACAATACACATCAAATTTGCAGACTCTTTGCTTGATTGAATTTTGATAGATAATTCTAATATTATCATTTTGCAATTTTCAGAGAAAAAAAAATTTGATGGTCTACTTTTGTATTGCATTAGTATAGCTGGGTTTCCATTAGTTCGTAATGGCCAAATCTTTGTAAGTAGTTTATGGGTAATATGTTCGTGTATTTTACAATACTCGAAAATTACAGAGCACGGAATTTGATATTGAGGGTTGGAGCTTATACGGTTAATATTAATTTGAATATAATAGATTGTGCATTTTAGCTATTGAATAGAGCTAGCTACTTTGTTTTTTTCCTCTTTTGAAAATATTGCAGGCTTCAAACTTCCGCACAAACTGAGAACCCAAATTCAATCCGAGACTACAAAATCAGGTAAGGGGAAAAAAATGTTTCAGCAATTCGATTCTTGCTACAATCTATAACTTTAATTCATTTTCTCATTTTTTAACTAAAATGGGTTAGTGAATTTTAGACCGGTTAAGTGAATCACCTCAAGACAAGTAGACATCTCCCTTACCTTTTAGCTTTTGTCTTGAGATTTGAAAGTGAGGCTTAGGTGTTAATTTGTAGATGTTGATTAAGGTGTTTTTCCCCTGTGTGATAATTATTCTGGAGTTGGAAGAGGTTCACGTTTTCTAGCACTCTAACAATCTGCGTTGATTCAACCATATATTGTAGGGGTAACATGGAAAGAATGGAAGTGCTTTTGGTGGATGATCCGCATTCCACCACCGATCTTTCTTGCAAAGCTCCTATTCCTATGAAATTGTGCAATTGATACCTTCTATTTAAAAGTCCATGTTTTTTGGGTTTATTTGTCACATGCATAGGTTTTCCACGTCCTCCAACTTCTGAACGACCATTACCTATAGTGAGGTAAGTTCGATTTTTTCAATTCTTATGCAAGTTCGATTTCTTTCTTGAACGATTTTTAATCATATTGGGATTCTTTTGCCAAAAACAACTTCCAGAATGACCATTAATATTATCGATAGTGATATAAGTTTGATTTTTTCAGTTCTCATGCAAGTTTGATTTTTTTCATGAACGATTTTTATTCATATTGAGTTTCTTTTGCCGTAAATTAGGAGTTTCTTGAATGATTTTTTTCAGTTTTCATGTAAGGGATTCCAACAAAAACATGTGTTTTGGTTGTTTTCTGCATAGTTAGTTTTGTTGGGCACACTCCACAAGAGGGGAACAAATTAAGTGACTAATGTTCTGGATTGTATTGGCATGACTTAGGTGTTGTTAATATGAAACACCCAATTGTGATTTCCAGAAAGGGAAATCTTTTTGCAGCTAACATTGTAGCGGCTGAATGTGAGAGGCAATGCAGCCGTTTTGCGGTTCCTGTCATTTGTGTCGGTTTATTTGTCAACATACCAAAAAATAATAGACTTGGTCATGTCCACTTTGAAGTGTAAGCTAAAATGGGCATGTGTTTTTTTTAGTCTTATCGTGTTTAATTAGTTACTTCTTGCTATGGTCACTGGCATCAAAATGGGAAGGAGAATGGTTAATAGAACATGTTTGTCATTAATGGTGGTTCTTTTTTTATAGGCAATGTTATTAATTTTTAACGTCATGTAGTCTCAAGGGAGAGCCCGGTGGAATCAAGTGGTACTTTTCCACTCTCATGTACATAATTTGAATAAATGGACCCTTTTTAAAGTTTATTTAAGAAAATGACTTATGGGAGATTTTGTCTTTATCGGTGGGGTGGTAAATTCCAGAAAAATGGCAATTCGATTTTCTTTTTTCCAAAACGTGTCACGCCGTGCTTAAAAATGGCAATTCGATTTAGTTTTTTGAAAACGTGTCGCACCGTGCCTTCAGGCACGGGCATTAGCTAGCCTATATAATATGACAAGGTGGTTTTTGAATCCCTAAATTTCCTCCTATATTTTGGACCCTAGGATCGGTACACATTTTTTCAACTGTTGAGATTACATGGTAGAAAACTGAGGGATAAATTGAACTTTTACCAAATCCTGATATCCTGATTTGTTGCGAGGGTAAAAAAAAAAAAAACCTTGATTGTAATGAATCTATATTTACCGATTGCCAATTGTAATTATTTCCGAAATTGCCGATTGTAGTTGATTGGTTGGACATTATTCAGTTAGGGGAATTAAAGACTTGATTGTAAAGACTTGCTGTTGATTGGGTAAGTATTTTCGAAATACAAATGGGTGATTTATGAATTTGCCATTGATTGGGTGAGTGCTATAATAGAAATACAAATTGGGTAAGGCAAATTTGCCGTCCATTTTTACCGATTCCCAATTGTTATGAGATGAGGATCCAAAAAAATTGTTATGAGATTCCCAAATGGGATAATCAGTACGAATGGATAAAAATCCGAGGGATAATCAGTACCGATCTATATAATATGACAGGGTGGTTTTTGAATTCCTAAATTTCCTCCTATATTTTGGACCCTAGGATCGGTACACCTTTTTTCAACGGTTGAGATTACATGGTAGAAAACTGAGGGATAAATTGAACTTTTACCAAATCCTGATATCCTGATTTGTTGCGAGGGTGAAAAAAAAAAACCTTGATTGTAATGAATCCATATTTACATATTGCCAATTGTAATTATTTCCGAAATTGCCAATTGTAGTTGATTGGTTGGACATTATTCAGTTATGGGAATTAAAGACTTGTTGTTGATTAGGTGAGTATTTCCGAAATACAAATGGGTGATTTATAAATTTGCCATTGATTGGGTGAGTGCTATAATAGAAATACATATTGGGTAAGGCAAATTTGCCGTCCATTTTTACCGATTCCCAATTGTTATGAGATGAGGATCAAAAAAAATTGTTATGAAATTCCCAAATGGGATAATCAGTACCAATGGATAAAAGTCCGCGGGATAATCAGTACCAATGTATAATATGACATGGAAGTTTTTTCGACGGCCGAGATTACAGTGTAGAAATTCGAGGGATAAATTGGGAAATACTACTGTAATGCTAAATTTTCGACTGAGATTGGTTCCCTATGATTTTAATGTTACCACATTTACCATTTTGATTACCACTGATTACCACGGCTGAGGTTACATTTTCGGAACTAAAGGGAAACCAACCATTTTGATTTAAACTTCTATTTTGACATTTTACAGAAAGATTGAGTTTCCTGGTATATTTGGAAAGTATACCCGAAATCACGGGAGGATTGAAACGGTAAATATGGAAAGTATGTTGATATTTACGATTAGTGCAATCAGCTAACCGAAATTAAAGGAAATAAAATTAATCTTTGCTACTTCAAATATTTTGATTTTACCTTATATTTAGAAAATCCACATTTTTTACAGTTCTTGAACGAATTTTTTTTTTTGTTTTTATGCATGGGATTCAAATATCGAAGGATTTTTTTTCAGTTCTCATGCAAATTTGATTTTCTTCTTGAAGATTTTTACTCATATTGGATTTCTTTTGCCGAAAATTGGGAGTTTCTTGAACAATTTTTTTTTTCCAGTTCTCATGCAAGTTCGATTTCTTTCTTCAACGATTTCTACTCATATTGGGTTTTTTTTTGGCCGAAAATTAGTGGGAGTTTGTTGAACGATTTTTTTCAGTTCTCATGCAAGTTCGATTTTCTTCTTGAACGATTTTTACTCATATTTCTTCTTACTTTCTAAAATTTTACTACAGGAACTGAAAACAAAAATATATTTAGAGAAATTCTGCGTCGAGCTTAAATTCGAGGTACTACTAATATTTTTTCTTTTTTGGATTGGAGGCTTTTCTTTTTAATCTTTGTTTTGGTATGTCGATTTTCTTCGTATTGTGAACATTGTGCCTCTGTGGTAACTTTTATGTTAAAAGTTGATTGGTCCAAAGAATGTTTGCACATTTCCAAAGGTACTAAGTTGTCCTTCTCCTTCCATGGTCACACCTAGATTCTACATAAACTGATTTATAAATTGTGATAAACCTAATAATTCTCGATATTCTTTATGCAGAAATGTCAAGGACTGGCAAAGAACCAATGAGATCATCGTGAATACATCATTGTTAAAGCATTGTGTAATTGTCCAATAACATTTTAGTCAATTTAACATTATTGGATTTTTAGTATGCATGTTTCGTGATTTATGAATTTTCAACAAATTTTACCTATACTTTGCTTATTTTATTTTATATGAATTTACTTTGCTTCCATCTATTTTGTTATGAAACAATACTTAAGTTGTGCAGATTGAGTAAAAATGGTCTATAACTTAATTTTAAGATCACGACATCGTTCTATAACTTAAAATGGTCACTCTTTTAGCGTTAATAAACATTCGTCACAAGGACAACAAAATTAAACGTTGTATTATTATGTGAGTGTACTTCACGTCTACAAAAATTAAGTGACGACCAGATAAATATCATTTTGTCGTGTTTTGGATGGTATTTTTTAATACGATCAAGTTTTAAGCGTTCAAATTTGTACTATGCGTTTTAGTTGGTTGAATTTCTTCAATATTTATTTGAGTGTGTTGAATGTTCGAGCCGTGCCTTCAGGCACGGGCATTCGCTAGTATATATATATAACACTACTAGGGGTATGATAGGCAATAATGCATTTTCAGGATATAAACATAAGTATTTAAACCCATATGGATGTGCAGTTTAATAAGCCCTCCATATAGAATGCCTATTTAATTTATTCAATAACATAAGAAAACAAATAGGAGATTCAACTTATGTAAAATCTTCCATCTACTTTCTTTTTTAGTATTGAGGCCTAGTTTCCCAAACTATCTTGTTTTGTTTTGTTTTGTCCTTATTCATATTTTTTTCGCATTTGTTAATTTTAAGTCAAAATTTTGTGGATTATAACTTTTACCCATTTTGTTTTTAGCCGGTGAGCTAAAAGTGCTAAAACTTGTATATTTTCAACAACAAAAAAGGGTAAAAAATATACTATAGGGAGGTAATCCCGAACAGGTACCAAAGAGGCCCGAACATGTGGTACGTGGGGTCCAGAATAAATACAGTCGGAATATCCGCCGTGCAGTGAGGTGAACGGCACAAGGACCGGGGATACGAGAGGTCCCAGGTCCAAGATACCCGAGCAGGGGTATGGTCCAAAGAGCAAGAGTAGTTGTTGGACCAGTCTCGTGGTAAGGGGTCCAGTGGTATGAGAAATCATTGGTCCAGAGGGTCTGTTCGGCAACGAGAAGGCCGAACAGTAGCAGCAATTTGGAGAAGGTGCCAGGAGGCGCTCCAGTGTGGTCCAGAAATGGAAATATCCAATAAGGAAACGAGATCTGGAGGAGATACCCAATGAGAATGGGATGAACGGCCAGCTTTGGGAAGAGTTCCTAAATGGTCTAAAAGGAAATACGCAGTTATGGGAATGAGAATCCCTGATATTCTAGGTTCCCTTTACGAGAAAGGAAACTTAGGGCAGCAAGATGGCTTCGACAGCAAGTAGACATGGGTCTATAAATATGAGGTAAACCTAGAGGTAAACGTACGCAATTCATGGCTATTGACTTATTACTTACTGAGAATTAAGGTTTTAGTAGTACGAGATACTAACTTTGGCATCGGAGGGCCTTTGCCACGAGACGGCAAAGGTGCGCTCACCTTCTGTTTGTTTTGTAGGATCAATACCGGCGGTGTGCTAGGGTTCGGTGTAGAGAGAAAAGTAGCCGTTACAGTTTCGTGCTGTTCAAAGGCCTGTTTCGTTTTCTTGCACCTACAATTGGCGCCGTCTGTGGGAAACGAAAGAGATCCCTTTGAAAAAACGACCATGGCGGAAGAAGATCCAAAGACTCCACTTGATGCAAACAATCAGCTGGGTGGGGGAGCTGACAAATCCCCACCAGATCCACTGAGAAAGCCCGACGGTGGGCGTGCGGGGAGAACCACGAGCAAGGACCGCCCCCTGGCAACCCATGGCGACTCTAGAAACAGGGACGGACGGACGGCCACAGGATCCACGAGAAGGAGTAAGTCCCGCCGTGGGAGGGAGTCAGTGGCGCGTTCGAAAAGCGTGCACAGCAGGGAAGACATCGTGGACAAAAAGAGACAGGAAATAGAGGAATACGCTCGTCTGATTAAAAGATGAGAATATGAGATTCAACAGCTGCAGCGGATACGAGAACATCCGGAGGATTCTGGGCTTTCACGAAGGAAGTCCAGAAAAGAAAGGTTGGATATGGTGGAGTACAGGAGAGCTTCTTCACGAAAAAGAAGAAGCGGGAGCCTCACTCCGAAACGGACAGAGGGCTTCTTCACGAAAAAGGAGAAACAAGAGCGAGAGCTCCTCCCAGGAAGGAGGGAGCGAGAAGCACCACAGGGGCAGTCACGAGAGACATGATTCCGTGGGAAAGGAATAATGCCAAGGCTGCGAAGGTATCGGAGGAGGGACCATGTCTGCGAGAAGCGGCACGGAGAGCCCTTAGCAACATAGCAACTTCTCCTTTTGCAAAGAGATTGCAGGAGGCAAGGCCGCCGAGCGTTAAGCAGGGCGTTTATCTGTCTGAGACCAATGACCGGTGGCGCATACATACCAGCTGATGCAACAGGCGATGTTTATGCACGACGGTGATGACGCAATCATGTGCAAGATGTTCCCATCTAGTTTGGGAAAAGTGGCCCTATCATGGTTCCATAAGTTGGGGCCGAACACCATACGAGGGTGGAGACAGTTGGCCGAGGAATTCACTGCTCGGTTCCTGACGAGTAGGAAACCACCCAAAACTTTTGAGAGTCTCTCAGTTATGAAGCAAGGAGAGAGTGAGCCAATCAGGGACTACGCCAAGAAGTATTGGGAGACTTTCAACGAGATTGAAAGTTGCAGTGAGGAGTATGCAATAGCAACGTTCAAGACTGGGCTACCTGTTCGGGGGGAGCTACGAAAGTCCCTAAACATGAGCCCAGTGAGCACACTGGCAAAACTAATGGAGCGAATTGAGCAGCATGCCAGGAATGAGGATGACATACTACGGGAGGATGGCAACTGAGTGCCGAGCAAGTCAAGGGCCCTGTGAAGAAGGTAGATAAGCCCGAGCCCAAGACTTATAGAGAGAGGAAGGAGCATGGGCAAGCTAAGAAAGAGTCATACCGGGAAAAGCATGCCCCTGACCCAAAGTCTTTCTTCTCAGTGACAACGGTTTGGAAAGAACCAATTTATCGGGTTCTTTATCGAATAAAGAACCGTCCGTACTTCAAGTGGCCCCCAAGGCTGTAGGGAGATAAAGATGCAAGAAGGGCTACGAGTCAGCACTGCAGTTACCACAATGACTGGGGTCACATGACGGAAGACTGCGAGATGTTTAAGCAGCACCTTGATGACCTGGTCTCACGTGGGTATCTGAAAGAGTTCATCCAAGAGGAGCACAAGGGTGCGGAAAAAGCGATGGAACTGGATTACGAGCAGAATCCAAGGGGCGTGATCCATATGATACATGGATTGGCCACACCTTATACGAGAAATGAGGTGAGGTTGCTCCAGAGGCAGGTGAAACACGACCAGCACGTGATGCGGTTAGGAAAGAAACGGGGACGTGAAGCAGAAGGGTGCAAGGAGGGCATCGTCTTCACGGATGAGGACCTGGGAGGAGTCCAGGTGCCGCACAACGATGCTCTTGTCATAACCCTATGAATTGGGGAATATGACATGGAAAGGATTCTGGTGGATTCAGGAAGTTGCACTGAGGTGCTTTATTACAATGCATTCAAAAAGCTGGGATTGGCACAAGCAGACTTGGTACAGTCAGTAACTCCGTTAGTTGGGTTCAGTGCAGGGGCAGTTTGGCCGTTGGGTAAGGTGACCCTCCCTGTTCGGGCAGGAACAGTGGTACTCAGAACCGATTTTTTGGTAGTGGATGTGCCATCTTCCTATAACGCGATTATAGGAAGGACATGGTTGCATAAGATGAGGGCAGTTTCATCCACCTACCATCAGATGGTGAAGTTTCCAGGATCCACTGGAATCAAGAAAATAAGGGGGAACCAAAAGACAGCCCAACAGTGCTTGGTTTCCATAATCAAGAAGGCACCCAAGGCACAGTTGGTGCAAACAGTCGAGGTTACCAACCAACCGACCATCGAGGATGTCGGAGGGGATCCCGCCGAGAAAGTGGTGGAAGGATTGAAGAAAATCCAGATCAACGAGAATGATCTTGAAAGATATTTCCTGATTGGGGAAAACCTGTGCAAAGAAGAGGAGGAAGAGTTGGTGAAATTTCTCAAAGAGCACGTTAATGTGTTTGCTTGGGTGCCCGAGGAGATGCCTGGGGTGGATGCAAGCGTGATTTGCCACCACCTGAATGTGGACCCGCAGCACAAACCGGTGATGCAAAAGAAAAGAAGGTTTGCCGTACAGCATATGGACGCTGTTATCGAGGAGGTCGACCGTTTGCTCGAAGCAAAGGCGATCCGAGAGGTATACTACCCCGAATGGTTGTCTAACACAGTGGTGGTAAAAAAGAAGAGTGGGAAATGGCGGGTATGCGTCGATTTCACGGATCTAAACAAGGCTTGTCCGAAAAGCGATTTCCCGCCCGGGATAGATCGGTTGGTTGATGCAATACCGGTAGTTCTGAGCGTATGAGTTTTCTTGACGCTTTTCAAGGATATCACCAGATAGCTATGTACGGCCCCGATCAGGAGAAGACGTCCTTCATCACACCACGGGGGTTGTACTGTTACAATGTTATGCCCTTTGGTCTGAGGAATGCTGGAGCAACTTACCAGAGAGTAGCAACGATTATGCTAAAGAAGCTGCTCGGCAAGACCATGGAGGTGTACATAGACGATATGGTGGTGAAAAGCAAGGAGAAACGAAACCACATCGCCGATCTGAAAGAAGCTTTTGAGATAGTGAGAGACTATAAGCTGAAGCTCAACGCCTCGAAATGTGCGTTTGGGGTAAGTTCTGGGAAGTTCCTGGGTCACTTAGTGACCATTAGAGGGATAGAGGCGAATCCCGATCAAATAACAGCTTTGTAGAAGCTGCAGAGTCCGAGGACCACGAAGGAGGTCCAGCGGTTAATAGGGATGGCGGCAGCCCTTAACAGGTTCATAAGTCGTTCGAGTGATAGGTGTAGACCTTTCTTTCAGTTGTTAAAAAAGAGAGAAGGTTACGAATGGGGAGCAGAGTGTGAGCAAGCGTTCCAAGACCTGAAGAAGTACTTGGCGGCGGCCCCACTCCGTCTACTCCTGAGCCTGGCGAGGTCCTGACCCTATACTTAGCGAGATCCGAACATGCTGTAAGTGCGGTCTTACTGAGGGACAAGGGATCCAAGCAAATCCCTGTCTATTACGTAAGCAAGACGCTATTGGATGCAGAAACGAGATATCTGCCTCTTGAGAAGTTGGTCCTGGCACTGAGGACGGCCGCTAGGAAGTTGCCCCACTACTTCCAAAGTCACAAAGTGGTCGTTTACACGGAGTTCCCGTTGAAGTCATTGCTTCGAAAGGCCGATTTCTCGGGACGAATATCAACTTGGTCGGTGGAATTGAGCCAGTATGATATTGATTATCAGCCGCGCACGGCAGTCAAAGGGCTAGTTTTGGCAGATTTCGTGGTAGAGTTCTCTCCCATAGTAGCTCCACGGCCTCCTACGAGAAAGGAGCAGTTGGACGAGCTGTCTACCGAGAAGCGAGGGGCACCCGCCGAGCAGGACCCATTGGAATGGAAGCTTTTTGTAGATGGATCCGCATGCAACACCGGATCTGGAATTGGGGTGGTGCTTTTCCCTCCTGAAGGAGTTATGATCGAATTATCCTGCGCTGGGTTTGGTCGTCGAATAACATGGCGAATCTGAGGCACTCTGGCCGGGTTACTGAGCGCAAGAACCTTGAAAGTAAAAGAATTCGAGATTCCGTGATTCACAACTCGTGGTGAATCACTACCCGATTATCCGAGGCCCGGAGTGAAAAGATGGCGGCCTACGTGGAGGCAGCCAAGCATTTGCTTGATACCTTTGAGAAGGTACACATCGAGCAGATAAGCTCTGGACAGAACGCCCACGCTGACTCACTGGCTTGGTTGGCAGCGGCTGTGCCAACAGAGTTCAAAAGGAAGGTAGCAGTGGACTATCTTGCTGAACCGAGCATTGGGAGAAGTGTGGAATTGGTCCTGGACGTGAACCAAGGACCAAGTTGGATGGATCCAATAGTGGAGTTCCTACGAGATGGGACACTCCCCACAGATAAAAAAGAAGCTCACAAGATAAAGACGAAATCTGCAAGATTTTGGCTATCAGCGGAGGGGAAGTTGTACAGAAAGTCCTTCACTGGACCGTACTTGATTTGTGTGCATCCCAAGATGGTGCAAAAATTCCTCCATGAAATACACGAGGGAACGTGTGGGAGTCATGCTGGGGGCAGGTCCATTGCTCATCGTGCAATTACCCAGGGATACTGGTGGCCGCACATGCAAGAAGATGCAAAGGTGTATGTGAAAATCTTTGAGAAGTGTCAGAAATTCTCACCTATGATCCGAACACCAGCTGAAGATCTGGTGCCCCTGACAAGTCCTTGGCCGTTTGCGCAGTGGGGTATGGACATCGTGGGTCCGCTCCACAAGGCTACTGGGAACAGGAAGTTTCTGTTGGTAGCAACGGACTACTTTACCAAGTGGATTGAAGCAGAACCACTGGCAAAAATCACAGAACCTATGATAGAAAGGTTCGTGTGGAAGAGCATCATCACTCGATTTGGAGTTCCTTATTCCTTGATCACTGATAATGGGTCGCAGTTCCAGAAAAAGTTCAAGGCTTTTTGCGCCCAATATGGAATAAGGAACTACTATTCCACACCGGCCTACCCTCAGAGCAATGGACAGGCAGAGGCGTCCAACAAAACTATACTTGACGGGATCAAGAAAAGGTTGGACAAAGCAAAAGGCAAGTGGCCTGATGAATTGCCACTGGTCCTGTGGGCACACCGAACAACTCCTAGGAGGTCTACGGGAGAGACCCCCTATTCGCTGGCATATGGAACAGAGGCTGTGATTCCACTGGAGGTTGATTTGCCGACCAACAGAACCACACTGGCGGAGAGTGGGGGCAATGACAGAGCCCTGGAAATTGAGCAAGACCTCGCCGAGGAGAGGAGAGAACGAGCTCTGGTGCACCTGGCTTCGTACCAGGAGCAATTGATGAAAAGTTACAACAAGCATGTCCACCCACGAGAGTTTGGTGTTGGAGACCTTGTGCTTCGAAAGGTGCTCGGCAACACTAAGGTGGCCAACGAGGGCAAGTTGGGGGCCAATTGGGAGGGCCCGTATAGAGTGACAGAGGTTGTGGGCATTGGGGCATATCGATTGGCAGACCTGGACGGGAACCCGGTACCAAGGCCCTGGAATGTTCACAACTTGAGGAAGTTCTACGTGTAAAGAACTTCGACTTCGTTTCTATTCTGTTTTAGATGCACATCGTGATTGTGTGGGAATTACAAATAAAATTCCCCTGTGTTCTCTTTTACTAGTTGCAAGGGGTACGCGTAACGTCCCCTTGAGTTTTTCGAATTATGAATAAAATTCGCGAATTTTTGGTAACACAAATTCTATTTTTACGAGTTTTGCTTTTATTATGCTTGGAATACGAAGTCAAGCTTAGTCCTTAGTCCTCACTTCGTATTGGGGAGCAGAGGTAAAGGGTAACTAAATGGAATTTCGAATATTTAAAAATTGAACCAAGTACGAATATACTTGTCTGTTTGCTCGGGTACGAATACACCCAGAATACACCCAAAATTGAGCGAATATACTTGTCTGCTTGCTCTGGTACGAATACACCCGGAATTGAACCAAGTACGAATATACTTGTCTGCTTTGCTCGGCAATGCGAATACACCTGAATTGAACAAAGTATGCGAATATACTTGTTCTGTTTGCTCGGTATGAATACACCTGAATTGAACCAAGTACGAATATACTTGTCTGTTTGCTCAAGTACGAAACCCAGCATTGAACCAAGTACGAATATACTTGTCTGTTTGCTCTGGTACACCCCGAATTGAACCAAGTACGAATATACTTGTCTGTTTGCTCGGATGCGAATACACCTGAATTGAGCTAAATGCGGATATACCTGGTACATTTGCTCGGGTGCGAAAAGTAACATACCTGCAGGTGAGCTAAGTATAAATGTACTTGAGCGGTTGCTCGGGCACGAATACGCCCAGAATGCATACGAGAGTATGCACACTGTCCTCAAACACAAATATGTTTGGAATAATTTCAAGTATAAATAGATTTGTTTACTTGTACGGGTGCACGCCCACATGAACTTGTAACATAATCTGGGTACAAATAAACTCAGGATTATTGTGGCCAAATACGAGTACATTTGCGTGACCTAAGTACGAATATACTAGGGAAAGTTTCCGAGCACGAAACGTATGGGCTGCATACGTGAACACGCAGCAGTATCTAAGTTCGAGAAAACTTGAAGATTGCTCAGGTATGAACAAGCTTTGAGCGCGAGCATATTCAATGTTATACAAGTATGGTCAAACAGCATGCTCGGGTACGAACAGACCCTGGATGCATATGAGTACATGTACTAGTAGACAAGCTGCGAGAGCAACTAGCATTTACTCTAAGGGACGAAAAACCTGTAGCAGTATGAATGAGAATGCAGCTAAATCATCAGCGGGCACGATGAGACCTGGGAAGCATGCGTGGAAATGCATGAAGCTAAGTACTGGCCATGAGACGGCCACCTGTATTGAAGAACGGCCACGAAGGGCCAGCCAAACATGTTCATGCCACGAAGGGCCAGGCAAACTAAAGTTTAGGCCAAACAGGGCCATCCCAAAACATAAAAGGCCACGAAGGGCCAGAACCAGCAAAACTAAAGTATTTGAAAATGTATTAGGTGCCACGCAGGGCGATGCCAATGGCCACGCAGGGCCAGCAGAAACTAATCCATAGGTTCCAAATGACGTCATCAGGAGAAGAGAGAAACCAACTTACTCTTCAATTGTCAAATCTTCGATGACAGGGGAAGTTGGAGCATTTTGAGAAGAGGATGGAGCGGTTGTGTCCTCCACTACTGTGGACGATTCAGGGACGCCGACACCAGCTTCCTTCTGACCAGCAGCAACATCATCCACAGTAGCAGCAGCTTCGTTCTCTGCCTGCTCGTTGATTTGAGCGTCTTGTGTTCCCTCCACGACGTTTCCTTCCTCCACCTCATCCTGCTCCTCAACGGCCTGGGTGCTCGGAAGATCAATCTCCGTCCAGAGGGGAGAAGAATCTGGTGCACCAAACTTTTTGAGGCACGCCAACCAGCCAGCCTCGAAGACCTGGTCTTGAATCCCAGGCATTTGATCTGTGTAGCTCTCAGTAGCCACACGAATCCCTTCATTGTAGCCTTGCTGGTAGGGGGCCTAGGCTTCGCTTTTACTCGCCTCCAGCTCCGTCAAAGTTTGATTCAGGCTGTCCTCGGCACCCTCCAGCTTGTTTCTCAGCTCATTCGCAAGCCCGCGGGCTTGGTTTCTCTCTCTCTCTCTCCAGCCTCACTATGGTATTCTGCAGCTTGGCATTCTCGCTTGCCAATCTGGCACGCTGGGGCTCAGACTGGCCAAGCTTCTGTGCTATGGCCACCATCTTCTGCATTGCCTAGAGATTTTGAACACAAAAAGCAGCATTAGGCACAAAACAGGTATACAAGACTGACATTATTGCAAAGGAAAACGCCGCGTGGTTACCTTGGCATTGTGGCTCATGAATGAGCCAAGGAGATTGTCCGGGGAGCAGGAGACTTCTTTTTGCATATCCCCAGGCAACAGGAAAGCCTGGGATAGTGCGAGGGCTGTCCCCTCAGAATCAACACTGTCACGGACGGTGACTGGCCGCCCGCCGTGCGTAAACTGGGGAGCCCAAATGGGGGTTGGAGGAGCTGTGAGTTGAGGAGGCTGCTCGACCGAGGAGGTATCGAGCCGTTGGCGTTTGTCCCTATGACTGGCTTCGATCTCCTCGGGAGAGAAGCCTGGAGGAACGTCCAATTGGGCTGGGCCACGGCGGCCATGAGATGGTGCCGGGCTCTGAGTACGACCGCGGCTACGAGCGGTGCCGCGACCCCTTCCACGGCCAATAGTGAGCAAATTGCTGAGATTGATCGGCTGGTCCATCTCTCGAGGTGGGGGAGATGGGGAGTATCCGCTCGAAGATGTGGAAGCTTCTTCGGCAAGCTGGATTGGTTCGTTGGGAAGTGGGGGGGTCCGAGAACGCCTCTCTTCCTGCTGCTCGGGTGGTTGAACAGGAGGATCTGGGAGGATAGGATTGTCCGCTGCTCGGATCCGCCGGTCAATGAAACCCCCGTATGATGCCCTGTAGCTCAGGAGAATCTGGGCTGCTCTTGCTCGGCCAGCCAAGCACGTGCCTTGCCCGTTGAATGCAAAGGCATGGTTGATATCAGTGACGTGAACCTGGGGGGTGATAATGGCGTGCCCCTGGTTGACGTTCGTGGCTGCAAATACGAGAAAAATTGGCAGTTAGCAAAACATGTAATGCAGTACAAAATATTGCTCGGTATAAAGTTCTACGAGAAAGAGAACTAACGTGGAGCGCCAAATCTGTGGGGTGCGTGAAAGCCGACGACTCTACCATCCTCGTCTCTGGGCTCGAAGTTCCCCGTGACGATGAGGAAGTCGTCGTCGTCCCCTCTGGCAGAATCAGGCAATTTTTGCACCAACCTTTTCCTGGAATCCCTACTCTTAAGATAGTAGGTTAAGGCGTCCTTGGTCTTGGATATGCTATAGAGGTGGTGGATGTCGTGTAAACCTAAGGATGTGCCAAGCATTTGGTTCAGGGCATTGATGCCCATGACAACCCTAAAAAAGTTAGCTGAGACCTGCATCGGGGATAGTTTATAATGGGCTAAAACCTGGCGGAGTAACGGTGCCAAGGGAAACCTGACGCCGCCCTCAACGACGGCGACGACAGGGATGTGCAGAGTATCGTTGTCGAAACTCTCACGGATGGCATTTTCAGAGGCCAATGTGATGGCCACATTGTCAGGGATCTCGTAACGAGATCTAAACTCAACCATCCTTTGAGGAGTGTTGCAGTGTCTACGAAATCGACCCATACCGAGAACTGTGGGTTTGGGTTTTAAGAAGGAGATGGGTACGAAAAAGCCCTGAAGTGACTGTGGAGATCCTAAATCGATCAAGATAGCCCTAGAACTTAAGAAAAGAGATGGAGAGAAAGGGGGAATGATGACTTACGAGAACAACGATCGAAGACCCTATATGCAGAAAGGGAGAACCTCGAGATGGTGACTAGTGCTTCAATGGCGGAATGCTCGAACCGTCTTTCTGCAGAGGGAACTTAGAGAGCAAGTGGGGTTTGAAAATGGGACGAAAATCCAACTATACCCCGGCAAAGGGGGTGACGTATGAGAAACGTCACCCCAGACGCCGTTTGGGCGTTCCGTTCCCCAAAACGTCTGCTCGCATTGAATGTGGGCAGCACAGGGCACGCCGCGTGTAAAGGTATTAGCTGGAAAAGCCTGTCCAGACCAAATGACGAGACGTTTGGGTTGAGTTAATGATGAGTCTGCACCAAGTACGAGAAACATGGGTGCAGGAGCAAAGGACGAGAACCTTGCTCGGTGTTCAGAAGCTTTGCTCGTCATATTAAAAGAAAATAACGAGTAAAGTTGGGGAGCCATTGTAGGGAGGTAATCCCGAACAGGTACCAAAGAGGCCCGAACAGGTGGTACGTGGGGTCCAGAATAAATATAGTCGGAATATCCGCCGTGCAGTGAGGTGAACGGCACAAGGACCGGGGATACGAGAGGTCCCAGGTCCAAGATACCCGAGCAGGGGTATGGTCCAAAGAGCAAGGGTAGTTGTTGGACCCGTCGCATGATAAGGGTCCAGTGGTATGAGAAATCATTGGTCCAGGGTCTATTCGGCAATGAGAAGGCCGAGCGATGGCGTTATCTGGAGAAGGTGCCAGGAGGCGCTCCACTGTGGTCCAGAAATGGAAATATCCAGTAAGAAAACGAGATCTGGAGGAGATACCCAACGAGAATGGGATGAACGGCCAGCTTTGGGAAGAGTTCCTAAATGGTTTAAAAGGAAATGCGCAGTTATGGGAATGAGAATCCCTGATATTCTAGGTTCCCTTTACGAGAAAGGAAACTTAGGGCAGCAAGATGGCTTGGACAGCAAGTAGACATGGGTCTATAAATATGAGGTAAACCTAGAGGTAAACGTACGCAATTCCTGGCTATTGACTTATTACTTACTGAGAATTAAGGTTTTACTAGTACGAGATACTAATTTTGGCATCGGAGGGCCTTTGCCACGAGACGGCAAAGGTGCGCTCACCTTCTGTTTGTTTTGTAGGATCAATACCAGCGGTGTGCTAGGGTTCCGGTGTAGAGAGAAAAGTAGCCGTTACAGTTTCGTGCTGTTCGAAGGCCTGTTTCGTTTTCTTGCACCTACATATACTACTTTTTTTGATTCCTCTAGTTGAGACAAACCAATAATTCACAAAAAAATAATTTGAATAAGGAACAAGAAAAAAAGAGAGAGAGCGTATTTTGGGAAACTAGGCATGATTTCAGATTTTGTTCCAAATGGAGTATATACTAGAAGTGTATGTTTAGTGTTATATAGAGTAAATAAATAAAGCAAAACCAAAAAAAAATAATATTGAGAGAAAGCAATACCAAAATAAATGAGGCCTTCTAGTTTGAAAATGCATTTTCTGATTATTATATGTTTCTATTTTCTTTCCCTGAACAAATGTTTTGATCAAACACAAGACATGGGCCAATTCTGAATTTATTGATTTTATGGATGATAAACGACGGATCGAGTAACCAACAAGGACAAGGGTTAAAGAGAATAAGAGAGATAAGGGAAAGAAGAGTAGAACAGGGAAGAGGGCATTGAGGATCTTTGCTTTCTAAATTTGACACCGTTTAAGTAAGGTTAGCTGTATGGGGGTATCTATAGAATATTTTCAAAAGCAAGGGAGAGCAGTGTTCAGAAACTTTGGGGAAGGTTTCTGAATTCGTCAAAAATCTCAGGGGACTTCGGTGAAATTTTCCCAATTGATTATAAAGTGGATTCCTTTCATTTATAATCTCTTTGTTTAAAGTAAGTAGAATTTGTCAAAAATCTTTCACAATAGTGGATTAAAAAAAATATCTTTTGCAATAAACTCTCTCTCTCAACCCTAGTCACCACAATTTCTCGATCTTCTCCCTTCCCCTCCCCCCGTGGGCTCCATACACGCATGGGACGGCAGGAGGGGGAGGTCATGGTACTACAGACTCCCTTTCTTTGTTTTTTTTTTCCTTCTGTCTCTCCAGATATATGACTTGTCGTCTAATTTGTGAGAGTTTTGTCTCTCGTTCAGCGAGAGTTGTTAGTTTCGTCTTTGGACGAATTTTTTCTACAGATCGGGTTCTCCCAATCGAGGTTGCTTTACAACGATATCTGTACTTCAACGTTCTATCCCTACACGATGTTTTTGGCGAGGCAACCTGTGGCGGCTTGGCAGATCTGTAGTTTTTGGGAGTTCATTGGTGCGTTCATATTTAGGTGGAGTGCATCTGATCATCTATGTATTTGATGTCTTTTGTCCTTATCTTTGCACTTTTTCTCATTTGAGACTCCTAATTAGATGTTAGGCAGTTTAAAAGTATGGTTATTGTGTCAGACCATGTCTGGGTTAGGATGAAAGACATCAATTGCATTGTGATTTGCTTGTTCAGGACGGTTCAAGGGATATCTAAATAAACACGTAAAAAAAATCCCAAATCTCAATCTCATAGTTTCCGATCAAATTTTTTTGATCTGAACCGTTCAATGTGTGCAGAATGTGATTTTAAAGGTGCCCGAGAGAAATTAACAAAACATATGATCGGAAAGTGCTCATTTTGAGCAGTTTATAATTGAACCGTTCATTAAATCTAAATTAAAAACTGCTTAGATCAAGCCTTTTCCAGTCATTTTTTTTGCTAATTTCAAGTGGGTATCCTTAAAATCACGTTCTGATCACATTGAGCGGCTTGGATCATCAAAATTTGATCGGAACTATGAGGTATTTTTTTAAGTGTCTAATTAGTTGTCTCCGGAACTGTCCCGTTACTTGTTTTGTTTTTGTTAGATGATTAGTTTGGCTTTGTCTAAGTTCTTTGTAATGATCTCCGTTTTGTAAGTGTCAATGAGCGTTTATCAATACAATTTTCTCACTTTTAACACACACACACACACACACAAAAAAAAAAATCTTTCGCAATAAGGTACCAACTTTACATATATAGAAACAGAATAATCCATTACGAAAAGCATTAAAGATGAATTAATATAGGAGTATAATAGTAGGGTATGGTACTTAACATCTGGAAAATGCTAGGGACACATCAATGTGTCAAACCTCAATCACACCTCTTTCACATGCATGTGTGAGAATTTCACAATATATGTTAGGGACCCGCTAGGGACCCACATATATGTGAGAGAGGTGTGGTTGAGGTGTGACAAATTGATGTGCTCTTAGCATCTCCCGAAAATAATGCAGTACCGATGGAATGTAAAAAAAAAAAAAAAAAGGTAAACTAAAACTAAAACGTGAATATCTCTTACAATTCCAGTTTCTTGGTTTTGTAAGTTTTTATGTGATCAACAAGAACGACAATGCGATTAGTAAAGATGCAGCAACACTTCTAACTGCTTGACATGTTTCATTTGATCTAACATGAACAATTTTCAATTGATCTAACATTAACACTTCTAACTTGACATGCTTTATTTGATCTGTCTGTACAATTATCCATTTCATGTTGTCAAATTTTTTTCTTACTTCCTTTCTTTTTAAAATACCCCATAAAAGTACCATAAAGAAATATCTAAGATTGTGCCATAGAGAGAGCTATCTGCCACTACAACAAATTCTAGTTCTTGCTACAAAATGAATTTTGTCACAATAGGTTCACTTGTTGTGACAAAATCTCATTTGGTAACATCAAGTTGCAGAAGATGGAGTTATTGTGACGAAATCAATTTCGTTGCAACATTTTGTCGCAACAAGTATGGCGGGAAACTTTCCCGCCGGCAGAAATTGAATGTTGCCACATAATAATTTTGTCACTGTAAGTTTGTCACAACAAAGGTTTGTTGTTGAGATATCGTGACAAAATCGTTTGTAACAAAAGAAAATTATTCTTACTACAATTCATTTTGTTGCAAAAGGTTTGTGATTGTACTTATAGGTTAAAAAAACAACTTTGTGGCAATTGGTATAAGTTCTTGCAACGATATTATTCGTCACAATAGATAGAGTTATTGTGAGAAAATCCCATTGGTGGCAACAAGATTGAAAGGGAGAGCTATGGTGACAACACTAATTTCGTCATGATAGTTAGTCGCAACAAGTATGGCAAGAACATTTACCAGCAACTCAAAAAAAGTGCTGAAATAGACTCTCCATTTTCTAGCGGCCCTAAAAAAGAGCTGGAATAAACTCAAACAAAAAATAGGTACTGATCGAACAATGTCTAATTATATTTATATGTACATCTTTTTAATAATCTTCGATACGATTATTTAGCGGATCTCAATAAAACAACTATTTTAACAGTCGAGGCCGTTGATTTCGTTGTGCTTGTTGATTAAATCATTATCGTAAAAATTTGACTCGATTGGGTTTAGAAAGCTCCTTGATTGGGACGCAATTTATTTTTAGGATGATAGTTATTGTCTAATCAAATGTGTGGTCATACTCGATCAACTTCATTATTGGTACGATTGATGAACTCCGTAATTTGTAAAAGATAGACGGTTCAGATAAAAAAATAAAGACTCTGGTGGGGTTGTGTCTTGCAATCTAATACTTTAATGCCTGGGATGCATCAAATGTTGTCCGCTCAGGCGGTCGCCGATATCCGATGATCTCCGATTTTGGTGACAGTGATGGAATCAATGAGACGTGAAATCCTAACGGTTCAGATCAGCCACTATAAAAATTGAGTAGATAATGACCTTTTAAATTCTATACGTTCAATGTAATTGTTGACAAACGAAGTCTTGTGCTGTACTTGAACGTACGACGCCATTCGACCGCGACACAATTACGATGATCTAGATCGTTGAGTTTGTTTTTCTTGTTGATTATATCATTCTCGTAAAAAATTATCTTGATCGGATTAAGAAAGCTTCTTTATTGAGACACAATTCATTAACAAAATGGATTTTTCTATTCGATCAAGTGTGTAGTGATACCCCGATTAATTTCATTCTTGATACGAATGATGAACTCCGTAATATGTAAAAGATAAAAGGGTCGGATCAAAAAATAAAGACTCTGGCCGGGGTCGGGTTTGCAATCTAATACTTTAATGTCTCAGGATGCATCAAATATTGTCCAATCAGGCGGTCGCCGATATCCGATGATCTTCCATTTTGGTGACAATGATGGAATCAGTGAGACGTGAAATCCTAACGGTTCAGATTGACCACTGTAAAAATTGAGTAGGTAATGACCTTTAAATTCTATATGTTCAATGTAATTGTTGACAATGTAAACACCCCAATTTGGCCTAACGATTATTTCAACTCCCACCTTGGGACCATCCCGATGATGATACGGATTCGATGATTGCTGATTGCTTTTTGATGAAACCCATGGACTTATGGTACGAACTCTGAGCCACTTAGAGGACCCAATCCAGAGCCAAATAGCCTTTCAGACAGAAGTGTAGTGTGTTAGAAAAATCCATCGACTGGCCGCAACATCGATTTCACGGCCTTAACATCCATTCCTCACCCGAGCAACCTGTTGCACCGAAAATCTCCCTGAGAGATCGAAGCCTCGGCCGCCAGATCAATGGCTCGGCCGCTACATCCACTTACAGGCCGTGACATCCTTTGCTCGGCCGCCAGATCAACCTTTTTCAAGACTCTCGAACCTTCTGTCGGTTGATCGATCCACCGCCTCTCCGATGCATTCGGGCTACGTTCAGGGATTACGTTGAAGAGTTCGAGTTACAATGCAAATGCAATTGTAACCCCGTGATTTGATTGGACGAAGTGTGTCATCCCTTTGCCTATATAAAGAGGCCTTTGGCCTCCGAAAATAGAGACCACGAAATACAACGAAAATCCTCAGATCTATACACATTCAAGCCACGAAATTCTGGCTATACACTCCCAAAAACCCTCTCTGCAAAAGCCCCAACCTTCCATAGGCGGCCATCAATCAGACGATCCAACCCCAGAGTTCTAACCCTAGCCCTAGGGTTTCGTCCAAGAAGCAATCAATCAGTCAATCTCCATCGATCCAAAGCAATCAAGCAACGCTGAGGATCAAGGTGGTGAGGCCCAATGACCTCTGGTTTGGTTTATTTTATGTTTAATTTACTAATCGTAGCCTTATGATAGTCTGTTAAACTTTCTGTCAGGTGTGAGGAAGAACACCGGCCGGGGCTTCGATGCCTCGGCGGTACATTAAACCAGCCCAATTCCTCGGCCGTGACATCCATTCACCGCCGAGTTATCGATCTCTTTGGGATTTTGATTTGTTCTTGCTTTACGGCGCATGATTTATTCTGATCTCGGCTCACCTTATTAGCTGTTTAAAGGCATAAAAACAGACTACGTGTATGGATAGATAAAGCATCTATATGTCTTATGTTGAATGATTATGGGCTAGCCTCGCGGCTAGGCAGAGAGGGGTGCCTAACACCTTCCCCTTACTGTACTTTTGGCTTCCGTACCCAGAATCTCTATTTATTTCCTAGTTTTAATAAACTGGGTGGCGACTCTGTTTTGATGATAACCGCTATCGTGTGGTGATACCTCTAGCCATGGAAGTATCCACGATCTTGGTTTATGAAGCAAGCAACCAATCGAGCAAACAACGTGATGATCCAACTGTATGGTGATGCCCCGCCTGGGAGGTGTCTACAGTTTTCTGGCGACTCCGCTGGGGATATGAGAGCCATAACTAGAAAGTTCAACATAAGACTAATACATGCCTTATTTAATTCATTTATCATATGCATCGAGCAGGCAAGCCTCGTTGAGTTCACCTAATATCCCGGCATGACACGGGCTATGTTAGGGGTTCCAGCAAACTCCACAGTCACTTGTACCTTCTGGTATATCAAAAAGGGAATCACCCAATTACCGCCTATGATGGGCTGGTGAAAGGATTGGTGCCCTTTGACAACGGAGCACCCTGAGACTACCTAAAACCTTTCATGTGATAGAAAGCCATAGAACTTATCAAACTAAGACAGGAACCTACAAGATAGGCACCTACCTGTTGCTTTCAAGTTCTTCCTCACACCTTGTATATGTTGTTTTAATAGCTCTTTCTGTGCCGAAGGGTTGGGGCATGAACTAAGAGCCCTAACTCTTAAGTCTTTATAACTAAGCACCGAGGCATGCCATTGCCTGCAAGGTATGTTTTGGCATCTTGAAAGCATCATTGCTTACTTAACATTCCCGCTTTACTTAAAGCATCATGAAGCATGGATTTCTAGAACGAAATCAAACACTGGTTGTCCCCGCCGACAATTGAACTAGGGGTTGCTCTAGCAATCTTTGCCTTGCGAGGCTAAAGGAAAGAGGGGGTGTAAAGTAGTAGAGCAGATTATGGATGATTATATGCAAAGTCGAGGATATTATGGATAGAACTTGCAATACTTATTTCTCCATGAATGATTCAGCATGACAAGTGTAGGACTTTAAGTCCTACTTTCAAATCAACCTAGCAACCCATCTTTTAAAATTCAAAATTTTGAGCATCCTTACTGCAACGAGTTGGTAAGATTTAGGAGTTTGTCAATGTGCTGACAGGTAATCATAGGAACCCCAATTACCTTGATCATGTTTTGAGAAAGAAGAAAAAACTTGTTGAATGAGTTTCTGAAAGACCAACCTCAATGTGTTTTGGTGAAAATAAGTTTTGATGAGCACTTACTAAAAAAAATAAATAAATAATCCAAAGCTGGTAAAAGGTCGTGTTAGCATTATGTGGAATGAAGGAATCTTCCCTAATCAAGAATTGAAAGAACTTTCAAAATTTTTTTGCAAAACCTGATCTAATCCTCAAATGACAAGAATTGTGGAACATTCAAATAGCCGTCAGCACTGCGATAAAACTCTAAGTCTACTTTCTGTTGTGGGCATCTGCTCAACTTTTTCGGTCTGTCTTATAGTAGGATCTTCTTAAGTGACATGCAGTATTTGTAAACAACGAGTCTTAAGAATCATCCATATCAAAAATTGCTGGCTATCTATGGTATCCAATAAACTCATGCATAGAAACAAAATGTTGTACATGACTCTATGGTATTTGTAAACAACGAGTCTTAAGAATCATCCATATCAAAAATTGCTGGCTATCTATGGTATCCAATAAACTCATGCATAGAAACAAAATGTTGTACATGACTCATCCATAATCTGTGAAAGTAGCTATGGTGCTATATATGTCATTTTGTTTGTCTTTCTCTAACCATGCAGGGACGAAACCAAAAGAGGAGTTCATCACCCTTATTTCTTCTCATAGCACATTGCATGACCCTGTGCTAACATCGAGTATCATTTGGTTAAACCACCCCATCATGCTAGATTTGCATTTTAAGGGCAATAAGTGTGTTTAATGTGTGCACTGCATAGACACTTGATTTTAGACATCTCAACCTGAACGTAACTAAGTTCTTGCTTTTCTTAAATTTTGGGTTTTGTCTAAGACGTGACAACAATGGCTGACGAGAAGATTGAAGCTCTGGCTGCTAAGGTTAATGTATTGGTTGAATCAATGGCTGCCCTGACCACCATTGTTCACAGTTTGCGAAGAAGCTCTCCACAAGCTCCACCTCCATCTCCCCCTACTAGATGGACCGAGAAAACAGTTCAAAAGGAAATTCATTTTGCCAAGAAAAGACAAGGAAGAACAATGATGAACCTACAGGCTCAACATATGGAACAAGTCGAGGGAGAAATCACCAAATCCAAAAGAGGCCGTCCCAACCGTACCATTGTCACCAATACCAACAGTGCTATGTTTCCACTAAATTCATCGCAAAGCACCCTTACTCACCAGAACCCCACTTCCAGAAATCCTAAACGTCGTGCACTCCGCCACCGCCAAAATCTTAACTCATCCCCATCTCAAGCCCTAGCTACTCTGGTCGAACAAGGACTCCTTGAACCTTTAAAAACTCAATCACCTCACCCACCATTTGGCCCAAACTATGATCCTACCAAGCACTGTGCCTACCATCAGATTTCTGGGCATGAAACTGATCATTGCATCCAATTGCAACATGATATCCAAGAACTCATTGATCAATGGGTGTTCCAGCCAAATTGAATGTTTGAGCGGCAACAGCCAAGTCTGTCACGTCTTAGTCTGAATGTTGAGTCAATGTTTTAGCACAATTTGAGTCTTGAGTTTATTTTCTCTTAAAATTAAAGTCATTTTGTTCATCATGGTTTTTGACTAGCTTTTTGCACTCGATATGAAATGTGAATCTCTTCCAAAATGAGAAATCTCCTTAGACTTGAACTACGAATGGCCTGATTCTCTTTTTGGGATACGTAGGCACCTTATGGTCGGCCACAATTTTCAAACTATTTTCCCATGTGCTAAGTTGCTGCTATAGAATGTTCATGATAACGTCAGAAGTTGAAAAACGATCCTTAGGGATTTCAAAGTGATCTCAGGATATCTTTTTGAAACATATTATAAATCACTCAAGTTGTCAAATGCTAAGAACAAGTTTTGAAATCTATGATCCATGTCATTTTTGTTGGGCTAAGAAGGAGTCAAAACGTTTCTGCACCCTCGCGGAATTCATTTGCAAGAAAATCATGTTGTATGAAGAGTAGTAAAAAGGAGGAAGAAGAGGAAGAATGAAAAACAAAGAAAAAGAAAGGGAGTGAGCTCGCTAGATTGAAAACCCGCAAGGGCGGTCTAGGCAAAAGTTAGAGCACAAACAAAGTGAGAAATTCGCCGTGTTTCCATACATCTGCTATGTGTCTCAAAGGATTCGTTTGGTTAAACATCGAAGCTCTTAATCTCTTGGCTAGGATTCCTGTCACTTTGTCGTATGTTTCAAGATGAAGAAAGGCATTCATTTCTCTATCCCAAACACTTATCCCTTGCTAACCACGTCGAGCCTCTGGAGAATCTCTTTGAAAAGCCTGCTAGGCAGCCATCCCCTACACTGGGGCAAATACAAAAAAAAAAAAAAATACAAGGAGAGATGAAAGAAAAATCAAATGAAAGAATGAGCACCCGGTCATACAAGGGGCATGTTTTTAAGGAAACATCTCTTCCAATCCATGCAAAGGCCATTTTTGAAGAAATTAACTCTTTCACACAAAATGATGGCAAGAGACAGCAAGAGTTGATAAAAATGTTGAAGATGGCTGCTATCTTTTAAAACCGAAGCATAAGTAGAAATTAGGTTTGAGCCTTTACATCCGCTTCTTTCTCAAGCCAAAACCCAAGCCTACATTATGGTCCATAACAAAGTCCTTTCAGATTGAGAAATATGACTTAGTAGCAAGGTCCTAGACACTAGGGGGCATCACTAATGTGGAACTTAGCACGAAGGGCAAGAATCCTGAAATTTGCATCATCTTGGCAAATCAAACAACATGGAGAGTTACGTGAGACAAGGGGGTATGCCTATGTTTCCCTTTAAGCACCTCTCTCAAAAGTATCCAACCTCTTATATGGGTCTCAGTGGGCTCTTATCAATCCAACTCAAGTCAACCAAATCAAAGTTCAAAGCAACAAACTCACCTAATTGACTAGGGGCATAGGTTTGCAAAATAGTTCTATATCTTTTGATGATTGAATGACGTAAGTGTGGAGCATGGATGGAATGATATGACCTTGAAGTCCTCGAGGAAAAGCTTTCAAAGTTAATTTTATCCTAAACATTCTTGACACAGCAATACAAGGACAATTGCTTTTACAAATTTTCGAGGAGATAAAATGAGTTTCTCATTTCATGATGAGTGTAGCTATATGGGCCCTTGGTCAAACAATATTTTCAGCAGTGTCGCCAGAGTATTGTAGTCTATCTTGTCGTAGTCACTTAACTAGTTTAAAGTCATTCTTGGTCTCCTTAAATCAAAGAGAAGCATTAGCTTAAATGCTCGAAAGTTGAGATGTCCAGAATACATTGTGGAATTGTTTGCATATCATTATCACCCTGTCCTTTGCATCCTAGTATTTCATGCGCATGTCATTATGGCTGCTTATTGGAAGTAGTTGTCTTGGTTGCACGAGCTAACCCCAAGTATGAGTTGTTCTTATGCTCAAGCAAGGCAGGTTCATCAAGGCATCATGGCCATCATCTCTATACAAGAAATAAAGGGCAACCAAGGGATGCACTGTAACGTCTACCTCCCTGCCAACACACTTAAAGAAAGCTCAGCTTGAGAAGCGTCATATCCTGGGGGAACACCTCAACTCTTTTGTGGAATGCTGTCACACAGCACTGTCAAGGGCGTACGAAGATCTCCGCCAAACAGAAACATTTCACTCACATTCATTGTTATTTACACCGCATGCTAGGGGCAATAAGATCATTGTCATCATGCACGACTGAGCTAGGGTCAAGCATTCATGGCCTAAACAGGGGGCTTGCGTTTCTTTTTAAATACTCCAAATTAACATGCCTATGTGTTGCATTGCAATCTATGTCACCCAAAATCGTTCAAGCTTTTGAACTAGGGCTCTTCAAGTGTAGTGGTCCTGCCCCTAGCAGTCAGCATAAAAGGACTTCGGCCCGTGGTCGACTCCAAGCCTGTTGCATGATATTTTCCTATCCATTGCTGTTTTCTAAACTATTCAAATGTGGATTGCAGGATTCTCTTGGATTTCTGTCCTTGAAGCGATCAGGATCAACCACATCAAGCTGTGTGTCTATGACTGACAAAGCCAAGTCAAAGAAGCTGGAAGATAGCTTCATAACTAGTCCTAAGCCAACTCTACAATTGGCACCATATCAGCAACATTAAAGTGGCTTCGCACTTTGCATCTCCAAAGCTCCTTGCTTCATGCTTTCATCTCCATATCAGCAACTCTACACTCAGACAGCCTCGCGCTCAGCAGTTCTAAGCCAACAGCCAACAAGAAAAAGCACCTGCATGAAGCTCACAATAACCTAGTACACACTTCAGCTCTTCAAAAGGCATTCATGGTACTGAAGCTCTCTAGAAGGCATTTGTGTAGCCAGCTTCCAGAAAGCATTCAACCTCCGGAAGGTACCCCATTAATGAAGGCGATGGAAATCTCTCAAAACAAGTCGAATTTGCCAAAGGAGGCGATGGAAATCTCCTAGAGCATATGTGTGAATCACCCCGTCAGTCAAGGTGATGAAAATCTGTGAAGGCCATAATAGCCGAAGCATTTCACAAGCCTTATGGCATCTTGGGTCAACAAGTCGACAGAATCGAAGTGGAATAGGGTCAAGATCTAGCCTTGGGGGGAGTCCCGAGCATACTAAGAACTAGCCTTGGGAGGGGTCCCGAGCATACTCAGAACTAGCCTTGGGAGGAGTCCCGAGCATACTCAGAACTAGCCTTGGGGGGGAGTCCCGAGCACACTCAAAACTAGCCTTGGGGGGAGTCCCGAGCACACTCAAAACTAGCCTTGGGGGGAGTCCCACTCAGAATTGGCCTTGGAAGCATTCCAAGCAAGAAGAACAAATCAAACCCCGTGGAAGATGGAAGATGGAATATTCAACAACTCAACAGTTCTACAAACTCACTACTCAACAACGCCATATCACCTGCTCTCAAAGCCTGTACTTTGAATGCTCAAGCCTGTACTTGAACGCACAAGCTCAACGTTTGGATGCCCAACCACTGTGTACTGGACGCTCGAACTCGACGTTCGAATGCTTAAGGTTTATACCTTGAATGCACAAGCTCTACGTTTGGATGCCTAACCACTGCGTACTGGACGCTCAAAACCTGTACTTTGAATGCTCGGATTCTGCCGTCCGAATGCTCGAGCTCTAAGCTCCGAGTGCTCAAGTCCGGAACTTGGAAGAAGCTTTATGCTTAAATCAGACACACACGCACGGGCCCGTGCACATATTGCATCACCATTGTTATCATCGAGTCTGCATCATCATATCTGCTCATATCTAACCACTATCATCATATACATATTCTGCATATCTTTTATTCATGAAACAGGTCAATCCTGCAAATCAACCGGCTCTAAGCCTCGGTTTTATTGATCGGCCCGGTGCCTCGATCCTTTGGCTCGAAGCCAAAATTTATGACAAGAAAGCTCCAAACCATCAGAATGCCACCGGTTCTACACCTCGGTTCAAATCACGTCAAGCTCTAAGTGCTGACTCCTCAGGCTCTCACCTTACCAGCTCCGCCCTTTAGTTCCATCAAGCTCATTCGTAAGGATAGGCTATTCTACCGAGCTCCCCTTAGTCAAAGTAAGGATGATCAAGAAAAGCAAACGCACCTGCTGTGTATTGATCTACCCCAAAATACTAAAAGAAGCTCTCCGCCGGCATCCAATTCATCCCCAGCAGATGGTTTGGACTCCACCCAATTACATCAGTTCCATCAAGTTAATTCGAAAGGATGAACTACTCTACCAAGCTCCCCTCAGTCAAAGTAAGGATGATCAAGAAGAGCCAACGCACTCGCTGTGTACTGATCTACCCCCAAATACTAAGGGCGCTCTCCGCAACAATTTCCCCGGTAGCCCCGCGCTCCTTCAACTACTCTGCCAAAATCCTGGCACTATCTAGGTACGTCGCACTACGGCTTTTAAAGCCCGAAGGTACGTCTTCTGTCTCTAACCCTCCAAACTTTTTCTTTTATTGCCCCGAACTACGATTGGTCCAGAATTTCTCTTGAGGAATACGTAGGCAGCTCCCGACCCGACCATAACAAAACTTTTTTCAAAAACCCTTGGAATAGTGGTTGGACCAAATTGAGTTGCTTTTACAGCTTTGACTTTTACTCAAATGTCTCGCGATCCGTCTGAGCACAGTCAAAGAGGGCATCTGTAGACACCCCAATTTGGCCTAACGATTATTTCAACTCCCACCTTGGGACCATCCCGATGATGATCACGGATTCGATGATTGCTGATTGCTTTTGATGAAACCCATGGACTTATGGTACGAACTCGAGCCACTTAGAGGACCCAATCCAGAGCCAAATAGCCTTTCAGGCGAAGTGTAGTGTGTTAGAAAAATCCATCGATCGGCCGCAACATCGATTTCACGGCCTTAACATTCATTCCTCACCCGAGCAACTGTTGCACCCAAAATCTCCTTGAGAGATCAAGCCTCGACCGCCAGATCAATGGCTCGGCCGCTACATCCATTTACAAGCCGTGACATCCTTTGCTCGGCCGCCAGATCGGCCTTTTTCAAGACTCTCGAACCTTCTGTCGGTTGATCGCCTCTCCGATGCGTTCGGGCTACGTTCAGGGATTACGTTGAAGAGTTCGAGTTACAATGCAAATGCAATTGTAACCCCGTGATTTGATTGGACGAAGTGTGTCATCCCTTTGCCTATATAAAGAGGCCTTTGGCCTCCGAAAATAGAGACCACGAAATACAACGAAAATCCTCAGATCTATACACATTCAAGCCACGAAATTCTGGCTATACACTCCCAAAAACCCTCTCTGCAAAAGCCCCAACCTTCCATAGGCGGCCATCAATCAGACGATCCAACCCCGGAGTTCAAACCCTAGCCCTAGGGTTTCGTCCAAGAAGCAATCAATCAGTCAATCTCCATCGATCCAAAGCAATCAAGCAACTGAGGGATCAAGGTGGTGAGGCCCAACGGCCTCTGGTTTGGTTTATTTTATGTTTAATTTACTAAAGCCTTATGATAGTCTGTTAAACTTTCTGTCTGGTGTGGGGAAGAACACCAGCCGGGGCTTCGATGCCTCGGCAGGTACATTGATCCAACCCAATTCCTCGGCCGTGACATCCATTCACCGGCCGAGTAATCGATCTGCCGGCACACGTTTTGTTTTGTTTTCTGCTTTCGACACATGATTTATTTACGTCTCGGCTCACCTTATTAATTGTTTAAAGGCATAAAAGCAGACTACGTGTATGGATAGATAAAGCATCTATATGTCTTATGTTGAATGATTATGGACTAGCCTCGCGGCTAGGCAGAGAGGGGTGCCTAACACCTTCCCCTTACTGTACTTTTGGCTTCCGTACCCAGAATCTCTACTTATTTCCTAGTTTTAATAAACTGGGTGGCGACTCTGTTTTGATGATAACCGCTATCGTGTGGTGATACCTCTAGCCATGGAAGTATCCACGATCTTGGTTTATGAAGCAAGCAACCAATCGAGCAAACAACGTGATGATCCAACTGTATGGTGATGCCCCGCCTGGGAGGTGTCTACAGACAAACTAAGTATTGTGCTATACTTGAACGTATGGTAAACATTTGACTGCCACACAATTACGATGATCCAAGTCATTGATTTTGCTTTTCTTGTTGATTATATCATTCTTGTAAAAAATTCTCTCGATCGGTTTTAGAAAGGTCTTTTATTGAGACACAATTTCATTAACAAAATAGATTTTTCGATCTGATCAAATGTGAAGAGATATCCCGATTAACTTCATTCTTGATACAAATGATGAACTCTGCAATATGTAAAAGATAGACGGTTTAGATAAAAAAAAATAAAGACTCTAGTGGGATCGGGATGTATCTAATACTGTAATGAAATTTGCAAAAAAAATTTAAAGAATGAGATCAAAACACTTACAATTATCTTATCAGCAAATTGGTCTAAAGTGCAAAAGAAGAGGTCCCAAAGTAGATTTAGTCCAGCTTAAGTTTCAGTAATATGTAAAGTACATAAATGAAAATATTTTGGAGTTTAAGATCCGTGAAAAGACCAAATTGTCTTTAATGAGACAAGGGCCTTGTTTGGCTAACACAAAATATGTATTTTTTCGTGTTTTTCGATCTTGTTGCATTTTCATAGGGCATCCTAGGTTTTTAGGCACTTTCATAGGGTACCCTAGGATTTTAGGCACTTTCATAGGGTTTTAGGGTATATTTTCTTATTATAGGGTTTTAGCGGTTTAGGCACTTTTCAAAGGATACCCTAGGGTTTTAGGCACTTTCTTAGGGTTTTAGGGTTCATTTTCCTATTATAGGGTTTTAGTGGTTTAGGCACTTTTCATTGGGTACCCTAAGGTTTTAGGCACTTTCAATGCCGGTCAACCTTGGTCAACGCCGGTCAACTGTGGTCAACGCCGGTCAACTTTGTAAGGGGTTATTTGTAATTCTTGGATAAAATGTTCTTTAGACTTTAGAGGAAAATATTTATGTCCTTATTATAGCAAAAATTCTTATAGTATGTCCTTCTACTCAATTTATCCTTATCTTATTGAGTTGATTTTTTTTTTTGAAAGGCCATTGAATAAATTATTTTTAAATTAATAAATGACCCAGATCGTTTGTGTGAGACTTCAAAATGGACCAACACACGTATCCACTGTTACATTATCGGTAACTCCATGGTTGGTGGGTTGGTATTATAGAAGAGAGATATTTACTATTCACAAAAAACGCACAATCTCATCCGTCCGTTTGACAATCAACAGTTGAGATATGTTTTTAATCTTTGACCGGTAATAATTTATCTTTAATCTGGATCTTCCAAAACACTTTGAACAGCTGAGATTGACCTCCATTAACTTTATTTACGAAATCTCCGTAAATAAATATTTTCCATTACGGAAAAGATTGCAACCAAATTCATTCCCATACTGTTTTAAAATAAGAAGTGGATCAAAAAAAGAAAAAAGAAATTCCGGCCCATCCAAAGGAGGAGTCTACAGCCAAAGCACAATCCACATCCTGTTAAACTTAATCTACTATCGTATGTAGCGGCAAGAACTTTGGCGGCTTCATTCGTGCGCTACTCTCCCCCTCTTTCATTATCTTCCGATTTTGTTTCCCGCCTTACCTAGAGTCCTCTCCGAGGTCTCAGATCAGGTCTCGATTCTTCTTCGATTTCTTGTCCGATCTTTCATTTGAATTATGTAGAAGCGCATATGGGTATGTCGATTAGGTCAATTTTGATGTGTTGATTGCAGGAAGAGGCGAAAGAGGAGGAGGAATTGGAGTGATAACCGAAGAGGTTGCGCGTGGGGAAAGGCATTGGAGATGAAGGAAATTCGGGTGCATCAGTGACCGCGAGTGTGGAGATAGAGTTCTTCAGCAAGATCCCTCCTGAACTCTCCCATCGCATCCTCAAATTCCTGTTCTCCGCGGTTCTCTCTCTCTCAACAATCTATTTTCTCTCCCTCTTTGCAACTTTGGTAATATATTGAATTTGCAGATTCTTGTACAGTTCGGGGAAAACTTCTTTTCAATTTCTTTCTTCTTTGGTCCTAATTTTTGTCTAACAGAGTTTGGTGCCCTAATTTTGATCTTGTTTGATTTATGCTTTTCAATAAGGGACAATGTTTGCATGACAAGGGTTTTGTTTTTGTTTCTTTTCCTTTTTACAGGGAGTTTAGATCTAGGACTATTGTTGAAGCAGAGGAAAAACAGTTACAGGTATGTTAATTAGGAGAATCTTAGATATACGTTTGTTTTTTCCCTTTTTCTAAGGGAATTCTGACTTGATTGGTCTCAGCGTATGTTTCACACAATTGGATTGTGTGTCAGTTATTACATTCTAATTAGGAGATTAATTCAAAGATATGAACACAAAGATGACCTTTTGAGATGTTTATTTATTTAGCGAAAAGCATATGGTAAGGTGTTCTTTGAGGAATGATGTGGAGGGTTTCAATATAGACCCTAGTTTCAATTAGATATATTGACCACATGCATGAAGATAAAGTTAGTGATTACTATTGTGGGGACAAGAGAAGTTGTTACAGCTTCTAGTTGAATCTAAGTTATAAGGTAAAATAGGATAAGAAAAAATTCATGTAGGGAGTGTAGTTATAGCAAGACAATGAATAAAGAGTGAAGTAGAGTAAAATTAGATGTCCAGAAGTTGCCTTAGAATGATGAGTAGGATATCTTGGATGTGTTGTTCAAGAAAGAACAATTAGGGACGCTGTGGCCCATGGAATAGAGCAAGATGTAGGTGTGTACTTATATATCATTCTTTGTAAAATCTTTTTTTTTTTTGATCCGCTTCTCTGTAAAATCTATTGCTTAATCTTAAAGCCCCTTTTTCTAAACCTTGAATTGCTTAATTTCATAAAATTGATCTATCTCAAGGCTTTGGGAAAAAATGAGTTGTGTTGCTAGAGTTTCAATACGACTAATTTTTTGACACAAGATCAGGGGATACTTTCTCATGCTAAGGTAATCACTACCGCGGATCCAAAAAAAAAAAAGTAATCACTACCAACTCTCATTGCTGCATATTTCACTTTTGGGGGAAACTATGTTCAGCCATTAGATTACATTATCGAATCTTTACCTCCCATTTGACTTAGATTTTCTAGGATACTTGTGATCATCAAATAACTCGGTTATATAAAGGTGCTTCAATCCCTAACTGAAGTGAACACAATTACGATTGGTGGAATTTTGTGACAGTGGTTACTAACCCATTGATCTTTGACTTATTGTTAAATGAAACAGAATTTTTATGGAAAATGAGAGCTTGAGACACACCTATTATTGGAGAGTATATAAAAAGGTTAATAATTCTTTCTGCTTTTGGTTTAGAAATTTAAAACATTAAGACCCTAATGGAGTTCGCATATTAAGTGCACGTTTCAGCTTGTACTACCATTTATTCTTCAATTTTCCTGCTTTTTCTTCGATTTGTCCTGCTTCTCCTCTCTTTGGTACCTATCGTGAATTAAAGTAATGGAAAAGGTTGATGTTAGGCATGGTAAAAAATTTCAAGCTGGTTATAAATTTAATCTTCTTGTTGTGTTCATTGTTTTCCTTTGAACAGTTCTATACGATCATGTTCGTGTTCTTTGGCTTTGGGAGCGAAAAGAGAAAAAATCAGGCAAAGAAGCAAGGTTCAACTACGGGAAATCTGCACAAAGATTACCTCGATAGGAAGATTATATTTGGATCGTTTTACTGAAGTAGTGTAGGAACTCTTGACTCTTTTATGCAATTTGTGTTGGAAATTTGCTTTACAAGCTGATGTAATGAATGTTATGCAACGGATGATTATATTGACCAATATTTAGCGTTTGGATACTATTGGCTTATGGGATACAAAATTTTCATTTATGGATTTCAATTTACAACTTCATTGTTGGAAAAAGATAGGAAAACCGGTATTTATAGCATGCAAAAGCAGGAAAAAAAAACTACAAAAGGTGTCTGGACAGAACTTTTTGTGACAATTGTTTCAATGATGTTGTGACTACTATTCCATCTTTGTTATAAATGGGTATTTTGTCACCACAAGTTCATAGCGATGAAATTAGAGTACCAATTGTAACAATTTTGTTTCACCTCATCAACTTTCTGGTGACGAAGCTTGAGTTATTGCAACAAAAGTGTTTGTCACCATAATATTTTTATATCTTGTGGAAATAATTTATCGTGACAAAAGTCAACCTAATGGCAACAAAATAATTACCTATTGTGACAAAATATTTTGTCACTACAATTGAAACCTTTTGTGACAAACTCTTGTCGTCACCCTAACTTTTGGTTTTTTGTGACGAATTTGAGTTTTTGTCACAACAAACTTATTGGTACAGGCTTGTTGTGACAAAAGGGCGACAAATATATTTTGTCACCATAACATTGTTGTGACGAAAAACTATCATGTAGTGACGAAGTTTTTTTGTAGCAAAATCCAGAATTTGTTGTAGTGCATCTTTGTTGTTCTATTAAAAATGCTAAAAATATTGGTAAACTTTACTAATTTATTTTCCAAAAATAAACCTTAAACAAAGAGTTCCTTGTTATAAGGAAGCTCATCTATTTCGCGATTACTGGATTATCTTTCATTGCTAAGAAAGTTCAGACATAAAAACAATGTACAGAAATGGAGGATATCTTGAATCTAGTAATTGTTTTACAATAACACCTTTTTAGATACTTTCTATGACCAAGTAATTTTTCTTCACATTAATTACTTATTTTGTTATCTAAAGGATGCATATATTTGATATATAGTTTATGATATTTATCAAGTTGGTGGAACTATTGCTTCTCTAACAAGACACGATTGAGGTCATTCATTTGGCTCTATGGAACAAAAATAAGCTATCAAGTTTTAGTCCTCTAAGCAGAGATGACAATTCAACCCGCTCCGTCTTGATCTGAGTTGGTTTTTGTTAAATTTTTCAGGTTCTGGGTTGGGGCCGAGTAGACATTATCTTGTCCTGATACCCGCTCCAAAATTATTTTATGCACAATTTTTTTATTTCCTCTATTTATCTTTATCAGAGTGCACAATTTTGGCATGGGATTTGTAGAATTCGGCTTTTGTAACGCCCCTGATTTTTGGGTACGTTAAATAGACAATTTTATTGAATTTCTAAATAGAGTCTGGCTCATTATTACATCATAACTCTCACTGGAGTTCATAATTACACAAGGAGGGAAAACTAGGGTTACTATCTACAGCTCTGCCTGTTACTCCATCCTAGCCAGCTCCTCAGCTCCATAAGCCTCCAAGATGTTCAGCTCACCTTGATCATCTACAAAGTCTGACACATTATACCAGCGTCGCCACCGATATAATATGTCAGGGTTACAACAATAATACCATGAGCTATGAAAGCTCAGCAGAGTAATCCTATACCCGCTAACCCATAAATTACCAATATCAGAGTAAAAGAGTAGCATACCAACTCTTGCACAAGTAGCGAAAAAATGCATACATGTTTAACAAAGCATTAACAATGACACATCCACATTCCTTAGTCTATCGTTGGTGTCTGCATTGTATGTGTTTCTCATGCATAAGCGACTCATCGTAGAACGTGTTTCATTTTCATTTCCAAATCAACATTTTGAAAATCATTTAACACACCCAACCTCGGTTCCACCACGCCGGGTTCCCATTGGCACACAAAACCTTGCATTGGCTCCTCTCCGCGGATAACCAAGCCACATTACCAATGAAGATACCACGTCCGGCCACATTGGCAATCTTCACGATGAGGTACCACGTCCAGCCACATCGTGGTTTTCACAACATTTAAATCACCTCCAATGAGACTACCACATCCGGTCCCATTGGCAACACACACCGCACAATGGGCTACCAAGTCCGGCCACATTGCGATTTTTAACATCTCTTTACACAATGAGCTACCACATCCTGCCACATTGTGATTTCAAAACTTTTTCTCCTTTTCAATAACCACACCCTAGGTGTCATGTTTCTGCTTTCTCCATTTCTGTGTCTCGTTTTCATGCATAGACTCCGCGGTAGGACTTTCTCATTATAAATCATTTAAATCATTCATTGTAATCTAAACTAACAAGATCATCCAACTCTATATCACTTATCATGCTCAAATCACCATTTAAAGCATAACGCCACATGTACGGACGCCCTTGGAGTGAAAACCACTTATGCTTTGTCAACAACCACAAGTAATGCAAGCAACAAGTAAACAAACTCATAACTTTCTAAGATCAAAATACGAATACTTCTAGTCGGGTTCATACTTCCAAAATCCGTTCAATCCTCTTTTGTAGGAATTTTAAAACAGCAAATTTTTATGCCAAACCGTTCTATCCTCTTTTGTGGGAAGTTCAAAACAACATATGTTTATTGACGTAGAAATCACTTATTCAACATGACATACTTTCAATAGCAAGATATGTTTATTAACTAACATGCATTCGACGTTCAAGCAACATAAAATATACTTAACGTTTAGAAAGCTTAAGACAAGTCTACGTTTAGTTTAACAACATAACTAGATTATACTAGGGAAAATGAGTTGAGATTAATCTACGTATACTTACGATTAACAAGTAAAGGAGAATCTACCTTGATCCGAAACTAGTTGGGGCCGAATAAGCTAGTTGGAAAATTCTACGGGCGTTGAAACTTCCAAATCTGGACCAAACTTTGGATGACCGTAACTCAGTCAATATTTGGCCGAATAGGATCGTTCTTGAGTCTAAATCAACGATTTCGAAGTTCTCTACAACTTTTGTGAAGGACGTTGTTCCTAGAAACGACTTTAGATAGGAGAAAAATGGTGATGAATGGAGTGACAGTTTGCGGTCTGGAATCTGGAATCCGAGATTTTTACTGAACTTCGGATGGCAATATCTTGGTTATTTCTTGACCAATTGGTGTGGTTCTTGGGTCTAACTTCAAGGTCTCGAAGTGCTCTACAACATTCTTGAAGGGAGTTGGTTCTAAAAACTACCTTAAGCAGGAGAAAACTGGGGATTTATGAAGGGCAGTAAACTGTCTGGGAAAAAAAATGGTTTCTAGAGAGAAGTTGGAGCAAGGGGTGAAGGTGTGAGTTGAATGGCAAGCTTTGGGTGCTATTTATAGCAAAAACCTGACCTTCTCCCTCTCTCTCATGGCCAGCCATATCTCTCTCTCTCTCCCCCATGGATTTGCTCCAATGCATTGTAAATCATGCTTGAAAGCATGCCATGCTTCCATGACTTGTCTTATTCAAACTTTTTAGGCTTAAGGCTATGTGATTATGAGGGTTTTTGGTCTTGTCTAGTCTAGGGAGAACTTGCTTGCAAGGGGAAAGCAAAATGATTGGCTAGGTTGTATTTTGGAAGACTAGAAATGGGTTGGCAATTGGGTAATAGGCTTAAGGGCTAAGTTTGTAGCTTGATGGAGTGTACTACACACAAGCACACACCTCACCCTCCCCCTCAAAAATTCAGCCAGCCCTCTCTCTCTCTTCCTCTCTCTTTGTTTTGTCCCATCATGCTTGAAAGCATGCCACCTTTCTCCTTCATGGGTTAATTAATGTACTTCAAGCATGCCAAGGGTTGTCATCTCCATTTTAGGCTAAGTCCTAGGTTATTGTGAGGGATTTCATGGGTTGTCCAATCCTAGTAAGGTCTTGCTTGCAAAAGCACAAAAGAAGTCATAAAATGTTGTACTTTGGTGGGGTGTAAAGCAAAGGTAGGATAGGTTGCTTGTGTAAGTGATCAAAGACACAAACACACACCACACTCCCTCTCTCCCATTCGGCCTCCCCCTCTCTCTCTCCCTATTTGGCTCTCTCTCTCTCTCTCTCCCTCTTTCTCTTGGTCAAAGTATGCATAAAAAGAAAGTCTAAGAAGAATCAAGTACCAAGGGTTTTCAAGTGACTTGTAAATGAAAAGTCTAGACTAATATTTTCCTAGAAAGCATACAAGGGCTAGGATAACCTATGAAAATAACATAATTAGGTTTAAGGCTATATAACCTAGGGTTGTATGCACGCAAGGCTATGGTTGCTTCTTTTGGAAGCAAGAGTGATGAAGAATCTTAATGACTTGTCTTGTCACCTTATTTGGCAAGATTATTTCTATTTACCAAGGGATAATAATCTCCCTAGTATGTAATAACCAAAGGACAAAGATTACCCTTGCATGTAATAACCAAAGGTCCATGGAAGATAATCATGGAAGGTATGGCTTGATTGGTCAAATCAAGGGCATAATGATTACTTCTAGGGTTCGTAGAGTCCAAGTAGGGTTAGGAGGGTTCAAATGGTTCATCTAGGGTTAAGGGAAGATAACTAGGTTAAATGGTAGTTTAGTTTGTCTAACCGATTGGTTGGAAACTAACTCTATATGCCACGTAGGATTTCTAGTCAAGAAATGTAATTTAAAGATATTATTTACTTACTAGGAAAAATATACGAGTACGTTTACAAGTATACTAGTCATGGGAGAAAGACTAGATTGTCCGAAGTAAAAGGATTCAATTGTACAAATTTCAAATCTAATTATGACGGATTATTAGAATTTAAAAGGAATTTTTAAAAGCAATCCAAGTAATAAATATAAAATTCAAATATTTAACGAAAATTTTATTTACAAAAAATCAGGGTCGTTACAGCTTTGGTGACAGCTTTTCCCATGAGGTTTGCATCCGAATTCGCTCTGTCCCTCACTTATTTCGTTTTTTACTTGCCTAGCAATGAATTAATTAGAACACTCAAGTTTTGTGGCACGGGTAACAGCCGTCCGATCACACTTTATGTTTTCTTGCGTGCACTATTATCCCAGTATTTTCTCTCTCCCTCTCTTGCAGCTGAATTAGACATTTTTAGGGTGCAAGGGATCGATTGATCTTTGCCGTAACTACTTATTTTTTATGTGTTAATGTAGTTGATTAGATGAACTTCGTTGAAAGCTTACTTGAAAACACTACCTCTGGAAGAAGTTAGCTTGGTTGGTGGGGTGGCCAACAGTAGATA
Source organism: Rhododendron molle (assembly GCA_025413875.1). Lineage (NCBI taxonomy): Eukaryota > Viridiplantae > Streptophyta > Magnoliopsida > Ericales > Ericaceae > Rhododendron > Rhododendron molle. The sequence continues at coordinate 26,658,003 of CM046388.1, read as the reverse complement.
ATAATAGTAATTCATTTGAGTTGTGTTCAGAACTAGTTGTTTCGGGCAAACCTAGTAAATTACATGCTCCCTAACGCAGGTCTCAGCTCATCCTTAAGTATGAGCTGCCTTAACTTCAAGTCTAAAGAACACAAAAAATAAAAGTCCAAAAGAGCATCCTGCAATCTAACATCTGCATTGTAACAACTCTGATTTTTTGTTAGTAAAAAATTTCGTTAAATATTTGAATTTTCTTTTAATTACTTGGATTGCTTTAAAAATTTCTTTTAAATTCTAATAATCCGTCATAATTAGATTTGAGACTTTTAAAATTATATCTTTTCAACATCGGACAAGTCAAGTCCTTTTCCAAGGCAAATATATTTTCCTAGTGGATAAATAATATCTTTAAATTATATTTCCTTGGCTGGAAATCCTACTTGGCAAGTAGAATTAGATTCCAACTAGTCAGTTAATCAAACCAATTGGATTTCCAAATCTAGTTAAACCTCCCTAGCCATTGTTGAACCTTATGAACCCTCCTAATTCCTTGGTGAACCATTTCACGCAACTTTGAACCTTATGAACCTTTCCAACCCTAGACTAGACAATCATTTCACTTTATTGACCAGTCAACTCAAGGCTCTATTCTCATCATGACATCTTCCAAGAGTATCTTTTATCTTTATCCATTGGACGTTAAGTGCTAGGAAAATCTCTACCCATTGGATAAGACTGTTAGGGAAATGGTTAACCACTAGGTAATAAAACCAAGAATATCCAAGCTTGAAAGACTAGTCAAAAGCTATCATTAGACTTCATGATTTGACATATCAAGGCCATGCCTAATGTCATTACTCCTTTATCCTTTGGTCAATAAATGTTAGGGGAAATATTATCCCATGGTCAATAAGAGTTAGTCTTGCCAATGAATACTTGGCTTTGACAAGACAAGACATGGGAATCTTACAATCATTATGCTAGTCACTTTCCTAGAAAGTGCATTGTCCTTATCCCCAATGAAATGTCACTTTCAAAGGGATAATCCTTCCAAGAGTATTCCTTCTCATCATATTTCCTCCTTATCCAATGAGCAATAGTTGCTAGGGTAATTGTTGTCCTTTGAGTAATAGGAAGAGAGAGAGAGAGAGAGAGAGAGAGAGAGAGAGTGAGGTATGTGATTGTGTGTTGTGCACTCCAAGTCACTCATATAGCCCTTAAGCCTAAATGCTACATGCCAACCCATTTCTAGTCAAGTCTTATCACAACCTAGCCAATGATTTTACTCTTTCTTACAAGCAAACCCTTTCTAGGACAAGACAAGACCATACTCATCATTTACCTCTTTATCCATTGGACAAAGGTTGTTAGGGGAATTTTTATCCCTTGGACAATAGGAATAAGACTTGCCAATAAGTACATGGATTTGACAAGACTTGCCATCCTTACACAAGCTACCAAATAGCCCTTAAGCCTAAACCCTATTTGACAACCCATTTCTAGTCAATTTCTAGCATAGAATCCTAGCCTTTAATCATCCTAGAACTAGCCTTTGATTACCCTAGGATTTGAATATAAACCTAGACCTAAGAATGACCATACATGGAAGGCTATACCCTAGCCTAATCAAACCCTAACTTAGACTTGTAAGACTTGCCAACCTAGACCATAATTACCTAGATTCACCTAAGAACCTACTTGGTTAATAGCCCTAAGCCTAAAGATTTGGACAAGACAAGTCATGGAAGGCTATGGCATGATTCTTTGGACAACTCAATGGAGCAAATCCATGGGAGATTTGAAGAGAGGGGGGCCGGCCAAGAGAGGGAGGGAGAGAGCTCAAGCTTTGGCTATAAATAGCATCCCTCATTGCCATTTGAACTCACACCTTCAATCATTTGCTCCCACTTCTCTCTAGAAACCATTTTCGTTTTTCCAGACAGCTTACTGCCCTTCACAAATTCTCATTTTTCTCCTGCTTAAAGTAGTTTTTAGAACCAACTCCCTTCACAAAAGTTGTAGAGCACTTTGAGATCTTCAAGTTAGACCTAAGAACCACCCCAATCGGTCAAGAAATGACAAAGATATCGACGTCCAAAGTTCAGTAAGAAATCTCGGATTCCCAGTTCCAGACAGCTTACTGTCTCCTCATTTATCACCATTTTCCTCCTATCTAAAGTAGTTTCTAGGATCAACTTCCTTCACAAAAGTTGTAGAGCACTTCGAGAGCTTTGATTTCAACTGAAGAACGATTGTATTCGGCCAAATATTGACCGAGTTACTGCCATCCAAAATTTGGTCCAGATTTGCGAGTTTCACCGCCCGTAGAATTTTCCAATTAGCTTATTCAGCCCCAACTAGTTTCGGATCAAGTTAGAATGTCCTTACTCTCTAGTCCTAAGTATACTTACTTCTGTAAGTATATCTAAAGTTAGTATAATGCTTGTATGTCGAAATACATGTTAGTTAATAAACTTATCTTGCTAATGGAAGTACAACATGTTGAATAAACGATTTCCACGTCAATAAACATATGTTGTTTTGAATTTTTCACAAAGGAAGAAAGAACGAATTGGAAGTGTTCGTATTATTGTCTTGAGGATGATTATGAACATGTATGCATGTTTGCTAGCATTACTTGTTGTTGATAAAGCATAAGTGATATCCACTCCAAGGGCGTCCGTACATGTGGCGTTATGCTTTCAAGGGTGATTTGAGCAGGATAATTAATATAGAGTTGGATGATCTTGTTAGTTTAGATTACAATGAATGATTTATGTGTGAAAAGTCCCACCGCGGCGTCATTGCATGTAACGAGACACAGAAATTGAGAAGGTAGAAACATGGCACCTAGGGTGTTAAAGACAACGTGAGATTTTGAAACCGCAATGTGGCCGGACTTGCCCATTGTGTGGTGTGTGTGTGTGTGTAAAGGAATGATTTTCGGAAACCCAATGAGAACCCAGAGCGGCGGAATCATTGTGGGGATACTCGGGAATCCGGAGCGGCGGAACCGAGGAATGAGTTGTGGTTTGGTGTGTGTGTGTGTGCCAATGGGAACCATTATGAGGTTGTGTGCGTTCCCATGGGAACCCTGAGCGACGGAACCATGGTGAGGATACTCGGGAACCCAGAGCGGCGGAACCGAGGTATGGCTTGGTTATCCGTGGAGAGGAGCCAATGCAATTTTTGTGTGCCAATGGGAACCCGGAGCGACGGAACCATTGTGCGGATACTCGGGAACCCGGAGCGGCGGAACCGAGGTTGGGTGTGTTAAAAATGACTTTTGAAATGTTGATTTAGAAATGAAAAGTGAAATGGTGACACGGTCTACGATGAGTCGCGTAGGAGAAACTCAAATGACACGGACACTTACGCTAGTTAGTAATGAATGTGCATGTGTTAGTTTGGTTACCATCATGTATCATGGCTTATTGACCTACTATCTGTAAGTTATTGGTTAGTGGGTATGGGATTGTTCTGCTGAGCTTTCGTAACTCATGGTGTTACCTTTGGTGACCCTGACATATTATATCGGTGGCGACGCTGGTATAATGTGTCAGACCTTGTAGATGATCAAAGGGAGCTGTACACTTTGGAGGCTTTTGGAGCCGATGAGCTGGCTAGGATGGAGGAGCATGCGGAGCTGTAGTTAGGAACCTTAGGACCTTCCCTTGTGTAAATATTGGACTCCGGTGGGAGTTATGATGTAATAAAGAGCCAGATTTTCTTTTGATATTCAATAAATGTTTATTTAACGTACCCAAAAATCCGAGTCGTTACATGCATTTTGTAGAAGAGAAATTTGCAGAACCTTATAATGATCTCAAAAAAAAAAAAAGACCAGCAGCTTAAATTTTCATATATACTATCAAGATATTGCCCCTTTTTTAATTTTCGATGTTGTTTTTTCTATAATACGCTTGAGTTTTAGCCTCTCATAACAAGCCAAATACACCATAAAATGCAGCTCACTTACTCAAATCCGTAAACCCAGGCCTTTGCATCTCTTAACCCAACCAAATTAAGTTTACCACAATCACAATCAAGTAAGATACCCTCTTTTGGTACTTGGACCTCCTTACACATCACCAGCCTTCACTTTGAATGTATATCCATGTCTTTGCCCTAGTTAGGAACCTGTTGTAGATATGTATTGTGCACATGCTTACAATTTGCAGCACAAGAAATCTGGAGTGGGAGTTAACCTTTTAGGTTAAATCCAAGTTGGTGGGCTCCATTTTCAGAAGCTCTACTTCTCAATAGGATTGTGCTTCCATTATTCCTATAATTGAGGCAGTGGGTTTGGGCTATAAAAAAGCATATTTTACACATAAACATCCATGCTAATGACCCTTCTCTTTTCCAACAGTTGAGAAGTATTAAGGAGTTTCCAGCAATTGCAGCCCCCTTGTTTTTTTGACTTCTGCTTTCTTGTTCAATCAGTTCATATCTTTGTGTGAACGTACCAGTATACACCATGCATATTTATTGACAAAATTCGTGGCATCTTCCAGAATTCATTCAAAAGCGGATATAACCTATCCATTTGACAACGGTTAAACTTCTCAATGGATCTTTTGCTTTGGAAGCTAGTACTTCTCTTAGTTATGCTTGTTGTATTTGGGTTTTTTTTTAATTAAATATTGTTGACTTCGTACAGAATAGCGGGGGCTGTTTTTTGATTTCCTGCAATGACTATTTATCTATGAAGTTTTTTTTTTATGCCCAAAAAATTCTCTGTGACATGTTCAAAATTGACTGTAAATATCATTTATTCATTCCCCTCCTACTTTTGGGTTACCTTGTACTAGAGGTGTCAAATGGGTCAGGCTCATGGCATAGGCACAACACGTTTTTAAATGCGGCATGACATGGCATAAGCATGATTTTAGACTGGCACGATACGAAAGTGGGCCAGACACAACACGGCACGATCTTAGACGGGCATGGCACAAAAGTGGATCTGGCACAACACGATTCTAGATGGGCACGAAAGGGCATGGGATACCAAATGGAGTACTAATTTAAATACAAAAAATAGTAATAATTTCTTAGTATATATTGTAACATCTTACATTTATTTTTCGATAAATATTTACACTTTTTGGAGGTTTTTTTTTTTTTCTTCCCATGAAACTAGGTTGAACATGTGCATACATGGGCACAGCTAGTTGTGTAGTCAAGAATTTCACTTGGTGGGGGGCACCAATGAACACTTTATGGAGTACAAATTTCTTGTCTTTTTTTCCCTTGCAATATACCGGATGTTCAAACTATCTTATGCCACATCGATTAATTTCCAGGCCATGAAATCAATGGCCAACAAACTCTCCAGTGACATCAAGGTTTATAATTTGCTATCTTTTGAGTACTCACAATAAACAACAATAATGTAAAAAATTAAGTTAAAATGTAAAATTTGCTACCATGCTTATATAAAACAAATAATTTTAAAGGGTTTGCCTTGTAGTCAAGACTTTGAACTTAAGGGTTTGTTCATTCCTAAGGTTTCAGGTTCGAAATCTCTTAGGTGCTATCAATTTCTTTGGGGCTAAGTTATAGACAGCTTTGCTGCGACTTAATTGGGATCCCCGCAAATGGGCGGTGGGATGGGCCCCCAGAATTAGTCAAGGTGTGCAAAAACTGGTCCGAACACCTGAGTTATAGATAATGTGAAATTATTGGAAATAGCAGTGGGGGCACGTGCCCCCACTCGTCCCATGCTGCCTCCACCACTGAGCACGACACGGCACGACCCAATTAAATAAACCAGCCAACAAGGCACAACATGTTTAAAAAATGGCACGGCATGGCACGATAAAGTAAACGGGCCGGCACGGCACGAAGCACAATTGGCACGGAGCAAAATGGGAGTGAAGCACATCTCGTTTGACACCTCTACCATTTGACGCCTCTACCTTGTATATATTCTGATACACCATTGGTTGTTCAATTAACCCAATGTCAACTGACGTGCCAAGCAATGACATTCCGTATAACCTTGATGGGATTTCGAAATGAATCGAGCAATTTGTGATTAGGCTTGAGCTATTTGTGAACAGGCTTGAGATTGGATTTTAAAAACAATACACAAGCCAAGCTCAATCCTTAAAATTATAAGCTAGGTGCGGCCAAGCTCAAACGATGCAGAATCATTTTTTTCATAACTTTACTTGACTAGTTATGGTCTATTTATTCCTAACTAGGTGGTTTCACAAACTATTTTTATGCGTATCGGTCTTCCCCATATAGCCACCCCTCCTTTGCCATGAAGCCGAAGCCCATATTGCTTTTGATTCTATACTCGACCTATTGGCTTTTCTGATCTCAACTGATACAAAGCTGTTGGCAAATTTGCAATTGGGAGCGAACTTGCAGAGCGAAAGTGCTCAAGAGTTCATCCATAAATATGTTCAAACTCGAAACGGTATGGTAATGAAGATGTAATGCAAGGATTTGACGACTTCTATAAATAAAAGCCAAATAGGAGTGAAGGAAAACAATAGACCAAGCATTGCCGATTTTTTATCAACAGTATGCATGAAATGATGAAATTGTTATATAGGAATACAGTCAACGCTGGTACTCTCTAAACACCAATACAGAGAACATCACAACTTGAACCCAAATTTAAACTATCATGACACAAAATTCTACTTCCGCCTGATACGTGAAGCAAAGATGAAACTGAGATCCTAAAGATTTTGTATTATACAAAAGCGAAGCAAAAAACGGTATCATTCTTGTGCCTCCCGAAAAAGTAGAGATGGTGAGCCGTGGAAGCAATTGCCAAAACCCTAGTTTTACTTCAGTACACTGCAAAGTAGAAGCATTTTTCTGAGAACACGCAGTTACCTTGTCGCCACTTAGTTTATGAATACCAACAGACAGAAGTATGCACTTCTCTATTTGAACTTGCAATTTCAAAAACTGGTCTAATTGACAAAAGCGTTGACATGGGGACACCAACCGAGCCAAATATGCACTTTTCTATTTGAACTTACACTTCTAAAAAATGGTCTAATTTACAAGCTCATTGACATGGAGACACAACCCAAGCCAAGCTACAATGCTAATTTCAAGCGTTTAGAACAAGTAGTCACCGTGTATACCCATTTCTTCAAAATCCAAACATGGGTCTCTGTGTGTGTGTGTGTGTGTCGAGATTTATTTGGAAAAGTACTCATCTCGTACAAAACTGACTGAATCCCAGATGTGCTCGGATTTGCAATTTCAGGTCAATTAGCGAGAGAAGGAAGAATTCTATTTATTTTTTGTTTCTTATAGGCTATGGCGATTGAAATAGAAGAAAGGGCTTACTTGTATAAATATGCAGCAATTCCCAAGATTATACACAACAGGATGATATCAATGCAGAAGTTGCGACTGGACCTCAGCTGAAACATCACAATGTAGAAGTTAAAGGCAATCAGGAACCAAGTATATGCCTCCAAATGTTAATCTCTTCCACTCTGCATATATACCTTTGTCACCGTATCCTTGAGTCTCACATTAGTATTTTTAAGGTCTGAAGTTGCCCTGTCAACCTGGAATTGAGTGTAGACAAAAACATTTTAGAGCTAAAACTTCAATAAAGATTCCATGTTCAGCTTTTCTTAATAAACGAACAGAATATGGATTTCCATGACAGATTTTTCAAGAGATGCTACGTACACTACATACTTACACTACATCTTATGTGGGGCCCACTCTGGGTCCCACAAAACTATAAAAAAAGTATCCATAAATTTTAAAATATCATTTTATGAGGCCCTGTAAAAAATCAGCTCAAACGGATATCGGTAAGTATTATTTTCTGGATTTGTCACTTTCAATGCACCATTAAAAAAAAAGGAAAATTCTACTTCATTTTCTCCTTCAGCTTCTTCTGCCTCCAAAACTACTGGCCTGGAAGGGTATTGTGGCCCTTTTTCCCTCAACTAATGACATATCTCCTGTAGGTAGAAAGAGAATAAGCTGGTCAAAAGACAGAAGGACTAACCTTGTCATCTATTTCATCCATCAGTGGCACTTGCCTATCCAATTCCTGTCACAAGTGACAAAAATAAAAAATTGAGAGCCAACAAGATATGCAGAAGAATATTTGCTTCAATTGTACTTAGAAAGCAAACCTCATTCAAGTCATTAGCCATGTTTTTCAGTGTATCCAATCCTTCTGCTATGACATCCAACCCTTCATCCTGCATGAAGTGAGAACTATCCCAAACATGAGAATCTTCAATTTAAGAAATCTAGGAAAGATTCCAACCAATAGCACCCATTCAATTTCATCCACCATCACTTTTGTTCCTTTAGATTTTGTCTGCTCCAACCAATTCTAGAAGCTGACAAAGGAAACTTAATTTTCCAAACCAGTACAAATATGGATTCAAAGGCTCGCAAGGAAAACAAGATCGCGCAGGGATATTAAACTGGAACCTTTCGTTCAAGTTAAAAAAAAGCAAAATCGTCACTAGTTTGAAAGTCAGATTGCCCCCAGAAGAAAAAGAAGTAAATGCATTTAGCACGGTAGTTGTGAAACATACTGTCCATGCATGACACACTGGAAAAGAAGCATCTCATTCAGAGTTGGTTCGCACAAAGGGAAGACAGGATCTGCCACAGAGCTAAGTAAAACACACACTTGCTGACTTGAATGTGTGAGGTGATAACTTTTGTGAAGGCCCCAAAACACACTAACATTTTGATTGGAAAAAAGGTTATTCGGTCTCATAAAATATATATTAAGGCAAAGAACATCATTAAGGCCTCTCCATGGAAATAGATATGCAGACGCGAAGTAACAGAAGGCTAATAAAGAGAGAAAGCAACAACATAGCTCAAGTAGAGTGTAAAAACACCTGCCTGTCTCATTTTCCTCATTTCATACTCCTGCCTAAAATTGTTTGATTCCTCAGTTTGTTGAAAGTACTCGTTGTCAAATCTTCTATCTGATATAATCTCCAAACGATGTTACAAATAACAAATATAGTGCCAGGCACTACTCTTGAATCAACATTCAACACATTCATAGCTCACCCGAAGTTGTGTCGAATCTAATTCCTGTGGTTGAGGCAGAAGCTGCCCAGCCCCCAGTTTGTTGAGATCCATTACTAGTAGTGGATCCATCAGGTATAGCTTCAATCCTCTCTTTCAGCACAGAAACTAAATCAGTTCGAGCCTCCAGTTCCTCCCTTGAAAGCCCTTTGACCTGAAACAACAATCACTATAACTGCAAATGGGCATATCTAAGGGACATAGGGTCCTCTGTCCCTGTCCTTTTCCCCTAACCTCTTGCCCTTCAATTGACGAGATGGCATTACACAGCGCATGAGGCAAATGATAAGAAAGGCAGGGGGTAGGGGCCAACGGATGCATGCCTGGGGAAGTAAATTAATGCAAATAAGTACATTAAATCACCCAATGACCATATAGGCAATTAGACAAGTATTAATTCAAAATTTGAAAACTTTTCAAGAAGCTTCGAAATGATTGAGCTCAAAATTTTGAAAGAGAAGAAGCTTTCAGAATTTCACCACAACTACAGGAGGCATGATCGTTCAAAAAACAAAAATAGTGCGATGATTTTTGCGACAAGATTTCAGAATTTCAAGGCTTTTTTTGTGAGCTTAAACCCTAAACCCCCCAGCTTACGGTGCGGGAGTCCACTTTCCGGATCAAATTTCGATGATCCGAGCCGTTCAATGTGTTCAGAAAGTGATTTTAAAGGTACCCGCGAGAAATCAGCAAAAAAAAAAGGACCGGGAAGGGCTTGATTTGAGCAGTTTTTACTGAACCGCTCAATAAAATACAAACAAAAAAACACCCCAAATCTCAACTCATAGTTCTCGATCAAATTTTTATGATCCGAACCGTTCAATGTGTGCAGAACGTGATTTTAAGGGTACCCGCGAGAAATCGGCAAAAAAAAAATACTGAAAAGTGCTTGTTTTGAGCAGTTTTTAGTTGAACCGTTTATTAAATATAAGATACACCAGGGAAGTAGTTGCGAAGACCATTTGGTAATGCCTGAAAAGAGGAATGGAACAACAAACTTATATTATGTGATATGCTGTGCATACTCTATAAGGAGGAACATAAGAACTTCAAGGAAACAGATCGCAAATGTAACGCCCCGAATTTTGGGTACGTTAAATAAACATTTTTATTGAATAAATTAAGGAGAGTCGAGCTCATTATTACAACAAAAGTCTCACAAAATACTTTTATTCAAAAGAGGGGATAATCTAAGGTTAACTACTGCTCCGCCTCTTCCTCCATCCTTGCAAGCTCCTCGGCTCCAAAGGCCTCCAAGGTGTACTGTTCCTGCTGCTCATCTATGAAATCTGACACATTATACCAGCGTCGCCCCCAGTATAATATGTCAGGGTCACCAAAAAGGTAACACCGTGAGCTACAGAAGCTCAATAGAATAATCCAACCCGCTAACCCATAACTTACAACAAAGAGTCATATAAATAATTACACATACTCATTGAACAACATAATTAACAATGATACATCCGCATTCACTATCTTACTTACGTTGGTGTCATGCCTTTCTTGGTTTTTTTGCTGATTTCTCACGAGTACCCTTAAAATCACGTTCTGAACACATTGAGCGGCTCGGATCATCGAAATTCGATCGGCAAACCAAGTTCTCAAAACTGCTGGTTCAAAATAAAAAAAGGTTCTCAACACAGTTGACACATATATATATATATATATATATATATATATATATAGGTGACGGATCAAGTGAGGGATTAAAATGAGGGACTAAAATGCGGGACTCTCATTTCCCGATCAAATTTTGAAAATCCGAACCGTTCAATGTGGGCAGAACGTGATTTTAAGGATTCTCGCGAGAAATTAGCAAAAAATGACCAGGAAGGGCTTCATCCGAGCAGTTTTTTCTGAACCGTTCAGAAAAAACTGCCTGGATGAAGCCCTTCCGGTCATTTTTTTTGATTTAGGAGGACTTTAAAATCACGCTCGATCACTTTGAGCTGCTTCTGATCATCGAATTCAATCGGAAGGGGAGTCCCGCATTTTAACAAAATGAGGGATCCCTCACCGGAACCGGATTCTATATATATATATATATATATATATATATATATGTATATATATATATCCCCATGTTCTCAAACCCCATCTCTTTATCGTCTAGGAGATAGAAAAACTAAAAGCTCCACTAAACTAAAGCCTGATACAAAATCATTCCATAATAAATTCCATATTTTCACCTTGTTCAAAAGGAACCCAAAAACAGGACTTGAAATGCAAAATCAACTCTATTCTTCACTTCTCTTCTAATCTCTCGGCAACCATACATATATAACAACTAAAGTAATTAAGCATAATTTGTCACTGCATACAGAAACGCATATGTAGCCAAAACAGTCGAAAAATGACCTTTTTATGAGCTAGTCGCTGCAATTTGGGAACTTCCTCCAGCAGACGGGCCTTGATCCGTCTAATCTCGGCGTTTATAGCCACGGCCATCGCCCTATTTTTCGCCGTCGCCGCAGACTCTGATTTCTGCGCATATAACCACGTAATTGAACGAGAAAATAGAAAAACACCTAAACCTAGAAAGAAAAAACACTTAGAGAGAGAGAGAGAGAGAGAAGGGAGGACCTGGAGGGCTTGATCGAGGTTGGACTCGAAGGCGGCGTAGAGACGAGCGAAAGCATCGTCGCCGTAGACGTTGACTTCCTTGTGCTTGTCGACATCGTAATTTTCGTATTTCTGGCATATGGCATCCACTCGCGTTATCAAATCGATCACGCTCATCTTCTCCTCTCTCTCTCTCTGTACGTATTTCTGTATGTAACAGTATATATTTACTAGCGTATACTGTGAGTTTGGTGTAGTTTTTCCAGTTACTAAAAAGTGATTGCCGTCTAGTGGCGAACCACGGGGACGGAGGGGACGAGGAAGTTTCTTTTTATTCCGTTATTTAAGAGTGGGTTCCAGAAAACAAAAAAGAGCTTCTTTTTTGTTGAATAAGAAGTGGCATTCCTGAAAAATAAGAAGGCTTGGAAGAATTAATATTGGTTCCTTGAAGGCCGGCGGACATTCGAGCCGTCCAAAAATTCTAAAAAAAAAAACCAAGGGGGCCTACGCGGGAATCAATGGCATCCGAGGTGTATAGGATACTTGATCCGAGCACCCATTTTTCATGTACATATGATATTTAATAAGTACACGGAAAAAAGGTGCTCGGATCAAGCATCCTACACACCTCGGATGCCATTAATTCCCGCGTAGGCCCCCTTGTTTTTTTTTTTAGAATTTTTGGACGGCTCGGATCGGCCGTCCGGTGGCCGGAGATGGACCGGCCGGCCGCCGGTACGATTTTCGTCCGTCGGCGCCAATTATATAGGTTCCAGTCTTATTTTTTGCATAGGTAACTTCAACCTCAAAAATCATGTGTTTACGCAAATAATTTTTATATCACTATGGATCTTGTTTGATAGATCTCATTGAGATCTTTAATACAGTGCAAAAAAATAAATTTTTTTTTTTCTTTTATGGTATATTTGAGTTTGAAAATGTGAAAAAAACTTTTTGTTTGGGAAAAATAAGAAGGTGGAATAAGAAGTTTAAGAAATAAGTACTTATTTTTTAAGAAGATTTCCGGAACGGACCCTAACTATAGTTTGTTTTATCTGGAGGAAGATTCACGCCGCCCTGTCCCGTCTGAACCGTTGTCTATTGAGAGTGACCGTTTCATTTTTTGGGTGAGTCCACCCTATTGTTGAAAGGCCGAGTCCCGTGTTATTTGTAACTATAAAATTTTTATACTTAACTTATTTTAAAATAAAATAAATTACTTTCAGACAAAAATATACTTAATAAATTTGACAAAAATACCCCCAATAAAATGACGTCGTTTTGGGTCTAATTTTGGTAACAAAAGCATTATCCCTCTCCAAAACATTCCCACACCATAAAATTATCTTCTTCCCCAAATCATTCACACCACCACCGCCAAACCCAAACCCTAGCTACAGCCCCTCCACCACTCATTTCCGGCGACGCCCCTCTCCGGTGAACCTCATCAGCGGTGAGACTCATCTATAGCGAGACCCATCTCCTGCAAACCCCATATCTATTAAGGACAAAATCCAATAAATAAAAGCCCCAACCAACTCCGGCGAGACCCATCTGTCGAATCTGAACTTTTGTTTTTTGTTTTTCGTAAACTCTCATTGTTCAGTGCCTCAAACCCATGTAACTTCTCTCTAATTTCTTGTCTTTTTGTTTGGAAAAACGACCAAGAAGAAAGGAAAAAAGGATCTTCTTCCATAGTTCATTTCTGGAGGTTTTGTTCAATTTATTCGTTTCCACGTAACTATTTGCCAAAATATATGTTTTCTCAAACTATTTTTAAAAATAGTTCAAAACTCATATTCCATGTGCGTCACGCATATTGAATGTGCGTTATCCACGCTGGCATATGCAAACTGGGCCAGCTGGATGCCCAGCGTGTATTATTACATATGCGTCATGCATATCCAATATGCGTAATGCATATTGAATGTGTGTGATGCGTTATATATATATATATATAGGACGGTTCAATGAACAACAAAAAAAATACCTAAAAAAACACCCCAAATCTCAATCTCATAGTTCTCGATCAAAATTTTAAGATCCGAACCATTCAATGTGTTCAGAATGTGATTTTAAGGGTGCGCGCAAGAAACTAGCAAAAATTATGACCGGAAAGTGCTCGTTTTGAGCAGTTTTTAATTGAATCGTTCATTAAATCTAAGATAAAAACTACTCAGATCAAGCCTTTCCCGGTCTTTTTTTTTGGTTGATTTCTATCGAGTACCCTTAAAATCACGTTTTAATCACATTGAGCGGCTTGGATCATCAAAATTTGATCCGGAACTATGAGGTGTTTTTTTGGGTGTCCCTTGAACCGCCCCGATATATATATATATGTACATACCATATCAACAGTCATTGAAGTAATGAAATGGATCGATGATTTCGTTCAGGAAAAAAACAAGAAAATGGAGGGAGTTTGTCTTGCCCTCGGTTTTCAACATAAATAAATAATTTATTTTCAATAAAAGTACCTCGCATATCATAGATAATACCCAAAAGAGTGTTCCACCTGTTTAATTTTACAAACAAGCCCCCAAGTTTAGAGAATTAAAACCTTGGCACCACGGCCAAAATTAATTTAACTACAAGTACGAACATGTCTGGAATATTACAAACTTTAGTCAAATGGGTGATTTAAGAACAATTAGTTACAAAACTATCTTTAACAAAAGAAAATCTATTACAAAGATGAGTAGATAACCAATGAAGTTAGCTTTCAAAAGTCTTTCACTTCAAGCACGCAATGTATGCAAGCTACTATCCAGCATTTGAACCTAAAAAGAAGGATTAGGTTGAGGTATACTAGCCCAGTAGAGAATTCTATATTCAAGCTATATGTAAATGCAATAAAACATGCAGTAAGAGTGAATGGATTTCAATGAACAACTTGAGATAGGATGGAAAGAACTGATGGACTACGACTAATGGAATCTATACGCCTTATAGCTAATCCTAACCATTCATACATCAAGTCCAAAGTAGCATTACACACTCAGCAATCTAAATAGCCTACGACAATTTCTCAAACCACTTTAAGATTTCTCAAAAGAATGTCACAACTAATCTCCTCTTCTCTTACCATTCACCATCAAACCTCTGTCATAAAAATAAACATTCCTTTTCGGTTTACCAAAATATTTTTGAGAAAACTCTCAACCTCAATGGTCAAGCTCCGTTGATTCGAGCTTGAATACCGGTTAGACAACAAACTCATGATAATCCGAGAGATTTTGGAATAACCAATCATAATCTTACTGAGGACGAACACAAAATAGTGAGACAGAACTTTAGTAACCCAACTCTTACGAGGCTGAAAATTCGTCCAATACCAGACTTGAGCAAAACTTCTAACAAATTGAGGCTAAGCATTATAGAACGAACCACCGTATACCTCCAAAGTTGAGGAACCATGATAGATTTAAATGATACCGAGGATAGCTATGACGAATGAATTTGAATCAAACAGTATTAACAAATAGATATCAATAAACGTATCACCATAAGATTTGATTCGAATTTCGACATGAGAATTTGAGTAGGGTATCAATTTTCAACAAATTGGCTAGTAACTATAATATTGATAGCCAAATCAACCGGATAGGTCTAGGCAAGCATACGAATACAAAACGAAAACAAGTTCAAATCATGTGACTTCATAGCTTAGAAGTTAGAATAAATGGTGGCACCAAAGCATGCAACAATAGCAACAAGTTCGAATTTTTAACGGTACCTAAGAAGTTGCTGCCAACATTTGTTGCTCCTGTTGCCAAAAATATGCTGCTGCAAATCTAAACAGATAAGAGAAAAGAAAAATTTTAGAAGGGATTTATGGTGTATGATATAATCTAAAAACCTAGGGGTCTGTAAAAAATTTAGAAGGGATTTATGTTGTCTAATAGGGGACACGTATTTGGCATGCGTGTCGGATATGTGTCTGCTACATACTGCACGAGGGTGAATACTCCCTAGCTTTGGTGAATTTAGATCCCGTGTAAGTTAATTCTAGGTAAAATCGGGCAGACTTTCCTTTGTATGTTAGGCTATCCCGATGTCTAAGCGTCTCAAAGAAATAGCAAAAACAACAAAAAATCCATCCAATGTCCACACCAATCCTTTTGCCATCCTAATTACCATTACAATTATAAAAATTTCTCAATAAAAACCCACGCCGGGTTGTGTTCATCTTACTAATCGATTATGCAAAACAAATAAAGCACAAAATTAAAAACAAACGTACCTGTATCTCAACCTCTGGCTCTACCCCTACCCCTTTCCTTAGCCTTACCTCTACCCCTTGTAGCATCACCAACCTTCTTGTGGTTAGTGTCTCCATGGTTCTTGTGAAGATGTCCTCTAGTACCACAACGAGGAGGCCTAGAGACACGCGTAGTCCTACGCGGCCCATCTGGGGTAACATGACCTCCACCTTCCATGTCAACTTCCTCCTCCTCCTCCTCCCCTCCCCCCTCCTCCTCTGGTGTCTCCTCGGACTGAATTATTGTCTTTGTGAGCCGTGTGACTTGGTGAAATAAGGAAAAATATACCTTCAGGGCTTGGATTGTTGCTTATTTGCTACTCGTTCTCTAACCTCAAGAAAATCCCATTTTAAAGATGTAGGGTGGCCCTCGGTTCAATTGCAAAAGAAAAAGATGCGTTTGTTTTGTCAAAAATAACTTTTTCCATAACACATTGAGGGTAAAATGGGCACACATTTCAATATATAAAACATCTTTGAGTGAAACCAATTAGGTTAGAAAGAGGACTCGACAAGCTTTCCAATACTTTGAACCGCGCCCAAATTCAAGTTCGAGAGTGTCGGGGCGCCCCCGCGAAGTTTGGTGTGCTGTGCTGTTACACGAAACCGCGTGGCACTTCAAAACACCACGCAACATTTCAAAACGCAGCACATCATTTCAGAAAATTCAAGAAAAATCACTCCACCACACGGCCTTAAGAGGAGCGCCTTACAGATTCCCATGCACGCAGCAAATTGGCCAGAGCACATTTTGCACATTTTTTTTCCTTTGGGTGCACTCCAAACATATTTTTGCCTATAAATACACCCCTCCTCTTAGAGAAAAAGACCCCCCCCTTTGATTCTCTCTCTACAACCCCCTTACGCCCCATCACTAAATACATCTCTTTCTCTCTCTACATCAACCCACAAGATGGGCTATTACAAAATCATTCTTAAACTGATTTTTCCTCTTTCTCTTTCTACACTCATTTGTTCACAAGTCTCTCAGAACTCAATCCAAATCAACTTCCACTCTCCATCTTCTAGGGGTGTACACGGTCCGGATTGGTCCGGTTCTCTAGGAAACCAGTAACTGGACCATTTCAAACGGTTCTAGAAATTGGAAATCAGAACCTAACCAATATATGTATAGAACCTAACCAGAACCAAACCGCAAGACCGGTCCAGTTTTGGTTCGGTTCCGGTTCTATCCATAAGCATCCAAACACGAATTCACAAAATATGAACTCAAAAATTAAAGAAATAGAAAAATAATCTGCTGGAATAGGAAAGGAAGGAATAAAATAAAAGCTTTCCTAACAAATGAGATTTCATTTCTAAATAAATTAAGTTTAGCAAGGAAAAGATTAACCTACCAAATTCAAATACATATTTAATTACACACACGTATGTATTTCTATATTTATCTTAGTTTTAAATGGTCCGGTTCGGTTCTAACCACGGTTCATTAATTGAGAACCAGTAACCGAACCAAAATTAACTGTTCTTATTTTTTTGGAACCATAACCTGACCGTAAAACCGCAGAACCGGACTAAATAGGACGGTTCGGTCCGGATCGGTCCGGTTTTACGGTTCGGACGGTTTTCTTGGACACTCCTACCATCTTCAAGCACATCCAAGCTTTGATCAAAAGGTATAAAATAAATTCCTTGGGCTAAACCACATTTAGCTTTGTGGGGAGCTGACCGAGGCCCTTCTCGATCTTTTTTTACCGAGTTTGGGTCTCAAACGAGCTTCAAAGCAGAAAACAATCAAAAACCAGAAAACTTTGTTGGACTCGGTAAACCGTACGGTGCTTTAAAACACCACACGGTTTATTGAGGACTGTCGTGCAGTATTTTAGCCTCGGTTTCTAGGTTCATTAATACTCGTGAGATCTGAGGAGTCTTCAGACGTTTTTCAGAATAACTTTTATGTTAAGAGCTATCTTTGCGTTTCGGGAAGCTCTGTTAAAAATCCCAAAATAGTTTTTAGCATATTGCTATGAGATAAAAAATGCCTTAAAAAATTAGACAAAGGAGCATAAACTGAATTTTTTTTTTTATAGTTAAGGGTTCATTTATCTCATACAAAGAAACAAAGTTATTTTGAAAGATTGAGAAGGAAAATACCGCACGGCATCATTGGTATGCGGCACGACATAATATTTAAACGTGCGGCATCTTAACATACTGCACGACATTTTGTTTACAGTAGCGGTCTCCTATTTCTTTTGTTTTTTTTTTTTTGGAAAAAATTCAAAATACCCCCCAACCTTTAGACCAAAATTCAATTAGGCTCCCAACCTTTTAAAAACTTCAATTTTACTTCCAACGTTATCTTCCGTTAATCAAAACGCCCCCTTCCGTCCAAATGACTAACAGATTCCGTTAAAGGTTTCATTAAATATCATCCCAATCGAATTTTGATGATCCGAGCCACTCAATGTGTTCAAAACGTGATTTTAAGGGTACCCACGTGAAATTAGCCAAAAAAATGATCGGGAAGGGCTTCATCTGAACAGTTTTTTATTCATAGTTCAATAAAAAAACTGTTCAGATGAAGCCCTTTCCGATCATTTTTTTTGCTAATTTTTCGCGGGTACCCTTAAAATCACGTTTTGAACACATTGAGCGGCTTGGATCATCGAAATTCAATTAGAAAAAGGGAGGTGTAAACCGAAGCAAAATCCGGACGTTCGGACTTGAACAAAATCCGGATCAATCAGCACCTCCTCTTTCCCAATCGAATTTTGATGATCCGATCCGCTCAATGTGTTCAAAACATGATTTTAAGGGTACCCGCTAGAAATCGGCAAAAAAAAAAGATCCGGAAGGGCTTCATCTGAACAATTTTTTATTGAAATAGTTCAATAAAAAATTATTTCAATAAAAAATTGTTCAGATGAAAACCTTCCCGATCATTTTTTTTGCTAATTTCACATTGGTATCCTTAAAATCACGTTTTGAACACATTGAGCGGATCGGATCATCAAAATTCGATCGGGACGCTATTTAACGGAGCCTTTAACGGAATTCGTTAGTCATTTGGACGGAAGGGGGCGTTTTGATTAACGGAAGATAACGTTGGGAGTAAAATTGAAGTTTTTAAAAGGTTGGGAGCTTAATTGAATTTTGGTCTAAAGGTTGGGGGGTATTTTGAATTTTTCCCTTTTTTTTGGCTCAGTTTCATTCTTGTACATTATTCATCCATTTCATACTGTACAGTTCACACCACAAGCATGTTGATGTGTTATATTTGATTCCGTATCCCTTTCCCATACACGTTTTAATCAAAGTTAAGTTTTCGAATGATATTAAATCCCCCATTAAGAATGTTTAGTAGAGACCGGTCTTTACTGGGCGAGCATGTCGATGTGTTATATTTGATTCCGTATCCCTTTCCCATACACGTTTTAATCAAAGTTAAGTTTTCGAATGATATTAAATCCCCCATTAAAAATGTTTAGTAGAGACCGGTCCTTACTGGGCGAGCGGGGTGCTTTTTTCAACATAATCTTCCCCGTTCGTAATATGGCTCCTAGATCCAAAATTTCAAGGTTTTCACTAGATCAAAAGCCTTTTCTCTCTCAAACAAACTCTCTGTTTCTCATATTATCCATCTCAAAAATCTGGGTTGTGACTCTTCGAGGGAGCGCCGGCAGCGGTGGATTTAAGAAGGGACGAGTGGGGGCACATGGCCCCACTGCTGCAAAATTCCGGAACTTTTTTTTTTTTTAAATTTTGACTTTAAAAATATATTTGCTCCTCAGTTCCACCTTTTTGCCCTCTTTCCAATTTCCACCGACCCATGTCTCTTTCTCTTTCTTTCCAAAACCGACTGAAATCGCCAGCGAGAGCGGAGAACCAGAGAGGCAAAGAGCCGATCGCCGGAGATCGTTGAACAGTTAGGTACTTTTCTTTCCTTGTTTTGTTTCTCCTCCCTTTACAAGAAAAACTAGGGTTGTTTCTCCTTTCTTTTCTGTGAATCTATGTTCGTATACAGTTAATCTGTGTTCGTCTGAATCGTATTTTGATGATGATTCATCTGCTTGACTGATTCGTGGTCTCGTGGGGAAGGATTTGTGGTCTCGTGGGGAAGAAAACAAGGGACCTAGGGCTAGGGAGGCGAATCTGACAAATGATAATATACATATGCCTATAGAATAATATAAAACAAGGGGAATAAAATAAGTCTACACTACTTAGTAAACAAAATAATCAATAATGCCCACTACCATAAAAATGACCACCTCTATTTTTTTCCAGATGTGTTATATACTATTTTTTGTGTGTACAGATATGGAGAGATACTATAAAACGAAGCCTAAAATTGATGAAATCCGCGATTCTCAAAAACAAGATGAGAGTTCTCCTCTTTCCAAACGAAGTCGTGTGGATTTCAATTTGACAGAACTTCCCACGGATCCAAGGCTACGTCTTTCGATTATGGATTGCAATCCAAATGATTGAGACCAAAAACAAGATGAGAGTTCTCCTCTTTCCAAACGAAGTCGTGTGGAACTCAATTTGACAGAACTTCCCGTAGATCTAGGGCTACGGCCTTCGATTATGGATTGCAATCCAAATGATCAAGACCAAATCCGTAGGGCATATCTACAGAAAGGTCCTTGCCAGCCTCATAACCACAACTTTTCGAACAAAGCATTTGGGAAAACGATGCGGCGTTTTATTCCGGCTTGGTTTAAAGAATTTCCTGATTGGTTAGAATGTAGCATTACAAAAGATGCCGCTTTTTATCTTTATTACTATCTTTTCAAGCTGGATATTGGCGATCAAGTGGGAGGTGAATCTTTTATTGGTAATGGCTTTTCAAATACGTAGACTGTGTACTCATGTGGGGGGCCATAACAGTGCACATACTCAAGCTTGGAGAAAATGTGAAGATTTGTTAAACCAAAAGCAACATATTGAGACTATAGTTTTGAAGCAATCAGAACAAGCTCGGATTGATTATCGAACCTGGTTGAATGCATCAATTGATTGTGCTCGATTTCTTTTAAATCAAGGATTTGCATTTCATAGACATGACGAGTCTGAATTTTCACGTAATCATGGTAATTTTCTTGAACTTTTAAAGTGGCATGCTCAACGTAATCAGGATGTTAAAGCTGTTGTCTTGGCCAATGCTCCACAAAATAATAAGTTGACTTCTCCTGAGATCCAAAAAGACATTGTGTGTGTGGCTACACGTGAAGCTGTTAATGTGATTGTTAGAGATGTTGGTGATGCACTGTTTGCTATTTTGGTTGATGAAGCCCATGACAATTCAATCAAGGAGCAAATGGCACTTGCAATTCGATATGTGGATAAGAAGGGTCATGTGATTGAGCGCTTTTTTGGTGTTGAACATGTTCCTAATACTAGTGCTATGTCGCTCAAGAAAGCTATGGATAATTTATTTTGTAAACTTGGATTGAGTATTGGAAGATTGAGGGGGCAAGGTTATGATGGTGCTAGCAATATGCAAGGTGAAATAAATGGTCTCAAAGCACTCATACTAAAAGAGAATTCTTCTGCATATTATGTTCATTGTTTTGCACAACAATTACAATTAACTCTTGTAGCTGTGGCAAAGAGAGATGACCGTATTGGATATCTCTTTGAGTCAGTCTATAAAATTGGGACCGTTGTTGGAGCATCATGCAAGCGGCGAGACATTCTTAGGGAAAATGAAGTGGAAAGAGTTGTTAAAACGCTTAATCTTGGGGAGATTGAAAGTGGGTGAGGGTTGAACCAAGAAACTAGACTCAAGCGGCCTGGGGATACACGTTGGAGCTCTCATTATAGTTCTTTGGTTAGGTTAATGGGTATGTTCGCGTCGGTGAGTGGTGTGCTTGAAATAGTTGAGGAGGATGGTACATACTTAGCACAAAGATTAGAAGCAACTTCTTTGTTGGAGTCAATGCAATCCTTTGAATTTATCTTGTATCTTCATTTGATGAGAACGATATTGGGAATTACAAATGACTTATCGCAAGCATTCCAAAGGAAAGATCAAGATATTGTTAATGCCATGGCTCTACTTCAATTGTCGAAGGGGCGGCTCCAAACAATGAGGGAGAGTGGGTGGATCACTCTATTGAATGTTACATCATCTTTTTGTGAAAAACATGAAATAGCTGTTCCCAATATGGATGATTTGTTTGTACCACGTGGGGGGAGATGCGCAAAGCTCATAAGGTGGCAAACTTGCATCATTTCCACTTTGAGATATTCAACTCTGTTATTGATATGCAAGTTATTGAACTTGATGCTCGTTTCCCTGAATCGACAACGGATTTGCTTCTATATGTGGCATGTCTGAATCCATCTAACTTGTTCTCTTCTTTTGACAAGAAAAAATTGATCCATATGGCTGAATTGTATCCGCAAGATTTTTCCTCTATGGACCTCATGATACTCGATGATCAACTTGATAATTACATTGTTGATGTGCGCACTACCATTGAGTTTTCAAGCTTGCATGGAATTAGTGATCTTGCACAGAAAATGGTGGAGATTGGAAGACACCGAGCTTATCCATTGGTCTATTTGCTTATAGTTTTGGCTTTAACTTTACCTGTTGCGACTGCTACAATTGAGAGGGCATTTTCGGCTATGAATTATGTGAAGAATCAATGGCGCAACCGAATGGGTGATGAATGGACAAGTGATAGCATGGTTGCATATATAGAGGGGAAAATTACCGGCAGGCTGTGTGGACCGGACTTAATTACCACTTTCATGGTGTCAAGTCTCCAAATTACCAAGACATGGCATTTGCAAACAATATCACCAATACATGGTATGGGGTAATAAACATGATGAGGCTGGACAAATTTGCCCTTTGTTAAGACGACACCGTTCAATCTACCAATCCCTTTCCTTTTTCCTTCTCATTCCCCACAGACGAACCACATCCTCCCCTCTCTAGGGTTTCGCTCCTGCCGTTCTCTCCTTTGTGCTCCCCACACTCTGAAGACTGCTGCCTACTCCTTCCTTCGAGAGCCAACCTTGTTCCCCAACTCCCTCCTTCGCATCTGTTTGAATCTTCTACCCCGGAGACGCTGCCTTCAATCGTCCACGCTTCCAACATTGCCATCCCCAGTTCATCAGGTTAGTTGAATCGATTCCCCTTCCTGGTATGCATAGCACACACTCTCTCTCGCTCTCTCTCATCAGACCAAGTCAGTTCGTTCGTGCTCTCTCGATCTCGTACGGAACTGCAACGAAAAGGAACGAAAACCCTAGGTCCCGTACTTTATCAAATACTGTATATCACATGTATCGACAATTGAAGCACATTTTTGGCGTTTTTGTTTTTATATGTAGTTATTGGAATTTACCCCTTTGTGTTGATGTTCTTGCCATGTGTAATTTAGTTGTTTAATCGACTGTCAGGGTTTGTTACTTGATGAATTTTGGGCGTTTTTCCGTTGGTGCGATTGAATCACACACACATATATAGGCTAAAGAACACACCTCATTTGAAGAACACACCTCAATCGTGTTGTTTGAAGTTATCCGGACAATTATCGCGTCCTCCATTAACCGGAAACCTTTCCATCTTTGAAAGGTAATTTTAGTACCTAGTTTAGCTACCAATTACCATTTACTATATTTGGGTACACCTCTGGTTTCCACCTCAAAAAATTTGTTTCTCAGAATAATTCCTAGCAGTGACTTGTGAACTTCTCAGTGTGCGTATGGTAGGTGAAGGGCAATAGCTTAGTCTCATAGAGTCACCTAGTGCAAGAATAAAGGTAGGCATATTTTGGTCATGGAGAGTACAGTTCCGGTAATATATTTGAAGCATGCTTGACTTTAGTTCTTGGCAGGAACAATTTTTTTCCCCTCTTCTGTCAGAATCATAACACTCCATTAAATCCTTTTCTGCAAGAGGACTTGTTTGGATATCTACAGAATGAATCATGGGTCTGTACTTCGTGGGACTATATTTGTAGTGCTTTCTTGTTCAGCCGCCTCAACAAAAATAACTATATACAGGGTCTGCACTTAGTGGTCCACTGTATATGACATGCATTAGTATAGTGTCTTGTTTTTGCGTATCAAATCTCAGTCAATCTCATCTATCTAAGTGGTCTTAGTGTCTCTCGGGGGGAGATTTCTAAAAACAATGTGGTTAACGTAATGGGGAAATTTTAGTACACGTACGGATTTCCAATTATAAGGTTGTTTTCAATCAATGTTCTTTCTTTCTTTTTTTCGAATTCAATCAATGTTCTTAATACCCTCTAGGTTTGACAAGTGTAAAAACTTGTGATTCTTTCAGATATTGTTTTGGCTCTCATATCTGACAAAGTCTACTGGATTCTGTAGGGCTTTGATGTCCAGCAAACAAGAAGTTTACTAGTGAGAGGGGGAAATAATCAGCTAGAATTTGTGCACTTGTAAAATCGTAACTTTGAACTTTAGATAAATGACACATTGACACCTAGTAGGTAGGCTCAATCGGGAACAAGTCACTACAACAAATATAGGTTTTAATAGCATAACTTAATAGCGTTTTTTTATATATGCTATTATAAGGGTGGCAATAATAGCGTTGCTGCTACTGTATGAGACGGAGAAAAGCGGGAGTCAAACAATAGCGTTTCATTAATTGGATTATAGCGTTCCACCCAATTTAGGGCGAGAATCTCTCTCCACTTGCCGCCTAAAAACCACACGCGAACTCAAAATTTCCACCGAATCCTTGGGCGCAGAGATTTCACTCTCGTTTCTTGCAAATTGGTTTCGGTTTGTGCTGGATAGAACAAGCGTTCAGTCGTGAGTTCAATCGTGAGTTCTTTCATGAGCAAGGGTTTTAATCGTGAGTTCTTTCATGAGCAAGGGTTTCAATCGTGAGTTCTTCCATGATTTGTTCTTTCTCCTCTCTTGTTATGCGATTTAGCTAATACTCGGTTTAATGTACAAAACCCTTTTTGTGCTCGATCCCTCCTTCCTCCGCAGAAAGAAGCAAATCACCATGACTGATTGCGCCAGTTGAAGCAAAAAGCCATCCAGCGGAGAAGCCCTAGCCAGGTTCCCTTCGATTTTTTCCTTGATTTTTGCCCAAATACAGGCTAGGGGTTTAATATTCTCTCATTGGCTAATCAAAGGTTATGAATTTTTAATTTTGCTCAGCCGTCAAAGGTTATGATCTATAGCGGTTTGCACAAATTATGCTCTTAAACTATGTGGTTTACTTAAATCTGGTTTTTTATTTTCGTTCTAATAAGAATATGAGGCTTTTCATTTGCTTCGATTTGGAAAGAGAGAATACAATGTGTATGGGGCTTCACTATTTGCCCAGAAAGCACGAGAAGATTATTGTGGGTTCTATATTTTCCCTGAAAAAGAGAAGTCGAGGCTTTGCTTTTTACAGATTCATGTGTTAAAGAAGATGACATTTTATTGTAGAATCTGAACTATTTGAGGATGGAAAGAAAAAACACTGTCGTTA
Source organism: Rhododendron molle (assembly GCA_025413875.1). Classification (NCBI taxonomy): domain Eukaryota; kingdom Viridiplantae; phylum Streptophyta; class Magnoliopsida; order Ericales; family Ericaceae; genus Rhododendron; species Rhododendron molle. The sequence goes on along the minus strand of CM046388.1, from coordinate 26,632,687 downwards.
GTTGCCTAAAAAGACCATTTTTGGCGCAATCTAGGCGTGCGTCGCAGGGGACCCACCCCTCGCCCCCTAGGCTGTCTACATTCCACTATAATTTGGGTCGTGTTTTTCCTGATTGATATTATGACTTACCCACCATCTTGTTTGTTGCCTTCGGTGATGGGCCTTGGTGTTCCCTCCCTCTTTGCCTGTTATTTTTGTGTTAGAGAAATTGACGCTTTTAATTAGTTCTAGAAAGATGTGGAGCATTATTAAAGACCAGCTATGTAGATAATTTAGAGTTGCAGATTTAATATTCAAGTACAAGTTTTTTAATGATACTCATAAAGGTAACACTCATTTGGAATATTTGGTTGTAGGCAATGAATAAGAGACAGGGGTTAGTTTTTGGAAGATTTTGGCATAGAGTGGTTGCACTTATTGAGAAATGGGTAGGGTTAGATTTGTGGTTCAGTTTCATGGCAGCATTCCAGTTAATAGGCTAGTTTTAGCAAGACTAGTTTGAGATTGCCAGGATTGATTAGGAGTTGTCAGACACGGAAATCTGGAGAAGGCCTATACGAAATTGCCGAGGGACTAGGGTCAAGCGTGGACATCTTCTACCTATAACAAGTGGAAGCATCTGGAAAAAGGGTTGTTAATTGTTTATCTTGTATCCGGAGACTGGGGTATGATGAATGAACACAAGACTATTTTACTTTTAGAGGACTTGCTAACTCTGATTCCTATAGACTGGGCTCATCAATATGTTGCTCCATGGCATGTTATAAACCCTTTTCAGCTTTATTTTGAAGTCAAATTCAGCATTATTTTAGTTTGGACTCTGGTTTTATGAGCTTATTGCGTTATAGGATGATAAAGGGCACTTTCTATGTTTTCAAAAAATTTAGAGTTTCACTTTCCACCAAAATTTTATTTGGATGTGGAGCATATTGCGCTTCATCTTCTTTACAAATTATGGTAGCATTATTAAAATCCTTCATTCAAAATCCTTTTCTTCCAGTAATATAGGTGAAAATCTTCCTCTGTTTGTCTTGGGTACTCTATAAATTGAACGTCTTCGTCTTGGCAAGTTATGTTTGAACATATTATATATAGTAATGGGGTTTGAGCTCCTTTATTACTAATTAAATACAGTGTTGTTTGGTTTACCCGTGCATGTGACCAAGATTCCATTGTCTGCTAATCACATGGCTAAGAACAGTCATTATAACTTCTTATTAATTTTGAATTGAATTCCTCTCCTTGGATTGGTAGAGCTTTTTTTTCCCAATTGATGTATTATGTCTGCAAAGTATTGGGAAAAAAGATAGGTTGTTAGCCCTGATTCAGCGGATGCTAGGCAAGTCTCATGCTGTGAAACTAAACTTCTTTCTCCATATTTTTAAATTGCATCACTCATGCTTTCCAATTTTACATTTTCTTATCGATCTTCCAATCAGATGATAGATCGTTATTGGATTGCTTTTTTGTGGTGCTTTCACTTCTCGTTGGAGCATTTGATGCTAGTGCTGGAGATTTTGATCCTATTTACAGGTAATCCTTCTTCCTTCTTAATGTTGTCACTTGGTACAGTGGCGGTGCAGGCATCTTTCTTGCTGTGGTTGGGATGATATTGTGCTAGCAGTTATATTTCTCTCTCCTGTCCCCCACGCTTACGAGGGTTCTTATTGTGCATATAACCGTGCCCATAAGATACCTCAAAACTCTGGAATTTAAGTGGTGCAACAGTCAAGTTCCTGCATTTGTGCTCTCTAATGGTTTAAGCACCAATGTTGGTTAAGTTTTGGTCGCTTTAGATTAGGCCCATTTATCCAAATAGCTGAATGACTTGATTCTGTAAAGACCCATTTTATTCACGGGATAGAGCTTGGAATCAGATTCCAAATCCCAAAGGGACCACATTTGGAGTGTTTTGGCTACACAATTGGTGGAGAGATTCGTTATCAGTTAGACAATCCATCCATGTAACGTGGTTGAATATTGACGGTCTGTTGTATTGGTAATTCCAGTTTGTGTTTCTCGTCCTATACTAATTCCAAGATATTGTCTATGGGTTCACTATTAGTTTGGTTTGTGGAGAAGGGCCCAAAATACATAACTTGAAAGATTTGGTCAGTTGGACTGGTCAACTGTTACATCAATTTGTAAAATTGGAAGACCTGAAGACTAACATATTACTTTGGATTTCCCTGTTAGTACCCATGAGTTGATTTCGTAAATAACGAGAACTGGTTGCAAAACAATTAGTACCTGACATTTTGACTTCTTTAATTTTCAATTTTTTGTCTCAGCTCTTTTCTTTGTTCTATAGCTACTCCCTTATGCAGTATGGGGCCTATGGGCAGACAATTAACACCTGAATTTAGGCTTCTTTAATTTAACAGAGGCCTTTTCTTTTGTTTCTTGTTATTTGGAAAGGTTACAAGTGCCAAAAAAAAGAAAGAAAGGTTACGACCACATCCATTGGACACTCCAGATTACTGAAGTTCTTAGCTCTTGTTTTGCGTGAAGATATTTAAGAAGGCTACCACAGATGCATATCCTGGTAAGGTAATGAGATGCAATCAAAAAATGTGCTTGTCGAGCAAGGATTTTATTTGTGCATCAAAGAATAACAAAACAAGGATTTTATTTGTGCATCTAGGCTGGGGTGTTGGGAACAATGGACCAGTTTCTAATGTTTTCTAGGTACAGGAACCTTTAATGGAGAGTTAAGTTGGAATGTCCTTAGCACTTAACTGATGGACATGCTTCTAGAATCTCTACAATTGACATGCCATCCGTTCTGTAAATTACTCTGCCTTCGAGGAATATGTTACGTGCTATGTGGACCCTGTAACCCATTTGTTGTTTAATATGAGGTTAATTTGCCCATTTACATTGATACTTCATCTTGCTTAAGAGTTAAGACAACTGGCACAATAATACCAAGTGTACTCATCAATAACTCAATTTCTTATCTGTCATATAAGAAGGTTTTATTTCTTTTGCCTTCCCAGTCTTTGGTCTTGGCTATCAGTGAATCCACCAAAGCTGCAAGAAAAACCATGACATGAATTACTCACTTTCTAGATCTTTTTGAGTTTTGATCATTCATTCGTCTTATTACAGAGTTAGATTTAAAATTGGTTGGCACACCCTACATTGGACTTCATACGAGCTAATAGCTCTTCTATATAAATCTTTTCTTTTTTCGTTTCATGATATATGAGGTTATATCTGCCAATATCAATACCATATTGTCGGGCAAAAAAATTTATCAATACCATATATAACCATTCTCTTAGTTGCTTTGTATTTTCATTGAACATATTTCTTGTTTGTGACTTGATTAAATACAAAGGAAGTTACTACTTTCTGTTGCGGTTGTTAAGATTCATAAAACTTTCTTGAATCCTACCAGGTATTTTGTTCACCATTATTCGGGCACGTTGTGCCCGCCTCAGATTCTTGTGAGCACCTCTACTGACTGAATATCAATTCTCGTCCTGATAAATATAAATGGTTTGATTAATATTCAGACAACACGTAAGTGATCAAATATGTGTAAATAAATGGGTCGAGGGAATTGACCCTGCTATATTCTTCCAGCCATCTCTCCTCTTTACATGCTGACATCCAGTTTTCCACTTTCTCCATTATAACCTTTCTGCTAGAAGCTTTATCTTTTGCTTTGGATATTTGATCATTCATGCTCATGAGGAGATGAGCATAATCAATCTCCCCTATTTGCAAGCATTAGTCAGTCTGTGAACTACCATTAAACTTGAGAAAACAATATTACACAATGTTAGATAATTTTTATGCACACGATCTCACCAGAGTTTATTAGGTTTATGATATTATCCATCTCGGATCGTGAAGGGATCTCCATGTGTGATCCATGGCATATCTCATCAAGTTCAAATTGTTTCTTGAGGAAAAGCTCTTTCATCTTGCTCGCTTTCAATTGTTCTAGTCTCTTGACTTCAGCTTCAGCCTTGTAACAATTTGAAATACATCAAATCTTTAGTGAAGCTAACGTAATGGAGAATAACAGACTACACTTGGACTAACCTGCTGTATTATATCAAGAGTTAGTATTCCAGGAGTGGATCATGCAAGTGCATTGATTTATCCATGGGGATTATGTTCTAGTATATTTTGGCATTTTACTTGTTTCCTTTTATGCCTGCATAGTGTTTTTCTTTGTTTGTTTAGGTGGTCAACTATTTTTGCTGTATTGGTCTTGGGGCTTCACAAGTTTCTATTAGTGTAAGATCGTGATTGACTGTTCCAACTTTGGAACACTTCTAACATCCTTTTTTTCACTATCATGAAGAAAGTATATGATACACCGGGAGTCCATCTCCACCATAGCTGGTTCATTCTGAGGACTTACCTGCCCTTGCTCCCCGAAGTCTGCTCAGGGGTCGGTCATTTCCAGTATGTTTTCTCCATTACTTCATGCAGCACCAATGTATGATGAATTATTCTGTTATACTGAGTCCTTTGCCTAACCAGAATTCTCAGGTAACTTTAGATGAATGTGCGGCTGGTAAAATTGGATCCAATGGCTTGAATGGTTTCTCAATATTCTGGGGAGGTCTTAAATGGCTTGTTCGAATTGATGTCTTAAAAATTAATCTTGTTCTCATGTTTCTATTACAAGACTGTTATGGGTAGTGTGTTTTTTTTTGCCAATATTGTATACATCAGCGGGGTTCCCCTACGGTTAGTAGGGGAAGTTAGTAAGTTAGTCCACAGGGGTTCAAAGGCTATCTATAACCCTGAACCCACAAACAGCCCACAATGGGGCTCGAACCCTGGTCTCCCACAAGGGAGAGCCAGGAGTTACCAACTGGGCTACAAGCCCATTGGTCTGTTATGGGTAGTTTGCAGCTTAACTGGTTTCAACTTGTAATCTCCTCATTTTGTTTTCCAGGCACTCCCTCAGACATGTTTAACATTTTACGGGCCCAAAGCATTGCAGATTCACTTGGTTCCCACAGTTGATGCAGATGAATTTTATCAGGTAGTATACTATTTAATTCCATGTACATAGTTTAATGACAACTTCTGGCTTTGCATTGGACTTCTTGCATGGGGGGATATGTAGTTATAGTTAAAAGAACTCAGGGAATGGAAAACAGATAGTGCGATTGCTTGTTAATCTAAATCTAATAGCATTGAAAATATAGATGCCCTTTTGGCATAAGATTTGTTTGGTGCATCAGTTCTCTTAAACAATTATCATTGGAAAGATTTGGTAGCTGGAGTGATTGCAATGCTTGCTGGACCTAGAATCTGTTATTGATATGTCCAAGATGTAGTTGACAAAATGAGGTCTGAGCTGTTCTTGGATTAGCGTGATTCATAATGTTAGTCTTAATAGAAAAGTGGGTGCAGACCTTCAGCTTGCTATGTACATTTTCCCACATCAAAGTGGCAAAAGAAAAGAACATAGAAGGCATAAGTAGATGAATTGGATGACATATCATCACATGTTCAATCTTCAATGCACTAGGTGTGAATTTGAATTTCGAATTTATAATTACACCCATACTGTGTTCATTGTCATGGTCAGTAAATGCATTGTTGGATGAACTTTTTTCCCCCCTTAAAGAAACGAGGAATGAAGTTAGTTTAAATTTTAGTTGCTCATAAAAGACTTTATCTTTGAATTTTAGGTTAGACAAAAGTGGATTAAGATTATGAAAATTTTAACAGATGAGTTTTTACATATCCATTAGGTCGTTAACTGTCTCGTTTCTACACAGAAAATACACATATGTTCCTTAGGCATTCCTGCAATCGAGACACATTTCTATCATATGTATGGAAGCCATTCTTGCTAGTTAACTCATTCAGGCATATGAATTATTAGTCCTTTTCTCAGACTCCTCATTTTTTAAAAATATCAAACTCTTCATTCTGTTTCCCAATCAGCAGATAACTTGTGCTTCTCCGCAAGAGTTTGATGAATTACTTTTGGTTGAAGCTGCTTCAATTTGGATATTTGAGTGTGCCAATATAGAATACCATATCATGTTAGAATTCTAGGTTTATCTTATTAACAGCATTTTGATATTCCTGTTATGTTGGCTGTGTTGCATTTGAAGTTATTGATACGTATGGCAAGATAACCATAAATGGACGTAACAAAAAAGTCCTTTGAATTAACCAATTGTACATTTCAGGCACGCCCGCATTGAAAAACTTGTCTCCCCTTTTTGTTAAGGGCAATTTACCTCTAGGTCCAGAAAATAGAAAGTAATTCCCACCAAGTTTCCTCTAATTAACGAAACACTAAAACCCTATGAAAGTGCCTAAAACCCCCAATACTGAAAGTGCTTAACTCTTAGGGCACCCTATGAAAGTGCCTAAACCTCAGGGTACCCTATAAAAGTGCCTAAAACTCTAGGGTACCCAATAAAAGTGCCTAAATCGCTAAAACCCTATAATAGGAAAGTGCACCCTAAAACTCCTATGAAAGTGCCTAAACCTAAACCCTATGGCTCTATGAAATCACCTAAACCTAAACTCTAGGGTACCTTAAACCCTAGGGTATCCTAAAATCTAAAATCTTAAGGTACCCTAAAACTCTAGGGTACCCTAAAATCCTAAAATCCTAGGGTATCCTAAGATTTTAGGGTACCCAAGGGTACTAGGGTACCCATTAGGGTACCATAAAACCCTAGCATACCCTAATACCCTAGGGTGACATTTCTATTAATGGTAAATGTATTTTTGTAAAAGTGGACTTAGTGGTAATTAAATATTTCATCTCTCCTTAATGGGAATTAAGTGTCACTTTTCTATACTTAGAGGTAATTTTCTCTTTTGTTAAATATCCTGTCTGTTTCGATAATAGAGGATCTTACCTTGCTATTGCACAGAGAAGTTGATGTTGAACCAATAAGCAGATCTCCCGGAGTGTGATTCAAATCTAGAAGAAGCCGATAGAGAGTTGCTTCTGGTTGTCCATGTCCCGAAGCCGGTTGAGATTTTTGTTAGGCCTCCTTTGCCAGTGGGCAAGGGTGGAGAAGAATGGTCTAGTATCGAGAGTTCATGGAGAAGGAATTGGAAGTTAGGCCAAAATGGCATTTTTGGTGCAAGTTTTATTGAAATCTGTTTGTATAAATAATCGAAAGTTCAATGTAGAAAGGCCTCCCCCTAAACACTGGGCTAGGCATATGGAGAGGGAAAAAATTAGTACAAAACTAGGACAACAAAAAAAAACTATTGTATATTGGTTTGTTTGTATTGTTGAGCTGATATCGTAGCATTTGTAGTGTTTGATTTGTTGACCTAAATGTTAGGGTGGCGAAGGCAGCATTATTCATGATGTAGTCGAAAGGCGATTTTGTTTATTCTTCATTTGATTTGGCTGATTCTATACTCTTACATTTCTATCTATACTCATACTTCCACTATTGCGAAGGCAAACCTATAGGCCTGTTTTAGCCTTTCCTAGTACAACTACTTGGGGACCAGGCGAAAAATCTTTGGAACTGCTGCCACCTAGTGAAGAGGGAAAAAGGAAACACAAAACCAAAGAAGTGAACGGATTTCTTTCGGTCCAAAATATGGACTTGGTCTTGAAACAACTTCTCTTTAACTTTAAATGCTTACCACTTGTCAAAAAATATGACGAGCTTTTTATACAATAAACATGTGGTCCATACAGACATAGGGTGCAGTCTTTTAGCAATATAGACTTGGTCTTGGTCTTGAAAGAACCATCAATTTTTCACGCTTACCACTTGCCCAAAAATATGACGTGCTCTTTATTAAATAAACATATAGTCCATAGAGATATAGGGTATAGTCTTTTAGCAATATAGACTTGGTCTTGAACAACCTCCCCTAACTTTAAACGCTTACCACTTGCCCAAAAATATGACGTGCTCTTTATAAAATAAACATGTAATCCATAGAGATATAGGGTGTAGTCTTTTACCAATATGGACTTGGTCTTGAAACAACCTCCCCTAACTTTAAACGCTTACCACTTGTCAAAAAATATGACGTGCTCTTTATACAATAAACATGTGGTCCATTGAGACATAGGATGTAGTCTTTTACCATTATGGACTTGGTCTTGGTTTTGAAAGAACCAGTAACTTTCCACGCTTACCACTTGTCCAAAAATATGACGTGCTCTTTATACAATAAACATGTGGTCCATTGAGACATAGGATGTAGTCTTTTACCATTATGGACTTGGTCTTGAACAACCCCCCTAACTTTAAACGCTTACCACTTGTCAAAAAATATGACATGCTCTTTATTAAATAAACATGTAGTCCATAGAGATATAGGGTGTAGTCTTTTACCAATATGGACTTGGTCTTGAACAACCTTCCCTAACTTTAAACGCTTAACACTTGCCCAAAAATATGACGTGCTCTTTATAAAATAAACATGTAATCCATAGAGATACAGGGTGTAGTCTTTTACCAATATGGACTTGGTCTTGAAACAACCTCCCCTAACTTTAAACGCTTACCACTTATCAAAAAATATGACGTGCTCTTTATACAATAAACATGTGGTCCATACAGACATAGGGTGTAGTCTTTTGGCAATATAGACTTGGTCTTGGTTTTGAAAGAACCAGCAACTTTCCACGCTTACCACTTGTCCAAAAATATGACATGCTTTTTATACAATAAACATGTGGTCCATTGAGACATAGGATGTAGTCTTTTACCATTATGGACTTGGTCTTGGACAACCTCCCCCTAACTTTAAACGCTTACCACTTGTCAAAAAATATGACGTGCTCTTTATACAATAAACATTTGGTCCATACAGACATAGGGTGTAGTCTTTTGGCAATATAGACTTGGTCTTGGTTTTGAAAGAACCAGTAACTTTCCACGCTTATCACTTGCCCAAAAATATGAAGTGTAAAAATCACAAAGGATAAAGTCAATGGTACATTTACTTCTTTATGCAAGATGATTTGATCATGTTTGTTTAATTAGAACTATAATTTTTTGCTAGTTATATCTATAAAACAACTCCATCAAAAGATCCTAATTGAGAGTAATAGAATGTGACATATCAATTGTGGAGTTATTTTTTTGTTTTGTCTTATGAGGATGTTGATTTCACCTTGACTGTGTCTGGTTGCATGCATTCCTCTCGTCTTTCTGTCTAACAAAAGAAATTGCCTTCCATTTTGCAACTGGTACCTCTGCTTCAGCATTTCCAAAACTTTGCCGAGTTGGTTATGGTCAAAGAAGCAGGCAGAAATCATTCTTATTTAATGATAATACCATGTTCTAACAAGTAAATGACTACACAATTCTAAAAACAGAAAGCTATAAATTGGGTTTTATCATGCAACAAGGTGATAAAATGAAAAGGAAAGTAGAAAATGGTTGATCAATGATCCCCACGCCAGTATTGCACGTACTGCCATAACTGGCGTATGGCTCTATGGTACTGGCATGCGCCACTAATGATCCCACACGATCCTTGAAACCTTGCCAGTATTAGGGCTAGGACTAGTATAGATTACCAGCCTTGACCCTGCCAGCCCCCTCAGGGGTCAGAACAAAAAGCTTACAAAAGGTGGTATACCTTTGTTTTTGCGTTTGGAGAAGTGTTTTGAGCTTGAACTCGGGGTTTGATAGATGAATGGTGAATGAAAGGGTGTTGTAGACTGTGGGATGATGTTTCCTTGCCTAATCCTTCAATGGATGAAAAGGTTAGCAAGAAAACAAGAGAGAGAGAGAGAGAGAGAGAGGAAGAGGGCTTGGAAGCTCTTAATGGTGGTTAACCCCTTGCATATGAATGCAAGGGGAGTATTTATAGGCAAGAGGACAACTAAAGGGGGCTGGTAATCAGTTGGGTTAAGGGCTGGTTGGGTTTGGAGGGAGCCTCCCATGCATTATTTAATGCATGGGACTTGGGTTGAAAGGTGGTGTTGGAGAGAGGGGGAAACAACCTACCCGTCCGAAATGATCATGGAACTGTAGATTACGTCGGGGTGGGCTCAAAAGTCTCTTGCACATGGCTGAATAAAGTTGATTTGACTGGCGTACGCCATATATGTACCTGCGTGCGCCAGTGGCAACTGGGTCAACGATCGATGACTGACACATGGCAATCCACCAGTGCACCCAACGCAGTACCAACGTACGCATGTAGGGTTTTGCTAAGGCCATTTGGTTCTGGCTTGAAGGGTTTGAAAAGGAATGCAAAACGTTTTTAAAGGGTTTGAAATACTCAAAGCTCAAACACACCAGCAATCTCGGGATGTTCTTGACCTTAATCATCACCGGGGAATCAAAGACTGTAAGTAAACTAATCTGGACACTCCAGAATAGGGTGTTTATGGCAAGTGGTAGGCGTTTAAAGTTAGGTGGTGGTTCTTTGAAAACCAAGACCAAGTCCATATTGCATAAAGACTACACTCTATGTCTTTGTGAACCATGTGTTTATTGTATAAAGAGCACGTCATATTTTTGGATAAGTGGTAAGCGTGGAAAGTTGGTGATTCTTTCGAGATCAAGACCAAGTCTATATTGCTAAAAGACTACACCCTATGAATGTATGGACCATATGTTTATTGTATAAAGAGCACGTCATATTTTTGGGCAAGTGGTAAGCGTAGAAAGTTGGTGGTTCTTTCAAAACCAAGACCAAGTCTATATTGCTAAAAGACTACACCCTATGTCTGTATGGACCACATTTTTATTGTATAAAGAGCACGTTATATTTTTGAGCAAGTAGTAAGCGTGGAAAGTTGGTGGTCCATACCATGAGGCCACGAGCTCTAGGCATACCGCGTGCCAAGACCGTTTGACTAAATGGCATGCCATGGAGTTAACACCCCTAGTTAAGACCAAAAATGCAAGATTAGCTCTTATTTCGCAAAACCATGCTTTTAAGCCTGAGGGTTCGAGAACCAAGCAACAACCCAAGTCCTTGGGAAAGATTAACCGAAGACTTAGCCAAGAAACTACTCACACATAGCTAAAGAACAAAGCAAAGCATAATAATTAGACATGTTATTTAACCGTAGAAAACGAAAATAAACTTGATATTACTAAGGATCTAGTCCGTACAAGCAACTTTAATAAAGGAGAAATTAACGAACAACAATTACCTTAAGGTGTTTTTAGGAGATTACACTTGAAAAAGCTTGAAAGCTATGGAAGAAAATTTAGAGAGGAAGAAATATTTACAGCATAAAAGAAATTTAGAGAGGAAGCTATTTTGTATCGAGCGCTCCAGTCCAGTAAACACGTTTGGTCATTCCCATGAAGTTGTTCTCCCAGACTGCCATTAGCCATATACTCATACAATAGAACATTAGAGTCCTGGTGGTAGCAAATGCCATAGAGCTTTACAATATTCCGGTGGCTGATCTTTCCAAGGGTTGATATCTCAGCATGAAAGCTGCTGTCAACACTAGCTCCTTCTCCGCAAGACTTCAACTATTTGACAGCAATCATCTTTCCATCAGTCATGACAGCTTTGTAGACAATGCCACAGGCTCCCTTTCCTATGACCGCACCTGCTGAAAAATTCCCAATAGCCTCCACAAGGTCCTGATATGTGAACCCTTCTTTGGGAAAGTAGTAATGATTATCTAAATTCCTAAGTTGGCCTAATTCTGGGGGTATAGGCCCGGAGAATCTGTTCTGATACAGCTCCAGAGCAGATAGATTGTGAAGTTCAGAAAATTCAACAGGGAGGCTTCCTGTGAGCAAATTATCTCCTAACATTAGATGCATAAGGGACTTGTATCCTCCACTTTTTTCCATGTCTTTCAAAGTAAGGACCGCTATTGTTGCATCTCTATTACAGCATTTTTAAAAAAACGCTATGAAATTATGCTATTAAAAGCTATATATGTTGTAGTGAATGGAAAGATAAGTACCAAACCATATGTCATTTGGGAGATGCTGCAAGAGGAAATATCATAAATTTAATCAGTTTCGAATGCTTGACAAAACCTTGCCTGATCAAGACCTTAACTGTCACCAATAGGTGTTACCAAATTTGAACCATGCATCTACAAAAACATAATGCATGTAATTAGGTATGGGGGCAAAATGGCAAATAGGGGTGACGGCACAAGACGACCAAGCCAAAGTTCAAATGGGCAGCTCAGTTCACCTTCTTAGCAACAATATGCATGTAATACCCACACACAAGTAGGAATAATACGCACATACATACACACAGTGAGAGACAGAGAGATACAAAGATTGAGAGAGAGGCAAAGTCAGAGAGAAATTGAGCGAGAGACAAAGATAGATGCTATGTTGCCACTTTGGGCTAACGGTTAGAAGATTTTAGCATTAAATGGGTGGCTATTGTATAACATTGTGCACCTAGGTTATAGAAGATAAGAGCCATATGTAAGAAGAAGTCAATTGTTTATGTACATCATGTGTACGTAAACAAGAATATATAGATGCAATTGCGCCAATCGGAGAAAGCCATATATAGACAAAATTATCAATAATTATCTTTTTTTCTCTTACATGAATACCAAGACGAGAGGTGCGAAGGGTACGTCCAGCAACACAACTTGTTGGGGTGAAATTTGTCAACAAGTAGAAAAACCCATTTGGTTTGTTGTATGACAAACAGTAGCGGGAGCCAATTTATTTTGACGGGGGGACGGAAAAATGTTCCCACATCTTTCCTAATTTACATCATCTTAAATTAGAAACTAGCATGAGAACAGGTTGCGTTAAATGGCAAATACGCAATGAAATCTCCAAAACTAATCAAGAAAATACACAATTAATTGTTGATCCCACAGCAAACTAATGTAGAAAATAGTAAAAATACACAACGACAACTTTACAAAATTCTCTCTATTTATACTTTCCAAAATCTGCTGGGCTAAATGGTTCAGATCTTTACCATCTATGATTGTGAGTTCATGGAGGCGTTGCGGCAACGGAGCCAAACAAGAAAAGAAAGAGGTTTGGAGAAAATTTCAAAGATTTCGGGAGAGATTTGGGGGAAAAAGAATTGCATTATCAAATCCTAATGAATGAAGATTAAAAACCTACCACTCAAAAATCAAGCCCTATTTGGATCAATTGCACAGCTTTTTTTCAAAGTACAATAGTTTTTTCCTTCTCGTTCAAGGAGTACCCATTCGCATCTATCGTATTTTTTGGATTCTTTTGTCCAAATATCTAAGGGTACTAGGGCACAAAAGTTTGTTTCAGACCGAGCCTTAGGGTTCATATGTGGCAGACAGCAGCCCCAAATACTGTCGAACAAACTATAGAACATAATCAAGAAGACAGAATGAAAACTCAAGTCAGATAGTAGGGTGTGAAGCTTCAGATTTTCGGAAAATAGAGGAGGAGGAACAAACCTTTGGAAGACAGAACGAATTCAGGATTGAAACCCTAGCACAGCAGCAATTGATCCTGAGCGAGCAGAAAAACCAGAAGATAAGTCATTGTAGATATAACAAGTTTCAGTCCAAGGTTGAGAACAGTGTCCATCATACCCGGCATGGATATCTAAATGGTAAATATGGAAACAGAGTTACTATATGCATTGAACAAAAAAAAGAAATAAGCCAAAGGTAGTTACACTCCTATAGTTATGGTCTCATACTTTCATCTTCCATTGGCTCAAGCTGAGTACTTTTCGAGTGATTATAGCAAAAAATAAGTCATTGTAGATATAACAAGTTTCTTATCTACTGTAAGATGTGAAGAATATTTCGTCTTGCTTTGAGCCGTGATGGGAAAAAGAAACCCATCAGAATTGACTGAAATATTTCGTCTTGCTTTGTACCTTTGATGCACCGTTGAACAGAAAAGGAACTTACCGCAGGACCAGATTGAACAGAAAGGAGGAGAGGCTTGGGAGGGTCACCAAGGAATGCACCCATGTCCCTCAACACTCTCTAAGCCTTCCAGTATCTCTTCCCACAGACCCTTAATTGGTTTAGATTCTAAATATGTGTACAAACGAAAAGGTATATTTAGGCTACTAACAAGAGTGTTTTTTTATTTTCTTGTGTCCATCCTCAAATAGTTCTGATTCTACACAAAACTGTCATCTTCTTCTTCAACACTAGAATTTGTAAAAGCAAAGCCTCATGTAGCACGAACATTAATCCGACTTGATCATAGCTCAAGAGAATGAGAAAATAAAACTCGAACTTTGCAACCCGTATGTAAAAAGAGCAGTGCAATGGGAGAAAAATAACACCCTAGGAAATGCATCCCAAATAACAAAAGACAACATCAACAAACAAGCACCACCTGAAGCAACATATCCAAACTGGAAAAACAGAAATTTGTAGCCCCCACAACAAAGTATTTTGTGTAGACAACCAATAGACAAAGCACCAGCATATGTAAACTACAAGATACAGATTCTACAGATACGACATTGACCTTTCGACTCCTAAATCTCTATTGACTCCCTCAATATAGATAAATAACATGCTTACCGGGGGAGGAACAAGAGTGTAGGTGGTGGTCCTTTTTTAGTTGCCTACTGATTCTGACTCTAGAAAGCTCAACAACAAAAAAAAGAAGGCATAATGTAATTATTCAAAATGGTCCAAAATAACCGTCAAGGCATCCATGTAGAAAATTAAAGTGTCTTCTTCCACTAGGTGGCATCCAACCCGACACCTTCCTTAAAGTGTTTGGCTTACTAAATTATTATCTTATTGACTGATTTGTTAGATGGGCTTCAGGTTTACAGAGTAAAGCGATGGAGGAATGGCAATTGGGTGCGTTGTGCATGGACCACTCTTTTTCAAATGCACCCCAATTTATCCACCACCAACACCACAACAACAAAACAGACCACCCATCTTTCTGCTTTCTAGACTCCACTTAACTAAAAAAATTGTTTTATCCCAAATCCTAATTACCTAAGGACTACTAGAAGATTGAACTCCGCACAAAGAACTAAGCTTCAAATAGCAGCGTACAAGACCATTCTAGAACACCAATACCAATATAGACAACACCGTCAGCATTTGGGGTAGGGGTACAAAAGCTCAAGCTTAAAAACCCAATAGCAGAACAAGGTTGTGAACCACTATTTATCTCATATCCAGAAATATTAAGGAAGACCACTTTCTTCCTTAAGTACAAGAAAATGCTAGAAAAACCCTTTTAGCGGCATGAATGCCAATGACCTAGTGTAGGTACCACCAATACTAGTATTGCTTTTACGATTAGGTTTTCATCAATTTTCAGCTATTATTTTTCTCTCCATCTGTGAAAATTGTATTGAGCTTTTTAGGTCTGGTTTGGTTTCGACTTATCTTTTTCAAGGACATCAGACCACCAAAATCTAAAAAGTGTAACCCATAAGCTCAACCTAACAGATCTTGTGAAGAGAACAAGATCCATTACCAGTTCCAAATGTAGAATTTTACACTAACAGTGAATAGTTTGGAATGAATCAACACAAAAGCTCCAATATCTTTTCCGATTGAAACAGATGCCCCAATTGAAGTAAATCCAAACTCTCTAAAGTCAATAATCTGTGCAAATCCTTAAATGATTCTCACAAGCTAGTAAAGGTGATTAAAACCCAAGCCATGTATTTGAGAAAGAATTAAGGGAAGAAATCAAATCATACCTGGTGAGGACTCTCCGACCTATGACTGTATGCTTCAACTGGTCCGACAACGAAATGAGGAAGCAGAAGTATGATGAACGTCAGGCGATAAGTATAGAAACAGAGATTAACCAGTCAGATATTAGGAGAAATAGAGAAGAAAAACCTATTATTCACGAACCCTAGAATACCAATAGATCGATCTATTAGG
This sequence comes from Rhododendron molle, assembly GCA_025413875.1. Lineage (NCBI taxonomy): Eukaryota > Viridiplantae > Streptophyta > Magnoliopsida > Ericales > Ericaceae > Rhododendron > Rhododendron molle. Next base: position 26,616,906 of record CM046388.1, on the reverse strand, counting down.
AAAACCTGCTCGCACAACTTGAGAAATCTAGTAGCAACTCACACGAAAAGATTGGGAGATATGGCGCCTATAATTTTGGGGGAACCGATTGAAGTTTTCGGGAAGGGCGAAGTGCGATATTGGGTGCCAAGGATTGGCGCTTATGTTTTTTGGTGGAACGCTGTTGAAGACCCTTTAATGAAACGCTGTAATATTGGGGCGCGAGCGTTTCCTCCGGTGAATTTCACTGAACGCTATAATTGCTTGCCTACAATAGCATATAAAAAAGAACGCTATCTCTTTAAACTATGAAAAGTTGTATTTGTTGTAGTGCTTGGTGAGGAACCTTCTAGCAAAAAATAAATCACCTCCACTCAAGCTCAGGAAGCATACTGTTGGGGTCATGAACCGCACGCACCCCACACACAAGCTCAAAGAAACAATCAATCAACACTAAGAAATCATGACACAGATATATCATAGGTGATTAGCAAGATTGCCTACTTTGAGCTCGTATCAGTTTTCACTATATTACCAAAAGAAGAAGAGGAGAGCTTCGGCTGTTAGGGTAGCTTAGCATTACATATGCTACGACTAGGATTAGAGTACAAAATCCATTAACACCTACAGTCCTTAGAGGGAATTTTGCCTAAGATGCAATTGACCTTGGTACTAATCAGGCTCCACAAACCAAATAGGTAACCAAATCCAACTAACAACGAAATCAACACTTAGTCTACTACCACAATCGTCACATCCCATTGATTCTCCTCGAAGACCAAGATATGTGGCACATCCCCCGTTGGTGTCATGGAGTCAAATGCTTAGATCTCTCGGTACTAAATGATCCATGTGAAAGTGGCGGTCACACAACTAATCCGGTGCAGTAAATCCAATCAAGTGAATCTCCTTATGGGTTTTAACTTCGTTCTGGAGCAATCTTTAAGTATTTTGGATAGTCAAAACTTCTTAAATCTCTTGGATAGAGGCAAGTCTTGTAGAAATTTCAAAGGTAAATCACTAAATCCAATAGAGCAATCTTTAAGTATTTTGGTACACTTTTGTAAAATCCTGTACTCTGCACTCCACAGATTTTGTTATAGTCAATACTGTACCAAAATGCAAATGACTAAAATACTTAATGTATCAAATCAGATGGGGGGAAGATTGTAGTAAGAAAACTCAAAAAAATTCTCAGCAAAAGATTCCGGAATTAGTCCCATTCTACGACCATTTTCAGCTTTCTACCCTTGCAGAATTTTTGTTGAATCACATTTGAACATATCAAGTACTTTCTAGGAGTCAAAATCCACCAACTGCCGATGTCTAAGTTTTAGAGTGTCAAACGTTTAATCCCCTAAAAAATTGGAATATAGAAAGGAAAATAAAGAATTTACCTTGATGAATGAGACTGAACACCATCACAGCCTCAAAGGGACCACTGAGGCGTCGAACCTTCGATCTTGCTCATTGCTAACACGCATTGCAATTCGTAACAACTTCCTTTTCCATGGCAGCTACTTCTCTCCTCATTTTTTCGGCCAACTTCCATTGCGGCATTGTTTAATGTTTCTACCTTCTTCGCCAACATCTGCAAGATACACATCAGAACAATTGTATCGACACACCCACCCACCCACCCACGCAGAGAGAGAGAGAGAGAGAGAGAGACCCTAGAAATGGTAGGCGGGGAGAGGCAGAGAGACGGAGAGAGGAGCAGAGGAAAACGTTGGGACAGAAATGGGATTAGGGTTTTTTACTGATACATAAGGAAGGGTATAATTGTCAATTCAACTTGACACACCATGTCTTGGTGAATATTTTCCCTTGTGTCATGAGAGTGGTAATTTCGAGAGTGGAGTACATCAGATGGTAAATAAGCCTGGTCCACGCCACCTGCCGGTAATTTTCCCAAAACTATCATGCAAAGCTTTCAAAACATGAAAACTCGTCGTGGTCTATCGTAAACCTTAGTTTAGTAACTTTTGTTTATGACTATGGTAGTTTTTGTTAGTATTTGTGGACAAGTTATCAACTCTTATGTGGGTTGATGAATATCTTGGTTTTTGGTAGTATTGTTGTATCATTTTGTTATAGTTTTTTTTTTAAAGGTGGTGTTTCTGTTATGCCCCCAGAGGTCTTCATTCCTGGCTACGCCATTGAGCGCCGGTAGGGGAGCCCACAGTGGCGACTCTACTGGAGACTTTTATTCAATACTTTAATTGTACTTTTTAAAAAAAAATAAAGAATAAAAAGTATTGAATAATCAAGAGGGCCAAGCTTGAAAGGCATTTTTCTTGGGGGATTTTAAAATCATTTGAAAAATTTGAACATTGTTTTCTTTTACTTTTTGCACGGCACAAGTCTCGCTAATGTGTCCTAGCAATCTTGCCCGGTTTACCAGTGACAAACTCTTCCGGAATGCCTAGCAACCCTCGACCATGATGAGCCATCGTATTGCTCGACCATTGTCTTGCAATACACTTGACAATGGGAGATACATCTTGGCTCTAGTCCGGGGTACCTTTTCGAGACCAAAATCGGCCTTTGCACTTGTACATAACCGTAGAACCTTCCCAACTAGGACAGGAACCCGCGGCTAGGACTTATGTGATATATCCTGTTTATGTGCATTTCTTTTCTGTACATGCATATCATTCATATGTCATTGCACTCTGTAGGCTAGAGGATAGGACTCCCTTAGAATTCTTTCCCAGTTGGTCTAGGAGATCTTAAATTTATGGAGTATGAGATACCTCCGGTGTTTGCCGTGCCCGAACGGCCCTTCTGGTCTGGATCTAGCCTTAGGATGTGTTTGTATCTAAGTTTCGGCAACCTTATTGCTTTGTCTCGGATGGTCAAGATAAGGAGATTGGCTCTGGTTCCAAAACATTCGGAATTTAACCTGCCTGACACGACTTACCCGTGGCTGCTGAAACTCTTGGTACAATCATATCCTAAGTGAGATTTGGAGCTGAGGTAGGTCTTAGGATGTAGACGACACTGACGACATTACATGGACATAATTCTCGGGCAGAATTTGAGCCACCTTTTTGCTTTACTATCAGTTCTGAAACATTTGTTGAATGACTTCACCCAATTGGAACCATCTGGCTCATAGGTGGGTTCGCAAAGAAAAGCTCAGTCATCGGTGGTGATATCTGAAATGGTGGGTGTAGACACCCCAATCCGGACCTCGGAGAGTCTTTGTCCACCCCGATGATGAAATAGAGGAAACGATACCTTTGCGAGCTTGAAAAAGGATCTCTCTAAGCCCAAAAACCCAAAAAGCCTGAAGAGCCCAGATAGAAGCCCAAACAAAGCCGAAAAGGACCCTGGACCGAAGGAAGAGGAGCCGTGCGGTAGCAGAACTAGAGCGCACAGCACCTTGAAATTCAAGAGTGGCCGTGCGCGACAATCCTCAACCGCACGGCACCTTGAGCTAAAAGCTGACTGGCTCAGAAAGCTGTCGGCCACGCCAGTGTGAGCCACAGCTGATGACTGGCTCAGCCGAAAATGCACTTCTGGCCCGCCCAGAAAATACCTCCACCACATGAAATTCAAAATCCTTGGCCTTTGCCTATAAATTAACTCCTCCACTCAAGGGAAAGGGGTCCCTCTTAGCCCTTCTTTTGAGTCCTTCTCTTGCCTTTCTCTTGGCTCTCTCACTCTACTTTCTCTTGGCTCTCTCACTCTACTTTCTCTCTCTAAGTTCTCAAACCCACTTTCTATTACCACTTCCATTTCCAAGTCTTAAAGGATGTCATTCCCAAAAGACATTCTTTAAGAGCTTTCACTCACTCCCTTCTCATCATTGAAGTTGATCACTCATTAACTTCACGACCCCATCACCCAAAATACCTCACCTTCACTCACACCCATACTCCCTTTGTCTTATTCAACCTCCTCCATCCACATCCGTGACGATCCATCCACATCCTTGCATCCACGATCCTTGATCAAGCTCGAAACCAAAGGTATAAACTAGTTTCCTCGGACTAGACTCCGTTCTGGTCCTGAGGGGACATTTCTGTCAGCAGATCTAATCCCTTTTGGTTAGATCCTGACTAAAAACCCATTTTCATAAACAAAACTAACACTGTACTGAGGTTGGGAAACCGCGCGGTCTGTTGATCAGACACGCGGCACCCTGACTCTCAGCGCACGGCATCTTACATACTGATGCTATTGTGAGCAGGCTGCTTGGATCCGAGTTTTCCTCTGTTGTGGTTATCTGTATCTGCTGTTTACTGTTTTTGTTGCACTAAAAAATAAACCATATCTACAAGCCATGTTCTGGCTCTTTTAAAAGCTTTATAAGATCATCCCAAATGATCAAATATGTCAAAAATCACTTTAAAATCATGTTTTGAGAAAGACGATGACATTTTTGGGATGATCTGACTGCCGTGAGTTTTCTAAAAGACGCACAAAGAAGGCAGTGGTCTAAATAATGTTTTGAAAGTCTGCAACAGTCTGACAGGAGAGCAGGTACCACGCACGGCACGTTGAGGTGCCGCGCGCGGCAGCTCAGGGTGCCGTGAACAGTTTAGCTGAGATCCAGGCAGTCTGTTGAACGTTGTTTATCCTCCCTACTCACATCATTTTACCACTATTGTACAGACAGCACCACATGCACGTCAATGTGATATATTCCCCATGTCCCTTCCCCGCTACTTGTTTTATTAAAAAGTTTGATATTCCGAAAAATATCGAAGCTCCCCCCTTTTCTCTTTTGAAAACATTAAGTAGAGACCGGTTTTCTCCAGGCGAGTGGGGTGCTTTTTAAAGAAAAACCTTCCCCATTCATAACGTGGCTCCCGAACCCAACATCTCAACGTTTTCGCTAGACCAAAAACCTTCTCCAAACGACTCTTCGGTTTCTCGGATGATCCATTTCAAAAATCCGGGTGGCGACTCTTCGAGTTGGCGCTCCTTTTTCCGGGCACCCGGGAGCCCACAGTGGCGACTCTGCTGGGGAGAATTTACTTCATCCAATTTTTTTTTTTTTTTAAAAATGCTCAAAAATATTGGATGATCAAGAGGGCCAAGCTTGAAAGGTGTTTTCAAAAAGGGGATTTTTCAAATATCTTTCGGAAGATTAAGCTCTTTTATCTTGTATACTTTGCACTGCACAAGCCTCGCTAGCTTATTTTGGCTACCTTGCTCGGTTTACCGGTGACAAGCTCTCCCGAAATGCCTAGCAACCCTCGACTATGATGAGCCATCGTGCTGTTCGACCATTGTCTTGCAATACACTTGACATGGGGTAGTACATCTTGGCTCTAGTCCGGGGAACCCTTCTGAGACCAAAACCAGCCTTTGCACTTGTACATAGCCATAGAACCATCCCAACTAAGACAGGAACCCATGGTTAGGACTTATGTGTTATATCCTGTTTATGTGCATTTTATTTCTGTACACCCATCATTCATGCATCATTGCATTTTGCGGGCTAGAGGATTAGGCTCCCTTAGAATCCTTTAGGACCCTCCAGTCGGTCTAGGAGACCTTAAATCCATGGAGTTTGTGATACCTCCGGTGTTTGCCGTGCCCGAACGGCTCCCTTGATTTGGATCTAGCCTTGAGCATGTGCGTATCTGGATTCCGGTGGTCATATTGCTCTGTCTCGGATGGTCACGATAAGGAGATTGGCTCTGGTTCCGACCCGTTCGGAATTTAACCTGCCTGACGGCACCTACCCGGACTACCGGAAATCTTCTTTACAGACGTCTTAAGTGAGATTCAAGCCACGGTAGGTCCTAGGCCTTGTTTCTGGGAGATGGGTAGAAGTAGGACGAGCATTTGGATCGATTGTGAGTCGTTCCCTTTTGACTTGTTGCCAGTACTGCCAACATTGATCGCCTGCGAAAGAAGGAAGCTGTACCCAATTGGTTTCGTCTGTCCCGAAGACTAGTCCGTGTAGACACCCTGGAAGAAACCCCACTGTTTGAAGTCCAAGTCGATCAAGAAGAGCAACAGTTGTTAGAAGAGACCATAATAGAAGAACCCATAGTATTAATCCTGCTCGAAAACCCTTTACCCATGGCTGACCAAGGAGACGGGATAGAAGAGCTCAGGCAGAACATGGCAAACATGGACATTCAGTTTAAGCAGTCCCTTGCTGGTGTCGATACGCAACTCAAGGCTACCGTGGTCTCCATGAAAAACGACATGAACATGATGATGGAAAGTATGCAGGAAATCAGTGATAAGGTTCTGGCTAGGCGACCTGAGCAACCCAAAGAAGAAATACCAGCAGCTGATCCCAACTTGGCCGCCCTCATGGCTAAGATTGGCGAATTGGAGGAGTCAGTCCAGGAGACTAAGCGATTTGGAAAAGGAGAAATCGACATGAACAAGCTGTGCCTTTTCCCCAAGGCCAAGTTGCCAGAAAAATTCAAAGGTGTGGACTTTGCAAAGTTCGATGGTACCGGCAATCCGAGGGCCCATCTTCAAGGATATGTTGGCTCCCTCACCATGCATGGCATCGAAAAGGAAGCTATGGCCCAATTGTTCCACGAATCCCTATCTGGGCCAGCTCTACAATGGTTCCTCTCTCTCGAGCCATCCAAGAAAAGGACTTGGGAAGACATTGGGACAGCTTTCGTGGCCCAATACGACTTCAATGTTGACCTGAAAATGACCACGAGGGAGTTGGAAAGCACTAAGATGAGTGAAAAGGAAAACTTTGCTGACTTTGTCAAACGTTGGAGGGCCAAGGCTGCCCAAATGCAGAATAAGCCTGATCTGAAAGAGCAGATACGGATAATAACCAAGAACCTGCCAAGCTCTTTTGCTCCTTACATGGTTCTTTCCCAGGCTGCCCCGAATTTCGAAACCTTTTATGATTCTGGACTGGCCGTAGAAGAGGCTTTGCGAGATGGAACTTTGGAAAAGAAAGAGTCAGGATCAGGGTCGAAATCCAAAAGAGCATATTCAGGAAACAGCAACGTTCTCTTTGGGAACACTAACCAAGCAGGGACCTCATCCACCAAACCTGTAGAAGTCAACCAGATTTCCGAAAAATCAAAATCCCAGAACCGAACCTTCACCCAATTCAGCACTCCCAGATCCACTCTTCTTAAGAAACTCATAGAAATTGGAGTGTTGAAACCTCTTCCGCCGCCACAAACCATTCCACCGAACCTCAACCAAAATGTCTACTGTGACTTCCACCAAATGACTGGCCATACCACCGATAACTGCATCCGCCTCCGCCATGAAATCCAAAACCTCATAGATAGCAAAATTGTGGATGCTCCACCCTCAGATAAACCAAACATTGTTACAAACCCCCTACCACAGTATAATGCCCCCTTCCGTATCAACCAAATCACCTTAGCCGAGAATCAGAGCATCCCAGAATTTGACCCTACCCTGTTCATCACTCCTGATACCGAACCAATCCCTGTTGGTGAAATTCCCGGAGAAACTGCCTTCCGTTCCATATGGGAATGGGAAGACACGTGGGGAGAGTTGATTGCTGACTGGGAAGAATTTGAGGCTGCTAACTTCCAAAGGAACGACGAACCCTTATTCGAAGCCGGATGGGAGGTTGACTGGCAGAACATCCAAGCAGATCCTCTTGACGGGTTCTCTCTATATGCACTATTTGAAAATCAAGGATAAGAATACCAAGTTTTTCAAGATATACCTGAATGGGAATGGAATCCAACCCCAGACGAATACCAGCTCATGGCCTGGAATGACCCTTTGGATACCTTCACCCTGTCAGCACTGTTCGGTGAAGAACACCAGCTTGGATATCCGTCTGAGATGATGACCTACAACTAGCCAGAACTTGCCCCTCTTCGCTCAGATTTCTCTCACTTTAACGATCTGTACGGCAATGTGGACCTCACCCCGTACCCGAATCTCCCTGGAATCGAAGAAGAGGTCGCCAGTAACGAGTGCGATCCGATGGACTACCTTGTCGACGGGACTGAATCCGAACCTTCTGCTACTTTTCCAAAGGATGCCGATGTCGCCATGATGAACTTGTGGGAAGGTGAACCAGGGGCCGAAACAAACCTGTGGGCTAGCACCGAGGTAGTCAACATAAAGGTGGGGAACGAAGAATGGACCGTCAATAAGACAGTAATGGAGGCTGAAAAGTGGACATCCGAGGATCTGTGGGATGACCTAGTCATTGCTGATCTAGCCACTAATCTGCAAGATACAACTATCGGAAACAAGCGCAAAGCCCTGGCCGACCTATGGAGTGAGGAATCAAAGTATCGCCAGATTGACCATTTAACCAGAAGCGGCCGTGTTTACCAACCTCCGAATCTTCAAGTCGGAGAATCTTCCAACCCTGCAGCCTCAGGACCCTCTGATCCCTTTACCACCCCAGTCAAAAACACCTTTCGACCCTTTGACCCACCGGCCAAGGAGCCTTCCCGACCTGAAAAGGGCCCCAAAGGGATGATCAAGCGCCAACTCGAGCAAACCAATGCTAAGATGTCCGTCTGGGATGTGCTGGTTCATTCCACACGCCATCGTGAAGGTCTCATCCAAGCACTCTCTCAACTAAAGGTTCCTTCCGCTATAACCCCCGATGAGCTTGTGGCATTGATCAAAACCATACCTGTCAAACATGCTATCACATTTACTGATCGGGACTTACCTGTCGAGGGAACTGACCACAATCTGCCGTTACATATCACTTTGAAATGCCATGGCAAATCGGTTCCGGTAATCTTGGTCGACAACGGCTCGGCAATTAATGTCTGCCCACTCCGCGTCGCCTACTGCTTGGGGTACAAAAATAAGGACTTCTCTCCATCGGAAGTCAAAGTCCGAGCATATGACAACACTTGGAGAGATGTAGTGGGGACTCTCATGATTCCCATAACCTTAGGACCATACCAGACGGAGGTAGAGTTTCACGTGGTAAACATTCCCGCCTCTTTTAACTTGCTGCTAGGAAGAACTTGGCTGCACCGACCGGATATCATGGCTGTGCCCTCTACACTCCATCAGAAGATTTGATTAGGACTAGAAACAGGAATGCTCACTATCCACGGGGACTCTGGAATCCATGCCCCTGTGGAAGACAATGCCCCACTCTTGGAAATTCAACACGGGGAAGAAGACATCGCCCTAGGAGGATTCTCTCTGGATACCTCCCGGTCTGTCTATTCGGTCAGAATTGATGACGACTTTGTTGTCAGCAATGTTGCTATCAAGATAATGAAGAAGATGTCCTACATGCCGGGGTTAGGGCTAGGAAAGAATCTTCAAGGCCCCGTAAAATTTGAAGCTCAAGGCACTTTGATGCGCACTACTGGCCTGGGATATTCACCTTCAAGCGATAGCAAGATGAAAAAAGGAAATAGGCTAGAAGATTACTTCGTCAGGGAAAAAGCAAAACAGGTTTACCAAGGCCAGCCAGAACCGTTCTGGGACAAAGAAACCAACACCTTTTTACTGGGATTTGAGATATTTGCAAACGATGTCTGGCCGAAGAGTGACGAGGAAGTCGAAGTTGTGAAAGAACAGAAGGAACCCGCCTACTGGATTGAGGTTTTTGCCATGGGTAGTCTCGTAACTCTGTTTAGGAAGGACGAACCAGTGGGTACGGCTATGGAAGCAGAAGTGATGACAGAACAGGATACTCTCGGAGACCCAACTTCACTCATCATGGATGCTCTGGAGAGTACAAGAATTGGACCTTCATGCCAAATGCAACTCATTGTGGATCCGAGTCCGAGTCCGATTCGAGTCCGAGTCCGATTCTGAGTCCGAGTCCGATTCGAGTCCAGTGTCATGTCTTCCGAGTCTTCTGAGTCTGCCGAGTCCGAGTTGGTGCTTCTCGGCCCAAACTCTCAGAGTCTGTTTTGGTCGAATCCACCCGTGTGTATGGTGCCCCGAGGCCCCCATTAATAATGAAATGAATGAATCTGATTCGGCTTTCTCCGACTTTGAAATAAACTGCGTCGACCCTGATGGTGAAGAGATTAATTTCGATGGGGACATCCCCAAAGAAATTAGATCCCTAATCGAAAGGGAAGATGAGAGGCACGCTCAACCTGTAAAAGAAGAAATTGTTTTAATAAATCTGAGAGATGGAGAGAATCCTCGAATGATCCAAATCGGTTCCACGCTGTCCGCCGAAGAACGCGAAGCCCTCGTAAACTTACTCAAAGAGTTCGAAGACGTGTTTGCCTGGTCACATGCGGATATGCCCGGAATAGATCCAGAAATCGTAGAACATCGGATTCCCCTTTATCCCGGTGCAAAACCAGTAAAACAGAAACTGAGATGCATGAGGCCTGACTGGGTGCTTAAGATAAAGGAAGAAGTCTCTAAACAGATCAACGTCGGGTTCCTGATGGTAACCGAATATCCGCAATGGGTCGCAAACATCGTCCCTGTACCGAAAAAGGATGGTAAGATAAGAGTCTGTGTTGATTTTCGGGATCTCAACAAAGCTAGCCCTAAAGATGACTTCCCGTTACCACACATCGATGTGCTGGTTGACAACACCGCCGGCCATGCTTTACTCTCTTTCATGGACGGTTTTTCGGGATACAACCAAATCCTCATGGCTCCAGAAGATCGGGAAAAGACCACATTTGCCACTGAATGGGGGACGTATTGTTACCGAGTTATGCCTTTTGGATTGAAGAACGCAGGGTCTACTTACCAGAGAGCCGCTACGGCGCTGTTACACGACATGATTCACAAAGAGGTAGAAGTCTACGTTGATGACATAATCGTCAAGGCCAAGGAACGAGAGGGACATCTCTCCGCACTCTAAAAGTTCTTCGAAAGGATCAGGAAGTATAAGATGCGCCTTAATCCGGCCAAATGCACATTTGGAGTCACTGCAGGGAAGATGCTTGGGTTCATGATTACTACCAGAGGTATCGAACTCGATCCATCAAAGATCAAAGCCATCCTAGAAATGGAACCGCCGCGATCTGAGAAGGATGTAAGGAGTTTCCTTGGAAAAGTACAGTTCATCAGCAGGTTCATTGCAAAATTGACTTCGACCTGCGAACCCTTATTCCGCTTACTCAAGAAAGGAGTACCATTCACTTGGGATGATAGATGCCAGAAAGCTTTCGAAGCCGTCAAAACCTACCTGCACAGGCCGCCAGTACTAACACCGCCGCCCGTAACAGGAAAACCTTTGATCCTATACCTGTCGGTCACCCCGTCTTCAATGGGGTGCATGTTAGCACAGGAAGGAGATGATGGGGTTGAAAGGGCTGTTTACTACCTCAGCAAAAAGATGGTTGGACCCGAAGAGCGTTACACTCCTCTAGAAAAGACGTGCTGGGCACTTGTCTGGGCTTCCAAGAAGTTGAGGCACTATATGCTAGCTTACCCGGTAAAGCTGATATCTCGGATGGATCCTCTAAAGTATCTGTTCGAAAAACCGGCTCTCACAGGCAGAATGGCGTGATGGTTGCTAATGCTAGCCGAATTTGAATTAAAGTATGTCACCCGAAAGTCAGTAAAAGGAAGAGCCGTCGCAGAATTTTTGGCCGATTGCCCAGTCGAGGGTGGAGAAGATGCCGAATTCAATTTCCCTGACGAAGACATAATGACGATGGCCGAGGATGTTTGGCAGTTGTATTTTGATGGAGCAGCCAATCAGAAGGGGTTCGGAATTGGTGTGTTGCTAAAATCACCCGACGGGTCGCACATCCCGTTGGCATTTAAACTCAACTTTGAGGTCACCAATAATCAAGCGGAATATGAAGCTTGCATTGTGGGCATGGAAGTAACCATCAAGATCGGTATAGAAAAACTGGAGGTCGTGGGAGATTCAAATTTAGTTATGTCCCAGGCAAATGGCGACTGGAAGGTTAGGGAAGAAAAGCTGAAGCCGTATCATCAGGATCTCGAAGATCTTATCCCCCACTTTAGCAAGGTGACGTTCACTCACGTACCGAGGCTCAAAAATCAATTCGCAGATGCTCTGGCAACATTGGCATCAATGGTCGAAATCCCCGTTGGCGTAAAGCTAAGGCCAATTGTGATTGAATAAAGGGATACACCAGTACACCAGCACGTCATGACAATTGACGAGCCCGATGATGGTCATCCATGGTATTATGACATCTGGAGATATGTGGAAAGAGGAGAATACCCCGTGGAAGCAAGCAAAAAGGACAGGATCACTCTCCAAAGGATGGCTGCCCAATACATCATCTGCGGAGGAAACCTATACCGGAGGTCGCACTGTGGCACACACAAGCTCTGCATCCATGGAGAAGATGCGAAAAGGGTGATGGAAGAAGTTCACGAAGGTGTATGCGGTCCCCACATGAATGGCATAATGCTCGCCAAGAAGATCCTCAGACAGGAATATTTCTGGACCACCATAGAAACAGAATGTGTAGAGTATGTGCGAAGGTGCTGAAAATGCAAGATTCATGCCAATCTTACGCATGTTCCACCGCACGAACAACATCAAATGACCTCGCTATGGCCTTTCTCAACGTGGGGGATTGACGTCATCAGAAGAATCGTGCCGACAGCTTCCAACGGCCACAAGTTCAACTTACTAGCCATCGATTATTTCACGAAATGGGTAGAAACTGCCTCCTACGCCACTCTAACTGCAGTTCAAGTTGCACATTTCATTAAGCAACATGTCATTTATCGGTATGGCGTCCCTCAAGCTTTCGTATCCGATAATGGGGTTCATTTCAAAGGGAGAGCTCGAGAAGTATTGGATGAGTCCCAAATCCAAGTGCACAAGTCAACAACTTACCGGACACAAGCTAATGGCGCCATGGAAGCAGCTAACAAAACAATCAAGGCCATTCTGGAAAAGACCATTCAATCTGCAAGGGACTGGCATGAACAACTACCCCTAGCCTTGTGGGGTACCGCACATCTGTAAGAACACTGACGGGAGCAACTCCTTACTCCCTGGTTTACGGGATGGAAGCAGTACTTCCCATTGAATTGGAAGTCCCATCTCTTCGAACCATGATTGAATGTGAAGTTCAAGAGGCAGAATGGTTGAGCAATCGGTTCGAAGAACTTATGCTATTCGATGAACGTCGGTTAAGGGCTCTTTACCACATTCAAGGGTATCAGCGAAGGATCGCACGGGCATTTAACAAGAAAGTGAAACCCAGGGACTTGGCGGAAGGTGATATGGTTTTGAAGGAAATTCGGGCCCCGGTTTATGACCCACGAGGAAAGTTTCGGCCAAAGTGGTCTGGACCATACATCATCAAAACTATTCTATCGGGAGGAGCTACGCAACTCATTGACTTGGACGGAAATGAATTCTCAACCTTGGTTAACTTGGATCAACTCAAGCGCTACTACCCCTGAGAGAAGCTCGCTGGGCTGAAAACCGCAAGGGCGGGCAGTCCCAGGCAAAAATTAGAGCAAAAGCCTGCTAGGATGAAAACCCGTCAGGGCATCCTAGGCAAAAGTTAAGGCATACAATAAATGAGCTCGCTAGACCGAAAACCCGAAAGGGCGGTTCTAGGCAAAAGTTAGAGCGCAAAAGGAGAGTGTTAAAACCAGAGCGAACCCTACCCTGAACTACGTCATGACCTGATTCCTTCGCTAGGAGAATACGTAGGCAGTCTCACACTGAGACCCGGTCGTAATCTATCAAAATAAAAATCCAAGTTGAGAAGGCTCAAAGAACAAAGTCAAGGAAGGGGAAACCCTCCAAAACTCGTTTTATTAACACAATTACTTCTACTACATAAGGTTGAGCAAAGCTTTCGAAAACAAAAGAAGCACGGCACAATAATGAAGGGTCCTCAATTTATTCAACGGTCGGGGTAGTAAGGTCGAGTCAGTTTCCTTGAGCTCCAGCCCTTGCAGCAATATCCCTCCTGAGCCACTTACGATAGCTCCCACGCATCGCCACAGAAGGGTAAGGATGTGCATCGGTCACCTCGCGCGTCCTCCAGAAGCGTTGGTAATGGCAAAGAACTGAATGGTTGAAGAGAGGCATCACTATGTCCACAAGAACCTCTACGGGGGCCTCCTGCCTCAAGCTGAGTTGACATTGGATGCGATAAGGGATGTAGAAGGTGAAGGCTTCCAAACCAGCAAGAACGACCCACTGGGGGCCTATGTAGTGCACCGTCATGGGCGGGAGATCCAGCCAGCGGCACCTCCAAGAAATGGTCTCAGCTCGCGGCGCCTGAAAAAGTCAACCCACTCAGCCCTACTCCTGTCAACAAACTCGAAACATCGCTGAAAGAGTAACCTCGCCTCATATGACCAGTTGCCAGGAGGGATGGTCAGCACATTCACTTTGTCGCAAAGCCAAATCTACGAAAAAGAGAGAGAAAACAAGTAAGAAACCATAGAAAGCCCAGCCGAGTGTTGAGGTAAAATGAGAACGTGGAAGAAACCAGAAAAAGGAGAGCCGAGTGAGAAGCCAACCTGTAGGAGGAGAGGGCTGCCCCCGAAAGTCTCAGTCTCTTCAAAATGAACCTTATCCAAACCAATCAGTGTCTCAGCCAAAATCATCGGAATCACATCTTTTCGGGCTTCAACCTGAGTAGCGACGTTAACCAATGCCGAGCTAGCATGACCAACGGAAGGGACCAAGAGGTAGGCTGCAAGCAAGCACATGCAGAGGGCGGTCATGCGTCGAGTCTGATAAGTCATGTCACCAAGGTCGCCAGGTGGAGAAAACAGCTCGATAAGATGCATGACATTGAGATGGCCATTCCTGACCAAGTAGCGAGCAGGACCATCACTTAATCCAAGGGCCACGACCAAGACTCTGTAAGCACTCTCACGCATGGGGGGAACAATGACCTCCCCCGAGCCAAAACCCCCGAGGTATGCACGGAACTCCTCGATAGTGGAACAAAGCTCCTGCTCGCCGAAACGGAAGACATGGACGTCCGGATCCCAAAAACTCACGGCTGCCCTCAAAAGCTCGGGACGAAGGCGAATGTTGCGGAGGTATCTCATGGAGTAGAGACCGTGAGCTCGAAAGTTGAGCCAATCGACACCTTCCATAGAAGCCAACCATGGACGGAGCAAGCCGGTGAGAGAAAGAGCCATTTCAAGGAGCAAAGAAAGAAGACAAGAGTTGGATGAGGTGTGGAGAACATAGAATGAGAAAGCTTGAATTTATAGGAGAGGTGGAGAAGTCAACTTCAACTTTCAAAGAGCCTCGGGTTTCAAAAGTGCAAGTTTTCCATGAGTCCTACATGGAGAAAAGTGTGGTCAAGTCCCAAAAGGTTCAAAACGGACATGCACTGGTCTAGAAATGCCACTGTATGTGTCAAACTTCAACCCCCGAGCAATCTGCCTTGGAAAACAGCAAAACTGAAATCTGTCAGGAAAGGTGCCTCGCGCGGCACCTTGATGGGTCGCACGGCAGATTGAACCCAGAGAAACCCCACGGCAGTGTGATTGAGGTACCGTGTGACAGATGCTAACTCGCGCGGCATCCTGATTCATCCGCACGGCACCTTGACTCTGTATTTCTGCAGTTTTTAGCAGCAACATGCCAAAATGGAATCGGGGCACTATGGAACACCAGCAACCCCCAGAACACACTCCAACGGGTATTTGGGACTTCAGGGATGTTTCGTTTCAAGACAACTCCCAGGATTCGTCATCGTGGCACAAAAACTCAATAAAATCCGTTTCTTGGGCCGTGTCAAGGTGTCAAAGTCCGTTTCGGGTCATTCCAAGTCATTCTTTCAAGTCCTACACGTCATAATGGTCAAATGGGACTTAGTCCAAGTCCCAGTTCGTGTCCAGAGTCAAAACTCGAGAATGTCACATATTAAGGTCAGCGTTTTCCTACTTTTCGAGTACATTCCAAAGGCAAAGTAGAATTTCCAAGTCTCATATCAAGATTTCAAGGCTGTCAGTTGAGAAGATGTCTATATGAAGTCTTGTATGCAGAGTCAACTTTACAATGGTTTGCCCAATTGCTTTCTTTGATTTCTATTTCATTGTCAATATGCTTCGATTGTTAATATGTCACTCATTCTTAACCTCACGTTCCACTCAATCTCGTTGATCAACGACTGGTTGCATTGCCTGGTCAATGTTTTGGCTATTCAGTTTTCTTCACACAAACCAAAGAGAATTGAATGGCATAAATAATGAAAGTACAAAATCTCTGTATATAAATCCAAAAGCATCCATGAGTCGAAGTACAAAAGGGGTATAATGGCCCAATGATCAAGATCCTACCTATCGAAGGCAAACAGGCGCCCTACAAAAAGAAGCACGCAGGCCCCGTCAAAAGCACAAAACAAAAGAGGAGCTCAACTCTCGTCATCCTCGTCCTCGTCCTCGCTCTCCTCCTCAGAGACCTCCTCGACCGCCGGAGAGCTGCTCGCCGCCTGAGTGCCAGTCGCTCTAGGTACAGTATCTCCTGAGGTGACCTCCAGGTCAACGTCTGTAGGCTCGGGAGTATCGTCCTTAGAGACGTCAATAGGCTCGTCCTCGGTCCTTACAGAGCGTCGTGTCCTCTTCGATGCCGGCTCCTCCCGTGAGCCAGCAGAGGAGACCTGTCGTGCTATCGGGCGGACAGAGTTCCGCCGCAACCCTCGTGGAGCCCCTCCTCTAGCCTGCAATGGTATAAAATTCATGTGATATTTGCATTATAATCATAATATAAACGATATAAGTAAAGCAAATGACTAAAGTTCGAGAGTATACCATCGATCCGCCAACGTGAGGCAACACCTCCGGAGGGTGGCCCATGGCGTACTGCCTCACCAGCTGCTCCAGGCCCTTCATGGCCTCTGCCATCTCCTTCACGTACCCTGGAGGAGCCTGCAATGAAGGAAATCAATCAGAATATGTGAAAAGAGCGAATGTACGAAGGAAGGAAACCATGTTATACCTAAGCGAGAAACTCTGGAGCCTCCACTGCAGGGCGTGGCACTACAACCAGGCCCGGAGCTCCCTGGGGAGTCGTCACGTCTCTTGTCGAGCAGGCGGGAGAGGTGGTACCACTCGGGCCCGCCTCTCGCTGCGACCTCTATCGCTGCGGCCTCCGTTGCCTCTTCACCTCTCGTCGCTTCCTCCCCTTCTTCCTCCAACGCCTTCTCGCGCCGCTGTACGCCTCCCAAGCGCGTATCCGAACTTCGCCATCAACTCGAGAAAAGATTACTCGCGTGGTCGGCGGCGAAACCGGCACCTCGAAGAACGGCTCCAACTCGAGGTCCGGCCGTGTGAACTACTCGACCTCCCTCCGTTGTACTGGTCTATCCTCTGCACTAGAGCAAGGAAGCAGCCCAGGGACTCAAAAAGCGCCTTAGCGACTGGCGTGACACTCGGTCGCCCAAGTACCATTGCCAGCTATGGGGACTCGAGAAGCACTCTCCCCTAGCTACCTCCACCTACTGCGCATAGCGTAGGGATCTCGGCTGGTCCCACACCCGCCTGGACTGGCTATCAAGAATAAGCAACGTCAAGATGCTGTTGGAATGGAAATAAGCCGAAAATGGATATGGAAATGCCTTAGTACCTGATCAAGACGCAGCTCGTCCAAGTAAAGTCGAAAGGCATCCAGCTTGCCTCTCCCCCTTTTCACGCCCTTGTACTCCGTCGACCAGCGTAGGGCTCGAGGGAGTATCGTGGTGTCAGGACACGTGGTCTCAGGAGGGTACATCCATATAACCTCGTACGTCCAAAACTGCAATTCAAGACATTGAAAGTTAGCACAAGATATACATTGAATGGATGCAAATGGAAAGCTAACTATTCATGAGAAAGGAAGAGAAATGTACCTCCCAGACCCTCCAATAGCCTCCGAGACTCACTCCTGCCCCGCGGGAAAGAGAGCCCATGAAGGCATAGCACGTCCCCAGTGCTGCACCTCCCCAGTCGAAGCGGGCGATCTCCCCGACGTCCCTCAAGGCCGGGAGAAGCGAAAGGTGCACTCGGTTGCGCCTGTTGGGAAACAGGGACGCACCAAGTAAGTATAGCAGAAAGCACCTCGCCATCTGCTCCTCCTCCACCCTGTCAGTCGGGAGCCTCTCCGTCCAAAACCTCAGAAGCTGGGCATACTTCGCATCGTCACCCTCCGCCCTCAGCTCGTGCCCCAGCATCGCCCGCTGGAACGCCGCCTGCCTCCCTGTGGCAGCGTTAAAAGGAATAGGGTCACCTCCGACCCTGAGACCAGTGATCGCCGCAAAGTCCAACGGCGTCACGGTAAGCTCACCAAAGGAAAAGTGGAGGGTGTTCGTCGTATCCCACCACCTCTCAGCCAAAGCCCTCACCACCGGGCGGTCGTTGCACACGCCCCTCGCCAGCACCCCTACAAACTCCCCAAAACCGGCCTGCCTCACTATCTCCCGCGCAGCCTCGGGTAACCTCTCCCAGAACGTCGGCACAGCTGCCGAGCCTCCATAGCACGAGAGCGAGATCGCCTGTTGCAACAAATCAGCAAATATTCAGTAAACAGGCATGGCATGCAATACAATGGTATAATGAAATGAAATACGATGCATTGGAATTTAAAATACAGATATTTAAAGTATACCTCATCTCGGCGCAAAGAAAGGTGTCACTGAGGGTCTCAAGACCAGAGCCTCGTCGTAAGTCGGCCTCCTCGGAGTGTAAGGGTCAAAAGTGAAGGCACCACAACGTGCTGAAGGGGACGTAGGCTGCCTCGTCGTAGAGCCCTCGCCTGCAACGCCAGTGTCGCCTCGGCCACCACACGGTGGCGCGAGGAGCCATCACCTCGGCCTCCTCGGCTCGCCTCTCCTCGACCTCCGGCTCTCTATCTCCCCAGGACCGAGCCAACTCCACCTCGCGGGCCGCGAGTAGAGCGTCCGCCAACCCAGGAAACCCGTGCACTAACTCCAGCACGTCCTCCATGGACGCCGTCGACAAGTAGTCGCCCGTGCCTATGGGGCGCGACGACCCTGCACCTACGTCACTGCCCACAAACATGTGCGGCGTGTCCTCCTCTACCGGCTCCACCCCTGGCTCCGCCACCGGCTCAACGATGGGGGCCTTCCCCAAGTCAGTCCGAGGCTCTCTCGCGGGAGAGGCCTCTGTCTCCTCCGCCACCTGGTCTAAACCACCACCGTGACAATCCGAGGTCCTCTCCTCCACGCTGGCCGCCGCCTCCGACCGGCCCGAAACCCCGGCGTCGCCCCTCGACTCCACTACACCCGGAGTCTCCGCCTCCTGACCGCACCCGGCCAACGCTACACTGCTACCGTCATCACCACCACTGCCGACCACCGTGGCAGCCATGGCCGCGGTCTCCTCGACCAATGCCTGCTGCGCAGAGGTCTCCGGTTCGACCCCAGCTATCGTACTGTCCCCCGGAAGAGCGGAGGATGGTGTAACCTCGACCCGGGATGGTATGTCGTCTTTGGGTTCCATGATCGTACTATATGAGAAAGGGAGAGAGAGAGAGCAGTCGGGAGAGAGGGAGCAGCGAGAGAGAGAGGGAACAACAAGAGAGAGAGAGATACGAGAGAGAGATACGAGGGAGAGAGAGATGATCGAGCGAGAGAGAAAGATACGAGAGAGAGAGTGTGATCGAGAGAGAGAGGGAAATTCGAACGAAGTGGGGTGTACTATGTACACCCCGCGTGTATATATATATACCCCTCGAACCGGTTCGCTGAGAAACCAACGTCGGATCGGGTTCATAGCTAACCTGACCGCACGGCACCCTAGACGGGTCGCACGGCACCATGGACGAATGTACAGTGCCTTCAGTTTATGGTACCGTGCGTCCCTAATTTGACTGCACACGGCATGGTGATTTGTTTCGACAGTTTGATTCATGAGAACAGTTTGTGGTCTTTCCGTGTTCGATTCAATCAAGACTTGGGAGGATAGGTGCAAGAAAAAGGATGAAGAAGGGGCTTTTCATTAAAATAAAACCCGGGGTCTCCCCCGGGACTTGCCATTACATTTCAAAAAAAAAAAGAAAAAGAACAAAAACAACAAAAAACAACTACAGGGCCTACTCCCCTTTTCCTTCTTCCTTCCGCCTTCTTCTTCCCTCCTTCCTCCTTCTTCTCCGGCCCCGGTCTCAAGCACTCCCGTCGTCCGAAGCGTCGTTCGCCCCATCCGAACGGTCATCCGACCCATTCGGATTCCCCTCGGAGTCTTCCGCCGTGTCGTCCGACTCACGCCCAAGGACGGAGTCGGGGTCGTGCTTGTCATCCATTTGGTCGAAGGCGAAATCCTGAAGATTCGACACCGCGCGGCGGAGAGTGCGAATCGTCCCGATGAGCCTCTCGATTTACCGGTTAAGTGCTTCAATCTCCCGACGGTAGAAAGACATCTCAGCCTCTAGAGATTCGACCCGGGCCGCTAGATCGTTATTCGCCATCCGAGAACAAACCGTTTTCCTTAGAAAAATGCGAAAAAAAGTAGCAAGACTCTTGAGATTTTGATGATGGTGCATGAAATGTGGCATCCCACCATGCTTATAAAGACACTCCAGCCGACGAAAAGGCACGCCTAAATTAATGGCACCCCTGAAACCTGTCAACTGTCCTCGGAAATCGAAGGGACACCAAGGAAAACGAGGTGCCGCGCGCCTCTTTTTCAGCCCGCACGGCACCCTGGCTCCAAGAGATTTAAATGTTTTCTCGAAAATTGATCCAATCAGCCACCAAAATCTTCTTGGAAACTCAATTCTCAGCCGTTTTGCAGTAAAGATCCCTTACAATGTCGTGCATCGGTTACGGCGCCATTTAATCCCCCGAGAATTTGCCGTATTCGCCTTTTTCTCGGCATTCGTCCTCCGGGACTCACCGTGACTGGTTCAAGGATTCGACATATTTTCCCCAGCAGGTCCAAAAATTCTAAATTGAATTTTCGCCTTCCGAGGGCTTGTCTCAAAAAATTCTAAATTGAATTTTCGCCTTCCGAGGGCTTGTCTGAAAAATTCTAAATTGAATTTTTGCCTTCCGAGGGCTCGTCTCAATTTTCGCCTTCCGAGGGCTTATCTCAAAAAATTCTAAATTGAATTTTCGCCTTCCGAGGGCTTGTCTCAAAAAATTCTAAATTGAATTTTCGCCTTCCGAGGGCTTGTCTCAAAAATTCTAAATTGAATTTTCACCTTCCGAGGGCTCGTCTCAAAAAATTCTAAATTGAATTTTTGCCTTCCGAGGGCTTGTCTCAAAAAATTCTAAATTGAATTTTCGCCTTCCGAGGGATCGTCTCAATTTTCGCCCCCCGAGGGCTCGTCTCAAAAATTCAAAATTCAATTTTCGCCTCCCGAGGGCTCGTCTCAAAAATTCAAAATTCAATTTTCGCCTCTCGAGGGCTCGTCTCAAAAATTCAAAACTCGATTTTCGCCTCCCGAGGGCTCGTCTCAAAAATTCAAAACTCGATTTTTGCCTCCCGAGGGCTTGTCTCAAAAATTCAAAACTCGATTTTCGCCTCCCGAGGGATCGTCTCAAAAATACAGTTTTCGCCTCTCGAGGGCTCGTCTCGCTTTTTCATCTCTCGAGCCACGGTCTAACAGACCTAACGTCTCCTCGTCTCTCGAGCCACGGTCTAACGGACCTAACGTCTCTCCTTGTCTCGATTTTTGCCTCCCGAGGGCTCTCCTCAATTTTCGCCTCCCAAGGGCTCGTCTCGATTTTCGCCTCCCGAGGGCTCGTCTCAAGCCTTTCACAATGCTTTAAATAACACACAGCACCGTAAGCACTTCTTTGCATGAGTTTGTCCTCCGGGACTCGTTTCTCACATTGCATTGTCCCAATCGAACTACGCTGGTCTGATCCCTACAACGGGGTACGTAGGCAGCTCCCTGAGCGCGACCACCATCGTTATTTACTTGCATTATTCGCTTTGTCTCTGTTCAAAGGCACTAGAACAACGGATTGGGATGCCTATTCTTTAAGCGTCACTCGTACCAACTAATGGTATCCGAGTTACGTTAAAGAGGGACTACTGTAGACACCCCAATCCGGACCTCGGAGAGTCTTTGTCCACCCCGATGATGAAATAGAGGAAACGATACCTTTGCGAGCTTGAAAAAGGATCTCTCTAAGCCCAAAAACCCAAAAAGCCTGAAGAGCCCAGATAGAAGCCCAAACAAAGCCCAAAAAGACCCTGGACCGAAGGAAGAGGAGCCGTGCGGAGCAGAACTGGAGCGCACAGCACCTTGAAATTCAAGAGTGGCCGTGCGCGGCAATCTCAACCATACGGCACCTTGAGCTAAAAGTCGACTGGCTCAAAAGTCGCTGCCACGCCAAGCATGTGAGCTACACCGGTGATGACCTGGTCACCAAATGCACTTCGGCCCGCCTAAAATACCTCCACCACTTGAAATTCAAAATCCTTGGCCTTTGCCTATAAATTAACTCCTCCACTCAAGGAAAAGGGGTCCCTCTTAGCTCTTCTTTTGAGTCCTTCTCTTGCCTTTCTCTTGGCTCTCTCACTCTACTTTCTCTCTCTAAGTTCTCAAACCCACTTTCTATTACCACTTCCATTTCCAAGTCTTTAAGGATGTCAATCCCAATAGACATTCTTTAAGAGCTTTCACTCACTCCCTTCTCATCATTGAAGTTGATCACTCATTAACTTCAAGACCCCATCACCCAAAATACCTCGCCTTCACTCACACCCATACTCCCTTTGTCTCATTCAACCTCCTCCATCCACATCCGTGACGATCCATCCACATCCTTGCATCCACGATCCTTGATCAAGCTCGAAACCAAAGGTATAAACTAGTTTCCTCGGACTAGACTCCGTTTTGGTCCTGAGGGGACCTTTCTGTCAGCAGATCTAATCCCTTTTGGTTAGATCCTGACTCAAAACCCATTTTCATAAAACAAAACTAACATCATGATCGAGGTTGGGGAACGCGCATGCGTTGATCGACAGCGGCACCACTCGACTCTCGGCGCTGACATCTTACATCTTGATGCTATTGTGAAGCGTTTGCTTGGATCCGAGTTTTCCTCTGTTGTGGTTATCTGTATCTGTTGTTTACTATTTCTGTTGCTCTAAAAAATAAGACCATATCTACAAGCCATGTTCCGGCTCTTTTAAAAGCTTTATAAGATCATCCCAAATGATCAAATATGTCAAAAACCACTTTAAAATCATGTTTTGAGAAAGACGATGACATTTTTGGGATGATCTGACTGCCGTGAGGCTGCCGATGAGTTTTCTAAAAGACGCACAAAGAAGGCAGTGGTCTAAATAATGTTTTGAAAGTCTGCAACAGTCTGACAGGTGTGCAGGTACCACGCACGGTACGTCGAGGTGCCGCGCGCGGCAGCTCAGGGTGCCGTGAACAGTTTAGCTGAGATCCAGGCAGTCTGTTGAATGTTGTTTATCCTCCCTACTCACGTCATTTTACCACTATTGTACAGACAGCACCACATGCACGTCAATGTGATATATTCCCCATGTCCCTTCCCCACTAATTGTTTTATTAAAAAGTTTGATATTCTGAAAAATATCGAAGATCCCCCCTTTTCTCTTTTGAAAACATTAAGTAGAGACCGGTTTTCTCCGGGTGAGTGGGGTGCTTTTTAAAGAAAAACCTTCCCCATTCGTAACGTGGCTCCCGAACCCAACATCTCAACGTTTTCGCTAGACCAAAAGCCTTCTCCAAACGATTCTTCGGTTTCTCGGATGATCCATTTCAAAAATCCGGGTGGCGACTCTTTGAGTTGGCGCTCCTTTTTCCGGGCGCCCGGGAGCCCACAGTGGGTCAAACGAATGAAATAAGGGAATTTAGGCGGGCTATAATTGACCTAGAAGATCAACTCAGGCAGTCAATTACGAACATAGATGGTCAGCTCAAGTCAGTCGTCGCTATGTCCAAAAGAACATGGCCATGATGTTTGAATCAATGCAAGAAATCAGTGATTGCCTACCTACTAAAGCTACTTCGAATACAGAATCATCGCTCACCGGGGATGCGCCCGTTGTTGACCCCCAAGTGGCAGAATTGATTGTCAAAATCAACAAACTCAAGGAATCTATCCTCAGAACAGAAAGGATGGGGAGGGGTGAAATAGACACAGATCGTTTAAGTCTGTTTCCCAATGCAAAACTGCCCGAGAAGTTCAAAGGGATGGACTTTGCCAAATTCGATGGGACTACTGATCCAAAGGCCCAATTGCTAGGGTATGTTGGGTCCCTTTCCATGCGAGGGGTCGGAAAAAATGCCATGGCTCAGTTGTTCCACGAGTCACTTACTGGCCTGGCTCTACAATGGTTCATTCCTTGGCACCCTTGAAGAAAAAGACGTGGGAAGACATTGGAATGGCTTTTGTGTCCCAATACGACTTCAACGTTGAGCTGAAAATGACCACCCAAGAACTTGAGAGCACCAAAATGGGCGAAAATGAGAGTTTTGCTAACTATGTAAAAAGGTGGAGAGCCAAAGCTGTCCAAATGCACAATAAGCTAGATCTCAAAGAGCAGATGCGTATCATCACTAAAAACCTGCCCAGTGCCTTTGCTCCCTACATGGTTTTGTCACAATCGTCTCTCGATTTTGAAACCTTCTATGATTCTGGATTGGCTGTTGAAGAAGCCCTTAGGGATGGTACCCTCGAGAAGAAAGAACCCGCTTTAAAAGGTAAGGGACTCCATCTCGACAATGGCAAAGTCCTTTTTGGAAACAGCAATACCTTCCATGTCGGGAACTCCTCAAATGCCAAACCTCTCGAAATAAACCAGATAGCTGATAAACCAACTCGCACCTTCACCCAATTCAGCACACCCTTATCCACACTCTATGAATAGCTCCTCAAAGTCGGTCTCATCAAGCCACTCCTTCCAACTCCTTTGCCTAACAAGCTTCCATCCTACCACGACCCAAATGCCCTCTGCGCCTTTCACCAAATGCCTAGCCATGTTACCGAAAAGTGTCACCATCTCCATCACAAAATTCAAGACCTTATCAATAACAAAACCATCGTTTCGCCACCAAAGGAATCAAGCACCTTGTCAAACCACCACATCAACTCTAGCTCCACTATATTTGACCCCACTCACTATATCATCCTTGCTCACCAACTTAAACCAATTGTACCCATTCCTAATGAATCCAGTATTTCGTGTATTGGAATTTGAACCCACAACGGAGTAAACAGAACTTAAAGAGTTAAGGAAGGCTGTAGAGGAAATGGGTCAGAAAATGGATACGCAAATGATCCAAATAAGGGCTTTAACACAAAAGATGGATAGTCTCCTCACCTTCATAGTCTCGGATCCAAATCTAAAGCGAAATGCTAAGGAGAACATTGATGAAGGGCGTTCACCCCAAAGATGAAGCTCTTTGAAATGTTCAAAGGCCTAGCCAAAGTAAGCAAGCCCTGCAATACAAGCAAAGATTTTTGGTATCATAATGTGCCCTCAACTTAACCGCCAAATCGAGAACCTCATCCCGTTTCTCTGCACCCCAATCCATAGTTTATGAAGAGCACCTCAAAGCTGGCCTCATCAAGCCACTCCCTCCAGCTCCTCTACCTCAAAAGCTCTCAGCATCCCATAACCCAGATACCTTTTACATCTTCCATCAAATGCCCGACCATAACACAAACGACTGCATCCGCCTTCGCCATGCTATCCAAGACCTCATTGACAACAAGGCCATTAAGGTACCTCCTCAACCAAAGCCAGACCCCGTGCCCTAGCGCAATCCTTGCATCAATGCCACTTTCTTCAGCAGAGAAGGGTAAACCATCAAGAGCCATGCAACGGTCCGACCTTCCACGAGTCTGGGAGTTTTCAAGCTCTGAGTCCTTGTCCTCTAAATAACCATCTTTATGTTTGAGTCAGTTTATACATCGAGTCTTTCATGCTTTCACTATTGTGTTTGTGTGTTCTCTATTTTAAATTTGTAAGAGTCAAAAAAAAAAAAAAAAGAGTGTCAGTTTTGTGGGCCTGAACTACGTTATGACTTGATTCCTTTGCAGGATATGTAGGTAGCCTCATCCTGAGGCCTGATCATGAGCATTCAAGTCAATCCCAAGGTTCAGTCATGGTCTTTTGAGTCAACCCCTAGTTGTTCGGTCGCTGTCTTTTGATCGTAACATCTCTGTAACTCAGGATTTTGAAATTATTTTCTACCGTCAATTGAAAATCATGATAATCACTTCAAAACATGAGATGATTTTTTATTGAACCCTCACCTCAGGAAAGAAGAAGACTTTCAAGGGACCACTTCCCGATGCCATATCCATTCTAAGAAGCAATGTCGTGAATCTGAAAAAGGCTCGCTAGGTCAAAACTTCAAAATCTGACCTAGGGAAAAGTTAGATCATGCAAACAAAAGCCTCTCAATGGAGCATCTAAGATTCAGTTGTTAGGTTGCGCAATCCAAATGAAGAAAGGCCATCGTTTCTTTCATCCTACACATAAAGATATATATTAGATAACCCCTTTTGAGCCGTAATCAAATTATTTGAACCCGAGCTAAGCCGCTATCCCCTGCATTGGGTTGAAATGAAAAATAAAAGTGCCAGAAGAAACATTGAAATTCAAAGCATCAAAAGAGTGAAAGGTCAAACACATCGAGATTCAAAGCATCAACAGGATGAAAGTGTCAAACACACTGAAAGGCATTAAACGCATGAGAAATCAAGAGAAAATGCCCACCATAGCAAAGGGGCATAAAAAGTTCAAAGATAGCTACTAGCTTTGAAAACCCAAAAGAAAGTGAAATTTTTGAGCCAATTGTTTTTTCTTTGTTAAGCCCAAACCACAACCCATATTACAACCCAAAAAGTCCTTTCAGATTGGAAAGTGCAACTTGATAGCAAGCACCCTATGTATTAAGAGGCATGACCGAAAATCAATATATGGAGAAAAGTCAAAGCATTGCTCAAAGCAAAAGTCCAAACTGGGACATTTTTGATTCGCGGGCCATCATCAGCAACCTGGGACACGGTTCATAATAAAACTCTCGTGTTTTGACAAAACAAAATCGAAAGATTTGAATGAAAATCAATCGATGGGGTAAAATAATTTTGAAATTCCAAAGGAGAATTCCAAGAACCTGGGCATGTCTGCCATTTCAAAAAAGTCAAACTCTTCGTCCAATCAAGGGCACCATTCGAAAGTCGCTTCGTCTTTCTCTCCCTCATTTGCGTTAACGTAGTCTTGTCAAAATCCACCCATTTTGCCAAAAGTCAAAAGAGTCATCTTGGTTTGGTCAATTTTGACTCGTGGAAGTCATTTCAACGCATGGAAGAATACCACCCCTGAGAGAAGCTCGTTGGGCTGAAAACCGCAAGGGCAGGCAGACCCAAGCAAAATTTAGAGCAAAAGCCTGCTAGGTTTAAAACCAGTAAAGGCGGCCTAGCCAAAAGTTAAGGCAGTTAATCAAAAGGGCTCGCTAAACCGAAAACCTAAAAGGGCGATACTAGGCAAAATTTAGAGCTCAAAAGGAGAGTGTTAATACCCGAGTGAAACCACAGCCTGGATTGCGCTTAGTCAACTGCTTGTCAAAACCATCAGGACTAGGGGTCGTTACTCACTGGGTACATCAGCTCATTGCCGTCTGCCAGGAAAAGAAAATCCAAGACTCAAATGCCGGCCAAAGGCAAACCCTAGCTCAAATCCAGCCCGAAATCCAACCCAAATTAGAAGCTCTTGAGAATACTAGTCCACTGGCCAAAAACAGTAAAGCAAATAGGGTGCTCAGACACGTCCCATATTTTTCATGAAATATCGTCATTATTGTCGTTCGGTGTCATAGGTGAATCTCGAATGATTGTTCAAGAGTCAATTCCAAGATCAATCCACAGTCTTTTAACCCTGTAGTTTCTCTCAAGCTATGGTCTAACCGACTTAGAAGCCTTTTTAGTCTCTCAAGCAGTGGTTTGTCCTCTGGGACTTCACATTGTCTAGCACTTTGTCCTCTGGGACTACACTCTGTCTAGCACTTCGTCCTCTGGGACTACACTCTGTCTAGCACATCGTCCTCTGGGACTTGTGCTATATCTGCACTTCGTCCTCTGGAACTGCACTCTGTCTAGCACTTCGTCTTCCGGGACTCGCACTTTATCTGCACTTCGTCCTCCGGGACCTCACTCTGTCTAGCACTTCATCCTCTGAGAATGAACTATGTCTCTCACTTTGTCCTTTGGGACTTCACATTGTCTAGCACTTTGTCCTCTGGGACTACACTCTGTCTAGCACTTCGTCCTCTGGGACTCGCACTATATCTGCACTTCATCCTCTGGAACTGCACTCTGTCTAGCACTTCGTCTTCCGGGACTCGCACTTTATCTGCACTTCGTCCTCCGGGACCTCACTCCGTCTAGCACTTCATCCTCTGGGAATGAACTTTGTCTCTCACTTTGTCCTCTGGGACTTCACTTTTGCATGCTTACATGACATTCATTGACATATCAACTTGCATCATCTTTCATGTATTGTCTCAATTGAAAGTCAAATTCAAGCTCTTCAAGTTCAAGCCACTTTCAAAAATTCAAACTCTTCAAAATTCAAATTATTCAATTCAAGCTTCTTTCAAAATTCATGCTTTTCAAAATTTAAGTCTCTTTCAAAATTCAAGCTATTCAACTTCAAGTCTCTTTCGAAGTTCAAGCTCTTCAAAATTTAAATTATTCAATTTTGAGTCTCTTCCAAAAATTCAAGCCTTCCAAAATTCAAGTCCCCCTCAAAATTCAAGCTATTCAAATTCAAGTCCCTTTCAAAATTCAAAGTCTTCAACATTCAAGCTCTTCAAATTCAAGTCTCTTTCGAAATTCAAATTCAAGTCTCTTTCAAAATTCAAGCTATTCAAATTCAAGCAAATGCTATTTCCAAAATTCAAAATTCAAGAAAATTGAAGCTTTTCAAAAAATCAAGTCTCTTCGCCGTCCAAGCATCTCATCCTCTGGGACTCTTCCTCGCATAACACTATCAATATATGTGCATTGTCCCAATTGAACTACGTTGGTCTGATCCCTACAATACGGTATGTAGGCAGCTCCATGAGCGTGACAACTTTTATTGTCATGCCCTTGATTTTTAACATAGATAAATAATTCATTTCGATAAAAGAACCTTGCCTATCATAAATAGTACCCAAAAGAGTTCCCATCTGATTAACTTTACAAACAAATCCCCAAGTTTAATGGTTTACAACTTTTGCACTCCAGCCCCTAATAAGCATAAGTACAAATACAGACGAGTGGTGAAGTTACAAATGATTTAGTTAGAGGAAATTCTAGAATAAATAGTTACATACCCATCTTTTTCAAAGGAAAGTCAATTACAAAGATGTTTAAGTAACTAATGTATTTAGCTTTCCAAAAGGTCTTTCACTTTCAAGCACGCGTTGTATACAAGCTATTGTCCAACAATTTATCCTATAAAGAAAGATTAGGTTGAGCTACACTATAGCCCAGTAGAGAAATCTTTACACAAGCTATACGAAAATGTGACGATTTATGCATCAAGAATGAATGAGTTTCCACTAACAAACAAGAGATATAGATGAGCACCATAATGGACCGACGGAACACGACTACGGGGTTCTACACATCATAAAGATATCCTTAGCCCTTCGTACATCAAACTAAGGGCAGCCTTAAGTACAAATCAATCTAATCAACCCAACACTGTTTCTCTAATCATTTTCAGACTCCTCAAGTGAATGCTACCAATACTTTCCTCATTTCTTACCATTTACCATCAAGCCTCTTTTATACAAGAAAACATTTCCTTTTGGTTGCCAAAATAACTTCAAGAAAACTCTCAACCTTTACGGGTCAAGCTCCGTTGATTCGCTACGGAACTGCATCTATTGTCGATTAGGTGTACGCTTGTACGGCTGCATTGAACTCGACTCACCTTGTACTCCGGATCCCCGAGGACAGTTTCTCGCAAAGTGGCCAGTCTTATGGCAGACATAACAAAGTTTATCAAGCTGTTAAACTCCCTGATTCCCGGATAAGGTAGGCGATCCAAGATTAATTTGGTTTTGCGCAGGTTGATTTGGTTCCCTTTGCCTTTTCCTCTCTAGGCTTCGAAAATTCCCTAGCGATGTATTCACTCTAACGGTTAGTTGCCTTTGTATATTCTGGGGTTGCGGCTGAATAACGATTTGTCGAATTCCTAGTTGTCGTACTAAGCCTAACTCTTCTTGCATTCTTTTCCCCTGAGGACAGTTTCTCATGAAATGATCAAGCTTCCCACTAATAAAACAAGATCTTTGACACCGCGGACATTGAGCACGAATATGACCAAGCTAACCACAATGATGACACACAATCTGACGTTTGAGGAGAACTCCTGATTGGGCCCAAACATGGCAATCTGATGATATCCTCGATATGCGTCGAGAAAACTCATCCACTCATACCCAACAGTTGCATCAACTAGCTGATCTATCCTGGGCACGCTTTATTTAAGTCTGTGAAATCCACACAGACACGCCATTTTCCATTCTTCTTCATTATTACCACGGTATTAGATAACCATTCCGGATAGTAAACCTCACGTATTGCTTTAGCTTCCAATAGTCGTTCTACCTCTTCAATAACAGCGTCAACATGCTGTACAGCTGCCCTCCTTTTCTTCTGAATCACAGGCTTGTGCTGGGGGTCTACATTTAAATGGTGATAGATCACTTCTGCACCTACACCGGGCATCTCTTCTGGTACCCAAGCAAACACGTCGACGTACTCTTTTAAGAACCCAACCAGCTCATTTTCTTCCTCAACTGGCAGTGACTCCCCAATCAGAAAATACCTTTCAGGATCAGTCTCTTTGATCTATATTTTCTTCAGGCCTTCCACCACCTTCTCTGTTGGATTTCTGCCGACATCCTCGATAGTCGGTTGATCTGGCACATCTACTGCTTGAACCTGGTGGGCCTTTGGAATTTTCTTGATAATAGAAATCAAACACTGCTGTGCTGCCTTTTGATTCCCCTTGATTTTCTCAACACGATTGGAACCAGGGAATTTCACCATCTGATGATATGTAGAGGAGACTGCTCTCATCTTATGCAGCCATGTCCTTCCTATAATCGCGTTATAGGAAGATGGGACATCGACCACTAAAAAGTCTGTCCTTAAAACCACAGAACCAGCACGAACGGGCAGCGTCACCTTTCTAAGGGGCCAGACTGCTCCCGCTCCAAACCCAACCAGAGGTGTTATTGATTGTTCCAGATCTGACTGAGTTAACCCCAATTTCTTGAACGCATCGTAGTACAAGACGTCCGTGCAACTCCCAGAGTCCACCAAGATTCTCTCAATGTCGTATTCCCTTATCCGTAGAGTAATGACCAAAGCGTCATTGTGAGGTACCTGGACATCTCCAAGGTCTTCATCCGTGAAGACTATGCCTTCGTTGTTTCCATTGGTTTCTCGTCCCCTCTTATTTCCCAATCTCAGAACATGCTGGTCATGCTTGGCTTACCTCTGGAGCAGCCTAACCTCATTCCTCGTATACGGTGCGGCCAATCCATGTATCATATGGATTATTCCTCTAGGATTCTGTTCGTAATCCATCTCCATGGCTTTTCCTTTTTCTTTGGGGTCTTCCTGAATGTACTCCTTCAGATAGCCTTGAGAGACCAGATTGTCAAGATGTCTCTTGAACATTTCGCAATCCTCAGTCATGTGGGCCCAATCTTTATGGTAACTGCAGTGCTGATTCGTGGCACGTTTTGCATCCTTGTCTCCACCTAGACTCGGGGGCCACTTGAAGTAGGGCTGATTCTTTATTCGATAAAGAATCCTGTAAATAGGCTCTTTCCAGACTGTCGTTATCGAAAAGAATGACTTGGGGTATGGTGCTGGCTTTTCATTGTACGGCTCTTTTTTAGCCTGCCCATACTCCTTTCTTTCCCTATAAGTCTTGGGCTCTAGTTTGTCCATCTTTTTCGCTGGTGTCTTTGGCTGTTCGGCTATCACTTTGTCGTCTTCCCGGAGGATGTCGTCCTCCATTCTGGCATGCTGCTCGATCCGTTCCATTAAGTGGGCCAATGTCGACACAGGATGTTTGTTCAATGACCGGCGAAGTTCTTCCCGAACAGGCAGGCCTATCTTAAAAGTAGCAATTGCATACTCCTCGCTGTAACTATCAATCTCATTAAAGGTCTCCCAATACCTTTTAGCATAGTCTCTGATCGGCTCATTATCCCCCTGCTTCATTGTGGAGAGATTTTCAAACGTCTTGGGAGCTTTTCTACTTGTTAAGAACCGCGCAGTGAATTCCTCAGCCAACTGTGTCCACCCTCGTATGGACTGTGATTCCAACTTATGGAACCAAGACAAAGCCACCTTCCCTAAACTTGACGGGACCATCTTGCACATTATGGCATCATCTCCTTCGTGCATAAACATAGCCTGCTGGTAGTGTTATATGTGAGCAACTGGATCCTCATTTGTCTCATAAAGTATGAACGCCCCGTGCTTTATTCTGCTTGGCAGTCGCGCGTCTTGTAACCTTCTCGTAAAGAGGGAGGTCGCTATGTTGCTTAGCACTTTTCTCGCCGTTTCTCGTGCAGTCATCGTTCCAACCTCTTGTTCCTTATTCCTATGCGTCCGAGCCTTATCCCAGTCGGACTCAGGTCTCTCGTACCTGTCCCTGTGGTGTTTTCGGGTATCTTCTTCAGTAGAGGAACTTCGGCTCCTGCTTCTCCTTTTTCGTGGAGAAAGCGCTCGTTCCTTTGGACTTCTGCTTCTCCTTCTTCGCGAAGAATGCCTCTTCTTTCTTGGAAAGGGACTCCTGCTCCTGCTTCTTCGGTGCGAAGGAGCGGCCTTGTAAGTTACCATAGCTCTTTTTCCTCTTCCGAAATGTCCTCGTGACAGTCCAGAATCCTCAGGGTTATCTTTGATCCTTTCCATCTCACGGATCTCATATTCTCGTTTCTTGATTAATCGAGCGGCCTCCTCGATTTCCTGCCTCTTCCTATCGAGGATGTCGCTGTGGTTATGCACACTTTTCGAATGTGCAACTGACTCTTCTCTATGGTGGGACTTGCTCCTTCTCGTGGAGTCTGTAGCAGTCTTACCTTCCCTGTTCTTGGGATCATCTTGAATGGTGAGGGGACGATCTTTGCTTGTTGTCCTTCTGCCATGGCCACCAGCATGCTTTTTCGGAGCACCTGGAGGGGATTCGTTTCCTTCCCCACCGGCCTGGTTTTTCTCAGCGAGCGGTGTGACTGGATCTACTTCCACCATGGTCGTTTTTCAAATGGAACTCGTTCGTTTCCCACAGACGGCGCCAATTGTAGGTGCAAAAAAACAAAGAGTACCTGAAACATTGTAATTTCGTAACAGATCCACGTGATTCCTGGTTGATACCTCTATGTCTCCGCCGGAACCCTAATCTGCAAGACAGACAAGGGGTGAGCGCACCTCTGCCTCTCGTGGCAAAGGCCCTCCGATGCCTAAGCTAGTATCTCAAACTAGTGTAAAACCCTAATTATCAGTAGGTAGATGTAGAATCAATGCAATGTATTACATACCTTTTGCCTCTAGGTTTACCTTATATTTATAGACTCATATCTGCTTGTTCCCCAAGCATCCTCATTGCCCCAGGATTCTTATTCCGTATAGGAAATCTGGCTCTGCAGGGACTCTCGTGCCCAATCAACTGAGATCCTTTTTTCACAAGGATTTTCTCTTATTATGGAATTCGTTCCCAAACTTATCTCTATCTGAATACGGAGGCTCCCTTTCTGGCACATTCCCACCGTCTTATCACTTAAGACCTAATTCCTTATTGATAACTCCATCTGTCCGGCACTTTCATGGCCGAACAGACAGTTTTATCTACGGATTTTGCGTGCCATTGATCCACTTACAGCCAAGCAGACTGCATCTTAATTACTGTTTATTTTAAGTAATATACCTACACTGCTGAACAGCCAGTATTAAATCTGGAACATCTCATGTCCCTATATCCAAACAGCCTCCTGTCCGGCATATCTTTTGGATCACCCCCGTTTATCATCATGGTGCCTTTCATCAGTTTTCTCATTGCACAATTTCCATCACGTGTTCAGCTTATATTTATGCTGGTTCAGGAACATGGCCCTACACTAGAATAAATAGCTATAAACCCATCTTTTTCAAAGGAATGTCAATTACAAAGATGTTTAAGTAACTATTGTAGTTAGTGTGGGTAGCATGCCCTTAGAGAAGGATTCCGTCCTTTCTAAAGCGGCCCGGAAATCGAGGGAGCGTGAGCGAAGAAGCAATCGCTCGGAATACAGAGTCGCCACTCAGGTTTGAAGGTCTGACACCCAAGGAACCGTACTTCGAAGCACCTACCGCGCTATTTGATTTGAAAAAGTGAAGGAAACCAGTCCATCATAACCATATTTGGGTTCGGGGGCCAGGTTATGAGAGGGGAAGGGTTTTAGGGCACCCCTCTCGCCCAATCCAGAGATAGGTCTCTACTTTGGCATTTTATGAAAATATTTGTGATTCTTCTTTCACTAATCAATTTTTAGCCAATTAGGGTGGGGAACAGTTAATCAGGGATTAATACTGTAACACGATTTGCAAGATGTGACCGAATCTAGCAGGAATGGACTGAATGATATAAAAATAAATGGGATAAGACTCAACCCTCTGATCAGATCATCAAAACTGCACTTGGAATGAGTTTGCCACAAACAGTGGCCAACTTGCATGCATGGATCTACGTGCATGCAAGTACATCATCGCGCGACACTCCCATATACTCGCACGAGTGTTGACATCCCACCAACAGGTCTGATTTCATCCCCTTCTGGGCTTTGGAAGGCCAGTGCACACCCAGGGGGCAAACCAGGCAGTTTATATGTGCTAGAATGTAAATAATATTACAAACAGATAGGATAGAATTGGAAATACAACCCTTAAACAATGGGGGTGAATAAACAGGGGCCTAAGCCATAATTGCCCATGCAAGGGCAGCCACTGGAAATCAGAGGACCATCGCGTGACAGAGTGATATACTCGCGCAAGGGTCCTGACTGAACTTCCAGAAATTGCTTTGCTTGCTTGGGCTCTGGTACATACCCAGAAACAACCCAAGGGCATTCCAAACCCAATAGCAATGCAAACTAAGCTAAACTTTGATTTTAAACATGCAAAACAGTGAGCTAATATCAAACATGCTTCACAATAATTATGAACATAGTAAAAATAAGAAATGACCAATATCCCATCCCCATGTGGTCCAATCTAGTGTAGACATGACTGTCGCACGAGCAAGTGGGTCCATCGCCCACGAAAGAGCTGGTCACAGCTTCTTGTAACCCTGCTGACTTTAGTGCCAAGACTGGTATAGATTACCAGCCTTGGCCCTGCAAGCCCCCCTCAGGGATCAAAACAGGAAACAAGTAAAAGTTTATACCTTTGCTTGAGAGGTTTTGAAATGGATTGAACTAGATTGTAGTGCTTGGAGAATGAGTGTATGGAAGTGGCAAGGATTGAAGAGTATCAAGTGTATAAGAGGTTGTGTGCCTTTTTTGCTTGATTTTTGGTAACCCAAGACTTGAAAGAGTAATGGGGGTATTTATAGGAGATTGGAAGGTGCTTGGTTGGTGGCACACTAGGCCTAGCAACCAGCCAACAAGGCTGGCCAGCCTAACTTGGTGGAGAAGGTGGCCAACAGGGTGACGGGAGTAGTTATGTGGGGAGGAGCAAACCATGTAGTCACCAACAGCTGTTCTGGTGGAAAATGGGGTTCTACAGCCCCATAAACCCCCTGATGATCACAAAGTCGAGCTAGAAAAAGGTGATGGGGACAGGCTCTGACCATCGCACGACAGAGTGGGGTAGAAGCGCGAGGGAGCAAACCATCGCGCGTTGGTCAATAGTCAACACTTTGACTTTGACCAACACCTGGCAAGCTCACCATCGCGCAAGAGAGGCACTCCAGCGTACTGTAGACACCCCAATCTGAACCTCCCGATTGTTTTACGGTTTCTTGTTTCCCTGATGATGAAATCGGATTTAGAACAAACTTGAGTTTGGAATGGTTTGAACTTTTGCGTGTGGAACCCTCCTTGAGCCCTTCTTACCCTCAGAAACCCTAAGTCAAAACCCTAAGGCCAGAGTTGACCGTCGCGTGTGTGTTTGGAACCCTCGCGCGAGCTTTCTCTGCCAGGTGTGGGTCAAAGTCAATCTATTGACCGTTGACCCTCGCGTGGCCTTTAGAACACTCGCGCCCGTGTTTAGAAGCCTCGCGCGATTATTCTCTCCTGTCCCCATCATCTATTTCGAGCTAGATTTTGTGATGATCAGAGGTCTAGTAGGCCTGTGGAACCCCGTTTTCCACCAGCACAGCTATTGTAGACTGCATGGTTGGCTCTTCCCAACACAACCACTCCCTTCACCTTGTTGGAAGCCTTCTCCACCAAGTCTGATTGACCAGCCTTGTTGGCTGATTTTTGAGCCATGTCTACCACCCATGTGTTTCCCTATTTATACCCCCATTGCTTTTAAAGCAAAGGGTTACAAGATATCAAGCAAAAAAAAGGCTTACAAACCCTAACCTCACTTGCAATTCACTCACTCTTGTGCTCTACATACACTCATTTTCCAAGCTCCACCATCTTGTTCAAGCCATTTCAAAACAACTCAAGAAAAGGTATAAACATTTACCTGCTTTCTGTTCTGATCCCTGAGGGGGGCTGGCAGGGCCAAGACTGGTAATCAATACCAGTTCTGGCCCTAAAGTCAGCAAGGTTACAAGAAGCATGTGATTGGGAACCCTCGCACGACGGTTTAGAACACTCGCGCGACACTTTGTGTCTTTGTGAGATGCAACCTTGTGGGGAAGGGTATCTTGATTTTTCAGCTTTTCATACTTCTATTACTGTTTTAAAGCATGTTAGGGCTTTCAGATCACTGTGCTGCATGAAAAAAGTCATGGTTAGCTTATTTCACTGTAATAGTTAGTTTGGAATGCCTCTGGGAAGCTTCTGAGCATGTTTCAGAGCCTTAGACATGCAAAGCAATTCCTGGAAGTCCAGTCATAACACTCGCGCGCGTGTTCTCAATACTCGCGCGATGGTTCTTGATTTTCCAGTCATGACCCTTGCATGGCAACTAAGGCTTAGAGCCTCTGTTTATTCACCCCCACTTTTTAGGGGTTGTATTTTATTTCATTTGGCTTCTGTTTGAGTTAATTTGTAATAATTAGTTAAATTCCAGTACATACATAACTGCTTGGTATGCCCCCTGGGTGAGCACTGGTCCTTCCAGAGCCCAGAAGAGGATCAAAGTTCAACCTGTGGTGAAACACAAACAAGCGCGCGAGGGTTTGGAATTGTTGCGCGACGGTTCTTTGCATGTACGTAGATCCATGCATGCAAAGGTGGCCGTCGTGTTTAGCAAATTTAAAACCTTGTGCAGTACTGTTGTTTTGGTCAGTGGGTTGGGCTTTTATCCCATTTTATTTTTATATATATAGTATTCCATCCATCCATGCTCGACATAAACACATCTTGCAAACTGTTACAGTTTTAAATCCCCGATTAACTGTTCCCCCGCCCTAATTGGCTAAAATTGTTTAAGAAGAAGAAGAATCACAATGTTTTCAAAATGCCTAAGTAGAGACCGATCTCCGGATTGGGCGAGAGGGGTGCCTTAAAACCCTTCCCCTCTCGTAACCTGGCTCCCGAACCCAGATATGGTTATGACGGACTGGTTTCCTTCACTTTTTCAAATCAAACAAAAAGCGCGGCAGGTGCTTCGAAATACGGTTCCTTGGGTGTCGGACCTTCAAACCCTGGTGGCGACTCTGTGTTTTTGCGAGCGCCTGCTTCTCCGCTCGCGCTCCCTCGATTACGGGCCCTTGCTTCGGGAAACGAAATTCCCGAAGGCTTGCATCTTGGAATCCGGAAATTCCAGGGCATGCTGCCCACAGTGGCGACTCTGCTGGGGATAATCGAACTAATATTAATCTGTACTTAGAGTTTAATACACTTGTGAACAATTTCTAAAAAGTCTGTCAAAACGGTGAGCTTCGCGCTGCCGAAGGTTGGAATGGTGATTTAACAGGACCTCGTGTCCGGCCAATCTAATCTGGGACTTTTTCGATTGTTCACTTGCGTAGTTTCCTCTAAACATGGACTAAATAAAGTGAGCCAAAATTGAAAAGGCATTTTACGATTTTGTGATTCTTCTTCTTCTTGATCAAATTCTAGCATTCTCATTTGCATCGATGTGGGATAAGCCTCGTTGGATCGTTTTGGCAATCCGGCACGGTTTACCGGAGCCCGGGGACCCCGAATGACTAACAACCTTCGACGATGATGGGTCATGCTACCGTTTGACTGTTGCTCAGCGAATCGCGGGCAGCGGGAGGTATATCTGTGGCCCTAGTCCGAGGAACCCGTTACGAACCAAAACCGGCCTTTGCATATACAAAGCATTAGAACTATCCAAACTAAGACAGGTACCTACAGGGTAGGACCAATTTGCATCTAACCCCATATACTGTCTATGTGTTACTGCTTTCCATATCGCATGTTCTGCTCATTCATACCATCCTGCGTAGGAGCATGTTTTAGGGCAACTTCTAGGTTCTCGTTTTAAAGACAAGTCTGCCTTGAAATCATCGGGACACTGCTATCACCCAATGAAGAATCGTGCATCTCATTGATGCACGTGTTCATTCCAAAATCCTTGGGGAGGGGGGACTTTAGGAAATCAGAAATTTCTATACCCTCGTCTTTACACCTACTTGGGGTTTCAAAATGGAGAACAGGGAACAATAGAAAGAATGTCATGATGCTTACACCAAAAAAAGGGGGGTAACAAGTGCCTCGTCACTTACACCGCCTGGCTAACAGCGCCCTGTCGCTCATGCCATCATGGTTATAGTATCATGACGCGCATACGTTGTTCCAGCTTCAAAAGTTGAAACCTTAAGATAGCAGAATCGCCGAAGGTATAGGATTCTTTTGGCATCTTTTGGTTCTGTTTGCCTCAAACAAAGATATATACCTGAAAAAGAATTCTCAGGGTTCTGACAGTGTTCGGATGATTTGAGACGGACTCATCTTGTAGTTCTAGAGTCTAGGGGACACGGACGACGCAAGCCGCATTTACGCTTTAGTCTTTTATTTAGATTAAAGTAGCAGTAGGACCCTTATCTTGGTATTCTCTTTCTCTGCAAGAAAAGCTCTGAGCCATTGCACCTCCAAGGAAAGTATCGAGGCAAGTTCGAAAACCCGCTTGGGAACGTCTGCAACAGAATCCGACTCAAAGGCTTGTTAGGTTGCAACACCAGTCAGTCACAACGGAAGACTTTCCACTTTCTTCATTGGCCGCTTTACGGGCAAGCTCAACATCGATCTTTGAAGAGCCAGCGACTCCAACTCCTTCTTTAGCTGCAAGCACTCCTGAAAATCCCAACATGGCTGGAACGCCGCCCTATCAACCGCTCACTGTCGAAGACATGCTCATGAATCTCCAGAATAGTAGCACTACAATGCAGCAGAGATCAGCTCAGACTGATGCCAACATCACTCGTCTGAATGACCTTGTCAACACTCATCTTCCACCTCCACCTGACGAGGGAGGCGAGGACGATGAGGATGACCAGGAGCAGCCTATCATGATTCCAGATCCAAACCATGAGGGGCGTCTCATTGTGCAGCACAATCCTAGGGTGATCCAGGGGCCTGCTGCCAATCCCGCAGGCAATGTCCCGACTGCAAATCCAGACATAGCCGCTCTCATAGCCAAGATGGCCCAGCTTGAAGAATCTATTGCCAGAGCAGAAAAGATTAAGGCTGGCAGTATTGATTTGGATCGCCTCTGTCTGTATCCTAATGCCAGGCTCCTTGAAAAGTTCAAAATGCCAGATTTGGCAAAATTTGATGGGAGTGGTGATCCTCGAACCCACCTGTATAGTTACCATGCTGCAATGAAGCTCTTGTCAGTTGAGCCTGAAGCTATGTCACAGCTCTTTCCTCAGACTCTCTCAGGGCCTGCTTTTCACTGGTTCTTGTCTCTCGACATAGCCAAAAGGAGGACTTGGGAGGATATTGGGGCTGCGTTTATTTCGCAGTATAGCTACAACTCTCAACTCAAGATGACCATACGTGAGTTAGAATCCACAAAGATGGAGGCAAAGGAGACCTTTGCTGATTTCGTCAAAAGATGGAGGGCTAAGGCTGCACTGATGACTGATCGGCCCAGTGAGAAAGATCAACTTCGTATTATCTCTCGGAATCTCCAACCGGACTATGCTAAGCACCTGGTTCTTGCCCAAGCATCTGCAAACTTTGAAACCTTCTTCGACTCTGGCCTGGCCATCGAAGATGCCCTGCAGAGTGGGATACTGTCAAGAGGGGAGGCTTCTAATCCTCCGAAAGCAAAGCCACGTGCTTACTCTGGAAATACCAATGCCTTATTTGGGGGTGGGACTTACTCGAATACAGCAACTAGTGGCACAAATACCACTTCCTCCAGCACTGCTAACCGCATCTCTGACGTCAATCAGGTGCAAATACCACAGAACAACCGGCCTCGCAGTCAGCCCCGCAGCTTCTCCGCAATCGAGGCATCTCTGTCCTCGATTTTGGAGAAGTTAGTCAAGTCTGGGCACCTGAAGCCACTTGACCCAATGCCTTTACCCAAAAATCCCCCAGCGAGCTTCAAGCCTAACCTGTACTGTGCCTACCATCAAGGAGCTGGTCATCTTACAGATTCTTGCTTTCGCCTCCGGCATGCGATTCAGGATCTCATAGATGACGGGACTCTCCAGGCTCCACCTCCACCATCCCAAAAGCCTAACATCCTCTCCAATTCCTTACCTAACCACAAAGCTGTCCCCCATATCAACCAAATATCTCTCAGCTCTGCTCAAATCAATCCTAACTCTACCTCATTTGACCCTACAAGCCATATAGTCTCTACAGATCAGCCCAGGCCGATTGTATCTTCTCCACCTGAATCCTTGGCAGAAGTCACGTACATACGAGTAGAGGAAGGCCAGATTTTTGACTCTGATGTACCTCTGGAACGCTTGCAGAATGGGGTATTTGTCCTTGGCGCATCTGTCAGTGATCTTTTTCACCAGCCGATTCCTGCTGTGCGGCTCAGTTCTGCCTCTTCCCTTGACAGCCCATACTTCACGGCAACGGACCCTAACCCTTCTCCAGGCTTGACGGACCGGTTGCCATTTAGTGCACCTCCTCCAGAAGCTGACATGCGAGTTATAAGTTGGGCCATCGCCGACCACATGGATTATGCTACTCCAATAATAAACGAATGGTCAGCGCTTGAACTAGATGGTTTCCCGCAGCAGCCTGAATATATCCCGTTTGATCAGGTCTGGTACGATGGCTAGATGGCCGGTCATGATGCCGCTATGATCGATCCTTTGGATGAATTCTCTCTTTACATGTTGTTCCATCAGGCTGAACCTGTCATCCCTCAAGAAGAGTACAATTGGGATCCCGAGCCGATCTGGCAGGATCCTGTGCTTTTGGATCCTAACCCTCAGCAAGGCTATGCTATACCTGCTTATCTACAGCATTACGTGGAGGACGACTTGGTTCAGGAAGAGCCTCGGGTCTTGGGGGATCATGTCTCCTCTTTCAGCTCAATCTTCGACTCGGTCTGTGATGCTGATCACGACCCTTGCTCCTACATCATTGATGGGAGACTTCCCCGTCCTGTGGTTCCTTATCCCAGCAATAGAGACTGCAGTATCATGGTAACTGATCTTGTTCCTCCTACTAACTTGTGGGATGTTGACGAGGTTATCGATGTCCAAGTAGGGAATGAGGTCTGGGCAATTAACCGCTCCTTGACAGAGGGTGGACTGTGGGATATTCCATTTATGGCCGACCCGGAACCTGTTATCGAGGCAGCAACAGTCGCTGATTTGAATTTCTGGGACTCGCTCTTAATGAAAGACTTGGCTGAAGACTTGGGGTTAGACATGGAGGTGCCGAAATCTACAACAGCCGCTGATAAAGGGAAGCGTAAACTAGGGGAGGTTCCTGCTGATCTCTGGGATGTGAACGAAGACCCTCAGGTTGTGCCTACTTCGGGAAACGTGCATAACGTTACGAGGAGTGGACGGATTTTCCAGCCTGCAAATCTGCAAACTGGGACTTCGTCCAACCCTTCTAACCCAAGGAATGATCCTATTCCTTTCCCAAGGTCGGCACCACTTGAGTTGCCAAGCACGGATCTTATTCAGAAGCAGCTTGAGCGGATTCCTGCCGCTATATCCATCTGGGGACTAATCTGTTCCTCTCGAGAGCACCGTCAGATGCTATGTCTTGCCCTCTCTCGTCTCGAAATTCAAGCCGACATCACACCTGAGGCGATGATGTCCCTCGTTCTCCCTCCTACTTCTAAGCACACCGTGGTTTTTACTGACAAGGACCTGCCAGTCGAAGGGGTTGATCACAATCGTCCCCTCCATATTACTGTTAAATGCCGCAGACTCTGGGTCCCGACTGTCCTCATTGACAACGGTTCAGCTATCAACGTCTGTGCTATGAGGGTAGCCTATCGCTTGGGATTCGCTAAGAAAGACTTTGCGCCCTCAAACTTGGCTGTCAAAGCCTATGACGGCACCCGCCGTATGGTCGAGGGTACTCTAATGCTTAAGCTCGATACTGAGGGCTTTGAAATGGATGTTGAGTTCCATGTGGTTGACATTCCTGCCACTTTCAATCTACTACTGGGCAGGCCGTGGCTCCATCGATCAGATATCATGGCTGTCCCGTCGACTCTCCATCAAAAAGTCATGCTGGGATTACCTACTGGTACACTAACTATTTGCGGGGACTCTGGAATCCGTCCGCTTAAGGAAGATGGAACTCCTGTTTTGGGGATCATGCACGGCGAAGAAGACGTTGACCTTGGAGGTTTCTCGTTTGACACTTCTGGGTCTGTTTTGGCTATCAATGTGGACGGGGACTTCCTAATCAGCTCTGTTGCAATGGACATCATGCTAAGGATGTCTTATTTTCCTGGTCTGGGTTTGGGGATTCATCAGCAGGGAGTCCCGGAGTTCCCTGTCTTTCCTTTTTGTGAAGGGCGTTTTGGTTTGGGGTACACTGCCTCAGCTGATAATACCAAGAGAAGGAAACACACGGGAAAACCTCGTACTCTCTATGGCGATCTTGACAGTTATTTCGTGCGCGAAGTCAGGAAAGCAGCTTATACTGGACAGGCGGAACCGTTTATCAATCCTGAGACCGAGAGGTTGGCCGGGTTTTGAGGTTTTTGCCGATGACACCTGGTCATCTACCGATGAAGAGCCAGAGAAGGCGGAATTCAAGAGGAAGCTTACTCACCAAGGTCAAGACCGACCGGCCGGGACTTTTGATCGTGAGCTTGAGTCGTTATTCCAGGAATTCTCCCAAGCGGGTTTAACTGAGAAAGCTGAGGAAGCTAAAGTGTGCATGCTCGGGTCAGATGTTCTGGAGGATCCAACATCGCTTATTGTGGAAGCCAAGAGCAGTCTTAAAAATTGCATTTTCAAACCACGCTTAACTTGCATTGATGACACTTCTGAGTCTGAGTCTGCGTCTGAGTCAGAGTCAGAGTCCAGTGAGTCGTCTAAGTTTAACTCTGAGTCGGAGTTTGTGCCGCTGGGCCCTCCACGTCATAGCTTTTATTTCGAGTTTGATTCGCTTGTACTTGGCAACCCTGAGGGGTTTTGTGAAATGAATGACTCGTCTTCTGACTACTTGCATGATCTTTATATAAACTGTGTTGACCCCGACGATGAAGGGATCGATTTCGATGGGGATATTCCCGAAGAAATCCGTGCCCTCATCGACAGGGAAGACGAAAGGCATGCTCAGCCATTAAAAGAAGAAGTAGTTTCTATAAACTTGAAAGATGAGAATGATCCCCGAATGGTTCAAATAGGCTCAACGCTTTCACCAGAGGAGCATCGTGACTTCAAAAACTTGCTCACTGAATACATTGATGTCTTTGCATGGTCCCATCAGGACATGCCAGGCATCGACCCCGAGATAGTGGAGCATCGTATCCCCCTGTTGCTAGGCGCTAAACCTGTCAAACAAAAGCTTAGGCGGATGAGGCCAGATTGGGTGCAGAAGATCAAAGAAGAGGTTACCAAGCAGATTGACGCCGGTTTTCTCATGGTTTCTCAGTA
Organism: Rhododendron molle; assembly: GCA_025413875.1. NCBI lineage: Eukaryota > Viridiplantae > Streptophyta > Magnoliopsida > Ericales > Ericaceae > Rhododendron > Rhododendron molle. The sequence goes on along the minus strand of CM046388.1, from coordinate 26,572,917 downwards.
TCCTACTTGGGTTGCCAACATTGTTCCTGTTCCTAAAAAGAATGGGCAGATACGGGTCTGCGTTGATTTCAGGGATTTAAACAAAGCAAGCCCCAAAGATGATTTTCCCTTGCCACACATCGATGTGCTTGTGGACAATACGGCAAGGCATGCCTTGCTCTCGTTCATGGATGGATTTTCAGGCTATAACCAAATTCTTATGGCACCCGAGGACCGTGAGAAGACAACGTTCATCACTGAGTGGGGGACTTACTGCTACTTGGTCATGCCGTTTGGGTTGAAGAACGCCGGACCTACTTATCAACGGGCTGCCACGACCATCCTGCATGACATGATGCATAAGGAAGTGGAGGTCTATGTCGATGATATGATTGCCAAGTCAAAAACCCGAGAGGGACACATTCCCGTGTTAAGGAAGTTCTTCGAGAGACTTCGTAAGTTTCGCATGAGGCTCAACCCACAAAAATGCACCTTTGGGGTCACAGCTGGCAAGATGCTTGGCTTCATGATTACCACCCGGGGTATAGAGGTCGACCCATCGAAAATCAAGGCAGCACTGGAGATGAAGCCACCGGTGTCTGAAAAAGGAGTGCGAAGCTTTCTCGGGAAGGTACAATTCATCAGCAGATTCATCGCCAAGTTGACCTTGACTTGCGAGCCGATGTTTCGTCTACTCAAGAAGAACATGCCGTTTGTATGGTCTGATAGGTGTCAAGCAGCTTTCGAATCTATTCAGAATTACCTGCAGAATCCTCCGGTTTTGATGCCGCTAGTGCCTGGGAAACCCTTGATACTTTACTTGTCTGTCAATCCCTCTTCTATGGGATGCTTGCTAGCTCAGGAAGGGGATAAGGGTGTTGAAAAGGCCATTTACTACTTAAGCAAGAAGATGGTTGGGTGCGAAGAACGTTACACTGCCTTGGAGAAGACATGTTGGGCTCTCGTTTGGGCTTCCAAAAAATTGAGACACTACATGCTGGCTTATCCAGTGAAGCTGATTTCTCGAATGGATCCTCTCAAGTATCTGTTCGAGAAGCCAGCGCTTACTGGTAAATTAGCACGTTGGTTGCTCATGCTAGCTGAATTCGATCTCGAGTATGTCACGAGGAAGTCTGTTAAGGGCCGTGCTGTGGCAGAGTTCTTGGCTGATCATCCTGTCGATGGACCGGAAGACTCAAACTTTACGTTTCCAGATGAAGAGGTCCTAACAGTAGTGGACGACGTGTGGACTCTCTACTTTGATGGGGCAGCCAACCAGAAAGGATATGGGATTGGGGTCTTGCTGATAACGCCCGACGGTTCTCATATTCCGCTTGCTTTCAAACTCAATTTCGATGTTACAAATAACCAAGCCGAATATGAGGCTTGTATTGTTGGCATGGAGGCCGCTTTAACACTCGGCGTTGAAAAACTCGAGGTCATTGGCGATTCTAATCTTGTTGTATCTCAGGCCAATGGGGACTGGAAAGTTCGTGAGGAGAGATTGAAACCTTATCATCAGGATTTGGAGGATCTTATTCCTCGTTTTAACAAGGTGACTTTTACTCACATTCCCCGCTTGAGAAATCAGTTTCCCGATGCCTTGGCAACTTTGGCCTCCATGGTTGAACTTCCGTTGGGCGTTAAGCTTCGTCCCATTATGATTAAGCAGCGGGACTGCCCTGCTTATCAGTATGTTAGCACTATCAACGATATCAATGACGGCCTACCCTGGTACCATGACATATGGAACTTCGTTGAAAGGGGTGAGTACCCAGCTGAGGCCTCGAAAAAGGACCAACTTGCATTACGAAGGTTAGCGACTCATTACATCATCTGTGGGGGAAAACTTTACAGGAGATCCCATTGTGGGATGCACAAGCTCTGCGTCAATGGTGCTGAAGCCACTAAAATAATGGAAGAGATTCATGAAGGAATCTGCGGTCCTCACATGAGCGGTGTCATGCTTGCCAGGAAAATCCTTCGTCAAGGCTATTACTGGTCAACTATGGAATCACAGTGTGTTGATTATGTTCGTCGTTGTCACAGATGTCAGATTCACGCCAATCTTATGCATGTTCCTCCTTCTAAGTTATTTGGTATGACCTCACCTTGGCCCTTCTCTGTCTGGGGCATTGATGTTATCGGCATGATCAGATCGTCTGCTTCTAATGGTCATCGGTTCATTCTGGTGGCAATCGACTACTTTACCAAATGGGTTGAGGCTGAATCTTACAAAACTCTGACTACAGTTCAGGTTGCGCAGTTCATCAGGAAAAACATCATCTATCGATATGGTGTCCCTCAGGCCTTCGTATCAGATAATGGAGTTCACTTCAAGGGCAGGGTTTTGGAGCTTTTTGACGAATTCAAAATCCAGATTCACCATTCAATGACCTATCGCCCTCAGATGAATGGAGCAGTTGAAGCAGCCAATAAGAACATTGAGACGATCATCAAGAAGTCTGCAGAGTCTGCCAGGGACTGGCACGAACAACTACCTCTAGCTTTGTGGGGGTATCGAACGTCAATTCGAACATCAACCGGGGCAACACCCTACTCCCTGGTCTATGGGATGGAAGCGGTACTCCCTATCGAGCTGGAGGTGCCATCTTTAAGGATCATGACAGAATGCGAACTCACGGAATCTGAGTGGCTCAGCGGGAGGTTTGTTGAACTCATGCTCTTTGACGAGAGGAGGCTCCGAGCCTTGTATCATGTTCAGGGGTATCAGCGAAGGATTGCTCGGGCTTTCAACAAGAAAGTCAAGTCTCGTGACCTCCTTGAGGGCGATATGGTTACAAAAGAAATCCGTGCTCCCATCTTTGATCTCCGCGGAAAGTTCCGGCCAAAGCGTGCGGGACCCTACATTATCAAGACCATCCTCTCGGGTGGAGCAGCTCAACTCATTGATCTGGACGGCAACGAGTTCAACACTCTGGTCAACCTGGATCAACTCAAACGTTACTACCCCTGAGAAAGCTCGCTGGGCCGAAAACTACAAGGGTGGGCGGTTCCAGGCAAAAATTAGAGCATGCCTGCGAGACCGAAAACCTAAGGAGGCGGTCTAGGCAAAAATAAATAGGCCAAAATCAAAGCTCGCTAGGCCGAAAACCCGAACGGGCGGTCCTAGGCAAAAGTTAGAGCGCAAAAGGAGAGGTAAATACACGAGCGAACCTTAGCCTGAACTACGTTTTGACCTGATTCCTTGAAAAAGGATACGTAGGCAATCTCTCCGGGAGATTCGGTCATAATCGATCAACTTGATCCAGGGTTCCTTGTTCCGAAAGGTGTTCTTAACATGCAGCGTGGTGTTCAATACTCGGACCAAAAAGGGGAAAGTTCTTAATCTTTCAATTTTATTCAAACTACTACTTCTATTATACAGGCTGAGCAGGCTTTCAAAACAGTTAAAGCATAAAAACAGAATGAAATGCTTGCGGCCCTCACGGGCTCACAGTTTATTCTAGATCATCAGGGTCGTGTCAAGAGTCAGTCTGCATTTTGTCTTCTGATAATTTCTCTTCTTAGCCATGCTTTATAGTGATTTGTTAGCTCTGTGCTGAAACAAGGATCGGGTCCGCCGAGCTCCCTCGAGCCCCAGTTGCGTTCATACCCAAGCAAGTTTTGTGCGGTGAAGGCAGGGACATGAAAGGTCTCCGTTCCGGCTCTGTGAAATCCTTGGCTTATCCCGAACTGCCGGAGAATACGGCCAGGAATGTAGAATGTGAAACAAGACAGACCAGCAATCACCACTCTCTCATAACCTGTAGATTTTACGGCCATATCTGGGATGTCCAACTCTTCGTGCCTCCAGGTGATTTCTTCTGATGGTAGCTCGCTCATGAATCTAACCCACTCAGCTGTGGGCATCTCTGGGTACAACATCTCTCTTTGGTGCATTTGCCCAGGTAAGTGGGGCCAGTTCGCTTCTGGGGCTGCAATCAACCCGAGCTTGTCTGATAACCACAACTGCATGAGTGACAAAACAAGTAAGGAGCCACATAAAGCTTGAGCGGAAAAACAAGTAAGAAGCCCTGATATAACCTTAGCCGAGTGTTGAGGTAAAAGCAGAATGTCTGAAAAATGGAAAAAAAAGGTGAGCTGAGTGAGAATTTACCTGCAATAGCAGCGGACTGCCACCGAATATCATAGTTTGGCCGTTTGCTACTAGATCCAGCCCTATGAGTTCTCAGCAAGAACCATCGGCACCACATTCCTCCGGCCGCCCAGCTGGGTGGCCACGCTCACCAAAGAGGGGTTAACTCGTCCAGTTGGGGATACCAACAAATGCGCGGCCAGTACACTAATCACCAGTGCAAAATGACGGCGAGCTTGCCAGGCCATGTTTCTGGTATCACCTTCGGGTCCGTACCACTCCATCAGGCGCATGATGTTTATCTGCCCCCCGCTCAGCAGGCTTTCGACTGCACCCGTGGTGATATTCAGGCTGGTTTTTAGAAGTTTGGACATACTTTTTCGGTATGGTGGTATGACGATTAGATGAGAGGCGAAGCCCTGGAGGTATGCTTGGAATTCCTCCACGGTCGGACACAGCTCATTGTCTCCAAATCTGAACACGTGGACATCCGGGTCCCAAAACCGTACAGCTGACTGCAAAATTGCGGGGCGAAGCTATATGTTTCGGAGGAAACGGACAGCGGCTAGCCCGTGAGTTCGGAAAGATAGCCAGTCGGTTGCAACAAAGGCTTCTAGCCATGGATCGATTAGGGTTGGAAGATGATTGGCCATTTGTTGGTGATTTGCAAGATTTTCTCTGGGAAAGGTGCTTTGCATACCTCCGAGGAGTCCTCTTTTATAGCCAAATGAGGGGAAATATCCCTGTGCCCATGCAGAATGTCAGGCAAGGTGGCATAATCTTGCGCCTCAAAGGTCTCACTTATTGAAGCATCCCTGAACTTCCAAGACGACCAACGTAATATAAGGGCCTACATTCCCCTACTTTTTGAATAAGTCAAAGCTGGCAGTCGTGGCTGGGATAAACCCTCGCGCGACGCTTTGGAATGCTCGCGCGACGGTTTGGCCTCTATTGGCCAGAAATGAGCAGCCTACTGACTTTCGGAGGGTGGTTTTCTGCATTTCGGCCCAAGTCAGTTTTCAGACGCTGAATGTTTCCGGTAGGCCATTATGGAACCTCATGGTCCTATGGAAGTCCCGTTTGCGTGAATTGCACTGTTGATGATGGGTTTCGGGCTCAGAGAAACGATATCGGTTCTTGATCAGCATACAAGTTCTTATTTCATTAAACAAGCCAGGCTTAAAGGCCATACAACTTATAATAAGCATACAAAAGGATGGAACGTGGCTCGAACAGTCCAAAGACTTAGAGCTTATTTCTGGTACAAACTCGGTTGTGGTGGACTTCAGAAATATCCCCCTAATCTGGCATAGACCTCGCCACGAAGCCATTTCACATAACGGTTCTCCAACCATGTGAGGGGATCAGGGAGAGCCTCCTCCAGTTCTCTGTTGGTCCAGCTGTACTCGTAGGCTTGCAAGTTGTGGCTGTCAAATGTGGGAAGTCTGAAGCACTCCCTTCCAAAGCGCCTGCTTTCTTGGTTTCTGCCCAGCTGTCGGAGCGTCTGTCCTGGTATATAGAAAGTAAAGCTCGTTAGCCCAGCAAGGATCACTCGTTTGAACCCTGCAGATTTTACGGTCATCGCCGGCAGGTTCAGCCATGGGCATCTCCAGACTATGTCTTCTGATTGCATGTCATTCAGAAAGGCATACCATATATCAACCGTCAGCTCAGGATACACCATAGGTCTCTCGACCAGTTGCCTTGGGAAACCTTCGAAGCCGGCCTCCGGAGCTTCAAGTACACCCACCTTGTCTGAAAGCCAAAGCTGAGTGTAAAAATAAGTAAGAAGTCAGATACAGCCGGAGTGAAAAACCAAGTAAGGTTTGTCGAGCAATCCTAGCCTGAGCGTGAGGTAAAACGAGAAAGTGTGTGCATAAGGAAAGAGTGAGTTGAGTGAGAACCTACCTGGAGCAGGAGAGGACATCCGCTGAACCAACTTGCCTGGCCGCTTTTCACTAGATCTAAGCCCATGAGGGTTTCCGCAAGAACGGCGGGCATGATATTCTTTCGAGCATCCATTTGCAACGCGATACTCACTATACTTGGGCTAACTTCTCCGTTAGCAGGGATCAGCATGTAGGCAGCCAGTGCGCAGACCGAGAGCACGAAGCGTCTGTGGGCCTGTCCAACGTAATCTCCTAGGGCACCTTCGGGACCATACAGCTCGATAAGACGGACGATGTTGAGATTGCCGTTTTGGATTATGCTCACTGACAGTTCATCGGGAATATTGAGTTTTGCCTCTAAGAGTTGGCTCATATCCTCCTGGAACGGGGGGATGGCGAGAACTTCATAGTCAGTGAATCCTCGAAGGTAGGTTTGGAACTCCTCCACTGTCGGGCACATTTCGTCGTCGTAAAAACGGAAAACGTGTACGGCAGGATCCCAGTACACCAACGCAGCTTCAAGAAATTCAGGCCGTGCCTCCATGAATCGGAGGTCGCGAATGGAAGATAGGCATTGGGAACGAGGGCTTTCCCAGTCAATAGTTTCGGGCCGTGTCAGCCACGGATCGAGCATGGCGGCCAGTGGATTTTCCATTTTTAAGTAAAGTGGGTATTCTTGGGCTTCAGGGGAAGGGATGCTTTTGGCATTGCTGTGCATTCTGTGCCTTTATAGGCAAAGTCTTTCAAAAATATCATCCTCGATTTTCATAACCAAGGGTAAAGCTTCATGAAAAAGTTGGGACACCTTGCCGTGCAAGGACACACAACTCTACAAACTACAGGATGGTCTACAGGACGTTGGTGGTTGGTGACAAGGCCTCTGGTGCCTTCAAAAGTTGGTTTGGTAAAAAGAGGGTGGCCTGGTAGGGACAAACCATCGCGCGCGTATTCAAGAACCCTTGCGCGAGACGAAACCCGCGCGCGACTATTCTTAACTGTCACGCGATGGTTCTCCTGCAATTTTGACAGATTTTGGCAGCTACTGTCCGTTTTTGGTCGTTTTGGGTTCCAGAGGGTCTTTGGCACTTTTGTTGGTTCCAGCAAGTCTCGATGGGTATATATGACTGTGTGCAAGCATCGGATTCAATATATCGTGTTTGACAAAGATTTTGGACCCTCGGCGGCCCGTTTCGAGTGAAAATTAAGGTTTTGGGAAGTCAAAACTCGTTCAATGCATTTCGGCCAGGTTCTCTCATGCCGTACAGGTCATGTGGGTATATATGACTGTGCGGAGGTGTCGGTTTCAGTCCGGGACATATTCGAGTCATGTTTCTGTGTCGCGTGTCCCTTTTGTGTCTGTTGGGCACTTTTTGGGCTACAGCTCATTTCAAAGAGTTTTTCTTCATTCCATCGATTTGTGCAAGTCATGTTATGCGTGTTTGACCTTGCTAAAGTGTCGTTTTATTCAGTTTGCAAGTATTTTGAATTTTGGCCTGTTAACGCCTAAAAATTCATCATATTTCCCGTATCCTCGTATCCTAGCTGTGTCCTAGGGTACATTTTCCGTTTTCTTTCGAGCTAGTCACCCCTATATGCAAGTGTGTCTATAAACAGTCTCGCTGTGTTACCAATGCAAGTTTGGTAATGGTGGTCGATGTTTACTTCTTTTATGCATAAAAAGAGCGATAAGACCATGAAAATGCAAATTTTATAACTAAACTATGCTGTGTCATACCAAAACCAAAAGAAAGTACTGTGTGTGGCGCTCCGGCCAATCAAAAACCACCATAGTATACCCGGGCACATCCGCCCATCTATCAAAAGGGCACGCAGGCCTCCCAAATCCATGTCAAGTATCAGTACTAGGGCACACCTGCCCTCTGTCTACCTACTTGGGCACGCAGGCCCCCAAAAGCAAAGCTAAGTGCAGGAAATAAAGAGGTTCTAAAATCTCAATCCTCGCCTCCAAGCCAGTCTTTCAGGCCGGTACGGCCACCGTCATCATCACTACCATCATCATCGTCATCAGCTCCATCCTTGGGATCCTCTCTATATGCCGGATCATCAACTGAATCATCAGAATCGCTGCGGGGCGGACGAGTGCTCCTCCTGTTCTCCCTCTTCCTCATCTTCCTCCTCGTCTTCATCATCCTCTTCATCCTCAGAGGTTGGAAGCATTACCAGCCTAGGTCTTTTATAGGCTCGTTGCTCCTCCGACGATGGCCTCTTGCGCGCCGCAATCCTGAATTGCTCCCCAACACGTGCCGCGACCTGTCTGGCTGGCTCTTTGCCTGCAGCAGCTGCCTGTGAGCTCTTGGTCTGTCGCTGTGGTGTGGCTGTCGGTACGGGAGTCCTGGCTGCTAACTTCTTCTGCAGAGGCGACCGTGTCCTCTTGCTCCTAGAAGTTGCCTGTCCCTGTCCCTGCATTATCATGTCATGTAAAGCATTAGTATGCATTATGCACATTGTATATTGTATATATATATCAAGTGTTTGAATGACAGGTACATCTTGTTACAAATAATTTGAAGCATATGTATCGAAAGCAAAGAAATGCATCACTAAGTATTGAAAGCGGGAACGTATTGTTGTATACCTGAGGCTTCTTGCCAGCAGCTCGCTGAGCCTGTGGAGCAGTGGGTGCCGGATAGCGCAGCTTTAATTGGAAACCGCCTGCTGCTCGCCTAACCAAGTTCTCCAAAGCCAGCATACGGCGAACAGCTTCATTCACCCACTCAGCGGGCGCCTGCAAGGGCAATTCAGTGTCATCAAGCATATGCAATATTGGTGCATGTATTAAAGTGTAAACAAGATTCATACCGGCATGGTCACAGGCGGTGGCTCGACTCTGGCAGGCACTAAATGTATCTCAGCTAGATTTCCTTGTGCGTCCGTAACTGGAATCATCCATGACATCTCAGGGGGTCCACCTCTCACAGGAACACCCGCATGGTGCCTGACTCGGCCTTCGCCGCCTCTTGCTCTCTCGCCAGCAGCTCTCCTCTCTTCAGCAGCCCCACGTGCCAGACTCTGCACATCCCTTAAAGCCCGAATACTCAATGGCCTTGCCAAGCGGTCTCTCTGGTACTCTGCATAGTCCTTCTCTGGGCGAAGGTATCGTGTCAGCTCTGTATCAGGCCGTGTAAACCTCTCCAGCTCAGCCCGGGTGTATGTACTCGTATGTGAGGCTCGGGGTGGAAGTCGCCCTGGCACCTGGAACGCGGTATAGCCAAGTGACTGGCATGTCACTCGGTCTCCAAGATACCACTGCCAGCCGAAGGCCGACTCAAGAAGCACCCTGCTGGCAGTAATGACCCTACTCTCGGCCAAGTACTCAGGCTCTGCTCCTGCGACCCTCCATGGATTCCAATTGATCTGCACACAGGTCAACAAACAATAGGAACAATTGATCAGCAACGGCATTAAAATAGTAGAAAGGAGTGCGTGCTCTAATTCTAAGGGATTTATGGTATACCTGCTCGGCTCTGAGTTCATCCAAGTACAGTCTGAAGGCGTTCAGTTGGCCTCTACCCTCCTTCGGCCCCATCATCTTCTTACTCCACTTCAGTGCGTGAGGGAGAACGCTCAAGTCGGGATGCTTGCACTGAGGCGGATACATCCGCAAAACCTCATAAGCCCAGAGCTATTCAAAACCAAGCAGACAAATGCATCAGTTACAAGATGTTGTGCAGATTTATGTATGCAAACAGGTTATTTTAATTGCTAAACAGATAATGCAAACAAAAAAAGGGCAATAGAAGTTGTGTTGTGTATCATACTTCCCAAATTCTCCAGTAGCCAGCAGTGCTTTTCCCTGTTCTTGACGAGTTGCCCATGAAGGTATAGACCGTGCCCAGCGCTGCTCCACCCCAGTCAAAGCGCGAAGCTGTCCTCAGATCCCTCAAAGCTGGCAGATAAGACAGATGTACTCTGCTACGCCTGTTTGGATACAAGGAAGCACCAAAAAGGTACAGTAGGTATGCTCTGGCCATTTGCTCTGCCTCCCGCTCTGAAGTCACCTTCTTCCTCAAGTACTTCTTGAACTGCTCGTACTTGGCCATTCCCTCCTCAATCTTGGCTGCATCACCCAGAAACCATTCCAATGCAACTCGGTCATCCTGAATGCTCGAATCAAAAGGGATGGGCTCTCCACCGACTCTCAGCCCGGTGATCGCTGCAAAGTCAGCAGGTGTCACTGTCATCTCTCCAGGGGGGAGGTGCAAAGTGTTGGTTGTGTCCCTCCACCTCTCTACAAGGGCTACCAACACGGCATGGTCAATCCTGCTCCGAGTAAGCATCCGTATGAACTCCCCAAAGCCCGCAGCATCCACTAATTCCCTCACTCTCTGGGGTAAGGCTTCGTACAGGGCCAGTGATCTGCACGCACCCCCAAAACCACGGATATCCCTCTGAACTGCTCCCTCCTGTTTCAAGTACATGGACAGGCAACAGAGCAAATGTTAGCATGCATGGCTTTCATTTTCAAGTTCTAGGTAATCAATGCAGCGGTGTAACGACGGCTCTTTGATTCGTGCTATTGCATGCATGGCCTGTCAGGGTCGTGTCGTCAGGCAATAGGACAAATGTTTGCATACATGGCTTTCATTTTAAAGTTCTAGGTAATCAATGCGTGCAGCGGTACAATGATGGCTCTTAAGTTCATCTAATTGCATGCATGGTCTATCAAAGTTATATCGTCGTGATTCTGGCTTAGGTGCAGGCAGTATTTAGATGGTTGGTTCAAGTTATTATTCTACGTGACATGCATTCTACATGGCGTGTAGTTTAGCGGTTCCAATATCGTGGCCGGGCTATTTCATGTTTGGTTTCAAAGAGATTTCATGCATTTCAACACAATCTACTACATGTGCTGGGAAGTAGAAATTGAAGTACAAAGGGAGTTTTTAGGATTTACCTCGGCCCAGGTGTTCGCGATGTGAACCAGGGAGTTTCTCAACACTGTTTCGTCGTCGTACTCTAACCGCTGTGGTGTATATGCTGAGAAGCCCGATGGCACAAACAGATGTGGAATAGGGGGCATGTATGTCTCCGATGTATAGTCAGGCCGTTTCACCGCTGCTGCCTCTGCCACGGCTGTCACCCTGGGTCCCAATGCCTCCTCGGCAGCCCTTTCCTCGGTCTCCATGTCTCTCAATGGCTCCTCTCTATCCTTCCTTTCTCTCTCGGCCCTCTCAGCGGTCTCGGCAGCCTCAACGGCCCGCGCCCGATCCTCCTTTGCCTTCAAAACGAGCTCGCCAATATCAGGGCGCTCCTCCAACAGTCTCGCTAGTATCGCGTCAGGTGTGTGCTCCGCGATGTCATCATACGTGATTGGCACATGACGCGACGAGGTGGCCGCGGACGCCGGCGGCCTGAATGCAATATCCTCCTCCCGAATCTCGACGGGGGCGACCTCTGTGGTCTGTTCTTTCCCCATCTGTTCTTCCTCAACAGGCTCCTCTGCAATAACAGCCTCCTTACCCTTCGCCGAGTCCCTCAGCGGGGTTCGGCTTGGCCCGGGATCATCTCCAACGACACCGCTGCCTTCCACACCACCTGAACTCCCACCAACTGTGGGCGAGGCCCTTGCCTCTGTATTCATGCCCGCTGGTTCAGAAATGGACTCCACGGCCCTGGCTGGCTCTGTCGCGCAAGGCTCCGTCTCACTCGCGCGACGGTTCTCTTCGCCACCCGTCGCCTGCTCACGGTTGCCACCGTCATCGCCGCCTTCTTCGACCACTGTATCTTCAACCCCGACGGGATTCGCCATTGTCTGATCTGTTTCTTCAACCGCCATTGGCCCCCCGCGGTTTTCCGGCTGATTAATCACGTCACCATCTACGCCGTCACCACCGTGTTCAGCCATGGATGGGTTCTCTTGTGTGGGTGTGTTGATTTTCGGACAGGTTTTGGGGTTTTGGAAGATTTGTTGAGAGAGTTTGAGAGGTTTGGGAGTTTGAAGTTTTTTGGAAAACCACCTGTTATGGCATTCTGAAGCGTCCCCGACGCTTAAGCGGGCAAAACACAGGTTTGGGCCGGATCTGGGCTGGTTCAGAACCCAGACCCAGAAAAATTCAGTCGCGCGAGGGAGTGAGTGCGCGACACACCTTTGGGCTCCAGGCCCGTTTTCCCCAGCAGGCAGGCCCAATTCCGTTGTTATCTATTTTGATATAAATCCAACGTTTCAATTATGGTCTTAAATCAATTCTGGGATCGCATTGGATTAAATTCCCGCAATCTGGAGCACTTATATCCCCAGCTGTGGTCCGCCTACACGCTCCGATATGCTCATTCAAGTCAGCGACGATCTATCCGTCCAATTTCAAATCAGCGACGATCTATCCGTCCAATTTCAAATCAGCGACGATCTATCCGTCCAATTTCAAATCACCGACGATCTATCCGTCCAATTCCGAATCAGCGACGATCTATCCGTCCAATTTCAAATCAACGACGATCTATCCGTCCAATCTCAAATCAGCAACGATCTATCCGTCCACATTCAAGTCAACGACGGTCTATCCGTCGAATCTCTCCTCGGTGCACGGTATTTTTCCGTATTTGTGCGCTTTCCATTAAATCGGCTTTTAGGTGGATTTGGTGGGTGTCTAGAAACCTTTGACGTTGCCCATACCAGTCAATGGTGCTCCGCGTGCCGTCAAAGGGGGACTACTGTAGACACCCCAATCTGAACCTCCCGATTGTTTTACGGTTTCTTGTTTCCCTGATGATGAAATCGGATTTAGAACAGACTTGAGTTTGGAATGGTTTGAACTTTTTGCGTGTGGAACCCTCCTTGAGCCCTTCTTACCCTCAGAAACCCTAAGTCAAAACCCTAAGGCCAGAGTTGACCGTCGCGTGTGTGTTTGGAACCCTCGCGCGAGCTTTCTCTGCCAGGTGTGGGTCAAAGTCAATCTGTTGACCGTTGACCCTCGCGTGGCCTTTAGAACACTCGCGCGCGTGTTTAGAAGCCTCGCGCGATTGTTCTCTCCTGTCCCCATCATCTATTTCCAGCTGGATTTTGTGATGATCAGAGGTCTAGTAGGCCTGTGGAACCCCGTTTTCCACCAGCACAGCTGTTGTAGACTGCATGGTTGGCTCTTCCCAACATAAGCACTCCCTTCACCTTGTTGGAAGCCTTCTCCACCAAGTCTGATTGACCAGCCTTGTTGGCTGATTTTTGAGCCATGTTTACCACCCATGTGTTTCCCTATTTATACCCCCATTGCTTTTAAAGCAAAGGGTTACAAGATATCAAGCAAAAAAAAGGCTTACAAACCCTAACCTCACTTGCAATTCACTCACTCTTGTGCTCTACATACACTCATTTTCCAAGCTCCACCATCTTGTTCAAGCCATTTCAAAACAACTCAAGAAAAGGTATAAACATTTACCTGCTTTCTGTTCTGATCCCTGAGGGCCAAGATTGGTAATCAATACCAGTTCTGGCCCTAAAGTCAGCAAGGTTACAAGAAGCATGTGATTGGGAACCCTCGCGCGACGGTTTAGAACACTCGCACGACACTTTGTGTTTTTGTGAGATGCAACCTTGTGGGGAAGGGTATCTTGATTTTTCAGCTTTTCATACTTCTATTACTGTTTTAAAGCATGTTAGGGCTTTCAGATCACTGTGCTGCATGAAAAAAGTCATGGTTAGCTTATTCCACTGTAATAGTTAGTTTGGAATGCCTCTGGGAAGCTTCTGAGCATGTTTCAGAGCCTCAGACATGCAAAGCAATTCCTGGAAGTCCAGTCATAACACTCGCGCGCGTGTTCTCAATACTCGCGCGATGGTTCTTGATTTTCCAGTCATGGCCCTTGCATGGCAACTAAGGCTTAGAGCCTCTGTTTATTCACCCCCACTGTTTAGGGGTTGTATTTTATTTCATTTGGCTTCTGTTTGAGTTAATTTGTATTAATTAGTTAAATTCCAGTACATACATAACTGCTTGGTATGCCCCCTGGGTGAGCACTGGTCCTTCCAGAGCCCAGAAGAGGATCAAAGTTCAACCTGTGGTGAAACACAAACAAGCGCGCGAGGGTTTGGAATTGTTGCGCGACGGTTCTTTGCATGTACGTAGATCCACGCATGCAAAGGTGGCCGTCGTGTTTAGCAAATTTAAAACCTTGTGCAGTACTGTTGTTTTGGTCAGTGGGTTGGGCTTTTATCCCATTTTCTTTTTATATATATAGTATTCCATCCATCCATGCTCGACATAAACACATCTTGCAAACTGTTACAGTTTTAAATCCCCGATTAACTGTTCCCCCGCCCTAATTGGCTAAAATTGTTTAAGAAGAAGAAGAATCACAATGTTTTCAAAATGCCTAAGTAGAGACCGATCTTCGGATTGGGCGAGAGGGGTGCCTTAAAACCCTTCCCCTCTCGTAACCTGGCTCCCGAACCCAGATATGGTTATGACGGACTGGTTTCCTTCACTTTTCAAATCAAACAGCGCGGCAGGTGCTTCGAAATACGGTTCCTTGGGTGTCGGACCTTCAAACCCAGGTGGCGACTCTGTGTTTTTGCGAGCGCCTGCTTCTCCACTCGCGCTCCCTCGATTACGGGCCCTTGCTTCGGGAAACGAAATTCTCGAAGGCTTGCATCTTGGAATCCGGAAATTCCAGGGCATGCTGCCCACACGTACGACGGTCAAACCTAGGTTGGGGTTTTGACTCTAGGTTTTGGGGTTCAAAAGGTTCAAGAGGGGTTCCAAGCGCTCCAAGCCTAATCCGTTCCATTCTCAAGTCGGTTTTAATCCAAATCATCATCGGGGAAACAAGAAACCGTAAAACAATCGGGAGATCCAGATCGGGGTGCTACAGTAGTTCCTCTTTTACGGCACGCGGAGCACCATTGTCTGGTACGGGTAATGTCAAAGATTTCTAGACACCCATCAAATCCACCTAAAAGCCGATTAAATTGAAAAGTGCAGACAAGTATGTAAAAATACCATGCACCAAAGGAGTGTAGAGCCAATCGAAGCATCAAAACTCTCCTGGGGAATAATGATGATTGGACAGATAGATTGTCACGGCTTGGAAGTCGGACGGATAGATCGTTGCTGATTGAAAATGGACGGATCGATCGTCGCAGATTAAAGATTGGACAGATGGATCGTCGCTGATTGAAATTGGACAGATGGATCGTCGTTGATTGAAATTGGACGGATGGATGGTCGTTGATTGAAAATCGACGGATGGATCGTCACTGATTGAAATTGGACGGATGGCTCATCGCTGATTTAATAACCCTCAGGCGTGAGTGGGCGGACCATTGCTGGGGATATAAAAATGCTCTAGGTTGAAGGCATCAACTCAAAACGATCCCCAAAGGTGTTTTGAGACAAAAACAAGGAACCATGGGCTAAAATAATAAGGATAACCAAGACTGGGCCCGGCATGCTGGGGAAATGGGCTTGAGGCCCAACATGACCATCGCGTGATGAAGCCGCTCTGTCGTGCGAGGGAGGCTTTGTCAGGGATTAGATCTAGAATTGGCCCAGACCCGACCCATGCCCGTTCTCGTTCTTATATCAATAGGGATGTTCTGAAATCGCTGCCGGCAGTTTCAAACACCCTTAAACTCTCCTCTCCCTCACAAATCCTTCTCTCAAACCCTTGATTTTGCTCCAAAACCAAGAAACCCTCGACCAACAAAACATCCATGGCAGAACATGGCGGCAATGGCAGCGGTGGTGGCGGGGTCATTGATCGGCCGAAGAATCGGGGTGGACCCATGGAAGTCGAAACAGTGGATCAAACTGGCGGCGGGCCATAGCGGCAATAATGATCAAGGCTGCGAGCAAGAGGTAGGTGACGAAACAATCTGGCGCACGTCGAAGCCAGAAAAGCGCGCAATAGAAGAAGTGGGGGCAGTGGGGCCTGTTGTTTAGCCTCTGGATCCAAGTATGGAGGTGGCTGGCTCGGTAGTAACTGGTAGTGGACCAGGAGATACTGGCGATGGCGGCAATGGTCGTGCGCCGGATGGCAGAGCCTCGTACGACAGAGAAGGGTGGGGTCGTAGGGTCTAGTGTTGAGCCTGTGGGCTCAGGTACAGTGGCAGAGGGTTCGCCCGTAGTTGGTGGGAGTTCGGCTGGTACAGGAGGCATTGAAGCCATGGGTGATGATCCTGGGCCTATCGGGTCTCCGCCGAGGGATCCGGCGAGAGGCAAAGGGGCTGTTGTTGAGGGGTAAGAGACCATGGAGGCTTTGTTTGTGTATCAGGAGGAAGACGTGCTTTTTCGGCCAGCGGCGACTTCGTCGAGTCATTGGCCATTCACAAAACAAGACGTCGCCGAGCACTTGAGCAACGAGGCATTGGCGAAGCTCCTCGAGGATAACCCCGCAATCGAGGAATTGGTTTTGAGGGCCATAGCAGCTTTGGAGGTGGCAGAGAAAGCCGAGAGGGAGCGGAAGGAGAGGGAGGAGCCCTTGAGAGATATGGAGGCCGAGGAGTGGGCCGGAGCAGAGGTACAGTGGCCGAGGGTGACAGCAGTGAGCGAGGCGGGAATCATGACACGCCCTGACTTTCCAGCATAGGCCTATGTGCCTCCTACACCACACCTGTTCGTGCCGTCGGGTTTTGCGGTCTATATGCCACAACGGACAGAGTATGATGACGAGCGTGCTGAGAGACCCCGAGGTTCACATTGCGAATACTTGGTCTGAGGAAATTTCTTGGAAACCGCCTTTGTACTTCAATTTCCTTTTTGCTTGCATGTCTAGTAGTTTGCCCAAAACAGCATGATACAAAAACCCTAAACAAAGCCATGTTATGATAACAGGGCCTCTGAATCGAACACCATGCACATAATAACTTGAACCAACCATCTTAGTATCAATTGCATGGAAGCGATATCACGATGATATAATCCTTGTATGCCATGCATGCAACAACTCTTATCAATCAACCGTTGCTAAGCTGCTGCATTGATTACCTAGAACTTGAAAAAGAAAGCCATGCATGCTGACATTTGCCCTATTGCTTATCTGCGTTAGAAACAGGAGAGATCGAGGCAGAGGGATATCCGCGGCTTTGGCGGCGCATGTAGGTCCTTGGAGTTGTATGAGGCCCTGCCGCCGAAGGTGAGACAGTTGGTGGATGCAGCAGGTTTTGGGGAGTTCATTCGGACTCTCACCCCGGGCAGAAATGACCATGCCGTGGTCGTAGCGCTCGCAGAGAGGTGGAGGGATACCACCAATACCTTCCACCTACCACCTGGGGAGATGACAGTGATGCCTACAGACTTTGTGGTGATCACAGGGCTGAGGGTTGGAGGAGAGCCCATCCCTTTCGACTCGGACATTCATAATGACCGAGCGGCACTGGAGTGGTTTTTGCGTGAGGTGCCCAGAATTGAGGAGGGGATGGTGTGGTACAAGCAATTCACAGGGTACCTGAAGAAAAAGGTGACCATGGAGCAGGAGGAGGAGCAAATGGCCAGAACATACCTCATGTACCTTTTTGGTGCTACCCTGTATCCAGGCAGGCGTAGCAAGGTGCACTTGTCCTACTTGCCAGCTCTGAAGGACCTGAGGACAACCTCACGCTTTGACTGGGGTGGAGTAGCGCTAGGTGCGGCCTACAGCTTCCTGGGTGACTCGTCGAGGACAGAGCAGAGTACTGCTGGCTACTGAAGAGTTTGGGAGGTAAAATTTCCTTATACAACCTTTTTTACACCTGTATCATTTGTTTGCAAAACCTGTTTGAATACATAACTGCATAATTGCGTATCCTATGATTGATGCATATACATGCTTGAATTTTGAACTACTCTGGGCTTATGAAGTTTTGCAGATGTATCCGCCAATGTGCAAGCATCCTGACTTGAGCACCCTCCCCTGTGCGCTGATATGGAGCAAAGCGAATATGGGGACAAAAGAAGGAAGGGGCGACCTAAATGCCTTCAGGCTATACTTGGATGACCTTAGGGCCTCGCAGGTATATCGGAAAAAACCCTCATAGTTAAACATGCATTCCTTTAATTGCTTTAACGATGTTGCTGATCAATTGTATAAATTGCCTATCTGACCTGAGCGCAGATCAATTAGGACCCTTAGAGAGTAACATAGCCGAAGCTTGATTACCTGGCCAGGAGCAGACCTGTTACCGCCAGCAAGGTGTTACGGGAGTCAGCCTTTGGCTGGCAGTGGTACCTGGGAGACCGGGTGACACGGCAGTCACTTGGCTACGCAGAGTTCTTGGTGCCAGGGCCACTTCCACCCCGAGCTTTGCATACAGACACATACACCAAGGCTGAGTTGGAAGAGTTCACATAGCCTGATACTGAGCTGACACGCTACCTGCATCCTGAGATGGACTATGCTACTTACAAGAGGGATCGCTTGGCAGGACCGCTTGGAGTTCGGACCTTCAGAGATGTGAGGAGCCAGGCTCGTGGAGCCGCTGAGGATAGGAGAGCTGCTAGAGAGAGAGAGAGGTGGCGAGGGCCGCATTAGGCGGAGCTTGAGCAGACCTGTGAGAGGCGGGCCTCTTGAAATGTCTTGGAAGATCTCGGTGGTGGACACGCAAAGCAACCCTGCTATGATACATTTGGTTCCTGCTAGAGCCGAGCCGTTGTTTGTGATCGTTCCGGTAACACCTTGCTTGCAGTATATTTCAATACATATGCACTATTGTTGAGTAGCTTAACAATGCTGAATTGCCTTTGCAAGTGCCCAATGAGTGGGTGAACGAAGCTATTCGCCGTATGCTGGCGATGGAGAATGTCATCGGGAGAGCAGCAAGCAGCATGCCATTAGAATTGCGTTACCTAGCACCGTCTCTACCACGAGCTCAGCAAGTTGCTGCCCAGAGGCCTCAAGTATATACAACAATACATGCCTGCTTTCGATACTTGAAGATATACTTTTGCTTTCAATAAACATGATATGCATGCGTTGATAGCCATTGATAGAATGTACTTGTATTGAAACATTTGACATACACGATATGCACGATGTATACTAACATTTTAAACAATATGACAACGCAGGCACAGGAACAGGCGGCTTCTAGGAGCAAGAGGACACGGCCACCTCATTAGAAGAAGGTAGCGACAAGGACTCCTGTGCCTCCAATTGTTACATGACGACAGACGCGGAGCTCACTGCCAGCAGACGCTAGCCAAAAAGCCGCTAGACAGGCCGTTGCACGCCCAGAGGAGCGATACCGAATCATGATGCGTGAGAGACCATCCTAGAAGGAGAGGGATCCGAAGACAGCTAGAGTGGCTATGCCTGCGGTGGCTATGGAAGTGGAAGAGGAGGAAGAAGAAGAGGAAGAAGAAGAAGAGGGGGAGCAGCATCCTTCTACTAGCAGCGGTTCTGACGACTCTGTTGATGATCCACCATACAACCAAGATCCTCGGGAGCAAGAGGATGCTGATGAGAGCGACGACTGGCTCGGAGTGCGGCAAGGGCTACCGTGAAGCCTCTTTTATTTTTGCACTCGGTTTGGCTTTTGGGGCCTGCGTGCCCTGGTAGATAGCTTGATAGAGGGCGGATGTACCCTAGTTGATATTGACATAGGGTTTTGAGGGCCTGCGTACCTTTTGATTGGTGGGCGGATGTGCCCTAGCTGACGTGCTATTTTTTTTTTTTTTGATTGGCCGAGGTGCCAAAGATACAGCAGTTCCCTTTTGTTTGACATGGATAGATCACGGTAGCTATAGAATTTGCATTTACTAGTTTTATCGATTCTCATTATGATTAAGAAAAAACAAAACCAACTACTAAAACCAAACTTGCATTGATGACATACTGGGACTGTTGGTAGACACACATACACATACAGGTATGACTAACTCGAAAGAAAACAGGAAATATCCCCAAGACATCGCTAGGATACGAGGATACAGGAAATATAATGAAATTTTGGGCATTAATGGGCCAAAAATCAAAATACTTTGAATTAGACAAAACTGACACTTCTGTAAGGTCATGTGCAAAATGACTTGCACAAATTGACAGATTTGAGAAAAACACTCTAGTAAAATATTTAGATCGGAAAATACTCCAAACATTGCAAAAATGGACATTATGTGCTAAACATGACTCGATTATGTCCCGGACTGAAACCGACACCTCCGCACAGTCACATTAGGTCCATATGACCTGTACGGCATGAAAAGTTTTGACAAAAATCCGTGGAACGAATTTCGACCACCCGAAACTTTGGATTGAACTTGAAACTGGCCGCCGAGGGTCCAAAATCTTCGTTGAGCGCAATATTTCGGATCCAACACTTGGACATAGTCACATATACCCATTATGACTTGCTGGAGTCATCAAAAGTGCCAAAAACCCCTTGGAACAAAAATGACAAAATTTGGACAGTAGCTGTTGTAAACTTTCAAAATTGCAGGTGAACACTCGTGTGAGGGTTTGATTCCATTGCTCGATTTAAACCTCTATCGCGCGATGCAGTGGCATGGTCGCGGGATTATCTGATCCTGCTAAGCTGTCTTTGTTTGACCAGAACACTCTTTTAAGGCACAAGAAACCTTGTCATCTTCCCAGACGGTCTACATACTATTCTGAAGCTGCAGAAAGGGAGTCCCTGCATTCGCAAGGTGTCCTAACACCTCACATGGAGTTTATCTTTCGGCACGGGAACCAAGGATGATATTCTTACGAATTTGCCTACAAATAGAATGCATTTGCAGCAATGTAGGGTATTCCTTTTCTTCGTAAGCACAAAAACTCTCTCATCACTCGAGATGGACAATCCGCTAGTTACCATACTTGATCCTTGGCTAATGCAGCCGGAAACCATTAATTGGGCAAGTCCCCGCTCCCAATATTTAACCACAATCCGTGATCTCTGATTCATGGAACCACGCCCTGAGCTTTTTCAAGCTACGCTGGTCTACTGTGACCCGACCATGCACGTCTTTTGGTTCTACGAAGACAAGATGTGCCCAATGGTGGAAGAGTTTCAAGCATACCTCTGAGGATTCACCAATGAACATGCTGTCGCCATTCTGTCATTCCAGGAGGATATGAATCAACTCCTCAAGACAACACTCAACATACCCGAAGAATTGTCAGCTAGTATACTTCAAGACGACGAACTCAATATCGCCCATCTTATCGAGCTGTATGGTCCAGAGGGAGCTCTGGGGGATTATGCCATGCAAGTTCACCGTCAATTTGCCCTTTCAATCTGTGCACGGCTACCTTCATGCTAGTCTCTGCCAATGGGGAGATTAGTTCTAGCTTGGTGAGCATTGGCTCACAGATGGATGCCCAGAAAAACGTCATGCCCATAGTTCTGGCAGAAACCCTCATGGGCTTGGATTTGGTCAAAAGCGGCCAAAAGATTTATTCAGTGGATGCCTTCTCCTACTCCAAGTAGGTTTTCACTCAACTCACCTTTTCCTTATGTACACACTTTTTCGTTTTACCTTGACTCATAGGCTAGGAGCGCCCCGAATCCTTGTCTTTTCTCTCAGGCCGTATTTGGCTTCTTACTTGTTTTTACACTCATGCAGCTTTGCTGTTAGACAAACTGGGGGTGCTCGAGACTCCTCAGGCTGGTTTGGATCATTTCCCGAGGTATTTGGTCGAGAGACCAATGGTATACCCCGAGTTGTTGGTAGAAGAATGGTACACCTTCCTGAATGACATGCAGTTTGAAGACATAGTCTGGAGATGCCCGTGGCTGAATCTTCCGGAGATGACCGTAAGCTCTGTAGGATTCGAAAGAGTGGTACTTGCTGGTCTGACGAGCTCTACCTTTTACATTCTAGGACGGATTCTCCGTCAACTTGGCATCAATCAAGGGAACAGATGCTTTGGGAGAGAACCCTTTGAACTTCCAGACTTCAATGCTCGCAACTTGCACATCTATCAATGCAGCTAGAATGACAGGGAGTTGGAGAAACCCTTCCCACATTCCATCACGTGGTAGGAGAACCGCTACGTGAAGTGGCTTCACAAGGAAGTCAAAGCAACAACATGGGGATACTTCTTCTGAAATCCCGAGGACGATCTTGTTTGTAATGAGAATAAGTTCGAGAGCTGATGGGCTCTGTGAGCATTTTCCTTTGCTTTTGCTGCTTGTTTTGAATCTCATTGTATGGCCTTCGCCTGGCACGTCCAATAAAAGAGCGTTTCGCTTAGCACAAACATTCCTACAATGCTACTTTGTTGTAATGAAATTTCGACCTTGTCTGAAAGCAGACCCAAATTGATAATGAAAAACCAACCCCAAAAGTCAGTAGATTGCCCTCATGGCTAGTAAAGAGATTAACCGTCGCGCGATAGATTGACTCCAGCGTGCTGGACCTACTCTGTCGCGCGACAGATCCACTCTAGTGCGCTTTGGTCCTGCCCAATTACAGCTGCCACTTTTGACCCATTCGAAAAGTGAAGCTCTGCAAGCCCTGTCATCACCCTTGGCCGTCCAACATGTCCTTAGAATGTTCCTCAAAAGTACCCTTGAATTGAAGGGAGTAGGACACCTCACTTGGATATTTCTCATGTAGACAAGGATATTTTGCACCCCTTTTACCATAAAAGAGCAGGGATATTTCTCACGAATTGGATATTTCTCGTGTAGACAGGGATATTTTGCACTCCTTCAATAGAAGCTCTCCACATATCACACATAAATGGCAAATCACCTACCAACCTCAACTGGCCCATGGCTAGAAGCATTTGTCGCAAGCGATTGGCTATCCTTTCGAACCCATTGGTTGGCCACTATCCGTTTCCTTCGAAGTATAAGGCTTCACCCTGAAATTCTGTGGTCGGCCTTGCGGTTCTGGGATCTGAATATGCATGTGTTCAGATTTGGAGACAACGAGCTGTGTCCGACAGTGGAGTAATTTCAAGCATATCTCCAGGGTATCGCCTCTAGTGTGATTGTCGTGCCCCCTTATAGGAAGAGCATGTCAAAGCTCCTGAAAACTAGCCTAAACATCGCAACTGGTGCAGCAGAAAGTCTGCTAAATAGCGGGCATATAAACATCATGCGCCGATGGAATGGTACTGGCCTGAAGGCGATACCAGAGATATGGCTCTGCAAGCCCATCGTCGCTTTGCTCTGGTAAACAACATGCTTGCTGCATATTTATTGGTGTCCCCAAACGGACTAGTCGACCCTTCAATGGTGAGCATTGCCACACAACTGGGCAATCGAAGGAACGTGGTGCCAATGGTTCTTTGCAGAAATGCTCATAGGTTTGGATTTGGCATCTACTGGACAAACGATGATATTTGGCAGTAGTCCACTCCTGTTGCATGTAAACTCTCACTCAGCTCACCTTTTTTCGATTTTCGCACATTCTGCTTTTACCTCAACACTTAGCTAAGGCTATGTCAGAGCTCCTTACTTGTTTTTCCGCTCAAGTTTTATATGGCTCCTTACTTGTCTTTTCGCTCATCCAGTTATGGCTGTCCGAAAAACTCGGGCTAATTGTGGCTCTAGAGGCAAACTGGCCCCATTTGTTGGGGCGGATGCATCAAAGAGGGATGCTGTATTCGGAGATGACCACAGAGGAATGGTATAGGTTCATGAACGAGATGTCACCGTACGAAATCTTCTCGAAGCACGAAGCGCTGAATATCCCTGACATGGCTTCCAATTCTGTAGGTTTTCAAAGAATGGTGATTGCTCGACTGCCCAGTTTTACAATCTACATCCTAGGCCGTATCCTTCGGCAATTAGGGATGAGCCAAGGGCTACACAGAGCCGGAGTAGAGGCCTTTCATGTTCCTGCGTTCACTGCCCAAAATCTGATTGGGTAAGAACATAACTGGGGTCTGAGGGAGCTTGGTGGAGTTGATCCGTATTTTAGTACAGAACTCAAGCATCGCTACAAAGCATGGCTAAGAAAGGAAATCAGTAGAAGACAAAATGCAGATTGACTCCTGACATGACTCCAATGATCTAGAATAAACCGTGAGCCTGTGAAGGCCTCTAGCATTTCATTTTGTTTTTATGCTCTAACTGTTTTAAAGACTCTACTTAGCCTGTGTAATAGAAGTAGTAGTTTAAATAAAATTGAAAGATTAGGCTTTCTCCTTTTGATCCAAGTGTTGAACACCACGCCGCTTCGAACACTGAGATGCACCCTAGATCAACCATGAATCAAGTTGATTGATTGTGACAGAATCTCACGGAGAGATTGCCTACCTATCTCTTTTCAAGGAATCAGGTCAAAACGTAGTTCAGGCTAAGATTCGCTCATGTATTTTAGCTCTCCTTTTGCGCTCTAATTTTTGCCTAGAGCCGCCACTTCGGGTTTTCAGCTTAGCGAGCTTTTGATTTTTGCCTATTTATTTTTGCCTAAACCGCCTCCTTAGGTTTTCAGTCTAGCAGGCTTGCTCTAATTTTTGCCTGGAACCGCCCACCCTTGTGGTTTTCGGCCCAGCGAACTTCTCTCAGGGATAGTAACGTTTGAGTTGATCCAGGTTGACCAGAGTGTTGAACTCGTTGCCGTCTAGATCAATGAGCTAAGCCGCTCCACCCGAGAGGATGGTCTTGATAATGTAAGGTCCCGAGCGCTTCAGACGGAACTTACCGCGGGGATCAAAGATGGGAGCCCGGATTTCCTTTATAACCATATCCCTTTTGACCAAGTCACGAGACTTCACCTTTTTGTTAAAGGCCCGAGCAATCCTTCGCTGATACCCCTAAACATGATACAAGGCACGGAGCCTCCTCTCATAAAAAAGCTTGAGTTCAACGAGCCTCCAACTGAGCCACTCAGATTTTGTGAGTCCACATTCTGCCATGACCCTCAATAACGGTACCTCCAGCTCGACAGGGAGTACTGCTTCCATCCCGTAAACTAGGGAGTTGCCCCTGTTGATGTTCAGATTGACGTTCGATATCCCCAAAGAGCTAGAGGTAGTTGCTCGTGCTAGTCCCTGGCGGACTCTGCAGACTTTTTGATGATCATCTCAATGTTCTTGTTGGCTGCTTTGACAGCCCCATTGGTTTGAGGGCGATAGACCATTGAATGGTGTATCTGGATTTTGAATTCTTCAAAAAGTTCCAAAACCCTGCCCTTAAAATGAGTCCCATTATCGGATACAAAGGCCTGCAGGACACCGTATTGATAGATGATGTTCTTCCTGATGAAATGAGCCACCTGAACTGCTGTTAGGGTTTTATAAGACTCAGCCTACACCCATTTGGCAAAGTAATCTTTTGCCACCAGGATGAAACGATGACCATTCGAAGCAGACGGCCTGATCATGCCAATGACGTCAATGCTCCACACAGCAAGGGGCCAAGGTGAAGTCATGCAAAACAGATTGGAGGGAGGAACATGCATGAGGTTAGCATGAATTTGGCACTTATGACAGTGGCGAACATAATCCACGCACTACGATTCCATAGTGGACCAAAAATACCCCTGTCGTAAAATCTTCCTGGCGAGCATGACACCGCTCATGTGAGGACTACAGACTCCCTCATGAACCTCTTCCATTATTCTGGTGGCCTCAACACCGTTGACACAGAGTTTGTGCATGGTGTAGTGAGATCTCTTGTAAAGCTTTCCTCCACAGATGATGTATTGGGCAGCCAATCTTCGTAAGGCGAGTTGATCCTTTTTGGAGGCCTCAGCCGGATATTTGCCTCTTTCTACAAAATTCCATATATCATGGTACCAGGGTTGGCCATCATCGACATCATCGATAACAGTACCGTATTGATAAGTAGGTCAGTCCCGTTGTTCAATCAGTATTGGGCAGAGTTTGACTCCCAATGGAAGCTCAACCATAGAGCCAAAGTTGCTAAGGCATCAACGAATTGATTTTTCAAGTGGGGAATATGCGTGAAAGTTACCTTATTGAAACGAGGAATGAGATATTCCAAGTCCTGATGATAAGGCTTCAATTTTTCTTCAGGAACTTTCCAGTCCCCGTTGGCTTGAGATACAACAAGATTAGAATCGTCAATGACCTCAATCTTTTCAACGCCGAGAGTTAGAGCCGCTTCCATGCCAACAATACAGGCCTCATATTCAGCTTGGTTATTAGTGACATCAAAATTGAGTTTGAACCCCAGCGGAATACGAGAACCATCAGGCGTTATCAATAAACCCCGATTCCATATCTTTTCTGATTGGCTGCCCCATCAAAGTAGAAAGTCCATACATCTTCGACACTGGTCAAAACTGCCTCATCTCGGAACACAAAGTTTGAATCCTCTGGCCCATCGACAGAATGATCAGCCAAGAATTCTGCGACTGCACGCCCTTTGACAGACTTCCGCGTGACATATTCAAGATCGAATTCTGCCAACAAGAGCAACCAATGTGCTAACTTACCAGTAAGTGCTAGTTTCTCAAACAGATACTTGAGAGGATCCATTCGAGAAATCAACTTCACTGGGTAAGCCAGCATGTAGTGTCTCAATTTCTTAGAAGCCCAAACAAGGGCCCAACATGTCTTTTCAAGAGTAGTGTAGCGTTCCTCACTTCCAACCATCTTCTTACTCAAGTAATAAATGGCTTTCTCGACTCCTTTATCTCTTTCCTGAGCTAGCAAGCATCCCATAGAGGACGGATTTACAGACAAGTAAAGTATCAAGGGCTTCCCTGGCACTGGCGGCATTAAAACCGGAGGATTCTACAGGTAATTCTGGATTGACGTGAAAGCCACTTGACACTTGTCCGACCAAACAAACGGGGTGTCCTTCTTGAGTAGACGAAACATCGGCTTGCAAGTTAAAGTCAACTTGGCGATGAATCTGCTGATGAACTGAACCTTTCTCAAAAAGCTCCGCACTTCCTTTTCAGATTCCGGTGGCTTCATCTCAAGGACTGCCTTGATCTTTGATGGGTCGACCTTTATCCCACGAGAAGTGATCATGAAGCCGAGCATCTTGCCAGCTGTGACCCCGAAGGTGCATTTCTGCGGGTTGAGACGCATGTAAAATTTACGGAGTCTCTTGAAGAACTTCCTAAGCACAGGAATGTGTCCCTCCCGAGTTTTAGACTTGGCAATCATGTCGTCAACGTAGACCTCAACCTCCTTGTGCATCATGTCATGCAAAATGGTCGTAGCAGCCCGTTGATAGGTAGTACCGGCGTTTTTTAACCCAAACGGCATGACCAAGTAACAGTAAGTCCCCCATTTGGTGATAAACGTGATTTTCTCAAGATCCTCTGGTGCCATAAGAATCTAATTATAGCCTGAAAAGACGTCCATGAATGAAAGCAAAGCATGCCCCATAGTATTATCCACAAGCACATCGATGTGTTGCAAGGGAAAATCGTCTTTGGGGCTTGCTTTGTTCAAGTCCCTGAATCGACACATACTCAAATTTGCCCATTCTTTTTGGGAACGGGAACAATGTTGGCCACCCAAGTAGGATACTGAGAAACCATGAGAAAACCAGCGTCAATCTGCTTGGCAACCTCATCTTTGATCTTCTGTACCCAATCCGACTTCATCCGCCTAAGTTTCTGTTTGACAGGCTTAGCATCCGGTAGCAGGGGAATCCGATGCTCCACTATCTCGGGATCGATGCTAGGCATGTCTTGATGAGACCATACGAAGACATCACTGTACTCGATGAGCAAATCCTTAAAGTCACGATGCTCCTCTGGTGAAAGCGTGGAGCTAGCCCACTTGAACCATCCAGGGATCGTTCTCATCTTTCAAGTTGATAGAAACTACTTCTTCTTTTAATGGCTGAGCAAGCCTTTAGTCTTCCCTCTCGATGAGGGCATGGATTTCTTTGGGAATGTCCTCATCGAAAGCTATCCCTTCATCTTCGGGGTCAACATAGTTTATATAGAGATCATTCAAGTAGTCAGAAGATGAGTCATTCATTTCACAAGATCCCAGCGGGTCGCCAAGTACAAGAGAATCAAACTCAAAGTAAAAGCTATGACGTGGAGGGCCAAGAGGCACAAACTCCGACTCGGAGCTAGATTTAGATGACTCACTGGACTCTGACTCTGACTTTGACGTAGACTCAGACTCAGACGTGTCCTCAATGCAAGTTAAGCGTGGCTTGAAAATGCAATTTCTAAGGCTAACCTTGGCCTCCACAATGAGAGATGTAAGATCTTCAGGGGCGTCGGGCCTGAGCATGAGCACTTCGGCTTCCTCAACTTCCACAGCCAAACTCACTTGGGAGAATTCATGGAACATCAGCTCCAAACTCCCTTGATCGAAAGTTCCCAGCTAGTCAGTCTTCACCTTTGGCTGGTTAAGCTTCCTCTTGAATTCTGCCTTCGCCAGCTCCTCGTCGCTGGATGACCAGGTGTCATCAGCGAAAACCTCAAAACCAGGCAACAGCTCCCCAGTCTCAACATCGATGAATGGCTCATCTTGTCCAGTGTAAGCAAAGTTCCCCACTTCACGTACAAAATAGCTGTTAGGATCACCAAAAAGGGTGTGAGGTTTTCCTGTACATTTTCTTCTTTTGGTATCCTTGGCAGATGCAATGTACCGCAAATCAAAGTGGCCCTCGCAGGAAGGAAAGGTAGGGAACTCCGGGACCCTTTGTTGGTGAATCCCTAAGCCCAAGCCAGGGAAAAAGGACATCCTCCTCATAATATCCATCGTGACAGAGCTTATGATGAAGTTCCCATCCACGTTGATGGCCAAAACAGAACCAGAGGTGTCAAACGAGAATCCCCCGAGGTCAACATCTTTTTCACCATGTAAAATCCCCAGAACAGGAGTTCCATCTTCCTTGAGCGGACGAATGCTCGAGTCCCCACAGATGGTAAGTGTGCCAGTAGGAAGTGCCAGAATGACTTTTTGGTGGAGAGTAGACGAGACAGCCATGATGTCGGAACGATGGAGCCAAGGTCTACCTAGTAGTAGATTGAAGGTAGCGGGAATGTTGATGACATGGAACTCAACATCCATTTCGAAGCCCTCAGCATCTTGCTTGAGCACCAGAGTGCCCTCAACCATACGATGCATGCCGTCATATGCTTTAATACCCAAGTTGGAAGGTGCAAAGTCCTTCTTCGCCAGTCCCAGTCGATAAGCCACCCTCATGGGGCAAACATTGATTGCTGAACCGTTACCAATGAGGACGGTGTTATGATCGACCCCTTCAACAGGTAGGTCTTTGTCAGTAAATACCACAGTGTGCTTGGAGTAGGAGGGAGGATAAGAGACACCATCGTCTCAGGAGTGATGCCGGCCTGAGCTTCGAGGCGGGAGAGAGTGTGGCACAATTTCTGACGGTGCTCTCGGGAGGAACAGATTAGTCCCCAGATTGATATAGCAGCGGGAATCCGCTCTAGTTGCCTCTGGACCAAGTCAACATTCGACAAGCTTGCAGATACCTCAAGTGGTGTAGATTTTGGAAGAGCAGAGGGTTCATTCCTTCGGTTATAAGCGTTGGACGAAGTCCCAGCTTGCAGATTAGTAGGCTGGAAAATCTGTCCACTCCTCGTAACATTATGAACGTTCCCCAAAGAAGGCACAACCTGAGGGTCTTCATTCACATCCTAGAGATCATCAGGAATTTCTCCTAATTTGCGTGTCCCTTTGTCAGTGGTTGTTGTAGATTTAGGCACTTCCATGTCCAATCCCAAATCTTCAGCCAGATCCTTCATCTGTAGTGAGTCCCAGAAATTCAAACCCGTGACCGCCGCAACTTCAGTGATAGGCTCCGGATTGGCCATAAAGGGAACATCCTATAGTCCACCTTCTGCCAAAGAACGGTTAACTGCCCAGACTTCTGTCCCTACCTGAATGTCAACTACCTCATCGACATCCCAAAGATTGGCTGGCGGAACGAGGTCCGTAACCATAATACTATAGTCCCTGTTACTGGGATAAGGCACCTCAGGACGCGGGAATTCCTCTTTAAGAATGTAAGAGCAGGGATCATGATCAGCATCACAGACTGAATCGAAGACTGAGTTGAAGGTGGAAATGTGGTCTCCCAGAACCCGAGGATCTTCCTGAACCAGATCGTCCTCCGCATAGTGTGTCATATAATCTGGTGTGGCATAGCCTTGGAGAGGATTAAGGTCCAGTTCCATGGGATCCTGCCAAATCGGCTTGGGGTCCCAGTTGTACTCTTCATCGGGGACGAAAGGTTCAGCCTGCTGAAAAAGCATGTATAAAGAGAAGCCATCCAAAGGATCGAGCATTGCTGCTTCACGGCCGGGCATCCAGCCATCATACCAGGCTTGATCGAATGGGAGATATTCAAGCTGTTGTGGGAATCCATCTAACTCGAGACCTAACCACTCGTTGATTATTGGAGTGGCATAATCCATGTTGTTAGCCAAGGCCCAACCCATAGCTTGCATGTCGACCTCCGAAGGAGGCACGTTGGATTGAAAGCAGTCCAGCAGACTGGGAGATGGGTTAGGGCCAGTTACATTGAAGTATAGGCTATCAAGAGAAAAGACAGAATTGAGCTGCACAATGGGGATTGACTGATGGAAGAGGTCACTGATAGATGCACTGAGGACAAACACCCCATTCTGCAACCGTCCCAGAGGTGCATCAGTGTCAGAAAGCTGGCCTTCCTCTATATGTATGTAGGAAACCTCAGCACAAGGTTCGAGTGGAGGAGAAATAACCGGCCTTGGTTGATCTGTTGGGATTATATGGCTGGTGGGCTTAAATATGGCGGAGTTGGGGTTGATTTTAGTGGAGCTGAGAGACATCTGGCTAATATATAGGACAACCTTATGAATAAGCATGGAGTTTGAGAGGATGTTTGGCTTTTAAGATGGTGGAGGTGGAGCTTGAAGAGTCCCCTCATCAATGAGATCCTGAATTGCATGCCGGAGACGGAAACAGGAATCTGTAAGATGACCGGCACCCTGATGGTTAGCGCAGTACAAGTTGGCTTTGAAGTTTGCAGGAGGGTTTTTGGGTAGAGGAGTTGGATCAAGGGGCTTCAGATGCCCTGACTTGACTAACTTCTCCAAGACCGAGGACAGAGGTGCCTCGAACGAGGAGAAGCTGCAGGGTTGATTGCAAGGCTGGTTGTTCTGCGGTGTTTGCACCTGGTTGACATCAGTGATGTGGTTAGTGGTGTTGGAAGAAGTGGCGTTGGTGCCGCTGGTTGCCGTATTGGAGTAAGTTCCACCTTCGAATAGTGCATTGGTATTCCTAGAGTATGCCCGAGGCTTTGATTTTGGAGGGTTAGAAGATACCCCCTTTGAAAGTATCCCGCTTTATAGTGCATCCTCGACGGCCAGACCAGAGTCGAAGAAGGTTTCAAAGTTAGTGGACGCTTCAGCAAGAACCAAGTGCCTAGCATAGTCCGGCTGGAGGTTGCGAGAGATAATGCGGAGCTGATCCTTGTCACTAGGGCGCTCAGTCATTAGAGCGGCCTTGGCTCTCCACCTTTTGACGAAGTCAACAAAGGACTCCTTTGCTTCCATTTTGGTTGATTCCAGTTCCCGAGTGGTCATCTTCAGTTGAGAATTATAGCTATACTGCGAAATAAACGCTGTCCCAATGTCCTCCCAGGTCCTTCTTTTGGCGATGTCGAGTGACAAGAACCAATGAAAAGCAGGGCCTGAGAGAGTCTAAGGGAAGAGCTATGACATTGCCTCAAGCTCGACTGACAGAAGCTTCATGGCGGCATGGTAACTGTAAAGGTGAGTCCTAGGGTCACCACTTCCATCGAATTTTGCCAAGTCTGGCATTTTGAACTTCTTGGGAAGCTTAGCATTGGGATATAGGCAAAGGCGATCCAAGCCAATTCCACCGGCCTTGACCTTTTCAGCTTTGGAGATAGATTCCTCAAATTTGGCCACGAGATTGGTTATATCTGGGTTTGCAACAGGCATGTCGCCTACTGGATTCAGATTTGCAGTAGGTGCGTGAACCACCCTAGGGTTGGGTTGCATAATGAGACGCCCTAGATTATTCGGATCTTCAACCATGGTGGGTTGCGTATGAACATCCTCCTGAGCCTCACTCTCTTCTTGGACAACTGGAGGAAGACGAGTGTCAAAGAGGTCATTCAATCGGGTGATGTTGGCATCTGTCTGAGCAGCCCTTTGTTGGATGATAGTAATACTAGCCTGAAGATTCATGAGTATCTCTTCCAGAGAAAATGGTTGTACGGGCGGCTGTCTTGACATGATAGGGTTTTTAGAAGTGCTTAACATTATAAGAAGGGAAGGCTGGCTGTCAGTCTCGTTGAATTGATGGTGAGCCTAATTGTTGAGTAGCCAATGGAGAAAGCGGAGAGTCTTCCATGTTGACTGATTGGGATTCAAGTCTGACGAGCCTTTGAACAGGATTTAGTTACAGACGTTCCCAAGCGAGTTTGCCCTTTTGCCTCGATACTTTCCTTGGTGGTGCAATGGCTCAGAACTTGCAGTAAAGCAAAAGAAGGCTTAATAAGGGCCCTGCAGCAACTTTAATCTAAATAAAAGACTAAAGCATAAATGCAACCAGCGTTGTCTGTGTCCCCCTAGACTTGAGAACTAGAAGATGAGCCTGTCTCAAGCCATTTGGACACTGCCAGGATCCTCAGAATTCTTTTCGGATGTGTATCCTTACTTGAAGCAAATAAGGTTAAAGAATGTCAGAAGATTCCTAAACTTTCAACCATTGCAATGAACGGGGTCTCAACTTTTGAAGTCGGAACAACTCGGCATGAATGTCATGATACTATGACCAGAATGGCATGAGCTACACAGAGCTGTTAGCCGAGCAGTGTAAGTGACGAGGCACTTGTTACCTTACTGGTGTAAGTATCATGGCATTCTCTCTATTGTACCTTGTTTTCTGTTTTGAAACCCCAAATAGGTATACAGTCAAGGGTGTCGACAGCCCTGATTTCTTAAAGTCCCATTGTTCTAAGGATCTTTGAAATTTGAACAACGTGCACCATCGAGATGCACGACTCTTCATCGGGCCGTAACAATGTCCTAATAAACCTTAAGTCAGACTCGTTTGAACGAGAACCTAGAATCCGCCCTAAACATGCTCCTACGCAAGATGAAATGTATGAACAGTACATGCGATAGGGAAAGCAATAACATGTAGACAGTGTATGGGTTTAGATGCAGATAAATCTTACCCTGTAGGTACCTATCTTAGTTTGGAAAGTTCTATGCTTTGTATATGCAAAGGCCGGTTTTGGTTCTTAATGGGTTCCTCGGACTAAGGCCAAAGATATACCTCCCGTTGCCTGCATAACCGCAGAGCAACAGTCGAACGGTAGAATGACCCATCATCGTCGAAGGTTGTTGGTCATTCGGGATCCCCGGTCTCTGGTAAACCGTGCCGGATTGCCAAGACGATCCAACGAGGCTTATCCCACATCGATGCAAATGAGAATGCTATAAATTTATCAAGAAGAAGAAGAATCACAAAATCGCAAAATGCCTTTTCAAATTTGGCTCACTTTATTTAGTCCATCTTTAGAGGAAACTACGCAAGTGAACAATTGAAAAAGTCCCAGATCAGATTGGCCGGACACGGGGTCCTGGTAAATCACCATTCCAACCTTCGGCAGCGCGAAGCTCACCGTTTTGATAGACTTTTAAGGAATTGTTCAAAAGCGTATTAAACACTAAGTATAGATTAATATCGGTTCGATTATCCCCAACAGAGTTGCCACTGTGGGTGGCATGCCCTTAGAGAAGGATTCCGTTCCTTTCTAAAGTGGCCCGGAAATCGAGGGAGCGCGAGCGGAGAAGCAAGCGCTTGGAATATAGAATCGCCACTCGGGTTTGAAGGTCCGACACCCAAGGAAGTATACTTCGAAGCACCTGCCGCGCTATTTGATTTGAAAAGTGAAGGAAACCAATCCGTAATAACCATGTCTGGGTTCGGGAGCCACGTTACGAGAGGGGAAGGGTTTTAAGGCACTCCCCTCGCCCAATCTAGAGATCGGTCTCTACTTAGGCATTTTGTGAAAATATTTGTGATTCTTCTTTTATTAATCAATTTTTAGCCAATTAGGGCGGGGAACAGTTAATCGGGGATTAATGCTGTAACACGATTTGCAAGATGTGACTGAATTTAGCAGGAATGGATGGAATGATATAAAAATAAATGGGATAAGACTCAACCCTCTGATCAGATCATCAAAACTGCACTTGGAATGAGTTTGCCACAAACTGTGGCCAACTTGCATGCATGGATCTACGTTCATGCAAGTACACCATCGCGCGACACTCCCATATACTCGCGCGAGTGTTGACATCCCACCAACAGGTCAGATTTCATCCCCTTCTGGGCTTTGAAAGGACCAGTGCACACCCAGGGGCAAACCAGGCAGTTTATATGTACTGGAATGTACATAATATTACAAACATATAGGATAGAATTGGAAATACAACCCCTAAATAGTGGCGGTGAATAAACAGGGGCCTAAGCCCAAGTTGCCCATGCAAGGGTAGCCACTGAAAATCAGAGGACCATCACGCGACAGAGTGATATACTAGCGCGATGGTCCTGACTAGACTTCTAGGAATTGCTTTGCATGCTTAGGCTCTAGTACATACCCAGAAACATTCCAAGGGCATTCTAAACCCAAGAAAAATGCAAACTAAGCTAAACTTTGATTTTAAACAGGCAAAACAGTGAGCTAATATCAAACACGCTTCATAATAATTATGAACATAGTAAAAATAAGAAATGACCAGTATCCCATCCCCACGTGATCCAATCTCGTGCAGACACGGTTGTTGCGCGAGCAAGTGAGTCCATCGCGCGCGGGAGAGCTGGTCACAGCTTCTTGTAACCCTGCTGACTTTAGGGTCAGGACTGGTACTGATTACCAGCCTTGGCCCTGCCAGCCCCCCTCAGGGATCAAAACAGGAAACAAGTAAAAGTTTATACCTTTGCTTGAGAGGTTTTGAAATGGATTGAACTAGATTGTAGTGCTTGGAGAATGAGTGTATGGAAGTAGCAAGGATTGAAGAGTATTAAGTGTATTAGGGGTTGTGTGCCTTTTTTGCTTGATTTTTGGTAACCCAAGACTTGAAAGAGTAATGGGGGTATTTATAGGAGATTGGAAGGTGCTTGGTTGGTGGCACACTAGGCCTATCAACCAGCCAACAAGGCTGGCCAACCTAACTTGGTGGAGAAGGTGGCCAAGAAGGTGATGGGAGTAGTTATGTAGGGATGAGCAAACCATGCAATCATCAACAGCTGTTCTGGTGGAAAACGGGATTTTACAGCCCCATAGACCCCCTGATGATCACAAAATCTAGCTGGAAAAAGGTGATGGGGACAAGCTTTAACCATCACGCGACATAGTGGGACAGACATGCGAGGGAGCAAGCCATCGCGCGATGGTCAACAGTCAACACTTTGACTTTGACCAACACCTAGCAAGATCACCATCGTGCGAAAGAGGCACTCCAGCGTACGATGGTCAAACCTAGGTTGGGGTTTTGACTCAAGGTTTTGGGGTTCAAAAGGTTCAAGAGGGGTTCCAAGCGCTCCAAGCCCAATCCGTTCCATTCTCAAGTCCGTTTTAATCCAATTCATCATCGGGGAAACAAGAAACCGTAAAACGATCGGGAGATCCAGATTGGGGTGTCTACAGTTAGCTTTCCAAAAGGTTTTTCACTTTCAAGCACGCGATGTATACAAGCTATGGTCCAGCAATTTATCCTGAAAAAAAAGATTAGGTTGAGCTACATGACAGCCCAGTAGAGAAATCTTTACACAAGCTATATGAAAATGTGACGATTTATGCATAAAAAATGAATGAGTTTTCACTAACGAACAAGAGATATAGATGAGCACCATAATGAACCGACGGACCATGACTACTGGGTTCTACACATCATAAAGATATCCTTGGCCATTCGTACATCAAACTAAGGGCAGCCTTAAGCACAAATCAATCTAATCAACCCAACACTGTTTCTCTAATGATTTTTAGACTCCTCAAGTAAATGCTACCTTTACTTTCCTCATTTCTTACCATTTACCATTAAGCCTCTTTTATAAAAGAAAACATTTCCTTTTGGTCACCAAAATAACTTCGAGAAAACTCTCGACCTTTACGGGTCAAGCTCCATTGATTTGCTTGAATACTAGAATCCGTTGATTTGTGCCCAAATATCAGAACCGTTGATTCACTCAGGAAAATCAGAGGATATTTTTTTCATAAAAATCCTTTTTCGAAACCAAGTTCCTTCATTTCAAGACTTTGACAAAATTCATTGTTTATTTTCCCTTTTTCAATAGTTACATTCTCAAGCAATTCATAGCCCAAACAACTGTAACGACCCTGATTTTTTGTCAATAAAAATTTCGCTAAAAATTTGAATTTTTTTTAATACTTGGATTTCATTTTTTAACATCCAAAAATCGGTCGTTATTGACTTATAAAAATTTTGTTATTATATTTGAAATTTTTTTATTTATTTTATAAATCCCTTTTTGCGATTAATAATCCGTCATAATTAGGTTTTTGACTTAGGAGATTGGTATTCATCGCCCAGACATTAAGGTCATCTTCTAAAAGACGAGTATGCCTATTAAGACCTTGGTATAATTTCTTGGCAATTTTAGTAAAATCCTAGAATTATTTTTCTCGGCTGGAAATCCTACATGGCAACCGATTAGTTAGCAACCCTAACTACCATTTGGCTTAGTTACATTTCCCTAACCTAGAGTGTTGCATCGATGCCGAAGTGCTTAGTAGAAATTTTTGGTCTTTGCCTTGACCGTCGGCTTGACCGCCTTGCTTTGGCTTGGCTAGGCTGCCTAGGCATCGGGTCGCTGTTAGGCCTGCCTCGCCTAGGCATCGGGTCTCTGTCGGGCCTGCCTCGCCTTGGCGTCGGCTCGCTGACGGGCCTGCCTTGCCTTGGCGTCGGCTCGCTGTCGCGCCTGCCTTGCCTTGGCGTCGGCTCGCTGTCGCGCCTGCCTTGCCTTGGCGTCGGCTCATTGTCGCGCTGCCTCGCCTAGGCGTCGGTCATTGTCGGTGCGCCTCGCCTGGGCGTCGGTCCTTGTCGGGTTGCTCGCCCTGGCTGCCATTGGTTCTGCCTTGGCATCGGGTCGCGCTTGCTTTTACCTTGGCGTTCTTTGGTGCCTTGCTCGCCATTCTGCCATTGGGTTACGCTTGGCATCGAGTCATGCCTTGCTTTTGCCTTGGCCTTGCTCACGCCGCCTTGCCTTGGCGTTACCGGGCTGCTTTGGCCACCGGGCTGCCTTGTTGGCCACCAGGCTGCTTTGGCCGTTGCTTGGCCAATGCCTGGCTCCGTGCCTCGGCCTTGTTTGTGCCATGCTGCCACCACAGCCTTTGTTTGGCCAGTGCTTTGCCCGGCAGCCTTTCAGCTACCGCTGCCTTAGGCCGCTGTTTGTTGCTTTGGCCACAGCAGCCTTTGTTTGGCCGCCGCTTTGGCCGCCGCTTGGCCACTGCTTGGCCACCGGGCTGCCATGACCACTGTTTGGCCACCAGGCTGCTTTGGCCGCCGGTTGGCCACTGCTTGGTCACCGGGCTGCCTTGGCCACTGTTTGGCCACCGAGCTGCTTTGGACACCGCTTGGCCACCGCTTTGCCACCAGGCTGCCTTGGCCACAGTCACGCCTTGCCTTGGAGTTTGGCACCGTCGGACTTCAATATTCTGTTATTAGGCAATTTCCTACTAAATAAACCAAAATACCACTCGAGCAATGAAAGCCTAGATTAACTATCGCTAGTCTTTAATCAATTAGTTAGAATAGTCTAATGCCCATTTAGCCTAATCACTTCTCCTTAACCCTCGATGGACCATTTTACCCTTTTTGTCTTTATACATTGGACAATAGCGTTAGACTTTCCTTTACCCATTGGTCAATAGGTAAACCTTGGTTAATCTTCCTAAGTACGAGATTAGATTAGTTTAGTGCTTAATTGCAAAGCATTATACTTTTTGGTATTAACCGTTGGATAATAACCATTAGGAGATTCTTTACCCATTGGGCGATAGACTAG
Source organism: Rhododendron molle (assembly GCA_025413875.1). Lineage (NCBI taxonomy): Eukaryota > Viridiplantae > Streptophyta > Magnoliopsida > Ericales > Ericaceae > Rhododendron > Rhododendron molle. The sequence goes on along the minus strand of CM046388.1, from coordinate 26,535,087 downwards.
AATCCTAGCCATCATTACCCATTGGCTATTGACCGCTAGGGAAACCATTATCCAATAGATAATAGTTAGTCTTGACAATCATGTACTTGTTTGATTTAAATATTAGATTTGGCCATGTGTTAAAATCCACTAAATTAAGATTAGTCCATTAGTATATTAGGTTAGTACATGGTACTTTGGATGAAGTAGAATCCTTAATTAGGTATTAGATTTGGTCAATATCTAGCCTAGATTGTAAGTACATGCTTATATATATATATATATATATATATATATATATATATGTGTGTGTGTGTGTACTGGTATGTATATGTATATAATATTGTATATAACATGTGTATATATAGATTATTATATTTAGAAAATCCAATTTACTTTAAAACTTAGATTTTATTAAAGACCCATAGTACATATATATGTATTAGTATATATGTAGTCTTTCATAGTACATACAAGTAGGAGAGAGAGAGAGAGAGGGGGAGAGAGGAGACAGATTACCGAGAGAGAGAGAGGAGAGAGAACCCGAGAGAGAGAGAGAGAGAGAAAGAGAAGGAAAAGAGAGGGAGAGATGTGATGTATTGCTTGATTTTTGTCTACCAAATCCTAGATATATGTATATGTTAGTACTTGTACTAGGTGAAAGAAGTAGAAGGGAGAAGATAGGAGAGAGATTTGAGGTACAAATCTCTTACAAAGTCAAACCCTTACTCTTCCTTTGTCATCCACCAATCTTGTCTTTATATATATATATATATGGTTATATATATATATATGTACATAGTACAATGTACCAAGAGGAGAGAGAGAGAGAGAGAGAGAGGAGGAGAGAGAGGCCGAGAGAGAGAGAGATTGAGAGAGAGAGAGATTGAGAGAGAGAGAGAGATTCGGATGGAGAGAGAGAGGGAGAGAGTGTTATGTGTGCAAGTGATTGACATGCTTTGGTCATTCTTGTCCTAGTGTATGTATACTTTCAAGTGAAAGCATAACCAATGCCATCCAATCTTGTCCTTCTTTGTACAAACCCTAATTTTATACTTGAAACAAATCCACTTGCTCGGCCAATCTTCCAAAATCCCATCCAAAGGACACATCCTAGCCTTGCATGCCTAGTTTGTAGGTTATTTCTTGCAAGGAAGCAAGATTTGCTTGAATTAAAAATTGAGAGAAAGAGAGAGAGAGAGGGCCGGCCATAGGAGGAGAGAGAGGGAGGCCTTTGCCTATAAATACTCACCTCATTCTTCATTTGAACTCACACCTCTTCATTCTCCAAGTTCTCTCCTTGAAAGCATAAAAGTTCTTAGTGTTCTTGAGTAGTTCTAGCTTGTTCTTGAGTTTTCTTTCCCTCTCCGCCACTAAACCACCATACGACCACCACCTCGATCCTAAAGTAGTAGTAGTATAGGTTACGATCTAGTTTCGAGAGAAACCTTTCTCTTTCGAAGCTATGGGAAGCTTATCATAGGACGTTACTCCGTTCGAGTGCCGACTTTCTTTCCGTCGATCTTTCGTAGTCTTCCTACCGCCAAGAAGAAAGGTAGATTTTTCCTATACTTCCTAACCTTAAGTATACGTAGATTTTCCCGATCTACTCTTCCTAAAATATAGATAAGATGTGAGTTGAGCTTTTTGAACTATTTTCGCTAAAGGAAAATAAAGTTAGTTGTATGAATTAGCTTGTAGAACTTTCTTACTAAAAGTACGTAGTTTACTTTGATCTTGAGAATAATTGAATGCATGGTTTAAAGAATCTTCCCAACTTGATTAACTCGTCAATAAACATATGTTGTTACGGTAAAGTGTTGTTTCAAAACAAAGTATTCGTATTTTGACCTTTTCAAGGATTGTGAACTTGATCGCATGATTGCTTACCTTACTTGTGGTTGTAAACAAGCATGTTTAAAGAGAGTTGGATGATCTTGCTAGATTACTTTAAAGTGATTCGTCCCGCCGCGGAGTCTATGCATGATTACGAGACACGAGAACCGAAAAGTAGAAACATGACACTTAGGGAGTGGTTGATATGGATAAAAATGATTTTTTTTAAAACTACATAATGGCCGGACTTGGTAGCCTTATGTGAGTTGTGAAAACCCGCAAGGTGGCTGGACTTGGTAGCCCTTTGTGTGGACTTGCGAAAACCGCAATGAGGCCGGACTTGGTAGCCCATTGTGTAGATTACTAACGGAGCCGAACGTGGTAGCTTCATTGGTAATTGGGCTTGGTTATCCGCGGAGAGGAGCCAATGCAAGATTTGATAACGTGGCCGGACTTGGTAGCCCGTTGTGTAGATTGTTAATAGAGCCGGACGTGGTAGCTTCATTGATTGCACGATGAGTCGCGTAGGAGAAACACACGGAAACATTACACCAACGTAAGCCAGATAATGAATGCGGATGTGTCATTGTTAATTATGTTGTTGAATGAGCATGTGTAATTATTATATAACTCTTTGTTGTAAGTTAAGGGTTAGTGGGTTTTGGATTATTCTATTGAGCTTCTGTAACTCACGGTGTTACCTTTTGGTGACCACGACATATTATCTTGAGGCGGCTGGTATCTTGTGTCGATTTTATAGATGAGCGGCGAGGCAGTACACCTTAGAGGCCTTCGGAGCCGAGGAGCTTGCAAGGATGGAGGAAGAGGCGGAGCAGTAGTTAACCATAGATTATCCCCTCTTTTGTTGAATAAAAGTACTCTTGTGAGACTTATGTTGTAATAATGAGCTAGACTCTCCTTAATTTATTCAATAAAAATGTTTATTTAACGTACCCAAAATTCGGGGCGTTACAACTTGGTATCAGAGCTTTAGGTTCAAAACCTCGGCCATGGGTAGAATGGGTAGCCTTTAAGATTAGTTTTAAGATAAGTTGACCGTTGCACAAACGTGACTTGATTTTAAAGTTTACCGTCCCAAATTGGGTGGAATTCGGACAAAACAATCTTTAGATTGAAGTAAGGTGGAAACTGGCAGTACCGCCGAACTGGGAATTCCCGAACAATTAGATGATGACTTAAATCAAGAATCGAATGTGGAACATAGAAATTTCGATATTTCTTTAACATTAGTAAAACTTGACTTAAAATGTTACTAATTGAGGCTAAAACTTCTTCTTGTAGATGAATCACCTAGCCAACCTGATAGTTGGAGCTCACCAACTCGAGGTCACCCTAGAAACTATGACCATCCAACTAATGAAGAAGCCTGACTACATTGTCATGATACTTGCAGAAATCCGTGATTTCAAAAGAGTACTGTTGCGTACTATTCTTTAGTAAATGAAACCCTTATTACAAAGGACAATTATTTTAGTTGACGCAAGTTGCTAAAGGATAGTGATTTTCTTTGATTACGGGTATTGTAACCCTCTGCCGATAGACATCTCATTTTTTTTTTTTTTGGAACCATTTTTGGATAGATTTTCCAGGAGAGCGACAAGTGTTGGCCAAAACCGAGGGGGACCCGACCTTCACACGCCGGCCATAACCGCAAGGGGGCCCCGCAACCACCCCCCAACCCTTCAAAATTCAAACTTCAAATTTCAATCTCCAATTTCAAAATTTCAAAACTCAATCATTTCCCCCTCCCACTCACCCCTCACCCGGCCTATATGTACCCCACCACCACTTCCCATTTCCTTATCCCCTCTTTTCACCTTTTCTCTTCATCTCCCTTACCATCTTATCCCCCAACCCGAACCATGGCCACCCGACGACGAGGATTTCTGAAAGACGCCGCGTTCTGAGAAATCGAGCGAACCGAGCTCACCCTAACGACCCAAGCGCTACGGTTGCAACCCTTCATCTCCCTCCTATTCTGTGTCGTGCTGACAATGGGCATGCCACGGTGGTTCGGTAGGAACAACCGTCTCCGCACCTTCTGGTGCAGTGTTCTCGCTGTGACCGTCGCACTCGAGGTGTTCGTAAGGGAATACGAACGTCGTTTGATCCAAGCCTTCAATGATAGGTGGTAGGATGAGGCACGTCAATGGCACCATAGCCATTATTATCTGCTTTCCCTTACTTTTCTTGTACCTAATGATGCCTTTAGGCATGTAGTATGTTGATCTTATGTTATCTTAAGAAATTTAATTGCTTGCCTGCAATAATCTGTCGTGTCCATTAGACACTTGCACCCGACGCAAAACCTCTAAGTTCGAGTAACACCACCATTTCGGGAGAGTGCAACTGTTAGTCTAAAGTGAGTAGCGAGTGCGGACTAGAAATAGCCGACCTACGCCTAACCTGCGACTTAAGAGTGACTTGCTTCTTTTAAGGGGGATAGACGACGATTCAAGGACCAGTATAGCGACTTTGTCAAATCAGTAGACACGCACCAATTTCGAGGACGAAATTATTTTAAGGGGGATAGGTTGTAACGACCCTGATTTTTGGTCAATAAAAATTTCGCTAAAAATTTGAATTTTTTTTTAATACTTGGATTTCATTTTTTAACATCCAAAAATCGGTCGTTATTGACTTATAAAAATTTTGTTGTTATATTTGAAATTTTATTTATTTATTTTATAAATCCCTTTTTGCGATTAATAATCCGTCATAATTAGGTTTTTGACTTAGGAGATTGGTATTCATCGCCCGGGCATTAAGGTCATCTTCTAAAAGACGAGTATGCCTATTAAGACCTTGGTATAATTTCTTGGCAATTGTAGTAAAATCCTAGAATTATTTTTCTCGGCTGGAATCCTACATGGCAACCGATTAGTTAGCAACCCTAACTACCATTTGGCTTAGTTACATTTCCCTAACCTAGAGTGTTGCATCGATGCCGAAGTGCTTAGTAGAAATTTTTGGTCTTTGCTTTGACCGTCGGCTTGACCGCCTTGCTTTGGCTTGGCTAGGCTGCCTAGGCATCGGGTCGCTGTTAGGCCTGCCTCGCCCAGGCATCGGGTCTCTGTCGGGCCTGCCTCGCCTTGGCGTCGGCTTGCTGACGGGCCTGCCTTGCCTTGGCGTCGGCTCGCTGTCGGGCTTGCCTTGCCTTGGCGTCGGCTCGCTGTCGCGCCTGCCTTGCCTTGGCGTCGGCTCGCTGTCGCGCCTGCCTCGCCTAGGCATCGGGTCGCTGTCGGGTCTGCCTCGCCTAGGCGTCGGGTCACTGTCGGGTTGCTCTGCCCTGGCTGCCATTGGGTTCTGCCTTGGCATCGGGTGGCGCCTTGCTTTTGCCTTGGCGTTGCTAGGCTGCCTTGCTCTGCCATTGCTGCCATTGGGTTCTGCATTGGCATCGAGTCACGCCTTGCTTTTGCCTTGGCCATCGCTGGCAGCTTTACGGTGCCTTGGCCCTTTGTTTGTGCCGCTTTGGCCACCGCTTTGTTTGGCCACCAGGTCGCTTTGGCCGTTGCTTGGCCCGCGCAGCTCTGGTGCCTTGGCCACCGCAGCCTTGTTTGGCCTGTCGCTTTGGCCGTCGGCAGCCTTCTTGGCCCCGGTGCCATGACCACTATTTGGCCACCAGTGCTTTGGCCATTGCAGCCTTGGCCACCGGGCTGCCATGACCACTATTTGGCCACCAGCGCTTTGGCCATCGCAGCGCTTGCCGGTCGCCATGACCAACTGTTTGGCCACCAGTCGCTTTGGCCGCAGCCGCTGGCAGCTCTGGGCCTTGGCCACTGTTTGGCCACCGGGCTGCTTTGGACACCGCTTGGCCACCGCTTTGCCACCAGGCTGCCTTGGCCACGCTCACGCCTTGCCTTGGAGTTTGGCACCGTCGGACTTCAATATTTTGTTATTAGGCAATTTCCTACTAAATAAAACCAAAATACCACTCGAGCAATGAAAGCCTAGATTAAGTATCGTTAGTTTTTAATCAATTAGTTAGAATTGTCTAATTGCCCATTTAGCCTAATCACTTCTCCCTAACCCTAGATGGACCATTTTACCCTTTTTGTCTTTATACATTGGACAATAGCGTTAGAGTTTCCTTTACCCATTGGTCAATAGGTAAACCTTGGTTAATCTTCCTAAGTACGAGATTAGATTAGTTTAGTGCTTAATTGCAAAGTATTATACTTTTTGGTATTAACCGTTGGATAATAACCATTAGGAGATTCTTTACCCATTGGGCGATAGACTAGAATCCTAGCCATCATTACCCATTGGCTATTGACAACCATTATCCAATGGATAATAGTTAGTCTTGACAATCATGTATTTGTTTGATTTAAATATTAGATTTGGCCATGTGTTAAAATCCATTAAATTAAGATTAGTCCATTAGTATATTAGGTTAGTACATGGTACTTTGGATGAAGTAGAATACTTAATTAGGTATTAGATTTGGTCAATATCTAGCCTAGATTGTAAGTACATGCTTATATATATATATATGTGTACTTGTATGTATATGTATATAATATTGTATATACCATGTGTATATATAGATTATTATATTTAGAAAATCTAATTTACTTGAAAACTTAGATTTTATTAAAGACCCATAGTACATATATATGTATTAGTATATATTTAGTCTTTCATAGTACATACAAGTGGGAAAGAGAGAGAGAGAGGAGAGAGAGGAGAGAGATTACCGAGAGAGAGAGAGGAGAGAGAGAGAGAGAGAGAGAAAGAGAAGGAAAAGAGAGGGAGAGATGTGATGTATTGCTTGATTTTTGTCTACCAAATCCTAGATATATGTATATGTTAGTACTTGTACTAGGTGAAAGAAGTAGAAAGGAGAAGATAGGAGAGAGATTTGAGGTACAAATCTCTTACAAAGTCAAACCCTTAATCTTCCTTTGTCATCCACCAATCTTGTCTTTATATATATATATATATATATGTACATACTACAATGTACCAAGAGGAGAGGGAGAGAGAGAGGAGGAGAGAGAGGCCGAGAGAGAGAGATTGAGAGAGAGAGAGAGATTCGGATGGAGAGAGAGAGGGAGAGAGTGTTATGTGTGCAAGTGATTGACATGCTTTGGTCATCCTTGTCCTAGTGTATGTATACTTTCAAGTGAAAGCATAACCAATGCCATCCAATCTTGTCCTTCTTTGTACAAACCCTAATTTTATGCTTGAAACAAATCCACTTGCTTGGCCAATCTTCCAAAATCCCATCCAAAGGACACATCCTAGCCTTGCATGCCTAGTTTGTAGGTTATTTCTTGCAAGGAAGCAAGATTTGCTTGAATTAAAAATTGAGAGAAAGAGAGAGAGAGAGGGCCGGCCATAGGAGGAGAGAGAGGGACGCCTTTGCCTATAAATACTCACCTCATTCTTCATTTGAACTCACACCTCTTCATTCTCCAAGTTCTCTCCTTGAAAGCATAAAAGTTCTTAGTGTTCTTGAGTAGTTCTCGCTTGTTCTTGAGTTTTCCTTCCATCTCCGCCACTAAACCACCATACGACCACCACCTCGATCCTAAAGTAGTAGTAGTATAGGTTACGATCTAGTTTCGAGAGAAACCTTTCTCTTTCGAAGCTATCGGAAGCTTATCATAGGACGTTACTCCGTTCGAGTGCCGACTTTCTTTCCGTCGATCTTTCGTAGTCTTCCTACCGCCAAGAAGAAAGGTAGATTTTTCCTATACTTCCTAACCTTAAGTATACGTAGATTTTCCCGATCTACTCTTCCTAAAATATAGATAAGATGTGAGTTGAGCTTTTCGAACTATTTTCGCTAAAGGAAAATAAAGTTAGTTGTATGAATTAGCTTGTAGAACTTTCTTACTAAAAGTACGTAGTTTACTTTGATCTTGAGAATAATTGAATGCATGGTTTAAAGAATCTTCCCAACTTGATTAACTTGTCAATAAACATATGTTGTTACGGTAAAGTGTTGTTTCAAAACAAAGTATTCGTATTTTGACCTTTTCAAGGATCGTGAACTTGATCGCATGATTGCTTACCTTACTTGTGGTTGTAAACAAGCATGTTTAAATAGAGTTGGATGATCTTGCTAGATTACTTTAAAGTGATTCGTCCCGCCGCGGAGTCTATGCATGATTACGAGACACGAGAACCGAAAAGTAGAAACATGACACTTAGGGAGTGGTTGATATGGATAAAAAGGATTTTTTTTAAAACTACATAATGGCCGGACTTGGTAGCCTTATGTGAGTTGTGAAAACCCGCAAGGTGGCCGGACTTGGTAGCCCTTTGTGTGGACTTGCGAAAACCGCAATGAGGCCGGACTTGGTAGCCCATTGTGTAGATTACTAACGGAGCCGAACGTGGTAGCTTCATTGGTAATTGGGCTTGGTTATCCGCGGAGAGGAGCCAATGCAAGATTTGATAACGTGGCCGGACTTGGTAGCCCGTTGTGTAGATTGTTAATAGAGCCGGACGTGGTAGCTTCATTGATTACGATGAGTCGCGTAGGAGAAACACACGAAAACATGACACCAACGTAAGCCAGATAATGAATGCGGATGTGTCATTGTTAATTATGTTGTTGAATGAGCATGTGTAATTATTATATAACTCTTTGTTGTAAGTTAAGGGTTAGTGGGTTTTGGATTATTCTATTGAGCTTCTGTAGCTCACGGTGTTACCTTTTTGGTGACCCTGACATATTATACTGGGGGCGACGCTGGTATAATGTGTCAGATTTTATAGATGAGCAGCAGGAACAGTACACCTTGGAGGCCTTCGGAGCCGAGGAGATTGCAAGGATGGAGGAAGAGGCGGAGCAGTAGTTAACCATAGATTATCCCCTCTTTTGTTGAATAAAAGTACTCTTGTGAGACTATGTTGTAATAATGAGCTAGACTCTCCTTAATTTATTCAATAAAAATGTTTATTTAACGTACCCAAAATTCGGGGCGTTACAACAACAACATGAACTTCAATAAATCAATCATAACTACCTTCATCATGCAATACATTTGACTGTATTACCACACCTTGCGTTATAATGAATTCTCTCCACCTGGGTTTTCACATTACCACACCTTGCATTGTGGACCCTCTAAAGTCTCTGCATTACCACACCTTTCGTTGCAGGACCCTCAATTCAAAATTCACAACTCACGCAACACATATACATTATCAATCCGAATACAAGAAGACAACACTTCCCAAAGTTACGTTATTTCATTCGTCATCATTCAATGAATACTCATAACCATGTCCTATTGTACATTAATAAATACCTTAAGTTCACATTATTCCTCTTAGTCTATTACGATGCCCTACGTCTCATACCGAACCTATAACAACTCCATGACACACCATCGGCTAAGTTCTAAACAAAAATCTATAGAACGAGTGTCAAATGAACCTAGGATGATCAATCAAGACGAAGCACGAAGATACAAGTTACCCTATTTTCTTTCGAATCACTGGGCAAACCCCTATCGACCAACAAAGCACCCCACGTCATACCTTATATCCTACGATGCAGGATAACCTCTCTACAATCGCTTTTTCATCCTACCATTTGCCACGTCTAGTCATAGCACCTAACATACCTGTAGCGTACATCACCTCATGCCACAATGACTCTCAAGTACCATCAATCCCATAAATTCATTTCGGTTAAGTTTTATCTAGTAAGACACTACTCTTTCTCTAACGACGGAAAGCCAACGAGATGAGGATAACTTAAGTAAACCAAAGGAATTTAATTAAGCATGTTTGAAATAGGTTTGGAGGTGTCCAAAAGGAATTAGAAGTGATCGGGGGTCAAAATAATCGACAGAGAAGCAGTAAGAGCAAAATTGGACTTAAGGTCCTGGTATAAATACGCACAAAAGCTGTATCGAAACAATATAAGCTATCCAAAAAGATTAGTTTATAGTATCGATACAACACAAAATCTGTATCGATACCACGAGGCTTCGGGTAGCGATTTCAGCAGATTTTCAAAGCAAGCACAACAACAAAACACATCAATGGCATGATTAAGCACATAAATCACTTATAAACATATAGAATGAGTAAGAAATCCCTACCTCGAAGTCGGAGAGCAAACACGTAAAGAGATCGAGCCACGCAAACCCTTGAACTCAAACTTTGGAATACACCCAAAATAATCCTCTCTGACCCAAACCAGACAAGCTACGAACTCAATGGCACATGAGGAAGATAGAGAGACGGTTGGGTTCTTTGGGTTTCAAGCTTTGGTGGTGGAATGACTGAGAGAGGGAGAAGCCGAGAAAGAGAGGGAGAGTCGGACGAAGGGAGAGAAAGAGAGGAGGATTTTCTATCCTCTACACACACACACCTTATATATACTAGACATACACAAATCACACTTGCACTCCCTCCACTTTCAATTGTACCACATTGGCCCCAAATGAACTAAATTCAATAAATCCCTTATTTATTTCATATTCTAACATTAATCAACCCTTTTAAACTAATTCTGAAAATACGGGTCTCTACATTTATCATATTTATTGCATTCTTGTATCTAACATAAAGACTTTGGAGTGATGGATTGGGATGTCTAATCTTTAATATCACTTATACCAAGCTATGGTACCTAAGTTCCGTTAAAGAGGGATTACTGTAGACACCTTAATCAGGGCCTCCGAATAAACTTTAAGTTCGCCGATGATGAAATAAGAAAAAATATACCTTTAAGGCTTAGATTTTTTCTCCCTTGCTACTCCTTCTCTAACCTCAAGAAAATCCCATTTTAAAGATGTAGGATGGCCCTCAGTTCATTTGTAAAAGAAAAAGATGTGTTTGTTTTGTCAAAATTAACTTTTTCCATGACACATTGAGGGTAAAATGGGCACACATTGCAATGTATAAAACGTCTTTAAGTGAAATCAATTGGGTTCGAAAGAGGACTCGACAAACTTTCCAACGCTTTGAACTGCACTCAAATCCGAGTTTGGGAATGTTCGGGGCGCCCCCGCGAAGTTTGGTGTGCTGTGCTATTACACGAAACCGCGCGGCACTTCAAAACGCCACGCGGCATTTCAAAATGCAGCACGGCATTTTAGAAAATTCAAGAAAAATCACTCCACCCCACGGCCTTCAGGAGGAGCACCTGATAGATTCCCATGAGCGTCAACAGATTGGCTAGTGCACATTTTGCACCTTTTTTTTTCCCTTTGGGTGCACTCCAAGCATATTTTTGCCTATAAATACACCCCTCCTCTTAGAGAAAAAGACCCCCCCCCCCCCCCCCCCCCTTTGATTCTCTCTGTACAACCCCTTTATGCCCATCACCATATACATCTCTTTCTCTCTCTACATCAACCCACAAGCTGGGCTATTACAAAATCATTCTTAAACTAAATTTTCCACTTTCACTATCAACACTCATTCGCTCACAAGTCTCTTAAAACTCAATCCAAATCAACCTCCACTCTCCATCTTTAAGCACATCCAAGCTTCGATCAAAAGGTATAAATAAATTTCTTGGGCTAAACCACATTTAGCTTTGAGGGGAGCCGACCGAGGCCCTTCTCGGTCTTTCTTTACCGAGTTTGGGTCTCAAACGAGCTTCAAAGCAGAAAACAATCAAAAACCAGAAAACTTTGCTGGACTCTGTAAACCATACGGTGCTTTAAAACACCACACGGTTTATTGAGGACTGTCATGCGGTATTTTAGCCTCAGTTTCTAGGTTCATTAATACTTGTGAGATCTGAGGAGTCTTCAAACATTTTTCAGAATAACTTTTACGTTAAGAACTATCTTTGCATTTTGAGAAGCTCTTTTAAAAATCCCAAAATAGATTTTAGCATATTGCTATGAGATAAAAAAATGCCTAAAAAAATTAAACAAACAGCTTTCGGTGTTTGTAAGGAGCCTAAATTGAATTTTTTTTATATATATTAAAGAGTTCATTTATCTCATACAAAGAAACAAAGTTATTTTGAAAGATGGTGAAGGAAAATACTGCACGGCATCATTGGTATGTGGCACGGCATAATATTTAAATCGTGCGATATATTAACATACTGCACGGCATTTTGTTTACAGTAGCGGTCTTCTATTTCTTTTTTCTTTTTTTATTTTTCTCAGTTTCATTCTTGTTCATTGTTCATCCATTTCATACTGTACAGTTCGCACCACAAGCACGTCGATGTGTTATATTTGATCCCATGTCCCTTTCCGTCATGTTTTAATCAAAGTTAAGTTTGTGAACGATATTAAATCCCCCATTAAAAATGTTTATTGGAGACCGGTCTTTACCGGCCGAGCGGGGTGTTTTTTCAACAAAACCTTCCCCGTTCGTAACGTGGCTCCCGGATCTAAAATCTCAACATTTTCGCTAGATCAAAAACCTTTTTCTCTCAAACAAACTCTCAGTTTCTCGGATTATACATCTCAAAAATTCGGTTGGTGACTCTTCGAGGGTGCGCCGATAGGGGAGCCCACACTTGGTTTAGTGAATCCCCATCCTGCGACTCTACCAACCTTTTCCTCTTCAAAAGTGACCTACAATCAAAAATGGTCTCTCCACCACCAACAGTAGATATCTACATGTTGGCCCAAGCAAACTAAGAAGGAGTTTGCGACTGTGAACCCCCTGCCCCTACCCCTACCATTGGTGAGTAGTTAAGTAATGGACTCATCGAGACCCATCCATATTTAATATAGCTGAACTGAAAGGAGTGGAAAGCTCTGAAAGGTGCACTTGTCCTCCTGAAGTCCTTGTTGCAACGGGTTCCTCGAATAGGTATTCTGCGTGTGTCTTTTCGGGAGAACCCCGAGGCTAGTTCTGTTGGTGGACCCCTTCTTCTGCCTGTAAATAGGGGTCCATACGGTCATAGTCCTCATTAAATTCCTCCTCTACTTGTGGATCTCGTATCTTATGCTCAGGAGCTATCTTTCGGAATAACTTCTCTTGGAATTTCAAGCACTCGACTCCTTTTTGAGACATTGCCTGAACCGCCTTAGTAAAGAGATACGGCATAGAAAGACTCTCAAGCAGTTGCATCTACATTATAATGTATTTTAAAAAAAGTTACATACATGAAAGTAAATGGAAGATTAAAAAAAGTAATATCATCATATATTACCGCTGTTTTTGTAGCTGCACCCATCTTACTAACAAAACGTAAGGTAATCCTTTCGTACCAATATAGGTATGGGTTGTCATCGGGGTAGACAAGAATGACAGGATCGATAATGTTTACAATGTTGTTGGGCCTATCATTCCACAAACGTATCGGCTTGCTCCAATGCTTCAGACCATTCCTAAGATCCATAGCGTGAAACTCCCCTAGAGAGTTAGAAAGGGGGGGAATGGTTTGCCTCCCTCCAAACTGACGCAACACCCACTCTGGTTGGTGTTGCTCAACATGTGAGAATTGGATGAGTGGGACACTGCCGTCCAAACACCTCTTCCGACACTACAAAATCTTGGTAAAGAATGGATCAAGTCCTCAGTGTAGGGCTGCCACACCACCTAAGAAAGCACAATTAAAAAAAAAACATAAGAAACTAAATCATAAGTACTCCCTCCGTCCCAAATTGTTGGTCTTATATGAAAAGACGGGTAATTTTTGGATAAAAAATTCGGATATGTTATTGTATATTTTTTAAGTGATTGTAAGTGCAGCAAAACGAAAGAGGCTTTGAACAACACAAAAGAATAACGGCTACTCGTGACTCCTTGCAGGAACCCTAGCACATCGTTGGAAACCTTTATCTGCAAAAGAGACAAGGGGTGAGTGCCCCTTTGCCTCTCGTGGCAAAGGCCCTCCGATGCCTAATTTAGTTTCACGTACTAGCAGGAAACCCTAATTATCAGTAGGTAGAGACCGTAATGTAAAGTATTGCGTACCTTTACCTCTAGGTTCTACCTCGTATTTATAGATTCACAGATGCTTGCTGCCCAAGTATCCTTGTTGCCCTAGGTTTCCTATCTCGTATAGAAATCCCAGCGTATCTTGGACTCTTTTTCCTTGATTAATTCATTACCATAATCTTTTTAGGACTTATTTCCTTAACTGGCTGAACATCCCATTTTCGTTGGGCATCTCTCTTTGATCTTATTCCCTCGAGATCTCATTCCTTACGAGATGTCACCGTTTTGGAATCTTCCAAAGCGTTCCCTACAGCTGAGGCTGCCTCCCAGAATGTTGCTCCTGTTCGGCCCTCTTATTGCCGAACGGACCACCTGGACCAATGACTTCTCATGTCATTGTTCCTTACCAGATTCCTGGTCCAATAACTCCTTGTGTTTATTGGATCATGCCCTTGTTCGGATTACTTGGACAATTGACTTCTCATGCCATTGGCCCGTGCTGCCATCCACCGTCTTGCACGGCGACTATCATTATTACTATTATGTCGTGGTCCCACGTGTTCGAGCCTCTTGTGCACCTGTTTAGGAATACCTCCCTACAATTGCTCCATAGCTTTACTCGTTATTTTCTCTTAATATGACGAGCAAAGCTTTTAAACTCCAAGCAAAACCTCTTTCTTCATTCCTGCACCTCATTTCTCATATCTGGTGCAACTTTCATCATTGATCCAAGCAAAACGTCTCATCATTTGGGCTGTTTTGACCTCCTTTCTGTTTCCAACTTTACACGTGGCACACCTTGCCTCGCCCTCATTTATTGCGCACAGCCATCCTGAGACGCACAAACGGCGTCTGGGGTGACATTTAACGTACGTCCCTTACCTCCTATAGGGTATATGTGGGATTTCGCCCCCGTTTTTAAATCCCATTGTATCTCTCCAGACTCCCTCTGTGGAAAAAAGACCCAATAGCTCCCCCCCCCCCCCCATTAAAGTACTGTTCATCGTTTTCAAGGTCTCTCTCTTTCTGCGAGTCTAGTTTTTTTCATCATATAAGATATTTTGAAATCGAGAATCGTGATTCCAACATTAGTGAATTGAAAGAAGACTTGCGTCCGGTGAACTAAGTTGACCAATTGACTCAATTCTTGTTCTGTTTTTTGAAGAAGAAGGAATCCCCCTACCTGACAAGGTGACTTCGTCAATAGAAATTGAGCAATTTAGTTCAAATAAAGTCTGATTACGATGACGACGATAACGAATTGAGTCTTATTCTTTGGTTCCAAGGTGTGGACTCCAAGATGTATTCTATAAGAGAGGAGGAATTCCGATCATCGTGCTCGTAAGTCACTGTTTTCCATTCCACCCTATTCTTCTTCGATTTAGGGTTCTTTATATTTTTAGGGTTTTCTCGATACCCTTTCCCTCTGAAGCATACTTGCCAACAATGGGGAGGTTTAGGCCGTACTGGAATACCCCTCAGGCTATGACTAATTTCAGATCTTGTTATGAGATTCGGGACGACATTGCCACTGCACTAGCCCCTATAGATGCCATCCGTGAGAGTCCTAATAACGACACCCTTCATCTTCCTGTTGTTGCCGTCGTCGAAGGTGGTGTTAGGTTTCCCTTGGCGCCGCTACTTCGCCAGGTTCTGGCTTTTTATAGGTTATCTCCAATGCAGGTATCTGCAAATTTCTTTCGCGTCGTCATGGGCGTAAACACTCTGAACAAGATGTTAGGCACATCCTTAGGTTTACACGACATCCACCACTTATATAGTATTTCTCGTACCAAGGATGCCCTGACCTACTATCTGAAAAGTAGGGACTCTAGGAAATGATTGGTCCTTGAACTTCCTGATTTTGCCCGAGGTGACGACGATGATTTCCTCATCGTCACTGGGAATTTCGAGCCCAGGGACGAGGATGGTAGAGTGATAGGCTTTCATGCCCCTCACCGGTTTGGGCAACCACGTTAGTTCCCTTTATCCATTTAAAAGTTTTTTTGTACTTCACCTATGCAATTTCATTGCACAAAATTCATTCTGCATTTTTCATTGCAACAACAAATGTTAACCAAGGTCATGATATCATAACCCCACAAGTTCACGTAGCAGATATCAATCGAACGCTAGGCTTCAACGGGGAAGGCACTTCTCTTGCTGGCCGAGCAAGAGTAGCCCAGGTCCTTCTTAGCTACAGAGCGTCATATGGAGGTTTCATTGATCGGTGGATCCGAGGAGCCGAAATACCAATAATTCCTGGTCCTTTTTTTCCACAACCGGAGCAGGAAGAAGGAAGGCGTTCACAGACCCCTCCAATCCCTGACGAGCCCATACAGCTCGCTGAAGAAGCCTCTTCGTCATCCAGTGGTTACTCTCCATCCCCTCCTCCTCAAGAAATGAATCAGCCGATCGACCTAAGCGAGCTCCTCACCTTTCCAGATGCATACTGTGGTAGAGGCCTCGGTGCTGCCTGTGGTCATGGACTCTCCCAGGGCCCGCTACCATCACATGGCTGTCCAGGACCTGCTCAATTGGACACCCCTCTCTGATTTTCTCTTGAAGAAATCGAAGCCAGCCACCAAGACAAACGTCAACGGCTGGAAACCTCAATGAGCGAAAGGCCTCCACCACAGTCCTCCTTAGTTCCATCTCCCATCTGGACCTCTCAATTCACCCACGGTGGTCGTCCCATCACCACCCGAGACAACGTTGAATCCGAGGGGACCGCCCTTGCATTATCCCAAGCTTTCTTGCTACCTGGGGATATGCAAAAGGAGGTGGCCAGCTCCCTGGACAACCTTCTTGGCTCATTTATGATCAATAGTGCCAAGGTAAACTTTACTTTTCACTTATACGTATCATGCTGCACACCTTTCTCCTTAATTAATGATTTCCAATGGTTCAGCAGGCTTTGCAAAAAATGGTTGCCATGGCCCAAAAGTTGGGCCAGTCTGAACCCCAACGTGCTAGGCTTGCCAGTGAGAACGCCAAACTTCAGAACACCATCGTCAGGCTTGAGAGGAAGAGAAATCAGGCCCGTGGAACTGCGGACGAGTTGAAAGGCAAGCTGGATGGGGCTGAGGACAGCCTAAATCAGACCCTGGTGGAACTGGAGTCAAACAAGAATGATGCCAAGGCGGCATACCAACAAGGCTATAATGACGGGAGGCCACCGAGAGCTACAAAGCCCAAATCCCCAGGATTCAAGACCAAATCTGGGATACTGCTTGGACAACGTGTCTCACCAAGATTGAAGCCCCTGAATCTCGCCCCCTTTGGTCCAACAAATTCCTACCGAGCTCCCAGGTTAAAGCGGAAGATCAAACAGAGGAGGAAAGAGAAGATATCTTGGAGGAAAAACACAACACCCAGGTTTCCGAGCAATCGGATGCCAATGCCAATCAAACTGAAGAATTGGCCACCTTTGGCCAAAAGGAAGCCAGTGGTGGTCTCCCTGATGGCAATGCTATGGCAGAAGGCACAACTGCTCCGGCCTCACCCCCTGCCGTTCAAGATTTAACAATTGAAAGGTAAGTTGGATTCCCTTCCTGAAAAACAATTCTAATTTTTCAAGCAAGTTTGCTAGCCCTGCGTGGCCATTGGTATTGCCCTGCGTGGCACTAATACATTTCCAACATCTTGACACTGGTATTTGGCCCTTTGTGGCGTCTGTTTTGGTTTGGTGGCCCTGTTTGGCCTAATCGCAGGTAACCTCGGCCCTTTGTGGCCGTTTTGACTTTGCTGGTGGTCGTCTCGTGGCCTGAATTTCATGTGTCGAATGCCAAGTTTCTTCATACTTAAATGTTTCGTATTTAACCTTTTTGACTGCTCTTGCAAATGTGCCCACGCTCGGGCAGCCATGTGAGCATTACTTGCATGCCTTTATATGCCAGTGCAGTACTTTTGTACTGGTTATCCAGCTAGAGTTGCTCGCACATAGCTGTTTGTGTGCATGTCTTCGTATGCTTTGGAATATTTCGTACCCAGGGGTAATTTTTCCCATAAGTGTCCCATACTTTGATGTGAAGCCAAATGTATTCATACTCAGGCAGTTCCAAGCATATGTTCGTGTGCTTCATAAGGTTTCACGTACCTAGGTGATTTCCAAGTTTCTCGTACTTTGCCCAAATGTTCTCGTATTTGGCATACCGTGCATGTTGTCGTATGCATTCCAAAATGCCTAAGTCTGTTCGTACTCAGATAATGTTGCATGTTCATGCATGCAAACCCGAGTGTTTCATACTCAAAAATTTTCCCAAGTGTATTCATACTTAGGTTACCTAAATGTATGTTTTTTCACATATGCATGCCAGGTTTATTCATACCCGAGCAAATAGTCAAATATATTCGTACTTGGAAATTACTCCTAGTGTGTTCATACTTAGGCTATGTGCTTAAGTTTCTCGTACTTAGGCAAATATCCAAGCGTTTTCATAGTTGGTATAACAATGCATTTATTCGTATGCAATCCAGGTGTATTCGTACCCATATAGACATCAAAAATAGAGTGTACGTGCAAAGTTTTAAATTGTGCTCGTAATTTTACACACACTAGAACACCTCTGCTCCCCAATGCGAAGTGAGGACAAAGTGAGAGGCCTGACTTCATATTCAAGAAAAGAGCATGCAAAAAACAGTAATCGAAATTCAAAGTGTAGGACTTTATTCATAATCCAAAACTCAAGTGGTCGTTACGCGTACCCCTTGCAACTAATCAAAAAGGAAAAACAAGGGAATTTTATTCATAATTTCCACACAATCACGATGTGCATCCTAGAACAGAATGAAAAAATAAATTGAAGTCTTTCACACAAAGAACTTCCTCAAGTTCTGGGCATTCCAAGGCCGTGGCACCGGGTTCCCGTCCAAGTCTGCCAATCGATAAGTGTCGACACCTCAATCTGAATCTCCTGATTGTTTTACGGTTTCTTGTTTCCCCGACGATGAAATCGGGTAAAAAACAGACTTGAGTTTGGAATGATTTGAGCTTGGAGTATTTTGGAACCCTTCTTAAACCTTTTGAACCCCAGAAACCCTAGGTCAAAACCTCAAAAACACTCGTGCGATTGTTCCACTTCATCGCTCGATGGTTTGAAACTGTCCCCATCACCTTTTTCCAGCTGGATTTTGTGATCATCAGGGGGCCTGTAAGCCTGTGGAACCCCATTTTCCACCAGAACAGCTGTTGTGGACTGCATGATTGGCACCTCCCAATGGAACCAATCCCCCACCTTGTTGGCCACCTTCTCCACCAAGCTTGGCTGGCTAGCCTTATTGGCTAATGTTTAGGCCTAACCCTTCATCACCCCTTGGCCTCCCATTGTCCTATAAATACCCTCCATGCTTCCAAAGCTTAAGGGTTACAAAAAAAAAAAAAAATCAAGCAAAAAGCTCACAAACCCTTAACCACACTTGTTATTCATTTACTCTTGTGTTTTACATACACTTATTCTTTAAGCTACACCACCTTGTTCAAACCATTTCAAAAACAACTCAAGCAAAGGTATAAGTTTGTTACCTGTCCTCTATTTTGATTCCTGAGGGGGGCTAGCAGGGCCAAGGCTGGTAATCAATATCAGTCCTGACCCTAAAGTCAGAAAGGTTACAAGAAGCTGTGACCAAGCAACCCTCGCGCGATGGTTCAGAATGCTCGCGCGACACTTCTGTCTGTGTGAGAATGGACCATGTGGGGAAGGGCATGCTGGTCTTTGAGTTTCTTGTATTGCTTTTACTATATTTGAAGCATGTTTCTGTATAGAATCACTGTGTTGCATGCTAAGATACATAGTTTAGCTTAGTTTGCTATTTTGTTTGATTTGGAATGTCCTTGGGTTGCTCCTAAATATGTATCAGAGCCGCAAGCATGCAAAGCATTTTCTGGAAGTCTAGTCAGGACCATCGCGCACATGTTTCACTCTGTCGCGCGATGGTTCTCTAAGTTCCAGTGACTGCCCTTGCATGGCAACTAGGGCTTAAGCCCCTATTTATTCACCCCCACTGTTTAGGGGTTGTGTTTCAATTTAATTCACTCTGTTTATAATATTCTTTTACATTCCAGTACATATAAAACTGTCTAGTTTGCCCCCTGGGTGAGCACTGGTCCTTTCAGAGCCCAGAAAGGGATGAAATTTAAGCCTTTGGTAAGTCGTCAACCGTCGCACGATGGTTTAGGTATGTCGCGCGATGGTCAGCTTTGCATGTACGTAGATCCATGCATGCAAAGTTGGCCATTGTGTATGGCATGTTCATGCCCTATGCAATTTTTGATGTTCTAATCAGGGCATTAATTTTCATCTCATTTATTTCCAACATTCTCATCCATCCATGATATAATATGTTCACATCTTGCAAATCGTGTTACAGTTTTAATCCCCGATTAACTGTTCTCCTGCCTGTGGGCTACCACAGCCCCGGGTGGAATCGGGGCAGCCCAAAAAAGAGGTGCCACGCCGTTGGAATCGATTCGAAAAATTTTGAAGAGTTGCCACCCGGATTTGAGGTTTGCCACCCGAGAAACCGTTTTGATTGAAAATGATTGATTCGAATTGAAAACCAAAGATTTGAAAAGGGTTCGGGAGCCACGTTACGAGGGGGGAAGGGTTTTACGGCACCCCTCTCGTCCGATTCGAAATCGGTCTCTACTAGACATTTGTCGGAATTTTTCGAAAAGATTTTATTTCGCGAAAGCAGTTAGCAAGTACGCAGGAGTATACCAAATAAAGGGGTGCATGCATGTGCATGTGTACAGTGGATGAATGGAAAATGATGAAGAAATGCAAAATGACATGAAGCTGGGAACCCTGTTACTGATCTCACTCTCGAGCGCTCAGAAGCACTCACGAGCGCTCGGGAGTGCCACACACTCAACCTGCAAATCATGTTAGCACGACAGGATGCAGTACTAAAATGTAAACTGGAACAAATTGAAATATTTTATAAGCTCAACAGGGGACTTGGAAAACTGGGATCAGACCCTATTCTTTTAAGCCATGCATCCTTGCCTTTTAGAGAAGCAGTTTAACAGTTACAAGAAGTAAAAAGGGGTGCATGCATGGGCGTGCAAAGGCAGTACAGGAACTAAAATGGAAGGGGACTTGGGTAAGAAGGCATGCAGGGACTTCCGAGCGCTCTAGAATAGACTCAAGCGCTCGGGAGTGATCTACACCCCCAAACTGATCTCAATCAGTTAAGACTCTTGCTTTAATGTTCAGATATAATTAAACTAGTTCCTTCTTTTTACATGCAGAGAATCCCTCCTCATAGAAAAATGTGTTTTTGCACTTTTTTATAAGTAAAGGTAATTTTTACCTCCTTGGAAATCAGATCAGTTACGTCAAAAAATTTCAAGAAGACTCTTTTTGCTCGAGACCAGTGTTTATTCCCCTTGCATGTTAGTTTAAATGCCCAAAGAAATGGAAAATGGTTCTGGCATCACTCTCGAGCGCTCCAGAGTGGTCCCGAGCGCTCGGGAGTATTTCCAGTGATGCATGCATGGAAAATACACTCGTCCCCCTTCGCTCTTGTTTTAATAGTAAAGCCCTCCCATCACACTTCTAGTATTGAGGACTGGAGTGAGCTGGGAAGCCTCCCTCAGAAGGGAAGAAACAACCCTGCCTTTGATTGACACCAAAGTATGAGGCCTATACCTTTTGCTTGGAACTTTGCTCCTTGGAAGAGAGGTTTAGAAGACAGGAAGGAAATGAAAACTTTAGGAGATCAGAAGCTGATGATGATCTGAACCCCTTTCATCTTCTTGATACATTGGATTTTTTTTGGTTTGTTTTTGCTTTTGAAAAGGGAATTTTTGCTTCAAAGAGGATGAGAGCTGGTTTTTTGTTTGAACAGTCAGAGGGGTCTCTAGAGAGAGAAAATCCTTCTTTTGTTTGAGCTGAAGAGGGCCTTATATAGGCAATATAGCACATGGTTTTATTTTAGAAAAAAATAAAATACCATTTGGAATCATAAGAAATCTCCAGCTTTGACTCATCTCTGACTGAGGTTGAGTGAGGACTAAGGCTAAGACCAGTTCAAACGGCTGCAATGATGGCTGCACGGATAGTGGGGCAGCTCCATCATGCATTGGGCAGCACAAAAGTCTCGAGCGCTTGAGAGTGATCTCGAGCGCTTGGGACTTCACTCTCGAGCGCTCGAGAGTTGACTGGTCCAAGGTTTTGAAAAATGCTCTAGAGCGCTTGGGATTGATCCAGAGCGCTTGAAAGCTATTTTTGACATTTTATTCTTCTTTTAAAGCCCTTCGAGGAGCATCGTTCTATCGGTCCAAGGCTTGTTTAATCCAATTTCATCATCGGGGAGCCTCCGGGCCACAAATTAAGGAAATTCGAAATGTCCAAATTGGGGTGTCTACACTGCCCTAATTGGCTAAAAATTGATTAATAAAAGAAGAATTGCAAAAGTTTTCACAAAATGCCTAAGTAGAGACCAATCTCCGAATTGGGCGAGAGGGGTGCCTTAAAACCCTTCCCCTCTCGTAACCTGGCTCCCGAACCCAGATATGGTTATGATGGACTGGTTTCTTCACTTTTTCAAATAGCGCGGCAGGTGCTTCGAAATACGGCTCCTTAGGAGTCAGACCTTCAAACCCGAGTGGCAACTCTGTATTCCGAGCGCTTGCTTCTCCGCTCGTGCTCCCTCGATTTCTGGGCCGCTTTGGCGAAAAGGAACGGAATCCTTTTTCCAAGGGCATGCTGGCCACAGTGGCGACTCTGTTGGGGATATAATCGAACCAATATTAATTCATACTTAGAGTTTAATACGCTTGTGAACAATTCATTAAAAGTCTGTCAAAACGGTGAGCTTCGCACTATCGAAGGTTGGAATGGTGATTTAACAGGACCTCGTGTCCGGCCAATCTGATCTGGGACTTTTTCATTTGTTCACTTGCGTAGTTTTCTTTAAAAATGAACTAAATAAAGTGAGCCAAATTTAAAAAGGCATTTTGCGGTTTTGTGATTCTTCTTCTTCTTAATCAAAATTCTAGCATCTCATTTGCATCGATGTGGGATAAGTCTCGTTGGATCGTTTTGGCAATCCGACATGGTTTACCAGAGCTCGGGGACTCCGAATGACTAACAACCTTTGACGATGATGGGTCATGCTACCGCTTGACTGTTGCTCAGCGATATCGCGGGTAACGAAAGGTATATCTGTGGCCCTAGTCCGAGGAACCCGTTACAAACCAAAACTGGCCTTTTCATATACAAAGCATTAGAACTCTCCAAATTAAGACACCTATAGGGTAAGATCTACTTGCATCTAACCACCCTCTACTGTCTTCGTATTATTGCTTTCCCTATCGCATGTATTGTTCATCCATACCATTGTGTGTAGAAGCATGTTCTAGGGCGGCTTCAAGGTTCTCGAACTTATCGAGACATTGCTAAGACCTGATGAGGAGTCGTGCATTTCGATGGTGCACGTTGTCAATTTTCAAAAATCCTTTGAGAAAAGGGACTCTAGGAAATCAGAAACTTTTACACCCTTGGCTATATACCTGCTTAAAGTTTCAAACAGAAAACAAGGAACAATAGAGTGGATACCATGATGCTTACACCAAAAGGTAATAAGTGCCTCGTCACTTACACCACCCGGCTAACAGCGCTGTGCCGCTCACGCCATCTTGGTTATAGTATCGCTCACGCCATCTTGGTTATAATATCATGACATTCATACCAAGTTGTTCTGACTTCGAAAGTTGAAACCCTGATCAGTGGAATAGTCGAAGGTTTAGGATTCTTTTGGCATCCTCTAGCCTCATTTGTCTCTAGCAAAGGATGTACATTAGAAAAGAATTCTGAGGATTCTGGCACCGTCCTGTTGATTTGAGACAGACTTGTCTTTTAGTGCTAGAGTCTAGGGGACACGGACGACATTGGTTGCATTTATGCTTTAGTCTTTTATTTAGATTAAGGTGGCTGTAGGGCCCTTATATGGCCTTCTTTTACTTTGTAAGAGGGAATCTGAGCCATTGCACCGCCAAGGAAAAGTATCCAAGCCAAAGGGGAAACCCACTTGGGAGCGTCTACAGCTGAATCCGGTTCAACGACTCATCAAGCTTGAATCCCAGTCAGTCACCACAGAAGACTCTCCGCATTCTCCATTGGTCACTCAGCAATCAGGCTTACCATCAGTCCAACGGGAAGGACATTCAATTTCTTCGTCTTCCGCATCAAGTACTTCCTGTAGGGCGGTAATCTCGAACAGGTACGAAAGAGGCCCGAGCACGTGATACGTGGGGCCCAGGAGTAAATATAATCGGAGCATCCGCCGTGCAGTACGATGAACGACAATAAGGACCGGAGACACGAGAGGTCCCAGCTCCAAGACACCCGAGCAGGGGTATGGTCCATAGAGCAAGGGAAGTTGTTGGGCCAGGCGCCTGGTAAAAGGACCAGTGACATGAGAAGTCATTGGTCCAGCCAATCTGTTCGGCGATAAGAAGGCCGAACAGGAGCAGCATTCTGGAGGAGACATTAGAAGGTGCTCCTGAGGGATCCAGAAACGGCAATACCCAGTAAGGAAACGAGATCTGGGGAAGATACCCAACGGGAATGGGGTGAACGGCCAATTAAGGAAAGGATTCCTAAATGGTCTATAAGGAAATGTGCAGTAACGGAAACGAGAATCCCTGATATTCTGGGTTCCCTATACGAGAAAGGAAATTTAGGGCAACGAGATGGCTTGGACAGCAAGCATATGAGGATCTATAAATATGAGGTAAAACCTAGAGGTAAAGGTACGCAGTTCTTGGCTATACGTTCCATACCTACTGAGAATTAGGGTTTTTACTAGTACGAGATACTAACTTTGGCATCGGAGGGCCTTTGCCACGAGAAGGCAAAGGTGCGCTCACCCTTTATCTGTTTTACAGGTTCAACTCCGGCAGTGTGCCAGGGTTCCGGCGAGGGGTCCGAAGTAGCCGTTACGGTTTGGTGTGGTTCCAAGACTCTTTCGTTTTCCTGCACTTACAATTGGCGCCATCTGTGGGAAACGAAAGAGATCCCTTTGAAAAAGCAACCTTGGTGGAAGAAGATCCAAAAACCCCACTTGACCCAAATAATCAGCTGGGAGGAGGTGGCGACAAATTCCCACCGGATCCTCCGAGAAAACCCGATGGCGGGCATGCAAGGAGGACCACTAGCAAGGACTGCCCCATGACCGTCCATGGTAGTCCCAGAAACAAGGACGGAAGGACGGCCACGGAGTCCACAAGGAGGAGTAAGTCCCGCCATGGGAGAGAGTCAGTTGCACGTTCAAAGAGTGTGCATAGCAGAGAGGACATCCTGGACAAAAAGAGACAAGAAATAGAGGAGTATGCACGTCTGATTAGGAGGCGAGAATACGAGATTCAGCAACTGCAACGGATACGAGAACATCCGAAGGATTCTGGGCTTTCACGAAGAAAGTCCAAAGGAGGAAGGCTGGCTGTGGCGGAGCACAAGAGAGCTTCTTCACGAAAAAGAAGAAACAGGAGTCTCACTCCAAAACGACTGAGAGCTTCTTCACGAAAAAGGAGAAGCAGGAGCAGAAGCTCTACCCCCGAGGAAGGAGAGACCAGAAAGCACCACAGGGACAGGTACGAGAGACCTGATTTCGACCGGGAGAGGAATGAAGCCTGGGCTGCAAAGGTGCCAGAAGAGGGAACCATGTCTGCATGAGAAGCAGCACAGAAGGCCCTTAGCAACATAGCGACTTCTCCTTTTGCCGAGCAGGGTAAAACACGGGACGTTTATCCTGTACGAGACCAATGCAGACCCGGTGGCTCACATACAACATTACCAGCAAGCGATGTTTATGCACGACGGCGATGACGCGATCATGTGCAAGATGTTCCCATCTAGTTTGGGAAAGGTGGCCCTGTCTTGGTTTCGTAAGCTGGGGCCGAACACCATATGAGGATGGAGACAATTGGCCGAGGAATTCACTGCTCGATTCCTGATGAGCAGGAAGCCACCCAAAACCTTTGAGAGCCTCTCGGTTATGAAACAAGGGGAGAATGAGCCGATTAGGGATTACAGCAAGAAGTATTGGGAGACTTTCAACGAGATTGAAAGTTATAGTGAGGAGTATGCAATAGCAACGTTCAAGACTGGGCTGCCTGTTCGAGGGGAGCTACGAAAGTCCATAAACATGAGCCCAGTGAGCACACTGGCAAAGCTGATGGAACGAATTGAGCAGCACGCTAGGAACGAGGATGACATACTACGGGAAGACGGCAAGCTAAGTGCCGAGCAAGTCAAGGGTCCTGCGAAGAAGGCAGATAAGCTCGAGCACAAGACTTACAAAGAGAGGAAGGAGCATGGGCAGACTAAGAAAGAGGCATACCGGGAGAAGCACGTCCCTGACCCAAAGTCTTTCTTCTCAGTAACGACGGTTTGGAAAGAACCGATTTATCGGGTTCTTTATCGAATAAAGAACCATCCGTACTTTAAGTGGCCTCCAAGGCTGGAGGGTGATAAAGATGCAAGAAGAGCTACAAGTCAGCACTGCAGTTACCACAAGGACTGGGGTCACATGACGGAGGATTGCGAGATGTTTAAGCAACACCTTGATAACCTGGTCTTACGTGGGTAACTGAAGGAGTTCATCCAAGAGGAGCACAAGGGTGCTGAGAAAGCGATGGAGCTTGATTACGAGCAGAATCCAAGGGGCGTGATCCATAAGATACATGGATTGGCCACACCTTATACGAGAAAATGAGGTGAGGTTGCTCCAGAGGCAGGTGAAACATGACCAGCATGTGATGCGGTTGGGAAAGAAACTAGGACGTGAAGCGGAAGGATGCGACGAGGGCATAGTCTTCACGGATGAGGACCTGGGAGGAGTCTAGGTGCCGCACAATGATGCTCTTGTCATAACCCTATGAATTGGGGAATATGACATGGAGAGGATCCTGGTGGATTCAAGAAGTTGCACCAAGGTGCTTTATTACGACGCATTCAAGAAACTGGGGTTGGCACAGGTGGACTTGGTACAATCAGTAACCCCGTTGGTCGGGTTCAGTGCAGGAGCAGTTTGGCCATTGGGTAAGGTGACCCTCCCTGATCGGGCAGGAACAGTAGTGCTGAGAACCGACTTCTTAGTGGTGGACGTGCCATCTTCCTATAACGCGATTATAGGAAGGACTTGGTTGCATAAGATGAAGGCAGTTTCCTCCACCTACCATCAGATGCTAAAGTTTCCAGGGTCCAATGGTATCGAGAAAATAAGGGGGAACCAAAAGACAGCCCAACAATGCTTGGTTTCTATAATCAAGAAGGCACCCAAGGCAGGGTTGGTGCAAACAGTCGAGGTTACCAACCAGCCGACCATCGAGGATGTCGGAGGGAATCCGGCCGAGAAAGTGGTGGAAGGATTAAAGAAGGTCCAGATCAACGAGAATGATCTCGAAAGGTATTTCCTGATTGGGGAAGACCTGTGCAAAGAAGAAGAGGAAGAGTTGGTGAAGTTCCTCAAAGAGCACGTTGATGTGTTTGCTTGGGTACCCGAGGAGATGCCTGGGAGTAGATGCAAACGTAATTTGCCACCACCTGAATGTGGACCCACAACACAAACCTGTAATGCAGAAGAAAAGAAGATCTGCTATACAGCATGTGGATGCAGTCATCGAGGAATTCGACCGTTTGCTCGAGGCAAAGGCGATACGAGAGGTGTACTACCCCGAGTGGTTATCCAACACAGTGGTGGTGAAAAAGAAGAATGGGAAGTGGCGAGTTTGGGTCGACTTCACAGATCTAAACAAGGCATGTCCAAAAGACGGTTTCCCCCTGCCTAGGATAGATCAGTTGGTGGATGCGACGGCTGGGTATGGGCGTATGAGTTTTCTTGACGCTTATTGAGGATATCACCAGATAGCCATGTACGGCCCCAATCAGGAGAATACGTCCTTTATCACGCCACGAGGGCTGTACTATTACAGTGTTATGCCTTTTGGTTTGAGGAATGCTGGAGCAACTTACCAGAGACTAGCAAGGATTATGCTAAAGAAGTTGCCCGGCAAGACCATGGAGGTATACATAGACGACATGATGATCAAGAGTAAGGAGAAACGGGAGCACATCGCTGATCTGAAGGAAGCTTTTGAGATACTGAGTGAATACAAGCTGAAGCTCAACGCCTCGAAATGTGCATTTGGAGTAAGTTCTGGGAAGTTCCTGGGTCACCTTGTGACCATAAGAGGGATAGAAGCGAATCCCGATCAAATAGCGGCTTTACAGAAGCTACAGAGTCCGAGGACCATGAAGGAGGTCCAGCGATTGACAGGGATGGCTGCAGCCCTTAATAGATTCATTAGTCGTTCAAGTGACAAGTGTAGACCTTTCTTTCAATTGTTGAAGAAAAGAGAAGGTTACGAATGGGGAGCAGAATGTAAGCAGGCGTTGCAAGACCTGAAGAAGTACTTGGCGGCAGCCCCGCTTCTGTCCACTCCTGAGCCTGGTGAGACCTGGACCTTGTACTTAGCAGTCTCTGAACATGCTGTTAGTGCAGTCTCACTGAGGAACAAGGGATCCGAACAAATCCCTGTCTATTATGTAGCAAGACGCTATTAGACGCAGAAACGAGATATCTACCCCTTGAGAAATTGGTCCTGGCACTGAGAACGGCGGCTAGGAAGTTGCCCCATTACTTCCAAAGTCACAAAGTTGTGGTTTACACAGAGTTCCCGTTGAAGTCGCTGCTCCGAAAGGCCTATTTCTCGGGACGAATATCAACGTGGTCGGTGGAATTGAGCCAGTATGATATTGATTATGAGCCGCGCACGGCAGTCAAAGGGCAAGTTTTGGCAGACTTCGTGGCAGAGTTCTCTCCCACAGTGGCTCCACTGCCTCCTACGAGAAAGGAGCAGTTAGTCGAGCCATCAGCCAAGAAGCGAAGGGCATCTGCCGAGCAGGACCCTTTGGAATGGAAGCTTTTTGTTGATGGGTCCGTGTGCAACACCGGATATGGAATTGGGGTGGTGCTTTTCCCTCCTTAAGGAGTTATGATCGAGCTGTCCCTACGCCTGGGTTTCAGTGCGTCAAACAACGTGGCGGAGTACGAGGCACTATTGGCAGGATTACGAAGCGCAAAGACCCTGAAAGTTAGGAGAATTCGAGTGTTCTGTGATTCACAACTCGTGCTGAATTAGCTGTCCGTGGAGTATGAGGCCCGGAATGAGAAGATGGCAGCCTACGTGGAGGCAGCCAATGATCTGCTTGATACCTTTGAGAAGGTGCACATTGAGCAGATAAGCTCTGGGCAGAACGCCCATGCTGACTCATTGGCTTGGTTAGCAGCGGCCGTGCCAACAGAGTTCAAGAGGAAGGTGGCAGTGGATTATCTTGCTGAGCCGAGCATTGGGAGAAGTGTGGAATTGGTCTTGGACATGAACCAAGGACCAAGTTTGATGGATCCAATAGTGGAGTTCCTACGAGATGGGACACTCCCCACAGATAAAAAAGAGGCTCACAAGATAAAGACAAAATCTGCACGATTTTTGCTATCACTAGAGGGGAAATTGTACAGGAAGTCCTTCACTGGACCGTACCTGCTTTGTGTGCATCCCGAGATGGTGCAGAAATTCCTTCATGAGATACATGAGGGAACATGTGGGAGTCATGCTGGGGGCAGATCCATTGCTCACCGTGCAATTACCCAAGGATACTGGTGGCCGCACATGCAAGAAGATGCAAAGGTTTACGTGAAGATTTGTGAGAACTGTCAGAAATTCTCACCCATGATCCGAACACCAGCCGAAGATCTGGTGCCCTTGTCAAGCCCTTGGCCGTTTGCGCAATGGGGGATGGACATCGTGGGTCCACTCCACAAGGCAACTGGGAACAGGAAATTTCTGTTGGTGGCAACGGATTACTTTACCAAGTGGATAGAGGCAGAACCACTGGCAAAGATCACAGAACCTATGATAGAAAGGTTCGTGTGGAATAGCATCATCACTCGATTTGGAGTTCCTTATTCCTTGATCACTGATAATGGGTCACAGTTCCAAAAAAAGTTCAAGGCTTTTTGTGCCCAGTATGGAATAAGGAACTCCTATTCCACACCAGCCTACCCTCAGAGCAATGGGCAGGCAGAGGCGTCCAACAAGACTATACTTGACGGGATCAAGAAAAGGTTGGACAAAGCAAAAGGCAAGTGGCCCGACGAATTGCCATTGGTCCTATGGGCGCACCGAACAACCCCTAGGAGGTCTATGGGAGAGACCCCCTACTCGCTAGCCTATGGAACATAGGCTGTGATTCCATTGGAAGTTGGTTTGCTGACCAACAGGACCACATTGGTGGAGAGTGGGGGGCAATGACAGAGCCCTGGAAATTGAGCTGGACCTCGCCGAGGAGAGGAGAGAACGAGCTCTGGTGCACCTGGCCTCGTACCAAGAGCAGCTGATGAAAAGCTACAACAAGAGTGTCCACCCACGAGAATTTGGCATTGGTGACCTTGTGCTACGAAAGGTGCTCGGCAACACCAAGGTGGCCAATGAGGGCAAGTTGGGGGCCAATTGGGAGGGCCCATATCGAGTTACAGAGGTAGTGGGCATTGGGGCATATCGATTGGCAGACCTGGACGGGAACCCGGTACCAAGGCCCTGGAATGTCACAACTTGAGGAAGTTCTACGTGTAAAGAACTTCGATTTCGTTGTTATTCTGTTTTTAGATGTACATCGTGATTGTGTGGGAATTACAAATAAAATTCCCTTGTGTTTGCTTTTATTAGTTGCAAGGGGTATGCGTAACACCCCCTTGAGTTTTTCGACTTATGAATAAAATTCCTGGATTTTGGTAAAACAAACGCTGTTTTTTTATGAGTTTTCTTTTATTATGCTTTAAATACGAAGTCAAGCTATGTCCTTAGTCCTCACTTCGTATTGGGGAGCAGAGGTATAGGGTAACTAAATGAAATTTCGAATGTTTCAAATTCTGCCAAGCACGAATATACTTTACTGTCTGCTCGGGTACGAATACACCCAGAATTTTGCCAAGGATGAATATACTTGACAATTTTTGCTCGGGTACGAATATACTCGGAATGCATACGAGATTATGCACACTGTCCCCAGCACGAACATGTTTGGGATATTTCCAAGTACGAGTATACTTGACAATTTTTGCTCGGGTACGAATACACTCGGAATGCATACGAGATTATGCACACTGTCCCCAGCACGAACATGTTTGGGATATTTCCAAGTACGAGTATACTTGACCATTTTGCTCGGGTACGAATATACCCAAAGTGCATACGAGACTATGCACAGCATTCTCAAACACGAATATGTTTGGGATAATTCCAAGTATGAATAGACTTGCTTACTTGTACGAATAAATTTAGGATTACCATGGCCAAATACGAGCACATTTGGGTAACCTAAGTACGACTGTACTAGGGAAAATTTCCGAGCACGAAACGTACGGGCTGCATAGGTGAACATGCAGCAATATCTGAGTTCAAAAAAAACTTGAAAGTTTGCTGGGGTATGAACAAACCTTGAGCACGTATGAGAACGTACAACATAATCTGAGTACGAATATGGTCGACAGCTTGCTCGGGTACGAGCAGACCCTGAATACACACAAGTACATGTATTGGTTGATAAGCTACGAATGCAACCGGCATTGTTCTAAAGTACGAGAAACTTGCGGAATGAAGTCTAAACGCAAAGTTGAATCTCTGGCAAACCCACAAAGACCTAGGGAGCATACGTGAATATGCATAAAGCTAAGTACGAAGATATTTAGCACACAAAATACTGGCCATGAGACGGCCATCTGCATTGAAAAAGGGCCACGAAGGGCCAGGCAAAAACGATAGTTGGGGCCAAACAGGGCCATCCAAAGTATTCTAAAGGCCACGAAGGGCCAGACCACCAGAATTAAAATGTGAAAAAATGTATCAAGTGCCATGCAGGGCAATACGAATGGCCACGCAGGGCAATACCAATGGCCACGCAGGGCCAGCTAAAGCTAATTCAGAAGTTCCAGTTGTCATCAGAGGAGAGAAAAACCAACTTACTCTTCAATTGTCAGGTCTTGGATGACAGGAGAGGTTGGAGCAATTGCAGAAGAGGATGGAGCATTCGTGCCCTCCACCACGGTAGATGATTCTGGAGCACCGCCACCAGCTTCCTTCTGGCTAGTGTTGGCATCATCCACAGTTGTGGTAGCATCGTTCTCCACTTGGTCGGTGACCTGTGCATGATTCTCGCCAGCTCCATCAAGGTTTGGTTCAGGCTGTCCTCCGTACTTTCCAGCTTGGGTCTCAGCACCCCGGCGTCAGTTCGAGCCTAGTTTCTCTCTCGCTCAAGCCTCAGAATAGTGAGCTGAAGTTTGGAGTTCTCAATGGCCAGCTTGGCATGCTGAGGCTCGGACTGGCCAAGCTTCTGGGCCATGGCCACCATTTTTTGCATTGCCTGGACAATCACGAGGTTAGACAGATGACAGGAATTACGATTTGAGGCCATTAGCTCGCAAAGTGTGAAACGGTGAAGGCATACCTTGGCACTTTGGCTCATGAATGAGTCGAGAAAGTTGTTTGGAGAGCTGGCAACCTCTTGTTGCATGTCCCCTGGAAGCATGAAAGCTTGGGGCAGTGCGAGGGTAGTCCCCTCAGACTCCACGCTGTCCCTGATCGTGACAGGGCGGCCACCGTGGGTAAGCTGAGGGGCCGAAAGGGCAGACGGCGTAGAGGAAGCCTGAGGAGGGGGTCTTTCAAGTGTCTCCAAGTGCTGGCGTTTGTCCCTGTGGCTGGCCTCGGTCTCATCAGGAGAAAAGCTAGGTGGGGCATCCAATTGAGTTGACCCCCGACGACCATGAGATGGAGCAGGGCTCAGAGGGAGCCTGCGGCCATGAGCAGCGCTGCGCCCTCTCCCACGTCCGGCTCCAGGAATGGTCAAGAGGTTGCTGAGATTGATTGGCTAGTTCATCTCTTGAGGCAGAGGAGAAGGTGTGAAACCACTGGATGTGGAGGTCGATG
This sequence comes from Rhododendron molle, assembly GCA_025413875.1. Classification (NCBI taxonomy): domain Eukaryota; kingdom Viridiplantae; phylum Streptophyta; class Magnoliopsida; order Ericales; family Ericaceae; genus Rhododendron; species Rhododendron molle. Next base: position 26,502,428 of record CM046388.1, on the reverse strand, counting down.
CTTCTTCGGCAAGACGAACTGGTTCTTCGGGTTGGGGCGGAGTCTGAGATCGCCTTCCTTCTTCTTGTATGGGATACAAGAGAGGAGGATCAGGTACTATCAGATTGTCAGCAGCTCGAATGCGCCGATCAAAAAAACCCCCATATGATGCTCGGTAGCTGAGAAGCACTCGCTCTTGCTCGGCCTGCCAGAACTGTGCCTTGCCCGTTGAAGGCAAGAGCACGGTTGATATCGGAAACCTGTACTTGAGGGGTGAGGATGGTGTGCCCCTGGTTGACGTTTGTGGCTGCAGAAGCATAAGAAAGATAGCTGTCATTAAAACGAACAAACATGCAGTGCAATATGAAATATTGCTTGATAAAGAAATTCTACGAGAAAAAGAACAAACGTGGAGTGCCAAATCTGTGTGGGGCATGAAATCCTATCACTCGGCCCTCCTCGTTCTTGGGCTCGAAGTTCCCAGTGACGATGAGGAAGTCGTCGTCATCTCCTCGAGCTGAATCAGGTAGTTCAAGCACAAGCCTTTTTCTGGAATCCCTACTCTTCAGATAGTAGGTCAGGGCATCTTTTGTTCGGGAGATACTATATAGGTGGTGAATGTCATGAAGGCCAAGAGATGTGCCTAGCATCTGGTTTAGGGTGTTTATACCCATCACAACACGGAAAAAATTTGCAGATACTTGCATTGGAGATAATTTATAAAAAGCTAGAACTTGGCGGAGTAACGGCGCCAGGGGAAACCTGACGCCGCCTTCCACGACGGCCACTATGGGGATGTGGAGGGTGTCATTGCCCGGACTCTCACGAAGTGTGTCTACAGGTGCCAGTTCAGTGGCAATATTGTCAGGGATCTCGTAACGAGATCTGAAATCCGCCATCGTCTGGGGAGTATTGCAGAAACGTCTGAATCTCCCCATCTTCAAATGAAGTATGTGTTTTACAGATAGAGAAAGGGAAATGAAGGAACCCTAGATCGACTGTGGAAACCTAAAATCAATGAAGGAGATGGAATGAGAAGAGGAACGACAACTTAAGAGGGTGACGATTGAAGACTCTAGTGCAGAAAAAGGGGGACCACGAGATGGTGAACAGTGCTCCAATGGCGGGTATGAGCAAACCTTCTTCTGCAGGGGGAGTTTCGGAGAGAGAATGGTCTTGAATTTAGACAAAAATCCAAATATACCCTAACTTGTGGGGTGGCGTACGAGAAACGTCACCCCAGATGCCGTTTGGGCATTCTGTTCCCCAAAGATGTTTGCTCGCATTTAATGCAGGCGATACGATGCATGCCGTGTGTAAAGGTGAGAGCTGGAAAAGTCTGCCCAGATCAAACGATGAGATGTTTGGCCTGGACTAATGATGAGTTTGCACCAAGTACGAGAAACAGGGTGCAGGAGCAGAGAACGAGGACTTTGCTCGGTATTCGGAAGCTTTGCTCATCATATTAAGAAAAAAAATAACGAGTAAAGTTGGGGAGCCATTGTAGGGCGGTAATCTCGAACAGGTACAAAAGAGGCCCGAACAAGTGATACGTGGGAACCAGGAGTAAATATAATCGGAGCATCCGCCGTGCAGTACGGTGAACGGCAATAAGGGCCGGAGACACGAGAGGTCCTAGGTCCAAGACACCCGAGCAAGGGTAAGGTCCATAGAGCAAGGGAAGTTGTTAGACCAGGCGCCTGGTAAAAGGACCAGTGGCATGAGAAGTCATTGATCCAGCCAATCTGTTCGGCGATAAGAAGGCCGAACAGGAGCAGCATTCTGGAGGAGACATCAGAAGGTGCTCCTGAGGGATCCCGAAACGGCAATACTCAATAAGGAAACAAGATCTGGGGAAGATACCCAACAGGAATAGGGTGAACGGCCAATTGAGGAAAGGAATCCTAAATGGTGTATAAGGAAATGTGTAGCTAAGGGAACGAGAATCCCTGATATTCTGGGTTCCCTATACGAGAAAGGAAATTTAGGGCAACGAGATGGCTTGGACAGCAGTCATATGAGGATCTATAAGTATGAGGTAAAACCTAGAGGTAAAGGTACGCAGTTCTTGGCTATACGTTCTATACCTATTGAGAATTAGGGTTTTTACTAGTACGAGATACTAACTTTGGCATCGGAGGGCCTTTGCCACGAGAAGGCAAAGGTGCGCTCACCCTTTGTCTGTTTTACAAGTTCAACTCCGGCAGTGTGCCAGGGTTCCGGTGAGGGGTCCGAAGTAGCCGTTACGGTTTGGTGTGGTTCAAAGGCTCTTTCATTTTCCTGCACTTACACTTCCGAACCTCTTGTCATGTTAGGACAACCCCCTATCTAGCCGCTTATTGTCGAAGACATGCTCATGAATCTTCAAAACAGCATCGCTGCAATGCAGCAAAGGTCAGCGTAGACAGATGCTAACATTGCTAGCCTGAATGAGCTCTTTGAAGCTCGTTTACCTCCAGCTGCTCAAGGGGAAGACGAGTACGCAGAATCTGATCAGGAACAACCCGTTATGGTCGAGGATCCGAACAATCCGGGGCGTCTCATTGTCCAACCTAACCCAAGGGTGCTTCGCGCACCTGCAGCAAATCCGAATCCAGTAGGCGATATGCCAGTTGCGAATCCAGATATTACCGCTCTTACAACAAGATGGCCAAACTTGAAGAATCCATTGCCAAAGCTGAAAAAGTCAAAGCTGGTGGGATCGACTTGGATCGTCTCTGGCTGTACCCCAATGCCAAGCTTCCCGAGAAGTTCAAAATGCCAGACTTTGCAAAATTCAATGGAAGTGGTGACCCTTGGACTCACCTTTACAGTTACCATACCGCTATGAAACTCTTGTCCGTTGAGCCTGAGGCCATGTCACAGCTCTTCCCTCAGACCCATTTGGGCCCTGCTTCTCATTAGTTTTTGTCACTCGACATTGCCAAAAGGAGGACATTGGGACTGCGTTTATTTTGCAGTATAGTTACAACTCCCAGCTGAAGATGACTACAAGGGAGTTGGAATCCACCAAAATGGAAGCAAATGAGACCTTTGCTGACTTTGTCAAAAGGTGGAGTGCCAAGGCTGCACTAATGACTGAGTGCCCTAGTGAGAAGGACCAACTCCGCATCATCTCTCGTAACCTCCAGCCGGATTATGCTAGGCACTTGGTTCTGGCTCAAGCGTCTGCTAACTTTGAAACCTTCTTTAACTCTGGCCTGGCCATCGAGGATGCATTACAGAGCGGGATACTTTCAAAAGGGGAACCTTTTAACCCTCCAAAAGCAAAGCCTCGTGCTTATTCTGGGAATACCAATGCACTGTTTGGAGGCGGAACTTACTCCAATACAGCAACAAACGGCACAAATGCCACCTCCTCCAACACCACTAACCACATCTCTGATTTCAACCAAGTGCAAACACCGCAGAACAACCGCCCTCGCGGTAAGCCCCGCAGCTTCTCTGCATTCGAGGCACCTCTGTCCTCGGTTATGGAAAAGCTAGTCAAGTCAGGGCATCTGAAGCCCCAGGATCAAACTCCTCTACCCAAAAATCCTCCGACAAACTTCAAAGCCAGCCTGTACTGTGCCTACCATCAGGGACCCGGTCATCTTACAAACTCTTATTTTCGCCTCCGGCATGCGATTTAGGATCTCATAGATGAAGGGACTCTCCAGGCTCCACCTCCACCATCCCAAAAGCCAAACATCCTTTCTAATTCCATGCCTAACCACAAACCTGTCCCACATATCAGCCAAATATCCCTCAGCTCCACTGAAATCAACCTCAACTCTACCACATTTGACCCCACTAGCCAAATAATCTCAACAGATCAACCCAAGCCGGTCATATCTCCTCCACCTGAACCTTGTGCCAAAATTTCGTACATACGTGTAGACGAAGGCCAGCTTACTGACACTGATGTACCTCTAGGACGGTTGCAGAATGGGGCTTTTATCCTCGAAGCATCTGTCAATGACCTCTTCCATCAGTCAATCCCCACTGTGTAGCTTAATTCTGCTGTAGACACCCCAATTTGGACAATTTGAACTTCCTTGATTTGTGGCCCGGAGGCTCCCCGATGATGAATTTGGATCAAAACAAACCTCGGACTAATCAGGACAATGCTTCTTGGAAGGTTTTAAAAGCCAAACAATTTACCAAAACCAGTTCCAAGCGCTTGGAAGCACTTCTGAGCGCTCAAAACTGTTTTTCAAAACCATGGGCCTGGCTTACTCTCAAGCGCTCGAGAGTGGTTGTCCCAAGCGCTCGAGACCATTCCCGAGCGCTCAGGACCGCCATTTTGCCCAATGGGTGGCAGAGTTTCCCACTGTCCATGCAGAAATCATTTTGGTCGTCTGGGCTCGTCCAGTTCAACACTCCATCTCAGGGTGGTAGAGGACCAAAATGATGAGGCTTCCCCCCAAACCAAAAAAAAATGTTTTATTTAACTTTTCAAAAAAATAAGACCTTGGGTTATATTGCCTATATATATACCCTTACTCTGGTAGAGAAGGCAAAAAATCCCTCTCTCGGAAAGCTCTCTCATTGTTCAAAAGGAAAAAATCACTCTCTCACTCCTCTAGCAAAACTTGATTTCTAAAAGCAAAAACTAGCAAGCATCAATGAAATCAAAACATGGAGGAAGTTCAGATCATTCACAATCTCTAATCTTCTGAATTTTCCTTTCTTCATCCACCTTTCAAAACTTTCCAAGGAGCATAGTTCTAACCGACAAGGTAGAAATCTTTCTACTTTAGTGTCAAACAAAAAAGGGTTGTTCTTCCTTTCTGAGGGAGGTCTCCCAGCCCACCTCAGTCTTTAATATTGAGTGCGTGTTTGGAAGACCTTAGTGAAAAACAAGAGCAAAGAGGCATAAAGGTGTTTTCTGTGCTAAGCTTACTAGAAGCACTCCCGAGCGCTCGGGACTACTCTTGAGCGCTCGAGAATGTCTCCAGTCCCATTTTCCTTCTTTTGGGCACCCAACTGGAAATGCAAGGGGAGTGAAACGTGATTTCAAACAAATAAACTATTTTGAGGTGTGTTGGTGCATACGATCTTTTTTTTTAAGAGAAAAATAAAGAAGATTACGTTCATGTAAGGGCATGCAAAAGAGTTTTGTTCAGAATTTAAAAAGAGAAACCATTTTCATATTTCAAAAATACAAGATCTGGTATACCAGCATACTACAATGAGTGTATTGGTTGGTTGAAATCAGTTCTGGGGTGTAGATCACTCCCAAGTGCTCGAGATCACTTCCAAGCACTCTGGAGTGTCTGCATGCCATTTCACCCCATCTTTCTTCCAGTTTGATCCTTCTACTGCCTGTGGATGTCCATGCATGCGTCCCTTTATCTCTCACAACTGTAAACCCACTTTTTAGAGAGGCAAGGATGCACGGCTTGGAAGAGTGGGATCTAACCCCAGCTCACTAAGTCCTCTGTTGAGCGTGTAACATGCTTAAGATTATTCCAGTTTACACCTTTAGTATTGTATCTTGTTGTACTAACATGGCTTGCAGGTTGAGCACGTAATACTCCCAAGCGCTCGAGAGCTCGGGAGTGCTCCCGAGCGCTCGAGAGTCTCCCGAGCGCTCGAGAGTGAGATCAGTGACTGGGTTTCAGTTTCTGTCATTTTGCATTTCTTTACAATCATTTCATTATCCTCTGTACACATGCACATGCATGCACCCCTTTACTTGATATACTTCTGGATACCTGCTACTTTTTTAATGAAATAAAATCTTTTGAAAAATCCCACAAACCTTTAGTAGAGACCGATGTCAAGTCGGGCTAGGGGGGTGCTGTAAAACCCTTCCCCCCTCGTAACGTGGCTTCCGAACCCTCAACAAATCTCTGGTTTTCAATTCAAAAATCAAGTTTTAATCAAAAAGGTTTCTCGGGTGGCGAACCATAAATCCGAGTGGCGACTCTTCAAAAGTTTTCAAATCAAAACATGTTTCTCAAGCCGCCCCGGTCCACCCGGGGCTGTGGTAGCCCACAGTGGCGACTTTGCTGGGGAGAAGGTTTAATTAATACTTGAGAAAAATCAGTACGTTGACAAAATGGCCCGGTTTCCTTAAGCATCAATTAAGCTGGTGAGCCAAGCTTGAAAGATATTTGTTGGATTTTTCAAATTATTTTGTTTCGTTTTCTATGTCTTTGTATATATATCTTGTGTAGCCCCACTGTTGTGTTTCGGCAATCCTGCCCGGCTTGCCTGTGATAGGAAATCCCAGAATGCTCAGCAACCCTCAACCGTAATGAGTCATCTCTACCGTTCGTACCATTATTGGGTGTACGCTCAATAATGGGAGGTATACTTTGACTCTAGTCCGGAGAACCTTCTTCAAGCCAAAACCGGCCTTTGTACATGTTTAGCAAGCCATAGAACCTTCTCAACTAGGACAGGAACGTACAGGGTAGGGTTACGTGCTACATCCTGTTTACGTGCTGCATTGCATCTTATATCATCATTCTATCAGCCACGGTTCTCGAGACTCGCTCGCGCGGTCTTTGGGAGGTTGTCGAGACCCGATGAAGAGTCACGCACCCCAATGCTTGTTACTTAACCACACAAGTCCTCGAGCCCAAACCTAAAGGAAACTAAAATTTTGCTAGGCCCTTGACTAATATTGGATCGGGAAATTAACCGAAGGAAGGAATGACAAGGAAGCAGAACGCTGTGATACCAACACCACCTAGGCTAAAAGCAAACGTACCGCTTACGCCGCTTTGGTTATCGTATCGCATCGTTCACCCCAAGTCATTTCGAACCAATGGTTGAGTTATCGATGGAATATTAGCCAAATACTTGGTGTATTTTAGCATCTTTTGGGAATCGACGATTTCTAAATGAGGATACACCCCAAAAATCTTAGGATCAAGGCAACCTCTCGTAAGGGACACTCAATCGTTTTTGAAAAATTAGAGTCGATGACGGTGACGATGATCCATGCATTTTTCTAAAAACCATGCACAAATTTCATAAAAATGCAACCAGAGACCGCGTCTGAGCACAAGTTTTTGCTTTGCTGTCAATTCTGAGCGATCGGGCCGAAGAAGAGAAATATCATACCCTCCTGGACCAGACCCCATGGGCAGAGATTGGAGCAGCTTCAACTTGAGTCAGATCCTAGCAGTGCATTGGGCTTTCGGGCAGAGATGGAACAACTGGCCGGGAATCCTAACCGAAATCCAAACCCCAAGCCGAATCCCAATCCGAACCCAGAAAATCCACACCCGAAAAACCCGAACCCAGAAAACCCAAATCTGGAAGACCCGAATGGAGAAATGGCGGAAATCAGGCTAGCTATCCTGTGATTGGGCGAACGCACTGACAATCAGATTGCCCAACTTATGCTCATGATAACTAAGGTGGCTCGACGACTCCCAAACCCAAATCCGAATCCAAACCCAAACCCAAATCCTAACCCCGAACAACCAGCCCTCGAGATGGAAACTCCGCAGAACCCTAAGATGGCAGCTGTGCTAGCAAAGATAACCCAGTTGGAGCAGTCTGTAGCAAGGAATGAGAAGATCGCCACAACGGGCTTTGACATCAATAAACTCTGTCTGTTTCCGAATGCAAAGCTCCCTGAGAAGTTTAAGCCCATAGACTTCGCCAAGTTCGATGGAACTGGAGACCCGAAGGCGCACTTGACTGGGTACATAGGAGCACTGTCCATGTGGGGTGTAGAGAGAGACGCCATGGCTCAAATGTTTTCACAAACTCTTGTGGGTCACTCCCTCCACTGGTTCACGTCGCTAGATGAAAGGAGGAAACGATCTTGGGAGGACATATGTGCGGCTTTCATAGCGCAATATGATTATAACATTCAGCTGGAAGTCACTACCCGTGAGCTGGAGTCCACGAAAATGGATGCTAAGGAGTCTTTTGTAGATTTTGTGAAGAGGTGGAGGGCGAAGGCGCCCCAGATGAAGGACAGACCATCAGACAGAGATCAGATTCGGTTGATCGTTCGGAACCTTTAGCCAAATCTAGCAAGGCTTATGGTCATGGCACAAGCATGTTCAGATTTTAAAACGTTCTTTGATACTGGCCTGGCTGTCGAAGAAGCGGTCCAGCTCGGCATCTTTGACAAGCCTGAACCTGCCCCCAAACCCAAGAAAGTCTACTCTGGTAACAGTAATGCCCTGTTCGGCAATTCCGGTTACACCAACCTCCTCAACACTTCTACAAACACTATCCAAACCGAGCCAATCAATTAGATTGTTGCTTAGACCAACCCACCCCATTCTCAGCCTTGCACTTTTGCTCAATTCTCAGCACCCCTCTCCGCCGTGCTCGAGAAATTAGCGAAAGCGGTGTTCTCAAACCACTCAACCCTACTCCCCTACCTCAAAAGCTCCCTGCTTCCCATAATCCCAATGTGTACTTTGCTTACCATCAGAATGTGGGCCACCCACCCGACAACTGCTTTCACTTTCGCCACGCTATCCAGGACCTCATTGATACGAAAACCCTCCCCATGCCTCCACAAAAGCCCAATACCATCTCTAACCCATTGCCGAAACATTCAAACACCCACACCAACCATATCTCCCTAGCCTCCCCCTTTAACCCGAGCCTTTACATCATTCCTGCTACCTAGCCCAAGCCGACCGTCGAACTACTAGTAGAGGATGCCATCTGTGCACTGGAAACTGTGGAATGGGATTTTCAAAGAAGATGGGATGACCTAGCGAACGACTTCTTCGCAGTAGAACACCGGGCTCTTATCACTGGAGTGTGGCCCATGGCGCTCGACTCTCACCAGGTAGAGGAGTTGGAGCACGGTGATTGGAGGCAAGATTGGGAAGAGATGATGGCTGACCCATTGGACGGATATTCTCCGTTTGCTTTGTTCATGGAACCCGAACCAGTCGAAGATGAAGGTCTTGTTCGGTTTGGAACTCCAAACTCAAAATTTTGGAAAAAGCAATTTTTCTACTTTTTCTCTCTCTAACTTTTCAATCATTACTCACATTATTTACTCTATCTCTCTCTACTTTTTACCTCTCTCCACAATCATTACTCTCATTTCTCTCTCTACCTTTATTCAAAAACACTACTCAAAACCCACAACCGAACAAGGGCAAAGATGAGTGGTAATGGGAATCGAATCCCAACGGATGGCATTGGATAGATGACTCTGACCCTCTGGATGAAACATCTTTGGCGTACCTCTTTCAAGAAGAAGAAGTGGAGCAGGCACTGAATTTGATGAACCCTCGCATGTTCTCTGGACTCTCTTTCAGAACCATCGTCAATCTCACCAGAAACTCCGACGTTCTTGACTATATGATGGATCATGCTTTCTGTTCGCAGGAGCATATTATTGACGAGTTTCTCCCTCAGCCGATGGTCGAGATCCCTGATGAACCCAACATTTGTGCGCTTGATCCTGAAGACCTCTGGGGCAAGGCTGAACTGGTAAACATATGGGTGGATGGTGAAGAGCTAACCGTCAACAAAGCTATGATAAATGAAGGGTCCTTACAAGTCAACAACAACAACAATGTCAACTTTTGGAATTCGCTAGAAGAGGAGAACATATGGAATGCGTTGGAGATGGAACTTCTTAATGACACTCATAAGAAAACCAAGCTTGACAAAGGAAAGCGCAAGGCTGATACTGATCTCTCCAACTTCTGGGAAGATTCTTGGTGGGACCCTATCCCCGAGACAGTTAGTAACCTCACCAGGAGCGGCAGAGTGTACCAACCCACCAACCTCCAGCAAGGAAGCTCATCCCGGGCACCTCCACCACAACAAAACAACCCCAACACCCCCACGAACCCAGTCAACCCTGCAAGTTTGAACACCCCTATCCCACCTACTCCACAAAGTGACCCCTCATGCTCCACTAAACCTAACCCGCCTTTCCAGCCTAAACCATCCACCGACCTCAACTCACTCCCCGACTCTGACCCCGAAGCTTCCCAGCAGCAAATCCCAGTTACCAACACCGACCCTATCATCCAATAACTTCGTGAAACCCCGGTCCATATGTCCAAGTGGGGTGTACTGGCGTCTTCCCGCGAACATCGCCGAAGGCTTGTCAATACTCTCTCCAAACTCGAGGTTCCTTTAGATATCGCACCCGAAGCCATGATTGCCCTCATAACTCCAAACCTTACCCAACATACATTGTCCTTCACTGAGAAAGACCTGCCGCCTGAGGGAGCTGATTACAACAAGCCCCTTCATATCACCATGAAGTGCCTGGGAAAATGGGTTCCGGCAATCCTCGTTGATAATGGCTCTGCCATTAATGTGTGCCCTCTCTGCACGGCCTATTGTCTTGGTCTCAAGAACAAGGATTTTACACCGTCAACTCTGGGAGTCCGTACCTACGACAATACGCGTCGTGATGTCTTGGGAACGATTAACTTAGAGCTTGCGACCGGGAAATTCAAGACTACTGTGGAATTCGGTGTTCTAGAGATCCCTGCCTCATTCAACCTTCTGCTCGGAAGGCCGTGGCTGCACCGCTCCGATGTTATGGGGGTGCCATCCACACTACACCAAAAGCATGTCTTGGGATTGGATTTTGGGACTCTTATAATTCATGGGACTCTGGCCATCTTCATTTTGAAGACAATTCCCCGCTACTGGAAATTATGCATGGAGAAGAGGATGTACCCATGGGGGGATTTGCTATTATAACCACGAAGGTGTGCACCATTCGGACTGATGAAGGTTTCTTGGTAAGCTCTGCAGCTTTGGAGATCATGAGGAGGATGAACTATCTGCCTGGCATGGGCCTTAGTCGCAATCAACAAGGTGTACCTGAGTTTCCTCATTTCCCTAGGAGTGTTGACCCATACGGTTTGGGCTATGTGCTCAAGGAAAATGATCAAGCAAGGAAGTGGTGCAATCGCGCTCGAGCCCATGCTGCTGGAATAAAGTTTAGAGCTGGTCCCGTGATTAACGAGAAGGAGAAACTGTACTGGGGAGAACCAGAACCATTCATAGACTTGGAAACAAAGGTAAAGTATCCTGGGTTCAAAATCTTTGCCAACGACACCTGGGATAGTGATGAAGAGTTTACAAAGATAGAGGAATTGTCTGAAGCACTGGATTGGCTCGAAGCTCTTGAAGTGGGCCACTTTCAATCACTGTTCGGGGGCAAGGAATCGGAGCGTATGATAGAAGATGCTGCTGTGCTGATGCTAGGAGAAGAAGAGGAGATAGAAGACCCCTCTACACTCATTGTGGACGCCGTAGGCACATATGAAAACTGCACTTTCATTCCACTTGTAAAGCGCACTCACGACACTGACATTAACACTGAGTCTGAGTCCAGCACTGAGTCCTCGTCTAGCGTAGAGTCGGAGCTTGTGCCTATTGGCCCTCCTCATCATAACTTTTACTTCGAGTTTGAGTCCACCCCTGTATTTCCTCCCACCGAGGCCCCTGTTGATGAAATGAAAGATGCTTTTGCTTACTTGCCGGACTTTGAAATAAATTGTGTAGATCCCAACGATGAAGGAATAGATTTCAATGGGTACATCCCCAAAGAAATCCGTTCCCCCATCGAGCGTGAAAACGAAAGGCGTGCTCAGCCTTTAAAGGAAGAAATAATCTCAATAAACTTGGGTGACGAGGAGAACCCTCGAGTGGTTCAGGTCGATTCTAGGCTAACTCCCATTGAGCTTCAAGAGCTCACCGATTTGTTGAAAGAATTCAAAGAAGTTTTTGCCTGGTCCCATGCGGACATGCCCGGAATTGACCCAGAAATCGTCGAGCACAGGATCCCTTTTTATCCCGATGCCAAACCTGTCAAGCAAAAGTTAAGAAAAATGCGACCCGATTGGGTGTTAAAGATAAAAGAGGAGATCACAAAGCAAATTGACGCCGGTTTTCTAATAGTAACTGAATATCCCACTTGGGTTGCAAACATCGTGCCCGTCCCTAAAAAGGATGGAAAAATCAGAGTCTGCGTTGATTTTAGAGACCTAAACAAAGCAAGCCCTAAGGATGACTTTCCTCTGCCACATATAGATGTACTTGTTGATAACACTGCAGGGCACGCTTTGCTGTCTTTCATGGATGGCTTCACTGGATACAATCAGATTCTCTTGGCACCGGAAGACAGGGAGAAGACCACGTTCATCACCGAGTGGGGGACTTACTGCTATCAAGTTATGCCATTTGGATTGAAGAATGCCGGGCCTACGTACCAAAGGGCTACTACGACGCTGCTACACGACATGATTCACAGGGAAGTCGAGGTCTACGTCGATGACATGATAGTGAAAGGGAAGGAATGGAATGACCACTTACCAGCACTGAGAAAGTTCTTTGAGAGAATTCGAAAGTACAAGATGCGTCTTAATCCGCAGAAGTGCACATTCGGAGTCACGGCTGGAAAGATGCTCGGATTCATGATTACGACCAGGGGGATTGAGGTGGATCCTTCTAAAATCAAAGCCATTCTCGATATGGAGCCACCCCTATCCGAAAAGGATGTTTGAAGCTTCTTGGGCAAAATTCAGCTCATTAGCCGATTCATTGCAAAGTTGACATTGACTTGTGAGCCGATGTTTCGATTACTCAAAAAGGATGTGAAGTTCGAATGGAACAACAAGTGCCAAAAAGCCTTCGAAGCAGTACGAACTTATCTTCAGAACCCTCCGATATTGATGCCGCCTATCTCAGGAAAACCTTTGATCCTGTACTTGTCCGTCACACCCTCATCAATGGGGTGCATGCTGGCACAAGAAGGAGAAGATGGGGTTGAAAGGGCGATTTACTATTTGAGCAAAAAGATGGTGGGAAGTGAAGAACGTTACACCCGTTGGAAAAGACGTGTTGGGCGCTTGTGTGGGCCACAAAGAAATTGAGACACTACATGCTGTCTTACTCGGTGATATTGATTTCTCGAATGGATCCCCTCAAATGTCTATTTGAGAAGCCAGCACTTACCGGTAAGTTAGCACGTTGTTTGCTCCTATTGGCCGAGTTTGAAATCAAGTACGTCACCCGGAAGTCAGTGAAGGGCAGGGCTATTGCAGAATTCTTAACGGATCATCCGGTTGAGGGACCAGAGCACACAGAATTTCAATTTCCTGATGAAGATGTAATGGTAGCAGTCGATGAGACGTGGACCCTGTACTTTGATGGTGCCGCGAATCGGAAGGGCTTTGGGATTGGCATACTGCTGGTCTCTCCTGAGGGGTCACATATTCCCCTCGCATTCAAGTTGAATTTTGAAGTCACGAACAACGAAGCAGAGTATGAAGCATGCATTGTAGGAATGGAAGCCGCACTGGAGATTGGAGTCAAAGTGTTAGAAGTTGTGGGGGATTCCAATTTAGTTGTATCACAAGTGAACGGAGAATGGAGGGTTAAGGACGAAAAGATGAAGCCATACCATCAGCAACTTGATGAATTTATCCCGAGTTTTCAAAAGGTGACCTTCACACATGTCCCGAGGATGAAGAATCGTTTCGCTGATGCACTCGCTACTTTAGCATCCATGCTCAAACTTCCAATTGGAGTAAAGCTGAGGCCTGTCATGATTGAGCAGTGGGGAAAGCACGTGTACGACTACGTCATGAACATCGACGAGCCAAACGATGGACTCCCTTGGTTCCACAGCATTTGGAATTTTGTCAAAAAAGGAGAGTTCCCTGCGGATTCAACCAAGAAAGATTGGATCGCTTTGCAACGACTGGCTTCTCAATACATTATCTGCGCTGGACAATTATACCGGCGATCTCCGTGCGGTGTTCACAAGTTGTGTATTCACGGTGACGATGAGAGCGGCCAGCGAAAACAGCATCCAACCCCATCAAGGTCTCTGCAAGGACTAAAGAAGCGACGTCCTTGCGAGCCTCGATCTGAGTAGCAACTCCCACCAGCAAAGGGCTAGGCTAGCCAACAGAGGGAACCAGTAGAAAGGCCGCCAAGTGACAAATGCAACAAGCCATCATCCGACGACCTTGATACTCAAAGTCCGTCAGATTTCCAGGTGGACTGAACATCTCGTACAACTGCACGATGTTGATGACATTGTGTCGAGTGAGGAATTCAGCAGTATTACCACTAACACCCAGCTTGGCCTTAAGAATGTTCTTCATGCTCTCCCGGATCATAGGAACAGCTGGCTCAGCGGAATCATGGCTTCCAAGGTAGGAATGGAACTCCTCGACAGTAGGGCAGAGTTCTTGAGAACCAAGGCGAAAGACATGCACTTCAGAATCCCAAAAGCGTCTCAGAGATGCCTCAAAGCATAAAGGCGGTGCCCTCGGAAATTCAGCCAGTCAATGCCTTCGAAGCTGTCCAACCAAGGCCGGAGCAAAGCTTGGTTCATCAAAGCCATGAGAAAGAGAAGTTTTTGATAGAGGAATGATGGATTGGAATGTGAAGGACTTACCAAAGCAAGACCTGGTATTTATAGAGGCCTGAGGGAGCTGATACCATTTCCCCATCTGCCTTGTAACTCACCAAAGTCTAATATTTTCAAAATCTATTCATAATTCAAACTTTGAACATTTGAAAGTTGTATTGGAAAACACAAGTTAAGCTTTGGGAAGTTGCTTTTCCTGGGGAAGCAGCTGGCTTAAAGCCATTTGAACACGTTGGGAGCAAGCATGCAGAAGAAAACAACATTGGGGAGCTGATAAGTGGCATAGGGAAACAGCACTGTACTACATGTAGCAGTAGTCCCAAGCGCTCGGGAGTGAGGTCCCAAGAGCTCGAGAGTGCTGCTATTTACAGCAGATTTTGGTTCTCACTTCCTCATCCTCAACGCAACATTGTAGTTGCATACAGCTCTGATCAGCAGACCCTTAAAACGTTTCTAGGGAATACAGCGGTGTCCGTAACTTGCTTCCTGGTGTGTTCGAGTCCGTTTTCCGCGTAAAATCCCAAAATCTCCAAGGTTTTCATCTTTCCAGTATGTCAAAACCTGTGATAGGGGCGTTCGGTTGAACCAAGCAATACGTACGAGTCATGGCACACACCAAGGACTGTGTGGAATGATTAAACGTGCAATAACGCTCCTAGTTCAAATGTTCCTTCTCAAACGCCTCAAATGTGTCATCCTAACGCATAAGTGTATGTCGATCCCTGTGTTGAGGGCGTTCTGGTAATTCCAACAATGTTCATGGCTCACGTCGCTCGTTATTAACTACACGGTGTACTCTACGCCGTTGAAATGCCCTCAAATCCAGTCTTCCGTAGTTAATTGTTAAAAAGTCCATCTTTCAATAATGTCAAATTTTCGCTCCTGTTTCAAGTGTATCGGTCGAAATTCGCATGCTCTTTACTTTCGTTCAAAGCTAGATAAACATATTTCATAAAATACAATTCGATAATGGGAGTGCGAACGAATGAAAGGAACTAAAGTGCAAATTTTCATAAATGAATACGGTATTTACAATGAGCAAAGAGAGAACTGCATAAAATGGGGCAAACACACACCCAATCCTATCTACTGGGGCACGCAGGCCAAACAAAACCAAGGCACGCAGGCCTGGAAGCTACAACTACCTTGGCATGCAGGCCCATGTACAAGAAAAACTGGCAAAGCAAAAACCTAAGGCTCAGTCTCGACGAGTCCTCTTCCGCTGTTGGCCCTCGGGCTCTGTGCTCTCACTCTCGTCGCCATCATCGCCATCATCCTCGCTAGGAGATCCGAAAGCAGTACCCCGACCCCGCTGGGACGTCGCCCTGGGAACAACCTCGAACTACCTCACCCCCGCAGCAGGCCGTGGCACACTCTGTGTACCCCGACCCCGTGTGTTGGAAGGAAGGGGAAGGCTCGTGGTGTCCTATGAACGCATCCTAGCTGAGCGTCGTGGCTGCACCTGCATATCATAAACATTCTCTCATTCCATACATATTTGAATATTGTTTATTCAATTGAAATATGAAATATCCATATGTGTTATACCTGAGGAACAACAGGAGAAGCTGACTCAGGGGCAGGTCTAGTCTGAAAGGCCCTTCCCTTAGCGCAACCCTTCAGCAGGTGGCGCATCCCCACCATCAGCATCATGGCTTGCTCAGCCCATTCTAACGGCACCTGCAAGATGATTGAGAATTCAAAATGTGCAAACAAGGAACAATCAGTGTATAGAATAGGCAAAAGTGTCATCCATACCTGAGCCGGAAATCGCATCGGTGGCTGCGGGAGGCGCAGTACGTCTATCACCTCCCATGCACTAGACGAGCTGGTCACGCCTATCGTCCACTTCAGCACCGGTAGCACTGGCGGTACCGAAGTCTCTGCTGTCTCTGTGACCCCTGCACTACCCTCTCCCCTACCGGAAAGGCCAGCACCTCGTCCGCCAACAGGAGGCCTAGCACCTCGTCCCCTACCACATGTATAGCGGCCGTCGCAACTCAGTGCTCTGGACACGTGTAGACAACCCAATCCAGATCTCGGAGAGTCTTTGTCCGTCCCGATGATGAAATAAAGGAAACGGTACCTTTGCGAGCTTGAAAAAGGATTTTCCTAAGCCCATGTAAACCCAGAAACCCAGAAAACCTGAAAAACCCAGATAAAGCCCAGACAAAAGCCCAAAAGACCCTGGACTGAAGAAAAAATAGGTACTGTGCGGAGTGGCACTGGAGCGCACGGCACCTTGAAATTCAAGGAACCGTGCGCGGTCAAACTGCACCGCACGACACCTTGAGCAAAAAGGCTGACTGGCTCAGAAAGCTATCGGCCACGCCAGTTTAAGCCACAGCTGATGACTGACTCAACCGAAATTGCATTTCTGGCCCGCCCAGAAAATACCTCCACCATTTGAAATTCAAAATCCTTGGCCTTTGCCTATAAATTGGCCCCTCCACTCAAGGAGAAAGGGCCCTTCCTTTGAGTCCCCTCTTGGCCTTTCTTTTGGTCTCTTTGCTTTTGGGTATTCTCACTCCATAAGCTTTCTCTCTCTAGTTTTTTACACCCACTTTCCTACTTCCACTTCCATTTCCAAGTCTTAAAGAATGTCATTCTCAAAAGACATTCTTTAAGTGCTTTCACTCACTCCCTTCTCATCATTGAAGTTGATCTTTCATTAACTTCAAAGCTCTATCACCCAAAACACCTAACCTCCACTCACACCCATACTCCATTCGTCTCATTCAACCTCCTCCATCTACATCCGTGACGATCCATCCATATCCTTACATCAATAGCCCTTGATCAAGCTCGAAACCAAAGGTAAAAACTAGTTTCCTCGGACTAGATTCCGTTCTGGTCCTGAGGGGACTCTTCTGTCAGTAGGTCTAATCCCTTTTGGTTAGATCCTGACTCGAAATCCATTTTCATAAAATAAAATAGTATTGTGCTGAGGATGGCGAACCGCGCGGCCTGTTGATCAGGCGCGCAGCACCCTGACCCTCAGCGCACGACATCTGTGTATGTTGGTATTGTGCCACGTAGGCTGTCTGGATCTGAGTTTTCATCTGTTGAGGCTGTCTGTATCTGCTATTTACTGTTTCTGTTGCTTTCAAAATAAGACCATATCTACAACCATGTTTTGGCTCTTTAAAAAGGCTTTCTAGATCATCCCGAATGATCAAATATGTTAAAACTGTTTTAAAACCTTGTTTTGAGAAAACAACAACATTTTTTGCGTGATCTGACTGCCATGAGGTGTCTGATGAGTTTTCTAAAAGACGCACAGAGAAAACAATGAGCTACATAATGTTTTGAAAGTCTGCAACAGTCTGACAGCAGAGCAGGTACCACGCACGGCATGTTGAGGTGCCACGCGCGGCATCTCAAGGTGCCGTGAACAGTTTGGTTGAGGTCCAGACAGTTTAATGGATGAATTTTATTCCATATGTTCACGTCATTTTATCACGACTGTACAGACAGCACCACATGCACGTCAATGTGATATATTTCCCATGTCCTTTTCCCGTTTTGTGCTTTATTGAAGAGCTTGATATTCCAAATGATATTGAAGATTCCCCCTTTTGAAAACATTAAGTAGAGACCGATTTTACCGGGCGAGTGGGGTGCTTTTTAAAGAAAAACCTTTCCCATTCGTAATGTGGCCCCCGAACCCAAAATCTCAACATTTTCGTTAGACCAAAAGCCTTTTTTAAGCAGCTCCTCGGTTTCTCGGATGATCCATCTCAAAAATCCGGGTGGCGACTCTTTCAAAAGAAGGGCACGGGAGCCCACAGTGGCGACTCCGCTGGGGATCGAAACTTCATTCAATACTTGTTTTTTTACAAAAGTATTGGATGATCAAGAGGCCAAGCTTGAAAGGTGTTTTTGAAAGGGTAATTTTCAAATATTTTTCGGAAGATTAAGCTCTTTTATCCTGTACACTTTGCACCGCAAGCGTGTTTCGGCTACCTTGCCCGATTTACCAGTGACAAGCTCTCCCGGAATGCCTAGCAACCCTCGACTATGATGAGCCATCGTGCTGTTCGACCATTGTCTTGCAATACACTTGACATGAGGTAGTACATCTTGGCTCTAGTCCGGGGAACCCTTTTGAGACCAAAACCAGCCTTTGCACTTGTACATAGCCATAGAACCTTCGCAACTAGGACAGGAACCCGTGGCTAGGACTTACGTGTTATATCCTGCTTACGTGCTTTTTATTCCTGTACACACACATCATTCATGCATCATTGCATCTTGCGGGCTAAAGGATTAGGCTCCCTTAGAATTCTTTAGGGCCCTCCGGTTGGTCTAGGAGACCTTAAATCCATGGAGTTTGTGATACCTCCGGTGTTTGTCTTGCCCGAACGGCTCCCTTCGTTTGGGTCTAGCCTTAAGCGCGTGCGTATCTGGATTCCGATGGTCACATTGCTCTGTCTCGGATGGGCATGGTAAGGAGATTGGCTCTGGTTCCGACCCGTTCGGAATTCAACCTGCCTGACGGCACCTACCCGGACTATCGAAAATCTTCTGTACAAACGTCTTAAGTGAGATTCAAGCCACAGTAGGTCCACTAGGACGGTCTAGGAGACCTTAAATCTATGGAGTTTGTGATACCTTCGGTGTTTGCTGTGCCCGAACGGCTCCCTTGGTTTGGGTCTAGCCTTAAGCGCGTGCGTATCTGGATTCCGATGGTCACATTGCTCTGTCTCGGATGGTCACGGTAAGGAGATTGGCTCTGGTTCCGACCCGTTCAGAATTTAACCTGCCCGATGGCACCTACCCGGATTATCGGAAATCTTCTGTACAAATGTCTTAAGTGAGACTCAAGCCACGGTAGGTCCTAGGCCTTGTTTCTAGGAGATGGGTAGAAGGTAGGGTAAGTATTCAGATCGATTATGAGTTGCTCCCTTTTGACTTGTTGCCAGCGCTGTCAACATTGATCGCCTGCAAAGAAAAGAGGCTGTACCCAATTGGTTTCGTCTGTCCCAAAGATTAGTTCGCGTAGACACCCTGGAAGAAACCCCACTGTTTGAAGTCCAAGTTGCGCAGGAGGAACAACCGTTGTCAGAAGAACACGTGGTAGAGGAACCCGTAGCCTTAATCCCGCTCGAAAATCCTTTACCCATGGCTGATCAGGGAGACGGAATAGAAGAACTCAGGCAGAACATGGCTAACATGGATGCTCAGTTTAAACAGTCCCTCACCGGTGTTGACGCACAACTCAAAGCCACCGTGGTTTCCATGAAAAATGACATGAACATGCTAATGGAAAGCATGCAGGAAATCACTGACAACCTCCTGACAAAGACTCCCCCGCAGTTCGAACGACCCAAAGTTGAGATACCAACAGCTGATCCCAACCTGGCCACTCTTATGGATAAGATTGGCAAATTGGAGGAATCCGTCCAAAAGACGAAGCGACTTGGAAAAGGAGAAATTGGCATGAGCAAGCTATGCCTCTTTCCGAATGCCAAGCTACCAGAAAAGTTCAAAGGAGTGGACTTTGCGAAGTTCGATGGAACCGGCGATCCAAGGGCCCATCTTCAAGGATATGTCGGATCCCTCACTATGCGCGGCATCGAAAAAGAAGCTATGGCCTGACACTTCCATGAGTCCTTATCTGGTCCAACCCTGCAACGGTTCCTCTCTCTCGAACCATCCAAAAAAAGGACTTGGGAAGACATCGGGACAGCTTTTGTAGCTCAGTATGACTTCAACGTCGACCTGAAGATGACCACGAGGGAGTTAGAGAGCACTTAGACGAGTGAGAAGGAAAGCTTCGCTAACTTTGTAAAGCGTTGGAGGGCTAAGGCCGCCCAGATGCAGAATAAGCCTGATTTGAAAGAACAGATATGGTTAATAACCAAGAACTTGCCAAGCACCATTGCTCCGTACATGGTTCTTTCTTAGGCTGCTCCAAATTTTGAAAGCTTTTATGATTCTAGACTGGCAGTGGAGGAGGCTTTACGAAATGTGTGGGCTACCACAGCCCCGGGTGGAATCGGGGCGGCCCGAAAAGAAACGCCTCGCCTTTTAGAATCGATTTGAAAATTTTGAAGAGTCGCCACCTGGATTTGTGGTTCGCCACCCGAGAAACCGTTTTGATTTGAAAATGATCGATTTGAATTGAAAACCAGAGATTCGTTTGAAAAGGGTTCGGGAGCCACGTTACGAGGGGGGAAGGGTTTTATGGCACCCCCCTCGCCCGACGCGAAATCGGTCCCTACTAAACATTTGTGGGATTTTTGAAAATGATTTTGTTTCAAAGGACAATTAGCAAGTATTTACAAGGTTAACAGTTAAAGCAGTGCATGCATGTGCCAGTGAGCATGTGCATGTGCTTGTGCCTTGGCCACCCTTTCGGGTTTTCGACCTAGCAGGCTTGCTCTAATTTTTGCCTGGGACTGCCCGCCCTTGCGGTTGTCGGCCCAGTGAGCTCTCTCAGGGGTAGTATCGTTTGAGTTGATCCAAATTGACAAGATTTGAGAATTCGTTGCCGTCAAGATCGATGATCAAAGCTGCTCCTCCGGAAAGGATAGTCTTGATGATGTACGGCCCTGCCCACTTTGGTCGGAACTTCCCTCGAAGATCAAAGATCGGTGCACGGATTTCCTTGACTACCATGTCCCCCTCTTGCAGGTCCCTCGACTTCACCTTCTTGTTGAATGCTCGGACGATTCTCCACTGATAACCCTGGATGTGGTGCAACGCTCGCAGTCTCCTTTCGTCAAACAACATGAGCTCTTCGAACCTCCCGCTGATCCATTCGGCTTCGTCAATCCCTTGTTCTGCTATGACTCTGAGTGATGGAACTTCTAGCTCGATGGGGAGAACGGCTTCCATACCGTACACCAAAGAATAGGGTGTTGCCCCTGTCGGTGTGCGGATAGACGTCCGGTATCCCCATAAAGCTAGCGGTAGTTGTTCGTGCCAATCCCTAGCTGATTCGACTGTCCTTTCGAGGATCGACTTGATAGTCTTATTAGCTGCTTCGACTGCCCCATTCGTTTGTGGCTGATAAGTGGTTGAGTGATGCACTTGAATCTTGAATTCGTCAAAAAGTTCTAGAACTTTCCCCTTGAAGTGAACACCATTATCAGATACGAAGGCTTGAGGGACTCCATACCGATAGATGCTGTTTTGCCTGATGAAGTGAGCCACTTGAACTGCCGTCAGGGTCTTGTATGAGGCTGCCTCAACCCACTTAGTGAAATAATCGACCGCTACCAAAATGAACCTGTGCCCGTTAGAAGCCTCAGGCGTGATCCTTCCAATGACATCAATGCCCCAGGCGGAGAATGGCCGCGGCGTCGCCATCGGTGTAACTCCGAGGGAGGTACGTGGATAAGATTAGCATGAGTTTGGCACTTGTGACATCGGCGCACATACTCGATGCAATCTGTCTCCATAGTCGACCAATAGTAACCCAACCTCAGAAGTTTCTTTGCTAGCATCATTCCATTCATGTGGGGTCCACAAACTCCCTCATGGACTTCTTCCATTACCGCTCTCGTGTCATCACCGTGAATGCACAACTTGTGGACTCCGCACGGAGATCGCCGGTACAATTTTCCACCATAGATAATGTATTGAGACGCCAATCGTTGTAACGCGATCCGATCCTTCTTGGTGGAATTTGCAGGGAACTCTCCCTTTTCGACAAAATTCCAAATGTCGTGAAACCAAGGAGTCCATCATCAGGCTCGTCGATGTTCATGACATAGTCGTACACGTGCTTGCCTCTTTGCTCAATCATGACAGGCCTTAGCTTCACCCCGATTGGAAGTTCCAGCATGAATGCTAAGGTAGCGAGCGCGTCGGTGAAGCAATTCTTCATCCTCGGGACGTGTGTTTAAGTCACCTTTTGAAAATTCGGAATAAGTTCGTCGAGTTGCTGATGATACGGCTTCATCTTCTCGTCTTTGACCCTCCATTCCCCGTTTGCTTGTGACACAACCAAGTTGGAATCCCCCACAACTTCCAGCACCTTGACTCCAATTTCCAGTGCGGCTTCCATTCCCACAATGCATGCTTCGTATTCTACCTCGTTGTTCGTGACCTCGAAGTTTAACTTGAAAGCCAGGGGAATATGCGACCCCTCGGGCGAGACCAGTAGTATGCCAATCCCAAAACCCTTCTGGTTAGCAGCTCCGTCGAAGTACAACGTCCATGTTTCGTTGACAGCAGTCATTACATCTTCATCGGGAAAATGAAACTCCGTGTGTTTTGGCCCCTCGATCGGGCGATCTGCTAAAAACTCTGCTACTGCTCTTCCTTTCACTGACTTGCGGGTGACATACTTGATCTTGAACTCGGCCAATAAGAGCAACCAACGTGCTAGCTTACCGGTAAGTGCTGGTTTCTCGAATAGATCTTTGAGGGGGTCCATCCGAGAAATCAGTATCACCGAATAAGACAGCATGTAGTGTCTCAATTTCTTCGTGGCCCAAACAAGCGCCCAACATGTCTTCTCCAATGAAGTGTATCACTCTTCGCTCCCCACCATCTTCTTGCTCAAGTAGTAGATCGCTCTTTCAACCCCATCATCTCTTTCTTGTGCGAGCATGCACCCCATTGATGAGGGCGTGACAGACAAGTATAGGATCAAAGGTTTTCCTGGAATGGGTGGCATCAAGATTGGTGGATTCTGCAGGTAAGTTCGTATTGCTTCAAAAGCCCTTTGACACTTGTCATTCCACTCGAATTTCACGTCCTTCTTGAGCAGGCGAAACAATGGTTCACAGGTCAAAGTCTGCTTAGCGATGAATCGACTGATAAACTGAATTTTTCCCAAGAAACGTCGGACTTCCTTCTCGGACTGAGGCGGCTTCATCTCAAGAATAGCTTTAATCTTAGAAGGATCCACCTCGATTCCTCTGGTCGTGATCATGAATCCAAGCATCCTCCCTGCCGTGACCCCGAACGTGCACTTCTGCGGATTGAGTCGCATTCTGTACTTTCGAATCCTTTCAAAGAACTTTCTTAATGCTGGGAGATGATCCTTTCATTCTTTTCCCTTCACTATCATGTCATCAACGTAAACCTCGACTTCCTTGTGAATCATGTCATGCAACAGTGTGGTGGCGCCCCTCTGATACGTAGGACCGGCGTTCTTCAACCCAAATGGCATAACCCGATAACAATATGTCCCCCACTCGGTAATGAACGTGATCTTTTCCCTGTCTTCCGGAGCTAGGAGAATCTGATTGTATCCCGAGAAGCCATCCATGAAAGAAAGTAGAGCGTGCCCTGTAGTGTTATCCACGAGTACATCTATATGTGGCAATGGAAAATCGTCCTTAGGGCTTGCTTTGTTCAAATCCCTGAAATTGACACACACTCTGATTTTTCCGTCCTTTTTGGGGACAGGAACAATGTTGGCTACCCAAGTGGGGTACTCCGTTACAATTAGAAAACCAGCGTCGATTTGTTTTGTGAGCTCTTCTTTTATCTTTGATACCCAATCGGGTCGCATTTTTCTTAGTTTTTGCTTAACGGGCTTGGCGTCAGGGTAGAGACGGATTCTGTGCTCGACTATCTCCGAGTCAATTCCGGGCATGTCTGCGTGAGACCAAGCAAAAACCTCTTTGAATTCCTTTAGTAAATCAGTGAGCTCTTAAAGCTCAGTGGGAGATAGCCCGGAACCTACCTGAACTAATCGAGGGTTGCCCTCATCACCCAAGTTTATTGAGATTATTTCTTCTTTTAAAGGCTGAGCATGCCTTTCATTTTCGTGATCGATGAGGGAACGGATCTCCCTGGGAATGTCCCCATCGAGATCTATTCCTTCATCGTCGGGATCCAAGCAATTTATTTCAAAAATCGACAAGTAAGCGAAAACGTCATTCATTTCATTAATCAGTTCAGACGGGGGGAATATAGCGGTTGACTCGAATTCAAAGTAAAAGCTACGAAGTGGAGGGCCGATGGGCACAAACTCCGACTCTGTGCTAGACGACGAGTCAGTGCTGGACTCGGACTCAGACTCAGTGCAGGTGCTGTGAGTGCGAGTTACATGTGGAATGAAAGTGCAATTATCATAAATGCCTACAGCCTCCACAATAAGTTTGGAAGGGTCTTCAATTTCTTCTTCATCTCCAAGCATCAGCACGGCAGGATCCTACATCATACCCCCTGATTCCTCGCCCTCAAACAGGAGTTGGAGACTGCCCAAACCAAAAGCTTCCAACCAGTCGAGTGCCTTAGACAGCTCTTCCACCTTTGCAACCTCTTCATCACTTTCCCAGGTATCATTGGCAAAGATTTCGAAGCCAGGATACTTCATTTTCGTTTCAAGGTCCACAAAGGGTTCAGATTCTCCTTGGTACAGCAGTTTCTTCTCCTCCGATTTCGTCTCCGTTGTACGGGCCCAGGCACGATTGCGCCATTTCTTTGCTGAATCGCTTTTCTTGGCCTCATATCCTAGACCGAAACGTTCGTTACTCCCAGGGAAGTCAAGAAATTCGGGGACACCTTGAGCATAAAGTCCCAAGCCCATGCCCGGCAGATACTTCATCTTTTTCATAATTTCCAGCGCTGCGGAGCTCACCAAGAAGCCGTCCTCGACCCGGATGGTACATACCTTCGAGGTCATAATTGCAAAACTTCCCATGGCAACGTCTTCCTCTCCATGCATAATTTCCAGTAGCGGGGAATTGTCCTCGGCGTGCGGACGGATACCTGAGTCTCCATAGATGATAAGGGTTCCAGAGTCTAAACCCAAGATGAGTTTTTGATGCAATGTTGAGGGCACACCCATAACATCCGGGCGGTGTAGCCAAGGTCTTCCCAATAGGAGATTGAAGGATGCAGGTATTTCTAGCACACAGAATTCGACGGTGGTTTTGAACTTGCCAGTTGCCAACTCCAAGTTGATTGTCCCCAAAACATCACGACGCGTATTATCATAAGCACGGATGCCCAAATTCGACGGTGCGAAGTCCTTGATCTTAAGGCCCAAGCAATAAGAAGTGCGGAGTGGACACACGTTAATGGCGGAGCCATTATCAACAAGAATTTCTGGGACCCATTTTCCTAGGCACTTCATGGTAATGTGAAGGGGCTTGTTGTGGTCGGTTCCCTCGGGCGGCAGGTCTTTCTCGGTGAAGGATAATGTATGCTGGGCGAGGTTCGGGGTTATAAGGGCAATAAGAGCTTCTGGAGCAATATCAGAGGGGACCTCGAGTCTAGAGAGAGTATTGACCAACCTACGACGGTGCTTGCGAGAGGCAGCTAACACTCCCCACATAGACATGCGAGTAGGGGTTTCCTGGAGTTGACGGATAATGGGATCAGTGGAGGCTTCCGGATCAGGTTCAGGGAGTGAGTTGAGGTCAATGGACAATTTGGGCTGGGTAGGTGGGTTAGTTTTAGTGGAGCTTGAGGGGATATTTTGTGGAGCTTGCAGGACAGAGGTGTTCAGGTTTGTGGGATTGACAGGGGTATTCTGCTGCGGTGGAGGGGCTCGAGATGAGCTACCCTGCTAGAGGTTGGTAGGCTGGTAGACTCTCCCACTTCTAGTGAGGTTGCTAACTGTTTTGGGAATGGGCTCCCACCAAGTACCTTCCCAGAAATCAGAGAAGTCCAAGTCGCAATCATCCGCCTTACACTTCCCCTTATCAATTGCTGTCTTCTCTAAGGTCTCGTTGAGAGTTTCCATTTCCAAAGCATGCCAGATGCTGTCCTCCTCCAGAGAATTCCAGAAGTTGGCATTGTTGTTGCTGTTGTCATTGTTAATCTGCAGAGACCCTTCATCCAGCATGGCCTTATTGACAGTTAGTTCCTCACCATTCATCCACACATTTACCAATTCAGACTTTCCCCACAGATCTTCTGGATCCAACACGCAGATGCTGGGCTCATCAGGGATTTGAACTATGGGTTTGGAAAAGAACTCCTCGACGATGAATTCCTGTGGGAAGAAAAGATAGTCCATGGAATGTTCCAGAGCGTTGGAGTCTCGAGTAAGGTTGACAATGGTCCTGGCGTTGAGCCCTGATAACATACGAGGATTCATCAGATCCATTTCCTCCACCACTTCTTCTTCTTGAAAAAGGTACGCTAATGACGTCTCGTCTAGAGGGTCGGAATCATCCATCCAGTGCCATCCGTTAGGTTCGGGCTCCCATTCCCATTCATCTTCCTCCTTGACAGGTTCGGGCTCCATGAACAGTGCAAACAGAGAATATCCATCCAGCGGATCAGCCATCATCTCCTCCCAGTCTTGCCTCCATTCTCCTTGTTCCAATTCCTAAACTTGGTTAGGGTTAAGTGCTACAGGCCGTGCTCCAGTAATACAAGCTCTGTCTTCCACCGCCAAGAAATCTTGCACCAGATCTTCCCACCTTACCTGAAAGTCCCATTCCACGGTTTCCAATGCACAGACGGCATCCTCAGCTGGCAGTTCGACGGTTGGTTTAGGTTGGGTATCATGAATGATGTAAAGGCTGGGGTTAAAAGGCTGGCTTATGGAGATAAGGTTGGTGCGGGCATTGGAATGCTTTAGGAATGGGTTTGAGACGGTGTTTGTTTTTTGTGGTGGCATGGGGAGGGTTTTGTTGTCTATCAGGTCTTGGATTGCATGGCGGAGATGGAAGCAGTTGTCGGTTAGATGGCCTACATTCTGGTGATAGGCATAGTACGCGTTAGGATTGTGGGATGCGGGTAGTTTTTGAGGTAAGGGAGTAGGGGTAAGTGGCTTGAGGGTGCCGCTTTCGACCAATTTCTCGAGCACGGCAGAGAGTGGTGCTGAGAACTGAGCAAAAGTGCGGGGCTGGGTACGCGGTTGACTGGTTTGGGTGGCTATTTGGTTCACCGGCTCGGCTTGGGTTGTATTCGTGGAGGTGTTGGGAAGGTTGGTGTAGTTGGCGTTGCCAAACAGAGCGTTGCTGTTTCCAGAGTAAACTTTCTTGGGCTTAGGAGCGGGCTCGGGCTTGTCAAGGATCCCCAATTGAACTGCTTCTTCGACGGCCAAGCTTGTATCGAAGAATGTTTTAAAGTCTGAGCATGCTTGGGCCATCACCATGTGCCTGCTAGAGTGGGTTGAAGGTTACGGACAATCATCCGGATTTTGTCCGTGTCGCTCGGTCTATCTTTCATCTGTGCTGCCTTAGCCCTCCATCTCTTCACAAAATCGGCGAAGGCCTCTTTTGCTTCCATCTTTGTTGACTCCAATTCACGAGTGGTCACTTCCAACTGGATGTTGTAATCATACTGCGCCACAAAAGCTGCGCATATATCCTCCCAAGAACGCTTCTTTCTCTCATCCAGTGAAGTGAACCAGTGCAGAGCATGTCCCACCAAAGTCTATGAGAACATCTGTGCCATAGCATCCTTCTCGACTCCCCACATGGACAGTGCTCCAATGTATCCTGTCAGGTGTGCCTTTGGATCTCCTGTTCCATCAAACTTAGAAAAAATCAATTGGCCTAAACTTTTCTGGAAGCTTTGCATTAGGAAACAGGCAAAGCTTATTGATGTCAAAGCCAGTCGACGCTATCTTCTCATTTCTTGCAACAGACTCTTCTAGCTGGGTGAGCTTTGCCAATACTGCTGCCATCTCGAGGTTTTGCGGGGTTTCCAAATCAAAGACCAGCTGCTCTTGGTTTGGATTCGGGTTAGGGTTAGGGTTGAAGTTTAGGTTGGGATTTGGATTTGGGTTTGGGATAGGAATTGGGTTTGGGATAGGAATTGGGTTAGACACCGGATTCTGGGTTTGTGGTGGAAGGCGTCGTGCAACCCCAATGATCATCATCATGAGTTGGGCAATTTGGTTATCAGTACGTTCGCCCAGGCGTTGAATATCTTCTCTGATCTGAGCCATTTCTCCGTTCAGATTTCCCTCGTTTGGGTTAGGGTTTGGACGGGGATTAGGAACGGGATTTGGATTCGGATTTGGCTCGCCTCCGCTTGGGTTCAGGTTAGGATTGGCTCCGTTTGGGTTAATGTTTGGATTGGGATTCGGATTTAGGTTGCCTCCGTTTGGGTTCGGGTTTGGTTGCCTGCATTCGGGTTCAAGCCTCCGATCAATAGATCCATTTCCGCCCCCAAATCTAATGCATTGACGGAGTCTGCTTGTAGTTGGAGCCGTTCCAATCTCTGTCCCAAGGGTCTGGTCCAGGAGGGTATGATGTTCTTCTTTTTTGGCCCAATTGCTCAGAACTGACAGCAAAGCCAAAAACATAAGCTCAGACGCGGTTCCTGCTTGCATTTTTATGAAATTGATGCATGATTTTTAGAAAAATAAGTGTCTCGTCGTCACTGTCATCGACTCAACTTTTAAAAACAATAGGCTTACGGGAGGTTGCCTTGATCCTCTGATTTTTGGGGTGTATCCTCATTCAGGGACAGTCGATTCCCAAAAGATGCTAAAATAAGCTAAGTATTTGGCTAATATTCCATCGGCAATTCGACCATTGATTTGGAATGACTCGAGGTGAACAATGTGATGTGATAACCGAGGTGGCGTAAGCGGTACACCTGCTTTTAGCCTGAATGGTGTTGGCATCGCAATGTTCTGCCCCCCTATCATTCCTTTTCTTTGGTTAAATTCCGATCAAATGCTTAGTCAAGGACTTAGCAGAATCTTAGTTTCCTTTAGGTTCGGGTCCAAGGACTAATGTGATTCATCAACACGCATTAGGGTGCGTGACTCTTCATCGGGTCTTGGCAACCTTCCGAAGACTGCGCGAGCGAGTCTCGAGAATCGTGGCTGACAGCATGATGATGATGCAAGATGCAATGCAGCATTTAACAGATCATAGCACATAGTCCTACCCTGCAGGCTCCTGTCCTAGCTTGGAAGGTTCTATTGCTTTCTAAACATGTACAAAGGCCGGGTTTTGGCTTGAAAAGGGTTCCCCGGACTAGAGTCAAAGTATACCTCCCATTATCAAGTGTACACCCAATAACGGTACAAATGGTAAGGATGACTTATCACGATCGAGGGTTGAAGAGTCGCCACCCAGATTTGTGGTTCGCCACCCGAGAAACCGTTTTGATTTGAAAATGATCGATTTGAATTGAAAACCAAAGATTCGTTTGAAAAGGGTTCGGGAGCCACTTTACGAGGGGGGAAGGGTTTTACGGCACCCCCCTCGCCCGACGCAAAATCGGTCTCTACTAAACATTTGTGGGATTTTTGAAAATGATTTTGTTTCAAAGGACAATTAGCAAGTATTTACAAGGTTAACAGTTAAAGCAATGCATGCATGTGCCAGTGAGCAGTACACGATGGATAATGGTAAGAGAGTGCGACGTGGCAGTGTATGTTAAAGGATTGCAAGATAGCCAGAATTAGAAACCCTGTCAATGACTTCACTCTCGAGCGCTCGGGAGTACTCCCGAGCGCTTGGGAGCATTGCATGCCCGACCTGCAAGGTTTGTTAGTGCAACAGAATGTAACAGAGTACCATACTACAAATATAAACTTGAGTAACATAAAACAAGTCACAGACTAAACAGAAGACTCAAAAGACTGGGATCAGGCACCATTCTCCCAAGCCGTACACCCTTGCCCTTCTGAAAAGTGGCTCAACAATTTAATAGACTAAAGGGTCACATACAGAACATTCAAGAGCAACACAAGAACTGAAATAGAGGGAGATTTGGATAGGATGACATGCAGACAACTCTCGAGCGCTTTGGAGTAGACTCGAGCGCTCGGGAGTGATCCACACTCCCAAACTGATTTCAACCAACTAAAACCCTAGCTCCGGTGTTTTGATGTAACAAATCTATCTTTTTATCTTGCATGCAGAAGGTTTCTGCTTTATATCTACTAAAAAAAAAACGTGCTTTTGCATTTCTTTCATATGAAAACGATTCTTATTTCCCTTAAAAAAAAAAGAACAAATCAGATACATCAACACATTTAAGAAGACTCTCTTTGTTTGAAACCAGTCTCTATCTCCCCTGCATGATAGTTCAAATGCTGGAAAAGTAGAAAAACGGGACTGGCATCACTCTCGAGCGCTCTAGAGTTGTCCCGAGCGCTCGAGAGTGTTTCCAGTGTTGCATGCATGGAAAACATTCATGGCCCTTTGCTCTTGCTTTAAAACTAAGGCTCTCCCATCACACCCCCAGTATTGAAGACTGGGGTGAGCTGGGAGACCTCCCTCAGAAGGGAAAGACAGCCCTGCTTTTGGTTGAAACCAAGGCATTAAACTTTTACCTTTTCTTTGGAACTTTGCACCTTGAAGAAAGCCTTGAAGGATGGAAGGGAAGTGAAGATTTCAGAGGATCAGAGGCTAGTACTGGTCTGAACCCTTTTCATCTTCTTGAGATTTCTTGGTTATTTTTCTTTAGGGGGGGGGGGGGGGGGTCTTTTTGCTTTAAAGAAAGTGAGAGTTCTTCTTTGCTTTGAAAAGACAGAGAGGGAGCTTCTAGAGAGTTTCCTGGGTGTTTTGGACTGCAAAGGCCCTTATATAGGCAAAATAACATATGGTCTTATTTTGGAAAAATATGATTTGGAATCCAATAAAATCTCCACCCCTGACTCACCCTCTGACTGAGGTTGAGTGTGGTCTAAGGCTTAGACCCGTTCAAACGGCTGTAATGATGGCTGCATGGATAGTGGGGAAGCTCCAACATCCATTGGGCAGCACAAAAGTCTCGAGCACTGGGGAATGGTCTCGAGCGCTTGGGACCTTACTCTCGAGCGCTCGAGAGTTTGTCAAATCCCAGGTTTTGAAAATGGTTTGGAGCGCTTGGGAATTATCCAGAGCGCTTGGGACTGATTTTGACATTTTATTTCTCTTTTTTAAAGCCTTCCAAGGAGCATTGTTCTATCAGTTCAAGGCTTCTTTAATCCAATTTTTATTATCGGGGAGCCTCCGGGCTACGAATCAAGGAAATTCGAGTTGTCCAAATTGGGGTGTCTACAGGATGGAACTTTGGAGAAGAAGGAGTCAGGATCCGGGTCAAAATCCAAAAGGCCATATTCGGGAAACAGCAACGTTCTCTTCGGGAATACCAACCAGGCCAGAACCTCATCCACTAAACCTGTAGAAGTCAACCAAATCTCCGAAAAACCGAAATCCCAGAGCCGAATCTTCACCCAATTCAGCACTCCCAGATCCACTCCCCTTAAGAAACGCACGGAAATCGGAGTGTTGAAACCTCTTCCGCCACCACAAACCATTCCACCAAACCTAAACCAAAATGTCTACTGTGACTTCCACCAAATGCCTGGCCATACCACCGACTACTGCTCCGCCTCCGTCATGAAATCCAAAACCTCATTGACAACAAGGTTGTCGATGCTCCACCTACAGATAAACCGAACACCATCTCAAACCCACTACCTCAACACAACACTCCCTTCTGTATCAACCAAATCACCTTAGCCGAAAATCAAAGCCTCTCGGAGTTTGACCCTACCCTGTTCATTATCTCTGATACCGAACCAATGCTTGTTGGTGAAATTCCCGGAGAAACTGCCTTTCGTTGTATATGGAAATGGGAAGATACATGGGGAGAATTGATTATTGACTGGGAAGAGTTTGAAGCCGCCAACTTCCAAGGAAATGATGAACCTTTATTCGAGGCAAAACATCCATGTCGATCCTCTTGACGAATACTCTTTGTATGCGTTGTTTGAAAATCAAGGGGAAGAGTGCCAAGTTTTCCAAGAGATGCCTGAGTGGGAATGGGACCCAACACCAGACGAGTACCAACTTTTGGCTTGGAACTCGCTCCGCTCCGCCCAGATTTCTCTCACTTTAATGATTTCGTCATCAATAATTTGTATAGCAATGTGAACCTCACCCCGTGCCCTAATCTCCCTGGATGCGAAGAGGAAGTCGCTTGCAATGGGTTTGACCCAATGGACTACCTTGTAGATGGAACTGAATCCGAACCATCGGTTACTTTTCCAAAAGACACTGATGTTGCTATGATGAACTTATGGGAAGATAAACCAGGGGTTGGAACAAACTTGTGGGCAAGCACCGAGGTGGTTAACATGAAAGTGGGAAACGAGGAATGGACTGCCAACAAAACAATAATGGAGGATGAAAGTGGAAACTCGAAGTTCTGTGGGATGACTTGGTCATTGCTGATTTAGCTGCCAATCTGCAGGATACAACTATCGGAAACAAGCGTAAAGCCCTTGCGAACTTGTGGAGCGAGGAACCAAAGTACCGCCAGATTGATCATCTGACCAGAAGCGGCCATGTTTATCAACCTCCAAACCTCCAAGTCGGAGAATCTTCCAACCCTGCGGCCCCGGGGCCCTCTGATCCCTTTACCACCCCAGTTAAGAACACCTTCCGACCCTTTGACCTACCAGCCAAAGAGCCTTCCCGACCAGAAAAGAACCCTGAAGGAATGATTAAGCGTCAACTCAAGTAAACCCATGCCAAGATGTCTGTTTGGGATGTGCTGGTCCATTCCACACGCCATCGTGAAGGACTCATCCAAGCACTCTCTAAACTAAAGGTTCCTTCTGCTATAACCCCCGATGAGCTTGTGGCACTGATCAAAACCATACCTATTAAGCATGCCATTACTTTCACTGATCGAGACTTACCTGCCCAAGGAACTGATCACAATCGGCCGCTGCACATCACCCTGAAATGCCAAGGCAAATCGGTTCCAGTAATCCTGGTTGACAATGGTTCAGCAATTAATGTTTGTCCACTTCGCGTTGCTTACTGCTTGGGGTACAAAAATAAGGACTTCTCCCCATCAGAAGTCAAGGTTCGAGCATATGACAACACTTGGAGGGATGTGGTTGGGACTCTCATGATTCCTATGACCTTTGGACCATATCAGACCGAAGTAGAGTTTCGCATGGTGAATATTCCCGCCTCTTTTAACCTGCTGCTGGGAAGGCCCTGGCTGCACCGGCCTGACATCATGGCTGTGCCCTCTACACTCCATCAGAAAATCCGGCTGGGATTGGAAACGGGAATGCTCACTATCCATGGAGACTCTGGAATTCATGCCCCTGTTGAGGACAATGCCCCTCCCCTGGAAATTCAACACGGAGAAAAAGATATCGCCTTGGGAGGCTTCTCTCTGGATACTTCTCGGTCTGTCTATTCGGTTAGAATTGATGATGACTTTGTCGTTAGCAATGTTGCCATCAAAATAATGAAAAAGATGTCCTACATGCCAGGATTGGGGCTGGGAAAGAACCTCCAGGGCCCTGCCAAGTTTGAAGCTCAGGGGACTCTGATGCGTACAAACGGCCTTGGTTACTCGCCTTCGAGCAACAGCAAGGTGAAGAAGGGCGACAGATTGGAAGACTACTTTGTCAAGGAGAAAGCAAAACAGATCTACCAGGGGCAGCCTAAACCATTCTGGGATAGAGAAGGTAACACATTTCTGCCGGGGTTTGAGATATTCGCAAACGACGTCTGGCCGGAGAGTGATGAAGAGGCTGAAGTTGTGAAAGGACAGAAGGAGCCCTGTAACGACCATGATTTTTTGTCAATAAAAATTTTGCTAAAAATTTGAATTTTATTTTAATACTTGGATTTCATTTTTAACTCCCAAAAATCGGTCGTTATTGACTTATAAAATTTTGTTATTTTATTTGAAAATTCTTTATTTATTTTATAAATCCCTTTTAGCGATTAATAATCCATCATAATTAGATTTATGACTTAGGAGATTGGAATTCATCGCCCGGGCATTAAGGTCATTTTCTAAAGACGAGTATGCCTATTAAGACCTGGGTATAGTAACTTGGTAATTGTAGTAAAATCCTAGAATTATATTTCTCGACTGGAAATCCAGCATGGCAACCGATTAGTTAGCAACCCTAACTACCGTTTGGCTTAGTTACATTTCCCTAACCTAGAATGTTGCATCGATGCCGAAGTGGTTAGTAGAAATTTTTGGTCTTTGCCTTGACCGTTGACTTGACTGCCTTGCTTTGGCTTGGCTAGGTTGCCTAGGCATCGAGTAGCTGTCAGGCCTGCCTTGCCTTGGCGTCGGCTCGCTGACGGGCCTGCCTTGACTTGGCGTCAGCTCGCTATCGCGCCTGACTCACCTAGGCGTCGGGTCGCTGTCGGGTCTGCCTCACCTAGGCGTCGGGTCGCTGTCGGGTCTGCCTCGCCTAGGCATCGGGTCACTGTCGGGTTGCTCTGCCTTGGCTGCCATCGGGTTCTGCCTTGGCGTCGGGTCGCGCCTTGCTTTTGCCTTGGCGTTGCTGGGTTGCCTTGGCCACTGCTTGGCTAACGGGCCACCTAGGCCACCGCTTGGCCACTGCTTGGCTAGCGGGCCACCACTTGGCCACTGCTTGGCTAGCGGGCCGCCTTGGCCACTGCTTTGCTAGCGGGCCGCCTTGGCCACCGCTTTGCTAGCGGGCTGCCTTGGCCACTGTTTGGCCACCGGGCTGCCTTGTCCCCTGTTTGGCCACCGGGCTGCTTTGGCCACCGTTTGGCCACCGCTTTGCTAGCGGGCTGCCTTGGCCACGCTTACGCCTTGCCTTGGCGTTTGGCACCGTTGGACTTTAATATTCCGTTATTAGGCGATTTCCTACTAAATAAAACCAAAATACCACTTGAGCAATGAAAGCCTAGATTAAGTATCGTTAGTCTTTAACCGATTAGTTAGAATAGCCTAATGCCCATTTAGCCTAATCACTTCTCGGTAACCC